>BSBM01000063.1:3675000-6075000 GCA_027924585.1 Larix kaempferi | reverse complement strand
TTATATTTATAACTTGAGCATTTCGTGTGGTACCAATGGCTTTGTGAAAGCAAAAATAAATCCATTATCTCTTGGTTGATTTTTATAGAGGAATTGTGATCATATCATGATGATGTTAAGAGCAATTCCTTCTTTACCCAATTGATAAATCTAAGACAAAAGGGTCCAATAAGGGGGCACATTCAATAGTTTCAAAATTTGAGTCTCAGAGTGGAGTAAATACCAGATGATAAATTGTTGGATCTCTTTATTGGAACCTTGAAGGATAACATCCAACATGAGGTAGCCTCTTTGAACCAACACCTTTAGAAAAATATTTCATCTTGGAAAGGAAGGTTGAAAGTAAAAATATGGTGACGGTTACTAAAAGGACCACTTCTTACACATATAGAGAGAATAATGTTCCTTCTTCTAACCCACCTCAAAGGTTGACACCCAAAAAATGGATGAAAGAAGAGAAAAATATCTATTCTTTAATTGTGATAGCAAGTATAGTAAGGGACATAAGTGTGGTGAGAGGAAATTATTCTACATAGATTGTGAAGAGGAAGAAGATAAAGAATAGGAATCATCTCAAGCTGAAGAAATATAAGAGATTACTCCCACCATATATTTTCATGCATTGGCTGGAATTAGCACTCCAAAAACTCTCAAGATAGAAGGATATATCAAAAAGAAAAATGTAACAGCGTTGATTGATTGTGGTAGTACTCAGAATTTCATTTAGTGTATACTGGCCAAATCTCTCAATTGCTTTGTATATACAGCACTAGAGTTTCAAGTAATGATTGAAGATGGAGGAACTATCAATTTCTCAAGGAAATTCCACAATATTAATCTTACTATGGGGGAATATGTATTAAATAGTCCAATGATTGCGATCCCAATGGGTGTTGCTGATTTTGTCTTAGGGGTTCAATGGTTACAATCATTGGGAACATTGGATTTTAATTTTCCAGAAATTTTCATGGGAAGGAAAATAATTTGAATTAAGGGGTATAACAAGGAATCTGTTAAATTTCCAGAATTTACTTCAATCTGATCTAGGATCTTAACTGAGAGAACAACATGTACAGCATATCTACAGCATATCAATCATGGAGACAATAATGCAAGCACACAAGAGACACAAAGATTTACTTGGGGAAAACCATAAAGGTGAAAAACCCCAATAACTTCCTCAGAGATAAATAGAGCAATGATACAACCAACCAAGAGAGATATCCATAACCTAGTAGCAGATCCTCCTCCTCCATAAGTGCGCCACTCCTCCTTGAGTGCATGTGTGAGAAGTGAGTGAACAAATAGAGTGCCTCTCACACTCTATTTATACTTGACTTGACTTGCCTTTTTACCTAACTCATGTAGGCTCGAACTTTACCACATAACATAATGCTAAGTGGGCCGACCCCCAATAGGGTGGTCTAATAACCCTTTGACCCACATGGCCGACCCCCAATAGGGTGGTCTAATAACCCTTTGACCCACATGACTTATACAGGGCCGACCCCAAATAAGGTGGTCTAATAACCCATCAAGTATAAGTTACGACACTTGCAATATAAATGACGACACTTCCTTATAGAGGAATAATACCATCTCTATAGGAATACAATATACATATATGTGAAATACATTCCGAAGTTACATATACATCAACACTCCCTCTTAACTAGGAAGGTATTTCTCAGCACAGTTCTTCTAGCACAAGTCATCTTCTCTGGATCATCGTCACTGGATAATCGTCATCGAGTCATCATCATCGTCACTGCTGCTGCTATCTCAATCAATCTCTGAATCTACTCGTCATAGGAAGTTCTACAGAGCCAGTCCTTTTTCATACTGGATGTAGGCCCACCACCTGCAGGTCTTCATCATCACTGGCCATACTATGGAATCCTCAGGACTTATTACGTGCATCACAAAACCTCGAAAGAGCATCCCAGTATGTTACGGGTACACAACTCCAACCTGTAGGATCTCCCAGGGCGCTATTACATGTGACCCCACCACAAAACCTCGAAAGAGCATCTCAGGATGTTACGGGTACACAAATCTGACCTGAAATCTCCCAGGACACAAATTACATGTGGTCCACCACAAAACCTAGCAAGAGCATCTCAGGATGTTACGGGTACACAACTCCGACCTGAAATCTCCCAGGGCACAAATTACATGTGGTCATGGAAAAACCTCGAAAGAGAATCTCAGGATGTTACGGGTACACAACTTCGACCTGAAATCTCACAGGGCCCAAATTACATGCCATAGGACAAAACCTCGCAAGAGCATCTCAGGATGTTACGGGTACACAACTCCGACCTGAAATCTCCCAGGGCACAAATTACATGTCCTCCCAGAGCAATGTATCGAAAGATCATCCCAGGCTGTTACGGGTACACAACTCCGACCTATAGGATCTCCCAGACATGCTCATCTGCACAACCTAATCCACGGCCATAGAGTATCAACCTGATACTCACCATACATCATCCTGATGTACTCATGATCGTCCTGATCATCATCACTGCAACGTCCTGCTGCATGTCATATGGAGCAACATCCTGAAGCTCATCATCCATGATCATCCTGATCATCACTGCAACATCCTGCTGCATGATCCACCTGATCATCAATGCATCCACCTGATGCATACCAAGTATCTACCTGATACATATCATCATACATGATCCTCCTGATCATACAATGTATCCACCTGATACATGATACATATCACCATACATGATCCACCTGATCATACAATGTATCTACTTGATACATATACAGATACATGGTCCAAGCATCCAACATGATGCATATACAAAATACATACACATGATCCAACTGATCATATCCAGCATCCAACATGATGCATACATACATAAATGATCCAACTGATCATATCCAGCATCCAACATGATGCATACATACATAAATGATCCAACTGATCATATACAGCATCCAACATGATGCGTACATACATAAATGATCCAACTGATCATATCCAAGCAGAAACCAGAACATCATCCTGATGCTCATCATCCAGCGCTTACATCCACAGCCATGTGAAGGACCCCTCTTCCAACATGCTTGGAATGGCTTCAGCAAATGTGTCCATCACTTCTTCCTCGAAGTATCCTCGATCTGAAGCACGCCAAGCCTCTCTCTGAAGTACTCGAACTTCACCCTGACTAGTGGCTTCATCAGCACATCTGCAATCTGCTCGTCCGTCGCAACATATAGGAGATTCTCAGCTCCTCTCTGCACCATATCCCTGATATAGTGATATTTGATCTCTATGTGTTTTGACCTATCATGAAACACTAGGTTCTCGGACATCTTCACACAACTCTGGTTATCACAGAAGATACCAGTAGCCTCAAATAACTCAGACAGTAGCTTCTATAGCCATACTGCCTCACAACTAGCTGAGCAGGCTGCAACATACTCTGCCTCAGTTGTACTCAGTGCTACGCAGGACTGCTTCCTGCTAAACCAAGAGATCACACCTGATCCCATACTGAAGCAACACCCAGATGTGCTCTTCCTATCTGCAGCACTACCAGCCCAATTTGAATCAACATAACCCTGCAGGTTAAACTTTTGATTCGCCTCATACCTGATCCATAATCCACTGTACCCTTCAGGTACCTCAGAATATGCTTTACAGCAACCAGGTGAACACTCCTCGGATCTGTCAGGAACTGGCTCAATGTGTTCACAGTAAAGCAAATGTTTGGTCTCGTGTTCGTTAGGTACATCAAGGACCCAATCATCTGGTGATACATAGAGACATCAATCGGCTCAGATGAAGCATCACATAGAAGCTTCAGATTTGATGCCATAGGTGTGGCCATGGCCTTGCAATCCATCATCCCGAACCTCTTTGGTATCTGTACTGCATACTTCCCTTGTTCAAGGAAGATTCTATCTGCACTCTGCCACACCTCCATGCCAAAAACAATTAGTGCATCATCCCCAAGTTCTTCATCTCGAACTCGGTAGTAAGCTTCCGCTGCGTGTCGGCAATCAATCTATCTTCACCATACCAAGTTCTGCACTACATACACTTCTTCTTCAACTACACCATTCAAAGAAGCTGTCTTGAATCCATCTGGTGTATCTTCTATTTCATCACTTTTATATTTCTCAATGCTGCCATCTGCAACATGCTTGATTTGATAGTTCCATTTGGAAGTCATAGCAAACTTCCCTTCATGTCTTGGGATTACATCCCAAACATCATTCTTCATGATCGACGGATCATGGCATTTCATTTCTTCATCCCAGATCCTGGGAACTTCAATATCTTCAATAGATATCTTTGTTGCTGGAACAAATGTTGTAGTTCTTCTTTTGTAGGAGATGGCATACGATCTTTCCTACACAAAAAGTTGAATTGCATGATTAGAAACATCTCATACTTTTCAGAACAAATTCTTACACATAAATAAATATGTCATACAGTCATGCAATTATTTTAGCCAATGCTTCAATACAACATTTATCCATATCCCATAACTTTCTAGATGCCTTCCAATCTCTACCAGAACATTGTTAAGAGTGTGCACAACTCCCAACATGTCAGCAAAGAGGTTTCATTCTAGATAAGTAGCAATGGAATGTTGTACAGTGCCATAGGCCACTTACCCATGTATATTAGTAGTATACTGTTCATCAATGCAACTATTCTAATATTCACAATACATATCCTAAGTCTAGGAACATGAGCATATACATTATTGAACAGTATTATTTAAGAAATGACAATAAAAATACTTATCTTTGTTTGTTCATTGGGTGGACTCCCTCTGAGTCTTCACTTCCTTGCAGGAGCTGCTGGAGTCCTAATCTGAAGTAGCTTCTTCTACACCTTTCTGTTGTGGGATGTAGAGAGATGGTCAACTCCCTCTGAATATCTGCATCCTTGCATAAACCACTGGAGTGTACTCCCTCTTGATCTTTGCTTCCTGGATTACCTGTTCTTGAATCTCATATTCATCCTTGGTCCCTATGCATGCTTATTAGTATCATGAATGTGTTATCCTTGTGATCTCATATAAAATCATACATTCATTAGTATACTATTAAAACACAATAATCTCAAGAATGTATAGTCATGATCATTTCAAACAAAAATAATAAGCATTGGCATTCAAGGTTTATGTAGGATTCTTATGGTTAGTCAAATCATAAGAAACATAACATGTCTAAACCTATAATTACTCAAACCTATGACTCTTCAGGTTAGTTGAATCATCAATCAAGATAAGAGATATAAAATGCATAAAACCTGTGATTATTCAAACCTATACCATCATGATTCTTCTGGTTAGTCATATCATCAATTATGGTAAGAAACATAATATGCATACAATCATGATTATTCAAACCTATGACTTCATGAATAATCATTATCAACAACAATATAAGATCCTAACACAAGGCAGGATTCTATCTTGATATAGGAAAAACATACCTGGATTAGCATGCTAGCTATTTATGTCTAACATACTCACATGATGTCTTCTTGTTCTTCTTCAATGACTTGTGCTAGTAACCTGTATATCTCATAGGTTAACTATTACAAAACCAAGTTATACATACCTCGTAAATGGATCTTCTATGAGATCCATGACAATGGATGAATCTTTGTCCTCATGTTATCATGATCATATGTTCTTGGACCAGAACATGATTTGTCTTTCTTGGTGTACCTTTCATGTTAGTAGACAACATAAACCTCATACAACACCATAATGCATTAGTACAATCATAAGTGTCAACACCCTAATCAATGAATATTTTCTATCGTGCATTCATAGTTTTATTAAGGTGATATGACAAGTCTAAAATCAAGATTGTACTAACTATAATAACATGAAGACAAACATACCATAAACTTAATCATGAACAAATATCAAAACATACCTCGATGAGTCATACCTGTCGAGATCGCTTGTAATCTTCTTATGTAAGGCCTTAGCCTCATCTCCCTCTGAAACAGGAACTTCTTCACTCATGCAGATGATCATTCCATCTTCTTCTAGGATTAACCCAATCCACTCTTTTATGCGCCTTGATGAGTTGATCAAACTGGTATATTCAGAATTTGAAAACTGCAAAGTTTCACTCCTCAATTTTGCCTTTGAAACTTCCGGATTCACTGGATGTGACCCTGAACTGGGGTTTGATGAAGCTCACTCTTCTACCCAATCAAAAGTTTTGATCCAAAGCTCTAAGCTTCTATTTTTCTGAGGAGCTTCCAGCCGTGGTCACAGATTTCAAAATTTCCCATTTTTACAGAAGCCCTAATTTTTCACTTTTCTGATCAAAGTCCCGAACTAGGGTTTGATCAAGCCCGGCCTTCTGCCCAACCAAAAATACTGATCTTGGTCTCTAAATTTCTATTTTGATGAGTATCATCCAGCCGTGGTCTCCGATTACAAAAATTCCAACTTTCTCCAAAGCCCTAACTTCCGGAAGCCATGAATGAAGGTACTAAAAAATAATTCTGTTTTGACAGAAATATGTACCTGATTGTTTCTGGTGTAACTCTGAACTTTTTGATCCATAGAGTCTGAAATTTTTTTCTGAGATAGCCTGACCTGTTATCTTTCCATCCTGATAGGTCTGACCTCAATTGGATTCTTTGAGAGAGAGTTATGTCAAATGTCGCAACGTGACCTGTTTTGGGATAAAACAGAAGAGCGAACTTGTACGGCGTGCCACGTGTCACTGTTTGAACTTCGGCCTATGAACAAATTTCCTGCGATATCTCGGCCTGTTATCTTTCCATCCTGATAGGTCTGACCTCAATTGGACTCTCTGAGAGAGAGTTATGCCAAGTGTCGCAACATGACCTGTTTTGGGATAAAACAGAAGAGCGAACTTGTACGGCGTACCACATGTCACTGTTTGAACTTCGGCCTCTGAAAACGTTTTCTAAGATATTAAAGACTGTGTACTACCTGTCACTTTTTACGAAATTTCATTTGGAGCTTCCTAGCCCAATATATGACCTTTTCCCAAGGTCACCTGATTTTGACTCAGATCTGGAAGAGGCAGAAACCATATATTGTACAGATCATAAATCACAAAGTACAACGAATTAGAGGTTGTCCTTTGGACACAAGGTACCTGGAGATTTAATCTTCGTCCTGTAACAATTTCAGATTTGAAGAATTTGCCAAAACAGATTTATAGCGAAAGTGCTACAATGACTGGTTTTTGCTATATCAAGCCCTAGCATCGTAAGTGCAACAAGTTTCATACATGCCATATCATGCCTTCTTTTAGGCTAGCTCTGATACCATGTTAAATTTTCAGAATTTACTTCAATCTGATCTAGGATCTTAACTGAGAGAACAACATGTACAGCATATCTACAGCATATCAATCATGGAGACAATAATGCAAGCACACAAGAGACACAAAGATTTACTTGGGGAAAACCATAAAGGTGAAAAACCCCAATAACTTCCTCAGAGATAGATAGAGCAATGATAAAACCAACCAAGAGAGATATCCATAACCTAGTAGCAGATCCTCCTCCTCCATAAGTGCGCCACTCCTCCTTGAGTGCATGTGTGAGAAGTGAGTGAGCAAATAGAGTGCCTCTCGCACTCTATTTATACTTGACTTGACTTGCCTTTTTACCTAACTCATGTAGGCTCGAACTTTACCACATAACATAATGCTGAGTGGGCCGACCCCCAATAGGGTGGTCTAATAACCCTTTGACCCACATGGCCGACCCCCAATAGGTTGGTCTAATAACCCTTTGACCCACATGACTTATACAGGGCCGACCCCAAATAAGGTGGTCTAATAACCCATCAAGTATAAGTTACGACACTTACAATATAAATGACGACACTTCCTTATAGAGGAATAATACCATCTCTATAGGAATACAATATACATATATGTGAAATACATTCCGAAGTTACATATACATCAACAGAATCCAAGCAAGGTGATAAGCTCTAATGGTATGAAAAAATTGTTGAAAAAGGGGCATCAAGGTGTAATTGCACAATTATGCTCACTAGATGTTCAAACATCTAAGCCTCCTATTCCCATGGATCTCGAAAGGGCCATTGATAAGCACTCCAAGGTATTTGAATATATTCCAAAAGGTCTTCCACCTACTTGATATTTTGATCATGCTATTCACTTAATTCCAGGAAGTGTTCCTCCTAACATCATACCTTACAGATACCCATATCACTAGAAGAGTGAAATTGAGCATATGGTTGAAAAAATGTTAGAGGATGGAATAATTATTCCTATACAAAGTTCTTACTCTGCACCAGTGGTAATGACACACAAGAAGGAGGGATCATGGCGTATGTGTCTAGAGTATAGAGAGATCTACATATACCACACATATCTTTTGAATGAGATTCCATAAGGATCCCACATAGGGTCAAGAAGGATCCCACCTTCCCAAAAAATTCCTTCTTGACCCTATGGCACGTTTTTAGGAATCCTGAGTGCCCACTAATAGGAGAGGTGTGTAATTACAAAAGGATATTTTGTTTGAGTTGGGAATTGTTACACACACACACACACACTAATTACCAGTTTAAGGCTCTACATGGGAAGATGTGTCCTTCATACATAAGCATCCACAACTAATCAAGAGTTGAGGACAAAACTTGTTTGAAGGGGAGGGGCATGTTAAGCCCTAAATGTTGGCACATTACCCCCTATATTGTGGGTCATTACATATTATTGATGTCAGATTGGGTCTATAGTCATAATTGTCATTAGTATCATTATATTAGTTATGTTCACTTGGGTCTATTAGTTGTAATTGTACCTCTTTGTCTCCTATATATAGAAAGGAGACATTTTCATTTGAATCATCCCATATTGTCTTATCTTGTGTACTTAGTACATTGTGTAAGAAGGTTGACCCATCGAAGAGGCTTGCTACTCATCTATTTTCTTCATTATTAATGTGTGGATTACTCTTTTTGGTCTATTTATGCTCTTTTCATGCTGTTTCTTGGATTTTCTTGCATAACATTCGGAGTTTAATTCAATTTATTCATATTGTTTGAATTCAAAGTTGTTTAAAGGATTACGTCATTTCTATTGAAATAAACACACAAATTTTTATTTTCATTTGTCATTTCATTTATGCTTTTTCAACATCCTTAAGCCTAAAAACATCATATGAGTCTCATTCAACTACCTTTGAGGAATGACAACCTATTGAAAGAAAGGCATAATAAAAACAACTAGAATTGTTTTTGTTTCTAGAAAACCAATAGTATTTAATTAGGTTGTAGGACCTTGTAATAGGTTGGAGATTTAATTCTCTAAGGCCATTAAAATGAAACTAGGATTAACTAAAGAGTGTTAAAAGACCATTAGAAATGAGGAGTGATAGAAAGGAAATAAAATCTAACACAAGTGTCAAGCACTAGGTCAAGCCATTTCAAGTGTTGAGATTATCACCTCACACTTAGGTGGTGGGTGGATGCATAATAGGGACTCTAGGGTCAGTTGTAGGTTACTTAAAGTGGCACCTTTTTCCTATAGTTTTAGTGACAAGACAAAGTCATTTTTTGCCAACATAGAGGCTTGATCCATGACTATTTTACCCAACTATCTATCATGAATTGGAATCCTTAGGTTCCTTTCCTATGTTCCTAATAGGTTATTGCAAGAGGGGAGTGCTTATGGTACCTTGAACAAATAGTAGATCCCGATCTCAGCTCCACTGGAGGTTTCCCATATTTGTGAGAGATATTTCACTTTGGGTGATCGATTCACAAGTGGTTACTATAATTGTTCCACATAAATTCATTGGTTGGATTTGGCCTCTCATCATCCTAATTATACCATCAGAAGGCCTTTATTTTGTTTCTTCACTGATGGACTCATGATTTAATCAACCTCAACTGATTTTTCGGAGTTGATTACTTTTAGGGATTTTTAACAATAGGGTGATCTTTGGGTGTAACATTTAGACAACCTTAGGAATTGATTGATCACTTTATGCTCTTAGTTAAGTTCTAATTATAAAGGTGGTTAACCAATCACCCTATAATCTTGAAGGATTAGGTGCCTTCCTTCCAAGATCATAAATCCACCCTTGGAAAGGTGTATATTGGATATTCCTAACCACTATTTAGGTGAGTCAGAAGATGAAATGCAAATTTTTTTGAACACTCCTACAAAGAAGAACCTATAGAAGGTAAGTACACATCTAAGGAGTTATTAGTGGAAGGAATTTTGATAGGTTTGGGAGGTAATATTAATATACCAAGAATAGATTTTTCTCCTCCTAGTCAAGATGAACTTGCACCTTAAAATATCTAATACATCCTTGACCCATCTTCGACTAATTTTGACACTCAATTGACTAATTTTTAGGATTTGCTTGTCATTCAAGTAGCTAAACTTGTACCTAGATATCCATCTCCTCATAAATTTTTTCATATTGGGTTCAAGATGGCCAAGGCGTTTGGTTCATCATATGTTGGGAGCATGAACCCTCCTAGTGCTAATATCTTCACTTGGAGTATAAGTGTTCCCATGGTAACATTGTTTAGTGGGGTCAATCCTTCTATTACTATTCCTTGGAGTGGTGAAAATGTCTCTTTGGAAATTCCATATGTTAATACAACTGCCATTTTTCATCTTAAATAGCTTTGAATATAAATCAGGAGCACTAGTGCTTGATATATTTGATTTATTTTCAAGAGTGGACACATTATGAGATTTTTCCCTCTATTGGAAGTGGGTTTGTCCATTCTTTCAAAATATTTGTGGGATGTACTGTTATTCCTAACATGAGACATCCTTTTGGTGGGGATATTGATCTAAAATTTGGATACTATATGCATACAAGTTTCAATCTTAGTGGTAGAAACTCCCTAGGAGGCACCAATATGAGTGGAAAATATGATGCATGATGGGATGTTAGGTTCTCCCCATGGAAACCCCAAAACTATTTCCATGGATAAGATTCCATTCTTGGAATTAATTCTACTTGACCTATCTATATTGACTAATGACCTAATTCAACTTAATCGGACATGGTCTCCTATCTCGACCAAATTACCTTTGAACATTCAAAAATTTGTGAGTAAGACTAGAGAAAACTTGTCAAATTATTTGATGACTTTCCATCTATGGTGTTTTTCAAAATCCTTGATGGATGGTAGAATTCATTTACAAATTTTCTAGTGCACCTTGATACGGGTTACAACAAAGTGGTACATCGATCTGCCACATGCATCACATAACAATTTATTGTCCTTGGAAATTTCCTTTGTAATATATTTTCAATTGTTGATCCATTATGAGACAAGGGAAAATATCCTAATATCATTATAAAAAATACCTCCAGCCACATATTCGATCATATTCATGGATGGAAGAAAAGGAACTGGACAATTAGATTTGAGATCCTTGGTCATCTATTAACATCATGGTATGTAAAGTCCCTTTTGCTAAATAATACTAAAGGTGTTGCTCTATCAAGGAAAGTGTCTAAGGACGATGTCATTTTAAAAGTGCACAAACTAGACTTAGTATATTCCCAAAATAGAATGCTATATGAGATTATAACTAATGTATCATAGTCAAAAACTGATCCAATAAAATCTATCCTAGGGCCTCATGCTAATGGTGTGAATGGTTCTGTTGGAAATATCACAACCAATCAGTTGATGAATAAGATGGGACAAGTTTCACTTTATTCTAATCCACCTTCAGTCATGTAATATAGTTAGAATGTTGAATGCCCTACCTAGACCTTCAATGTCCATTCAATTCAAACAATGAACTTCAAGGGAAACCAAGAACTCATTGATTTTTTTTTTTCTAATACTAACCAAGGGATTGAAACAAAAAATGACACAAACAATGTTGCTTGAGGGCAGAAAGAGAAGAAAAACGTAAGGGAGACTAGCTTACTCACCAATTCCCAAATTGAAGGAATTTCAATAAGGATGACTCAATAAGAAGCTCAATAGCCACCCATTATGCTTATTAATCCATTCCCTCCATAAGGGAAAAAATTGGTTTCTAGCAATCTTGGAAATGCCCTTACACCTATGTAAGGGGAAAATCAAGGCACCTCTCCGGAAGGGGCTGCTGGGCCCCAACATAGCCCCTTTTTTCCTACACCTATCTACACCTTCTTCCCTATTTTTCCTTACCATTCCTTGATCTAAGCAGATATTTTCCCAAGCAAAGCATGGATTGAAACAGGTATAATCTATTATTGTTTTATTCAATTAATGCGTGATTTGTTTATGGTTTTGTACTCTATCTTTTAAGGTTGTGCTAATTTGGTCTGATTTGATAAAGATAGCCTAGAAGCCTTTACAAGACCGTAGGTGTAGAAACTCACTGACCTTTGGAGAAGAGGAATATGTGGTGCCAAATGTCCCTTCTTATGTTCGGTTCCACAATTCGCTGCAATAGTTCGAGCATTCCTACACATGGCCAGCTGTGACTGATTCACAATAGAGCATCCGAGTACCAACCAATCCAATCAGCTCGAATCTATTCTGGGCCGCGACAACATGCGAAAGCTCAGGCCTGAATGCAATGATTTCATTCAATAGCACTTATGGCTATACAGTTCCATTGTAAATCGACAGCTTGAAGATCGTAGATCTTCACGGCTGCCCGATATTTTGGTGTAACGATTTCTTGTCATGGGGTATAAATGTAAAGAGGCGTTCTGAGCCTGGGGTTGGATAATTTCTAATTGTATAAGCTGAGATATAGAGTTGTGACTGTGATTCATTATTTCTAATACAAGGAGCAGAGTTCTTATATCTGAGTGTTTAATTTGTGTTAATCTTCGGCATCTCTGTTAGAAGGCCAAGGCCCGCCTTCTCATAGAGATAGCCGAGTTAAGTAGGTAGTTTAAGTTCTTTTCTGTTGTATGGTGTGGAATTGCATTAGGTGTGTTAATGTGATCTGCAACACTGAAATGATAGTTGCATTCCTTTCTGGTAGTTTATGATTGCATCTTAAATAGCTGCAACTGTGTGGTGTGACACTAGATTGTGTAGGTTAGTTTATTTGATGCATGGTGTGTTAGATTAGCTGTCACAGCCAAGCTCAGCTCTAATTCCTTTCAGTCATTTATTCTTTCTAGGATTTCCAATATTAATCAAATTAGAGTTCAAGATTACTTCTAGTTCTGGTTGCTGTTTTATCTTCCTTGAGTTCATTAGATTAGACAGATTATGATTGAGTTACAGTAGCTGCTAGATGAGTTAGATCAGTAGAGATTGAATACTATAGTTTTATAATTATAGGATTTAACTTCTTGCAAAAGTAAGTCTAGTTTATTTTATTCCTAGATCAGTAACTGCTGGATTGATATTTGTAGGAAGGTAATTGTACTTTGAATTCCTAGATGGATAAGTTAGATTAGGTTTAGCTATGAGAAGAGTTTAGTTGAGCAGATAGGTAGGAACATTTATCTCCAATCATTTAATCAGCTACTTTAAATGTTTATGCATAGACTTGTTCGGATATCCACATCATCTTTTTCAGGATCTTGCATGCAATTAGGGTTTGCATGAAAATTATAGGGTTTGCATGCACTTTGCATGCATCCCAGTCACCAGGTTGATGCCTCCAGCACCTTAGCCACCTTATTTTAGCACCCGGGAGCTACTTACTTCAGAGTTTTAGCCCTCCTAGTCAGGAAGGCACCCACTTCTCACCTACTGCCAAAGAAGGGCGCACTTCTTCACCTACCACTGCAGTTCCACTTCAGTTACACTCAGTTAGCTTCGATTCTCCCTGATTTGAGGCTAGTTTCACTCCCGACTGACTGTTTCACCTCCGTTGGACCTCCAGATTGACTAGATGACTTGTTTTGACTTCAGTTAGCCTCCCATGTGCCCTCCACTGAGCCCACTTCCCTATATCAGTGCTACACACTTCAGTTACACATGTTACACTCAGTTAGACTTACATTGACACCTGGATGACTGGTTCTTGTGCATTGATGACCACCACCGATTGATGATGAGGACTCCTAGTTGGAGTCAAGCTACTCCATTCAGTGATTCGAATGACCTCCTTAGGAAATTCGAATTGCTCAGTCATTGTTACTGTATTGTATTGTAATCATTCACCCTTACTGGGATATTGAGCACGGCTGCATGTTTTGCACAGTTTTACACCATATTTTCTATGTTCATCTGTTGTGATTGATTTACTTGTTCATTAGATCCGCTGTGACTAATTTTACATGGTATCAGAGCCATTGTAGGGACAAGATCTCTTTTCTACAGGTGTTTCTATAAGAAGATTTGAGTGAATTGCTCAAAAATTGAAATTTTTTTTGGCATGAAAGATCTCAAGGGAATTCGCACCTGTGCATGCAAAGCTTGAAAATACATCCAATACCACTGCAGAAGCTTGAGTTTCCACATAATTCCTGGATTTGATACATTGGACCCATTCAATATTGTTTGATCTCCAATCCTAGGTGTGATGCAACTTTAAAAGGGTGGATTTTTTGACCTCATTGTTCTTGGTTTATTGTGATTTGCAGGTTATTATCTCCATCATTTGCATTCGCTACTCTGCCCTTGCAAGCTTCTCTACATCAGTGTGCACTCGCTCCTAGAAATGGAATACTCTTATTCAAAGCCTATCCTCACCCCATTCAATTATTTTGATTGGAAAGATGATATGGAGATCATATTATGTTCAAAAGGTTACTACCGAGTCACTCTTGGTCTTGAATTGGAGCTAAACAACTTGTCAGATAGAACCAAACACTACAACAAGCTTGATTAAGATTATGGTCTTCTTTGTCTCTCCATCTACAAATATATTCACTTCCATCTCAGCGGATTGAAGACTCCAAAAGCTATATGGGAGCAACTTGAAACACTATTTGGAAAGCAGGACGAGCTTAGGGATTTTAAATTAGAGAATGAATTGATTGCCCTTAGTCTTGAGAATTTCGAGACCATTAATGAATTCTTCACAAAATTCAAGAACTTGAACTTGCAATTGAAGAACAGTTGAGTTATCTAAGAGGATAAACAATTGATCCTCTCCATTCTCATCAAGCTTGGTAAATATTATTCAGTATTTGTCTCTACTTTCAATTCCGGTCAGCTAAATACCCCGAATTGGAAGATGCCTACCTTGAATGCCTTCATTGAGTCTGTCACAAAAGAGCATGACAAGTTGATTCAAATGGGTTCCATAAGATCCAAATATTCAGCCCTATATGTTCAAGGACCCAAGATCTCGAATGGTAAAGGAAAGCAAAAGAAGGAGAAGCCCAAATTTGAGCCTCACAAGCAAAGAGAGAAAGGCAAACAGACGGATGCACCATCCGGTTCAAAGTTCAAGCAAAAGGGAAAAGAAGGTAACCAAAAATCTAAATGTACTTATTGCAACCGTGGATTTCATCCCAAAAGTTCATGTATGAAGAAGACTATAGATCAAATGGCCCTCCTTTTGGAAAAGAACAACATAACTCTTCCTGACGGTGCAAGGAAGAAGGATAGGAATGATGATCATGAAAGAGGACAAGCACTCATGGCAACTGTTTCGAAGCCCACTACTCTCTTGATAGATTTGGGTGCATCGAATCATATGGCTGCAAATATTGATTTTTTTTCTTCATTCGATCCAAACAGCTCCATCCCCATCCATTTGGGAGATAACTCAAAAATTTCTTCAAAGGGCAAAGGTACGATTCATGTAGATCATGGAAGCTTTCAGAATTTTCTCTATGTGCCTTCCTTGGCTTCAAATATTCTTTCTGTGTGTAAAATGACACACACTGGTGAACCGAAGCAAGTTACATTCAGCCCTAATACAGTTGAAATTTCTGATATCAAAAGTGGAAGACTTGTTGCAGTCGAAAAGGCAAACGACACTACAAAATGCTATGAGTTTTCACACTTTATTCCACTTGTAAAGCCCACTGCTCTTCGCACACATGGTAATGAGGTTAGTAGGATTTGGCATGAAATATATAGACATCTTAATTATAAGTATTTGCTGCTGCTATCAAACAAATCCATGGTAGATGGTCTTCCACAACTCCGTTCCTTGAAGGGAATATGCACTGGTTGCATCATTGGGAAGCACCCCGAGCACGGATTCGACCGCGGCAAAGATAGCAGAGATTCTACAGTTTTGGGGTTGATACATTCTGATATTAGTGGTCCACTGACCCATACGTCATTAAATGGTTCAAGTTATGTTTTGACATTTATTGATGATTTTTCCCGCTTTACATGGGTATTCTTTCTTAAAAACAAGTCATAAGTGCTTGGAAAATTCAAGGATTTTAAGGCTTCTGTTGAGACCGCCACTGAGAGCAAGATCAAAGCTCTTAGATATGATAATGGTGGATAATATATAAAGGCCAATTTGCTGCAAATTTGTGCCCAAAGTGGAATTCAGATCCAACATACAGTTCCCTACACACCCCAGTAGAACGGTGTAGCGGAAAGGAAAAATCGGTCACTGAAAGAGATAGCTACATGCATGATTGAATCAAAAGGTTTGGCTGCAAATATTTCGGCTGAAGCAATCAATGTTGCTGCATACATACACAACCATGTTCCACATTCATCCGTGAAAGGTATGACTCCTTTCGAAGCATTCTTTGGTCACAAACCGGATGTGTCAAATTTGAGAGTTTTTGGCTCTACTACATGGGCTAGAATTCCTTCCAAGAAGAGACGAGCTTTGGATCCACAAAGTATTGAGTGCATACTGATAGGATATGGGGAAGAATCAAAAGCATATAAAATCATGGATATCAGATCTAAAAATATATTCATAGAGAACAGTGTGCAATTTGAAGAACCGCTTCAAGAATTGCAACTAGTCGAGGAAGAGATTGCCGATTCACCACCTTCACCAGAAGAAGATCCATGCAGCGATAATGAAGGTATGAGTTTTGATATTTCTGATAGTTTAGCAGCATATGATGATCATGAAATATTAGTTTCGAAATCCGACCATTATGATCCTCCTCAGTTACCAAAGTGGGCCCAAAACACTCTTCAATCTGCTGGTTCGAACCTTGGAAATCCTGCTGATCCGAGATGAACAAGAGCAGACTTTCAAAGAGCAGGTATGGCTCTTTCTTTTTCTGATCCATTACTTCTTGAGATTTTCTATTTGATGGCTGGTTCAGATCCCACATCATACTACTCTGCCCACCGAGATCCGAGATGGAAAAGTGTCATGGATGAAGAGTACAGTTCTCTTCAAAAGAACAACACATGGGAGCTAGTTTCTCTTCCACCTGGAAGAAAATTAGTGAAGTGTAAATGGGTATACCGCATGAAATTTGCTGCTTATGGCTCTATCAGAAAATACAAAGCAAGTTTGGTGGAAAAAGGTTTCTCCCAAGTCCAAGGAGTGGACTACATTGAGACCTTTGTACTGGTTGCAAAGATGGATTCCATTTGCCTTGTTTTGTCTATTTCCGCATCCAAGCATTGGGAAGTGCACCACATGGATGTGAAGAGTGCATTTCTACATGGAGACCTTGCTGAAGAGGTATATATGCAGAATCCATAGGGATACACATCAGATCCATCATTAGTTTGCAGATTGAAGAAATCTTTGTATGGGTTAAAACAGGCCCCAAGAGCTTGGTACGCAAAGATGGACTCCTTCCTTCTTTCTCAGAATTTCCAAAGATGCAAATCTGATCCGAATGTGCATTATGCTGCAGATTCTGAGCTTGATTTCATTGGTTTTACTGATTCAGATTGGGCAGGTGATAGCATTGATCGGAAGTCCACTTCCGGTTATGTTTTCATGATTGGTCATGGTGCTATTTGCTGGTCTAGCAAAAAGAAAGCAGCCATTGCACTTTCTTCAGCAGAGGCAAAGTATCGAGCGACAGTCAATGCCTGCATTCAGGAAGTTTGGTTGCAGGGTATTCTTTCCGAGTTTGGTTTTGGTGGCACTACTTCGACTGTCCTATTTTGTGACAATCAAAGTGCTATCAAGATCTCCACAGATCCAGTTCAGCGGAAGAGGACCAAACACATTGAGATTCATATGCATTACATTCAACAGTTGGTGCATGATCGCACCATCATTCTGGAATATTGCCCTACTAATGAGCAAATTGCATACATCTTCACCAAGAGCTTCACTGAGAAGAAGTTCTCTTACCTCTGTTCACTATTGGGGGTGAGTTCCATCATGGTGGAGACAGATTGATCCATTATTATGCTTTAGCTTGAGGGGGGGCTTTCTTCCCACTGGGTTTTCCCTCTTTCCTCAGTTTATTTTCAGCATTTTTTAGACTATTGTATTGGGGTGACCTTTGGTCTTAGTTACCAGGGCCCCACATTATTTTCTTTTGCACATCATAGTCTAGCTTGAGGGGGGGTGTTCGGATATCCACATCATATTTTTCAAGATATTGCATGCAATTAGGGCTTGCATGCACTTTGCATGCATCCCAGTCACCAGGTTGATGCCTCCAGCACCTTAGCCACCTTATTCTAGCACCCGGGATCCACTTACTTCAGATTTTTACCCCTCCTAGTCAAGAAGGTGCCCACTTCTCACCTACTTCCAGAGAAGGGCGCACTTCTTCACCTACCACTGCAGTTCCACTTCAGTTACACTCAGTTAGCTCCGATTATCCCTGATTTGAGGCTAGTTTCACTCCCGACTGACTATTTCACCTCCGTTGGACCTCCATATTGACTAGATGACTTGTTCTGACTTCAGTTAGCCTCCCATGCGCCCTCCACTGAGCCCACTTCCCTATATCAGTTCTACACACTTCAGTTACACATGTTACACTCAGTTAGACTTAGATTGACACCTGGATGACTGGTTCTTGTGCATTGATGACCACCACCGATTGATGATGAGGACTCCTAGCTGGAGTCAAGCTACTCCATTCAGTGATTCGAATGACCTCCTTAGTCAATTTGAATTGCTCAGTCATTGTTACTGTATTGTATTGTAATCATTCACCCTTATTGGGATATTGAGCACTGCTGCATGTTTTGCACAGTTTTACACCATATTTTCTATGTTCATCTATTGTGATTGATTTACTTGTTCATTAGATCTGCTGTGACTAATTTTACAAGACTGTGCTTATTTCAATTGAAATAAAAGACTTCCCTGGGTTGACAATTCATATTGAGCATCCTGTGTGTAAGTTGTAATTAATTGGCATATAGGGTGACCAACATTTTGGTGCCGTTGTCGGGGAAGTTATCAATGGTGCAAAAGTACATCTGACATTCTTTTGTAGATGCATTGTTAAAGTAGAGCATGTAGGTTGCATGATTACTTTTCAGTTTATTGAATTTTCTTTGAGTGTGTATTTTCTCTTTTTTTTGCATTTAGTTTCATTTAATTTTTAATTTTTGGAGCATAAATCTTATCATTCCCCTTAGTGGTGTTGTAAGAACCACCCATTATACTAACAAGTTGACAGGAACATTCGAAGGAGGAGCCTCAAGATAGAACATGAAAATATAATGAAGACATGGCAGGTAAGAAAGATGCAGAAGTTGTTACCTTCGAATTTCCCATCAGATATTCAGGAAGAGTGGATATGGTTATTGTGCTAATGATAAAAATTTAAATGTGTTTCCCCTTACTCTAAAAGGAACAACCCTCTGATGGTTCATGAGCCTCGGTGGTAATTGTATACAAACTTGGGAAGACATGAAACATGTATTCTTGAAAAGGTACCAATATTATTGTAGGGTCAATGAAGATATTTTCGAAATGACACAAGCAGAAGAAGAGAGTTTGTAGGATTACATGGAACGCTTTCAATACAATCTTCAAAGATCCAAACAAAAGGAAACTGGGGAAAGAGACCTTGAAAACACTCATACTTAAAGGAATCCATGCTGAATATTTAGAATTATTAAATCTAATGGGAACAGGTGATGTATTTTAGTTAGCATATGATGATATTTGTGAGTTATGTAGAAGGTATTCAAGAGGAAACTTCAAGACTGGTAAGAATTCTAGTAATCCTGATTTTCAATCTTTGAAATGTGCTACAAGAACAAGAGTTATGGGAGCTGAAATCAGTAATTTATTTGAAAATTCTAATGCTGATATCAATGGTTCACTAAATTCACAATTGGGTGTTTTGCAGGTTAAGGAAAAGCACGAGGATTTGAAGAAATAGTTTTTCCTCGGTGCTAGAAGAAACATCTTGCAATAGATTGTCCTTTGGATAGTCTCACAATTTGTGGCATATGTGACTTGAATCATTCCATAGATCATTGTCCCTCCTTACCAAGGATGAAAGAAACATATCAAAGAGATCTGAGAGTTGTAGCCAACTCGTTGCAATAGTCATGGCAACCGTGGCCTACATGTATGGTTCAAAACTCTATCCCTCAATTTCCTTACTCTCATACTCAATCATTGAATATTCATCCACCATGGCAGTTTTTGCAGCCTCAATTGAACTCTTACCTACCTTATCCACAAGGTTGGAATGGCTTATCTTATTATCACAGGGCCACTCTCCCTCATGCTGCAACAAAAATTGGTCCTTCAATATAAACCTCAAAAACCAATCCTCTACATCTAACACATCTATCTTCACATCAAACTCCTTGGTATCCAACACAATTTCCTTTCCAATCCACCCTCCACCCTAACCATAATAAAGTAGTATAGTATTCTTATAGTGCTAAACTGCAAAATTTTCCTACATTTCCCTCATGTTCTACCTCACCTACACCACTGCAAAAAGATTGTGCACTGTTGCAACAAATCCATACGAGGCTTGGACATGTTTTAAATCTAAGACTTGGAAGTGAAGTTTCTTATGATCATCAACAAGTTAACAAGATCAACAAATTTGATGAAGAATGGACATTGGAACCAAAAATTGAAGCATCCTTGACATCATTAGATCTGAATCTCTTATGCATTCAGGAAGATCAGTTTAATAAGGAGCTTCATGGTGTAACAACCATGGGAAATCAAGGGAACAAAGACTATATTGAAGCTTGGTTTCAATCTTTCATTGGTCTGCAACATCATTCCATACTTCACCAATTCTGGGCACCGAAGTTGATCTCTCATATCCTAGCATTCATAAAGTTATATTTTTCTGTTGGGAGTATGAGAATACTTGTGTCATTTCTTCGAAAGTGGCTCCATTGGAATTTTTCCTGTTAGGATATCTCATCATTTAGTTATGTACTTTGCATGCATGCATTCTACATGCATTGCATGCACCCACATGCTGCCCAGTCACTAATATGATGCCTCCAGCACCTAGTCCCTAGTCTCCTAGCAATCGGGAGCTACTTACCACTCATATTTATCCCTCCTATCCTGTCATGCGCCCACTTCTCACCTTCCACTGCAAAAGGGCGCCTTTCTCACCTACCAGTCCAGTTACACTTCAGTTATCACTTCGACTTACCTCCGATTGACCCATAATTGATGTTATCACTCCGATTGACCTTCGATGAGACATGACTGACAGTTCTGAGTGGACTTAAGCCCTCATGCACCCTCCACTGAGCCTCCATCCCTATTTTAATGCCACTTACCATCATTTACACTTATTACACTCAGTTACACTTAGTTAGACTCAGTTTGACACATGGCTGCCAGTTAATTGTGCATTGATGACCACCACTGATTGATGAGATGGACTCCTAGTTGGAGCCAAGCTACACCATGCAGTATATTCGAATGACATACTAGTCTAATTCGAATTGCTCATTCATTGTGACAGTATTGTATTGTATTTTCACCCTTATTGGGATTATAGAGCACTGATTCATGTTTTTGCACAATTTACACCATATTTTCTGAGTTTCATCTATTGTGATTGGTTTACTTGTTCATTAGATTTGCTGTGACTAATTTTACATTTCCTACACTTGAAAAGAATTTGTTATTTCCAAGTAGTGTAGGATATTGTAAATAAATAAAATTGGTAAGATCCCATTCAATTTTTCACTTAGATGATAGATAGTGTCATTTTGTTTTTAATAAGAACTCTTGGACACATTGTGCAGTAAGAGCCATCCATATTACTAATCTCTCTTTTTCAGGAAGTAGGTAAAGAGGAAGGAAGCATTGGTGAATGAAGACTCCATGGGAAAATGAACCAAACAATTATGGAACCCTTCAAACCTTAAACTTGGGCAATCATCATGGTATGTATTTAGTTTTCATTTATATATAACACATCCATAAAAATACACAGGCTTTATTTCAGCATTATATCATTTTTTAAGAGTTGCAGCCATTGCTGCAATACACTGTGTAAATCAATCTAGGTAATCAATGCTTGAAATTTTTTGTATGGGTGTGTTCTATTTAAATTTTTATCATTAAAAACATTCACACCTATTTCGTTCACTTTTTGGGAGCCAAATTTCATTTATTGGATTTTTGTGGCATTTTGGCTTGAAATTTTTACTGAAACACAATCGGGACAGTCCATTTTTGGGAGTTCAATTGGACCTATTTTTAAAACCTATTTACATCCCAAGTATCCCTTTAAATATAGTTTCCAAACCAATTTGAATTTTTTTATATTGGGCATCAAACGAAAAATTTATGGTCAAATACTAACGGGGTGTCAAGCAGGAAGCTTAGGAACAGAGTTGGGACAATCACTTTTTGTATGCATTATTGGATAGATTTTGAAAACCTGTTTCATTGGTATATTCCCATATGAATCTAGTTTACAACACAATTTGAATCACTCAATTCTGATATTGTATGCAAAGTTTATGACCAAAATACCATCTGCCTATCACAAATCAACATTTTTAAAACTCGGTTTCCTAGACTGTTCATTGGCCTATTTGACCCATGTATTCTAATTGGATTCAAAACCTGTTTCTATTGGAGATCCCTCCATGGATATACTTTCATCTCCAATTGGAATCATGTCAATCCCTTATCAAATGAAAAAGTTATGCCTAAAACCGTGACTGTTGGTCTAGTCTAGAATTCGAAAAACACCTTGTCATGCAGGCTGTTACTGAGCAAATTTGGAATATCATCACATAGAATTTTAAAAATTTGTTTCTAAGGGACATATTCCTATGAATTTAATTTAATTTTTCTTTTGAATCACTCAAATTGGACAAGGAACGAAGACGTTATGATCGGAATACTGTTGGTGAGTCTAGATGGCCATCGCTCTCCCGCGGGTATAAAGTGGATTTGGCTTCGTTCATTTTTCTTTGGATTTGTTTTATAAGTAATTGCTTGTTGTTTTCTTCGTAAGTGTTGGGTGAAAAGATACCAATCACCTCTCTTCTTCCATCATCTCATGTTTTATTGCAAGCAAGTGCTAGGTTTTTGCAGGTCCTTGGAAGAAGAAGGTCAATACGTGCACGAGTGACTCTTGAAGACTTTTTCAAATTTGGAAATGGATTGAGAAAAAATTGAGAAATTTGTATTCCATATTAAAACCAATGTTCCATAAGTCAAGTTCCATTGCTACATGAATTGCTACTAAAAAATCCTCCCAAAATACCTTTCGTCCATCATGCTCATTCACCAACACCATGTTATGCCCATACATTTCCTTCTTGCCTCCACCATTCCATCATTTTCATGACCTTCTGCTCCATTTGATCACTCTCATACTATCCAATCCACTCACACCTAACCCATGAATATTGTTTCTCAGCTCTCTTACATGCTGAGTTACCCCCTATCCTTTTCATTTTACCAATAAAGCCTACTTGTTGGAGAAAATATTTCATCTCTAGTTCTTCACAATCATTTGTTTTGTACTCAGATTGGATGATGTGGAATTCATTAAGGTCCACCTTCAAATGGTATTGTCCCATCGACCTCAGCACACTATTTGGGCAACAAGACTTGAGTTATGTATAGTACCTTGGAATTTTACATGCATCAATGGTAAATTTCCTCGTCGATAATCAAGGGAATACATCAATGTTTCTTGATTGTCAGATCGTGCAAGTGACTCGACTTCAACACATACATTCATACCTAACAGGTTGTACTATTGTACCTTGATAGCTCATTGTCATCACTGGTGAGTTGTCTTGCGTTGGTTAACAATTTTCATTATTGATTGGTAATCCAATGAATTTTCTCCATGTTCGACTTCAAGAACATTCATTCACATGGATTAACTTGTACATAAGCACAAATATTGGATGAAGACTATATATTTTATTGTTCCATTAGTTCAACAGTATTCTTTTCATTCATTTGGTAGCATTTGTTTTCAGTCAGCTTGCACAGTTCCTCATCATGGATCAGATTCAACCTTCATAAGTTTCAGCTTCCAGCTATATCTCTCAGTAACAATTAACCAAGGCTTCCACAGAGGTAACACTTGAGGTAAAATAACTTGAGTTTTTGATTTATTAAAGATTTAGGAAGATGTCATGAAAACCACTTTGCATTCTTTATTTCTATTTCCAATTTCTATACATTCTTCATAACCTATCATAACCATACCATATTGTATCCATTCACTTCCATCATTTCCACTCAATCCTAATCCCTCACTTCCTTGGAACCAAATCATCATTTTATTCCTCTCCATCCCTAGCATCCAAAGCATGAGAAGATGCCTTGCTACTGCCACACAAGAACCAGCAGTAGGTAGGAAACATACGTTACTATAAGAAGCATCCTATTCAATGCATGTAAGAGCCCACAAATTACTGGGAGACAAAGAGATGGCTTCCCACAAGAGCCAGCAATGAGAAAAGATGCTCTACTTCCACACAAGAACCAACAGTAAGAAATTGATCAAAAAGGTTTATTCAAGAATTAGTGTGAAATGAAGACATGCTCTGCATTCAGTTTATTGGATTCATGGTTCATTAATGCATGCATTAATTCACTTCTACACAATTGTTTCAAGTTTCCGAGTTACCTTCAATTGGCAATCAAGTTGCAATCCATTGACATAGCATTTGATATCTATAATGGAGTATTTAAAGGAAAAAGTGTTGTTGTTGTTGGGATGTTTTCTTCATGATGGATTGGGGTTTGTTATTATTTGGAAATGGTGTTTATGCTCATAAAATCTGTAGGGATGTATGATACTATTTATGTTTGTTGAAGGCATGGCAATTGATAAATTTAAACCAAATAGACTAGCAGGATCACTGAAAGAAGCATAATCACAAGATAGACACAATATTTACCCTGGGAAACCCTCATGGGGTAGAAAACCCAGCAAATATTTCCTCAATAAGATGATTAACCAAAATACAAGATGTGCTCCCTCCTTCTATTCCTCCTTAGCAGATCTCCCAGACAAGTGCGCCTCTTTTCACAAGTGAGTGAGTGGTCTAATGAGGAGTTCACCTCTTCTATTTATACACACTCCTAACCACCAAAAATACCTAATGGGGCCGAACTCTCCTGGAGAAGTCTAATAACCCCTAAAACCTAACTTCAGGGCCGACCCCCACATGGTGGGTCTAACAACCCTAGTTAACACAATTCCTCGGAGGAATAAACATCTCCAGATACATAATAAAATCACATCGGAGGGATGGAACATCTCCGGAATAAATAATATAAAAATATAATATTCTTAGAAGTTACAATATTCAACACTCCCCCTTAACGAGAAGGATATTATAACAACATCTGCAGGAGCAAGGAGTCATTTACTACATCATCTATATATCATCGGAAGCTTTCTTCAATTCATCATCATCAGTAACTTGACTAGTTACTGGAACATCAACATCATCAGAGTTGATAGTACTCAATCATCAGCATTGTCATAATAGCATCATCAACACACGATCATCAGCATCACGATCAACATCGTCATCACACGATCATCAGCATCGCGATCAACATCGTCATCACACGATCATTAGCATCGTCATCACACGATCATCAGCATTGTCATCACACGATCATCAGCATCGTCATCAGCATCGTCATCACACGATCATCAATATCGTCATCACACGATCATCAGCATTGCGATCAACATCGTCATCACACGATCATTAGCATCGTCATCACACGATCATCAGCATCGTCATCAGCATCGTCATCAACATCGTCATCACACGATCATCATCATCATCATCATCATCATCATACGATCAATCCAGTTCTCTATGTCCATGGATGATGCAAACCAGTCATGTACCTTTTGAACCAAAGTCCAGGGACGATCCAGTCCTATCATGTACCTTTTGAACCGAAGTCCAGGGACGATCCAGTCCTATCATGTACCTTTTGAACCGAAGTCCAGGGACGATCCAGTCCTATCATGTACCTTTTGAACCGAAGTCCAGGGACGATCCAGTCCTATCATGTTCTCGGAGACCACATGTCTACGGCTCAGTTTACAAGACCAAAGTCCAAGGATGATCCAATCCTTACCGTACATTTAGGACAGCATCCAAGGATGAATTAATCCTCCACCGTACATTTAGGACCACGTCCAAGGATGACTTAATCCTCCACCGTTCATTTAGGACCACGTCCAAGGATGACTTAATCCTCCATCGTACATTTAGGACCACGTCCAAGGATGACTTAATCCTCCACCGTACATTTAGGACCATGTCCAAGGATGACTTAATCCTCCACCGTACATTTAGGACCACGTCCAAGGATGACTTAATCCTCCACCGTACATTTAGGACCACGTCCAAGGATGACTTAATCCTCAACCGTGCATTTAGGACCTATGTACAAGGATGACTTAATCCTCAACCGTGCATTTAGGACCTACGTCCAAGGATGACTTAATCCTCAACCGTGCATTTAGGACCTACGTCCAAGGATGACTTAATCCTCAACCGTGCATTTAGGACCTACGTCCAAGGATGACTTAATCCCTCACCGTCCACCAAGGACTTCATTCTCGAAGACTTACGTCTACGACTCTTCTTTAGGACTGAAGTCCAGGAATGATCCAATCCCTTCACATGTTCGCCAAGAACTTCATTTTCGAAGACATACGTCTACGGCTCTTCTTTAGGACTGAAGTCCAGGAATGATTCAATCCCTTCACAACATGTATAACAAAACATGTATCCTCATCATCAAAACATGTACAACCACAACATGTATCATCATCATCAAGACATGTATAACCACAACATGTATCATCATCATCAAAACATGTATAACCACAACATGTATCATCATCATCAAAACATGTATAACCACAACATGTATCATCATCATCAAAACCCACAACATGTATCATCATCATCAAAACATGTATAACCACAACATGTATCATCATCATCAAAACCCACAACATGTATCATCATCATCAAAACATGTATAACCACAACATGTATCATCATCATCAAAACATGTATAACCACAACATGTATCATCATGTATACATCTATCATCAAAAGCATGTATATCTAATCATCAAAAATGTATACATCTATCATCAAAAGCATGTATATCTAATCATCAAAAGCATGTATACATCTATCATCAAAAGCATGTATATCTAATCATCAAAAGCATGTATACATCTATCATCAAAAGCATGTATATCTAATCATCAAAAGCATGTATTCATCTAATCATCAAAAGTATGTATACATCTATCATCAAAAGCATGTATATCTAATCATCAAAAGCATGTATACATCTAATCATCAAAAGCATGTATACATCTATCATCAAAAGAAAGAATATAAGAGTCCTACATCTAAATAATTCTAGGTAAATAAGTGCAGTAAATAGGTAACCTCATCATTGATGAGATAGACTTGTTTGTCAGATACTGTGCTACTCCCCCTTTCGAGGAGGGTCCTTCTGAACTACACCAAGCTTGTCTCGGAAATGTTCAAACTTCACTCGAGACAGAGGTTTGGTCAGGATATCAACAATTTGATCCTCAGTGCTTATATACTCTAGCTTGATAGCTCCTTTCTGTACCATATCTCATATATAAAAGTATCGGATCTCTATGTGCTTTGACTTATCGTGAAATACAGGATTTTCAGTCATCTTGATGCAGCTTTGATTATCACACATAATCACAGTGGGGTCCATTTCTAAGTCAAACACTCCAGATAAAAGTTTCCGAAGCCATACTGCTTCACAGCTAGCAGAGCAGGCAGCTATATATTCAGCTTCAGTAGTACTGAGGGCCACACTCGATTGTTTCTTGCTGAACCATGAGATCATGGCAGATCCAAGACCATAACATCCACCTGAAGTACTTTTTCTATCTGAGACACTACCTGCCCAATCAGAATCTGAGTAACCATGTAGTCTGAGTTCATGACCTCCAAGATAAAATAGGCCAAAATCTAATGTACCTTTTAGGTACCTCATTATATGCTTTGCAGCTATTAAGTGAACCTTTCTAGGTTCTACTAGATACTGACTTAGGGTATTTACAGCAAAGCATATATCAGGCCTAGTATTGGTTAAGTACATTAATGATCCAATGATTTGTCTATATAGAGTTATGTCCACTAATTCTGATGAATCATTAACTAATAATTTTAAGTTGGAGTCCATGGGAGTGGCCATGGCTTTACACTCCAACATATCAAATATTTTGAGAATCTCCATAGTATACTTACCTTGATTTAGAAAGATTCCTCTTGGTTCTTGCCATACTTCTAAGCCTAAGAAGTAATGCATTAATCCAAGATCTTTCATCTCGAATTCTGAATAAAGATTCTTCTTGCTTTCAATAATTTGTTTCTCATGTCCAGTTAGGAATAGATCATCTACGTATAACAACAATATAACTGGTTCATCATCCATCACTTTGAGATAAATATTTGGGTCAGCTTTACTTTTGGTAAAGCCCATGCTAGTTAAGAAATTGTCAATTCTTCCGTACCAAGCCCTGGGAGCTTGTTTCAACCCATATAATGCCTTCTTGAATTTGCATACATGAGTTCTTCCATCATTAACCTCAAACCATTGAGGTTTCTCTATGTA
This sequence comes from Larix kaempferi, assembly GCA_027924585.1. Taxonomy (NCBI): domain Eukaryota; kingdom Viridiplantae; phylum Streptophyta; class Pinopsida; order Pinales; family Pinaceae; genus Larix; species Larix kaempferi. The sequence continues at coordinate 6,046,068 of BSBM01000063.1, read as the reverse complement.
TACTTCTTCTTCAATTACACCATTCAAAAAAGCTGTCTTAACATCCATTTGGTGTAATTTCCACTTCATCATGGATGCAAGTGCCATGATAGTTCTAATTGAAGTATACCTAGAAACTGGTGCAAATGTTTCTTCATAGTCAATTCCCTCCTTCTGAGAGAATCCTCTAGATACAAATCTTGCTTTGTATTTTTCAATGATTCCATCCGCGGCATGTTTTATTTTGAAAATCCATTTGGAAGAAACCACACTTTTATCTTTCGGTTTGGGAACTATATCCCAAACATCATTTTTCATTATTGACTGATATTCTTCTGTCATTGCTTCTACCCATTCTTTCTTCTGAGCTGCCTCTTCATAGCTAGTAGGTAGTTGATCCACAAGATCACACATCAAGGCCATATAGTTGGACACTAGTTTTGGTTTCTTTCTTTCTCTAGTGGAGCCTTCAGGAGCTCCATATCTTTCAGCCCCTTGAATAATATCTCTAGCCCATGCTGGCCTTCTTTTCTTGGATAAGTCTGTAATAGGAGGCTCTTGTGGTTCCAACATGTCATGATCCTCTGGAGAATCATCTTCAGGCATGGGTACAGCCTCTGTGATTCTGGGAGAAGTATCTTCTTCATAGATTTCATCAAGTTGGCACTTCTTGGATTTCTTGAGAGCTGCTTCTTCATCAAATGTTACATCTCTACTTATTTCTATGTGATGAAAGCCTGGAATGTAAATTCTGAAGGCTTTGGATGATTCACAATAACCAACAAATATTCCCTTCTTACCAGAAGGGTCCAACTTGGTTCTCTTTTCTTTTGGAATGTGGATGTACACAGGACACCCAAATATTTTAAGATGACTTACCTCAGGCTTCTTACCTGTAAATACTTCTTCTGGAGTTTTGAACTCAAGAGCACTATGAGATAATCTATTTTGCACATATACTGCTGTCTTGGCTGCTTCAGCCCATAGATACATGGGAAGATCTTGATCATGTATCATGGTCTTCACAGCTTCCATGATTGTTCTATTTTTCCTTTCAGCCACCCCATTTTGTTGGGGATTATAAGGAGTAGTTAGTTCCCTTTTAATTCCAGCTTCTTTGCAAAAGTCCTCAAATTCCTTTGAGGTAAATTCTCCGCCATTATCTGTTCTGAGAATCTTGATTCTCTTCTCTGATAGATTTTCTATTAGAGCCTTGAACTCTTTAAATTTTCCAAAGACTTCATTCTTACCTTTCAGGAAGTATATCCAAGTTTTCCTTGAATGGTCATCAATGAATGAAAGATAGTATTCAAACCCACTTAGAGAAGTGGTGGGCATTGGTCCACATACATACGACTGTATTAGTTCTAAAATGTTCTTAGTCTTTGTTTCACTCTTTGGAAAGGGGTTCTTGATATTTTTCCCTTTCTTACACCCTTTACATGAGCCATCATGATCAACTTTCAAATCTGGTAATCCTATGACTACCTTGCTTACATAGGGTAAGGATTTAAAGTTGATGTGATCTAATCTTCTATGCCATAGCTCACTGGGGCTAGAGATCTCATGTACAAGGGCAACTTCTGGATGGCCCTTGAGTTTATAGAGACCTCCTTCTTCTTCACCAATAACAACTGCATCTTTAATTGTTTTTCCTTTGGACCACATGAGTACTTGTCCATCTATGAAGGCTATTCTAAAACCTTTCTTATCTAGTGCTGAAATAGAGAGAAGGTTCTTCTTTAAACCTGGTACATATAAGATGTCTTTCATCTTCAAGGGTGTTCCAGAATCTAGCTTATAGCTAGCTTCACCAATTCCTTTGATGGGATATTGGTAGTCATCTCCTAGAGATACTTTCTGTGAAGAAGAATTTTCTTCAAGATTTGAGAAGGTCTTCCTTTGACCTGTCATGTGCTTGGAAGCACCACTGTCAATGAGCCATGTATCTTCTCCAGGAGATACAGATCCAGAGAGTGCATAGAATAGAACATATTCTTCTGGATCTTCTTTCTTCACCTTACATCTTTTCCTTTTAGGTTTTACCTCTACCTCTTCTTCTTCTTCATCTTCTTCTTCTTCTTCTTCTTCACTATCATTTTCTGCCATATGTGCATGATGTCTTTTGTGGAAGAACTTCTTCTTTTGAGAAGGACAAAATCTGGAGATGTGTCCTAATTTATGACAATTGTAGCATTCTACTGTGGAAAGATCTCTTGCTGAATTTGGTCCTCTTCTCTTGTTAGATCTAGAGAAGTGTTGAGATCCTTTGTGGTCAACTCTCTTGAGATGACTCATTCTTCTTCTTTTGGTATGAGTGGCCAAAGCTTGGTCATCCTCTTTGAGAAGAGCTTCTCTGTTTGCAACCCTAGCTTCTTCTTGAACACAATCCTCCCATACTATATCAAACTTCATGCTCTCTTTCCTAGCACACATGGTTTGTATAAATGACTCCCAAGATCTAGTGAGACCATTGAGAGTAGTCATCACAAGTTCATCCTCATCAAGGGTATCACCAATTGCATCTAGTTGTTCCTTGATTTTTGAAACCCTTGAGAAGTAGTCTTGAATGGATTCTCCTTTGTGCATCTTGGTGCTCTTCAATTGAGTCCTCAGGTTCATCTTCCTATTGATGTTATTTCCTTCATACATTCTTCCTAGGGCATCATACATTTCCTTTGGAGTCTTCTTGGAGGCCACTTGGGGAATCAAGTGGTCTTTAATGGAATCAGCTATGATTCTATTTGCCCTAATAAAATCCTTCCTTCGCTTTTCTTTGGCTTCATCTCCTTCTGGTTCTGCAACTTCTTCCTTGATATACTGAGTAAGATCATTCTCCTCAAGAATGAGACCAATTTTGTATTTCCATGCCCGAAAATTTTCTATACCTTCTAGCTTGTCTTCAAGCTTAGTGTTTGGAGCCATCTTCTCTTGGGGGATTCCAAGAGACAGAGCAGACTTACCTGAAAAGTTACTTTTCACTTTTCTGGAATCTGGAACAGAATTTTATCGCACTTTTGGTAGAATTAGGGTTTGACTTTCCCGGAGTTCTACTCAACCAAAAAGTTAGATCTATAGCTCAAAAGAATGCTCTTGAGAAGGGCTATCTAGCTATGTAATCAGAATTCAAAAATTCCAACTTTTTTCTGAAACCAAAATCTGACGTATCGCACTTTTGGTAGAATTAGGGTTTGGATTTCCCGGAGTTATACCCAACCAAAAAGTTCGATCCAGGGCTTAAAAGAAAGGTATTGAAAAGGGCTATCCAGCCATGCAACCAAAATTCAATAATACCAACTTTGGGCTGAAACCCTAACTTCACCGGAGAGAGAAAGAGAGGTATTCTTACCTTGTGAAAGATGTCCTATTTAGTATGGCTCTGATACCATGATAAATTTAAACCAAATAGACTAGCAGGATCACTGAAATAAGCATAATCACAAGATAGACACAATATTTACCCTGGGAAACCCTCATGGGGTAGAAAACCCAGCAAAGCTTTCCTCAATAAGATGATTAACCAAAATACAAGATGTGCTCCCTCCTTCTATTCCTCCTTAGCAGATCTCCCAGACAAGTGCGCCTCTTTTCACAAGTGAGTGAGTGGTCTAATGAGGAGTTCACCTCTTCTATTTATACACACTCCTGACCACCAAAAATACCTAATGGGGCCGACCTCTCCTGGAGAAGTCTAATAACCCCTAAAACCTAACTTCAGGGCCGACCCCCACATGGTGGGTCTAACAACCCTAGTTAACACAATTCCTCGGAGGAATAAACATCTCCGAATACATAATAAAATCACATCGGAGGGATGGAACATCTCCGGAATAAATAATGCACAAATATAATATTCTTAGAAGTTACAATATTCAATAGCAATTTGATGGCAATGCGTTGAGATGGATATATGACAAGAGTGCTAATGAGTGAAGCTTATATTTGCAGTTTTTTTTTTTAAACACCCAATCAATAACATTAATGCCCATTCCAAGTTTACGAGTGCATCACTTTGAGCTAATTTGCAGAATTTTCTTGAAGATATAATCAATTGGTTTCTTGACTCAAGAATTCAAGGCATCCACAACAACATTCTTAAGAATACATGACAATTGGGGAGAAAAACTTGAGTAGCATTGAACAATGGTACCACTGGTGTATCTTGTTCTTGTGAGCTGTCTTATACCAGAACATTGGAACAAAGCTAGGAATGCAACAGTCTGTGGTAGCTTTGGTTCATTTAGACAAAGATGGACATAAAAATGCGAAGATGTGTAAGAGAAGGAATTCCTTTCCATTGTCTATGCCATCAACAAATTTAGACACTTTATTACTGGATATTCTACTTTTGTACACACTAAACATTCAACCATCAAATACTCTATGAATAAACCGATCACGAATGCTAGAGTAACTAGATGGATGTTACTATTACATGAATTTGACATTACAATTATTGACAGACCAGGAAAGGAAAACGTTGTTGCTGAATTTTTATCTCGACTCACTAATAATGATGACAATTTACCAATCAAAGATTCCTTCCTTGATGAACATTTGTTTGCAGTATCAGCTCATTCCCCATGGTATGCAAATATTGCTAACTTTTTCGCTGCAGGTAAGCTTCCATCACATCTGTTGAAGAGAGAAAAAATAAAGATTATACATCAGAGTGCTCGGTATTGCTGGATTGATGGACATATTTTCTACACAGGTCTTGACTTGGAAATCAGAAGATGTGTAAGAGAAGATGAAATTTTCAGTATCCTGAAAGCTTGCCATGATGAGCCCCGTGGGGGACATTTTGCTGACAAAAGGACAGGTCATAAGCTTTTAAGGATGGGATATTATTGGTCGAAATTGTTCAGAGATGCGAAAAAGTATGTTCAAGATTGTGATAGCTTCCAGAGGATGGGCCAACCTAATAGATTAGATGAAATGCCTCTTCAGCCACAGCATGTGGTTGAACTTTTTGATAGACGCGCTCTGGATTTAGTAGGGCCTATCAACCCTCCCTCGAAGCAGAAAGTTCACATATTGGTTTGCACAGATTACATGAAAAAATGTGTGGAAGATGTAGCCTTTGTCAGAGCCAATGATCAATGTAATGTCCCTTGTTAGTATTTTTATTAAAATGGCAATTTTTCACTTTTTTTCTCTAGTTCGACCTTTGACTAGTTTTGAGCTCTAGGCCTCCAAATTGCTCCAATTGCTCCCAAATATTTTGATAAGGTATATGGATGATGTTAGAAAATAAATATGTGTTTTAGGGATGATTTTGGACCTTTAAAATACTTCTGAAAACCCTCTTTTGATTCTGGACAATGTAGGGAACTTTACTAGTAGTTTCCCTTTGACTAGTATTGGTCTCTAGGTCTCAAATTGGATCCAAATGCCTTCAAATATTCAAGGAAGGTGTATGAATAATATTAGGAATTGAATATGATGTTCAGGGATTATATATGGCCACCAAAATACCTCTTCAAACTCTCTTAATATTCTAGACCAAGTATGCAATTTTACTAGTAATTTGGGGTTCAAATCCCCCTAGGGTAAGTACTAAAAGTGGCTTCCCGAATGCCTCCAAAACCACTCGAATTTATGAAAAGAGGTAGGGGATATCTAAAGGATGTTATTAAGGTCTCATATGAACCTTTAATAAGTTATTAAGTATGTTCTAAACTTCTCCCAAATAGCAGCAAAAACCACTAATTCGACCCTTGGGGAAATGACACCAAATATTCTCCAAATGTAAATAAATTGAGTAAAATGATTTCAAATGCTTGAGTAATGAACATAAATTTTTTATAATACATCAATAACATTACATTCATCAATAAAACATCAATATTTTACTTATCCATTCGAATCCATCAACATTCCATTGGTTCACAACAAGGTAGTGGGGAAATGACATTGTTCTTTCATAAAAATGATATTTATACATTTCTACTTGGAATTTCGCCCTGAAAATTTCTGGAGATGAAGAAAAGAGTATTTAATTCATATTACAAAATAAATGGGGCATTAGAAGCTCCCCCAAAGAGTACAATAGCTCACCAAAAACGCCCTCCCTCAAGGAGCAAGAATATGCCTTCAAACCTGAAAATGGTTGAGAGAATGTGATGCATTAGAAGAGACCATGATATTCCCTATATATTACACCAACAAAAAATGAATCCATTAAATCTCCAAATGAAAGGTCTGAATGGCCTTTCCAATTACCAACTTGGATGGGAATCTTTCACCCTCGAAATTGGCTAAGGAAAGAAACTAGTCATCCACTAGCTCTCCCTCTTCACAAATGCAATTGCAAATTTCTCAAATGATCAAAAGCTGGTTTCATTATTTGTTATTTAAATTTATAAACTTCCAATTTCCTCCATGGGTTGAATTACTTCCAAGAGACTCATGCCAACTCAAGTTGGGAAGAGATTCCAAAGATCGCCACTTGTACAACAATTCCTAGTCTCCCACTTCCACCAAATCACATGTGGAAGCATCTTAGATGACCTAAATCCCTTGAGAACCCTCTTGGAGGCTATTTTTATCCCTGACATGTCATATGTTAGCCTTCAGGTCTGATTTGTGTCATAGGTGTCATAGAATATTCATCATTGTTTTCATAGAGCTAGGGAATCTAGCCCAAGTGTCTCACTAGCTCCAAATTGCCTCTTCCTCTTCCATGGGAGTAACTCTTCCTCTACATTTCGACCTTGGATGAGTCATGCAATGAATAATACCTTTTGAAATCCACCAAGTATGTTACCATTCACCTTTTATTCGAATTGGTGAGAGAATGATTCCAAGTGTAGTGGGGAAATCTAGCCATATGTGGGTCCCCCTTCCTCCATGTGTCTTCATGATCAAATGCCACTTTTATTTTCACTTGTATATATTTATTTATATCCTTTATTAAATATTTATGCTATTCTAATGTTCACACATAATTTATTATTCCCCTTATTCCAAATCCCAAAGCTTCCACCCCAAACCTAGGAAACTAGTAATTTTCCTCCTTGGCAATTATTTGACCCTTAGCATCAATTTGAAAAACTCTAATGAATATTTCCAATGTGCTTAGGCCATTGTGACCCAATGCCAATTTGGGACATGACAATCAGGCTGTAATTGATTTCCTGTATGAAGAAATTTTTACTCGGTTTGGAGTACCCAAGGAAATCATTACAGATGGTGGACCATAGTTCGTGTCTCACAAATTGGAAGCACTGTTAGAGAAGTTTTACATTCAACACAAAATAACCTCACCATATCAGCCACAGGACAATGGCCAAGTGGAAAGCACAAATAAGGTCATTGAGGCTATTTTAACAAAAACAGTGAAAAGCCACCGTAAAGATTGGGATGACAGACTCCCAGAGGAACTATGGGCCTTTCGCACCTGTAACATCCCGAATTTTCATAAAAATTTAAAACTTTTTAAAATAGCATTAAATAAGATAATTGTAGCTACGGAAATAATAAACGTTGATTACAACAACATTGATTTAAGAAGTTGTTTCGCACTAAACATAATTTAATTTCCGAGTTAGAAACATTTTGATAATGACAACTTAACACACTCTTGACAAACATGCTTAAAGTAATAAATGCACGGAAATGTTAGAAATATGATGCAATACTTTTCTTTTGATCAGATTCTGACAATTTTCTTTCTTGATGTCCAAGGGTGTCCTACGAGGTACCCTGGAGTTTACTTAGTTGCAACGCTAAGGCATTTGAAATGTTTCTATGTGAGGACGATAGGTAAGAAGTTCAATGACTGCATAGTTTAAGAGTATGTGTGTAATTCAATTCAACGTCGAATAATAAAATGTTGTGAATTCTTTTGCAAAAACAAAGTATCTACAAGTATGAAATTCTTAGTGCTGTTTACTGGTTTTCAACGTTGTCTTACAATTCATCAATGTTGAAAACAATGTCGTCTAGAAAGTCTACATGTTGTTAAGTTCGTTGTCATGACCATCGATGTTGTTGTAGTTTGGTTTTTGTCATCGTCTTAAGGTAATTAATACCTGTATAGTACTAATGTAGTCATTGTATCGCTAAAACCATTAAATGCTTGCATTAAGAAGTTAGGGTATGAAGTACATAGTATTAACATGGTTTTTATGCTAATATCTAATCATTGGATTAGTTTGAAATACCAATAATGCAAACTCTATCTTTTTAATATTTAAAAAAATGACAACTATGAAGAAGTATAAATAATAATTGAAATTACAATGTTATCATTATAATTCTTATGAATTACTAACCTTTGCAATAAATTGACAACGTTTAACTATCCACCCTATATATAAAAGACTTATGATTTATAATTGAATAATGTTCACAAAGTTAAACTCACATATAATTGAAACTTAATACTATGACTATGAACATGAATACAAATAATATATAAAACTTTAATATCAATATAACATATCACTACAATCTAATTCGTGACCAAGCTTGGAGCTATATCATTTGAAATATATATGGTATTAACATGTATTTATTAATGAATGGACAGGTTGACAGGTCTTAAAGCTCAGAATGTGCTTCGAGTTGGCATGGAGATAGTGTATCAATCCTTCATTAATGGCTCGACCCATACTCCACGGTGACGAGGATTGTTAGCACTTCTATGTAATACAAAACAATAACGGTGACTGTGAAAGCCACTGTGTAAAGTTTCTATGTTTGAACTCCTCCGAGTTGGATGTAGATCAATCCATCATGAGCTAGGGTGGCAAGGCCGTGCTTGTGAAATGATGGAGCAATAAATACAATTGTTGTTCGACCCAATGTAACCTTGCTGGCACTCCTGTGATCGTTGATTGTGATGAATCTGGAACGTTGGATGCAACCCTAGCATTTCGTCATTGTGTTGATTGATAGAGAGTTAATCAATTTCATTGTTCACTATTGTTTTGGGCAGTGAGGCCGACATGCTGCTGGATTTTAGGGTTAGAAGAAATGTAAGAGGATTCGACCTCGAGACCTGTAGGGTTAGGTTGAAAGTTGCAGGTTTCATTATGTTGTCATGGTGTTGTGGTATAATGTCTTGTCTTTGGTTTGAATTGTTGTCGAGTTGATATATATAGTTTCGTTTCTAAGTTTTAGTGGAAGCAAAACACTTCTGTGAAGAGAGAAAAGTATCCTGGTCTCGGTCCAGACATGGAGTTCATCATTTGTTGGTGAAAAAGGTGGAGCTCGGTCGCCGTTTCTAAAGGTAAGTTTATTTATTTTTAATAAGACTCAGATATGTCTGAAAAGTTTTAACTTACAGCTCGTATTTAATCAATGTCTAACCCTTTGACAGTTTTATGATCGGTACAAGATTCGAATGTTGACTTGGGAAAAGGTTGGCAACCCTCCATTCCGGGTAAGCTCCGGGTCTCAAAACCTCGTAGGTGCCCATTCGGACTTGGTTGATGAGGTTTTCACGTACTGTGTAACAAAGATTTCCACCATGTTTCGGCGTTGTCTATCAATCGAGTTTCTTTGAAGAACTTTTATGTTGAAATGAATATTGTACAGGGAGATGACCCTCATCTTGTTTAAATGTTACATGGCCTATTTAGATGCTTAGCTCGTCAATGTTGAGAGTTTTCAATACTCATTTTAAAAGCTTAGAGGGTGGGGATAAACCCTGTGTAGTTTTTGTTTTAAGAAAAACAATGTAATGTCGATCTGGTACGTGGATGCTTTCTTTGTAAAAAACTAAAACCTGTGTTGGGTTCGAAACTTGAACTCCGAAATGTTTTGGGTTAAGTTTTTAATGAAATAGAATTTAGAGTAGAAGCTCGTTACACTCTGTATGCTACGTTTTTAATTCTCTGTAATGGGAAGTGTTGCTCTATACTATTCGTTTTATGCTATTCAAATGAGTTCCGTGTAAATGATTGTGACTGTCGAACTATGCACAACTGTATGCATTTTCTTAGTTAATAAACTCCGTGTGTTTGGAAATGATGAAGTAGTTTTTCATTTGTAAAAGAAAATGAACAGGAATACGCCCAAACTCTAGTTTTTCCTTCGATTATAAAAGGCATTTTCATATGAATTTTTTTAGAAAAACCCTCAGGCAAAGGCTAGGGTTTTTAAACTGTACTTGATTGTGAAAAAGTAAATCGTGTTTTTATTTAACTGATGAAATTGATAACGACGACTTGGAAATACTAAACTAAGGTTTTATGCATGATACAGAACGAAACTTTGAGTAATAACCACAATTTATAATGCAAATGGAAAATGCGATGGTTGTAAGCAAGACATGGTTTACATTTCTTTTGTTTTCAGTTTCTGATAATACTGAAATAATTGATGAGACTGAAACTTCGTGAAGAAATAAAGTGTGCATGTGAAACATGAATAATGTATATTTGTTATTACTTGCAGCTTATAATAAATAGTAGCAATACTATTTAATTGAAGATGTGATAAATGAAAGTCTTAAATTTGCATTTATTTGCTATGTAAATAATAGAGATAAGAAAACAATTATGTGTTTGTGCAGAAGTTAAACAATATTTGTTTTTCATGAAATAATAAAAATATCCCGTATCATTCAGATACTATACAGTAAATCTTTACTATATTTAGCTATAGAATAGAAAATGAAAAACATTTCAATTACTGTACTTATCTATCCAATCCATGTCAATCTACCTATCTCTCATCTTTATTTAATTTGCCTCTCTATACTAGAGTAGGATGCAAATAACAACATATGGAAAAATGTAGAGATGGATTATCAATTCAGACTTAAACAAAATCAGAATCAATTCTTTTTCAAAACAGAGATTACTAATTTTTACTAAACAAAACTATTAACTGAAATAATTTAGGAGACAGTAAAACCTAGTTATTCTGTAGGGAAACAAACAGCCCAAGGAGCCTATTCCACCCAACCAATTCCTGAAGACAATCAAGTTACTTTCCTTAGGACCCTCGAGCCTGTTCACTGAACCCCCAGGAGGAAGAAACCTAGAAACTTAGGATCTCCACTTGCAGTAGCAATAATTGTCCAATCTTTAAAAACTAGAAGTCCAAAGACCTGCACCAATACCTCTGGTTCTCCTTATCAAAATAGTTTGCAGACTTACGATTGCACTCACAAATAGCCTCCCTATTCGAATCTCTCAGTGATCACCTGATGCACATGAGGAATATTTCTGCAGAAAATATTGTGTAAAAGCTTCCTGCTCAATTCGAATTTGCCTTATGTAGGCTGCCTAGGCCTTTTTAGTTGTTACTTGGTCATTAAATGAGCTGCCTTCCTACTCCCACCACCTGGGGGATAATGCCACATTATTAGGGGTAGTTGTCCCATAACCAATAGCTAGTTGTGAAGTGCAATTGCTGCCATCTGTCCCATGCTTTCCAATAGCTTCCATTCCTCCTAGTGGGTCAGTGAAAACTCATTTAACAGTTCCCTTGGGTGTTTGTCTCCTACTTAATTTATTTAAATAATAATAATCAGTAATTACACCTGGAACTCTTTATGAGTCCTCTTTAAATTTGCTTGACTCTTTTGCCTATCTTGGGCAGCTTTTAAATTTCCTTGTACCTGTTTCACAATTAGTTCTAACTCCTGCAATAATTCAGGTCCCAAAACAACTCTATTTACTAGGTCATTCCAAGAAACATGTGTATCACATTTCCTACCATAAAGAATTTCAAATGGGCTAAGTTTGGATGATGCATGATAATGGTTATTATATGCAAATTTTGCTAAGTGTAAGTAGTCTTCCCACTTACCAGGCTGATCCTTAACATACATTCTCAGTAAGTCTTCCAAAAATTGATTTACTCTTTTTGTCTGTCCATCCATTTGTGGATGAAATGCGGTGTTGAAATTTAAGGTTGTATTCAACCCTTTGAACAATGACCTCCAAAAGTTTCCAGTAAACTTAGAGTCACGATCTGAAATTATCACCTTTGGTATACCATGTAGTCGAAAAATCTGCTTCATGAAGATTTCTGCAATGTATGGAGCTTTATGAGTAGTCATTACAGGTATAAAATGTGTTGCTTTACTGAGTTTGTCCACTACCACCATGATAGAGTCATTTTGTTTTTGGTTTTTGGGTAATCCAGTAATAAAGTCTATGCTTATCACTTCCCATTTCCAAATCGGTATAGGTAATGGTTGCAACAATCCGGCAGGATGTTGGTGTTCAATTTTCACTTTTTGACAATGCAAACATTTAGCTATGTACTCTGCTACTTCATCCTTCATTCTGGGCCAATAATACTCCTTCCTTAGCATAGTAATGGTATTTTGATAACCTGGATGACCAGAATAATGACTTTTATTCATATCGTTTAAAATCAGAATTTTTGTTTTTGGTATGTCTGGTACATACAATATGTTTTTATACAGCAATAACCCATTTTCCTTCATGTTGTAATCTACCATAAGATTTTCAGAACTGTTGTTTGTTGTCTTTTCCTTTATTTTTTGTATTCTTCATCTGTTTCACTCTTTTCAAGAATCTGATTTTCCAAATTTGTTGAATAAGTACTGATGGTTGAAATAAAATTTAGTTTTGCCTTACGACTCAAAGCATCTGCAACCTTGTTCTCCTTCCCTTTAATATGCTGAATTTCGAAGTCATACTCACTTAAGAAAGTTAACCATCTAGCTTGTTTAGCGTTCAAATTTGTCTATTATAATAAATATTTTAGACCCATGTTGTCTGTCAAGAAGGTGAATTTTCTGCCAATAAGGTGGTGACGCCACATTTTTAAAGCATGAATTACATGTAATAACTCTAAATCGTAAGTGGAGTAATTCTTTTCATGTACTTTCGGTTTTCTTGATTCGTATGCCACCGCATGCCCTTCTTGTGTTAGGACTCCACCAAGTCTGTCATTACAAGCATCTGTGCAAACTATGAAATATTTATTAGGATATGCTATCCTCAGAATAGGTGCTGTAGTCAACAATTCCTTTAACTTCTTAAAACTGTTTGAACATTTCTGATCCCACACAAATTTCTTCCCTTTCTTCTGTAAAGAAGTTATGGGGTTGACAATCCTCGAAAAACCCTCTATAAATTTTCTGTAATATCCAGTAATTCCCATAAATGACCTTACATTCGACACATCCTTAGGAACCGGCCAGCCATTAATGGCCCTTATCTTATTGGGGTCAACCGAGATTCCTTCTTTATAAATTATGTGTCCTAGATACGGAATTTTTTCCTTGTGGAAGTCGCACTTACTAAACTTAGCGTGTAGTTGATGATCTCTCAGAACTTATAAGATAATCTGTAGATGATCATGCTCTTCTTTACTTTTAGAATACACTAAAATGCCATCTATAAACACAACATCAAACTTGTCTAAGTATTTGTGCAGAATATTATTCATTAAACACATAAATACAGCCGGGGCATTAGTCAAGCCAAATGGCATGACTATGGACTCGTAATGTCCATACCGAGTTCTGAAAGCTATCTTGAAAATGTATTCATCTTTAACCCGTACTTGATGATATCCTGATCTTAGATCAATCTTTGAAAATATCATTGCTCCACGCAGCTGATCAAATAGATCGTCTAGGCGGGGCAACGGATACCGATTCTTGATTGTCATCTTATTAAGCTGGTGATAATCTATGCACAGTCTTAGGGTTCCATCTTTCTTCTTAACAAAGATGACAGGTGCTCCCCAAGGAGACATGCTGGGTCTTATATAATTCTTATCAATCAATTCCTTCAACTATGATTTCAATTCGTTTAATTCCAGTATATTCATTCTGTATGGAGCTTTAGAATTTGGTATTGCTCATGGTATTAACTCGATGGTAAAATCTAAATCTCTTTTAGGAGGTAATCCTGGAATCCTTTAGGACAGGTATGTCTTCTAATTTCAATTTGTCCACTTTACAGATAAACTCATCGTTTACTACATTTACTGCAAACAACTAACATCCTTTCCTAACTGCCCTCTTAACTTGCATGGCTGAATCTTTCTAAGGGTTACCTTTCTTGGGATACCTTTTATTTCTACAGTTTTTCCTTATTCATTTAAACATGTAAAACTTTTTTCGTAACAGTTCAGAATGACATGATTGGCTTCTAACTAGTCCATCTCGATTATAATATCATAAGATCCTAAAGGTAAAATATTCAACTTGATTTGTGTCTGTAATTGATTCATGGATAAAGCACAACTTTCTATAAAATCTGATACTTTCCTCTTTGTTCCAGTTTCTAGTCTAACTAACCAAGATTTGTTGAACTTTTCTGTTTTTAATTTAAGAATTTCCACTATATCTGGTGATATATAACTTAAGCTAGCACATGGGTCAATTAAAACAGTAACAGGATGATTTTGCAGTATATCTTCAATCTCTACCATGGATATTTGATGATATGCTTTCCTGTTGTCAAGTGCTGAATTGATTCTGGGCATTTCCCTCGCCATGTATCCGACAGTAGGTTCAGTCTGAATAGAGTGAATGTTGTTAGCTTTCCGCTTCCTCAAGGGACATTCTGATGCATAGTGGGGACCTTGACCCTCAAAACATTTGATGGGTGCCTTTTGCTCATTGGTCCTGGTATTATTAGGTGCATTTCTGGGTGCTGTAGAATTATGCTGTTGGTTGTTTCTGGAATTATTCCCTTGATAATTTCGATTCTGAAATTTTTTCTTTTGGAAACAGGAATTTCCACTGAACCTGAAATTTTTCTTTTTCAACTCAAAATTGTTGGGCTTATGACTTTTCTAGTTCGACATTCCTTCTCTTTTCTGATTTGTGTCATAACAGAAAACTGCCTTTCTCATAACCTCTTCCAAGGTCTTAGGACTGTCATACTCGATTCTGTCCTTAATATTGAAAGGTAGGAAAATCAAGTATCTTTGAATTTTCGGTTTTTCTTCTATGAGGTATGGCACATATCTTAGTAAGTTCAGAAATTTATTGTTCATTTCCTTCATGTTCATACCTCCCAGCTTCAAGTCATAGAACTCTTTGGATTTTTCTTCATAGCATTATTCAGATAAAAACTTCTTCTTAAAGTATCATTTAGAAGTACTCCAGTTTACATCTTTATCCTTGATGCCTTTCACTCTTTTGATGTCCTGCCACCAAATATCCGCTTTTCCGGTCAAGTTATATATAGCCATTTTTGCTTTCAAGGACTTTGAATAGTTATAAATATGGAAATATTTCTTCATACTGGACAACCATGCTTCAGTTGTCTCACCCTTCTCAGTTTCTCCATTGAAAGTTGGAGGTCTAATCTTTTTGAACTCCCCAGAAATTTGTTCATACTCTTTATATCTTTTCTTTCTGGGTTTGTAATCTACCTTACTACTATCGCTTGAATAGTTACGTTTCTTTTTACGTACTTCAATAGCCTCTCCTGATGATGTTGAACTGCTGCTCACATCATTAGTTTTTATTTTCTTACTTTTGTTACCATGAGGCAGATCTTCACCCTTGGAGATATCTTCATTATTTCTCTCCTGCTCATCGATTGGGCACTGTTCAAACAACGCTTGGTTTAATTGTTCTTGTGCCTGCAAAATTCTTTCATTGTCTTGTTTCACAGATCTAATTTCTGACCTTAATTCATGAAATGCACGTAGAAATTCTGACGAACTGTCATTCAATTCACCGTGGCCTTCTTCTGTATAGTGCTATCCCGATCTATGGTTGTTTGGTTGAAATATGCCTTCTATATGTTCAGCTGAGTTCTCCATACCTGTAACTTAAAATAATTATGTATAATACCATAGTTAAAAAAAATTAATTAGTAAAATTTTCTTCTGTAATAAAATTTCTGTTGCGTGTTCTTGGACCCTTTTCAGGCCTAGAGTTTGAACATAAGCTCTAATACCACATGTAAAATCCTGAATTTTCATAAAACTTTAAAACTTTATAAAATAGCATTAAATAAGATAATTGTAGCTACAGAAATAATAAATGCTTGATTATGACAACATTGATTAAGAAGTTGTTTTGCACTAAACATAATTTCATTTCTGAGTTAGAAACATTTTCATAATGACAACTTAACACAATCTTGACAAACATGCTTAAAGTAATAAATGCACGGAAATGTTAAAAATATGATGCGATACTTTTCTTTTGATAAGATTCTGACAGTTTTCTTTCTTGATGTCCAAGGGTGTCCTACGAGGTACCCTGGAGTTTACTTATCTGCAACGCTAAGGCATTTGAAATGTTTCATTGTGCAGACGACAGGTAAGAAGTTCAATGATTACATAGTTTAAGAGTACGTGTGTAAGTCAAGTCAACGCCGAATAATAAAATGTTGTGAATTCTTTTGCGAAAACAAAGTATCTACAAGTATGAAATTCTTAGTGCTGTTTACTGGCTTTCAACGTTGTCTTACAATTCATCAATGTTGAAAACAATGTCGTCTAGAAAGTATACATGCTATTAAGTTCGTTGTCGTGACCATCGACGTTGTTGTAGTTTGGATTTTGTCGTCGTCCTAAGGTAATTAATACCTGTATAGTACTAATGTAGTAATTGTATCGCTACAACCATTAAATGCTTGCATTAAGAAGGTAGGGTATGAAGTACATAGTATTAACATGGTTTTTATGCTAATATCTAATCATTGGATTAGTTTGAAATACCAATAATGCAAACTCTATCTTTTTAATATTTGCAAAAATGAGAACTATGAAGAAGTATAAATAATAATTGAAATTACAATGTTAACATTATAATTCTTATGAATTAATAACCTTTGCAATAAATTGACATCGTTTAACTATCCACACTATATATAAAAGCCTTATGATTTATAATTGAATAATGTTCACAAAGTTAAACTCACATATAATTGAAACTTAATACTATGAATATGAACATGACTACAAATAATATATACAACTTTAATATCAATATAACATATCACTAAAATCTAATCCGTGACCAAGCTTGAAACTATATCGTTTGAAATATATATGGTATTAACATGTATTTATTAATGAATGGACAGGTTGACAGGTCTTAAAGCTCGGCAGGTGCTTCGAGCTGCCATGGAGATAGTGTATCGATCCTGCATTAATGGCTCGACCCATACTCCATGGTGACAAGGATTGTTAGCACTTCTATGTAATACAAAACAATGCAACTATGACTGCGAAATCCACTGTGTAAAGTTTCTATGTTTGAACTCCTCAGAGCTGGGTGTAGAACAATCCATCGTGAGCCAAGGTGGCAAGGCCATGCTTGTGAAATGATGGAGCAATAAATACAATTGTTGTTCGACCCAATGTAACCTTGTTGGCACTCCCGTGATCGTTGATTGTGATGAACCTGGAACGTTGGATGCAACCCTAGCATTTCGTCGTTGTGTTGATTGATAGAGAGTTAATGACTTTCATTGTTCACTATTGTTTAGGGTAGTGAGGCTGACAGGCTGCTGGATGTTAGTGTTAGAATAAATGTAAGAGGATTCGACCTCAAGACTTGTAGGGTTAGGTTGAAAGTTGCAGGTTTCATTCTGTTGTCATGGCATTGTGGTAGAATGTTGTGTCTTTGGTTTGAATTGTTGTCGAGTTGATAGATATAGTTTCGTTTCTAAGTTTGAGTGGAAGCAAAACACTTCTGTGAAGAGAGAAAAGTATCCTGGTCTTGGTCCAGACATGGAGTTCATCGTTTGCTGGTGAACAACGTGGAGCTCGGTCGCTGTTGCTAAAGGTAATTTTTTTTTTTAATAAGACTCAGAGATGTCTGGAAATTTTTAACTTACAACTCGTATTTAATCAATGTCTAACCCTTCAACAGTTTTATGATAGGTACAGGATTCGAATGTCGACTTGGGAAAAGGTTTGGAAAAGGTTGGCAACCCTCCATTCCTAGTAAGCTACGGGTCTCAAACCTTCGTAGGTGCCCATTCAGACTTGGTTGATGATGTTTTCACGTACTATGTAACAAATATTTCCACCATGTTTCGGCGTTGTCTATCAATCAAGTTTCTTTGAAGAACTTTTATGTTGAAATGAATATTGTACAGGGAGATGACCCTTGTCTTGTTTAAATGTTACATGGCCTATTTAGATGCTTATCTCGTCAATGTTGAGAGTTTTCAATACTCATTTTAAAAGCTTAGAGGGTGGGGATAAACCCTATGTAGTTTTTGTTTTAAGAAAAACAATGTAATGTCGATCTGGTACGCGGATGCTTTCTTTGTAAAAAACTGAAACCTGTGTTGGGTTTGAAACTTGAACTCCGAAATGTTTTGGGTTAAGTTTATAATGAAATAGAATTTAGAGTCGAAGCTCGTTACACTCTGTATGCTACATTTTTAATTCTCTGTAATGGGAATTGTTGCTTTATACTATTCGTTTTATGCTATTCAAATGAGTTATGTGTAAATGATTGTGACTGTCAAACTATGCACAATTGTATGCATTTTCTTAGTTAATAAACT
Source organism: Larix kaempferi (assembly GCA_027924585.1). NCBI lineage: Eukaryota > Viridiplantae > Streptophyta > Pinopsida > Pinales > Pinaceae > Larix > Larix kaempferi. The sequence goes on along the minus strand of BSBM01000063.1, from coordinate 6,027,652 downwards.
CTGTGTGTTTGGAAACGATGAAGTATTTTTTCTTTTGTAAAAGAAAATGAACAAGACTACGCCCAAACTCTAGTTTTTCCTTCGATTATAAAAGATATTTTCATATGAAAATTTTCAGAAAAACCCTCAGGCAAAGGCTAGGATTTTTAAACTGTACTTGATTGTGAAAAAGTAAATCGTGTTTTTGTTTAATTGATGAAATTGATAACGAGGACTTAGAAATACTAAACTAAGGTATTACATATGATATGGAACCAAACTTTGAGTAATAACCACAGTTTATAATGCAAATGGAAAATGCGATGGTTGTAAACAAGATAGCGTTTACATTTCTTTTGTCTTCAGTTTATGATAATACTGAAATAATTTATGAGACAAAAACTTTGTGAAGAAATAAAGTGTGCGTGTGAAACATGAATACTGTATATTTGTTATTACTTGCAGCTTATAATAAACAATAGCAATACTATTTAATTGAAGATGTGATAAATGAAAGTCTTAAATTTGCATTTATTTGCTATGTAAATAATAGAGATAAGAAAACAATTATGTGTTTGTGCAGAAGTTAAACAATATTTGTTTTTCATGAAATAATAAAAATATCCTGTATCATTCAGATACTATACAGTAAATCTTTACTATATTTAGCTATAGGACAGAAAATGAAAAACATTTCAATTACTGTACTTATCTATCCTATCCATGTCAATCTTCCTATCTCTCATCTTTATTTAATTTACCTCTCTATACTAGAGTAGGATGCAAATAACAACATATGGAAAAATGTAGAGATGGATTATCAATTCAGACTTAAACAAAATCAGAATCAATTCTTTTTCAAAACAGAGATTACTAATTTTTACTAAACAAAACTATTAATTGAAATAATTTAGGAGACAGTAAAACCTGGTTATTCTGTAGGGAAACAAACAGCCCAAGGAGCTTGTTCCACCCAACCAATTCCTTAAGACAGCCAAGTTACTTTCCTTAGGACCCCCAAGCATGTTCACTGAACCACCAAGAGGAAGAAACCTAGAAGCTTAGGATCTCCACTTGCAGTAGCAATAATTGTCCAATCTTTAAAAACTAGAAGTCCAAAGACCTGCACCAATACCTCTGGTTCTCCTTATCAAAATAGTTTGCAGACTTATGATTGCACTCACAACTAGCCTCCCTATTCGAATCTCTCAGTGATCACCTGATGCACATGAGGAATATTTCTGCAAAGAATATTGTGTAAGAGCTTCCTGCTCAATTCGAATTTTCCTTATGTAGGCTGCCTAGGCCTTTTAAATTCTTACTTGGTCATTAAATGAGCTTCATGCCCACTACCAGCACCTGGGGGATAATGCCACATTATTAGGGGTATTTTTCCCATAACCAACAGCTTGTGGTGAAGTGCAATTGCTGCCATCTGTCCCATGCTCTCCAACAACTTCCATTCCTGCTAGTGGGTTAGTGAACACTCATTTAACAATTCCCTTGGGTGTTTGTCTCCTACTTAATTTATTTAAATAATAATAATCAGTGATTACATTCATCCTTGACCAAACTTGGTCATAATTTCAAAACTTTGAAATTAAAATTTAACATAAAGTATTTTGCAAATAAAATAATATTTTCAGAATTTGGGTAGGTGACAGCACCACATGGTGAAACACTACTGGTTTTTCCCCATATGAGTTGGTGTATGTTAAAAATGTTGTCTTCCGGATTGAATTTGAAATTAGAACTTTGAAGACAGCCATATAATCAAACCTTGATTTAATAGAAGCTCAGAGGAACCGATTGAATCAGAAGAAAGTCTTATGTGAAGGATACTAGGCTCTATTGTATGATTCACGGTTAAAAGGGATTTCAAAGGAAAACTACGTACAAGATGGTTGGGACCCTACCAGATAGACAGAGTGTTTGACAATTGAACAGTTCGGCTGATCACTATTGATGAAAACATAACACCATTATTTGACAATGGTCATCGGTTGCGACTGTATCATAAACAAGTTTCAAGGGATGCATTTCTTTCACATGTATCAGCTAATCCAGGTTACCAACTAATTCAGGAGCAAGGACTTTTCCCTGTGCCTGATAATTTAAAAAAAAGGCTGTTGCAATTCTGCATAAATTTTTCTGTATATAAATAAATCATTTTATTTTATTTTATTTTTCACTTTTAATGGGTTTTTGTTTTTTTAAGAACTCTGAACAGGTTTATGCGTGGAATATCACTTGAATGGAGGTAGTCGCAACTCAGGCCGAGTGATTGTGGCATTCTGGTTGATCCCCCTTTTCTCTGAATAATTCCTTGGAAGAAAAAAATGATGCAACAACAGTTACTCAACAAGATATGGCTTATCTCTTTTTCCCATATCTGCAATGTTAACTTTTCAGAATTTACTTCAATATGATCTAGGATCTTAACTGAGAGAACAACATGTACAACATATCTACATCATATCAATCATGAACACAATAATGCAAGCACACAAGAGACACAGAGTTTACTTGGGGAAAACCATAAAGGTGAAAAACCCCAATAACTTCCTTAGAGATATATAGAGCAATGATACAACTCAAGCATAAGACATAGACATCTCCTAGCAATAGCTTCACCTCCTCCACAAGTGTGCCACTCTACCGAGAGTGTGTGTGAGAATAGAATGATAAACTAGATTGCCTCCCGCACTCTCTTTATACTTGACTTGACTTACCTAATAAACTTTACTAGGTCGGCCTTAACTTAACCACATAATATAATGCTGACTGGGCCAACACCCAATAGGGTGGTCTAATAACCCTTTGACCCACATGGCCAACCCCTAATAGTGTGGTCTAATAACCCTTCGACCCACATGGCTGACCCCCAATAGGGTGGTCTAATAACCCTTCGACCCACATGACTTATACAGGGATGACCCCAATAGGGTGGTCTAATAACCCTTCGACCCACATGACTTATACAGGGATGACCCCAATAAGGTGGTCTAATAACCCATCAAGTATAAGTTATGACACTTACAATATAAATGACGACACTTCCGTATAGAGGAATAATAACATATCTATAGGAATACAAACACTTCCGTATAGAGGAATAATACCATCTCTATAGGAGTACAATATACATATATGAAATACATTCTGAAGTTACATATACATCAACACTCCCTCTTAAATAGGAAGGTATTTCTCGACACAGATCTTCTAGCAAAGTCTTCTTCTCTGGATCATCATCACTGGATAATCGTCGTCGTCGCTGCTATTGCTATCTCAATCAATCTCTGAATCTACTCATCATAGGAAGTTCTACAGAGCCAGTCCTTTTTCATACTGGATGTAGGCCCACCACCTGCAAGTCTTCATCATCACTGACCATACTGTGGAATTCTTAGGACTTATTACGTGCATCACAAAACCCAGCGGTAGCATCCTAGGCTGTTACGAGCACATAGATCTACCTGTCGAATCTCCCAGGAGCACATTACATGTGACCCATCACAAAACCTGGCTGAAGCATCTCAGGCTGTTACGAGCACACAACTCTACCTATCAGATATCCCAGGAGCACATTACATGTGATCTCACCGCAAAACTTGGCTGAAGCATTTGAGGCCTTTTTCATCTTGTCCAGATCTCCCAGGAGAAAATTACATGTGGTCCACCACAAAACCTAGCTGAAGCATCTGAGGCCTTTTTCATCCTATCCAGATCTCCCAAGAGAAAATTATATGTGGTCATGGAAAAACCTGGCTGAAGCATCTGAGGCCTTTTTCATCCTATCCAGATTTCCCAGGAGCAAATTAAATGCCATAGGACAAAACCTCGAAAGAGCATCCTAGGATGTTACGGGTACACAACTCCGACCTGAAGGATCTCCCAGGGCGCTATTATATGTTCTCCCAGAGAAATGTCTCGAAAGAGCATCTCAGGCTGTTACGTGTACACAACTCCGACCTATAGGATCTCCCAGACATGTTTATCTGCACAACCTGTTCCACGGCCACAGAGTATCATCCTGATAATCACTATACATCATCCTAATGCACACATGATCGTCCTGATCATCATCACTGCATCGTCCTGATGCATGTCAACTGGAGAAGCTCGTCATCCATGATTATCCCGATCATACAATGCATCTACCTGATGCATACCAAGTATTTACCTGATACATATATAGATACATGATCCACACACTGTATCCATCAACATACATGATCTACTTGATCATACACAGTATCCACCATGATGCATACATACATAAATGATCCAACTGATCATATCCAACATCCAACATGATGCATACATACATAAATGATCCAGCTGATTATATCCAGCATCCAACATGATGCATACATACATAAATGATCCAACTGATCATATCCAGCATCCAACAAGATGCATACATACATACATGATCCAACTGATCATATCCAGCATCCAACATGATGCATACATACATAAATGATCCAACTGATCATACAGAGCAGAAACTAGAACATCATCTTGATGCTCATCATCCAGTGCTTACATCCATAGCCATGTGAAGGATCCTCCTTCGAACATACTTGGAATGGCTTCAGCAAATGTCTCCATCAGTTCTTCCTTGAAGTGTCATCGATCTGAAGAACACCAAGCCTCTCTCTGAAGTACTCGAACTTCACTCTGGCTAGTGGATTCGTCACCACATCTGCAATCTGCTCATCCATCGCAACATACAGGAGCTTCACTGCTCCTCTCTGCACCATATCCCTGATATAGTGGTATTTGATCTCTATGTGTTTCGACTTGTCGTGGAACACCGGGTTCTTAGACAGCTTCACACAACTCTGGTTGTCACAAAAGATACCAGTAGCATCCAACGAGAGATAAAATAACTCAGACAGTAGCTTCCAGAGCCATACTACCTCACAACTAGCCGAACATGCTGCAACATACTCTGCCTCGGCTGTACTCAGTGCTACGCAGGACTGCTTCCTGCTAAACCAAGAGATCACACCTGATCCCATACTGAAGCAGCACCCAGAAGTGCTCTTCCTATCTGCAGCACTTCCTACCCAGTCCGAATCAACATAACCCTGCAGGTTAAACTTTTGATTCACATCATACTTGAGCCCATAATCAACTGTACCCTTCAGGTACCTCAGAATATGCTTTACAGCAACCAGGTGAACACTCCTCGGATCTATCAGGAACTGGCTCAATGTGTTCACAACAAAGCAAATATCTGGTCTCGTGTTCGTCAGGTACATCAAGGACCCAATCATCTGACGATACATAGTGACATCAACCGGCTCAGATGAAGCATCACACAGAAGATTCAGGTTCGATGCCATAGGTGTGGCCATGTCCTTGCAGTCCATCATCCCAAACCTCTTCAATATCTTTTTTGCATACTTCCCTTGTCCAAGGAAGATTCCATCTGCACTTTGCCACACCTCCATGCCAAAAAAGTAGTGCATCATCTCCAAGTTCTTCATCTCGAACTCGGCAGCAAGCTTCCGCTACATGTCGAAAATCAATATATCTTCACCTATAACAAATAGGTTATCTACATACAAAAGTAGTATCTATATGTTTCCTTCCTCAACCTTGTAGTAAAGGTTGGAATCCGCTTTACTCTTGGTAAAGCCCAAACTGGATAGAAAGCCATCTATCCTGCCATACCAAGTTCTGCACATATATGAATCCATGTCATGTGTCTCAGAACCAAGTGGCTTCTCCACATACACTTCTTCTTCAACTACACCATTCAAGAAAGATGTCTTGAAATCCATCTGGTGTATCTTCCATTTCATCACTGCAGCTAGAGCAAGTACGGATCTAATGGAAGTGTATCTGGCTATAGGAGCAAAAGTCTCTATGCTACCACCTGCAGCATGCTTGATCTTGTAGGTCCTCTTGGAAGTCACTACAGACTCCCCTTCAGGTCTTGGGACTGCATCCCAAACATCTTCATGATCGAATGGTACTCCTCGATCATGGCATTCTTCCCAGATCCTGGGAACTTCAATATATTCAATATTTTCAATAGATAACTTTGTTGCTAAACAAATGTTGTAGTTATTCTTTTGTAGGTGATGGTATACGATCTTTCTTACACAACAAGTTAAATTGCATGATTAGAAAACATCTCATAGTTTTCAGAACAAATTCTTACACATAAATAAATATGTCATACAATCATGCAATTATCTTAGCCAATGATTCAATACAACATTTATCCATATCCCGTAACTTTCTAGATTCCTTCCAATCTCTACCAGAACATTGTTAAGAGTGTGCACAACTCCCAACATGTCCGCAAAGAGGTTTCATTCTAGATAAGTAGCAATGGAATGTTGTACAGTGCCATAGGCCACTTACCCATGTATATTAGTAGTATATTGTTCATCAATGCAACTATTCTAATATGCATAATACACAACCTAATTCTAGGAACATGAGTATATACATTATTGAACAGTATTATTTAAACAATCAACTATGCAAGAAATGATAATTTAAATACTCATCTTTGTTTGTTTGTTGGGTGGAATCCCTCTGAATCTTTGCAACTCCATCCTGATGTGGAATATGAGAAGTGGTCGACTCCCTCTGAATATCTGCATCCTTGCAGAAACTATTGGAGTGTGCTCCTTCTTGATCTTTGCTTCCTGGATTACCTGTCCTTGAACTTATATCCATCCTCGATCACTATGCATGCTTACAAGTATCATTATTGTGATATCCTTGAGATCTCATACATAATCGTACATTTATTAGTATATTCTCAATACTATCAAAACACAATAACCTTAAGCATGTATGGTCATGATCATTTCAAACATAAAATAATAAGCATTAGTATTCAAGGACTCTTATGGTTAGTCATATCATAATTTAAAGCAAGAAACATAATATGCCTAAACCCGTGATTACTCAAACCTATACTTTTATGATTCTTTTGGTTAGTCATATCATCAATTAAGGTAAGAAACATAATATGCATACACCCATGATTATTCAAACCTATGAATAATCATTATCAATCATGCCATGAATACTTATATAAGAGATCCTATCACAAGGTAGGATTCTAACTTGATATAGGAAAAACATACTTGGATTACTATGTTAGCTAGTTATGTCTAACATACCCACATGATGTCTTCGTGTTCTCTTCAATGACTTGTGCTAGTAACCTGCATATCTCATAAGTTAACCATTATAGAACCAAGTTATACATACCTCGTAAATAGATCTTCTAAGTGATCCATGACAATGGATGAATCTTTGTCCTCATGTCATCATGATCATATGTTCTTGAACTAGAACATGATTTGTCTTTCTTGGTGTACCTTTCATGTTAGCAGACAACATGAACCTCATACAACACCATAATGCATTAGTACAATCATAAGTGTCAACACCCTAATCAATGAATATCTTCTATCATGCATTCATAATTTTATTAAGGTGATACGACAAGTCTAAATTTAATCAAGATTGTACTAACCATAATAACATGAAGACAAACATACCATAAACTTAATCATGAACAAATCTTGAAACATACCTGGATGAGTCATACCTGTCGAGATTGCTTGGAATCTTCTTATGTAAGGCCTTAGCCTCATCTCCCTCTGAAACATGAACTTCTTCACTTATGCAGGTGAACAACCCAATCCACTTGATTTGCAGGAACTGGATCTGGAGCTGGATTAGGGTTTGTTAGAGAAACCCTAAAAATTCAAACTTTGAATTTCAAACTTTCGAAAGGATAGAATTATGCACCTTGATGAGCTGATCAAGCTGGTATACTCATAATTTGAAAACTGCAAAGTTTCACCCCTCAAATTTTCCTTTGAAACTTCTGGATTCTGCACTGGACATGACCCCAAACTAGGGTTTGATAAATCCCACCCTTCTTCCCAAACAAAAGGTTCGATCCAAAGCTCTACGCTTCTATTTTTCTGAGGAGCTTCTAGCCGTGGTCATAGATTTCAAGAATTTTTATTTTTGCAGAAGCCCTAATTTTCCACTTTTTCGATCAAAGTCCCGAACTAGGGTCTGATCAAGCCCGACCTTCTTCCCAACCAAAAATTATGATCTTGGTCTCTAAATTTCGATTTTGATGAGTAGCATTTAGCCGTAGTCTCCGATTACAAAAATTCCAACTTTCTCCGAAACCCTAAATTCTGGAAGCCATGAATGAAGGTGCTAAAAAATAATTATGTTTTGACAGAAATATGTACCTGATTGTTTCTAGTCTAAATCCGATTTTTTCAATCTCCAGGGTCTGAAAATTTTTCTTGAGATATCCTGACCTATCATATTTCCAACCCCACAGGTTTTAAATCAAATAGATTCTCTGAAAGAGAGTTATTCTAAGTGTCGCAATGTGACCTGTTTATGGGATAAAACATGAGAGTGAACTTGTACGGAGTGCCATGTGTCACTGGTTCAGTTTCGTCCTTTGAAATATCTACCTGAGAAATTACAGTCCATGCAATACCTGTCACTTTTTACGAAATTTCATTTGGAGCTTCGTAGCCCAAGTTATGACCTTTTTTCCAAGGTCACCTGTTTATGACTGATATCTGGAAGAGGCAGGAACCCTATATTGTACAAATCATAAATCACAAAGTACAACCAATTAGAGTTTTTTCTTTGGACACAAGGTACATGGGGATCGTAGATTCTCCCTGTACGATTTTCAGACCCTGAAACCTCGCCAAAATTTATTTATAGCGAAAGTGCTACGATGACTGGTTTTTGCTATATCAAGCCCTAGCATCGTAAGTGCAGCAATTGTCATACATGCCATACCATGCCTTCTTTCATGCTAGCTCTGATACCATGTTAATTTTTCAGAATTTACTTCAATTTGATCTAGGATATTAACTAAGAGAACAACATGTATAGCATATCTACAGCATATCAATCATGAACACAATAATGCAAGCACACAAGAGACACAGAGTTTACTTGGGGGAAACCATAAAGGTGAAAAACACCAATAACTTCCTCAAAGATAGATAGAGAAATGATACAACCCAAGCATAAGAGATAGACATCTCCTAGCAGCAGCTTCACCTCCTCCACAAGTGCGCCACTCGCTCGAGAGTGTGTGTGAGAATAGAATAATAAAATAGAGTGCCTCCCGCACTCTATTTATACTTGACTTGACTTGCCTAATAACCTTTACTTGGTCAGCCTTAACTTAACCACATAACATAATGCTGACTGGGTCGAGACCCAATAGGGTGGTCTAATAACCCTTTGACCCACATGGCCGACCCCCAATAGGGTGGTCTAATAAACCTTCGACCCACATGGCCGACCCCCAATAGGGTGGTATAATAACCCTTCGACCCACATGGCCGACCCCCAATAGGGTGGTCTAATAACCCTTCGACCCACATGACTTATATAGGGATGACCCCAACAAGGTGGTCTAATAACCCATCAAGTATAAGTTACGAAACTTACAATATAAATGACGACACTTCCGTATAGAGGAATAATAACATCTCTATAGGAATACAAACACTTCCGTATAGAGGAATAATACCATCTCTATAGGAGTACAATATACATATATGAAATACATTCCGAAGTTACATATACATCAACATGCAACACTATAAAATCCCGCCTAAATTTCTACTTTTACAGCTGCAACACTGCTTCATCTTGCTTATCTCTTTTTCCAATAGTTGCAACAGTGCTATATCTTGCCCAAGTCTCTTTTCTGCGCAGCTGCAACTTTGCTGAGTTGTCTATTTCTCTTAGTTTTAGCAGCTGCAACACCGCTAACTGTGGCTTATTTCTCTTTCGCGCAACTGCGACATCCACTAAAATTGCCCACTTTTCCTATTTTTAGTAGCCGCGACACCGCCAATATGTCTATTTTTCCTATTTTGCGCAGCTGCAACACCGCTAAAAGAGCGTCTTTTTCCTATTTCGAGCGACTGCAACAGCTAAAGTTGCCCATTTTTCTTATTTTTAGCAGCTGCGACTCCACTAATTCCTCATTGGAACTTCATTATATCTTTGCTCATCGATATTAGCGCTCTCCATCCTCCACAATGAACATTAAAAGCTTACGTGTCTACCACATATTTTTATGATCTATGCCAATGTGGATGTACTTTATTTGCCACTCGACAATGTCCAACTCATGGGCACATGTGCAAATTGATGATCCTATCAACGATGTGACCGTGGAAAGGCGTCACCTTGCAAAACGACGAATTGACATTACATTCAAAGGTACAAGTCTTAATCATGAACATAACTAGGAATGACTTAATGCAGTAATCAATAATGAGTATATTTTGTCATTAGTCCATGTCATTTATCTTTAGCTAATCAGCTGAGGCGGCGACTATGTCTGATTCGTCTTTTGTTTACGGTATATGACCACCATTCAACCTGCCCCGTGTGACAACCTGTCACCACTTTTATGCCAAAAATGGCCATTCCAATTCCCAAAAATAACTGTGCCACCTTTCCCAAAAGACCCAAACCAACCTTTGGCTATCCATTGCTCGTTCTGCATGCAGTCGCTCAACATCTGAGACTGTAACTCATTCCACTGGTAGCGAAATTTACAGACAGATTCTCAATATGGGCATCCTGGTACGACATTACCCTGTCAGCATAGAGCCTCTGCGTGCAAACAAAGAGGTTTTTACCATCTTTTAGGAAGCTGGCTGGATTGCATATTTCCAGTGTTGAATGATTTTCACGTCGACATCGTGCTTGAGTTTTCCCAAAATCTAACCAGAACTCATTCAGAGGTTCGAGGTATCAGAGTGGATGTTTCAGAAGCAATCATGGCAGAAGTAACAGGATTTCCCAGAACCAGGATGCAATGGTTTGGTTGGAAGTGCCATAATTTGACTGCAACTGCAGACTTTTTGGCCGCAGGAGAGGTTGTTTGGCCACATGGTAGAGGATTAGCCTTGGAATCCTTTCCAAATACTTGGAACTAGGTAGCGACCTTCATCAAGAAATACATTTCATGTGAAGGTAGGTACAAAGTGGTTTACATCTATGAATTTTACCTCCTTTCACATTTATGCCACCACAGATTGTTAAATATGCCTTTTTATCTTTTACAATCTCTGCAAACTATGGATGGGTATGTCAAGGGTGCTTGACATCCCTTATCTTCCCTCTCAAACTATGGGTTGATTAAATTGTTAGTCTTACGTGCCCTTGCGCACCAGAATTTGACATGGGAATAATTTGTAGCTCGGCCAGGGGTACCCTGAGCACCTTCCGTGGCAATAGGCGGGGTTGACAGGGTAAATGAGGACTGGAGTCCCTCCAATTCAGCTGGGGGGAGGGATGGAGCATTGGAGGACCAAGTGGAAGAAGTAAATATGAGGGAAGTTGCGACAACAACGAACCCTGTTGCAGAAGGGGATATGGTGGAGTCGGTGGAGAATGTAGTGATATTGGAAGATGAAAAAACAACAAACCCTATAGAGGAAGAAACAAACCCAATAGAAATTGTAGTTAGGGTGGAAGCTGAAGTAGTGGAGATGGTGTCATTATCAACTACAGCAGAGGAAGCTGAAGTAGTGGAGATGGTGTCATTATCAACTACAGCAGAGGAAGCTGAAATTGGAGCAGCTGCTGAAGTTGCGACAGTGAAAGCTGCAGCTGCAGAAGTTGCAATGCAAGAAGAAGAATACCAGGCAGAGGCAGCAAAATGAGGAAATTTGGAGGTGTTGGATGTCGCATACTCCCCTAAAATAAGGGAAACTATCATTGAAGAAGAGGAATTCATGCCTCTTTCTGAAAATTTAGAAACCCATGTGTCACAGAAAAGAATAAAAAGGTCAGGGAATAAGGGTCAGACATCTACCTCAACGAAGAAGAGAAGAACCAGAGCTGTTATAGCATTCAGTGAAGGCCATCCATCAGGATTTGGGAAGAAGAGAAGGACTCGAGTTGTTACAACAGCAGAAGCAACATGTGCAATTGGGGAAAACATTGAAATTCCCACAGTAGAAACAACATGTGCAATTGGGGTAGGTATTGAAATTCCCATCTTAAACCCCAAATCACTGGTTGTTACACAACACCCTGCTGTGAAAGAACCTCAAGGTGAAAACCTTCTTTTCGAAAATGAGCTGCTAAAGGAGGAGGTGCAATTGCTTTGAAAGGAATTGGAGAAATGGAAGGAAGCAACCATAAATCGAGCAGAGAAGGGTTTCAACACATTAGTGGAGGCTATAGATCTATTAGAAAATTCATCTCCTGTTTTGGGAAATGAAGAACAAGGAGAAATTGTATGCCTAGAATGTGGAGACATATTTTTCTCTGCAGGGCACAGAGTCATAGTGCTGGGTTTGGTAGCACAAGAGCTGGTACAAGTAAAGCAAGAAGGATAAAGTGTACCTGCAAAGGAGCTGATGAAGGAGAATGAGCCAGAAATAGACTTGATCCCTGATTTGGAGCTAGGGGAATATGAAGGAATGCAATCCCAACCATCAGGAAATACTGAATTATGCTAGGACCAGTCTCATATTTCAGAAGACATCGAGGTAATTCAAGAACAACCTCAACAATTTGAAGAAATTGAAAAACAGGGTGCTGTTACACAAGAACCAACATCCTTGAAAATATTTAGTGAAGTTGCAACCCAGACAGTAACTGCTGATATCGAGGTACAAGAGGAAGATGTTGTTACAAAAAAAATCGCGTCTTTAAAGATATTTGCTGAAATTGCAACTCAGGCTGAAATTGTGGAGATTGAATTGAAAAGAAAGGATGCTACCACACAAGAACCAACATTCTAAAGGTATTTGTTGAGGCTGCAACTCAGATAGAAGCTGCTGAGTTTGGTATTCAGGAAGGGAATGCTGTTACACAAGAACCAATATTCTTGAAATTATTTCTTGACTCAACAACACAAATGGAAGCTGCTGAGGTTGAAGTACAGGAAGGGGAAGTTGTTACACAAGAACCAGCACCCTCAAAATTAACCATTGAGACTGCAACACAAGTAGAGGTCATTTCAACACCAAGGGAAGAGGAAGCTATTACACAAGAACCAACATCCTCAAAATCAACTACTGAGACTGCAACACAAGCATAGGTTATTGCAACACCGATGGAAGAGAAAGTTGTTACACTACCAATCCAAAATGAGGAAGATGGAACATCTGGTGACAAGGTAAGAATGCTACTATCTCAAGACATCATTAATTTATATTCTGATGATGAGAAAGATGTGGAGGATAGAAGGATTCAACGTCTGGATAAAAATATTTCTTTGTTACAGCTGGAGTTAGCTAAATGGAAAAAGAATATTGATCAGTATCGAGAAGGGATGGTCCCTCTCTCTGAACATAGAAAGACTATCAAAGAATTGAGGGAGAAGTGGGTAGAGGAATTAACTCTTTAGAGATATCAAATGGAAGAGCTGCAAAAAGAATTGGAGGAATTGAAGGAATTCAAGTCCATGCAAAAAGAAAAAGACCAAATGTATTCCCTCTCTCGGGAGCTGCTGAGTTCAAGAGCCCCATATCCTTCCTACCTGGTATTCCCGTATGAACAAATGACCCTGTTCAAATTAAAAGCCTTACAGGAGAGTAGAACTTATCAATTGTTGATCCCTTTCCAGTTTGTAGAGACCTTTTGGTCAAGCATTTTTCTTGAGCAGCACCTGTTGTGTGAATTATATTTTCATGATATGGCATGTCTTGGTGAATCTCGCTCTAGTCCTATTCCCTATTCAGGGGATGTTCAGTTGAGAGCCTTTGCCTCTTTTGTTAATAATCATGTGAGTGGGGACATTCCTTCCAGAAAATCTCTAGGAATGAGGCTAGTGCCAATCTATGGATTAGGAGTGAAACCCAATCTCCTCATGTTCTTCTTATAAACCATGGAAGGCATTTCTTATCTCCTTCGAAGACTCAACACCTAAAGAAGATGCAAGAGAAAGTTATCTCTACCTGTGTTGACCTGATCTCCAGAAAACAAAATCTTTCCTTAGAAGGTAGCAAGCACAGGTGGCAGACTTCCTCTCCATCTTTGAAGAAAAGGGACCCATACTTCCTTAAGAATTTTAAACAATCTCTTCCGAAGGTAGCAGGGTATGTCAATTACATGAGAATGTGTGGGTTACACTGGATGTGACTCAAGTTCAAATTTCCACTTATATGGTGGCCAGACGGGCAATACAGGGACAATTACACACTGACCAAGGCAGAAGAGAAGCAGTGCTGAGAATATTGGGCTTCTTGCAATGGGTTTTTGGAAGCAGGAAAGGAACCTGACATTTTCTTCAATTTTTCCTCTCAGCGTGAACTGGGACCAGAGTCAGACTTAGATTAGTTTGTTGTTGCATGAGAGCATGCAATTGGATATTTGGGGGGAGATGTTGGGCCCCAAAATAGCCCCTTTTTTCCGACACCTATCTACACCTTCTTCCCTGTTTTTCCTTACCATTCCTTGATCTAAGTAGATATTTTCCCAAGAAAAGCATGGATTGCAATAGGTATAATCTATTATTGTTTTATTCAATTAATGCTTGATTTGTTTATAGTTTTGTACTCTATATTTTAAGGTTGTGCTAATATTATCTGATTCGATAAAGATAGCCTAGAAGCCTTTACAAGAACGCAAGTGTAGTAGCTCTCTAACCTTTGGAAAAGAGGCATATGTGGCACCAGTTGTCCCTTCTTGAGTTCGGTTCCAAAATTCACTGCAATAGTTCGAGCATTCCTCCACATGGCCAGCTACGACTGAGTCACAACAGAGCATCCAATCACCAGCCATTCCAGTCAGCTCAAATCTATTTTGGGCTGCGACAACGTGCAATAGCTCAGGCCTGAATGCAACGATTTCATTCAAGATCACTTATGGCTGTAACAGTTCCATTGTAAATCGATATCCTGAAGATCGTAGATCTTCATGGATTCCCGATATTTTGGTGTAATGATTTCATGTCATGGGGTATAAATGTAAAGAGGCGTTTTGAGCATAGGGTTGGATAATTTCTAATTGTATAAAACTGAGACATAGAGCTGTGACTATGATTCATTATTTCTAATACAAGGAGCAGAGTTCTTATATCTGAACATTTAATTTGTGTTAATCTTCGACATCTCTGTTAGACGGCCAGTTCCCGCCTTCTCACAGAGATAGCCGAGTTAAGTAGGTAGTTTAAGTTCTTTTCTGTTGTGTGGTGTGGAATTGCATTAGGTGTGTTAATGTGAGCTACAATAGTGAAATGATAATTGCATTCCTTTCTGGTAGTTTATGATTGCATCCTGAATAGTTGCGACTATGTGGTTTGACACTCGACTGTGTAGGTTAGTTTATTTGATGCATGGTGTGTTAGATCAGCTGTTACAACCAAGCTCAACTCTAATTCCTTTCAGTCACTTATTCTTTCTAGGATTTCCAATATTAATCAAATTAGAGTTCAAGCTTACTTCTAGTTCTGGTTGCTATTTTATCTTTCTTGAGTTCATTAGATTAGACATATTATGATTGATTTATAGTAGCTACTAGATGAGTTAGATCAGTAGAGATTGAATACTATAGTTTTATAATTATAGGATTTAACTTCTTGCAAAAGTAAGTCTAGTTTATTTTATTCCTAGATCAGTAACTGCTGGATTGATATTTGTAGAAAGGTAATTGTACTTTGAATTCCTAGATGGATAAGTTAGATTAGTTTTAGCTATGAGAAGAGTTTGGCTGAGTAGATAGGTAGGAACATTTATCTCCATTCATTTAATCAGCTACTTGAAATTTTTATGCATAGATTGTGCTTATTGCCATTGAAATAAAAGACTTCCTTGGGTTGACAATTCATATTGAGCATCCTGTGTGTTAGTTGTAATTAATTGGAATATAGGGTACAGAGTTACAAGGATGAGTTCTATTGACTCATGGCTAGACTTGGTGTCCAAGAAGAAGAGAAATTGTTGGTTCTGAAGTATATCAGTGGATTGTCCCAGTACATTCAGTAGGAGATGGAATTTCTGACTATCAACATGCTCATAGATGCATTCCATTATGCCAACAAACTTGAAACTAAGCAGAAAGGAAAAGCACGCTTCGCAACAAAGTCGACATCAGGACGGCCACCCAACAAGAAGGTACCAGCCGACTTGGACAAGTCGAAATCTTCTCAGCCGTCCTCACCAAAGCCAGATCAAGACAAAAATCCTTTTCAGAAAAAGAAATGTAGAAAACAACTGCCTACCGGGAAATGCTATGATTACCACCACTCATCTTGGCATGATACGTCTGAATGAAAATCTCGGAAGACATTTTTGGCAAAAGTGTCGACATCTGAGGCGTTTGACAAGATGGTGGAATAATGTGATCCAGACGGAACGACCCGTTTGACATCGACATCTACCACTCCAACAACCTCGACTATCGTCGAGGAGGAGGAATGAGAGCGCATGTTTCATACACGGATATGGGTTCAGAACAATACATTACATCTGATTGTGGATAATGGTAGCCAGAAGAAATTCATTTCCAAAGATCTCGTGAAGAAACTAGGTCTTGTCACCACTCCGCATCCTCAGCCTTACAACATCGGTTGGATGAAGGATGGACAGGAACTAAGGATCACCCGACAATGCAAACTTTCCTACTTCATAAATCCTTTTGAAGATGAAGTAGTCTGCAACGTGGCACCACTCTTCATAGCCGACGCCTTGTTTGGGAAAGCTTACATGTGGGATCTTCATGGAAGTTACCAGTTACAGCCTCAGAAGGTGATTATCAGAATCTGAAATCGATGGTACAACATACCAGAGTGATGACCTACAGCAATGGTCTAACAGATATATGCTACACAGATGAAGAAGCTCATCAATCATGCTCAAAATTTCACATTAATCATGATCAAACCGAAACATTGTAGGAAGACTGTAGCGAAAAGTCGACTTACCGACCAGTGCAGCTCCCGAAATAAGTAGTTGATCGACAATGTTTTTGATGAGTATCGGAGTTTATTCCAAGAGCCAGATGGAGTACCTCGACATTTCCAGGTAAAACACTCAATTGAACTTGCTCCTTGTTCTTTTTTTCCTAACGCATCTATTTATAAAAGATCCATTCTCGAAAATGAAGAGATTCACAGAAAAATCCAAGACTTGATAAAAAAAGGTCATATCCGACCCAGCTCCTCTCCTTATGGAAGTCCAGTCGTCCTTGTTCCAAATAAATACAGGACTTGGCGAATGTGCATCGACTACCGAGCACTCAACAAAATTTTGGTAAAGAATCGCTACCCTCTGTCGCGGATAGACGAGCTCATCGATTGTCTGAAAGGTGCCAAATTATTTACTAAGCTTGACCTCAAGTCGGGATATCATTAGATTCTAATTGAGCCCACAGATGTGCGGAAAACTGCTTTCAAAACCAAGGAAGGATTGTTTGAATGGTATTCCTTTTGGTTTAACCAATTCACTTGCAACCTTCATGCGATACATGGACAATATTCTTCGACCTTTCATCGGAAAATGTGTCATTGTCTGTCTTGACGACATACTGATTTTCAGTCGATCATGGGAAGAACATGTCAGATAGCTTCGACACTCTCCAACAACATCGAATTTACTTGAACATGGACAAGTGCACCTTTGTGATGAACAACATCAAATATTTGGGGTATGTAATTGACTCTGGAGGAATTCACGTCGATCAAGACAAAGTTCAAATCCTCAAATATTGGCCCATTCCTCAAAGCATTCAAGAACTAAGAAGTTTTCTTGGTTTGGAGAATTTATATCGACGATTTATACTCAACTTCAGTCACATAGCCTAGCCCTTGAATCAATTGACGAAGGGAAAGGGAAAAACTATCTTCAAATGGACATCAACACAACAAGAATCTTTTGAACAACTCAAACACAAGCTCTGCACTGCACCAGTACTTGTGTTACTTGATTTTCATCATCCCTTTTAGATTGAGACGGACGCATCAGAATATGCCTTGGGGGAAGTGATCACTCAGTCTAGTCACCCAATCGCTTTTCATTCGAAAACTTTTAACAACATTGTTAGAAGATATTCGACGTACAAAAATGAACTGTATGCCATTGTGCAAGCTCTCAAGCAATGCAGACATTACATCCTTAGAAAGGAAACGATCATCCTCACTGACCATAAGCCTCTACAGTTTTCTCTGACCCAGTCGAAACTACAAACAATCCGACAACTCAAGTGGATTAATTACCTACAACAATTCCAATTGGTGATTAAATATCAGAAAGGTAAATCCAACGAAGTCGTTGATTGTCTAAGTCGACCACCCATTACTCTCCTTTTCACAGTGATGAGTATGCAGGTTTATGACACGACCACTTGGCCTCAATTGTATCAGGACGACAATGACTTCTCAATAGTCTACCGACAACTAGAGACCGACAAGTCATCAACCTCCAACTATTTCCTGAACGATACCTTGCTATACAAGCTTCGACAACTTTGTGTACCGACCGATGAACATTGACATCAACTCATTTGCGACGCGCACTACAACAATACTGCAGGACACTTTGGAGTAGCAAAGACACTTGCTATCCTCTAGAAGTATTTCTTTTTTCCTACACTTAAAACCGATGTCAACAAGTACATTCGATCATGCGTGGTTTGTGCCATTGCTAAACCGCCTAATCGACAACAGGGATTGTACACAGCTTTTCCAATTCCTAGTCGACCATGGCAATCTATTTCTATGGACTACTTGACGAGATATCCTACTACTAGACATCAGCATGACACAATATTAGTAGTAGTAGACATATTTTCCAAGATGGCCATTTTGATTCCATGTAAGAAGATGACAACAGCGCAGCAGACCACTCAGCTCTTCTTTACACATGTTTGGAAACACTTTGGTTTATCGACAACCATTACTTCTGACCGAGATGCCAGATTCGTCAGCATATTTTGGAAGAATCTCTGGAAATTGCTGGACACACGACTCTCATTGTTGACAACTTTCCATCCTTAGACTGACGGACATACGAAAGTTGTGAATCGTTTGGTAGTACAACTGCTTCGCATGTACAACCACAAGCATCGACTAACATGGGATGACAATATTCCATACATACAACACAATTACAATTGTGCTCAGCACAACTCTACGGGAAAGAGTCCATTTGAGATATGTTACGGATTTAAACCCTCAGCTCCTATTGACTTGATCAGATCCTCGACACAGTCGAACTCCAACACCGACTATAGCTAGTGGAAAGTTGATAAAGCCTTGAAGTTTTGAGATAAGATTTGCGACATCCAAAAGAAAGCACATGAAATGTTCCAGCGAGCAAATGTGAAAGCTAAGGCTTGACACGACAAGCATCGTATTCCTCATTCATTCCAAATTGGGGATAAGGTCTGGTTACATATCAAGAATGAGCACTTCACCGGTCCATACAAGAAGTTCAAACCTTTGTGATATGGTCCATACAATATTCTTCGATAGATTGGAGAAAACGATTTCCAGCTCGACATTCCTGCATTCTTGGGTCTGCATCCAGTATTCAATGTGGATCTACTTCGACCATACCATGCACCACTGTTGGAACAAAATGACTTACCGATAGTAGAGACTGAGGGAATCCATCCAAGTGTTCAGGAGCCTCTTCCTTGCGACAGCATCATGGGACAACGAGTATACCATATAAGGATGAACACAGTTCCCATGTTTCAGGTTGCTAAAGTCAGATATCTCCCATCCCAAGGAAAGTGGTACTCTGCTACTGAAATGACCGACAAGTTTCCTCACTTGATCGAGCAAACAATGGGGACCATTGCTTCTTAAGGAAGGAGTTCTAATCCACTCAGCAGTTGCCATTATTGTCGGATGCTAACATTAGTTGTGACAAGTCATCGAATTCAACTTCAACAAGTTCTGAATTTGACACGACTTCGAAGAGTTCGGAATTCGACACGACTTCGACAAGTTCCGAATTCGACACGACTTCGACAAGTTCTGAATTTGACATGAATTCGACAAACTCTGCAACTTTGACAAGTTCAGTGACCTCATAGTTTCACGACATCGACATGCAGCGTCGACCTGCGACTTGCGACTGTTGAACCACGATAGAATGTCTCTCTATCTTCCAATTGACTGTAACGGTTCAAATTTGAAAACCGTTCTAAATTATCTTGTAACTGAACGTAAGGTGCAGACACCCAAGTGTCTCAGCATTCTATATAAGCATGTATAATATTGTAACATACATCAGATCATCAATCTTATTCGATCTATCTATTTTCTAGTAATAGCGAAGAACAGTTCGCATTCCTGTATATTGTCTGTGTGTATTTGTTTGTCTGTATAGTGTATTCCTTCTTTGCTCATTCTATTTCTTAAGATTCTGCCATAACAGAACCGACTCATTTAGTCGAATTGTTGTCCCCCTCGTGCACCTGGGAACGTACGGATCAATGAAGGATCCTCCACTTGCATATGTCCCTATCATGTTGGAGAGATTTAGGATCTCCTAAGATTGTTCATTTGGGCACAATGTTGAAAGTGTTCAATGGTAATTCATTCAAACCCCATGGAATTATTCCAACCTTAGCAGTGGAACCCCTAGGGTGAAAATGTTTAGGTAGAGGTTGACGTCTTTGATACTCCTTTAGACTGAAACTTTTTACTATGACATAGTTGGACATATGCAATGAAAACTATGGTATATTTGGTATTTCGAGTGATTTAATTCCTTCACAATAGGTAAATTTTCACTATTGATTAGTTTCCTAGTGTTAAGATCCTAGTGGGAAGCCTTCACTAACACCTCGAGGTTTTGGTGTAACGGTTCGTATCATTTGGTATTAGAGCCTCCACCAAGGTTCAAGTCACAGAGCGGGTGGAAACGTTGGCATTGGAGTGTTCGCTCGGGGCTCGTATGACGCAAAGGGGACACCACCGTATGGGCGCACATCCAGCCCAGAGTCTGGACTGCGGAGCATGGTGGGATGTTAAGATCCTAGTGGGCGGCCTTCACTAAAACCTCGAGGTTTTGGTGTAACGGTTCGTATCAACTAGATCATAGGTTTTCTTGACCCTAGGGACATATTGTACAATTTATGTGAATTTCCCAATAAATATCCAAGACTAACTACACTGATAGCTCAAACCCATATCTTGAACAAACTTTGGCATGAATAACTTAGACCTATAAATTTTTAGACCTTGAAGCCGATATTGAAACACAACATGGTCACTACCACACTACCTAAGGATGTTCCCCTTGATGGAATATGTGAAGTATATATGCTTGAGAAAAATCATCAGAAACGTTTGAAATAGGGAAATCTTAGAGTGGAAAGACTCAATTGGAACTTGTCCATAGTGTCTTGTGTTCCCTAAATAAACAATTACTAGTTAGTGCAATGTATGTATTGACATTCATTGATGAATTTTCTAAGTATACTTGGGTTATAAATGTTAAAGAATAAGAGTCGTGTCTTTGAAAACTTCAAGGAATTTAGGGCATTAGTTGAAAATCAATGCAGTAGACTCGATTAATTGTTTAAGATCATATAATGGAGAAGAATATGTAGGAATGGATTTCTAAAATTAATTGTTAGGTAATGATATCTTATGGAAAATATTTGTAAATTACACACTTCAATAGAATGCCATTGTGAAAGGGAAAATCATACATTGGTAAAAATGACATGTCTTTTGCTTCAAGATTGGGTAGAAGTTATCTATTTCTCAAAATATTTGTTTAATATGATTTTGACTAAATCTATATGGAGGTGACTCTAATTGAGAAATGGAGTGGAAGAAAACCCACAACCATAAATATTAAAACCTTTGGCAATAACATGGGATCACATTCCAAATGATAGAAGAAAAAAATTCGATGCAAAGTGTCATGCTGATATCAAGATGGGATACTATGAAGAGTTGAAGGCCTATGGGTCATCTGACCCTATCAATTACCAAATTATCTATAAAGGAGATGTTGTATTTTATGAGAATACCTCAGATATCACTCTATTGAATTCCACTCCTGGCTTGTTGAGTGGTGATCTTTTGGAAATTCTACACAATTCTAAATCAACTAATTATTTTACATGACCATTAACTTCTTTACCTAAACTAACCTATAGTTGACCTTCCATAGAAGAATCAACAACACTATGGAACCCTTGTTCATTCTAGTAATGGTGAACATGGTAGAAGAAATACTTCAACAAAAGGGGCTTATTTTTCCAAATGGACGATCAAGGCAATCGAAGTTGCTTGGGATGATGCATAAGATATCAGTGACATAAGACAACCAAAATTCAAAAGAAACTTTGTAGTCTTTATCTAGTGGCATGTGTTCTAGAGGCATGTGATACATATACACATGCTCAACTTGAATGTGAGAATCCTATGATTAATTGTTAACACCTAACTTTTGTCCGACTACCTTGTCATTAGCCCCATCACACCTATACATCATTACCACATTCAATTTCCAATATTTTGACCTTGGTTAAACCAAAAAATGAAATTCACACGTAAAAAAGGTCATTTTACAAAATTAATTTGCTCAATTATCTAAAAAATGAGCAACTTATGCCCTGACTTGTTTTTTGGATGTTTCTACTTTTTATCACTAAAAAAAAAAAAAAAAAAATTGGCATGACACCTATGATAGCCCAATTTGGAAAAAAAGGATAAAAAAAGCTGAAGGCACAAAATCAAAGGCAAAATCCAAAAATCAAAAATCAAAATCCAAAAGCCAAAAATAAAAAATCAAAGCCTTATCCTTAATGTAGATCTATCTGTCATGCCTATAAATGAACCATCAAGTTCCATCACTTAAAAAAAAAAAATCTCCACACATTGTTCAAGCCGTTACTTCACAAAAATATCCCCGAGATCCGAACTCCCTCCCGTGTTCCATTCTCACCTTATTGGAGATCTTCACCTTGTGACGATTGGTTGGAGAATACCGGGCTGCTAGGAGACCAAGATCATCCTTCTTCATTAAGCTTCAAGGGTCCCCGTCACTGCTACTATGAGGTAACCTTTGTTTTATGTACAATACATTCTTTAATTAAAAGAAAAAAACTATTCTTTGATTCATCTCATGCGTGTGTTAAAGAATGTACTTGATGTTAGCTTAGTTTCACTTTATTGTTCTTAGTATTGTTTATTCACATGCTTATCATAGTTTTTAATTTCTATTTGTTAGTTGTTAAGTTTTCCCTTTCAAACAACTACTAAGGATTCCATAAGACTTAGTAGGTTCCTTTTGGCACATACTGGTTTTTAAAAAACCAGTAACAGTTTTGGTGACCATATTGGGGATGATCTCTATCGTTCTCTGGTTGTGCTTGTCCAGCCTATTTGGAGATTGTTTGAGTTTTATTGCTTTTTGTTTGACTTGTTATCTACCTGTTTTTTGCTTCCTGGGTGATTAGATTCCTAAAACTAGCTTGAATCTACCCCCTTTTGATCAATTTGAGCCTTTTTTTTCCAGATATCCTCTCTGTAATATTTCTGTCCGTTAAAAAAAATCCAAAAATTGCATATTTTTAAACTAAGATATCTTTGCCTCCTGGACTCGGATTTGCGTGAATTTTTTTTCAAACCATGTATTTTTCGGAGGGGAATTCAAATATGTAATTTGTAAATTTTTCTTAAAAAGTTACAGAAATCCATCTTGGTTTCGCCCCCCCCCTTTTTAAATAAAAAATAAAAAATAAATAAAAGTATAAGCATTCATTTTTTAATTTTTTCTTGTGATCTTTTGCTTGATGTAGTGGTCTTTATGTTTATTTTTTTCATTCCTTGCAGTGAAGAAAAAAGCCCAATTTTTTAGTATTCATTGCTTCTTTAGTTCCGCTAAAGATTATTTTTGACTGCATATTTATTGTTTCAATGAGTGATTGCTAAAAAAATCAAACTTTTTATGCTTTGAATGATAAATGCTTAGTTGTAGCTTTTCTTCTTTGAAATGATGTTTTCAAGAAAAGTTTAGAATTAGTATTGGAAGTTGTTCGTTTTTGTTAAGCATTTAATTTCTTAGCTGTTGTACACACCACCAGTGCACACAATCACTCCCTAAATAAACTATTGATTGGTTCATGCCGCCAACAAATCCTTAAAATTAACCTTAACTAAAAAAATATTAACCTCACTTGAAGACCAAAAATAATTTTTTATTTAGGTTAGGAAACTGTGGATAAGATGCAGGTAACCTTTCCGAACGTTTCTTGAAATAGGTTGCATAGTTTCCATTCATCTAGGGATATTTTACTCGGGATCCCCCTCGGTAGGGGGATATCCCTTGAACATATTGGTCTTCCATTTTGTATTGTATGACTGTAGATTTCATCACCCTGCAGGGAATATTATTTGAGAGGAATTCCATCTTTTTAGAGAGGTGATTGCTTGCTCCTTTACATAATAGGTTAGCAGTTAATTTTCTCTTTTTTTGGAGTGCTACTTGTTGGTTTGTTTTCCATTTTATTGAGATCACCTTGCATTAGGTTTTTCGGGATTCTTTTGGCTTGTTTCCCATTTTGTTGCGCTCACCTTTTGCAAACTTGGCTACATTCCACACATGTTTTAATTTATACCTATTCGGTGTTGATCCTCCGAGATACTCTCAAAGGCTTTGAGGAAAACCCCCTCAATTCGGTCCTTAGATTCTATGATCGGTCCCCCATGTCAGACCTCTGCACTATCACCCAATTCCATATCCTTACAGTTAGAATCATTTGCACACCCACACACTAACGTCCCCATGACTACCAGCATTCCCCCTCTAGGGAACCCTCCGCCGAGGAACTCCCCTTTAGGGAAACCACCCCCTCCTCCAAGGAACCCCCCACCAAGGAACCTTTCCCCTCCTGGGAACCTTTCTCCTCTAGAGAATACTCCTCCGGGAAACCCTCTGCCAGGAGGCCCTATGATTGCAAGCTTGGATTTTATGGCTAGCCTCAACCTACCTGATTTGGTGAGGTTGACCAATGATCCTATCCGCCATGATCCTAACTAGCCACTTATTCCGACCAAACTCCCATTGGGCATACCAAATTTTGAATGGAAGGCTAGGGAAGACCCCCAAAATCATATCATGTCGTTTCACCTATGGTTCTCGTCAAATAACATCATGGACGATTCTACTAGACTCCACCTCTTTCAGAGAACTCTTACTAGTGCGTCCTCCAAGTGGTATATTGACCAACCTCATGGAACATATCCCAATTTTGTGTCCTTAGCTTCCACTTTCCTACATTTATTCCAATTTCCCATTCGTTACGATGATGGAGTAGAAATCCTCCTCTCGCGTTGACAGAACTCCGCTACCCACATCACTAACCATATTCATGAGTGGCATAGGCATTAGAGTTTGTGCAAGAACAAACTCAATGACATGATATTTTTAGATTGGTTTTTGAAATCCCTACTCCCAACCATTTACAAGGATGTGGCCTCTTAACGACCCCAATTTTTGGAGGAGGATATCCTAAAATTGCAACAATTTGACTTGATATATGTGCAATCCGGGTATCTATATACCATCATCCCAAATGCCCATCGTAGAGACTCCTCTCGAAGAGTCCCTCGGGGACATCCCACGCAGCAGATGGTATCATCATCGATGTCGCATCCTGGCCTAATCCATATATACCTTACCCTCTATAAGTGAGTGGTTATGCATATATACCTTACCCCACAAGGTCAAGCAAATCCACTATTGGCTCAACCCACTCAAATGCAACCCGTGGTCCTGCAAAACTACTTCCCTCAGCAAGGAGTGGTAACGGGACAACACTTGGTTTCATACCCACCCCAACCAGTTTCGTCAAGTCAACTTTCTGACTCTAGGGTCCAACACATTCTTATGATGTCCGTTTAAGTAAACCTTCAGATGTGACGAAATTAGTATGGTTTAGCCGTCGAGTCATCCACTACTGATAAGGGAAAAGAAACCACTAAGGTTGAAGACACTTTGCACCTACCTAAACCACCTACTAATAGGATCCCTAAAGTCCCTAAGTTTCCTTTGCATCACATTGAAAACAATCCCAACGCCAAAGATTATCCTAACTATAGTGTAGTGGATGACTTAGCACAGTTCCCCGCTACCATGTCAAATCTAGAAGTTCTTCAAAATTTCCCTACACAACCCAAAGCCTTACAAAACAAGGCACCATTCATGTCTATACTGATTTTCGTGATTTGAATATGGATTGTCCAAAAGAAACTTTCCCACCCCTTTTATTGATCAAATCATCGACGCTTGCACTGACCATGAAGTTTTATCCTTTATGGATGGTTTCTCGCGGTATAACTAGATACAGATCCGGAAAGAGGATCAACACAAGACCAACTTTACAATACCTTGGGGCATGTTTTCCTACCGATTCATGCCATTCGGACTCAAGAACATTGCCACCACCTTTCAATGTGCCATGTCATATTATTTCCATGACTTGGTCCACATCATCCACATTTACTTGGATGACCTTATTGCACGATCCAAAAAGTGATCACAACATTTGGAGGAACTCCGTTAGGTGTTCCTTCGATGTCAAAAGTGCAACATCCGCTTGAACCCTCTCAAGTGCATTTTTTGTGTACAATGGGATGATTAATGGGATTTATTGTTTCCCAGGAAGGGATTACTATCGATCCCTTTAATTTTCAAGCCATCGTGAACCTGCCCCCCCTGTGAACTTTATGCCAATTGCAGAGCCTCAAGGGAAAGTCCAAATTCCTATGCCACTTCATTCCCGACTATGCAACAATCGTTCATGGATTCTTACGCCGGTTCCCAAAGAAAATTCCTTTCATTTGGGATGAGTAGGCACAAGTAGCCTTTGATGCGTTAAAGCAGGCTCTGACTTCTGCTCTTTTGATATCTCCCCCATATTTCACAAAGGATTTTATCCTATCTATTTTGGCATCTGAATATGCCATCGCTAGAGTAATAGTCCAAGAAGATGTTTCTTGTCAAGAACACATCATCTACTATGTCAGTCTGAACCCGTCTGGTCCTCCACTCCATTATCCTCATGAGGAGAAGTTGGTCCTTGCCATTTGTTTTTAGGTTCAAAAGCTACGCCATTACATTCTTATGAGCCAAACCAAAGTAGTCACCACCTCTAATCCAATGTTGTATCTCTTGAATCGACACCTTATTCAAGGTTTCATCGCAAAATGGATCGTTATATTGCAAGAGTACAACCTTGAGTTTGTAACTCCCAAGAGTAAAAGGGCCTTATATTTGGAACAAATCATCACATGATTACCATCTAAGTCTATTGCATCCCCTATCATCGTTCATTTACCCAATGAGCATTTGTTCACAATTTCGTATCATGATCCTTGGTATGGAGACATCTTGGTTTACCTAGGCATCGAGGAATTCATCCCTCACCTCAGTAGGGATGAGCGTCTTCAAATCCGTCACTAGGACCCTCGCTATTTACTCATTTGTGATTTCCTTTATCACTGAGGGGTCGACACCATTTTGCGGCAATGTCTCACTCATGAAGAAGCCGAACAAGTCCTAAACAATTGCCATAGCGGAGCTTGCACTGACCATCTCTCCAGGATGGCCACTTCCCAAAAGGTCATCCACGCCTATTATTTTTGGCCAAACTTATTTTTTGATTGTATTGAGGCAGTAAAAAACCATCACAATTGCCATCTTTTTTCCCCAAAGGAGAGAACCCCTCTTGCACCACTTCATCTAGTGGTCATTGTTGGTGCTTTCTATAAATGGGTTGCTGACTTTATGGGATGCAATGCACCATCAACTAGTGGCCATAAGTACATAATTGTGGTTGTTGTACTTCACCAAGTGGGATGAGTCCATGCCGACCTTTAATTGTACTGGTGAAACCACGATGCGTTTCCTTTTTAACCATGTTATCATTCGATTTGGTGTCCTGTGCCAACTAGTGTCCGCCCATGGTTCTCATTTCGAGGACACCATTTGGAAAGAACTGTCTTACCTTTTAAAACTTGAACACCAATTCTCCTCCTCCTATTACCCTTGGGGAAATGGATAGGTAGAGGCCGTCAACAAAATCCTCAAAATTATGCTCCAATGGACAGTGGATAAACACAAATGAAATTGGCATCATATGCTCTTTCCATCCCTTTGGTCCTATCGCACATCGACGAAAACTGTGATAGGATTCACCCCTTTCCACCTCATACATAGAGTGGAATTAGTTCTCCCAATCGAGTTTCAAATACCATCTCTACACCTCGCTGTTGAAATTCTTCCATAGAACACCGCTATGGCATAATTCTTAATTGCTCTAGAATAAGTTGATGAGGATCGTCATGTAGAACTCCAAATGATCGAAGCTGCAAACCATCGGTCAAAATCCTATTACAAATCTCATGTCCAACCTAGCACTTTCAAGGAGGGGGACCTTGTCCTCGTCTATGACCAATCCCACGATAAAAATGGAAAGGGAAAGTTCAAATCTATGTGGTAGGGACCATACATTGTCAAACGCTATCTCGAAAATGGGGCATACATACTTGCCAATTTAGAAGGTCACCTCTTGAAGAACCCATTCAATGGGTTATATGTCAATATATTTTATGATTAACCTAATTGAGCGTTGTATTCATTTTACTATAGCTTCCCCCTTTTTGTTTTCTCTTTTTTTTTTCGAAAAAAGAGCCTCACTATTTTTTTCCTTGACCTGATCAGATGGATCCTAACCCTACCATATATGTCAGTTATGTTGACGGCGCAAGTAGATAATGTCTGAATCTCGCATCGGCTACATGGGTACTTTATTCCCCGTCACACACTCTCATCCACATTAGCGATGCATGCGTAGGTGCAACCATAAATAAGTAGGCGGAATACGATGTTGTGATTAGTCTCTTGACTGATGCTCTAAACATGAGTATTCATCACCTTCGTGTTTACCTTGATTACCAACTACTTTTCGCACAATTGAATAACTATTACTGGGTACACGATCCTTGCCTCTTTAGAAAGTTTCTGCAGACTAAACAATTGGTTAGACTTTTTGAATCCATTACGTTCATTCATATCCCTAGGCATTTCAACAGTGTTGTAGACCAAATGGATAAAGATGTTCTAGAGTGGCACATTAATCATCAATAACAAGTACATAAGCCATACATTTTCATTTCATATCATTTTGCATACACATGTAAATAGACATAAAATCCATCATATAGTAGTGAGGCTAAAAAAATAGAAAGTGTCGCATCCACACACATATGTATCTCTCTATCTCTCTCTCTATATATATACACACACACACACATACATATACGTGTGTGTGTGTGTGTGTGTGTGTATGTATATATATAAGAGTCATATGATGTTTGTTTTTATGTCATTTGAACCATTGGAATCAACATTCCACACTCTCTACGATTATGGAAACCATAATCACCAAAAAAATTTCATTCCATTTTCAGCCTGCCTCGATTTGCATGACCATACGTAAGTCATTCTTTTATGAACTTGTCCACTACATTTGATTTCCAAAATCACATCTATGCCTTGGCATTGCTTCTTTGTACATGTTCAAGTTGCATTGAACTCCACTTGTTTCGGTCGATAGCCACTCCCTATAGGTATAACACTTCAAATTGGCATATAGGTATTCACCCCCACAGAATATCCGAGGAAAAATCCAAAAATAAAAAATAAAAAACCAAAAACCAAAAATAAAAAATCAAATCCTTATCCTTATAATATATCTATCTGTCATGCATATAAATGAATCATGAAGGTACATCACTCAACAAAAGAAAATTCTCCATACATTTCTCAAGCCATTACTCAAAAAAAATCTCCCCAAGATCTAAACTCCCTCATGTGTTCCATTCTCACCTTGTCGGAGATCTGCACCTTGTGAAGACTGGCTGGAGAATACTAGGCTACTAGGAGACCAAGAGTGTGCTTATTTAGAAAGCTGCAAGGGACCCCGTCACTGCTACTCTAGGTAACCTTTGGTTTATGTACAATTCATTCTTTAATGAAAAGAAAAACCATTCTTTGATTCGTCTCATGCATGTGTTAAAGAATGTACCCGATGCTAGTTTAGTTTCACTTTATTGTTCTTAATCTTGTTTATTCTCATTCTTAGCATAATTTTTAATTTTTATTTGTTAGTTGTTAATTTTTCCTTTTCGAACTGCTACTAAGGATTCCATAAGCCTTAGTACTAGTTTGTAAAAAACTAGTAACATTAATGAGTATGATTTCTTAATGAATAATGACACATGGGATTTAGTTTCTTGACTAGAAAGAATGAGTGTGGTGAAGTGTTGATGGGTCTACAAGACCAAATTCACATATGAATTCATTTTTGAAATACACAAGGATCATTAGGTAATGAAATGTTTTTCTTAGCAAGAAGGCATCGGTCACATTGAAACCTTTGCCTTGGTTGCAAATTTGAACTCTATTCAACTGATTTGTTCCCTTACTACTCTCTTTGGATGGGAGATACATCAGATGGATGTCAAAAGGTCCCTTTTACATAATGATCTCATAAAAGATATTTTTATAGAGAAACCCCCTAGTTTTAAAAAGGATGCACTCTTGTGTGCCAACTAAAGAAATCATTGCATGGTTTGAAATAGACTCATAGGACATGATTTGAGAATATTAATTTCTTTTCATGAATGCCAATTTCAAATGCCATGAATCTGATCATAGTATCTATGTATTGCATTTAAATGGTGAAACTTTAATTGTTTCATCATATGTGGATGACCTAATCATTGCTAGAAGTGGTGTTTATTCCATTTTGGGTAACTTGAAGAGATAATTAGTAGATACATTTGAGATGGTTGACCTTGGTTTGTTTCATTGTTTTGGGGGGGATCCAAGTCTTACAAGTAGATGATGGTATATTTATACTTAACCCAAACATGTGTTAAACCTTTAATAGAAGTGTAGACTGGAAGACTATAAATCATGTGCCACACCTTATTAATTGGTAGTGACGCTAATCGAGGAGTGTGATTCTTCAAAAGTTGATACTACACCCTGTCAACATCTTGTTAGTAGACTTATCTATTTAAATCATAGTCGTCCTAATATTAACTTTGTTGTTAGTTTGTTTACTCAATTTATGCAAGATCTACAACAAAGCCACCTTAAGTTGGCAAAGAAAATTGTTCGTTATATCAAGGGAACTCACCAACTTAGTATACAGTATTGTAGTGATAAATTGAACTAGTTAGTTTGTTACACTTATTTAGATTGGGTTGGAGATGGAAACAACATGAAGTTTACATTTAACTATGTTTCATCTTGGTACAAGACCCATCATTTGTTCTTGTAAAAAGAAGAAGGTGGTCTCTCTTTTAACGATAGAGTATTATGGTGTAGTGCATGTTAGCATTGAGTTTGTATGGATTCAACATATCATGGGTGAACTCTCTTTTTTAGTTGAGACATCAACTGTAGTATATTTTGGAAATACAAGTGTGATATAAACTACAGATATTCTTGTTGCACACATCATGATGCATGTGGAGCTTCATGCTTGCCACTTGATACAACTAGTATAAGATAATGTTGTGCATATTCTTTATTTAGGACATATGATCAAGTTTTTGATATCTTTATGAAATTTCTATTGGAAGCTAAGTTTATGAAACTTCAAGTTATGATTGGGATTTAGGAAGCTACAATTATGGGGCAGGGTCGATAGAAGTAATTTCTCTCCCAAATCTCTAGAGCGTTGTGCTTAGTGCGTGGTGTTGGAATAGTAGAATATGTAGGTTAATCACACCTCTAGATATTCTAGAGATAATTAGTCAGTAGTAGACAATCAACTATGAGAGTCGATTGAGTTGTCAACTAGGTGGTGGACTTAGCACTTGACTAGTCCAATAGTTAGACCAAAGTAGTTGACTAGTGCATAAATCAAGGTAGAAATCAAGGAATTTGTTATGTTCCCTCAACGATTTATGTGGACCTTGTCTTCCTCACTTAAAGGGAGTTGGTGTTGGAATCGATTTAATACTGAGAGGGGGGTGAATCAGTATTAGCGCAGTTATCAGCATTTTTTACCTTTTAATAGATTAGTCTTAACCTAATCTTGATGATTAATTATGCATCCAGTATAAGCAAAATCATTCATCCATATATGCACCAAGACAAAGAACACATAACACAGGAATTTTGACATGGAAACCCAATTGGGAGAAAACCACATAATGCTTCTTTTATAATGGAAAAACAATGCATTCAATGAAGTACCAACTTCCTGTATTTATCAGCACCAACTCGAAAGAGGCACTGACCCCCTGGTTTTACATGCAACGACCTAAAGGAAGCACCAAATTAAAGGAGGCTACAACCACCTTTCTCCTTGCCTCGTCCTGCCGCCCAGATTTCCAAAATGTAATTTTGACTTACTGAACTTCTGACTCGCCCACACTTATGATATTCTGATATTAATTCTGCTGTGCGCTATCTTCGTATGCAGATGATTCACTGTCATTTTGTTGCATACATCACTTGAATTCTCATTCCTCTCAATTCTTTTCATGTCCCCTTCCATCAATCCAGTGCAAGGGAGGAAACATGACCAAACATACCGGGCTTATTTGATAATCTCAGCTCCATACATTACTAAGAAATTCATGGATAAATAAAAACTTATGCATACATATTTATACTCAACAAACATAGTGGAATTAAACACTATATATACACACAGTTTCATCATGCATTCAGCATATAAACAACAGTCATTAATTAAAACATTGTAGAGCAAATAATTAACATAACTTAACCACAAAGAATATTTATCTTGAAATGAAACTGTCCAACAACTGGATATGTGAGAGCAACATTCCACCCAACCATAGATCTTTGTCCATCCTATATTCTTTCAGCTGAGAGATCACCCCCAAGCTGGATTGTGTATCCACTAAGGAGGAACTAAGCATACTCACTCACAACCATGGTTTCACTCAAACATTCATGCTAATCCAACACCTAGTTGGGTTTATCAAGCATGCAATAAGCCACGGAGGAGGATGCTAAGCCAGTGAGCTCAACCACAAAGATACATGCATCTCAAATGAATTCAACAGTCATGGCACCCACAATACCTACCTCACCCAACACAAGGAAGGTCCTCTTCTCTGCTACACAGTCCCTCAAGCGTCCCTTCCCTCCATTGCTATTTAGGGTGGGCATAGAAAGGTCCAGCTACTAACTCCTTGAGATTCTAGCCTTCACTGGGTTTATCAAGCAAACCCAACCTCTATTCAATCATTCACACTTGGATTTCTCACAATTCTGTCATCAAATAACTCAATCCCGTCACTGGATTTATGGGCTATAAAAAATGGGTTTTCCAATGGATTTCAGGGTATCTAATACTCTCAATTTCACCCCAAGGTTCATATCTATGGATCCCCCATTGGATTTCACTGTCAATACCAAATTCCAGGCATTTATGGCACTTCAAAACGTCGGTTCTTTCACAGTTGCGATTTCTGGTTTTTCTCACTGCTGGGCATGTGTAATGGATGAAAAATGATGCTGGGATGTTGAACAATGGAAAGGGAATGAGGAAGAACCAATTCCCATGAGGTAGAGTGACTTGTGGTACAAGAAAAACAGAGCCCATACATGCCATACGAATTTATGGGTTGCCCATGCTCCATTGAAACTATGGACTGATTTCTCAACAACTTTCTTATAGCTGAATTAAATTTTAGCAAGGAAAGTCAAATGGGTTCTCAAAATGACATTTGGAAGCCTATGGTTCAACCCCACAACCCCTTCACCACACCCTAGTGGAATACACATGGCCCCTTCTCATTCGTTGCTTCCATGGCCAGTTTTGGTATTTTATTGAGATATTAAATATTTACATCATTTACAATGTTCCATGGCTTAATATCACATGGATGACAAAATGTCAAATACTTGTCCATTTTAAATAAAATGTGAACATACACTAGCGGGGCCTTGGCCTTGAGCTCCACACTAGGGAAACATACATCGCATCATAGCACGTTCGATCATGGCATATGAAACAATACCCCTAATTTCACTAAATATTGGAAAATACCTTCGAAAATCATTTTTTTTAACCCCATCCCAATATGCCTTCCCAATTTAAAAAAACCCCTATTTTCATTAGATATTGTATGTATCAATTTTTTCATTAACATTTTTTATACCCCTTTATATTTATACCTAGTATATTGATATGGTCATTGATGTCTTACTTCATGTATTATGTGCTTGTTGATTCTATAGTCTGCACCAAGATATGCTTTGTCGATCTGTTACTGCGCAACTGCACTCACCAATTGATAATGTGCCTTCAATTGATAGTTTGCTGCTTTGAGATACTGCACCAATAAAAGATGGAAGTGCGCATTTACTGATGGGTCCATTCTGTATAAGTGCCATAGTATTTTAGACAATCTGCGACATGCCATGCATCAATAGATTTGTCCGTTCAATTTAACCCAATTGTCTCAGATCATCCTCATCATAATGCGCTTACTGGATCCTGATGTTGCTTTGTCATCGCGCATCAGATGAACTGCTCAACTTCGCACACTTCACTTAAATTTTTATACATCTACCAACATATGTGCATCACCTAATATACTTCGGTTGTGTTTCTGCGCTTCTGTCATACAACATCTGTGACTATCTGCATGCTTTCTGCAACACTTTCATTCAATATTCATGCAGTTGCACATGCTTCTGTGTTTCTTCCTTTCAATGTTTGCGCAAGCGTCACAGATTTACATCATCATTTTGTGCACCATTAGTTGTATCATTCCTCTGTCTGTGCACACTCGGCTCCTTGCTAGATCATGTTGTTCTGTCCTCAAGCCCTTGATGCTCTGGATATAAGTCTATAAAAAACACTTGAAGCTCTACTATCTCGCCAATGAGCTTACTTCAAGTCTCCAACTTGCATCTCTATTTATAAATGTCCTGCACAGATTGTATGTCCACAAGTTGGTTGTGGCTTCCCTTCTTCCATACTTCACGGATTGTGCTTTTGCCACATGTCATCATATGCGTTGTTGATGTGTCATCCTTTGTGGGTATTGCACATTCACGGTCCATGACTTAGTGGTACTTACACCTTAGTGGTGTACTTCTTGTGCTCTTGATGTACCATTGCTTTAAGGTATGTGTGCATCCTTTCTCTTCAACTTGATGAGTCTTTGGCCTTTGCTGAACCATTCCTTGTGGGTAATGTTCACCTAATGTACAAATGCTTTACAGAATCCGTGCATAAACTGACTTCTCCTTGGTGGGACTTTGACCCTTTCAGTATCTTCCATTGTGGGTATTGCACACTTGATGTATCATTTGCTTGTGGGATTTTCACATAGATATACTTCAACTGCTACATCATTCTTGTAACATGTGTGCCTTTTACCAACTGAAAGCATCTTCTGATTTGGAAAGACTTGTGCACTTTCAGGATTGTCTGACCATAGGCTATTTCTTATAGCTTGCGCACTCTCGATCCTTGACCAATTAAAGCTTGCGTAGTCCAGATTCTTCTTTCAACATGGTTGTACACTTGTATCTTTTCTTAATCAACTCTTTGGTTGCTTATGCACATGTACCTTTTTCCTACCAATTCTTTGGCTGCTACCTTGAGTGAGTACGACTGGGTGGAATTGACTTTTGCACTAGTACCACATGTATGAGGATGCATTGCTTATGTGCTTCTTTGAATTGGATTTGTATGATGTTCCTTCCTTATGTGCTTCTTCATACTGATCATGCATGATGTATCCTTAGACACACACCTTCAGACGTGATGCAACTTCTAGACATTCTTCTTCACACTGGAATCCATGTCCTTCACCATCTTGAGCATATAATTCTTCAAAGTGAATTCCATATACTTCTTTGAGATGGAATGGGAATTTTGTATCCACTTTGACTTTAGTTGACATCAATGACTCAAACTGAAACAACTGGCATCCTCTTTGACAATAGTTGACATCAATGACAACCAAAGTTGAACAATCTCCCCTCTTGGCATTGATGTCAACACATTATGAAGCTGTGTATGGTATTCTCTAAACTATATGTTTCATATGTACTTTGTCGCAGTGCTCCCCCTGTGTATGTGATCTCCCTAATTTCTTTTGTATTTTTTCTATTGCACTTCCTACTATTAGTACTTCCGCTGCTTCTGCGCAGACCATGCTACTTTCTGTTACTTCTGAGCAGACCACATAGATGATCTACTTCACGCTCTTTCATGTCTACTATCTAATTCACAGTATTTCATGTCTGCTATCTACTTCACGCTCTTTCACATTTGTTATTCTTTTGATGATCTGCTTCACGCTCTTTTACATCTGCTAGAGCTTCATGTTATATCTGCTTCACACTCTTTCACTTTTGCTGCATATTCATTATATTTCTTCAATGATATTCATGCTGATTCTTTTCTACTGCATTCATGCATTTCTCCAAGTTGTTCCTGCTTCATGCATTTCTTCTAGATGTTCCTGCTTTCTTATCAGCTTCATGCATTTTCATGTCTAAGATTCATTTCTTCATGTCTCAGCTTCAGCTTCATGCATCTCTCCCCCTTTGACATCAATGGAAAATAAGTGCCACTACTTGTGCAATGTATGCTTACTTGTTTGTTTTGCGCTGGACTCCACCTCAACTGTTTTCAGGGATAACTCCCCTTGTCTTTATGCTTCATTACTTTGCTGTAATTCTGTACTGATATTCTTTCATAATTATCTTTTATTTCCTTCTTGATATGGATGTTAATATTTTCCTTCATCTTAATCTCTTGTTCCTATCACAACAATTCATCATTCTTTGTGCAGTGATCCATACAAACATTCTTTCGTGTCGACTGCACAATGCCAATTCTTGCGGATTTATGCCTTATCATTTCACTTGCTTCCTTTTTTTACCTGGCTAAAACTGGGCAATTGGCCCCAATAACTACTAAATAAAAACAACCCCATATATAGAAAGACAGGCATGCAGATGTACACATCTAAGCAAACACAGCAGAAGTAAATACATAGGC
Organism: Larix kaempferi; assembly: GCA_027924585.1. Taxonomy (NCBI): domain Eukaryota; kingdom Viridiplantae; phylum Streptophyta; class Pinopsida; order Pinales; family Pinaceae; genus Larix; species Larix kaempferi. The sequence continues at coordinate 5,990,599 of BSBM01000063.1, read as the reverse complement.
AGAAACACTTATCTTCATTTCAATTGTCCCAAGCAACTAGCTATGTCGCTGCAACGTTCCACCCAACCGTAGGCTCTTCGACAGCTTATACTGAGTCCGTCCGAAGGCCACCCCCGAGCTGGGCATGATTCTCACAAAGACAAAGGGGACATTCACGCTCACACACAGTCTATTAACCATTTTATTTTAGCCAAGCCAGTCTAACTGGGTTTATCAGGCTGCACTTGCACAATGGATGCTCATTCCCAATCTCAAGCCAGAACCAGGGATTACCCATCACCCATGCCCATCATACTCTTCTTTCTCACATCAAAAACGATTATTGACAGGGTTACACATTTACAACAGAGGTGTTCACAAAACAGGGTCCACATTGGTTCTCCCAACTCGTGGTTCACCCAAACGAATTGTGGAATTTCGATTTCAACCCCAGGGAGCAAAACCGATTTCTCTCCACTGGTTAGGATCCCTTCCAATGGCCTAAACTACCCCCAGGAAGACCCAAAACGTTCTGCTCTCTTTCCCCACGGGTAACCAACACAAAAACGCCCCTTCCCAGCTAAAAGATGAAGGGAGACACAGAAAAACGAGGGAGGAAAACGCCCAGGCAGCTTGAGCTGCGTGAGAGAGCAAGGCCATGGTGAATAATGGCTTAGGCAGCCATTTCGTGGCTCTATTCTTGCCCAAAAAGACCAACACGTTTTTCCATGAAGGGTGGCTTGCCCATACCCGATTTTGGACAGCCATACCTTCCCATTCCCAAGGCAATAACTTCCCCAACCAACTCTTGGGAGAAATCAATGGTTGGGTACAAAAGTCAACATGGGTAGTTGAGGGTTTGATGGGTTCCCTCATTGACACTTGGCTTGACTCTATTGGCTCAAGGGTTTGAATTTTTTCCCTCCCAATTCCTTGTGAAATCATGCCCCCATCTCTTTGTTGCATTGCATAGCTAGTTGTGGGTATTTTTTATTAAAATGCATATTACATGCTATTTGAATTTCCACTGTGCATTGCTAGCACGCAAACCATATGCATCACGAAATCGATGGCGGGGCCTTGGACTTGAGCTCCTCACCATGATTTCCTAACAATATTACATCATTTATAGTGTTAATGCCATGGGGCCAAACTGGGGACATTAAATTCCCCTCCCCTTGGAATAACACCGTCCTCGGTGTTCCAACACTTAGGTATGAATACCCACTTTACGCATGATTCAAAATTCACAAAATGTGACAGGTCTGTTCTGCGTTTTACCCCTTTACTTTGAACTTTCAGGATCAATTCCTCTAGCTTCCACCAGCGTCTCCTGCCAGCTTTGGTCTTCCAGCTTTTACAAGTGGGCATTGCTCCAGAGCAATCCATTCCAATTGTTTATCTTCCAGCTGATCTACAAGTCTGGAATTTCATGGATGCCATCTTTCTTGTTGTCCCAGCAACTATCTGTGAGACTTATCATGACAATTCCTGTTAGGACAAGCATAACACAATAATAAAATTAGTCAATTATTTTCCTAATTGACTTGGAACGTCCATGCTTTACTCATGATACTTCCACACATTTCATGCTTTCCACACACACATGAACTCACTCATGTTCATCCTTTCACAAGAAAATAACTATTTCAGCATTCTCAATTCATTTCAAGCAACGAAACACAATTTGGTTTCATTTATGACATGCACTCAACAATCCTTTGTTTCTAAGATGCATCAGTCAAAGAAAGAGAAGAGTAAGAGTTTTCCCCCTCTTAGTCTTGTTCCAATCCGGAGCCACACCATCATTGGTGGTTCTATGCTCCTTGGCCTCTTTCACTTCAATGTGAATGCTTGACTTGTCCTTTCTTGGCTATGACACTTTAGTGTCTAAGGTCTGTCTAATGCCTTTCAACTAGGGATCTCTTCCCCATTGTTGCTTACAGAACCTTTGGCTGCTAGGACCCACACAGTCCCACTAGCACCATCTTTTTTTTTTTTTTTACTGCTCATACTGAGCTCCTTAGTACAGTCATATGTCCACATGCATCCTCCAGATGCTTTTATAGTCCTTGCTTCCAGCAATACCCACACTCAAACATTGAGTCAATTCACATGTTTAGTGTATTTCTATAGGGTTTATTTCCAAATGAGAATTTAAGAAAATCATATACACATGTATATTCATAAGCAGAGTTGCAAGATAACCGAACACTTATCTTTATAGGATGTCTTCACTCTATCCCACAGGATCCTTCTTCGCTTTCCAAGCATTGGATTTCCCGTGGATACAACAATGAATGTTGGGCCAGCCCGCAGGCTACTCCACAACCATTCGAACAGGCAATGCCAGGCCAGTATGCTGACTGGTTTTATCAATTGTTTAAGGGAATGTTTGGCCAGCACGCCGGCTGCTCCACAACATCGAGTGGTTAATGTTTCCACCATCTATTCCCTGAATTTTCCAAGAATTTCATAGCGCCCAACCAGTTACTCTCTGGCTCTACCAAGAATTTATGGCTCCAACTAGTTACTCTCTGGCTTTATCAAGCATTTATAGCTCTTTCAGGGTCCTTGTTTCCTGTAATGGCCAAAGTTTCCAACAAAGAAACAACAATGTATTAGTTTGGTTGCAATAAGATTCGTTCCTGAAATCTTCATTATTCCAACAAGAATTAAATGAAAAAGAATACTTATCTGTATTTTGCATTTCCTCGCTACTCCACAGGTTTCCTTCTCTGCTTTACAAGCCTTGGATCACCTGTGGGGTGGATGTTTGGCCAGCGTACATGCTGCTCCACAACATCATCCGAATAGGCAATGCCAAACCAGTACACCGACTGGGTTTATCAGGCATCCCTAAAATCAGTATGCTAAGCCAGTACGCTGACTGGGTTTATCAAGCATTTCAAAACCAGTATGCTAAGCCAGTACGCCGACTGGGTTTATCAAGCATTTCAAAAATCAGTATGCTAAGCCAGTACGCCGACTGGGTTTATCAAGCATTTCAAAAATCAGTATGCTAAGCCAGTACGCCGACTGGGTTTATCAAGCATTTCAAAAATCAGTATGCTAAGCCAGTACGCCGACTGGGTTTATCAAGCATTTCTAAAATCAGTATGCTAAGCCAGTACGCCGACTGGGTTTATCAAGCATTTCAAAAATCAGTATGCTAAGCCAGTACGCCGACTGGGTTTATCAAGCATTTCAAAAATCAGTATGCTAAGCCAGTACGCCGACTGGGTTTATCAAGCATTTCAAAAATCAGTATGCTAAGCCAGTACGCCGACTGGGTTTATCAAGCATTTCAAAAATCAGTATGCTAAGCCAGTACGCCGACTGGGTTTATCAAGCATTTCTAAAATCAGTATGCTAAGCCAGTACGCCGACTGGGTTTATCAAGCATTTCTAAAATCAGTATGCTAAGCCAGTACGCCGACTGGGTTTATCAAGCATTTCAAAAATCATTTCCAAGCCAGTTCTCTGACTGGGTTTGTCAGGAAATATCACCCAAATAACCAGTACCTTCACAACATGCAAATATCCAATGCCAAGCCAGTACACCGATTGGGTTTGTCAGGCATTAATTTAACAACATGCCAAGCCAGCCAGCACACCGACTGGGTTTATCAGGCATCCAGCAACCTTTCACCACAACTCCCAAATAACCAATGCCAAGCCAGTACGCCGACTGGGTTTATCAGGCATACAACAACCATTGCCAAGCCAGTACATCGACTGGGTTTCTTAGGCAATATGAACAACATAATATGATTACGTGGCTCCCTCTCTTTTGCAACCAGCAGTTCCCTCCAGGAACTCCATAGGTGACTCACTTGACTGCAGGCTAGCATGGCCCCACAATACCCACTCACACTACGCAAGGATGATACCCCTTTTCTGCAACACAGCTCTCTGGGCCTATCCATCCCTTCTAGTGTCCTTTAGTGTGAGCGTAGAAAGGTTACCACTGCCCATACAGTCCTCTTGAGCACCCTTTCTTCACTTTGCCTCTTTCGTGCAACACCAAGTTGCATCTGTGTAAGCTGTTAGCACAAGAAGGATAAGCAGGCTCATCAGTATTGCTGCCCAAAAATTGTAATCATATTTCATATCATTCACTATCAAGTATTGAAACACTAGGAATGCGTCCATTCCCTTAGGGTGTAGTCAATATTGAAAACCCTATCATGACCCAGCACCAGAAAAGGTGTGCACCCCCTCTCCGATGTGCGCCATGTAGGCCCTAATCATACTCAAGCAGTCTGCAATGATATAAATAAGATGGAGCATGCTCTGCATATTAAATCTAATAACCAGACACGTATATTCTTAGTTAGGGTTACGGAATACTCATTCGCTTCACAGATGTATATTTTCTGCATTTGTGAAGAATGGGGCTCCCTTCTCTGAGTCAATAGTCCTTCGGTTTGCCACCCCAATCTTTTCACGTGTCATAACCCACACATGCCTTCTTGGCATAATTTACTGTCTCACTCACATGCTTTACCAACATGCAGTTTGTCTGAGACATTATCAACATTTACAATGGCGTTTCACCCGAAACCCATTTCCAAAGCATGGGATCCTTCCCATCTAGTTTGGCTTCTGCAGGCCATCACACATGATCTTCCTGCAATGTGTCATCCTGGCACACTTTATCACATAGCCAAACAGTCAGCAACATTTATTAGCAAAATTTCAAATCCAAAACAATTGCAAATCTGATATTTACAACTGTTTTACTAACAGAACTTAGAGCTCTCAACCATGAGATTCCTCCTTATAAGCTCTAGATCAAATTTCACAGTCATATCATTCATAAACAGCCCATGAAGTGATCCTCGAATTATCATCAGTTCATCATTTCATTCATTATTTATTTGCAATAACATATGTATCATACCTATGCATTCATACCATGCATCACAAGGTTTATAAAATCTCTTAATGCACATCTACTCAATGCTACCTTGCATTGTTTCATGATTACTATGCATTCAAGCATATTATGATCGAAATATGGCTATCTCATATAACTTGCATTATCATAATCAGGACCACCAGTCCTCACTTGCTTTGGTTATTAAGTACATAACCAACATACACATGGCATGATATAGATTCATATGAATGCATTGAGATTTCTAAACAGTCATAGGGTGTAAGGATCATTTCCTTCACTTACCCACACCTCACCAAGCTTGGTAGGTTAACAGTCCCAATCGGTAACCAATATCACATGTAAACTACCTTGACATAGCTCAAACATAGTTGAAGAGATCTTACCAAATCCCTTTTCAACATTCATGCAATTGGGCACTGATAATCATTACCTGCATGGTTACCATTAACATCGCCTGATGTTACCTGATCAGTTGGCCTCTTACCTAGGTTGTTCAGTCCTTTTGCAAATTTTATGATCATAGATTTGTTGCACCATCCTTTCCTCATAAGGTTTTTGGGCTTCATGCAACAACATCCTCAGCACATTTAGCCACGCTCTTTGTTATCTTTGGTCCTACAACCAATACCACTCATCAATAGTGATCATCAATCACAATATCCTCCATTAGTGGTTCATTGCATATGCAAACTTCATTATTCTACCAATATGCAATATCCCATTTAGGCACAAGCATTTCCATATGCATTATGCAATGTTAAAATGCCATCTAGTGCATATACATCTATGTAATCCCTTACATTTTAACATTTTTATGCCATATGACAATTTCATAATTATAAGTATGATAACGAATAGAGGTTTAAGAAATTCTTCCCTTTTCGATCCCTCCTCGTATCATGGAATTTCTCTTCCATATCCCGCAATTGTAGAAATTGCCCACATTGACAACAAAATTTCTTTGTCAAAAACAGCCGCTGGCACTCTTCTGCACTAAATAATTATGATATCTGTAGACCTCATTCAAACTCTGGTCATGTATCATCGTTCCCTGCTGGACAAGCTTTCCAATTCCTATTTTCATGCTTCATTCCGACATCGGGTGTGGAAACTGCATCCCTTCAAAAATGACAACTTTCACTACAATTTTGCACGTTTTACATAGTTGCATTTTGGTCCAGAATGCCAACTTTAGCCACCCATGGAAGAAAATGTATGAGGAATCACAAAAAAATTTCTATTGGGCGGAGTTAGTCCATATAACAAGGAACACTCAGCAATTCACGGATCTCAATTCCGATGCACCGTTCATCTTCTATGGATTTCTGGGTTTTGCTACTTCTCACTTTTCACATTTTTCCAAAATTCCAAATTTTGGGCCAAAAATGGCTATCTCCCAAACGGTGCATTTCTGGAAAATCTTCGTCTAACGGAAACTGTCCATCTTAATGAGAATATGAAATTTCTAGTTCAGTAAAATTTTCGATTCCCACATCTAGGGTCACTTTTACTGTCCACCAGCTTTTCAAAATCCCGAAAAAGTGACCCGGAACAGTGCTTTTTGGCCTTCTTGATCACCCTGACTCCACATCCTTTGGAGTTTGGCTCCAAGATTCTGAACTTAACATCGTGCCTGCTTCATGACTGCGCCTGATCAATTTCAGCTCAAACCGACCTTCCGTCAAGCCTCGGGATTCCGTCCCTCAAAAGTTACTATTATCCATTTTCTGTCAAATCGGAGTGTAATGGGCCCGGGGCCTTCACTGGTTCTTTCATGGCCTCTGTCAATGGCCTCCGAGCCCCACAGGAATCATCCCATTCCGAGCCCCGATGCTTCCCTTATCCAAAAAATGAGTTTTTGTCACTTTACTCCTTTTTTTTTTTTCTTCGCTCGCCACTGCGGGGCGGTTGGCTATATCCCTCCGCAGTTGCGGGCCGGTTGGCTATATCCTTCCGCAGTTGCGGGCCGGTTGGCTGAATGTTTCCGCAATTGCGGGACGACTCGGTGAAGTCTTCCGCAATTGCGGAACGATTCGCCGAAATCTTCCGCAGTTGCGGAACGATTCGGCGAAGTCTTCCGCAGTTGCGGAATGATTCGCCCAAGTCTTCCGCGATTTCGGAAGAGATTTCCTTCCAAAATTTCGGAAGAGAATTCCTTCCGAAATTTCCTTTCAACGCCGGGCACTTAGAAATTTTTCTGCTTTTCGGAGCATTTCACCGAATTTTTCCGCGTTGCGGGACAACTCACTGTATCCTTCCGCAATTTCGGAGCCGTTCGCGGAATCCTTCCGCAGTTTCGGAGCCGTTCGCGGAACCCTTCCGCAGTTTCGGAAGATTTTCCCGAATTCTTTCCGAAACAAACCTTAAACAAAAATTTTGAAAACACTTAGAAAATTTTTCCGTCTTTTTCGGAGGAATTCGCCGAATTTTTCCGCATTGCGGGACAACTCGCGGAATCCTTCCGCAATTTCGGAAGAGAATTCCTTCCGCAAATTTCGGAAGAGAATTCCTTCCGCAATTTCGGAAGAGAATTCCTTCCGAAAACTTCCCTTCGCAATTTCGGAAAAACTCGCGGTATGCTTCCGAAATTTCGGAAAGATTCGTCGAATGCTTCCGCAGTTGCGGAAGACATTCGGGAATTCTTTCCGAAGCAGTCTTTAAACAAAAACTTTTTCAAACAGACTCTAAGCAAATTTTTTTCAAACACACTTAAAACATTGCAATTGGGTTTGGCCCATAGAGGCCCAATGCTGCAACCAACAGCTCTGATACCAAATGTAACGTCTCCACCCATCATGCCAGTGCAATGGAGAGGATCGTGATGCTAAAACTGGGTAATTGGCCCCAATAACTACTAAATAAAAACAACCCCATATATAGAAAGACAGGCATGCAGATGTACACATCTAAGCAAACACAGTAGAAGTAAATACATAGGCAGAAACACTTATCTTCATTTCAATTGTCCCAAGCAACTAGCTATGTCGCTGCAACGTTCCACCCAACCGTAGGCTCTTCGACAGCTTATACTGAGTCCGTCCGAAGGCCACCCCCGAGCTGGGCATGATTCTCACAAGGACAAAGGGGACATTCACGCTCACACACAGTCTATTAACCATTTTATTTTAGCCAAGCCAGTCTAACTGGGTTTATCAGGCTGCACTTGCACAATGGATGCTCATTCCCAATCTCAAGCCAGAACCAGGGATTACCCATCACCCATGCCCATCATACTCTTCTTTCTCACAACAAAAATGATTATTGACAGGGTTACACATTTACAACAGAGGTGTTCACAAAACAGGGTCCACATTGGTTCTCCCAACTCGTGGTTCACCCAAACGAATTGTGGAATTTCGATTTCAACCCCAGGGAGCAAAACCGATTTCTCTCCACTGGTTAGGATCCCTTCCAATGGCCTAAACTACCCCCAGGAAGACCCAAAACGTTCTGCTCTCTTTCCCCATGGGTAACCAACACAAAAATGCCCCTTCCCAGCTAAAAGATGAAGGGAGACACAGAAAAACGAGGGAGGAAAACGCCTAGGCAGCTTGAGCTGCGTGAGAGAGCAAGGCCATGGTGAATAATGGCTTAGGAAGCCATTTCGTGGCTCTATTCTTTCCCAAAAAGACCAACACGTTTTTCCATGAAGGGTGGCTTGCCCATACCCGATTTTGGACAGCCATACCTTCCCATTCCCAAGGCAATAACTTCCCCAACCAACTCTTGGGAGAAATCAATGGTTGGGTACAAAAGTCAACATGGGTAGTTGAGGGTTTGATGGGTTCCCTCATTGACACTTGGCTTGACTCTATTGGCTCAAGGGTTTGAATGTTTTCCCTCCCAATTCCTTGTGAAATCATGCCCCCATCTCTTTGTTGCATTGCATAGCTAGTTGTGGGTATTTTTTATTAAAATGCATATTACATGCTATTTGAATTTCCACTGTGCATTGCTAGCACGCAAACCATATGCATCACGAAATCGATGGCGGGGCCTTGGCCTTGAGCTCCTCACCATGATTTCCTAACAATATTATATCATTTATAGTGTTAATGCCATGGGGCCAAACTGGGGACATTACACTTTACATGTTGTATTTATTGAGTTGTCGCATTTCCTTGTCACATTTATTGTTGTTGTATCTCTTTCCATGACAACCAAAGATATGTCACTTTTTTCATTCATCAGCCAACTCGGCACAAAAGCGAACATGACACTTAGTTCATGTGGCAACAATGACGTGTCGCTTCCATACTCGAACCTTTTGGAGTAACGTCATCCATCGCATGATGCAATGAATTGACTTTCCATCTTTTTTTACTATTTCCAAAATTCATTAACTCCAACATTTAGTTTTGGAGACTCCACCACCTTATTCATCTTGTGCGATATTGAATGCATATCTCATCAAATTGATTTCATACATGTGAACATGTTCCATTCAACTCTATAATATTTTCATGAACAATGTCTGGTTTATCACCTTTCGCACTATTTCGTTTATGTGTTGCATACTCTTCCGGTTCTTCTTCTTCCTTCCAATGGCTTCTTCTATCACATAATGAGTTCTTCCCTTGAGAATGTACGCCTTGATGTTCAGATTAAGCAAACTAAGTTCACACTCCTGAGAGTTGATATGGTTGCATGGCAGTGCCGGATGGAGAACACTAAGTATCAATACCAATATGATCAGTCACAGATGTACCTCAGACATTCTAAGCAACTTACCCAATTGAGTCATCAGGCAGACAATCTGGAGCGCTAGTAACAACTGACCTTAGCTGAATTGTCCCTAATTCGGTCTCAATAGGATGAATCACTGCCGTCTGTAATTCTGCAGCTTCCTCCCATGCGTCCTTCTTCAGACTATACAACACTAGTGCCGATGGATTTGGAGCTTCGAATTGCAAACCGGCCTGACATAGAACTTGACATTGAACTGCGGTTGTAGAACACTTCAACAAAATCATTCTTTCCATCTTTACCATTTTCTTGTATACGCCATTTTTGGCCTTGGCATGGGGTCTTGACTCATGCAATTTTGTAATCACATCCATTTTGAATATAATGAGAAGATCCACTTTGCGTAGTCTCATGTTTTTCAACAATGTTAGTTTCTTCATGCAAAAATTTTCTTCTTGCGTCTGCACTACTAAATTCAAACAAATACTTTGTTCTGTACTATTTCATATGTAGGATAATTCAACAACAACTTAATGTATGCATGCATTTGAATTTTCCTTTTTCTGCAACATTACCAATAAAACACATAATCTTGTGCAACCATAATAAATAATGCGACAAACACTTTCTAACCACACACCTAACTAACATATCCCTTGAATTCCTTAAGATGTATCATGCTGCACTCAAGGATCTCGCATAGTCCTTATGAGACTAGCCAAAGAAGCAGCAATTGCTTGCTGCAATATATGCACTTGGACTGTCTGCATCTTCATCACACTTCTGAGGAGATTTACTTACCCAAGTCTTGTTCTGCGCACTTATGTTTTGATTCTGCACCAAATATTTTTCACTACAGTCCTTTTGAATGCAATTTCCTTTGCGCAATAATTATTCACATGGATGATTCACTGCTCTTCGACAGTACATGGACTTATGTCCAAAACCGTCACATGCATAAAACCTCATAGTTTGACAGTATTTTGCAATATGAACAAAATGATTGCACCTAGCGCACTTCACCTTATTGATCCTTCTTTGGTTATGAAATTATAGTTGAAGGAATCATCATACTTGAAGGACTTAACATGATTAGGGAAATATTTCCTATCGCAAACCTTCTTTGGTACCTTTGCATAACCAAGACCTGTTTTATCTTCTGGTGGTCTCTGATCTTTCAAAATTCTATTCAGCATTGACATGTTGTCCTTGAACTTGTTTTGTACTTCATATTCAGATTATGTCTTGTCACTTTTTGATTATGTGCAGATAGGATTGTTGCTTGCAATATGTACTTGTTTCTTTCCCTTTATGTCAGTCAATTTGTCTTCTAGACGTGATATCCCTTTGTCCTTCTCTTCAAGTTGACTTGTCAACATTATGATGTTCTGCGCCAATTCTTCTAGAGTAGCTTTCAATGTTGATTTATCTTCCTCAATCATTTTGACCTTGTCTTGTGTGCAACTGAGCTGTATCTCATATCTAGTTACCTTTTCATGAACTTCTATGACAACAAATTCCTGAAATGGTTTGTCCTATTATTCATACTTCGACAACTGTTCCTGTAATAATTTTTTCTTCTTTTTTGACTTCTTCAACTCATCCAAGGCACTGATCAGTTCTCCTTCCTATTCAATATCTTCAACATTTTCTTCTTCTTCAGATTGACTATCATTCTTTACCTCTTCAACAAGATTTGAAGGTGTAACTGGCTTTGGAGACGTTTTGAATGGTCCACTAAAGAAGTATTTTTCTAGTGACCCTAGATTGCTTTGTGCAACTAAAGTATTCTTTGAACTACTCTTCTTCTTTTCATCTCTTCTTTCTTCCACCACATGAGCCATGAAAAGTACTTCTTTTGGTTCTTCATCACAGTCACTTCCTTCAAATACATTATTTCCTTCTGTAAAATTAGTCACAGCAGATTTAATGAACAAGTAAATCAATCACAACAGATGAATATAGAAAATATGGTGTAAAACTGTGCAAAACATGCAGCAGTGCTCAATATCCCAATAAGGGTGAATAATTACAATACAATCTGACTATGTGAGTGAGCAATTCGAATTAACTAAGTAGTCCATTCAAATCACTGAATGGAGTAGCTTGACTCCAACTAGGAGTCCTCATCATCAATCGGTGGTGCTCATCAATGCACAAGAACCAGTCATCCAGGTGTCAATCTGAGTCTAACTGAGTGTAACAAGTGTAACTGAAGTGTGTAGAACTGATTAAGGGAAGGAGGCTCAGTGGGGGGCGCATGGGAGGCTAACTGAAGTCAGAAAAAGTCATCTAGTCAATCTGGAGGTCCAATGGAAGTGAAACAGTCAGTCGGGAGTGAAACTAGCCTCAAATCAGGGAGAATCGGAGCTAACTGAGTGTAACTGAAGTGGAACTACAGTGGTAGGTGAACAAGTGTGCCCTTCTCTGGCAGTAGGTGAGAAGTGGGTGCCTTTCAGCCTAGGAGGGCTAAAACTCTGAAGGAAGTGGCTCCCGGGTGCTAGAATAAGGTGGCTAAGGTGCTGGAGGCATCAATTTGGTGACTGGGATGCATGCAAAGTGCATGCAAGTGCATGCAAACCCTATAATTTGCATGCAAACCCTAATTACATGCAATATCCTGAAAAAGATGATGTGGATATCCGAACACCTTCCTCAATATACAAACTCTTTCTTTGTTTTGGAATCCTCCTTTTGTTTTTAGGTATGTGTTGTGAGCACACAATTTTTCGACATACAAACTAGATTCCTCATCACTATCATTGTCTCCATTTTCCATGTAAGGACACTTTGAGGAATAATGACCTACTCCACAACATTTGAAGCATTTGAAGGGTAACCTGTTTTTGTACTTACCTCATCCTCTTTTCAGCTTTTTGACAAAGTTTGATTCCTCATCATCCGAATCATCACAACAGTCTTTGTCATGATCATGCTTATCCTTCCCAGTGGCTTTAAAATTCGCTTCCTTTCTGAGGGGAGGCTCCTTCTCAATTCTCATCTTGTATGCAGTCAGAATCCCCTTAAGATCATCCTTTGTCAATTCTTCAAGACTGGCTCAATATTCTAACACAAACACCTTCGCATTAAAAATTTGAGGCAAATTTATCAATATCTTCTGTACCATTGATTCCTCATCTAGTTCGACCCCAAGACTTTTGATATCATTGACTATCTCATCTAATCTTAAAAAGTAAGATGTAATGTTCTCTTCATATTTCATTCTTAATGATTCAAATTTTCCAGAGTAGTTTTGCAGCTTTTCTTTCTTTACCTTTTTGTCGCCTTCATAAATACCTTTAAGTTTGTTCCAAACCTCCTTGGTTGATGCCCAGTGCATAACCTTGACGAAATCATCACCTGTCAATCCACATAGCAGAGCATTTCTAGATTTTTCATTGCTTTCATATATTCTCCTTTGCGCTGGATGAATTGGCACAATTGTTGGGACATCATAACCATTGACAATAGATTTCCAAACATCTGCTCCCAATGATTGCATATAAACTTCCATATGATCCTTCTAGAAAATATAATTGGTACCGTTAAATCTTGGTGCTCTATTGGTGGAGAGGACTTCTTGCTTATCCATTTCTGTGCAATGATCTATCTTCTAGATGTTAATATGTTACTGAAGACACCCGCTCTGATACCAATTGTTGGAATCGATTTAATACTGAGAGGGGGGTGAATTGGTATTAGCGCAGTTATCAGTAGTTTTTACCTTCTTTAAAATATTAGTATTAACTTAATCTTGATGATTAATTATGCATCCAATATAAACAAAATCATTCATCCATATATGCACCAAGACAAAGAACAAACACATAACACATGATTTTTGATGTGGAAACCTAATCGGGAAAAAACCAAATAATGCTTATTTTATAGTGGAAAAATAATACATTCAAGGAAGCACCAAATAGAAGGAGGCACTGTCACCCTGGTTTTACAGGATCCAAACAGAAGGAAGCACCAACTCCCTATGTTTATCCAGCACCAATTGTAAGGAAGCTACAACCCCCTTTCTCCTTGCCCCGTCCTGTCACCCAGATGCCAAAAATGTAATTTTGACTTACTGAACTTTTGACTCGCGCACACTTTTGATCTTCTTATACTTGTTTTGTTGTTCGCTATCTTCGTATGTAGACGATTCACTATCACTTTGTTGCATACATCACTTGACTTCTCATTCCTCTCAAATTTTCACTTTTGCTGATGTATTAATTCATGTATTGTGTGCTTGTTGATTCTATAGTTTGCGCCAAGATATACTTTTTTGATCTATTACTGCACAACTGCACTCACCAACTGATAATGTGCCTTCAATTGATAGTTTGCTGCTTTGAGATACTGCACTGGTAACATATGGAACTGTTCACTTACTGATGGGCCCATTTTGTATAAGTGCCACAGTATTTTAGACAATCTGCAACATGCCATGCATCAATAGATTCATCCTTTCAGTTTAACGTACTTGTCTCAGATCATCCTCATCATGACACGCATACTGGATCCTGATGCTACTATATCGTCGCACATCAAAAGAACTACTCAACTTCACACACTTCACTTCAATCTTTATGCATCAACCAAACATCTGCGCATCACCTGATATACTTTGTAATACCCCTAGTTTTGACTTGGAATGTATTTATCCAAAATGAATGTAAATGATGTAAATATGCTAGTGTGAATTCCTAGTGCAGAGCTCAAGGCCAAGGCCCGACTAGTGAATGTCTAGGCATGTATGATATTTATATTTTACTTGGACTATTTGGTTTGATTTTATGCTGATTTGGAATATTATGTGCATAAATAATAAAATGGTCAAGACTGGTTGTGTAAAGAGAACCAAAGGGGCTATGATTGCACGAGAGGGGAAGAGGAAAGGGGGTCCATGGGTGACTAAATCCTTACTGCCAAGTGTCAACCTTAAAACTCACACCTAAAATTCTGTCATGTGCCTTGAATAAGCCAATTATCTCCTTTTTTGACCATTTTCCAATCATTAATGCAAGTGTGTGGTTGGTGGGAAAAGTCACCTCATATAGTTATCGTAGCATGGGATTGACTGCACTTTTGTGATAGTTCTGTCATGACAGAAGTCAGTCTGTAACTGCCAGGATTCCTTTCTTCTACTGCCAGAAGTTATGTCAGTTGTATTTTCACCATTTTCTCATATCCTTTGGAGTCAACCCTCATTTATGTCATTATTTTCATGCAAATTTAGAAGATGCAGAGATCTCCCTTGTTGTCCATGAACTTACCATGTTGTTTTGAACCTAGAAATTCGAATTTGGAGACCATGCTGCAGATTTGGAAGTGAATATTGTTGGTTGTAGTTGAGCAGATAGGTTGGGAAAGCTAGAAACCCTTACCCTTGAGTTCTGTTGCTCGTAGGTGCTTGAGAAGCCACAGATTGAGGCCACCAGTGGTTCTATAGCAGCCAATACCAGGTTGGACTTCTTCTATGCACACACTGGAAGCACCTAGCAAGATGGATCACCCAAGAGAACCGTGGATCGGTGAAGGGGATGCCTGAGCTAGAAGGGTGTTGTGTGGGGAAGGTATTGTGGAATTCAAGGATGTGAGGGTTGAGTGAGACCCCTATAGAGCTATGTATGAGCATTTGGATAAGCACAGAGAGACGAATGGGTTGTGGGCCGAGAGAGAGAAGCTTGTAGGTGTTTCCTTTGCCCTAGTGGCCTCATAGCCCAACTTGGGGGTGGCCTCCCAGTAGAAAGAGTATATGCTGGAGGGAATGCCTATGGTTGGGTGGAAAAGCACTCTTACATAGCCAGTTGCTTGGATCTGCGTTGGATAAAGATAAGTATTCTTATGCATTTGAATCTGAAATGTTTTATTTCATGCATGTAATGTTTATGCTTGTATTTGCTTGCTAGATGTGTGTGGATAGATTTTTAATTCCGTTGTGCATGTTTATTTGCATTTATGCACACGTTTTGTTTGTTGAAATTCGTATTATGGATCTGGGGTGAAATTTGGAGAGCCTCGGATTTAGCTAGCGTCCCCTCCCGATGGTCGGATTGAGTGAGGGGGGCATTACATACTTTGGTTCTGTTTCTGTGCTTCTGTATTACAACATCTATGACTATTTGCATGTTGTCTACAATCCTGTCATTCAATATTCACGCAATTGCACATGCTTTTGTGTTTCTTCCTTTCGGTTTTTGCGTAAGCATCACATACCTACAACATCATTCTGTGCACCATCAGCTGTATCATTCCTTTTTTTTGTGCACACTCGAATCCTCGCTATATCATGTTGTTCTTTCCTTGAGCCCTTGATGCCCCAAATATAAGTCTTTAACAAACATTTGAAGCTCTACTATCTCGCCATTGAGCTTAATTCAAGTCTCCAACTTGCATCTCTATTTATACATGTCCTGCATGGATTGTATGTACACAAGTTGGTTGTGGCTTCCCTTCTTCCATACTTCACGAATTGTGGTTTTGCCACATGTCATCATATGCATTGTTGATGTGTCATCCTTTGTGGGTCTTGCGCATTCACACTCCACGACTTAGTGGGACTTACACCTTAGTGGTGTACTTATTGCGCTCTTGATGTACCATTACTTTGAGGTATGTGCACATCCTTATTCTTCAACTTGATGATTCTTTGGCCTTTGTTGAACCATTCCTTGTGGGTAATGTGCACTTGATGTACGAATTCTTTGTGGAATCCGTGCATAAACTGACTTCTCATTGGTGGGACTTTGACCCTTGCAGTATCATCCATTGTGGGTATTCCACATTTGATGTATCATATGCTTGTGGGATTTGCACATAGATAGACTTCAATTGCTGCATATTTCTTGGAACTTGTGCACCTTTTACCAATTGAAATCATCTTTTGATTTGGCAATACTTGCGTGCTTTCAGGACTGTCTGACCATAGGTTGTTTCTTACAGCTTGCGCATTGTCGATCCTTGACTGAGCAATGCTTCCGCATTCCAGAGTCTTCTTTCAACATGCTTTCACACTTGTATCTTTTCTTAACCAACTCCTTGGATGCTTGTGCACATGTACCTTTGTCCTACCAATTCTTTGGATGGAACCTCAATAGTGAGTATGACTTGGTGGACTTGACTTCTGCGTTGGTACCACATGTAGTAGGATACATTTCTTATGTGCTTCTTTGAACTGGATATGTATGATGTTCCTTCCTTATGTGCTTATTCATACTGATCATGCATGATATATCCTTAGACACACAGACTTCTACGTTGGTACCACATGTAGTAGGATACATTTCTTATGTGCTTCTTTGAACTAGATATGTATGATGTTCCTTCCTTATGTGCTTATTCATACTGATCATGCATGATATATCCTTAGACACACACCTTCGGATTGAATGCAACTTCTAGATATCCCTCTTCACACTGGCATCCATGGCCTTCGCCATCTTGCGCATATAATTATTCAAAGTGGATTCCATATACTTGTTTGAGCTGGCATGGGAATGTTGTATCCACTTTGACTTTAGTTGACATCAATGACTCAAATTGAATCAATTGACATCCTCTTTGACATTAGTTGACAACAATGGCAACCAAATTTCAACAGTTGGTTACATCTAGTGCTATATAAGATGGCCTTATAGGTCAATCTAGCATAAAATGGTGTGGAGCAATTTGTATGGAAATATTATGGTTTCTTACACTACTACATATGTTGAGATATGACTGGATGTTCATAAGTGTTATAATGATATCTTAGACATTGCCTCTCTCTTAGAATACTAACTCTTTAATATACTTAATCCCTTATATCTCCAACAATAATTTTCTACCCTTTACAATTATTTTAGGAACACATACTTTTAAAAAAGGTTCAAGGATAGCTCACAATAGGAACTTTAATGACACAAAAACTTTAAAAGAATTAACTATAAATATATCCATTCATGAACTTGAGGCTGAATTTGTGATGCAAAGGGACATACAAAGAATGCCATAAAAAAATTGTTCTCACTCAACCCACTCGGAAACACTTTCATTCCTCTTGTATGAGTTTGACAAAAAAAACCCGCAATGAAGAAATCTTAAAACATGTATTTTCATTTGGACACCTTGATTTTATAAGGATTCTTACCTTGGTAGTCTTTGTAAATAGTCCAAAGAGGCTTCTCCCACATAGGTGTGTTCATAGCTTGTCTTTGTTATTGTTTACACATGTTATTACCATGTTGATGCGAATATTTAAATTGCACATCTGTTAAATTGCATATTTAAATTGCATATATAGGTTTCATATTGAAAGAGGAAGAGAACACATAAAGGAAGGTTGTGCAATTAAGAAGTAGAGGTAAATATCAAACAACCTTCATCAAATAAGACTAGGAAAATGAGAATGAATTGAACACGATCTTCAAGGAAGCACAACTCTCAATTTTGAGAGAGAAAGAACCCTTATAATTGGAAATTTACTAGAATGTAATACATAAGGCAAATAACGATTACACTACTATGCAAAGTTACGGATATTTTTCTTGGATAGTAAGCACAAGGATACAAATTGTTAGTCGTAAGTGTCATTTGAATTGAATGAAAATTGTATAACATTGGATATTTTAATAAAAACTATCGTCATCATCCACACGAGGATAAAGATAAAAAAAATATGTCAGGATGGACACCCAAGAAATCTAAGGAGGAAACAACGCACTTTAGGAACTAGGAGGCCAAGAGTCATTGGCAAAGTCCTATAGGTAGAACCATTGTAATCTTGCAAGCGGTTATCTTTTGGTATTGTAAGCTGTCTTCAAATGTTAATAAGAGCCACATGGTGGCAATGTCCTCGATATTGCCATCAACTTTGTGGCTAATTATGAGGAGTTTTTGGAATTGTTTTAATATCTTATTAATAGGGATATTAATATTTGTTTATATATTACACAGACCTAGATTTCTCATCATCTGCCCAGGTCATGGGTGACATTTGACTTGAATTGCTTTTTTCATTGGAAACAATGACCCAGATTTCTCCGAATACGAAGAAACATTGCAAGCATGAAATAAATTATTACTTTATGTAAAGAAAAATGTCTAATTACAACTTTGAAGTGATCACTCAGGACTGCATGGAAGCTCGTTGGACATCAAACTTAATCTTAGAGAATTGGTGCGTACTATGTACTTGTCACATATTGAAAGAGAGGAACTGGTTAAGACATTATTAATTAATACTATCATATTTTGATTTCAATACACTGAAAGAGAAATAAGATGAGGTCAAAGAAAAGCCAATGAAGAGGATATGAATTATAAACGATCATTTTCAGTTTTCCCAAGACAAATAATTCACCAAGACTAAGATGAATCCAAAAATACAAAATCGACATTCATGAATATATATCAGAGTTACATATCTCAAAATTAGGCGAAAGACTCACACAAACTGACATTACTAAATAGGAGATGTCAAAAAAATAGAATGAGAAAGAACTGTCGTGGAGAGTATTCCTTACATATGTTCATTTGTTTGTTGAGGATTGAACAAGAGTTCCCCAATTGAACCATGTAAAGCAGTAAGGTGATGCTGCTTTTCTATATAAGGGAACCATGTAAAGCAGCAAGGCGATGTTGCTTTTCTGTATAAGGGAAATAAATCTGAATGTCTGCTCTAGGAGAAACAATGTTGAATTTGGGATAAAAAACATCAATTCCGTGAACTACACGGTAGAGAACAGGCATCGTGAAAGCAGTGTGGCTTTCATACTATCCAGCAGTATCCTTGCTGCAATAACAGATTCATATATTTATATGTACGTACTAAAATACTAGTTACTTCTAATTAGTTCAAAATAAGAAAAGAAAAAATTGCCCTTTTTGGTTTTCAGGTCTCACATACTCAGAATAATAGTTTAGCAAATTAAAAACAAATAAATAAACAAGAGTTTCAAAATGTTCTCTAAAGAAGGATAACATCAGACCTTCCTGCAATCTCTTGATATGTGCTAGTGATAATGAAATCTGCATGATTCATTGCAAATAGATCTGCAGTAAACTGGCAAGAGAAGTGGTATTTTTCTTCAAAAAAATTCCAATATATGTCTGAATATGGGTATTTGGTCTTCTCCAAAGCATGGGCTATGTTGCACTGAGATGACAAAGAAGATATGTTTTTAGACTGAATTTTTTTAGAAAAACGAATCCTTTTCCAGCTGCAAATATACAAAAGCACATGGCAAGTGAAAAAACCTGAGTGATTCCTTCATGTGCAACCAAAGATGCGACTAAATTTCCATTATTGTAATTTCCAATAATCAGGTTGACCTTTTAGCTCTGCAGTGACTCTTCATTTGTCACGTCCTACAACAACATGCCAAAAATCACAAGAGGACGATAGATTAGGAACACCTTTCCATTCTGTTACCAAAAGATTGCCAGTTATACTGATAAAATAAAAATGTTAAAAGCATAGAAGAGATCAAATGGAGGAAAAATGAATAGATTGCAAGATTGATGATCTTTAACCATAACTAAAGACTGTGACATCTTTAACAACAATTAAAGACTGCGACATTGATAGGCGGTAGCATTGATAATATTTGACAGCAATTAAAGACTCTGTGTAACGGGAGGTGGCCTGTAATAAGTCCAATTGCAACAATAGGAGCAGATGGATGGAAATCCAAATCAAAGGGTTGATCCTCTAGTTCAATATCCATCTGTATCTATTCGTCCCTTCATGTCGCCAACTCCTCTATACCCTCTGAGATTGAATATGACGCTTGCAAGGATTAATATGCAAAAGAAGAGATTTAGGAAAACTAACCAATTTGATTATATTGGACTTGCTAACAAGGAATATCAATTTTAAAAAAATAAAACCTTTAGTAGAGGATTTATAAATGTGTACTCAAAGCCCATTTGATATTATTGTGAACACAAAGGACAATATATATTCTTAGAACCTGTAGAAAGAATAGTCACCAGTGCAAATCAATGCAAAAAACTCATATAAGAAACTAACGATAATCCTATAATTGCCATTCAGAGAATTTCTTATATCTATTCGGAGAATTTCTTGTAAGAATGAAGGCATGCATTACAGATCTCTCTATAATTTGGACATTCCAGAAACCGTAAGAGAACTAAGAAAAGGTTGTAATAAAATTTAAGATATTTTAGGGTTTTTGGCACGTCGAGGTATACGATGCCTATAGCCGGATAACATAACAGATCCAAGGTTAATATAGATCTGTCCTAGTACAGACCTTTAACACAGAGCTTCATGATTAACCTATAAACCAAGAGAGAAAGTGAAAGAATTGAATCAGAACTAACCTGAACACAAGAAGAAGAAAAAGATGCCGACGCCGATGAGAAGAAAGTATGTGAAGCAGCCTATCGCATATTTTCATCTTGACCATTGTTGAATTTGCAGCACATAAACATAATAGAATAATAACACCAAGAACGCAATCTCTGCAACAACTTTACCTCATCGTATGGAAATTCAAGTGTTATTTTCATCCTTAGGGGACGTACAGAACAGAGAGTTTGCAAATTAGATTTTTTTGAAATTTGAAAAATAAGAATGTGAATCATACATTAATTGGATTATCATTGTTGCTTTAGATTTCTTGCTTGTTTAACTTCATGAAACACTGGTAACTAAAATACTTATTTATCAATAAGGCATTCAAACTATTTTATTTTTTTAAAATCTAATCCAAACATTTTGAATATCATTTCATTATTTATTATTTATTATTTATTATAATTTCATTATTTATTTTTCATTATAATGAAGAATCTTATCCATTCAAATGTTTCATGTTATATGTAGAAAATTTGAATATTAAACATAAAATTAATTTATGTTAAAATTTCATAAGATGTACAATTTTACTAAAATTGAGAAAATTTGAATATTAAACATAAAATTAATTTACATTAAAAATTTCTAAGAAGTACAATTTTACTAAAATTGGGATACATTATAATTTTATAAGATGTACAATTTTACTAAAATTGAGAGAATACCAAAAATTTAAATATTAAATATCAAATTAATTACAGTAAAAACACTCAAAACACATCTACTAATAAAATAACTACTAATATTCCATTACATTATCTTATAAGTTGTATACACATTAAAGTATGGAGACAAAAATTAATATGTTAACATAAAATAGATCGGTGGCATTGAGAACTTAATTTCTACATCAAGATTATTGTCCGCATGCAATACTTTTAAATTTCATTAAAGCAAAATACAAAATCATAAGAAAACATCCATAGAGAAATCAATGAAATAAAAACCAGTAAAAATAATTCCACCCTAGAACTCGATTTTCCCATGTGAGGTGTGAACAACTGCGACTTGCCAGGGACAGGTTCAACTAGTTGTTTTGTGGACGGTAGCCACTATCTTGATTCCAAGAAATGAATTGATACTCAGGAAACAGATGCATGCAATACATATTGCTGGTATGCAGCATATGTACAGGCCGGTTTACCATATACTCCCACTGCAGACATCATTGCAAATAATATATTGGGTGACTGCGATTTCCTTTCTAGAACAGGTTTCAATATAACACATTCTAACTAGAACTATAATGGTCGCGATCTTGCAGCAGAACCCACAACCTATTGAATTCAACCTGAGGTAATAACTGCGACCCCAATTTTTTTTCTTTAAAACAAGATCTACAGTACATGTTTATTCAATGCACCCTCTTCAATAAGGAAGATCCACTCACATTTTATAGTAAGGATACAGGTTGTGGGTGCAGTGTTTATTCAACACTTCTTAGTGATGCTACAGATTTTTTTTTAAAATTAAATGTCCTTCGACAATGACACAGATCTATGTGCCTGTTTCACTCAGCACATCTGAGAACAATGCTACAACTATATTTGACTAATTTTTAGTGTTTTACGAGCAAGGGCACCAATTTGTGTCGAAGGTATATTCAACACTTTCCAAGCAATCACGTAGGTTTGACCAAAGATTCTCAATGCTATCACGCAATAGAAGGGTTTTATGGGTAGATCTGGGGACACAAACATTCTTCAATAACTGGTTGAGCTATGTTGGATCGCTTCTAACAATGTAGAGTTGTAAACAATTCTGGACATCGGGACCGACCTTCACTTGATGGCTTTCCAAGAATAAACCTAACCATATTTAAATCTACATCTCCACCTCTATATTTTTAAAAGAATACGTATTGAATTTTTTTATCATATCTACATTGTAGTTCTTCTTCTTTAAATCTAAATAAAATTCGGTAACAAGTCTCCCTATGACCAACATTGCGACATGAATAAATAAAAACAAATATTTAATCAACACTTAATATGGGGAAGCAGTTACATGCCTTGCAATTCTCATCCTGCCATTGCCAACCAGGTTAGACAAGTTGCAATTCTCATCCTAGCATTGCCTGCGAAAAATCATTACAAGCGTCTTAAGCAAGATTGTTGCAATTCTCATCTTGAACAGTAACAAGAAAGACGCGTTGGAATTCTCATTCTGGTTCGCAATAAGCAGCAACAAGATAAGAATTGCAACACATCTAAGTTGGATCACAAAGGGAGGATAAGAATTGCAACACATCTAAGCTGGTTCGTCGTCTCTAACAGTCTTCTCAAACTCCCTTGTTTAACCAAGGGTCAATTTATATTGAGCAAATAACTCCTGCTTCAATTGATCAATAGACATGGAAGAGTATCAATTTAAATAGAAAAAAATGGTGGAATGGTCGTCAACGGATGTCCTTCTTCAAACTTGCATTGGTCTTCAGTCCTGAATTGTCTATCCAAATCGTACTCCATGCATTGTCAAGCTAAAGACTGTCCATCTTAATCCCAAGTTAGTTTATTTGCATAAACTTATTCTTAACTTTGGAATCAAAAGAGAAACGATTATAAATTTCTAAATAATTAAAAGTTTTAAATTTATTAAAAATACAAAGATTATAACTAGGAATTTATTCTATTTCGATATCTTCAACCAAGAATGCTACCATTACTCTTTATTTTACCATTACTCTTTATTTTAATTTGATAACAAGTAAGTAGGAATAAGGATGCTACCTTTACTCTTTATTTTAATTTGGACTGTAGAACTATAATAAATGGACCGCGGAACTGCAATGACCACTAATTCAAAGGTATTATAACTGGATCTAATAATATAACGAGAAGTAATAGAATTTATCCATAGATTCACCATTCAATTGGTTAGGAGTGCAACATTTCAGAGCACCAATCTGTCCCAAAAATCATGCACTCAAAACCAACATGATAATCCATTGCATAAATATTAGAAGAGAGAGTGAAAAGAAAGCGAAGCCTACACTTACGTGGCCCACTTTGATAAATCCATTAATCACCCTGTTGACAAGAGAATGGCCCAAGTCCACCAGAACATTCATGTAAAACCTCCATTAGACCTTAATACTTAAACAATTGGTTTTCTGGAACAACAAAGAATGAGTGTGGATCCATAATTCTTCAATAAGATGTTTCCAAACTCTATTTTTTTTCAATGAATAAGCACACATTTAATTTGACAAGTAAATTTGGCCATCCTTAAAAAACACGATTAGGAGGACTACCACGGGAAAATTCAACACCGATAACTCTCTCACCATAACCACGAGCAAGTCCACAACGATCTGCTAATAGATCTCTGCTTCTGTTTCTTGGGGTCTGTCATGTCCCAAATTTGGTATTGGGTCACAATGGCCTAATCACATTGGCCCTATTCATTAGAGTTTGTCAAATTGATGCTAAAGGTCAAATAATTGCCAAGGAGGAAAATTACTAGTTTCCTAGGTTTGGGGTGGAAGCTTTGGGATTTGGAATAATGGGGATAATAAATGATGTTTGAATATTAGAATGGCATAAATATTTAATAAAGGAGCTAAATAAATATATACAAGTGAAAATCAAAGTGGCATTTCATCATGAAGACACATGGAGGAAGTGGGACCCACATATGGCTAGATTTCCCCACTACACTTGGCATCATTCTCTCACCAATTCGAATTCAAGGTGAATGGTAACATACTTGGGGGAGTCCAAAAGGTATTATTCATTGCATGACTCATCCAAGGTCGAAATATAGAGGAAGAGTAACTCCCATGGAAGAGGAAGAGGCAATTTGGAGCTAGTGAGACACTTGGGCTAGATTCCCTAGCTCTATGACAACAATGATGAAGATGCTATGACACCTATGACACAAATCAGACCTGAAGGCTGACATATGACATATATGACATGTCAGGGCTAAAAATAGACTCCAAGAGGGCGCTCAAGGGTGTTAGGGCAGCTAAGATGCTTCCACATGTGATTTGGTGGAAGTGGGAGACTAGGAATTGTTGTACAAGTGGCGTTCTTTGGAATCTCTTCCCAACATGAGTTGGCATGAGTCTCTTGGAATGAATTCGACCCATGGAGGACATTAGAAGTTTATAAATGTCAATAACAAAGAAGGAAACCAGCTTTTGATCATTTGTAGAATTTGCAATTGCATTTGTGAAGAGGGAGAGCTAGTGGATGACTAGTTTCTTGCCTTAGCCAATTTCGAGGGTGAAAGATTCCCATCCAAGTTGGCAATTGGAAAGGCCATTCAGACCTTTCATTTGGAGCTTCAATGGAGTCTTTATTTGCAGGTGTAAGCTACAGGGCAGCTCATGGTTTCTTCTATTGCAGCTCGCTCCTTCAACCATTTCCAGTTTTGATGGCATATTCTTGATCCTTGAGGGAGGGCGTTTTTGGTGAGCTATTGTACTCTTTGGGGGAGCTTCCAATGCCCCATTTCTTTTGTAATATGAAGTAAATACTCTGTTATTCATCTCCAGAAAGTTTCAGGTCGAAATTCCAAGTAGAAATGTATAAATCTCATTTTTAATGGAAGAACAATGCCATTTCCCCACTACCTTGTTGTGAACCAATGTATTGATGATGATTTCGAATGAATGGATGATTCTCTGATATATTTGTGATCAATATACTGCCATGGATGTCTTCTACAAGTTTCATGTACTTTACTTGAGCATTTGAAGCATTTTTACTCCGTTTAGTTGTATTGAGAGGTGAAATAGTGCCATTTCCCCAAGGGTCGAATTGGGGATTTTTGCAGTTGAATGGGAGAGGGTGAGAACAGTTGTAATAAAACATTAATGGTGCATATGAGACCTTAATAACATAATTAACACATTACATACCTCTTTTCATAAATTTGAGTGGGTTTGGAGGCATTTGGGAAGCCATTTTCAGTACTTACCTCAGGGGGATTTGAACCCCAAATTACTAGTAAAATTGCATACTTGGTCCAGAATCTTGAGAGAATTTGCAGAGGTCTTTTGGTGGCCATATGTTATCCCTGAACATCATATTCAATTCCTAATATCATTCATAAACCTTCCTTGAATATTTGAAGGCATTTGGAGTCAATTTGAGACCTAGAGACCAATACTAGTCAAAGGGAAATCACTAGTAAAGTTACCTACATTGACCAGAATTGAAAGAGTATTTGCAGAAGTGTTTTAAAGGTACAAAGGCATCCCTGAAACACATATTTATGTTATAATATCATTCATATACCTTCTCAGAAGATTTGGGATCATTTGGGGCAAATTTGGGACCTAGAGATCGAAACTAGTCAAAGGTCGAACCAAGGAAAAAAGTGGAAAATTGCAATTTTAATAAAATTCCTAACAAGGGACATTACAGTGGTATCAGAGCATGATCTTGGCACCTGATGTGGTATAATATCTATGAGGAAAAGAATTTAGGTACCACCATTATATATTGAAACCAAAAGTGCTTTTGTTGAAGAGGAAAAAAAAAAGTAGGAGAAGAAGAGCAAATTTTTTGAGGGAACTATGACTAGGGATGAAAAGGGAGCCTCATATGATGGTGAGGAGCATATAAAAATTATGAAAACAATATTTGAAGATATGACCAAGCAAATTAAGGAAGGATTCGAATTGTTTTCTATCGAACTTGTGGAAAAAATTATTGATTTTAAGGAAACCAAGGGGCAAAATGCAACAGCTTGCTTGAAGGAGCAAAAGGAAGAGACATCACAAGATAGTGAAGAATATTCTATTGAAAATATGGAAGATCATTTCGAGACACCTTCTAGCTTAGACATGAACCAAAGAGCATCTACTGATGGATGCTTAAACTATGAAGGAGTACCTATTGATGGGTGCTCACACCTCTATGTTGGTGACATAGAGATCACTTTTGAAAATGTTGCTGCAAGCCCAAGTTCCATTAAGCATGATAATGAAGACCTTGCAGCAGTTGAAGAAGAACCAAGATCAACTTCCCCATCACCACTTGAGCTTCATGAAGTTGGTCCAAGAAAAAATGAAGAAGATGAGGAGGTTCATTTGCAAGAGCCTCATTTTCTTGAAGGGTCCTTAAAGATGAATGAAAAGAAGATCCAAGAGTCCCTCAGCATTCTCCATGACACTCAAGCATTGGTGTCAAATTCTTGTTGGAGAGCTACTTCATTGGAGGAAACATCCTTCCTTGAAGACATGGAGAAGATTCAAAGAGCAATGTGCCACATCAAAGGTAATTTCATGTCTTTGCTTTTTGATAGAAACCATTTGTTTGAGCTTAATGAATTGTTACATGATGCATACTTGAAGAATAATGAGGATATTCATAAGCTCACAATTCAAAATGAGCAACTTCTTGAAAAGTTGCAAGATACTTGTTTTTCCTCCTATGTTTCAGATTGTCAAATGGTAGATTGTTTGGAGGATTCTCATGACATGGTGGATCATGAGAAATGTGAAAATTTGAATGTTCTTGATGTGTTTGAAAATGAACTTGAAGAGATCCAAACACTTGATGTGGTGGAAGAGGAATTTGAATTGCCTCTTGATGAAGGTTATGCAATTTTTAAAGAAGAGCATGATTCCTCTACATTGGAACCAAACTATGACAAAGAGTTCACACTTTTGAAGGAGCTGCATGATACTACCCATATGGATCCTTCCCATGATGAAACTTCTGCACTTTTTGATCATTTGGGTGAGTTAGTTCATTCTCCTACTTCCTACAATTCCATGTTTTGCAACATTAGTCTCAATGAAGTATGGGTGAAAGGGTTCTTTTTGATGGTGCCACATGAGGAGCATGGAACTCCTAGATTTAACTTTTATGATGACATGGTTGGAGCACATTCTTATTCACATTTGAAGCAGCATCATTTGTCACTTTATGATGATTCACATCTACATGGATGTACCTATGATATGGATTTGAGTCACTTGAAGACTCATGGTTTTTCTTGCTCAACACTGGGTTCATTTTATGTTAGAGGAACTTCATCCAACACTTGGGTGAATAGATTTATGATGGGAGAACATTTTTGTTGGCAGCCACATACTTTGTTACATCTTTATGATTCTCACATTCATGGATGTATGGGTGAGACTTCTTTGAGTCATTTGAAGTCTCCTTGTTTTTTCTGCTCATTATTTGGTTCAGATTTTAGTGGAGATTCTTCATTCACTTCTTGGATGAAAGAATACATGGTTGAATATTTTGATGCATATCACATCCTTTTGGAGCAGCATTATTGGACATGGGATCCTCACCTATGTCATTGGAGCAGATTTGATTGGTCACTTGAAGCTTGTATGCACTTGGAAAATGGTGGTCTACTTGCTTGGAGGTATACGCACCTTCATGACTCTTTGATTAAGCATATCCTTGATGTACATTTTCATTATGTTGTTATGTACTTTGATGATATATATTTGGTACTCATGATGTTTGGAAGGATGCATACAAGAAAATGGGATCCAGGAATCCTCTTAACTAATGGTGTGGGTTGGAGAGCACTCTTAATTATTGGGGTGCAATACAAGCAATGGGACCCTGGAATAATTTTTATCTCATTGGTTTCAAATTTTTTGGGGAAACAAGCAGTATGGGATATGGATTTCCCCACTTAATAAAGTGATTTTTATCAGAGTAGTGCAGCAGCAAGCATGGTGGTTCCTCTCTAAAATCTTCATGGAAACTCAAAGACTCAAGGTTGGGCAATTCAATGGCAACTTCAAAGAATTATACAGAAAGCAGGTTCTTCAACACCCATGTTTAAAATTGCTTGAGGACAAGCAATATTGGGAAGGGAGGATTTGTCATGTCCCAAATTTGGTATTGGGTCACAATGGCCTAATCACATTGGCCCTATTCATTAGAGTTTGTCAAATTGATGCTAAAGGTCAAATAATTGCCAAGGAGGAAAATTACTAGTTTCCTAGGTTTGGGGTGGAAGCTTTGGGATTTGGAATAATGGGGATAATAAATGATGTTTGAATATTAGAATGGCATAAATATTTAATAAAGGAGCTAAATAAATATATACAAGTGAAAATCAAAGTGGCATTTCATCATGAAGACACATGGAGGAAGTGGGACCCACATATGGCTAGATTTCCCCACTACACTTGGCATCATTCTCTCACCAATTCGAATTCAAGGTGAATGGTAACATACTTGGGGGAGTCCAAAAGGTATTATTCATTGCATGACTCATCCAAGGTCGAAATATAGAGGAAGAGTAACTCCCATGGAAGAGGAAGAGGCAATTTGGAGCTAGTGAGACACTTGGGCTAGATTCCCTAGCTCTATGACAACAATGATGAAGATGCTATGACACCTATGACACAAATCAGACCTGAAGGCTGACATATGACATATATGACATGTCAGGGCTAAAAATAGACTCCAAGAGGGCGCTCAAGGGTGTTAGGGCAGCTAAGATGCTTCCACATGTGATTTGGTGGAAGTGGGAGACTAGGAATTGTTGTACAAGTGGCGTTCTTTGGAATCTCTTCCCAACATGAGTTGGCATGAGTCTCTTGGAATGAATTCGACCCATGGAGGACATTAGAAGTTTATAAATGTCAATAACAAAGAAGGAAACCAGCTTTTGATCATTTGTAGAATTTGCAATTGCATTTGTGAAGAGGGAGAGCTAGTGGATGACTAGTTTCTTGCCTTAGCCAATTTCGAGGGTGAAAGATTCCCATCCAAGTTGGCAATTGGAAAGGCCATTCAGACCTTTCATTTGGAGCTTCAATGGAGTCTTTATTTGCAGGTGTAAGCTACAGGGCAGCTCATGGTTTCTTCTATTGCAGCTCGCTCCTTCAACCATTTCCAGTTTTGATGGCATATTCTTGATCCTTGAGGGAGGGCGTTTTTGGTGAGCTATTGTACTCTTTGGGGGAGCTTCCAATGCCCCATTTCTTTTGTAATATGAAGTAAATACTCTGTTATTCATCTCCAGAAAGTTTCAGGTCGAAATTCCAAGTAGAAATGTATAAATCTCATTTTTAATGGAAGAACAATGCCATTTCCCCACTACCTTGTTGTGAACCAATGTATTGATGATGATTTCGAATGAATGGATGATTCTCTGATATATTTGTGATCAATATACTGCCATGGATGTCTTCTACAAGTTTCATGTACTTTACTTGAGCATTTGAAGCATTTTTACTCCGTTTAGTTGTATTGAGAGGTGAAATAGTGCCATTTCCCCAAGGGTCGAATTGGGGATTTTTGCAGTTGAATGGGAGAGGGTGAGAACAGTTGTAATAAAACATTAATGGTGCATATGAGACCTTAATAACATAATTAACACATTACATACCTCTTTTCATAAATTTGAGTGGGTTTGGAGGCATTTGGGAAGCCATTTTCAGTACTTACCTCAGGGGGATTTGAACCCCAAATTACTAGTAAAATTGCATACTTGGTCCAGAATCTTGAGAGAATTTGCAGAGGTCTTTTGGTGGCCATATGTTATCCCTGAACATCATATTCAATTCCTAATATCATTCATAAACCTTCCTTGAATATTTGAAGGCATTTGGAGTCAATTTGAGACCTAGAGACCAATACTAGTCAAAGGGAAATCACTAGTAAAGTTACCTACATTGACCAGAATTGAAAGAGTATTTGCAGAAGTGTTTTAAAGGTACAAAGGCATCCCTGAAACACATATTTATGTTATAATATCATTCATATACCTTCTCAGAAGATTTGGGATCATTTGGGGCAAATTTGGGACCTAGAGATCGAAACTAGTCAAAGGTCGAACCAAGGAAAAAAGTGGAAAATTGCAATTTTAATAAAATTCCTAACAAGGGACATTACAGGGTCACTCCTAAATTTTGATCCTCAAATACAGTACAGTTCTTCCACTCGGCCCATGCCAATCATCATAAAATGCATCTTGCCCTTGCCCTTCGTTAACAATATCGTTCAGAATATCGACCATGTCCAGGTCTCGTACAGAATCTCGACCCCATTCATGTCCAGCTCCTCTCACCCCCTTCATTGAGATCATAAACATCCCAGACTATGAACATTCAGATTTTTTGCAGAAAGAATAGTAACCATGCATACAAAAATTAGTTAGCGAAGGTAAAGCAATCAACTGTTCTAGCAAACTGGATGATTCACCGACTTCCATGGATAACTGTCCCATCCGTTGCACTTTTTCCATCAACAACATCACGAGGATCATAGAATTCCTACATTAACAGAACATTCCATTTGAATCAAACCATCGAATTAACTTATAAATCTTCAATCCACATTGCAACAACAAAATGTGACAAAAGTTGTCTCGAGAATCAGAGCAAATTAAATTAAGAGTCCCATGAATGTTGAAAATTACAACAAAAGCGAAGCCACGTTTCATTTCCAAAACTCAGATCCTGCAAAATTTTGTACTGGAGGCTAATGTTAGTACAACATTAGGCTTTCAGAAAAACATATAACATATATTTCAATTGAAGGCAGTAATTACTACCTTCCAAACCTCCAAAATTCCTCATCAAGATCAAGCTCTCGAACAGTGTTCGCAAGGTGACAACATAAAGTCTGGTTGAAGAATGTCAACAAAGTAAAACAAGAAAAAACAAAACTGTAAAACACTTCAAATCAAAACCACACAGAATCTATAGCAGAACTCTCGGGTGGAAAGAACAAAGCGTCTGGATAAATGCACTGGGCGGTCGAACCGTTAAGGCTAGGCTCTTGTCCCTAGTCTCTCAACTACCCAATATACCAAATCTCAAATGGATTCACGAAGCACCTATACTAGATTGATGGGAGCACCGGACATCTGTCTATCTACATTAACTTCTCTCTGCAAACATTACCCCGACCTTAGATTACCAAAAAAAAATCAAGCATATTAATCCCCACATGTATTGCTCTGCACCCGCTGTCATTATGGTAAATTAATTAATTTTGTTGAGGCTTGTAGGAACCCACTGTCATTATGGTAAATTAATTAATTCTATTGCAGGCACCCGTTGTCATTATGGTAAATTAATTAATTGTGTATTGCAGCTCGCTCAGCGAAAACCCTATTCAAAGTTGATACATGAATTAAATGTCGTCACACGCGATATTATCAATGGTGCGCAATATTATCAATGGCTGTAAAACCCTGTAGGCGCACATGTGACAGGCGTCCCATTTAATCCACACAGAGGTTTTTATTGCAATGCAGGCTGGAACCCCACTAGCGCAGCAACAAACATGAAAATCTAAAAAAAAATTGTATAAAGCTATAAAATATGAACAACATTAAAAACATGCTACCCTTCTGTGTCATCTGCAGACCTAACGTCAGTTGGCCGCCCCCTCCTGGGCACCAAAAAACGAGGATGACGTTAGGTCATGCAGCCAATCAAATTTTCTAAAAATTATTTTTAAAATTCAAATTTATAAAAAAATATTTCAACTTTTATTGAAACTATAGGTATTGGCAAGAAATTTATAGGCTTTCACCAGATTAATAGGTATTCATCGATCTATATATGATCCCCTTCGAGGACATAATAAGATATTCATCGATCTATATATGATCCCCTTCGGGGACATAATAAGAGACGGTGTTCGCTTGTGTTCTTATACTTTTGCAAAGTTATAATTGGTTGTAGACTATTCTGTTATTTCATAGTTTTCTTGAAGCTTGTATAAATGTAGGTGGCAATTTGTAATATTCCCGTGCTTGTAATGTATATGCTTACTTGTCTCATGTAGTGTTAACAAATTGGTGTGAATAAAAGTCTCTTGATGAATTTTAGGTTACACTCAATTTCTCATAGTTGCTTTAGGGCACGAGGGGTTCACTCAGTGAACTTGTTACATAGCACGATCATTCGTGTGATATTAAAGAATATCCCTAATTTCACTCAATATTGGAAAATGTGTCTTAAAATTGTATTGTTGAACCCCTCTCCCAATATGCCTTTCCAATTAAGAAAACCCCTAGTTTCACCAAATATTGTAGGTATCCATTTTTAATCAACCCATTTTTAACACCCCCTTTATATCATATTATCAAATTGTAACAAACAGGATCCCTAACACATCTTAATATAATCAAACAAGATGTTAAATAAAATAATAGTATAATGCTAATAATGATCCCGCTAGGATTGCAGGGGTGATTGATCAATTTGTAGCATTGGATAGTGGAAGACCCAATGAAATAGACCGGGGAAGGAAAAATGAGTAAAATGAAACCTATTCAAGAGATCAACATAACAAAGAATGTAAAAGACCAATATTCAAATAGTTAGTGCAATGCTTAGAAAAGATGATAATTGCATATGTTTCAAACCACAACCTGCCAATATACCAATTTTATATCATGTAAATACAAGTATAGCCATAGATAGCTCATGTTTTCTATAAGATTAATAAATTAAACTCTATAAAAATGAAAAATTGAAACCCTTTCATGGATGGAATCCCCTACCTTCCTATCAAAACAAGCATCATTGATGTTGGAACCAAAATGAACATAGAAAAAGTCCTCTTACTTTTCAATAACACCATATGATCATGTGCATAGCTTAGATTTGGGTCATTCACAAGATCTAATGAATTTCCTCCACTTCATCTACATTTATTCTTGCAATCAAGGGAATTAACAACATTTAGTTACTTTTTTCTTGGGTTGTATCTAGTTTTTTTCCTATCTTTACAGTAGAGGGGAAAATACCCATTGTTAGGTTTTAAGCATGCAATAGTTATAAAGATACATAGATGGTGAAACTTATATGATACCATTTCATGGTAGCGATAACACATAGGGTATGTAAATAAGGATTTATATTTTCACCTATGTTCATGTCAGTTCCAATACAACATTAATGCGGATGCCTTGCATATAAGAATTGAAATTACAATTATGAATGTGCCAAATATAACTCAATATAACAACTATTCCTAACTGGAAATATGAAAATATTAAAGAAGGATACAAAAAGTTGAAAGATATAATTGGTCAAGAAAAATTGATCTAACTTTTCTTGGTTCCAATGAGCCAAGAAAGATTGATCTCACTTTTCTTGGTTGTCGTGGAGTAATATTTAATTGAATCTCAATACCCACCTAAACCCCAAGCTAAAAAATGAAGAGTTAAATCTTTTACTTGAATGCCTACAAAAAAAAAATACAATTGTTCAAGTCCGGAACCCCCGATTAGCTACATCTCTTAACTTAAAGATGAAAAACAATATAACATCAATTCAAACCAAGCCTAAGTAAGCTATTAAATGAGGATTTATCAAGGCCAAAAATCCAAAGAGACTTCCATTGATATTATCATTGGTACACTATCATCATATTTATGCAAAACTTAGGATCATAAGCAATATCAAATAAAAATGGAGAGTCCTTATGTTTTAGGTGGGTATGACTTGAGCCCATGATTTGGAGGTATGAATCCATCCCATGATTTAGAGGTTATTCTCGGCACAACCAAATAAAATAACCCCCACTATTTATATTACTATGTCAAATTAAAAACCCCCCTTGACCCCTTAATACATGGCAATATATTTTTGAGGTTTTTAAGAGTATTCAAAACCCCAATATCAATGGACGTGATATGATATTGCCTCACTAGTGAACCCCCTGTGCTTTAGGGTTTGTGTAAGAAATAGTTGGTGGACTATTTCCCCTACTATTTGATTTCTCCCTTTGTTTCATGTCAATCCATTCTTAAATGCTCCTATCTAAGATTTTAGTTGCATTTCATTTGATTTCTCCCTTTGTTTCATGTCAATCCATTCTTAAATGCTCCTATCTAGGATTTTAGTTGCATTTCATTTTAGTTCGTAAACCCAAATTATGATAACCAAGCCACAACTAGAAAGTATTCAATTTTCAATGGAAGAAGGTCTAATTGACCCTCCTTTCTCCATATGAATCGATGAGGTTGACAGTGGATGTTTTCTCGTGTCAACACTTTCATATTTTTCTTTTGATCTTATTCACTCTCTCTTTTTCACAAGGATAATATGAAAGTGGTAGAAACGTAATGTATAATATATTGTTTTAGTCATACTTAAATAAATAAAAATGTTTTAACTTTTATAAAAACTCTAAGAGAAAAAAACATAGTGTAAGCTCATCTTTATCTCCATCTAAATGATGAAGTCAATTCAACACATCTCATGTGGTGTTTTTTTCTCCATCTAAATGATGAAGTCAACTCAACACATCTCATGTGGTGTTTGTTTCTCAATGGTAGTAGGAATCCTACCATATTCTTTATCATGTCAAAATACAAAACATGTACAAAATAAAAATATTACATTTGAAAATCTAAGGAAACCATATCACTATTTCACAATACTTACACTCATGGAAATTGATGTGGTTAAACCTTTTTTTTTTAATTGAAACAGTTAATTTTTATTGAAAGTAGTGTCGGTTGGGCCGTGGCCAAATCAACCATAATTACATATAGTCTTGGTCACTCATTCCTTAATACATTCTATCATTTTCTTGCTCTTGCAAGGATCTGAAACTTACAGCTACGGAATGGAATTGTATGAAGGTGCCTCATCATTCTTTCTGAAAGCTCCTTGTGACAAGTTGCAGCCCTCATTTTCCTTTTTGTCGACTTCTTTGTTCGAGTTGCAGAGGATATGATAAAATTCGATGGAGGTGAAGCTTTGGAGTGAACCCCGAAGTCTCTGCAGAGTCTTGTTGAGCGCTGGATTGGCGAAATGCTCCTCTGTGTTTAAGGTTTTTATCAAAATTTATGAATCGCCGAAGACTTGGAGAGATTTTTTTCCGTGTTCCTGGGCGATCTTGAGGCCTTTTAACAACCCAAGGATTTCAGCCTGGTTATTTGTGTTTTATCCTAATTCCCAGCTGAAGTTGTCTTCACGGGATCCATCATGGGAGTAGATCACTCTGCTTGCTCCATCTATCCCAGGATTCCCTTTGGAGGTGCCGTTGAAGAAGTCTATTACCTTGCTTTGTTTTCTCCACCAGACTTGGAATTCTTCATCCGGAATTCTTATACACCAAGTGGGATTGGAAGATGGGCGAGCTATGTTCTTCATCCTGTCCTGAGTCAAGAGAGCACCCAACTAGTTTCTTTCCTATGGAGTGAAAGAGGTGTCAAGCTTTGCGAAGTAGTTTCCCAAGGCTTCCAACAAATACGCCTTGGCTTTGGCCGCAACTGTCAAAGAAGAATGTGCTATGTTATTAAAAATAAGGTCGTTTCTTGCAATCCAGATCTTCTAGCATATGAACTTGGGTATGGAAGGCTAGACACAGTTCCACACTGATTTAGCTTTTATCACCCTTGGATACCGTTCTTGCCAAGAGCCAAAGAGAGTGCCAACTACGATCTGGGAGGGGGTGTTCACATTGAGGCCTTGGAGTGCTATAGCCCACACTGATTGGGCAAATTGGCAGTCCACGAAGAGATGGTAAGAACATTCAAGGGCCATAAGGCATAAAATGCATCTGTGCGGACCATGGATGCCACGTTTTTCTAAGTTTTCTCCAGTCAGCACATGCCTGTGCAGGAGCACCCACATGAAAATGTTAATCTTTGGGAGGCCGTAGCTATCCAAGACTTGCTTCCAATTTGCAAGGTTATTAACTGGGGGATGGTGGGCTTGTAAAGCTGTGTAACCTTGAGCTGAAGTGTATATAACCGTCTTCCCCCAGCTTCAAATATCAGCATCGTGGAGACTTATAGGAGCTGAACCCTTCAGCGTGTCAAGGAGGAGGTGTTTCTGATGAAGCAGATGCGTTGGAAGATTAGGGAAAACCCAATCCATCCAGAATTCGTCTTTGTCCCAGGAAGAGATATCTGCTAGTCTATGCATCCCAAGCTGGGAAAGCCATTCCCATAGCTCTGCTAATTCCACTGTGCTTTCAAGAGGCGGATTACCCATGATGTTGTCTTTCCAGAGCAGGGTTCTTTTTCCATTCCCAGGAACTTGGTAGAACTGATTTTTAAAGAAATCAAGTCCTTTCCTGCATAGATTCCATAACTGGGTGCCTTTGGGGGTACTATGAGTCTGGAGGTTTCTCAATGAGATTCCTTTGAGGTACTTCTTTCGAAGGAGTAGACTTACAGGATGGTTTCTGTTGGAGAACAATTGCCATAGAATCTTTCCGCCTAAGGCAATGTTGGCCAGACCAGGGTTTCTTACTTGGAGCCCACCTTCCAGCTTCGGTTGTTTTATTAAGTCCCAGCTGACTAGATGAAAATTTCTCTAATTTCCTTTGCCTCCACGCTATAAGAAGTCTCTGATCAGCTTTGAAACCTGCTCAGTGATAGCCTTTGGAGCAAGGAGAAAAGAAGCCTAGTAGATAGGAAGGGAGGAGAGGATTGCTTTGATGAGTATCAGCTTACCAGCATTGTTAAGCCACTGTCCTCCCCAAGCTACTATCTTAGATTTAATTTTGCTGATAACTTCCATCCAAAGCAAAGATATATTTTCTCCCAGTGTTAGAGGTAAGCCAAGGTACTTGATTTTGTCCTAGGAAGCAAACCCAAGAAATCCCAAGAGACGAGCAATTCTAAGGATGGTTTGCTCATCTGTGTTCCATCCATACACAACAGTCTTTCTTTTGTTGACCAACGCTCCTGAGATGCAGCAGAAGTTTTGGATAATCTCGTTGAACTCCCTTGCAATTCGTAGGGAATCTCCTCCTAGAAGCATAGAATCATCATCAAACAGAGCGTGGCTGATTGATTATGTTCCTTTCACCAGTTAGATGCCCGGAATTGCCCCAACATTCCTTTCAGCTATCAATTTCCTGCTCAGGGTTTCTGCCATCAAAATATACAAAAAGGGGGATAGCAGGAAGCCCTGCCTTATCCATATTGTTGCTTGAAAGTAATTAGCGGGATGATCGCTTACAAGAGGAGCTATCCAGGGTTTGTCAATGCAGACTTTAATCAAATTTATGAATTCTGAGCTAAATCCATAAGAGAGCAGAACTTTGTAAAGAAAGGACCTCTTTATCCAGTCAAAGGCGTTGGCCATGTCCATCTTTATAATAATTCCTTGCTCCTTCCTCTGAAAGCTTGAGTGAATGGCTTCTTGGACAAGAATCACATTATCCAGAATATGCCTCCCTTTGACGAATCCACCTTGGATGGGGGAGAGTAGCTGCCCGAGAAGGGGTTTTAGTCTGTTAGCCAGAAGCTTGGAGAGGATTTTGTAGAAGGCATTACAAAGCGAGATAGGTCTGAATCTATCCAATGAGACCGGGTTCACTTCTTTAGGTATTAAGGCAAGAAAAGTGGAGTTGGTGTTGCCTCCCACTTTGGCCTTTTGCTGAAAAGCTTTAACCATTCTCAATAAGTTCGTCTTGATAATTATCCAACAAGATTTGTAGAAATGTATGGAAAAACCATCAGGGCCTGGGGATTTGTTGGACTCCATGTCCCAAACCACATTGTTGATTTCCTCCTCAGAGAATGGTTTCAGAAGACTTGCATCGATCTCATTACTGACAAGATGAGGCATATGGGAAAGGAAGTCAGCGGAGAGCACCTCATTTCCTGTCCCATCCTCTCTGAAAAGATTCTGAAAATGAGTTTTTGCTGCTGCTTTGATATGAACAAAACCCTTGGAGACTATCCCATCTGCTGAGGTAATTTCAGAGATATGGTTTTGGGAGAGGCATGCTCGGTACTGATGATGGAAAAAAGTTTTATTATGATCACTGGATTCCAACCACAGGCTTCGGGACTTAAGTTTCCAATATTCCTCTTCATGTCTGTAAGCTCTGTAAGTGGCATACTAGGCAGCTTGTTCCTTCTCTAAAACCTGAATGGTTATGTCCTGGATTTCCAAATCCAGCTGGAGACCTGCTAACTGATGAACAACCTCTTTCCTCTTTGCAACGTAGGTGTTGGAGGGATATTTGACCCACTCTTTAAGTATTTTTTTGTTGCTTTTAATTTATGCTCCCAAACATAACTTGGAGAGTCGGTGACCGGAGTGGAATAGGCTTTGGCTACTACTTCCATGAACCCTTCCTGCTCAATCCACCGAGGGCTGAATTTAAAAGGGATGGGACCTAGATTTTCTTCCTCCTCCAACAGCAAGAGAATGGGATTGTGGTCCGAGGTAATTTTTGGAAGGATTTTGGTGGACACTAATTTCTTATCCAGCAAGAGGGTGATCTACACCAGGAACCTCTCAAGCCTAGCTGAAATGTGTGCAGCCCCTGTTCTATTGTTCGTCCATGTGTATAATCCCTTCTTGGTTTTAAGGTCAAGGAGATCCCACTGCTGTATCAAGTCCTCTACAAGGGGGAGCAAATGATCCCTGCTGATGATGCCCCCTCTTTTTTCTTTTGGTTCTAGCACAATATTTAAGTCTCCTGCAACTATGATGTTCTTGGGAGAGTAGACTTCTACAAATTCAAATAGAGTTTGTCAGCAATCTTTTTTTTCAAGAAAATGTACCGGAACATAAATATTGAACAGAGCAATTGTAATCTTACTTGCTTTATGGCGGAGCTTGGTATAGATCTAGTGTTGAGTCTCGAAGGAGGTTTCAAGCTGAGACAGATCTTCCAACCAGACTGTGGAAAGCCCTCCAGAAGTACCCCTTGCACTTACCTCCTTTCCAACATTTCATTTCCATTTCATTCGGCTTAGTTCAAGAAGGGATTCCCCTTCTATTTTTGTCTCTTGGAGCATGAGGATCTCTGGTGATTCTGCCTTCAAAATATCTTTTATGGCTTCGATTTTCATAGGAATCCCCAGGCCTCTACAATTCCAAGAGATTGTATGCATTATTTATTGGGAAAGGAAGAAGAGGGGCCTCCGTTGGGTGGCCTTTCTCTAGTATTTCATCCAATGGACATTTCGAGAGTGGATTGGCTTCCTTGCATTTTTTGCCTCTCCGCTTCTTCCTCTCTTGCTTCCTTGAGGGATTTCCTCCCTGCCCTTTTCGATGGTCATTCGAAAGTTTCATCTTATGATGAACCTAGCATTTTCGGGGGTTTCTTCTTAGTCATGTCTGCGTAGGAGGGGGAAGAAGAGCCTTCTACTTGGGTATCTAATTGAGAGGGGAGAGCCCCTGCATTATTTCCTTCAATTACTAGGGGGGGGGCTATTGATTCACATCAAGGGCTATCACCGAAGGGTATTCCTGAGTGCTGAGAGGTTCAAAAGGGTTCAAGGATGTATCTTCCCAAGGAGGATCTGTGTTCCCAGCCACTTGAGGTTGCTCTATGTTGGGCGCACTGGATCTTGCAAGGGCCCCTTTCGAATGAGGCTTACTATGTTGCTTTGAAGAGGCCTGCTTCTGAACCTTCGTCCATTGCTCCCCTTTTGTCTTCTCGGCTTCCTCCTTGGCCTTCTTTTTGCAGTTTCTTGCAAAGTTCCCGTAGCCATGGCAATGCCTGCACTTGAAGGGAAGTTGCTCATAGTCTAGTTCTTGCACATGAGACCAACCTGCCACTGTTAACTTAATGGCCTCCGGAAGCCCTATTTCTAGGTCCACCTCCACGCAAATTCCCGCATAGGAGTATTGGTCCTTCCTTTCTGCTCTTTCAATGTATTTTCCAAGGGCATTCCCAATAGATTCTAAGGAATTCAAGCTCCAATAGTGCATGGGAAGGTGGGGGAGATGCACCCATACTGGGACCGCCGAAGGAACATCTTGAGCTGGATCAAATTCCAGCGTCCACTGGTTCAGATACAGCCTCTGGGGGCCCATAAAATATGGTATGTTTCTAAAGATTAGATTTATGTCTTCAGCATTGTCAAAAATGAATACGAAGTAGCCTTTCCCAACGAAATGGCTCTTGATGCCTTCCGATACAAGCGGTCTCCAATTCCTCTGTACCCAAGCTTCGATGGATTTTGGGGAAGGTCATAATCCCGTAAATTGGTCGATCAAGCCCCGTTCAGCAAGGTTTAGAGCAGCATGGTAGGGCTCTTCAACTGGGAGGGCGACTGACGGGATGAAATCCATCTTCTTCACGAATTTCTGTTGTGAGGATGTGGCTGGCCGCTTGCTACAAGCCTCAACCAGCTTTTTAAAGGCCGTGAGATCAGGTGGAGAAGGAGGGGGAGGCTCAGAGTCCCCTCCTGAAGCCATTGCGGTGGAGTGCAGATCGCAGAGGGAGGTTCACGCAGAGAGCAGTTTGGTCCCAAAATCTATCGGTTAAACCTTTTTAACCACTATGATATGTGACCTTTCTTTTCTCGACCTTGATCACAAATAATACATTTTATTTTATTAAGTATAAATTATTTTTTATTTATTATGAAAAAGGAAATGAGTTTTTATGCAAACTTTGATAACTATATTGATTACATTTTTTAAAGATCAATTCTTACTTATGATATTCGTGAATACATATAATATGTGGATGAAGTAGACAATTTATAAAAATCTACATATGATTTAAAGATGAGGACACGGAGATAAATTAAGGATGAAGATCTCATAGAGTCATGTTAGGTGATTCATGGAGGTATTGTTGGAGATAGTTGTGTGGATGCTTGAACTAAATATCTTAAATATGGCATAGTTGTTATGGTCATATGAAGTTATATAAGGAGATTATTTGTACAATATACACACACATGTGAATGGATTGATTGGATAGAATTGCCCCTTTGGGGGTTTCTTGTGTGGAAACTCGTGTCACAGATTCATATGTGCTTGTGTGTATTTGCTGTTGAGATATAAACCCAACATTTATCTTGCAACTTATTATATTTTTGAACACATTTGCTTCATACCTTAATAGGTATGTCTATTTTCAGTTTTTTAACTTCCTTTGGTTGCATTGATATCTCTGTCATACCTATGACATTTGCAATTTAACATTTGTATAGACTAACCTTCACCAAACTCTATCTTCGTATATTTTTCGACTAATTTTCTCAAATCTAGTGATATTATAGATAACTTGAGATGAAAATGGTTTATTAAGTTGATAACACGCATTCATAAATAGTTTTTCATTTTTTTCCTTTGGTTGCATTGATATCTTTTGCATACCTATGACATTTGCAATTTGCATTTGTATAGACTAACCCTCACCAAACTCTATCTTATATTTTTCCACTAATTTTCTCAAAGCTACCTATATCATACATAACTTGACATGAAAGTGGTCTTTATGCTGATAACAAGCATCCAATGAACAATTGAAAAATACTTTTCCTGCATCAATGCTTTGGATCTCTCTAATAACAACAACATATTCTATTGTTGTTCCATGAGTACTGAAAGATGTATGATTTGTTCTCGATGTGGAAGTGGATTTTTTAATGCTCGGTGTTGTAGACACATTAGTTGTGCAAACAACTTGTTCTTGAACATTGCTTGTAATTGTTATTGATTTTCTATTGGGTCTTTTGTTTGAATGAGTACTTGGGAATCAATTGATTTTTGTATTATTTGTTGTTCTCGAAATTGCATTTCTTGTTGGGTATTTTTCTTTTGTTTGATATAATTAACTAGGGCTATGAGATCAAGGCCTTCCATTTTCTTCATTGCTTTTAAATAGATGCCAACATAGATGTTGAATCATCATCTCCCTATTAAATGAAATATAGAGTGGTTTAGCAATTTATTTTGTTATTTAGGAAATGCACAACTAAATTTTAAAAACAAATAAATAAAACTATAAATATATCAAATAATTTGGTTGCAATGCTTTATTTCCTCTTTGCTACCTTCATTGCAAATAGTCATTGCTTGGTTCATAGAAAATGAAGGGAGTGACACACAATAGCAAAGAAAAATGCTTGAGCACCAGGGCTCTCTTACTATCTGTCTGGTTGCTTATGTTGTTATTTTCTTCCTGTATGATGTTGGGCTTTTTTGACGGGTTTTCTTGTGTCTTTTTTGCTTCATGTGGAGGTATGCTATATATGGCATTTGGTGTCATGTTTATTTTGGCAGGTTGTTTACTATTAATAATGATTACACTGTTTAATCTGCTAGTTGACTTGCTCTTTTTTTTCGTTGATTTTTGTCATATTTTTGGACTGATCAGTTTTGAGACATGTCCTTTTGATTCATATGAATATCAAAAGTATAGTTTTTTATACTTGAAAAAAAAAAAAAACAAGTAAACAATTGTACTTTCCTTTCTTTACAACAAATTTGTATCTTAAATTACCCCAAAATTGTTAATGTAAATTCATATCTTAACTTACCCCATAGCTAAATTGGCTCCCTAAATTGTTCCCAAAAACATGACCAAACTTTTGTCCAAATTCTTACTGAAATATATTGTTGCAAA
Source organism: Larix kaempferi (assembly GCA_027924585.1). NCBI lineage: Eukaryota > Viridiplantae > Streptophyta > Pinopsida > Pinales > Pinaceae > Larix > Larix kaempferi. Next base: position 5,947,413 of record BSBM01000063.1, on the reverse strand, counting down.
TAAAAATGTACTCACAAAATAATGTGTTCTCTTCTAAAAATGACCCTTCTCTCGATAATGGTTGTCTCCTCTCCTGAGTGGGCCTAACGGTTAAGAGCATGTGTTTCCTCCTAGGAAGTCACAGGTTTTGGAGGGGGAAAGGGTATATTAGCATTAAAAATAATAAATTAGATTATTATAGTGACCGGAAACCACAAAATTTGAAAAAAAATCACTAGTCAACACTCAACACTTATCAACACTTATGCATCTTGTCTACCTAATACAATTGATTTATGATACCAAATGATGGGTTTAAATTATGTTGTGAGAAGTAAATGATGGGTATAAATTATATTGTGAGTACTCGCGATTCTCGGAAGTTTAATCATAATAAAATAGTGATGCCCATAATAATAATTATTATGGCCTTGTGGTTGTTCAATCATGGATTTATGAAGTTATTAAAATACTTCTTCTTTAATGGCCTTTAAGGTTGTTCAATAATTTCCCTATGAAGTTAATAAAATACTTTTTCTAATGGCCTTTGAGGTTATTAGTCTCGAAGGTGAGTAACTATTGGGATGAGTTAATGCTGAGTTTCAATTAGTGGGTAGTTGAGTTTTAATTTTTCCAAACATTTTTATAGTTTTACATATGAAAGCAAATAATAATTATTTTTTTATTAATTTTATATTTTTTCATTAAATAAAAATTTTAATATCATATTGTTATCTTCTCATTTAAAAAAAATCATTGTTACTTGAGGAAAATTTAAAGTTCTGACTTCTCATTTACTTATGGCAATAAAAACCTTTTACGTGTCACCACCTCTTCGCATCAATGCCACCGCCTCTTCATACAGACTAATATTTAAAATCTGCAATTCCATCTCGTTTGGAGCGTTGCGGAGTAGCTTTAGAGACCTCTAGAGCAACTTCTACTCAATCATGTACCCATCAATCCACCATGGTGTCACGTGGTCAAGTTCAAGATAAGAGTGTTAGATTTTATAAATTTCAAAAGATAACATCGATCTAGATGTCACATGGTCATGAAGTTCAAGATAAGAATCTTAGATTTTTATAAATTTCAAAGATGAGATTGAGAATGAATTTTTACTTGAATTCCAAAGTATTTTGCTTTTTTCTAAGTAATAAAAAGTTATTATTTGAATTTTAGAGGATTTAATTATAGTCTTTACAAAATCAAAATTTAGTTGTGTATGTTTTTAATTATTATTATTATTAATTGTTATTTACCATTCTATATGTCAAAATACCACTTCATAAAAGTAAGTATCATTAATGAAACTTATGAATTTTAATTTCACTCATCATTTTGAAGTGCATTTTTATTTTTACGTGTCATTAATATCTATATCACTAGCCATATATATATTTCTCTTTCTCTTTCTCTTTCTATTTCTAATATGGAAATTTTGAATTTTGTGATGGTCCCGTTTCTCCCCTTGTTAGTCATGCTTTTTTGGGCCCATCGTATTTGGTGGTACATGGTAATGGCCCATTGTATTGCTTGTGAAGGAGCCTATTTAAATGTTTCCATGATAAACCCGATTTGCCATTATGTTTGCACTTGGTTTATTATTATTTTTTGTTTATTATATTTTTGTATTATATGAGGCAAGATATAAGATTTCAATGTTTTATATAGTTATTATAAATATTATAAAAAAAATCAATGGGTAAAATTAAGATTTAAACATCGAATGAAAGGCAATGTTAAAATTAGAAATGTCATATAAAAATTTATTGACGTGCAAGGTAGGACTTCAAATTTCAACCCTGGTGGGGATTACCTGGTCTAGACCCATGTTCAAATCCAGCTAGTGCCACTATAACTCCAATAATATATCCAACAACCCACAAGTTAGATATACCAATAACTTGCAACTCAATGGGGGTCGAGATGTCTCCAATTCCACGAGCGTGTCTTATCACAATTGGGTCAATGTCTCAATGGGGTTTAATCCCTAGTGGGGACAGTGAAAACCACTTAATCCTACTCTACTTGACAAAATAAGCCTCAAAAAGTCTTGTACACCAAATTGATATCTACCTTAAATATATGTGACCTTAAAAATATATTATTATTATAATATAAAAATATAGATAAATAAAATACACAATTATTATAACCACATGTTGAATCAAATTTCAAACATAGAAATAGATTATTGTGATCATCTTCTCCACAGTTTGAACCAGTGAACAAACTAGTCCTCTAAAGAGAAAATATTATACACTCCAAATCAGACCAATACTTCAGATAAATATGAACAAGAATTGCATCGCGCTGCTGGCCTGATGCGTTTCCATCATCACAGATAACGCCTGATGTTTTTCCATCATCACAGAGATATATTTTTACAGTATATTGATTGCCTGAGGAAATCAATCTGGGCTTGTAGTACAGAGATTAACAGAGACATGATAAAATCAGAAAGTAAAGACTAATAACATGGAGTAGATACCAGGAAAGCTCAGTAGATGTGGCTGAGGTTGGAGAGGGATTCCGGGGTGACCTGTATGCCCAGAGACTTGTAGATCTCAACAACCACCTTGGTATTGAAGTCTTGGACAGCCATCTTTTTTGAAGGCTGCCTGCTAATCGTGCTCGATCGGATGAAACCCGCCATCAAATCCATATAGTTGTCTCTGATTCTTGCCATCCATGACTTGGCAGCCGATCGAATAATTCTGAGCCTGAGCCTGGGCACCGCCTTCAGCCTCCAAACAAATGAAACGCCCTTGCCCTTACGCCCGCCCAGCTTGGCCATGTGCATGCGTTTGGATCTTCCAGGGAGGCGCGTGTACCTTCTCCTCTGCAAAATTCTCTTCGCCCACATAGAAATCCCATTGCTGCTCTGAGCCGAACCAGATGCAATCCCGTCGTCAGCCCAATATCCCTTTTCCATTGTGCAATACTGAAAACACCAGTAATCAAATTCTGTTTGCAATGATCTACATTTTTCTTCTACTTAAAAGGGTTTCTTGTTGCGTTGTACGGCACGGCGTTCGGTTGGAGAGCCAAATGGTCAAACGTTATGATTCCTTTTTTATGGATTCACTGATTTTGCGTCACACTGGTCAACATTGACGGCCGAAAAATTAGAGGATGTTGACTGCTCCGATGTTGACAATAGATTCCAGTTGAACATTAGACCCGCTTGCACAACTACCCACCAACCACAAACTATGTCCATTGCACAACTACCTACCAACCACAAAATATGTCCATTCAATGATATGTTAGCCAACATGACGGTGCAGATGACGTGTCCCATTTTTCTTTAACTCATGATAATGACCCCTTTATTTTTGCCACGTGTTACAACTTTCTATAAGGGTTATCTTCAACTGGACAGACATATATAGGCTTCTAGAATCTCTATAGCTTGTTTTAAACGTCTCCTGAGTGATGGCAGAGTGATTGCAGTATGGGTCAAAATGAGCTGTATAAGGGTGAACTGAAACATTTTCGATTTGGTTATCTTTTATCCTACACGGTGGTCAAAACAATTGGGCGATTCAGGTGGATCGTGGTGTAATCTGGCGTCTCGCCTCTTACTATGATTTGTTTACGTACGTAATCGCGAGAGAGGGTCGATTGAGAGTATTTTTACAAAATTCAAGATCTTTATAAGGAAAAGAAGTAAAGTATTATCGTGAAAATAAACTTTATATTATTATATTTATATATAATAATATATATAGAGAGAGACAAAAGATTATATTAAAATAAAATTATATGTGTGTGAGGGATAATATTTTTTAAGTTGGAAATATAATTGGAAAAATAATAATATATATATATATATATTTGGAAAATATTCTTTTAAGTTGGAAATATAATTTATATTAGACATATAATTTTACATGGTGGGGTTTGATTGGAATTAGAAAAACATATTTGGAAAATATTGAAAACGTAAAATATTTAGACTACACCACAATATATAGGAAGAAGATTATTTTAAATTGAAACGCATGTATTATCTTTCCAACTTTTTTTTAATTCTTATGGAAACTGCTATTTCCTAAATTTTGCAATTTGAGCAATCTAGATTACCTAATCTAGACTAAATACTCAATTTTAAAACTATCCATATAGCCGAAATTGCGATCGGAACACTCCAAAATGCGATTTAGACAAAAATTGCTCTCTCGAATTCGACTAGTTGAGAACGGTTACTGCTCCTTCAAAAAAATGCTACCCTTTCCAACGTAAAAGAATCTTTTTCTTATATATATTATTTAAGTTGGAAAAAGATTCTTTTAAGTTGGAAAGGTAACACTCTTACCATTTTGACAAAATCGATAAAATTCCGTTCCATGATAATACTCTACTTTTAATAAAGTTTTAGGTGAATAGTAGTTCTCCTTGTTATCTAGATATGAAGGATTATAAGGATTTGTTTGTACCTTGTATATGGACAGAATATATACCATTGCTGTCTTTGTCTTTTTTGGGTTTCTTTGTTAGGTAGAGGAGAAGGATTTTTGGTGATTTGATATTTAGAAAAGGAAGTATAGCAAATGATGACCAATTTGATGTAACTTTGATTCTCTTTTAAGATAAATAACAAATTATTATTATTTTACTAATTGAAAAAAAAGTTTTAGGTGAATGGTTAGTGAAGATTTATGTAAATACAAATAAGTAGTGTAGGCATGATTTTTTAACTAACAAATTAAATTTTATGATAATTAAATCTAAAAAGTTTACTCAGATTAATTTCATGTAGGATATGACAACAATATCTCTAAGAAAGTGACTTTAAAAATATTTTGGAATCAATATTCATCATAAACTTAACTAGAACTATAACATTGAGAAAACGAAAAATGGAAGGTGGAAAGCTTATTTTTGTTAGAATAAATAACCCACCTCCTAACTTATTGATTCTAATGGGCCCAACCACACCAAAATTGACCTCATGAGTCACCTATAAACCAAAAACCTAGATTTGGGGGCGCACTCCTTGATTTGAGGGTGCATTCCCTAAATTTGGGGCACATTCCTTGATTTAAGGAGGCAGTTAAGTGAAGACTAGGTGCGCCCCACTAATTGAGGTCCTAACTGACACTAATTGTTCTTAATTATTCCTCTAGTGACATTAGCACCCCAGTTTAGTTTAGTTGAATGCATGTTAGTTCAGTTCAATTCAGTTCAGTCCAATTCAATTCAATTCAGTTTAGGATAGTTCAACTCAGTGTGGGAGAGATTGCATGACTAATTGAGCTTATTTGCTCTAAGTTAAGCTTGACTAGTCCTTTATCATGGCATGGGAAACTCAAATTGCCTTCTAACCTAGCTTGAATTGCCTCTCTATATATTGTAAGATTCTCCATTCAGTGATTCAATAAACTTGATCATTGTTTTTTCTTCCATTATGAGTTTCTTATGTAGTAATCTATGTTATCTATTTATTACATATTGATTTGATCACTGATTTGATTATCATTGCATATCTATTTAGTTTAGGTACCTACATCTATATTGTTGATGTATATGTAACTTCGGAATGTATTTCACATATATGTATATTGTATTTCTATAGAGATGGTATTATTCCTCTATATGGAAGTGTCGTCATTTATATTGTAAATGTCGTAACTTATACTTGATGGGTTATTAGACCACCTTGTTGGGGTAGGCCCTGTATAAGTCATGTGGGTCAAAGGGTTATTAGACCACCCTATTGGGGGTCGACCCAGTCAGCATTATGTTATGTGGTTAAGTTCGAGCCTGCATGATTTATGTAAAAGGCAAGTCAAGTCAAGTATAAATAGACTGCGGGAGGCACTCTATTTGATTACTCACTTCTCACTCATGCACTTATGGAGGAGGAGGATCTGCTGCTAGGATATGTCTATCTCTTATGTTTGGGTTGTATCATTGCTCTATCTATCTCTGAGGAAGTTATTGGGGTTTTTCACCTTTATGGTTTTCCCCAAGTAAATCTTGTGTCTCTTGTGTGCTTGCATTATTGTCTCCATGATTGATATGCTGTAGATATGCTATACATGTTGTTCTCTCAGTTAAGATCCTATATCAGATTGAAGTAAATTCTAAAAATTTAACATATACATGTTCAAATCTAATATGGTCTCAAAGCATAGGGGATACTAAACTAGTTAGTGTTCAATGATTTCTTGTCAGTTATCTAACTTGCAGGTTGAGAAGGGCTTTCACAGCTAGGCTTTTGCAACCATTAAGAAGGATTTCACAACCACCAAGAAGGCTTTTGTATCCACCCAAGAAGGCTCTTGCAACCACCACTGAAGGATTTTGCAACCACCAATGAAGGCTTTCGTAGCCACCAAAGAAAGCTTTTGCAGCCACAACTCTTGCAGATTGAAGAAGGCTTTTTGCAAGCCACCAAAGAAGGTATTTTGCAGCCATCAAAGGAGGTTTTTTGCAGCCACCAAAGAAGGATTTTTGTAGCTACCAAAGAAGGATTTTGCAGCCACCAAAGAAGTCTTTTGCAGCCACAAAAAAAAACAATTTATAGTACTCATTTGCAGCCATCAAGAAGTGCAATTGCAACCATCGAAGGAGTGCTCATTTACAACCATCAAAGAAGTGTACTTGCAGCCACCAAATATCTGATTTTCAGCCATCAATGAGTGCTTTTGCAGCCATCAAAGAGCTCATTTTTTCCATTAGAGATCTCATTTGCAGCCATGGATCTCTTATCCCCTAGCTCAATTGATACATCATTGGCATGCTTGATCCACTTTTGTTGAAGGAAGCCCCAGAATATTTACAACACATTTCTATGAGGACATCTTCACATACATTCAGAGGATGAAAGAAGACCTACAAAATTTCTTCTCATTCTCCATATCTACAGCCTTTACTCCTACAGTTCACGAAGTTTCGCACAAAATCTTCAAGGGATTTTCTCCATTTGAAGAAAGGAGTGGTCAAGAACCACCATTCAATCACTTCAAAGTGTTTGGATCTCATGAATGGGCTCACATGCACTTCAAAAGAAGGAGGAGTTCACAAATTTTTACAAGGATCTTCACAAAGCCCTTTACTGAGCAACAGTTCACCCAACTAAGAGTTTCTTTTGGAGTAAAGACAATTTTTAAGGGGGCTCCTTAAAGTGTTCTTTTCACATTCTCTTTTATGGGGATTTTTTTTCCCACTGGTTTTTTTTCCTCTTTCCCAACTTTTAAAGAATTTTGTATGGGTGCATGGGTACCTAATATGGCTGTAAATTGCAGGGACCCATTTTTTACTTAGTTTATTTTTACCTAGTTAGGCTTATGGGGGGGGGTGTTAGAATAAATAACCTACCTAGATCCTGACCCGTTGATTCTAATGGGCCCAACCACACCAAAATTGACCTCCTGAGTCACACATAAAGAAAAACCCTGTATTTGGGGTCACACTCCTTGATTTGAGGGCACATTTTCTAAATTTGGGGAACATTCCCTGATTTAAGGAGGCAGTCAAGTGAAGACTAGGTGCGCCCCGCTAATTGACGTCCTAACTGACACTAATTGTTCCTATAGTGACATTAACACCCCATTTTAGTTCAATTCAGTGCATGTCAGTTCAGTTCAATTCAATTCAGTTCAGTTCAATTCAGTTTAATTCAAGATAGTTCAACTCAGTGTATGAGAGCTTACATGACTAACTGAGGTTATTTGATCTAAGTTAATCCTGATTAGTCCTTTAGCATGACATGGGTAATTCAAATTTCCTTCTAACCTAACTCGAATTTCCTCTCTATATATGTAAGATTATCCATTCAATTATTCAATGAACTTGATCATTCTTTTCTCTTCCATTTTAAGTTTGTTATGTAGTAATCTATGTTATCCATTTATTACATATTGATTTGATGGCTGATTTGATTATCATTGCATATCTATTTAGTTTATGTACCTAGATCTATACATGTTCAAATCTAATAATTTTGACCTTGAAAAAATAGTAGTAAATCAATGGACCTTTGACTATGGGATAAAAGAAACTCATCTTTGAGACTCTTGTCACTCCTCTTATCTTGCATAGCTATGAATTTTGGGGATGCAACATCTCTAGGTAATCATGAAGAAATATTGACCAAATTCAAAAGTGTTTTATAACATATAATCTCAAAATTAAAGGCAATACACCCTATCTTATCATGCTCATAAAATGATCCTTTTCCCCATTGATAGCATGGCTTTGACTAAGAACCTAATGTACAATAACAAAATAAACATGGAAGATGAGAAGCTTCCTAATATTGCTTCAAACTCTAGTCAAAACTGCCTATGACTCAAGCATGGTTGGCATAAAGATGTCGATTCTTGGCTAAATAATTGGGGAATCGAGGAAGACGTCACTTTGCAAAATAGCGATACCATGAAAAATATCATTATATCTAAGTTTAAGGAGAAAGTGTGGTGCAATAAAGAATTAGAGGATAAGAGAAAATTAATATACTACAATGAGGGGATCAACCCTCATCTAGAAGATCAAAAGTATCTCTCTTATAACTAGCGCAAAGAAGAAAATCAGCATTCCTAAAATAAGAACAAACTCTCATGAGCTCCATATTGAAATAGGGCATTACACAATTCCCAAAACATCATGGGTAAAAAAAATGTCATCTTTGTGAGATTAATAGGGTTGAAGATGAAAAACATGTTCTCTTAGAATGTCTTGCAGACACCTACATTAAATCACAATTTCAAAACATTTGTTATATTGATCTTCCTAGCGTTTTTCTTAACAAGAATGGATCATGGTTTTGTATAAAATGCTAAAAAAAACAACCAAGAATTACAAAAAGGTTCACCCTACTTCTTATGGGAATAAGATAAGTACATTATGATGCCAAAATTCCCCTAGTCTTAGCATATTTGGTAAAATTTTCCTAGAGATGTCAATAGTTCTAGTTTTATAATATTGAATATATTGTCCCAATAGAAAAGCACAAAAAAAATACACATTAAGAAAGAACATCAAAGACCATTTTGGAACTAATTTGAACCAACTTGCTTGGAGGAATCAAGCTCTATTATCTGAACTCCAGGCAACGCACCGAGTCTTCTTCAAGGACCCTCAATTCCATTATAGAACTACTCTAAAATGGCCTTCCTAATATATCAGTTAACCCAAGTCCTCGAACAATTTATCAACTTGACCCCCTTGCTCTCTAAGGCTTCCTTCCATATCATCCAACCTAGTTTCCATAAGTGATATTTTCTAAGATTTTTTCCTCATAGCTTCAACCATGCCTCCCAACTAAGACTACAATTGACACATAATGACTTTAAGGTCTTGGAGGTAATTTTGAATCCCACAAATTTCCATTCTCTATGAGGACATAGATTTCTATGCAAAATTATCTTGTTCTAGCTAGTGAGGACAAACCAAAGGTAGCTTAAGATTATAACTGAGGACGTCGATACCCTTGCAAGAGTTTGACCACGAAACTTATACCAATGTGAAGTGGAAATTGCCCACAAAGAGAAACATAAATTCGTCGAGCTCGAAGAAAGACTCAATAGCACATTACAAAGGACTTCAAGACAACATTTCTCAAGTTCCTTTATATGCATAGTAAACAACACCGACCAAGAAATGGCAAATTTCACCAAAGGAACATAAAGACCGTGAAAAGGAAATAAATCCACCGAGACCCTTAAAACAAGTAAGTCTTGAATCCATTTTCATCTTGAAGGGAGGGTTACCCACAACAAAAAAAGCAGAAATCCCACACCCCAAAATTGTTCCTAGTCCATTGTAAATCTGAAACTATAAGCCATACCTATTCAAACACTACAAAAAAACCAAGAATGTTGCTTACTTCAAAGGGGGGGAATTTACTTCAAATAGAAATTAAGAATATCTTTGAACTCAACAGCAAAGCACTAGAAGTGAGCACAAGAACTCTGAATAGCTATGTGCAAATATCTCTTGCAAGAGATATCCCATAGGCTTCATGCGAAACATGCAAGACTGCCATAAAACCCCAAATGCAAGGTAAATGGCACAAAAGCAACCCAAGAACAATATTGCATGAGTGGACATTAATACACATTCTTGTTGGAATATTAAAATCCCACTTTAGTCTTAGGATATGATACATTAATCATTTTTTATTAATTTCCTAGGTTTAGACTAGGTAGTTGGCCTCAATTTGGCATCTTATGCCATCACTTGCCATAATTATCGATAGGGGCACACTTGGTAGATTATGCTGCTTTTATGACTGTCCTGAATTAGGAAGTGCACTTTCTTGCCTTAGATTGCTTTGTCCTACTTTTCTTCCTTTTAGTGGATGAGGATAAAGCTAGTTGACTTGGCAATTGTCTTTATTTGGCCAACTCGCTCTCCATCTCTTTCGTCTCTCCAAAATCCATTATCACTTTCCTTTTTCTTCACTCATGAGCTGCCAATACTGCTTTTAACGTTTTTAGCTTTTTTAGTGAATCCTAAGAAGAGAAAGATGGTTGGATGAATGATTGTGACATAGCATATGGAGCCATGTGTCTAGCTTTTTATCCAAGCATGCGCTACCTTATTGATTCTGCTGAATACCCAAAGGATCTCTAGACCAATTTGGATAGGGTCTTTGGAAAGCACAATGAGGTTCATATCAACAATATGGAGAGTGAATTTGACACCTCCTCATGTGTTCTCCTTCCTGACGTCTCAGCCTCAACCCTCTCTAAAGAAGTTGTCCTTGATGAATATTAAACTGAAGAATCTTCAACACTAGTTTCTGAATTTGAAGAGACATCCTCTTTGGGTGCATAACCTGATGCTGTTGATGAAGAAGATACAAGAAATGGAGTTGATTTTTTTGAGGAGATGATATTTACATCAATTGAGGTTTGCCTCTTATAGTTCTGCTTCATTATTTCTTCTTATTTTTGCATATATCTGAATAAATTCTTGTGAGGACTTCAGAATTCTATCGTGGTCTTGAACCTATTTAGAATTCATACATGTCATCAGAGCCATAGAATTCTAATAATTATGGCACACTCCTCAAGGTCCAAGTGCCTTTCCTTAAGACAAAGGTCAGGTCGAATCATTAATGTCAAAGCTTGGATGCCTTCCATAGCAGATAACCTAAGGTATTTAGTATCTACCTTCATTGTGGAATACCATCCAATTATTTTTACATATGCCCTTGTTGAGACCAACATACCCTTGTCCATACCAACACCCTTGTCAAAACCAACATACCTAAGCTGTTTGCACCTCGGGAGATTTGATCCCTCTTAGCGCTTGATAGAGCCTAGCACTTGGATCGAGACTAGTTTAAAACAAATCAAGTAAATCTAGATAACCAAAGTTATCTTTAATGGACATTATCAAGAAAGTTATTATCAATAATTATTTGAATTTTAATATTAAAATAAAATTTAGTAAAATTTTTAAAATATTTATAAAAATTCTCAGGTGGGGTGTCTCGTAAGGAGGAGGTCCGTGTGGCTAGTGTAGAGGAGGACCAAGTGGCCAGCGAGGAGGAGGTCCGAGTGGATAGTGTCGAGGAGGCTAAAGTGGCTAGTGAGGATGAGGCTTGGGTGTCAAATGAAGCTCATTACTCGAGGATGGATGTGGCAAGATCCTCTTCCCCAAACATTAAGGTGGTCATAACGCTTGCATAGATATGCAAATGGGGAGGATTATGGCGCAAGGTTGGATGGAGACGGGTTTGAAGGCTTGCACAAGTAGGAAGACAAGCACATGATGTAGAATGATGGCCCGAGATGGTAATCAGAGTGTAGAATGCCCGAGGCAATTGATTATCATGTGCCGCAACGAGTTAAATGGGGAAGGCAGCGCCATGGCCCTCTGGTTTTGGCTTGAATCTCCACAAGGTAAGGATTCAATCTGCAGTATAATGTTGTTTGGGAATTCCCCCCCCCCCCCCCCCCCCGTTCAAAGCATTATGGAGCCCTGGGGTCGGAAGTCTTGCCCCTCTCCTACTAACTCAACACGAGTAGCCAAGGTAGCGACAGACTTTATAGTGTTGAGGTTTCAAAAGATGAATAGGTAGCCATGTCTGTTGTAGAAGTGGAAGTAAAATTGACCTAGGCTTACCAAGAGGATGATGACGTATAGAAACAACTACAAGGGATCCAGACCTGGGCTACACCAAAACCCGAAATTCTCAATTCTACAGAACTCTAGAGTTTTATTGGCATACCAAAAAAATGGTCACCTTGGGAATGTTGCCAAAAGACGAGGATTTTCACTAGTTAACGTAGACAGTGGAAAACCTGGAGGAGAAGAATGCATACCTCCTGAAGGTAGTCACTTGGATAGTGGGAAGGCCAGGGGGAACCTTTGAATCGCCTTCAACAAAGCAACCACAACCTACATCCTCTACTACTGCTCATCAGAATGATGCGGGTCCACCTCCTTCCTAGGTTCCTCATGCCCAAGATTAGCAAGTCTTTCAACATTAATAGTTTTTTTTTAATACAGTTTCAAGATTATTTAGCTTATTAGATAGATAGTTTTAGTAATTTATAGTATACTAGAAAGCATATAGGATTGTTATGGTTGTTCTTATAACCTAGTTTTCCAATGAAGTAGGCATGCTTTCATAACCTTTAGACTACGAAAAACTATCTAAAGAGACTGATATGTAAACATGCACTATTATCTCTATATATTTTTGCCCCCACACACATATACATATATATAGTTTCAGAAAAAAAATATTTGTACCTAATATTAATATAGATATTTCTTACTTACTCTCTATATATTTGTATCACATAAACAATTTTAAATTAAAATAAACCATATCATTTTGAAGCCATTTTAATAACATATTGGACATTTACGTCGTGGCCTAGTAAATTTGGATTGCCTTAAAATAGTTAGACAACTCCTATTAAAATACCTTATTATCAAAATAAACACTATTTATATAAATAAAAGACAAGATGATAAACTATGTTATATGCGCATTTGCACAAAATGACCATAAAGAGGAGAAGTATGTTTTCAAATGAGAAAACACACTGAGTATTGAAACGTTGTTTAAAATAAGTCAAACTTTACACCTTAGGAGTAGGTTAATATTCCTCACATTTTACATGTGGACAACGACCACAATGTCAAAACATCTTCTAAGAGAAGTAAAGCATTTCACTTTGACATTTATATTTTTTATTTTAATTTATAAAAAAAAAATTAAATTAGGTTTTATATTAATTTGGAAAATTATTAGTTTATTAATTTATATAAATAATTTTAATAAATATTTTTATTGAGATTGATTTTGATTTATTGAATTTTAAGAGAAATTAAATGATTTATTTGGATTGTTGTAAAATTTTATTTTTATACTAAATTTTTTTAGAAAGAAGCATTCTTAGTCGTCGTAGTTTCAGGGAAGTTCGTATTGCAAAGATTATGAAACTACGATCTAATGTGGGTGCACGCGAGAAAGTGACTTTCATAACTCTCATAGTCTTAGAGAGATAGCAAATCCTTTCCACCCATGGTGTTTTAGGAATTGTGCAGCGTCTCATTTCACTATGAAGCTCATGAGAATTCATTCTTATCTTGGCTATATTAATTTTATTTTTCGAATTAATTAAAATAAAAAGATACTTTGATCTTCTAAATTAGGGTTAATGACCTCCTTATAGTATGTTAATTTTCTTTTATCCTCTAATTTTTTTTACCTCACATTTTTTAAACTTAAATGTAATAATGTTTTTAATGTTATTGATATTTTTCACATTTTTTTAAACTTAAATATAATAATGTTTTTAATGTTATTAATATTTTTCAAAATAATATTTTGGAATGGAAAAAAATTATGTTAATAATAAAATATTAAAAAGTATTTAAATTATGTTCTATAATAAAATATTTAGGTTATGTTATTGAAAATTGTTTGAACTCTTATATAAATAGGTTATGTTATTGAAAATTGTTTGAACTCTTATATAAAAATAGGATAAAGATATTATTAATTTATTATAAATAATTTAAATATAATATTTGAAAATAAACGATAATAAAAGATTTTAAATTTCATTTTTCTTTTATAAAATATAAATATTAATTTATATTAAAAATAATCATAATAAAATGATCTAAAATACATGATAATGTCATTAAAAGACTATCGAACACCAATATTTGTCTTCGACTAACTTTTATTCTCGATTTGTTCAAAACTAATACTAAAGACCATTACATCACATGTTATTTAGCAGCAATATTTTACCAAAAAATAAAGCAACTAAGAATTTAACAAAGTAAACTACCTATTATATGTTTTATGTTGTTACACGTGGGACTAGGTACTCGTGTAGATTATTTTCCATTAACCATATCACATCCAATTACACTCTTTTTATTATCTAATGTCTTCTTTAACATTGTTGCTTCTTTCGATCACATATATGATGAGACCATATTGATTTGTGATAGTTATTTATATGGTTTGATAAAAAAATTAAATCCTCTAAGCTCTTTTAAATCGTCGATTCATAATTTTGATATAATTTTAAACAGGACCACTTCATAATTGGGCAAAACCCTGAACAACATTGTTCTGCTATTACAGATGCATGCATTTTGGAAATTACTTAGGAGTCAGAAAACCCTGATCAAGAGATTTGCTACTAGGTTTTGAGAGTCATCATCAAATTGAACTAGGTGGCCAAATGTAGGGTGAGTGCAGCCTCCTCCCCTTCTCTACTTCGGGTGGCCAAATGTAGGGTGAGTGCAGCAGTTACACATGCATTTTTCCCGGTGGAGCAATGATGAGTCTCTACACGACGACTCGTAGCGGGGCACTGTTGCTGTAGTCGTGGCGATTTATGTTGACCGCTTTTTGCAGGTGTGTTGTGACGACATGGCTTGGGCATTGTGACCTGCACCCTCGGCAGTTGGCGATGACTGTTTTGACATGGGTTGGAGCATTGCCTCCATTGTGTGCATGCGTTTTGTTGTGCTACAAAAACCTGTGACCCTCTCCCTTCTATGCTGAGTTTTTCTCTTAGCAGATTCATAGGGCTAGACTTCTAAGGATTGGCGGCGATATTCATGTGGATTGGTGTGATATAGGGGAATGTGTTTCCCCATGTGTAGTTCAAGCATATTTGTTGCATTTTGAAGAGGTATCTGGGTAAAATTGTACTCTACATAGGGTTATCTGTCTCTTTCTCTTGTCGTAGTTGGCTTTTCTGTGGCCACTTTCTACTTTTCTGCTCTCTAGAGCGGTTTTTTGTTTTGGTGCTTAAATGCACAATTATTGATGTTTTTTTTTAACTTATCATAGATCTATGATGCCCTGTTTGTGGGATGAAAAGGGATATTACAATCCTAAATGCTCTTGGAGCAATGATTTTTATGCTTTTGCACATGTAAGACCTTTTGGTCATCGTTCTATGTAAGGCATTTATTCCAAATGAAGAATATGGTTTACGATTTTGAATAAAAATTATGAATTGTGACCTTTTGTTCGTGGAAAAAAAAATTGTTCTACCATGAATGAACCTTGGATCATGGTAGAACTTTGCTTAACGGTTTGAAATTTCTACCAGATTCTTAACCAAATCTGTAATTGGAAAGAAGATTTGTTTCCTACAAGATTAGATTACCTGGAAGGTAAATACCTACTACAATTAAATTCCTTATTTAAATAATGACATTGTACTCACCACTCATGACATCACCCCTTTATACCTCTACTTATTCCTCTCCCTTTGTGTGTGTGTTTGCATCAATTCCTCCTTAAGGCTCCATCCTCCCTCTAGGGACCACAATTCATTGTTAACTCTATTATTGCTCTCTATACTTATGACTATAATCTACATCATAAGCATAAATCATTATACATTATTCATATGCACATGCCACGGGGGGTTCACTCAGTGAACTTGTTACATAGCACGATCGTTCGCATGATATTAAAGAATACCCCTATTTTCACTAAATATTGGAAAATGCATCCAAAAATTGTATTGTTGAACCCCCCTCCCAATATGCCTTTCTAATTAAGAAAACCCCTAGTTTCACCAGATATTGTAGGTATCCAATTTTATCAACTCATTTTTAACACCCCCTTTATATCATATTACCAAGTTGTAACAAATAGGCACCCTAACACATCTTAGTATAAGCAAACAAGATGTTAAATAAAATAATAGTATAATGCTAATAATGATCCCACTAGGATTCCAAGGGCGACTGATCAATTTGTAGCATTGGATAGCGGAACACCCAAAGAAATAGTACTTGGGAAGGAAAAATGCATAAAACGCAACCTAGTCAAGAGATCAACATAACAAAGAACGTAAAAGACTGATAGTCCAATTGTTAGTGCAATTCTTAGAAAATATGAGAATTGAAAATCTTTCACACCACAACCTGCCAATCTACCAATTTTATATCATGTAAATACGAATATAGCCATAGAGAACTCATGTTTTCTATAAGCTTAATAAATTAAACTCCATAAAAATGCAAAGTTGAAACCCTTTTGTGGAGGGACACCCCCACCTTCCTATCAAAACAAACATCATTGATGTAACATACCCTTTTAGCTGGAAAATATTTTGTGTTAACAAACATTATTATAACTTTTATTGTAAAGTTTTATGCTGGATAGGTGTCCAAGGATGACTGTAAATTTGCACAATATATTATTATTAAATAAATAAAATAGGAGACAAACACCTAAGAGGACTGTTGAAAGAGTGGTTACTGATCCACTAGGTGGAATGGAATCTGGTGTAGAAGGCAATGGACAAGTGGCAGCATCATGATGCAACTAACTAGCTGTTGGTATGGGACAACTCCCTTGAAATGTGGTCATAGTGCCCTGAAAGATGGGACTGGAGCTTGAGGCTCATTTATTCTAAATTGACCACTAAAGACCTAGGCAGTCTATATAATAGCCATCAAATTTTGAAATGAGGTTCATCACTTTTCTTGACGAGGAAATTTACCTTGGGGTTCTGCTGTGTTGCACCTAAGAGATTTGATGAGGGGATATGCTATGTTGTTGATCATGTTATGAGTCTGCTAAACTCTGTTTGAGTCCAGGAGGTTGATGCTGAGTGCAGAAGGCATTTTATTACAGGAGGTTGATGCTGAGTGCAGAAGGCATTTTTGGGTGCCTTGCTTCTACACAGATTCCATCTACTTAGTGGCTCAGTAATCAGGCTCAGGGGTTCACTAGAAGCCAGCAGTTCTGCTGCTTATTCTAGAATAGGTTGGGAGGAACAGGCCTCCTTGGGTGTTTGTCGGCCCTATCTTCATCTACAGGTTCTATTTTCTTATATGTTTCATACATGTTAAAGTTCTGTTACATATTAACTTGTACTGTTTTATTTTACAAATTTATTTCAGTATCCTGAGTGAATTAATAATTCTGTAGAAAATTGATTTGATTGAATAAAATAATCTCTGTATTTTTCCCCATGCAAGAAGGATTAACATCGTACTCTAGTACAAAGATAGCTTAAAAGAGAGTGAATTTGATAGGCAAATTTGCCAAGATTGATGAAAAGATTACAACTCTATTTATTTTTCTTAAAGTTTTCCTACTGTTAGTAAGTTAGATGATTTTGTATAATTGGAAGTTCAGACTTCTGTAAATTCCCTTATAGTTCTATTTATGATCTTCAAATAACAAAATTTCAGTCGTGATAATTTCGGTGAAACATATTTAGCTAAGAAAATCTTTGTTGTTTCATGTTTTATCAAACCAATTTCATAACAATGTTGTACAGATCTAACCCTTTATTTTTCAAACTGGAAATTTAGAATTTCTTGCCTTCTATATATTTCACTTTCAACCCCGTTGAAAATTGACTGGTTCCACTGCAAAATTGTTGCTAAAACAAACACATTTTTGTTTTATTTATTACTACAATTATTCCTATCATATTGTACAAAAACCCTAGACTTTATTTTTTTTTACCATTTCATAAAACCCTTGTATCAACATAACAAATAAATGTTATTTCATCTACAGTATTTAAAGACTATTGCATAGTGATCATTCTGGTCGAAAGGCCAAGGGCAATACCCTTTCCATAAAACAATTCAAGTTATCTAAGTTTCCCTTTCATTTCGGTCACCTACGTTTCAACAAAGGAAAACGAACCAAAAACGACGATTTCAAGTTAACACCTATACTATCTCTTTTACCATTCTTACACACACATCTTAAACTCGTATCATAAGATTTCATAAGTTAAAATTCATTACAAATGAAACAATAACAGAGAAGGTTCCACATTTATTTTATACACAGACTTTAACCTGGGTCGAAACCCCATCAAAAACGAAACATAAACATTGTTTTGGAAATCGAAACAATAGTATTTTATTGTCAAATCTCAACTGAGGATCGAAACCCTCGACGGAGTCACATTGCTAGTTCAATACGGAACTAAAAACAAACAAAAAACCCTCAAGACTTTCAAACTTAAACGTTAACCAGGTAGCCGAAGGCACCTTTTTACAGACTCAAAGACTAGACACAAGTCTATTAAAGATCGACGACAGTAAGAAAACGACAACTGATACAACTTCACTGTTGTCTGCATCTGCCCGAGGTTCTACAAAGGGTTTGCCACCGGGGCTTACCGGTTAATGCTTGATATCCGTCGACAATTCCTTAAATTTTCCCACGACGCTGAAGGTTACCTGCCAAGACTTAAAAAAAAAAAGGGGGGTTAAAGTTTGTCCAAACGAAACGTATTCGAAGGAAAAAAGAAAAACAAGATACATTGCAACAGGAATTTAGGACTACGAGAGTTTACCTTTGGGGAACGTTGGCGACTCCCTGTCAAAACAACAGTCGTATCCATGGAGACATCTTTGGCGCCGAGTTGAAATAAATTCGAAGTTCATCACTGCCAATGATCGAACCAAATAACTCTCATGAAAATGCACGGTTTGAACACCTCCAACGCTCAATTCGAATAACTATCAACACACATAGTAGTAATACCTTTCAATGACGTACCCTGCTACACTTACAACTAGTGTCACACCATTAAAACAAAGGTGCCGAAGCACAGAGACACCAGAGGACAGTTACAGGCTTAACCCTTCATTTTAGCGGCCTGTTGGCCTCTCTCCCCGGAGAACCAGGCTCCAAATGAACACAATGCAAAAAACAAGCAATAGTGTAGTCAAACCCTTAGGGTTAGCTCTCATCAACCAGATCGACGGAGGAGATGGTGCCAACACAACAACGCAACAATCAAATTTGGGGGTACGTTCAACTACTTCATTAATTACACATTCAACCCTACAAACTTGTGGGAGGCCGCGTCGACCAGGGCCAAGCTACAGCTCGGTAGGAGCTTATTGTTTCACCAATGGTTATAACATGGAGCCATTTTCGGACGTGCCAACGCAACAAATCCGTAGGAGTTGCAATCCCGTTTTAATGCAAAAGGATCCCATATCACCTCGCCGAACAACTCCTGCAGAAACATTTAAGGCAACATCAGTATCGCATTTATTAATTCCAGCCAACCCTTAAACGTTACATTCCCATATTGTATGCCCAGGGCTATCGCAACATTACATAGTATAGTCACATTAAATTGTATTTGCATTTTATTGTAATGTTTTTACATAATAACATAAATTAGCATACAAATAGAATGTGATATACTTCAAAGTTTCGTAATCAGTTATGTTCACGCTGGGATGTTAAAACATTTCCTAGTTTCTAAGTCATCATCGAGGCCACGTTAAAATTTTATGTGTATTTGCATATCGTAATGTTATAACCCAATGTTTAGCATATTAATATGATCCCGGTTAAATGGTTAAATTATTTCATATATTCTCCAAAGCCTTGACACTTAGCACTTAGTAGTTAGGTTATATAAGTGTCGTTCCATTTATATAAGATTTCTATTTTACATGCTCATTATATTACATGTTTTTGTTTATATGGTAACATATCCATGCCATGGAAATTCAAAAGGTTGATAATACTTTTATATAGTAGATAGGTTACATATTTATAAATAAACAATATGTATTTGCATCTAGTAAATAATATAGTGTAAAATGATTGTTTATCATTTTGTTAAAATTACATTTTCATACTCAAGTAATAATACATCCTTTAAGTATGGTATAGTAATTGCACACTTTTGTAAGTAATAGTTTCCATAAATACGACAGTCCCTAACTTGTGCAAGTCGGGAGGACCTCATATTTTCTTATTTCGTTCAAATCACTGTTTTGTAGAGATAGCAGTGTTCTTACATTTTCATTTCTTTTACAAATAAAGGTTAGTACCAAGTAGCTTTATCCTTATTTCATATAGTAGAATATAAATACCTGAGTGTTGGAAAACAAAACTGGAAGTTTCTTACCGGCATCACCTTCATGCATGGCAGTACACAATCATTTTTATTTATAAAGACGACTAGCTGAAGCACACATAGTTCTTGAATGATTGGAAATATTTTAACCCTTACCTGCAGATCTGTGAAAGAAAGAAACAGTTCCAATGCTTTAGCTTTCAAGCTAAGTAAACCCAAGGGCACCCGATAGAAACCCCTTCAGAAAACATACAACAAAGTCGTCAACATTTAGTTAACCAATCCATAATACATGAGGAAGTATTTATCATTTATCTAGGTCAATTTATAATCTGTAGCCCGCCTATGATATTTTATACATTTGTTTTTTATGTGTAGTACTGTATTCAGTAGTTTGTTAAAGTTCAATAATTCCACAAGTAGTGTTTATAGCATTAAATGCTATTTCTAAAAAGTTTTAAATTTTAGTGATTTTTGGGGTGTTACAATTGATGTCTGAACCCAAATGAACATAGACAAATTCCTTTTACTTTTCAATAACACCGTATGATCATGTGCATATCTTGGATTTGGGTCATTCACAATATCTAATGAATTGCCTCCAGTTCCTCTACATTTATTCTTGCAATCACGGGAATTAACAACATTTAGTTACCTTTTCTTGGGTTATATCTAGTTTTTTTTATCTTTAAAGGATAGGGAAAAATCTCCATTGTTAGGTTTCAAGCATGCAATAGTTATAAAGATACACAAATGGTGAAACTTATATGATACCATTTCATGGTAACGATAACACATAGGGTATGTAAATAAGGATTTATATTTTCACCTATGTTCATGTTAATTCCAATACAATATTAAGAAAAATGCCTTCCATATAAGAATTGAAATTACAATTATGAACGTGTCGAATATAACTCAACCTAACAAATATTCCTAAGTGGCAATGTGAAAATATTAAAGAAGAATACAAAAGGCTGAAAAAAAAATTAGTCAAGAAACATTGATCTAACTTTTCTTGGTTCTAGTGAGCCAAGAAAGATTGGTCTCACTTTTCTTGGTTGTGGTGGAGTAAGGTTTAATTGAATCTCAATGCCCACCTAAACCCCAACCTTAAAAATGAATATGTAAATCTTTTACCTGATGCCTACAAAAAATACAATACAATTGTTCAAGTCCGAAACTCCCATTTAACTATATCTCTTAACTTAAAGATGGAAAACAATATAACATCAATTCAAACCAAGCCTAAATAATCTATTAAATGAGGATTGCTGAAGGCCAATAATCCAAAGAGACTTCCATCGATATTATCATTGGTACACTATTATAAAATTTATGCAAACCTTGGGATCATAAGCAATATCAAATAAAAATGGAAGGTCCTTAAGTTTTAGGTGGTTATGAATTGAGCCCGTGATTTGGATGTATGAATCAATCCGATGATTTGGAGGTTATTCCTTAGCACTACCAACTAAAATAACCCCCAATATTTATATTACTATGTCAAATTAAAAACCCCCCTTGACCCCTTAATACGGGGCAATATATTTTTGAGGTTTTTAAGAGTATTCAACCCCCCAATATGAATGGACATGATATGATATTGCCTCACTAGTGAACCCCCCGTGGCACATGCTTGGCAATGACAAAGGAAACTACAGTGGCCATCCATCCAAACCGACCTCACAAGTCTCCATATTAGTTAACCCATAGGTTATGTTGGACCATGCACAACATAAATATTCAAATTTATGAATACTTCATTGAGTATAGAGTTAACACATCAAAACAATGATTCGATTTATTCAATTGCAAAGTATTACATGTGCTTCTGTTCTACTACAAAGGAGAATTCAAACCTCGTCACTCTGACTCAAATAATATATTCTCTAATTGATTCGTTACACCAATTCTATGTACACACACACACTAATAGATTTATTACTAAACCCATAAAATATTCCCAATATAGGATTAATATATTGTTTGACTATGATGTACTAACCAAGGATATTTCCAGCACCCCCCCCCATTAGTGTGGGCATAGTCCAAAGGGAAAGAAATTGCTTCTCAAGAGAATTAAGACAAAATTCAGTTTGATATTGTCATTAATGGATGGGAACATATCGTCAGTCCAATAGGGATAGTATGAAGTAGAACCTACACTGATTTTATACACATTAAACATTCATGTGAACGAGGCCTCACACATTTGTTTGCACTAGAGAAATCAACAATGCATGCATAGGGACACACCTAATTGTTCATCACAAACTTTACACACTTAAACATCGACATACTCGACCATTTACAAATTTATTTTTAATGAGAACAAATCCTCACTGAACAAAATCATCAGATCAATACACATGTTCCTCCTCACCATCAAGGGGACAATCTTCTCGATACATTGCAAAACCACATTTATCTTCATTGATATTAGTGGCCACCAAAGCTTTGTTCTTTAGTTTTGCATCAATCAAATCATGTGCTCTCTATATATAGTTGATGAGGATACAACCTTGTTGCTTATAGAAATGACATATATGATTTCCTTTGGATCTTTGGAGGTTGACTCATGTTTATCTGCCCCAAAAATAGGTATGGATTTGTTTTTCACAAACACTATTTTTTTTAATCAACTCTTCAATTTTTCTTATTTATCAAGCAAGGAAGAAATCAAGCTTTAGAAACTAGTATCTATTTTACTCAAGATAAATGCTACATTTGAATAGCTAGTAGGAAAGCTATTTGATAGAATAAACTTAACATAATTATCTTCCACTTTAATGTTTATAGAGATAATATATTTGGTAAGGACCAAAACTTATCAAAGTGTTGTACCATGCTATCACCCTCCTCCATTCTTAGCCCAAGCAATCTCTACTTCAATGCCATTGTGGCATTGCTAGTTTTTGAACTAAATAATTTATTCAATGCTTTGTAGATGACCTTGGATGACTTTCAAAAGTTTATGTGATGATGCAAATATGCATCACAACCCTAGGCCAATCATAAGCATTGCTTTCTAGTCTTCAATAGTCCATTTAAATGCCTTGTTGGCATTTGTTGATTTTGCTACTTTGTCATTTACTACATCCGAAAGGTCTTTGTCTATTAGTAATAGTTGGATTTTCACTAGGCAAGTATGAAATTCCCTACACTCAATTTTTTTCCATAGTCAAATTTTCTATGATTTTTTCCTCCCCAATATATTTGTACTTCTTTCTTCCAAAATTCTCTATCAATGGATAATAGGGTTCCTATGCTTTCCTCTATAATATTTTCCTTCAATACTTTTCTTTTCTATATAAGGAATTCCTACTTCTCTGCAAATCACATTCTCCTTTGAAGATGCCAAAGAATGAAAGACAAATAGGGTTATTACAGTTCCTCTATGAAAACCAAACCTTGATATGGGTTAAGGGAAACTCTCTTATCCTCATGAGATGGGAATGGCAACTCGATTTTCTTGATACAATGACTCCTTCTCTACAGAGTGATTGTAGCTCAATTTTCTTATGCTATAGCTAGATTCTTCATTGCATAAATGAACATATACATTGCAATGCATAGTAGAACTTGATAGATTCTCTCGTTAATGAAAAAGGTAAAATAAAATGAAAAGTGTTTTTCAACAAAATAATCGTGCTCATACATCTTACAAAAATATCAATAGAAATTACCATAGACATTGAAAAAAATATATTTGTCTTGGAGTTCTCAGTACAACATAAAAGAAAAAATGGAAATTGATTTATCAACATCCACCTAGGATTGAGTATGGTTCTATCGTTCTAAACTGTTATGCAATAAATTCCCAGAAAAAACCATTAGAAGAGCAGAAATAGACCAGAAGAGAGTAATCAATGCCTTAATAATGTAGAACATAGATGAATAGAAATCCTCTTCGAGGGGGCAACCTCCTTATACAATGTACTGAGTACACAAGACACACAAATTAAAATATCTCCTTCCTATATATGGGAGATTAAGAGGTACAATTACAACTCACAAACCCAAGCTGACATAAATAATATAACCATATTAATGACAATTACCACTCCTGGACCAAATCCGACATCAAAACTAATGTAATGCACCACAATATAGGGGGAAATGCGCCCCCATTTAGGGATTAACATGCCCCTCCCCTTCAGACAAGTGTTATCCTCAACACTTGATTAGTTGTGGATGCTTATGTATGAAGGACTCATCTTCCCATGTCGAATCTTCCACTGGCAGGTTCTTCCACTTGATGACGTACTCAGTAATAGCCCGATTTCGTAGCTATTTGGTCAGTGTTTCAGTGATTTGTTCAGGTTCCAATATGACTTTTCCTTCTTCATCAAGCTCAGGTAAGATTGTTTGAATTGGGATCTTGTCTCCTATGACCTTCTTTAAGAAAGAAACATGGAAAACTGGATGCACTCTTGAAGATGAAGGGAGCTCCAATTTGTAAGTCATACTACCAATCTTCTACAACACTTTATAAGGACCATAATACTTGGGTTCTAATTTATTGTCCTTATTTAGTTGCTTGAGGGACATCTTCTTGTAAGGTTGTAGCCTCAGAAATACCCAATCCCCTTCTTCGAAACTCCTTTCATTGCGATGTTGATCACCTTGTTTCATCCTATTTTGTGAGATAGCCAGGTTGTCCTTAAGTATGTGGAGAACTTCTTGCTGGTGCTGTATGTGATCTTCCATGGTTTGAACTTTAGATTTTCCTTTTAAGGGATATGTGATAGAGGGAGGTTGGGACCCATAAAGTTCCATAAATGGAGATATTTTTGATGATGTATGGAAGGAAGTATTGTACCACCATTCTTCCAAAGATAACCATTTCACCAACTATGTTTGTTTATCATATGCAAAGCAACGAAGATTTCCTTCCAAACATTTGTTCACTATCTTAGTTTTCCCATCATATTAAGGATGATAAGATGAACTGTGAGCCAATTGGGTACCCAAACAGGAAAACAATTCAATCCAAAATTTTCCAGTGAAAACTAGATCTCTATCACTTGCAATAATCTTCAGATTTCCATGTAACTTCTGAACTATTTCCATAAAGGCTGCTGCTATTGTTCTTGCATTAAAAGGGTGAGAGAGTGCAAAAAAATGTACATGCTTCGTGAGTCTATCAACAACCACCATAATACCATTATTTCCTTCTTACTTGGGTAGACCTCTGATAAAATCCATTGATACTTCCTCCCAACAATAGCAAGGTATGTCTAATGGTTGTAGAAGTCCTGGGGTCTTAACTATTTCAGTCTTATTCTGCTAGAAAATCAAACATTCAGCGACGAACCTTTGAACATCAAATTTAATACCTTCCCAAAAAATATTCCTTCTTGACCATGTGGTAAGTTTTCAGGAATCCAGAGTGCACACCTATAGGAGAGGTGTGTAACTCCGAGAGGACCTTTTGTTTGAGTTGGGAGTTTTTGCATAAATATAAGCGATCCTTATACCATAGTGAATCATTTTTCCACACAATATTATTTGATACACTGTGATAGTTTTGTAGCTTTTGAATGAGCATCCACACAGATAGGTCATTTTTCCATTATTCCCTTGCTGCTACTACCCAGTCGGGTTGTAGAATGGAAATTGCACAAAGTAATGCCCCAACATCTTCATATTTTCTGGATAGTGCATTTGGCACTACATTATGTTTCCCTTTTCGATAGATGATTTCAAAGTCATATCCCAACATCTTGGTTACCCATTTTTGTTGCTCTTCCGAAGATAGTCTTTGTTCCAAGAAGTATTTAATACTATAATGATATGTTTTGACCTTGAAGTGCCTACCATTTTTTAAGAGCATGTAGTATTGCCAACATTTCCTTCTCATAAATGGGCTTCTATAAGTGCTTTCCCTTGAGTGGATGACTTTTGAAAGTAAGCAGGTGTCCTTATTGCATTAGAATAGCACCAATGCCATTTCCTAAAGCATCAGATTCCACAATAAAGGTTTTTGTGAAGTCTGGTGTAGCCAAAATAGGAGCCTTGCACATTGCCTCTTTAAGTTGTTCAAAATCTTGAGTTGCCTTTGGAGTCCAAGAAAATGCATCTTTCTTCAATAATGCTATTATAATTGCTGCTATCCTTCCATAGTTCCGAACAAACGTTTGGTAGCACCCTATCAGACCTAGGAATCCTCAAAAATTCTTTAGGGTTTTGGGAATTGGCCAGTCCATCATGGGTTTAATTTTGTTGGGGTTTACCTTGGCACCTTCATGAGATACAATATGTCCCAAATACTCTACCTCCTTTAACCCAAAGAAACATTTGGAAGGTTTTGCATATAGTTGTTGATCCTTTAGTAGTTGTAGTACCCTATCAACATGTTGAACATGTTCTTCCCAAGACTTTCTATAGATTAGTATATCATCAAATAACACTAGCACAAATTTTCTAAGGAAAGGATTGAAAATGGAATTCATCAAAAATTGAAATGTGGAAGGCGCATTCGTGAGACCAAATGGCATGACCAAAAATTCATAATGACCTTCATGAGTTCTAAATTTTTATTTTTGGATGTATTCATCCTTCATTCTAATCTGATGATACCCAGAACGAAGATCCAAATTTGTGAAGAAAACTGCTCCATGTAATTCATCTAACAATTCATTAATGACAAGAATGGGAAACTTATCTTTAATGGTAATCTTGTTAATCTCTCTTTAATCTGGACACATGCGCCATGATCCATCTGGCTTGTGTATCATTACCACTGGTGCAGAGTAAGAACTTTGGCTAGGCCTAATTATGTCTTCAACCATACGCTCAATCTCACTCTTCTGGCCATAGGGGTCTCTATAAGGTTTGATGTTAGGAGGAACACTTCTTGTAATTAAGTGAACAAAATGATCAAAATATCGAAGTGAGTGTATGTATCAAATGAGGAACACACCTCCTCTATTTATACACTACTCTGACATATCTTTTACACAAGTACATGTAGGCTCGTATTTAACCATTAGGTTAAATACCCTATTATAACTGACTGGGCTGACCCCACTAGGGTGGTCTAACAACCCTTTGACCCACATAACACATACAGGGCCGACCCCCACTAGGGAAGTCTAATAACCCAAGTTACCACATTCCGACGGAGGAATAAACATCTCCGGATATACAATAAGATCTTTATGGAGGAATGAAACATCTCCGGAATAATAAAGTACAAATATAATATTCTTTGAAGTTACAATATTTCAACCCTCCCCCTTAACGAGAAGGATATTATAACAGTATCTGCACGAGCAAGGAGTCATCAACATCATACATGATACATCTATAAATCATTGGAAGCTTTCTCAACATCATCAGTAACTCAAGCAGTTACTGGAACATCTTCAATACTGGAACATCAACATCTTCAGTATTGAGTCTTTATCTTCTGTAGCACTCGAACAGCTACAACAACATCAACATCTAGATCCTCACGATCATCAGTATCGTCATCTCACGATCATCAACATCGTCATGACACGATCATCAGCATCGTCATGACACGATCATCAACATCGTCAGCATCGTCATCACATGATCATCAGCATCGTCATCACATGATCATCGGCATCGTCATCACACAAGTATCCATACCGATACAAGTAACCACATCAACACACATAATCATATTACAGGATGATCAATCCTGCTCTCTTTAGGACATAGGTCCATGGATGATGCAATCCTGTCATGTACCTTTTGAACCGAGGTCCAAGGACGATCCAGTCCTACCATGTACCTTTTGAACCGAGGTCCAGGGACGATCTAGTCCTATCATGTACTTTTTGAACCGAAGTCCAGGGACGATCCAGTCCTATCATGTACCTTTTGAACTGAAGTCCAGGGACGATCCAGTCCTAACATGTACCTTTTGAACCGAAGTCCAGGGACGATCCAGTCCTATCAATTCTTGGAGACCTCATGTCTACGGCTCAGTTCACAGGACCAAAGTCCAAGGATGATCCAATCCTTACCGTACATTTAGGACCGCGTCCAAGGATGACTTAATTCTCCACCGTACATTTAGGACCACGTCCAAGGATGACTTAATCCTCCACCGTACATTTAGGACCACGTCCAAGGATGACTTAATCCTCCACCGTACATTTAGGACCACGTCCAAGGATGACTTAATCCTCCACCATACATTTAGGACCACGTCCAAGGATGACTTAATCCTCAACCGTACATTTAGGACTACATCCAAGGATGACTTAATCCTTCACCGTACATTTAGGACCACGTCCAAGGATGACTTAATCCTCCACCGTACATTTAGGACCACGTCCAAGGATGACTTAATCCTCAACCGTACATTTAGGACTACGTCCAAGGATGACTTAATCCTCCACCGTACATTTAGGACCACGTCCAAGGATGACTTAATCCTCAACTGTACATTTAGGACCACGTCCAAGGATGACTTAATCCTCAACCGTACATTTAGGAACTATGTCCAAGGATGACTTAATCCTCAACCGTACATTTAGGACTATGTCCAAGGATGACTTAATCCTCCACTGTACATTTAGGACCATGTCCAAGGATGACTTAATCCTCAACCGTACATTTAGGACCACGTCCAAGGATGACTTAATCCTCAACCGTACATTTAGGACCTACGTCCAAGGATGACTTAATCCTCAACCATACATTTAGGACTATGTCCAAGCATGACTTAATCCTCCATCGTACATTTAGGACTACGTCTAAGGATGACTTAATCCTCAATCGTACATTTAGGACCACGCCCAAGGATGACTTAATCCTCAACCGTACATTTAGGACTACGTCCAAGGATGACTTAATCCTCAATCGTCCACCAAGGACTTCATTCTCGAAGACATACGTCTACGGCTCTTCTTTAGGACTGAAGTCCAGGGATGATCCAATCCCCTCACATGTTCACCAAAAACTTCATTCTCGAAGACATACGTCTACGGCTCTTCTTTAGGACTGAAGTCCAGGGATGATCCAATCCCCTCACATGTTCACCAAGAACTTCATTCTCGAAGACATACGTCTACGGCTCTCTTGAGGATGATGCAATCCTATCATGTCCACCAAGGACTTCATTCTCGAAGACATACGTCGACGACTCTTCTTTAGGACTGAAGTACAGGGATGATCCAATCCCCTCACATGTTCACCAAGAACTTCATTCTCGAATACATACGTCTACGGCTCTCTTGAGGATGATGCAATCCTATCATGTCCACCAAGGACTTCATTCTCGAAGACATACGTCTACGGCTCTCTTTAGAACATATGTTCAAGGATGATGAAATCCCCTTGTCACCTTTGACCCTGTCTAAGGACCATCCACCAACCTCTCTGTCGGCATCACTAATATAGGTATCCTCATCATCGAGCTCACTGTCGATGCAGGCAATCTCATCATGAGTTATCACATCACTCCCCCTTTCGAGGAGGGTCCTTCTGAACTATATTAAGTTTGTCTCGAAAAAATTTATTTGAGGTAGAGGTTTGGTTAGTACATCGGATCGGTAGAAGTTTGGTTAGTACATTGGTAACTTGTTACAAATTCAAACTTTTGGTTCCTTTCTGCACCATATCTTGGAACACTAGATTCTCTGCCATCTTGATACAACTCTGTTTGTCACATAGGATCACAGTTGGGTCTATCTCTAAGTCATACAATCCTGAAGCCATACTGTTTCATAACTTAGCAGAGCAAGAAGCCATATATTCTGCTTGTGCTAAGAGCCACACTATATTGCTTCCTTCTAAACCATGAGATCATGGATGATCCCAGACAGTAACATCCTCTCGATGTGCTCTTCCTGTCTGATACAATTTCTGCCCAAACAACATCTGTGTAGCCATCTGAAGTCATGATCTCTAAGATAACATAGATCAAAATCTATCGTATCCTTTAGGTATTTCATCACATGCTTTGCAACTAACAGGTGAACACATCTGGTTTTCCACTAGATACTGACACAAGGTGTTCACAACAAAGCATATATCTGACCTAGTATTTGTTAGACACATCAATGACTCAATATTTTGTCTGTACAGAGTTCTATCCACTAACTCTGATGAGTCATCTGATAACAACTTCTAGAGTGGCCATTCCAACACATCAAGTCCTTTTAATATTTTTCAGCATGCTTTCCCTGGTTGAGAAAGATTCCTTCTGAGCCTTGCCATACTTCCAGACCTAGGAAGTAATACATTAATCTGAGATATTTCATTTTCTTTTATGCAGCCATCTATCTATGCCATCTCCCATTAGATGGGTCTACTGATATGAACCTCAACATCATTCGAACTCTGAGGTGAGTTCCTTCTTGTATCCATGTCATCTGTGCATAGAATCCATATTCAATCTTGTAGCAAAGGTTGAGATCCACATCACCCATGATGATCATTAAGCTCATCAATTGATTATCGATCCTGGGTACCCATACAGAACCTGATTCACACTTCTTCTTTAATTACATCATTAAGAGAATGGTCTTATCTATCCACTTGGAGCAAACATCTTGTTATGATTCTCTTCCTCTTTCTAAGAGAATCTTCTAGCCATGAGCCTTCTATATTTTGTTTGATTTGTAAATCTTCTTGTTGAACATCCATCACTTGTTCGGTGTTCATTATTCTTCATGATCTTTCCTACAAAACAAAATTAAGTACATGATTAGTAATACTTCATAATCATGAAATCATGTTGACATGATAACCTATTATGCATACAGATATCATTTACATAGTTATGCAACTATCTTGACCAATACTTTGGCACAACACTTTCCCATATCCTGTATGCATACAGTGGCTATCTAGATGCCTTCCATCTCTACCAGAACATACTATCGAGAGTGTGCACAGCTCTCAGCATGTCAGCAAAGAGGTTTCATTCTAGACAAGCAACAATGGAATGTTTGTCCAACTTACCAATCATATGCATATTAGTAGTATACTGTTCAATGCTCTATGAATGTTTACACTCAGCATCATATATTCTTATGCATACAACCTATTACAGGCAATATCATTTACTATTTCAAATAACAACTCAAATACTTATCTTTTATGTTTGTGTGGTTGCCTCCCGCTTGATCTTCTGTATGTCTTTTGAACTTCTATTCATTCTGTACCACTGTGCATTCTCAAGTGTGCACTAGTGTCATCCTCATGATCTCATACACAAATATACATTCATTAGTATATTCTCAAAACATTCTAATTCTAAATAATCTTGAATATGTATAGTCATGATCATTAGTATTTAGGGTTTCAAGGAAGTCTTCTTTTACTCATGCATATTCTTGTTTGATAATAGTACTCTTCTGGTTAGTTAATCAAGATAAGAGATATAATGTGCATAAACCCTTGATTAACTTTATTAATAAGCATAATCAATCATACCAAGTATACTTATATAGGGGATCCTAACACAAGGTAAGATTCTAACTTGACATAGGAAAACATACTTGGATTAGTATACTTGCTTAGTTATGTACAACATACCTAAACAATCTCTTCAATGATTTAGAGATCCTGAGCTAGAACCTGCATGTCTCATAGGTTAAGCATAATATATCAAAGTCATACATACCTCGTAAGTAGAACAAAGATTATGGATGAGTCTTTGTCTTCATGTGGAACTTGATTTGTCTTTCGTGATGTACCTGAATCTTGTTAGCAGACAACATCAACCTCACACAACACCATAATGCATTAGTACAATCATATAGCCCTAATCAATGAATGTCTTCGATCATTCACATGCATTCATACTGTTACTAGGGTGATAATATAAGTCTAACATTAATCAAGATTGTACTAACAAATAATATGAAGACAAACACATTATGAATTTAATCAGGAATCAAATTTCAAGACATACCTGAACCTCCTTGAGTCATACCTATCGAGACTTCTTGTAGTCTTCTTATGTAAGGCCTTAACCTCAACTCCCCTGAAACTTGATCTGGAGCTTGATTAGGGTTTGCTAGAGAAACCCTAAAAATTCAATCTTTGACTTTCACACTTCTGAATGGATGGAAGGATGTGTCTTGCTAAGCTGATCAAACTAGCATACTTCAATTTTGAAATCTCCAAAATTTGACCCCTCAAAATTGCCTTCGAAACTTCTGGATCTTCTAGACAGGAACCCGAACTAGAGTTTGATGAAGCCCACCTTTCTGTCCAATCAAAAGGTTCGTTCCAAGGTTCTAAACTCTTATTTTTCTGAGGAGCTTCCAGCCGTGGTTACAGACTTCAAAAATTCCAACTTTTGCTGAAGCCCTAATTTTCCATCTTTCTGATCAAAATCCCGAGCTAGGGTTTAATCAAGCCCGGTCTTTTACCCAACCAAAAAATTCGATCTTGGTCTCTAAATTTCAATTTTCCTGAGTAGCATTCAGCAGTGGATTCCGATTCCAAAAATTCTAACTTTCTCCGAAACCCTAAATTCTGGAAGCCATGAATAAAGGTGCTCCAAAAATAATTCTGTTTTGACAGAAATATGTACCTAATTGTTTTTGCTATAACTCTGAAATTTTCGCTCCACAGGGTCTGAAAACGTTTTCTGCAGTAGCCTGACCTGTCATCTTTCCATCCTGACAGGTCTGACCTCAATTGGATTTTCTTAGAGAGAGTTATGCCAAATGTCACAACGTGACCTGTTTTGGGATAATACAGGAGAGCGAACTTGTACAGCGTGCCACATGTCACTGTTTGAACTTCGGCCTCTGAAAACCTTTCCTGAGATATCTTGCCTTGTTATCTTTCCATCTTGACATGTCTGACCTCAATTGGACTCTCTGAGAGAGAGTTATGCCAAGTGTCGCAACGTGACTTGTTTATGGGATAAAACAGGAGATCGAACTTGTACGGCATTCCACATGTCACTGGTTCAGCTTCGGCCTCTGAAAACATTTCCTGAGATAGTACAGTCTGTGTACTACATGTCACTGGTTCAGCTTCGGCCTCTGAAAACCCTAACTTGTACTGATCATAACTTACAAAGTACAACGAATATGAGGGTGCCCTTTGGACACAAGATACATGGAAATTTTATCTACGACCGGTGAAGGTTTCAGATCCTGAACCTTCGCCCAAATGGATTTATAGCGAAAGTTCCACGATGACTGGTTTTTGCTATATAAAACCCTAACCTTCAAATTGTCGTAAGTAAAGCAAGTGTCGTAAGTGCCATACCTTGCCTTCCTTCAGTTTAGCTCTGATACTATGTTAAGATTTAATATGCTAAGACAGAAAATAGCAGCATTACATTCCATTTCACAATAATAGCATATACATGATCACTGAAGAAACAACAAGCATAGCATAAACACAAGAGACACAGATTTATCCTGGGAAACCCTCATGGGGTAGAAAACCCAGTAAAGATTCCTCAATATAGATGACCAGCAATATACAAAGATGAAAACCAAAGATATGATCTCCTCCTCCACCATAGCAGACCTCTCCTCCACAAGTGTGCCTCTCTCTCAAGTGAGTGTACGTATCAAATGAGGAACACACCTCCTCTATTTATACACTACTCTGACATATCTTTTACACAAGTACATGTAGGCTCGTATTTAACCATTAGGTTAAATACCCTATTATAACTGACTAGGACGACTCCACTAGGGTGGTCTAACAACCCTTTGACCCACATAACACATACAGGGCCGACCCCCACTAGGGAAGTCTAATAACCCAAGTTACCACATTCCGACGGAGGAATAAACATCTCCGGATATACAATAAGATCTTTATGGAGGAATGAAACATCTCCAGAATAATAAAGTACAAATATAATATTATTTGAAGTTACAATATTTCAACAATGTTATCCTTCAAGGTTCCAATAAATAGATCCAACAGATTATCTTCTGAAATGTTCTTCACTCTAAGACTTAACTTCTAAAATTGCTTGATGTGCGATGTAACTAGACCATTTTTCTTGAGATTTATTAACTGGCTAAAGAAGGTGTTTCTATTAATATCCCAATAATGTGAAATAAATTCTTTGGTGAATATAGACCAATATATAATAGAGTCCTCTTTACGGTCACTGTAATGTCCCTTGTTAAGAATTTTATTAAAATGGCAAATTTTCACTTTTTTCCCTAGTTAGACCTTTGACTAGTTTTGAGCTCTAGGTCCCCAAATTGTTCCAATTGCTCCCAAATATTCTGAGAAGGTGTTGAATATTGTAACTTCTAAGAATATTATATTTGTACATTATTTATTCTGGAGATGTTCCATCCCTCCGAGGTGATTCTATTATGTATCCGAAGATGTTTATTCCTCCGAGGAGTTATGGCAACTAGGGTTATTAGACCCACCATGTGGGGGTCAGCCCAGTCAGTTATAATAGGATATTTAACCTAATGGTTAAATACGAGCCTACATGTACTTGTGTAAAATATATGTCAGAGTAGTGTATAAATAGAGGAGGTGTGTTCCTCATTTGACACACTCACACACTTGAAAAGAGGAGCACTTGTCTGGGAGATTTGCTAAGGAGGATTAGAAGGAGGGAGCACATCTTGTATTTTGGTTTATCATCTTATTGAGGAAAGCTTTGCTGGGTTTTCTACCCCATGAGGGTTTCCCAGGATAAATCTGTGTCTCTTGTGTTTATGCCATGCTTGTTGTTTCTTCAGTGATCCTGTATATTCTATTATTGTGAAATAGAATGTAATGTTGCTATTTTCTGTCTTAGCATATTGAATTTTAACATGGTATCAGAGCTAACCTGAAGGAAGACAAGGTATGGCACTTACGACACTTGCTTTACTTCCGACAATTTGAAGGTTAGGGTTTTACATAGCAAAAACCAGTAATCATGGAACTTTCTCTATAAATCCATTTTTGTGAAGGTTCAGGGTCTGAAAAGTTTAAAGGTCGAAGATAACATCCCCAGGTACCTTGTGTCCAAAGGGCACCCTCAGATTCGTTGTACTTTATGAGTTATGATCAGTACAAGTTAGGGTTTCTGCCTCTTCCAGATCTCAGTCAAAATCAGGGGACCTTGGAAAAAAGGTCATAACTTGGGATAGGAAGCTCCAAATGAAATTTCATAAAACGTGACAAGTAGTACACAGACTGTACTATCTCAAGAAACGTTTTTAGAGGTCAAAGGTGAACCAGTGACACGTGGCATGCCGTACAAGTTCGCTCTCCTGTTTTATCTTATAAACATGCCACGTTGCGACACTTGCCATAACTCTCTCTCAGAGAGTCCAATTGAGTTCAGACCTGTTAGGATGGAAATATAACAGGGTGAGCTATCTCAGGAAAAGTTTTCAGAGGTCGAAGATCAAACAGTGACACGTGGCACGTCGTACAAGTTTGCTCTCCTGTTTTATCCCATAAACAGGTCACGTTGCGACACTTGGCATAACTCTCTCTCAGAAAATCCAATTGAGGTCAGACCTATCAGGATGGAAAGATGACAGGTCAGGCTACTGCAGAAAACATTTTAAGACCCTGTGGAGCAAAAATTTCAGAGTTATAGCAGAAGCAATCAGGTGCATATTTCTGTCAAAACAGAATTATTTTTAGCACCTTTATTCATGGCTTCCGTAATTTAGGGTTTCGGAGAAAGTTGGAATTTTTTGAAGTATGTAACCACGGCTGGAAGCTCCTCAGAAAAATAAGAGTTTAGAGCCTTGCATCGAACCTTTTGATTGGACAGAAGGGTGGGCTTCATCAAACCCTAGTTCGGGTTCCTGTCCAGAAGATCCAGAAGTTTCGAAGGCAATTTTGAGGGGTCAAATTTTGAAGATTTCAAAATTGAAGAATGCTAGGTTGATCAACTCAGCAAGACATATTCTTCCATCCATTCAGAAGTATGAAAGTCAAAGATTGAATTTTTAGGGTTTTTTTAGCAAACCCTAATCAAGCTCCAGATCAAGTTTCAGGGGGAGTTGAGGCTAAGGCCTTACATAAGAAGACTACAAAAAGTCTCGACAGGTATGACTTAAGGAGGTTCAGGTACATTACAAAAGACAAATCAAGTTCCATGACCATGACAACATGAAGACAAAGACTCACGAGGTATGTATGACTTTGTTATATTATGTTTAACCTACGAGACATGCAGGTTCTAGCTCAGGATCTCTAAATCATTGAAGAGATTGTTTAGGTATGTTGTACATAACTAAGCAGGTATACTAATCCAGGTATGTTTTCCTATGTCATGTTAGAATATTACCTTGTGTAAGTATACTTGGTATGATTGGTTAGTAATCAAGGGTTTATGCATATTATGTCTCTTATCTTGGTTGATGATTTAACTAACTAGATCAAACAAGAATATGCATGAGTAAAAGAAGACTTCCTTGAAACCCTGAATACTAATGATCATGACTGTACATATTCAAGATTATTTAGAATTAGAATGTTTTGATAATATTGAGAATATACTAATGAATTTATGTTTGTGTATGAGATCATGAGGATGACACTAGTGTACACTTGAGCATGCACAGTGGTACAGAATGAATAGAAGTTCAGAAGACATACAAAAGATCAAGCGGGAGGCAACCACACAAACATAAAAGATAAGTATTTGAGTTGTTATTAGAAATAGTAAATGATATTGCTTGTATGCATATTTGTATTCCTATAATATATCATGCTGAGTGTAAACATTCATAAAGCATTGAACAGTATACTACTAATATGCATATGATTGGTAAGTTGGACAAACATTCCATTGTTGCTTGTCTAGAATGAAACCTCTTTGCTAACATGCTGAGAGCTGTGCACACTCTCGATAGTATGTTCTGGTAGAGATGGAAGGCATCTAGATAGCCACTGTATGCATACAGGATATGGGAAAGTGTTGTGCCAAAGTATTGGTCAAAATAGTTGCATAACTATGTAAATGATATCTGTATGCATAATAGGTTATCATGTCAATATGATTTGATGATTATGAAGTATTACTAATCATGTACTTAATTTTTATTTGTAGGAAAGATCATGATGAATGATGAACTCTGAACAAGCGATGGATGTTCAACAAAAGATTTACAAATCAAACACACTATAGAAAGCTTGTGGTTAAGAGATTCTCTTAGAAAGAGGAAGAGAATCATGATGAGATGTTTTGCTCCAAGGGACTAGATAAGACCATTCTCTTAATAATGTAATCAGGTTCCGTATGGGTTCCCAGGATCGGTAGTCAATTGATGAGCTTAATGATCATCATGGGTGATGTGGATCTCAACCTTTGCTACAAGGTTGAATATGGGTTCTATACACATATGACATGGATGCAAGAAGGAACTCACCACAGAGTTCGAATGATTTTGAGGCTCATTTTAGTAGACCCATCTGACGAGAGGTGGCACAGATAGATATGTAGAAGATCACTCAATGCTGAGTGTGAATAATGGACAATTGACAGCTTTATGACAAAGCTTGGGCTTTACCAGAAGTAAAGCTGTTCCTAACCTTTACCTTAAGGTTGTGGATGATGAACCTATCATACCATTATTGTATGGCGATGATCTCTTTCTGACAAGGAATGAGAAACAAGTCATGAAAATGGCTGCAGAAATGAAAATGAAAGATCTCGGATTAATGCACTACTTCTTAGGTCTAGAAGTATGGCAAGATCCAAAAGGAATCTTTTAATTCAAGGTAAGTATGCTGTGAAGTTTCTAAAAAGATTTGATATGTTGGAGTATAAAGCCATGGCCACTCCCATGGACTCCAACTTGAAGTTGTTAGTTAATGACTCATCGTATTTAGTGGACCTAACCCTATATAGACAAATCATTGGGTCATTGATGTATTTAACAAATACTAGGCCAGATATATGCTTTGCTGCAAATACCCTAAGTCAGTATCTAGTAGAACCTAGAAAGGTTCACTTAATAACTACAAAGCATGTAGTGAGGTACCTAAAAGGTACATTAGATTTTGGTCTATATTATCTTGGAGGTCATGAACTCCGTTTACATGGTTACTCAAATTCTGATTGGGTAGGAAGTGCCTCAGACAGAAAGAGTACATCAGGTGGATGTTATAGTCTTGAATCTGCCATGATCTCATGGTTCAGCAAGGAACAATCTAGTGTGGCTCTCAGTACTGCTGAAGCAGAATATATATATATAGCTGTCTGCTCTGCCAGCTGTGAAACAATGTGGCTTCATAAGCTATTATATGGAGTGTTTGACTTAGAAATGGATTCCACTATGATTATGTGTGACATTCAAAACTGCATCAAGATAGAAAATCTTGTATTCCACAATAAGTCAAAAACACATAGAGATCCGATACTTCTATATACGAGATATGGTGCAGAGAGGAGCTATCAAGCTCGAGTATATAAGCACTGAGGATCAGATTGCTAATATCTTGACTAAACCTCTGTCTCGAGTAAAGTTTGAATACTTCCGAGACAAGCTTGGTATAGTCCAGAAGGACCCTCCTCGAAAGGGGGAGTAGCATAGTATCTGATAACAAGTCTGTCTCATCAATGATTAGGTTACCTATTTACTGCACCTAGTTACTTAGAATTATTTAGATTTAGGAATCTTATATTTTTTCTTTTGATGATAGATGTATACATGCTTTTGATGATAGATGTTATGCATGTTTTGATGAGGAGGATACATTTTTTGTTATACATGTTTTGATGATGAGGATACATGTTTTGTTATACATGTTTTGATGATGAGGATACATGTTTTGATGATGAGGATACATGATTGACACATGTTTTGATGAAGTTCTTGGTAAACATGTGAGGGGATTGGATCATCCCTGGACTTCAATCCGAAAGAAGAGCTGTAGACATATGTCTTCGAGAATGAAGTCCTTGGTGGACTTGAGGGGATTGGATCATCCCTGGACTTCAGTCCTAAAGAGAGCCGTAGACGCATGTCTTCGAGAATGAAGTCCTTGGTGGACTTGAGGGGATTGGATCATCCCTGGACTTCAGTCCTAAAGAGAGCCGTAGACGTATGTCTTCGAGAATGAAGTCCTTGGTGGACTTGAGGGGATTGGATCATCCCTAGACTTCAGTCCTAAAGAGAGCCGTAGACGTATGTCTTCGAGAAT
Source organism: Larix kaempferi (assembly GCA_027924585.1). Taxonomy (NCBI): domain Eukaryota; kingdom Viridiplantae; phylum Streptophyta; class Pinopsida; order Pinales; family Pinaceae; genus Larix; species Larix kaempferi. Next base: position 5,908,012 of record BSBM01000063.1, on the reverse strand, counting down.
GAAATCCTTGGTGGACTTGAGGGGATTGGATCATCCCTGGACTTCAGTCCTAAAGAGATCCGTAGACGTATGTATTCGAGAATGAAGTCCTTGGTGGACTTGAGGGGATTGGATCATCCCTGGACTTCAGTCCTAAAGAGAGCCGTAGACGTATGTCTTTGAGAATGAAGTCCTTGGTGGACTTGAGGGGATTGGATCATCCCTGGACTTCAGTCCTAAAGAGAGTCGTAGACGTATGTCTTCGAGAATGAATTCGTTGGTGGACTTGAGGGGATTGGATCATCCTTGGACTTCAGTCCTAAAGAGAGCCGTAGACGTATGTCTTCGAGAATGAAGTCCTTGGTGGACTTGAGGGGATTGGATCATCCCTGGAATTCAGTCCTAAAGAGAGCCGTAGACGTATGTCTGCGAGAACAAAATCCTGAATGAACATGTAAGGGGATTGGATCGTCCTCAGACTTTAGTCCTTTGAATTGAGCCATAGACATGATGTCTCTGAGAACTAAATCCTGAATGAACAAGTAAGGGGATTGGATCGTCCTCGGACTATGGTCCTTTGAATTGAGCCGTAGACATGAGGTCTCCGAGAATTGAATGATAAGACTGGATTGTCCCTGGACTTCAGTTCAAAAGGTACATGATAAGACTGGATCGTACCTGGACTTCGGTTTAAAAGGTACATGATAGGACTGGATCGTCCCTGGACCTTGGTTCAAAATGTTCATGACAAATCCTAGAATTGTTCTAGGTTACATCCAGCATGAAACAGGGCTGGCTCTGTAGATGTGATACATCCAGCATGAAACAGGGCTGGCTCTGTAGATATGATACATCCAGCATGAAACAGGGCTGGCTCTATAGATATGATACATCCAGCATGAAATAGGGCTGGATCTGTAGATATGATACATCCAGCATGAAACAGGGCTGGCTCTGTAGATGTGATACATCCAGCATGAAATAGGGCTGGCTCTGTAGATGTGATACATCCAGCATGAAACAGGGCTGGCTCTGTAGATGTGATACATCCAGCATGAAACAGGGCTGGCTCTGTAGATGTGATACATCCAGCATGAAACAGGGCTGGCTCTGTAGATGTGATACATCTAGCATGAAATAGGGCTGGCTCTGTAGATGTGACACATCCAATATGAAAAAGGACTGGCTCTGTGGTGGTAAATCCTAGATCTAATCTAGGTCACATCCAGTATGAAAAAGGACTGGCACTGTGGTTGGGATTGGATCGTCCCTAGACATGAGACTTGTCTTAAAGAGATAAGGATTGATCATCCTGGAACTTGATCTGGATTGCATCATCCATGGACCTATGTCCTAAAGAGAGTAGGATTGATCATCCTGTAATATGATCGTGTGATGACGATGCTGCTGATCGTGTATGTTGATCGTATGATGACAATGTTGATCGTGTGATGATGATGCTGCTGATCGTGTGATGACGATGCTGATCGCATGATGACGATGCTGATCGTGTGATGACGATGCTGCTGATCGTGTGATTACGATGCTGCCGATCGTGTGATGACGATGTTGATCGTATGATGACGATGTTGCTGATCATGTGATGACGATGCTAATCGTATGATGACGATGCTGATCGTATGATGACGATGCTGCTGATCGTGTGATGACGATGTTGCTGATCGTGTGATGACGATGCTGATGATCGTGTGATGACGATGCTGATGATTGTGTGATCGTGTGATGACGATGATGATGACGATGCTGATTATCGAGTAATATCAACTCTGATGATGTTGATGTTCCAGTAACTAGTTGAGTTACTGATGATGATGAATTAAAGAAAGCTTCCGATGATATATAGATGATGTAGTCAATGACTCCTTGCTCCTGCATTATAATATCCTTCTCATTAAGGGGGAGTGTTGAATATTGTAACTTCTAAGAATATTATATTTGTACATTATTTATTCCGGAGATGTTCCATCCCTCCGAGGTGATTCTATTATGTATCTGGAGATGTTTATTCCTCCGAGGAGTTGTGGCAACTAGGGTTATTAGACCCACCATGTGGGGGTCGGCCCAGTCAGTTATAATAGGGTATTTAACCTAATGGTTAAATACGAGCCTACATGTACTTGTGTAAAATATATGTCAGAGTAGTGTATAAATAGAGGAGGTGTGTTCCTCATTTGACACACTCACATACTTGAAAAGAGGAGCACTTGTCTGGGAGATTTGCTAAGGAGGATTAGAAGGAGGGAGCACATCTTGTATTTTGGTTTATCATCTTATTGAGGAAAGCTTTGCTAGGTTTTCTACCCCATGAGGGTTTCCCAGGATAAATATGTGTCTCTTGTGTTTATGCTATGCTTGTTGTTTCTTCAGTGATCCTGTATATGCTATTATTGTGAAATAGAATGTAATGCTGCTATTTTCTGTCTTAGCATATTGAATTTTAACAGAAGGTATATGGATAATGTTAGAACATAAATATGTGTTTCAGGGATGCTTTTGGACCTTTAAAATACTTCTGCAAATCCTATTTCAATTCTGGCCAATGTAGGGAACTTTACTAGTAATTTCCCTTTGACTAGTATTGGTCTCTAGGTCTCAAATTGACTCCAAATGCCTTCAAATATTCAAGGAAGGTGTATGAATGATGTTAGGAATTGAATATTATGTTCAGGGATGAGATATGGCCACCAAAATACCTCTGCAAACTCTCTTAATATTCTGGACCAAGTATGCAATTTTACTAGTAATTTGGGGTTCAAATCCTGCTAGGGTAAGTATTGAAAATGGCTTCCCAAATGCATCCAAACCCACTCAAATTTATGAATAGAGGTATGGAATGTATTAAGTATTTTATTAAGGTCTTATTTTCACCATTAATTGATTATTATATCTGTTCCAACCCTCTCCCATTCAGCTACAAAAATCACCAATTCGACCCCTGGGGAAATGACACTATTTCTTCTCCCAATGCAATTAAACTGAGTAAAATTCTTCAAATGCTCAAGCACAGTACATGAAACTTGTAAAATACATCCATGGCAGTCCATTAATCACAAATGCATCATAGAATCATCCATTCATTCGAAATCATCAGCATTACATTGATTCACAACAAGATAGTGGGGAAATGGCACCGTTCTTTCATTAAAAATGAGATTTATACATTTCTACTTGGAATTTAGACATGAAACCTTATGGAGATGAATAACAGAGTATTTAATTCATATTAAAAAATAAATGGGGCATTAGAATCTCCCCCAAAGAGTATAATAGCTCACCAAAAATGCCCTCCCTCAAGGATCAAGAATATGCCATCAAAACTGGAAATGGTTGAAGGAGTGAGCTGCAATAGAAGAAACCATGAGCTTCCCTATAGCTTACACCTACAAATAAAGACTCCATTAAAGCTCCAAATGAAAGGTCTGAATGACCTTTCCAATTACCAACTTGGATGGGAATCTTTCACCCTCGAAATTGGCTAAGGAAAGAAACTAGTCATCCACTAGCTCTCCCTCTTCACAAATGCAATTGCAAATTATACAAATGATCAAAATCTGGTTTCCTTATTTGTTATTGAAATTTATAAACTTCTAATGTCCTCCATGGGTCGAATTCCTTCCAAGAGACTCATGCCAACTCAAGTTGGGAAGAGATTTCAAAGAACGCCACTTGTACAACAATTCCTAGTCTCCCACTTCCACCAAATCACATGTGGAAGCATATTAGCTTCCCTAACACCCTTGAGTGCCCTCTTGGAGTCTATTTTTAGCCTTGACATGTCATATATGTCATATGTCAACCTTCAGGTCTGATTTGTGTCATAGGTGTGATAGCATCTTCATCATTGTTGTCATAGAGCTAGGGAATCTAGCCTAAGTGTCTCACTAGATCCAAATTGCCTTTTCCTCTTCCATGGGAGTTACTCTTCCTCTATATTTCGACCTCATTGAATCATGCCAAGTATTATTTACCTTATAACTCATCCCAAGAACATTAGGTTTCCCATGGATTCGAAATTGCAAGAAGAGGATGCCATGTGGCACATAAATTCTAGCTTGTGTGGGTCCCACTTCATCCATGTGTCTTCATGATCAAATGCCACTTTGATTTTCACTTGTATATATTTATTTATCTCCTTTATTAAATATTTATGCCATCATAATGTTCCAACATCATTTATTATCCCCATTATTCCAAATCCCAAAGCTTCCACCCCAAACCTAGGAGACTAGTAATTTTCCTCCTTGGCAATTATTTGACCCTTAACATCATTTTGACAAACTCTAATGAATATGGACAATGTGATTAGGCCATTGTGACCCAATGCTAAATTTGGGACATGACAGTCACAAATCCATTGGTACCATACAAATTGATCAGACTCTAAATATAATTATGAAATAGTTACCTTTTGCAAAGTTGGAACCTGGAGTAGATCAAAGAATTGCTCCATCTGGAATATCCATGTTATTGGATCATTGCCATCAAAAAAATTTCATGTCAATCTTGGGATGTTGGGTACCCCTTGGTGACCATCCCTAATGACTTCCATTACTAGAATCATTTCCTCTTAGAATATTCTTATTCATGGAATGTTTCTCAACATGGAAATTATATTTATCCTTCTGGGTATCCTAGAACACATCATCACCTGTATGGGGACTATCTCTTGAATTTTGTATGAGATTAGCAATTTTTTTCATATTTCCCATCAACTTCTCCTCTAAATTGAGTAAATCAGTTGTTTTGACCGAACTTTTCATATTTTCCTCCATTTTATTCAACTGGGACACTCGAAAAGATAGGTCTTCCCTTTCATCGTACATCGAGGATGGATCATTTGGTGGTTTGAGTGGAGTGTGAGTTTTTACACTTCCTTTTGGTGGCATCTTCAACAATATACATATATATCCACCCTAGGTTTCAATACAATTAGATCATTCTATTCAAAGTTATTCAAATTTAAAATTGCGTACCTTTTTCAAACCCTGATTGGAAGACTGTTTTATGGCCGACTTGAAACTGAGGTAAATTTGAAATTTGTTATCCTCTAGGTCTGAAAATTTGGCCTGCTATATCCTCATGTGTCCTTTTTCCATTGCCATAGGTCTGACGTAATTCTTATGTACCAATAAGAAGTTATTTTGAATCTCCCATCACTTCTTATTTTTGGTCTTTCCAGAAGATCGAACTTGTACTGTCTTCCACGTGTCTAATATTTTGGATATGAGGTTGACAAATCTACCACGTAAACTGTGGTTCATATTCTTTCTGATGCAATAGGTCTCACTCAATTTTCATCTCGCATTCCCTAGATATGACATTTTTCCCCATAACACATGTTTTACACTAGTAAAAAACCCTACCTTTCAAGGAGAATATATCCGAACCTGTAATGTCTCAGGATCTGAAAATTGGATCACAGATAGCTCGACCATTTTTTGAGATGGGTTCTATGTCTCATGGTATGAAACCTTCTAGAAAAGAAATTATAGCAAAAATTCCAAGATGTCATGTTTTGAAGAAACCAGTCCTGAGGAAAGAGCTCTGATACCAATGTTATGCAATAAATTCCCCCAAAAACATAAAAAGAGCAGAAATAGACCAGAAGAGAGTAATACACACCTTAATAATGTAGAACATAGATGAATAGCAATCCTCTTCAAGGGGGGAACCTCCTTATACAATGTACTGAGTACATAAGACAAGGCACACAAATAAAAATATTTCCTTCCTATATATAGGAGATTAAGAGGTATAATTACAACTCACTAACCCAAGCCGACATAACTAATATAACCATACTAATGAAAATTACCACTAATGAACTAAATCCGACATCAAAACTAATGTAATGCACCACAATATAGGGGGAAATGTGCTCCAATTTAGGGCTTAACATTAACAACCTCATGATTAATAATATAGGGGTCTAAGAATAGCTCGACCTTGGGATCCAAATACTTCTTTTGTGGAGATTTTACCTGCATTAAAGTTAGAGCTTGTTTAGACAACTCATTAACCCAAACATTAATTTCTTTGTATATATGTGAAAGAGGATTTTTAAAAATCTTATTTCCAAGTCCTTAATATTTCCAAAGATTGGAGAGAGGGCCAAATTATGGAGATTGCTTTCCCCATTGATTGAATTGAGGACTAACTTATAATATCAAAGAATCTATATTTGTAAGGTCTCTTTCTCTATAGCCAGCGTCATCAACATCCACACAGATTTCATCTCTACCCAATTATCGCTCCATTCTTGAAGCAACATTGTAAATTTTACGATCTTCGTTAAGAAATAAAACCCACCTGCGCCACATTTCCTAGGTTTTCCTTAGCTAGCTCCATCAAAGTATGCCTATGCAATGGGTTTATGTATATATTTGGATTTACAATTACCCTTGAAGATTTTCCAATCTAGGTCTCCATACTCCCCCATATGCATATCTAATTTGATTACAACCTAACTTGGAATAATATCCCTTTTTTGAAATAGCATTTAATTCCTAGCTAGCCAAAGGGCCCAAGAGACTACATAGGGAAAATCCCTATGATATTTTATTGCCGTATCCTTGTAACAATTCTCCAAACATTCTACAACATCAATTCCTTTCCAAGAACTTGAGTCTTTATCCAAATACAATGTTCCTTTCCACACTTCTTTTGTGTATGAACAATGTACTAGTAGGTGATGGATGGTTTCATCATCTTTTTTACACACGAAACAACTACTTTTTCTCCATCATGATACTTTCTTACATACTTCCTATGTAAAAATTATGTTAGAGTGCTAACCATAAAAGTCTAGCTTTTAACGGGGCCTTTATATTCTAGACTGTAATACTCCCAATTTTGACTTGGAATATATTTAATCAAAATTATGTGAATGATGTAAATATGGTAGTATGGATTTCTAGTGTGGATCTCAAGGCCAAGGCCCAACTAGTGAATAGCTAGGCATGTATGATGTATATATTTTTATTTGGACCATATGATTGGTTTATCATGCCAATTCGAAATGTATGTAAATATTATGTTGAAAATTAATAAAATGGTCCAATATGGATGTGTAAAGAGCACTAGAGGGGCTATTATTCCACGAGAGGGGAAGAGGAAAGGGGGCCTATGGGGAAACTAAATCCTATTTTGCCAAGTGTCAACCTTAGAACTCATCCAAAATCTACCATGTGCCTTAAATGAGGCAATTACCTTCTCTTAACTATTAAACCCAATCATTGAATGCATATGCGAGGTTGGTGGAAAACGTCACTTCATGTAGTTATTGAAGCATGGGGGTTGTGACAGTTATGTCAGTTGTCAGCAGTCCTATTTCATATATGGTTAGAAGCTATGTTAGTTGTGTTTTCACCCTTACCTCATATCCTTGGAGTCAACACTATTTTGATCATTCTCTCATGCATGTTCTTACACTACGTAGAGTTTTCGATTGATGTTGATGTTGATTACTAGACTGTGTTTAACCCATAAATTCGAATTTGGAGGCAGAGCTACATTTTTGGAAGGGAAATAGATGGTTGTGGGTGATCATGGAGGTTGGGCAAGCTAGGAACCTTTACCCATTGAATTCTGCTACTTTTGGATGCTTGAGAATTCATGGATTAATGTTGCATGAGGTTCTCCAATAGCTTACATCAGGTTGGACTCTTACTGCACACACTAGTAAGCACTATAAGGGTTGGATTTCCTGATCAGTGAAGGGAAATTCCTTCCTTGTGTTGTGTGGAGTATTTGGAAGGAGTGCCATGGCTGTGAAGGCTTAGCGAGACCCCCTGTAGATCTCTGTTGGAGATTTTGGTTAAGCATAGAGAGCAGAGTGGGTTGTGGGTTGAGAGAGAGAATGCTGTAGGTGTTTCCTTCACCCTGGTGGCCTCATAGCCCAACTTGGGGTGGCCTCTCAGTAGAAAGAGTATGCTGGATAGAGTGCCTATGGTTGGGTGGAAAATCGCTCTTACAGAGCCAGTTGTTTGGATGTTATTTGCTTAAAGATAAGTATTCTTATGTATTTGATGTGCAATGGTTTGTATTTGTATTCATGTGATAATTATGCATGTAAATTGCATGTTGTGTGTGTATAATTTGAGTTTATTCGACTGTGTGCTTTTATTTCCATGTATGCACATGCATTTTAACTGTATAAATTCATAATTATGGTTATGGGGTGAAATATTGAGGCCCTGATTTAGTTAATGTCCCCTTTACTGGTTGGATTTGGTAAATGGGACATTACATAGTGGTATCAAAGCTTCTGGTTGCAATACTAGAGCTGTATTGGACGAAAAATCATAGTTACAGGAAAAAATATGAGGTTGCAGACATAATACTCCTGTTAATGTTGGGTTATGTTAAGTGACAGATAAGGACCCAATAGTAATTTTAATTTAAATCCAAAATTTTATAATTTTGGTAATTTTAAAGTGGGCCTCATTCATGCCATGTGGACAAGTGACGTGGAAGATCAACATGAGCAAAGGATCTGATATGGACAAGCCAAATCATATATGTGTGAAGTTGTGCCCACATATGATGGAGTCTCAAGGGGAAGCATATTGGACTGTCAGATGGAAGGTAAGAACAATAGTTGTGGCTCTTAATGCATCAGTAATATGTGCGGTGATTAATAATGGACAGGTGAATCTATGACTGTTCGATGGAAGGGTAGATCAACAGTCATGTCACGACCCCTCCCGTCATCCCAATGCAGGGGAGAGAACACTGACCAAACATACGGGCTTCGTTCTACAATCTCGGCCCCATACGTTACTCAGGAATTCATAACAATTTAAAACTTATGTGTGCAAGTTCATACTCAATATAAACACAGCGGAATTAAATCATATTTGCACACACACAAATAATAATGCATAACATATATATATCACATCAGAGGATGATTCAACACATAGAGACTCAATCTCATTCCAATGCGATGCATAGATACCATATAAGATAATCATTTCATTTCATTAAACATGGACAATTAAAATATTACAGAACACAAAATGCATATAATTATAACACATATAACACTTATCTTGAAGATGAAGTTGTCCAAACAACTGGCTATGTGAGAGCAACGTTCCACCCAACCATAGATATCTGTCCAGCTTACATTCTTTCCGCTGAGAGATCACCCCTGAGCTGGGTTGCGTATCCACTAAGGAGTAACTAGTTGGGCTCACTCACAGCCACGGTTTGACTTAACAGCTATGCTAAGCCAACACACAGTTGGGTTTATCAAGCATATACAAAGATAGAGGAGGGTAATGCTAAGCCAGTGAGCTCAACCACAGAGCTACAGGCATCTCAAATGGACTCAACAGTCAGGCACCCACATTACCTACCACATCCAACACAAGGAAGGTCCCCTTCTCTGCTGCACAGTCCCTCAGGCGTCCCTTCCCTCCAGTGCTCTTCAGGATGGGCATAGAAAGGTCCAGCTGTTAATTCTTTGAGATTCTAGCCTTCATTGGGTTTATCAAGCAAACCCAATCTCTGTTCTATCATTCATACTTGGATTTCTTAGAACTCTGTCATCAAAAGAACTCAATCCCGTCACTGGTTTTCTGGGCTATAGAAACTGGGTTTCCCAATGGATTTCGGGGTATCTAATGCTCTCAAATTCGCCCCAAGGTTCATATCTATGGATCCCCCATTGGATTTTACTATCCAATACCAAATCTGGGCATTTTTGGCTCTTCAAAACGTGGGTTCTTTCAAAGTTGCGATTTCTGGTTTTTCTCACTGCTGGCAATTCATTTTTTGGATGGAGAATGATGCTGGTAACTTCCACAATGGGATGGGGATGAGAAAGAAGCAACTCCCATGAGGTAGAGTGGCTTGTGGTACAAGAAAACAGAGCCCATACCTGCAAATACGAATTTTTGGGCTGCCCATGCTCCATTGAAGCAATGGACTGAAATCCTCAACTACTTCCTTACAACAGAAATAAATGTCATCAAGAAAAGTCAAATGGGTTCTCACAATGACATTTGGCAGCGTATGGTTAATCCCCACAACCCCCTCACCACTCCCTAGTGGATACACATGGCTCCTTCTCATTGGTTGCTTCCATAGCCAGTTTTGGTATTTTATTGCAATATTAATATTTACATCAATTTACAACATTCCATGGCTTAATAGCACATGGGTATCAAAATATCAAATACTTGCTTGTTTTAATAAAGTCCAAACATACACTAGCGGGGCCTTGGCCTTGAGCTCCACTCTAAGGAAACATACAACACATGTATACAATATTTACATAAAAGCCAATTTAACATAAGGGTCAAAATTGGGGTATCACATTCCCCTCCCCCTTACCTACCCGATGGCTTTGTTCCGAAGCAAAGTGACCTTCCTGTCGAGGATGCGCATAGGCTCTACTTGGAACTCTCCCTCGGGTTCCACCTATATCACATTCCAATCAATCATATGATTAGGATCATGTACATACTTCTTAAGCAAAGATACATGGAAAACATTATGAGCTCTTATGTTAGCAGTAAATGCAAGTCTATATGCAACTGGCCCTATCATATCTAGGACTTCAAATGGCCCACAATATCTTGGTGACAACTTGGCACAAATCCCCAAATTGAGGGAACTCTTCCTTGGTTTCACTCTTAAATAAACATAATCCCCAATCTGAAATTCCTTATGCACTCTTTTCAAATCTGCATAACTCTTCTGCCTGTCCTGAGATGTCTTTAAATTCTGCCCAATCTTAGCAATTTCCTGTTCCATTTTCTTGATCATCTCTGGTCCAAGCACTACCCTGTTCACCGGGCTGTCCCAACTCACTGGAGTCCTGCATCCTTTGCCATACAATGCCTCAAATGGACTCATACCCAATGATGCATGATGTCCATTATTGTATGCAAATTATACCAAGTGTAGGAAATCTTCCCACTTGGATGGTTTGTCCATCACATACATTCTCAGCATGTATTCAAGAACCTGATTCACCCTCTCAGTTTGGCCATCTGTTCGAGGATGATATGCTGTACTGAAATTCAACTTAGTTCCCAATTCCTGAAACAATCCCTTCCAAAAATTGGAAGTAAACTTTGTGTCACGATCAGAAATTATTGCCTTAGGCAATCCATGCAACTTGAATATCTCTCGTATGAAGATGTTTGCAATGTCACTAGCCTTGTGAGTGGACTTGACTGGAATAAAGTGATCTACCTTTGATAGTTTGTCCACCACAACCATGATTGAATCATGCTTCTTCACTGTCATGGGCAGACCTGTTATAAAATCCATAGAGATCACTTCCCACTTCCATTCCGGAATGGGTAAGGGCTGCAACAATCCTGCTGAATGTTGGTGTTCTGCCTTGACTTGTTGGCACTTCTGACACCTAGCAATATACTCAGCCATGTCCTTCTTCATACCATGCCAAAAGTATTGCTTTCTTGCTGCTGTTATAGTCTTCTGATATCCTGGATGTCCAGAGTATGGCATTTGATGAATTTCATCCATCACTAGCTTCTTCAAATCTGCACTATTTGGAATGTACAGTCTATCCTTGTAGATGAGGACATTGTCTTCACCGAGATGATATGTTGCATACTTTTCATCCACATTACCTTGTTGCAACTTCTCTTTAATTTGAAGGCAAGTTTCATCACCGTGTCGGGCTTCAATAACTCTTGTCTTCAAGTCTGATTTACACATTCTTACTGCTGCAACATGAAATTTTCTGCTAAGAGCATCTGCAACATGAAATTTTCTGCTAAGAGCATCTACAACCTTATTCTCCTTCCCTTTTACATGCTTAATTTCAAAATCAAATTCACAAAGGAATTCCATCCACCTAGCTTGTCTAGCATTCAAGTTTGGTTGGTCAAACAAATACTTCAAACTCATGTGGTATGTTTTAAGCTCGAATCTTCTCCCCATTAAATAATGTCTCCACATCTTGAGAGCATGCACTATGGCTGCCAATTCTAAATCATGTGTGGCGTAATTCTTTTCATGCTCTTTTAACTTCCTTGACTCATAGCAAATCACAACTCCTTCTTGCATGAGCACTCCACCTAGCCCTTCAATGCAAGCATCTGTGCACACCACGAAATCTTTCTTTGGATCTGCTATCTTCAAAACAGGAGCGCTGGTAAGTAACTCCTTTAACTTCTGAAAACTTTTCTCACACTTTTCAGACCATACAAACTTGATGTTCTTTCTTTGCAATGAAGTGATTGGATGAGCTATCCTGGACAATCCTTCAATAAACCTTCTGTAGTAACTAGCAAGACCCATAAAAGATCTAACATCTGAAACATTTCTTGGAGTTGACCAATCCATGATGGAATTAATCTTCTCCGGATCCACTGCAATTCCTTCTTCAGAAATGACATGACCCAAATATTGAATCCTCTTTTGGTAAAATTCACACTTGCTTAGCTTGGCATACAACTGGTGTTCTCTAAGGACTTGCAACACCATCCTTAGATGTTCTTCATGTTCTTCCTCATTCCTTGAATAGACAAGAATGTCATCCAAGAACACAATCACAAACTTATCCAAATATTTGTTGAATACACTATTCATGAGACACATGAATGTGGCAGGTGCATTGGTAAGACCAAATGGCACCACGGTGAACTCGTAATGACCATATCTAGTTCTGAAAGCCGTCTTGTGAATGCCTTCTTCTTTAATTCTCACTTGATGATAGCCATATCTCAAGTCAATCTTTGAAAATAATTTAGCTTCCTTCATTTGATCAAACAAGTCATCAATTCTTGGCAATGAATACTTGTTCTTGACTGTCACTTTATTTAGCTGCCTGTAATCAATACACAATCTTAAAGTCCCATCTTTCTTCTTGACAAATAACACCAGTGCACCCCAAGGAGACACACTAGGCCTGATGTACCTTTTGTCCATTAATTCTTGCAGCTGCATCTTCAACTCTACCAACTCCGGTGTACTCATTCTATAAGGAGCTTTGGAATTCGGCGCTGCCCCTGGAACAAGATCGATGGTAAAATCAATATCTCTCTTTGGTGGTAGTCCCGACACCTCATTCGGAAATACATCTTGGAATTCTTGCAATAATGAGAAATCTTCTATCCTTGGACCCTTGTCCTCGGACGAATCTGACATATGAACTGCATATAATTGACAACCCTTCTTGTACAACTTTTTCAGCTGTAGGGCTGAAATTTTCCTTACTGAAACTTGCTTGAAAATTCCTCTTACCAATGTTGGACTTCCCTCTTCATCAATGCACTCAAGTACTTTCTCATAACAGTCCAACTTGGCTCTATGTTTTTCCAACCAATCTATGCCAATCAAGGCATCATAAGATCCTAAAGGTAGCACATTTAAATCTGCATGTGTGTGGAGTCTATTCAATTCTATGGGGCACTCCACCACTACTTCACTTACTTTCCTTTTGGTCTCTATGGCTAATTGAACTAACCAATACTTATTGTGCTTCACCTTTCTAAGAGAACAAGCTTCAACCACTTTTGGAGAAACATAACTATGAGTAGATCCTGGATCAATCAAAACAGAAATAGATTGCTTAGCAATCTTACCTTCAACTTCCACCACTGATGATTGATGGTATGCTTGATGATTGTCCAATGCTGCATAAATTCGAGGCGCTGCCCTTACCATGTCCTCCACTGTGGCTGCTCCCTTTAAGTTGTGCAACTTTTGAGGATTATCCTTTTGATGTGGGAAATATTTCAGCATGTGGTTTTCTCCACATCCCCAACATTGAAGTGGCCCCTTTGATGCTTTGTCTGTTGCTACTGCTGGCTTGAATCCACCCTTGCTTGCTGCCCCTGTGGAAAGGTTCTAGGCTGACCTCTGAATGGTGGCATGAATCCACTCTTCTTTTGATGGAACCTTCCTCTTTGCTTCCCTTTCCATGTTGGGTTAACCTCTGTTTTTCCTTTATTCTGCTCATAGCAATGCATTGTCATTCTAATGGCTTCATCAAGACTTGGTGGATTAACAAATTCAATCCCGTCTTTGAAACTTTGAGGTAGAATCCCAAGGAAACATTGAATTTTTATCCTCTCATCTTGAATGTAGTCCACATACCTCAACAATTCCAAAAACTTATGAACATTCTCTTCCATAGATTTTTGTCCCAACCTGAGTTCATTGAACTCCTTTCTCTTACTGTCATAATACCTAGCGGAAAGGTATTTCTCCTTGAAGTACTTCTTGAATCTCTCCCAACTGATCTTCCTCTCACTGATTCCTTTCACTTGCAAGAGATTGTCCCACCAAATTGAAGCTCTGCCATTTAGATTGTAAATGGCAATTCTAGCTTTTCTCATTTCTTGAGTAGTTTTGAATTCTGAAATATTTCTTCATTCCAAGAAGCCATGCCTCTGCCTCTTGGCCCATCTTACCTTCTCCATCAAAGGTGGGAGGTCTTGCCTTCCAGAATTCTCCCTGCAGAATGCCTTTGAACTTCTTTTTTCCATAAAATCTCCTGGGCATATGCCTTGGACTTCTTTGAGAACCTCTGGAGTCACATGATTTGCTAGAAGAAGATCTTGATGAAGATGTTCTATTCTTTTTGCTCATCGAGCTCTTCCTTGGGCTTGGAGTCCTCTTCTTTGAACGGCCTCTAGAGCGACTCTCTACCTCTCTTCCTTCGCCACCTTCATTGCTTGGATTGGACCCAAGTTTTATCCTCTGTTGCATGTCAGTGAGACTTTGCAAAATAACAGCATTGAGTTGGTGTTGTTCTTCTTGAGCCTTCATCAATATTTCATTGAAGCTCACCATGGTTTCAACCAAGTTTTGAGGACTCACCTGCTCCCTTCTCCCATTGGATTCAGTCTCAGCATTCTCTTCATGCACATTTTCCCCTAGGATGTCTTCTTCATGCTCATAAGGATCTTGAACATAATTTATGGTCACCATTTTTCCTGTATGCTACTTCTGCTACAATTATTAATTTTTATAAGCTGCAAGCACTGTGCATTATGAAAATATTTGTTAGACATCATAAGAATGCATATAGACATATACACAATCAATATTTAACATAATAAACTCATGGATTAATTTACACAGTTTCTATGCATTCATTTCTTTTGCCCATTCACGCAATCCTGGAAATTGCCCATACTGTCAACAATATGTCAAAAATAGTCACTGACACTTTTTCAGTTCTAATTATTTGTGGGGTGTGATAACTTCATTCAAATTATGGTCATACACCATTATTCCCTGATGGACAAGCTTTCCAATGCCTATCCCCGTGATCCATTCCGACATCGGGTGTGGAAACTCCGTTATTTCAAAAATGACAACTTTCACCACAATTCTGCATACTTTTACACAGTTGTATTTTGGTCCCAAATGCCAACTTTAGCCACCTATGGAAGAAAATCTATGAAGAATCACGAAAACTTTTCTACTGGGAGAAGTTAGTCCATATAACAAGGAATGCTCAGCAACTCGCATATATTTGTTTCGATGCACCATTCATCTTCTATAAAATTATGGGTTTGACTACTTTCCACTTTTCACATTTTTCCAAAATTCCAAATTTTGGGCCAAAAATGGTTTTTTTCACAAATGGTGCATTTCTAGGAAATCTTTGTCTAACGGAATATGTCTGGTTTACTAATAATATGAAATACCGAGTTCAGTCGTTTTCTTGATTCCGAATTATAGTGTCACTTTTAATCACTGCAAGGTTTTCAAAATTCCCAAAACGTGGCCCAGAATAGTGCTTTTCGGCCTTCTTGCACACCTCGACTCCACATCCTTTGGATTTTGGCTCCAAAACTCCAAACTTAACATCGTGCCTGCTCCATGACTGCTTCACATTAAATTCGCCTCAATCTGACCTCCCATCAAGCATCGGGACACTGATTTGTGAAAACCATTAATCCCGAACTCATGCCAAATTAGAGCATAACGGGATTGTGATCTTCACTGGTTCATTCATGACCTCCATCAATGGCCTCAGAATGTTACTGACCTCATCAAATTCTGATCTTGCAAGTCCCTGCTATCCAAAATTCAAATTTCGGGCTCTATACTTTTTTTTTTTACCTATCCCGCCACACACAGGCCGCAACCCGCAACCCGAAAGACGGCAGGTTCAGAAAGTCAAGTTGTGGTCACGAGGATATGACCATCCCGCAACTCGCATCCCGCAACCCGAAATCTGAAACTGTGGGTTCGGGGGGGGTCAAGTTGTGGTCACAGGGATGTAACCATCCCACAACCCGAAACCCAAAACTGCGGGTTCGGGGGGGTCAAGTTGCGGTCACGAGGATGTAACCATCCCGCAACCCGCAACCCGAAACCTGAAACTACGGGTTTGGGGGGGGGTCAAGTTGCGGTCATGGGGATGTGACCATCCCGCAACCCGCATCCCGCATCCCGAAAGATGGCGGGTTCGAGATTTTGGAAATCCAACCCGCAATAGGGCGTTCCCGAAACCCGAAACTCGGGAAACACCCACGTTGCTTACAACTTGTGGGGTTCGTATCTCCTTCGTCCCTTGGCCAAATGAGGCAAGTCTGGCACCCTTGGAAATATCTTGGAGATATCTACGCACCTGTGTGGTATTATTCCACATCTGAGAAATCTGAGCCTGTCATTTTCTCCAATCAAAATGCCGCCCCCAACTTCCCAATATTGTGCTAAAACGTCCTGATACATGCCTGTAAACTCAGAGTCTGGCCCAAACAGCCTCAGTGCTGCAAGCTGGGCTCTGATACCACTCTGTCACGACCCCTCCTGTCATCCCAATGCAGTGGAGAGAACACTAACCAAACATACGAGCTTCATTCTACAATCTCGTCCCCATACGTTACTCAAGAATTCATAACAATTTAAAACTTATGTGTGCAAGTTCATACTCAATATAAACACAGCGGAATTAAATCATATTTTCACACACACAAATAATAATGCATAACATATATATATATCACAGCAGAGGATGATTCAACACATAGAGACTCAATCTCGTTCCAATGCCATGCATAAATCCCATATAAGATAATCATTTCATTTCATTAAACATGGACAATTAACATATTATAGAACACAAAATGCATATAATTATAACACAGATAACACTTATCTTGAAGATGAAGCTGTCCAAACAACTGGCTATGTGAGAGCAATGTTCCACCCAACCATAGATCTCTGTCCAACTTGCATTCTTTCAACTAAGAGATCACCCCTGAGCTAGGTTGTGTATCCACTAAGGAGTAACTAGTTGGGCTCACTCACAGCTATGGTTTCACTTAACAGCTAGGCTAAGCCAACACAAAGTTGGGTTTATCAAGTATACAAAAATATAGAGGAGGGTAATGCTAAGCCAGTGAGCTCAACCACAGAGCTATAGGCATCTCAAATGGACTCAACAGTCAGGCACCCACATTACCTACCACATCCAACACAAGGAAGGTCCCCTTCTCTGCTGCACAGTCCCTCAGGCATCCCTTCCCTCAAGTGCTCTTCAGGATGGGCATAGAAAGGTCCAGTTGTTAAATCTTTGAGATTATAGTCTTCACTGGGTTTATCAAGCAAACCCAACCTCTGCTCTATCATTCATACTTGGATTTCTCAGAACTCTGTCATCAAAATAACTCAATCCTGTCACTGGTTTTCTGGGCTATAGAAACTGGGTTTCCCAATGGATTTCGGGGTATCTAATGCTCTCAAATTCGCCCCAAGGTTCATATCTATGGATCCCCCATTGGATTTTACTGTCCTATACCAAATCTAGGCGTTTTTGGCTTTTCAAAATGTGGGTTCTTTCAAAGTTGCGATTTCTGGTTTTTCTCACTGCTGACAATTCATTTTTTGGATGGAGAATGATTCTGGTAACTTCCAAAATGGAATGGGGATGAGGAAGAAGCAACTACCATGAGGTAGAGTGGCTTGTGGTACAAGAAAACAGAGCCCATACCTGCAAATACGAATTTCTGGGCTGCCCATGCTCCATTGAAGCCATGGACTGAAATCGTCAACTACTTCCTTACAACAGAAATAAATGTCATCAAGGAAAGTCAAATGGGTTCTCACAATGACATTTGGAAGCATATGGTTCATCCCCACAACCCCCTCACTACTCCCTAGTGGATACACATGGTCCCTTCTCATTGGTTGCTTCCATAGCCAATTTTGGTATTTTATTGCAATATTAATATTTACATCAATTTACAACATTCCATGGCTTAATAGCACATGGGTATCAAAATATCAAATACTTGCTTGTTTTAATAAAATCTGAACATACACTAGCGGGGCCTTGGCCTTGAGCTCCATGCTAAGGAAACATACAACGCATGTATACAATATTTACATAAAAGCCAATTTAACATAAGGGTCAAAATTGGGGTATTACAAGTCATGGCCCACAACACTTTGGGAATGCGCGTGACAGCTAACAACAAGCGAGAAGATATTTGACCGTCGGATCTTATGGAAGATCAATGGCTAAGACTCATCATGTGTCGATAAAGTGCATGATGGATAAAATGGGATGATCGACATGTTGTGCCAAAACCACTTGGGGAGAGTGTTAGTTTTTTATTGACAACGCATCCCCAGTAGCTATGTTTCAAAACCGCTTCGCGAGGGTGCGTTAACACTTTTGGTAATGGGGGAAATTGCTGCCGCGTTCGTACCCGAGGTCGAGTGGTATGGTGGCTTGGTGGTGGGAGGAAGGTGACATGACCATGCCATAAAGTGACATGTAGGACCTGTCTAACACATTAGGAGGGATGTGTTAGGCCACATCAGGACCTTGATAGGTTAGCAAAAATCTACAATGAACTCATGCACCAGATTGCCGCGGGGGATTGCTGCAAGGGGGCAAGCCCCCTCGACCTTCCATTTTGTTTTTTTTAATCGACAAGGTTGGATTTGGGGTTAGACAACGACCATTAGAGCAGCATGAATCTGGTCATATTTTGGATTGTGAGGATGTATTACAAAATTGCAGAATTTTTATAAGTCTGGAAGAAGTCACGAAAAATACAAAGTAGTAAATTCCATAATTCTATAACAAGTGATGGGAGAATCAGATCAAGGAACTAAAAATGTTGAGTAATCATGGTCACATCTATTATCTAATCCAATAAGGAATTTATTCTGGTTATCCATAGGTGATATTTTGCAGGTGTTTGAAGTTGGCCTTTTGGGTTAAATGCAGTTACAGGAAAAGTGCAAAATTTGGGCCAAATTAACAATTTTGAAGGACTGTAACTTTGTCCTTAGGAATCAGAATTTAGCATGCTTATAGTCATTGGAAATCTTATACAAAGGGGGAAATTTTTACAGAGAGAAATTATGAATTGGTGACTCATATGCTTCTATAATTTGATTAGAAAAGTGCGTGTAGCCATAATTGACAAAAACTGTCAATATGGATAATTTCCAGAATTAATTAAAATTGATTTTTGATTTCCTAAGAACTTAATAAATCTAACAACTGTGTTATATGAACACTTTTTCAGATTCATAATCATAGCAACGATTGTTAAGGGTCCCACAGTGAGTATAGTGCAAATTGGAAATATTTGGTCTTAGTTGGGCCAAGAATGTCATCATCATGGATATGCACAGGATCCTTATGAAGTTCAAGCAGATGCATTGGGAGAGAATATACAGATTGAGAATGAAGAGACTGAATCCAATGCTAGAATAAACCACGTGACTCCCCCAGACATTGCAGAAACCATGAGGAGCCTAAGGGTGGAGCTGTAGAGTTATAGAGAAGCCAATGAGAGATTGCTCAGAGCTTAAGAAGAGAAGAATCAACTGAATGCAGCTATGCTCCAAAGTCTGACAAAAATTCAAAGGAATATTAAATCTAGACATTACTCAAAAAATTAGGAAAAGAGTGGGAGTAGCACAAGAAGTCATTCTCACAAGAGGTCCCATAGTTTAAGAATAATTTCTAGAGGTAAGTCATATGATCTAGAAATATCTTCTAGTGAGTCATATAACTCTAAGGATTTCACTGAAGGATCAATCTCTTCATCTCATAGGAAGAAGAGGAAGAGTTCTTCCAAGAACAACTCACTTGAAGAATTTAGGAAGGCCAAACCTCCTACATTTGATGGTGAGATAAAATCTGGTCAAGAAGCCAAGGCTTGAGTTCTTGGGACGAGGAAGTATTTCCAAGTTCAAGACTACTTAGGAAATATGAAGGCCAGAGTTTCTATATTCAATCTGAATGGAAGAGCATCTATATGGTGGGATCACCTTAGGAAAGTGAAGAAGATCCATGAAATGAAGATTGTTTGGAAGCAATTCAAGAAATACTTCAAGCAAAAGTACCTCTCTGATAGGTCCTATGATGAAAAAATTAAGTAATTCCATGAGTTGAAGTTGAGACAAATGACTATGGAATAATATGCAAATAAATTTTTGGAGCTGCTAAGATATGTCAAGTATATCAGAGATGATAAAGTCAAAATTCAACGTTTTCTATGTGGTTTGACTCAATCCTACAGAGATAGAATTGAGTTTGATGAGCATCAAACTCTAGATGATACCACAAGAAATGCCAAGTATTGTTATAATCAAGCCAAAAGCACGCCATATTTACATAAGGCATGGAAGGACAAGAAAAATGAGAAGTTGGAGCAAAGAAAGAAGGTGTTCAAGCCTACTCATTTCATAAATCAGCCAAGGCAACCACCACAAGTTGTGACAAAGCCAGCTAGGATGATGGGAGACAATCCAAGAGAGCCACTTCAATGTTGGGGATGTGGAGAGGACCATTTTATTATAAATTGTCCACATTGGAGTGCGAGTGCAAAGCAAGTTCACAACATTCAAGAAGTTGAAACTATGAGTCAAGTGGCAAAGACTGTCCCTAAGATTTATGCTGCACTAGAGGACCGCCAAGCATATCATCAATCAACTGTGGTTGATGTTGAAGGTAATATTTCTAAGCAATCTATTTGTATTTTGATTGACCCTGGATATACTCATAGTTATATCAATCCTAAAATTGTTGATATTTGTGCTTTTGAGAAAACCAAGCATAGTAAATCATGGTTTGTCCAACTAGCCACAAGAACCAAGAGAAAAGTTAGTGAAATGGTGGAGAAATGTCCATTAGAAATGGGTGGAGTGTCCGCTTGTGCAGATATGAATATTTTACCACTTGGTTTATATGACATTCTCATTGGAATGGACTAGTTGGAAGCACATAGAGTTAAACTTGATTGCCACCACAAGAGTTTTGAGTGCATTGATGATGAAGGAAATTCAAGGGTTGTGAAAGGAATTCCAAAGAAAATTTCAATTAGGCATATTTCAGCCATGTAGCTGAAGAAGTTTAATAGGAAAGGTTTCCAATGTATGCAACCCATATATTGGATAAAATAGAAAATGAAATTCAAAAATTGGAGGACTATCATGTGCTATAATAATTCAAGGATGTGTTTCTTGATGAAGTGTCAGGACTTCCTCCCAAGAGGGACATTGATTTCACAATTAACCTTGTGCCAGGAGCTACAGTAGTGTCTAAGACACCTTACAGAATGAGCACACCAAAATTACTAGAGTTGAAAATGCAATTGCAAGAATTATTGGAAAATAAATACATAAGGCCAAGTATGTCTCCATGGGGAGAATCAATACTATTTGTGAAAAGAAAGATGGTGCACTCAGGTTATGCATTGATTACAGGCAACTGAATAAAGTGATAGTGGATAACAAGTACCTATTGCCTCGAATTGATGATCTTTTTTATCAAATG
Organism: Larix kaempferi; assembly: GCA_027924585.1. Taxonomy (NCBI): domain Eukaryota; kingdom Viridiplantae; phylum Streptophyta; class Pinopsida; order Pinales; family Pinaceae; genus Larix; species Larix kaempferi. Next base: position 5,886,261 of record BSBM01000063.1, on the reverse strand, counting down.
AGAGAGGCAAAGGTATTTTCAAAGATTGATTTGAGGTCTAGTTACCATCAGGTAAGAATTAAAGAAGAAGATATTCACAAGACATCCTTTAGAATAATATATGGACACTATGAGTTTGTAGTGGTAGCATTTGGTCTCACTAATGCACCACTACCTTCATGTGTCTCATGAATAGTGTTTTTAGCAAATATTTGGACAAGTTTGTTCTTTTTTTACTAGATGACATTCTTATTTACTCTAATAATGAATATGAGCATGAAGAACATTTGATGATGGCTTTACAATTTGTAAGGGATCATAAGCTGTATGCAAAGCTAAGAAAATGTGACTTTTATAAAAATAAAATTCATTATTTGGATCATATTATTTTAGAAGAAGGGATATCAGTGGATCCATAAAATATTGAAGCCATTATGAATTGTCCAATTCTAAAAATGTGACAGATGTGAGATCTTTTATGGTTCTTGCTGGTTATTATAGAAGATCCATTGATGGATTCTCCAAGGTTGCACACCCAATCACTTCTTTGCAAAAGAAGGGAACAAAATTTGAGTGGACCCATAAATGTGAAGAAAGCTTCCCGCTGTTGAAGAAGCTTCTTACAAGTGCTCCAATTCTGAATATTGCAGACCAAGAAAACAATTTGTGGTGTGTACAGATGCATGCAAACAAGGACTTGGAGGAGTTCTTTTGCAAGAAAATCATGTGGTGTGTTATGAGTTTAGAAAATTGAAGGAGCATGAGACTAATTATGCCACACATGATATGGAACTTGCACCCATAGTGCATGCTTTAAAAATGTGGAGACACTATCTACTAGGCAAACAATTTGAGTTTATTTATTTGAGCAGCAAACATTAAATGCCAGGAAAGCTAGATGGATGGTATTTTTATGTGAATTTGATTTTGAAATCAAACACATAAAAGGAAAATAAAACAAAGTGGTTGATGCACTCAGTAGAAAGGTGCATGAAATGCATGTGGCAGTCATTACAACTTGCCAATCAGATATAAAACAACAGTTTTCCAATTATCTTGCTAAAGATGAATTGTATGTGCAAATAAAAGAAAATTTACAACAACAGAATTTTGAAAAGAGGTATGAAGAGTATCAATTGGAAGATGATGAAATTATTAGTTATAAAAATAGAATTTATATTCCAAATGTGGTATACTTGAGGAGAATTGTTATGGATGAAATCCATAAAATGTCATATTATGCTCACCCAGGATATCATATAACAATTGCTGCTGCTAGAAAGCGATATTTTTGGCCAGGGATGAGTATATATCTAAATGCATGGAGTGTCAACAAGTGAATGTTGAGCATCAACACCCAACATGTTTCTTGCACCCTTTGCCAATTCCATAATGGAAATGGGAAGTAATTTCCATGGGTTTTATTACTGGTTTGCCAATGACTATGAAACAACATGATTCCATCATGGTTGTGGTGGATAAATTGTCTAAGGTAGCACATTTATCCACATGATTCCATTGCAAATATTTTTATGAAGAAAATTTTCAGATTGCATGGATTTCCTAAGGTAATAATTTTAGACGGAGATACCAAATTTATTTCGAATTTCTGGAAAAGTATTTTTGCATATTTGGGTACACAATCAAATTTTAGCATTTCCTACCATCCACAAAAAGATGGACAAAGTGAAAGAGTAAATCAAGTTCTTGAGGACATGCTTCGTATGTATGTGATGTGTAACATACCCAATGTCACATTAATTTAACACACATAATAATTACATTTTTTCCTAAGTATTACATGCATAATGTTCATATGCATTATTTATGCTGATGCGTGACAATGCATAGAAAAAACATATTAAATAAATCTTTTATCGGAAGCATAATTTTAATTTTACTTCATTATTAATTCACATAATAAATATTTCCCATTAAAAATACCTTATAATGGACCCATGATAAATTAATACTTGGACCAAATTTTCTATTAAATCCTTTATTAAAACTGGGCATAAAATATTCTATTAAAAAGCAATAAAAACACAGAATAAAACACTCTTAGGAATTGTGCACTAAAGGGAAGTTAGGTTTATTAGACTAGCAATTACACTTTTCATGTTATGAATTTTCCTTATTATAATGGCAAGGAACACTTAACATAATCATATTCATAACATAAGTTATAAATAACATAACTATTTAATATTACAGTGCAGTAATAACTATGCGGTAAGAACTATGCTTATAATAACATATCATAAGAATTAGCCTATCTATCTTAAAAATTACGGGCATAACTGGAACAAGAAAATTATAATTTTTTTTCCATCTCATTATGACCAATATCTATTTAAGCTTGCTAAGCATTAAAACACTAATTGCACAATAAAAACTTTTGCATTATATTATGATAAACTCCTTATTAATCCAACCCCTACAATTCCAATTCATGTAAATTTTACAAATTAAATATCAATCATTATTGACACCGGGTTTTTGGAATAAGTAAACAAGGCTAAATTTAATTTTAACATAACATTTAACCTTTCTTGAACATCGAATCAACTCGTGGTTTTTAAATATTATTCATTACAAGGCATATTAATTGAGCCTTAACACATGGTATTTGTTTACAATTTACCAATTAAGTAAAAAATTTAATTATGTGCATCTCAATGCAATTACCACATATTACCTTCATGTGGTTTATAATTTACAGCCCGTGGTTTACAAAATAATAATACCATTCAATGCTAAGATTAAATAACAACTCTTATTAGTTGTTAATTATTTTATTATGTATCCTTCAAACATGGTTCAGAGCTATGTGGAGTAAACCAATACTTTATAAATATTTCATTTTCTTAATGAATTGAGCTATTAGCAACAAACGATTCCATGGCTAAGTGAATTACTCTTTAAGCAAGAAGGATCTAATTATTGCGTAGTAATAGTTAAAATTTTGTGAATATTTCAATTTAATTATTTTACAATAATAGTTTGAGTATGGATAACTATTTCATATATTTCATTTATGAACCCAAAATCTAGCAATTTATAGCCTAATTTTCAAATGAAATAAACTATTCCCCACCAAGAATAAATTTCCCAGTCTTACTTTCACTAAAGAATTGGTATTAACCATCATGTTAAAGGTAAAATTAATAGATTTATAACATCCCGGTGATGAAATAACAAGTCCAGGGCAATATTATGGCCATTGGGCACTCAAACATTAACTTACAGGCAAATTTATAGCTGTTGATAAACATATACATTCTATGGAAAAAATACCACATCTAAACATACAAAAATGTCCTTCCCCTGAATTTATAATTGACCACATAGACTTAAATTTTCAGGAATGCACAATTTAATTCCTTATGGAAAATAAAACCCATAAACTTAATCAGAAAGAAAATAAATTGCAAAAAAAACTTGTGTCAATTCCATGTACAAGGATTCAAACAAGCAACTCATGAATTTAAAACATGCAATTTTCTTTATCATTCATCAATTAAACTAAATTGAGAAATAAAAACATATCTGAAAATACTTGAAATGAGAAATTAGCTGTGTGTGAGGCACACTCCAGCCAACCATAGGAAATTTTGCTCATCTATCTCTCAGCAAAATTCCATCCCCGAGTTGAGACTCATGCATTCACTAAAGAGACACCTCTCCAATTCTCAGGCTCTTCCAGAATTAACACTTGGGAATCAAGAAAATTGGGTTGAATCCAATTCCATGCTAAATAATTCACTTGACCTCCTTGATTTTGTTCTGACTGCACAATAGTGAAACCCATCACTTCCATCTGTGTTCAGAAATCCATCAAGTCAGCTGCTTACACCATTTGCCACTTCACTGGAATGACTAGAGATAAAATGGACCTCATTTCAGCAGAAAATTATCAGCAATTTGGCTCACAAGTTAAGAGATTCATATCAATTTTTCGTTCTCAGATAAAATTGGCCTTCCCTGTTCTCTCAGACACACCCAGGCATGGGTAAGTTTTTTCCATAGCTCAATTTTCTTCCCCCTTTCACCTATAATGGTGCGCACCCACTTTTCCTTGAATGTATAAGCCTCTTCATGCAAACTGGAAAACTACGTGAGCTCTCACAATGATTTAATTAAAACACTTAAACACTTCCCTTAATCCCACATATTCTTAATTAATATTTAAACCTAAGTCTTAAGTCATTTATATGGGATTATGACTTAGGAAAAACTTTTGGTATTTTTTTAGGGACTTAGGATTATAAAAGGGTCATATCAAAGGTTTCTCCACCTAAGGAATTTTAACCCCCTTGCTGACTCTAGTGAATACATAAGTCCCTGATCTTTTCTGCATTCTGCCTCAACCACAACCAGTTATAATTTTTATTATTATAATGTCGAAATGTATAATTGTCTCTCCTTTTAGGAATTACATAATAATATTCACATTTTACATCAGATCAGTTCAGGGGTCTTAACCATGGGTATTGCATTCCCCCCCCCCTTAATTTCAACACTGTCCTCGGTGTTATCTTTGTCCAAAACACATGAACAAAATTTTCAGATTTAATTACATATGTATAGTCTTCAAAATAGATGGGGATACTCTTCCCACATATTATCTTCAAATTCCCAGGTCGCTTCTTCAGGATTGTAATGGGTCCATTGGACTTTTACTTGTCTTATGACCATTTTCTTGAGTGTCTTGACTCTTCGGTCTAATATGAAAACTTGTTGTACTTGGATTTCCCCTTCGAGTTCCACCTGTACCATAAACCAAATCAAGTATGTGATTATAATCATAAATATACTTTTTCAATAATGGAACATGAAAAACATTGTGCACATTAACTGTATGAGGTAGATCTAGCTCATAGGCTACTGATCTGATTCTGTTTAGGATCTCAAAAGGTCCACAAAATATGGAGGCCAACTTCTTGTAGTTACCAACCACAATGAAAATTTTATGCCTTTGACCTTTAGGAACACTTTGTCCCCAACTTGAAACTCTCTATGCATTCTATTTTTATCTGCATAACTCTTCTAATGATCTTGAGCTACCTTCAAGTTCTGTTTGATCTTGGTTACCTGTCATTCCATGTACTGAAGCATTTATGGTCCAACTATTAGTCTATCACTGGTTTGTCCCAATTCACTGGAATGGACTCATCTTCAATGATGCTTGGTAACTGTTATTGTAGGAAAATTCCACTAAGTACAGGTAATATTCCCATTTACCGGGTTTGTCCATTACATACATTCTAAGCATGTCCTTAATGATTTGATTTACTCGATCAGTATGTCCATCCGTCTACGGATGATAAGCTGTACTAAAATTGAGTTTGGTCCCAAATTATCTGAACAACCCCTTCCAAAAGTTTGAAGTGAACTTTGGATCTCGATTCGAAACTATTGCTTTTGGAATACCATGCAACCTGGAAATTTCCCTCATATAGATTTATGTGATCTTAGCTGCTTGAAATGTTGACTGCACCAGAACAAAATGGGATGAATTTGACAATTTTTCAACCACTACCATAATGGATTCATGCTACTTAAGTGTTCTAGGTAACTTTGTAATGAAATCAATGGTTATCACATCCCACTTCCATTCTGGTACCGGAAATGGATTGAGTAGACTAGCAGGGTGTTTATGTACTTTTACTCTTTGACATTCTAAGCATTGAGCAATAAATATGACCACTTATTTATTCATGCCTGGCCAATAATATTCTTTCTTAATTGTTGCCAACATCTTTTGGTACCCAGGATGACCTGCATAAGGCACATTATGCATTTTGTGTAATATAATTTTCTTCAATTCACTTTCATTTAGTATATAAATTATGTGATTAAATTGAAGAATTACATCTTCATCCAATGCATATTTGGAAAATTTTGATGGCCTATTGCCTAATTGCAACGCTACTACCACTTGCAAATAATGATCATCTGCTTTTAGTGCCTCCTATAACCTGATTTTTAAATCAGATTTCCAATTGTTGATAGATGAAATTTGCATTATTTGACTTCTTCTACTAAGTGCATCTTCCACTTGGTTCTCTTTTCCCTTTTTGTACTCAATTTCAAAATTGAATTCACTCAGAAATTCAATCAATCTAGCATGTATAGCATTCAACTGAGGCTACTCAAACCAATATTTCAGATTATGATGATCCGTCTTTAACTTAAATTTGTTCCCCACGAGATAATGCCTCCACATCTAGAGTGCATGAACTATAGCATCTAACTCTAGATCATGAGTAGCATAGTTCTTTTCATGTTCCTTAAGATTTCGTGATTCATAACAGATCACATGCCCATCTTGCATCAAAACTCCACCGAATCCTTCTATAGATTCATATGTACAAACTACATACTATTTGTTTGGATCTGTGATTTTTAATATTGGAGCACATGTGAGTAATTATTTCAAGAGTCCGAAGCTGTCTTCACACTTTTAGTTCCAGAGGAACTTCACGTCCTTCTTGTTAGAAAAATAGGATCACAGAGCAATAACAATAAACAAAAAGAAAATATAAATCAAATAAACACAATACAAGAGAGACACCAATATACATGGTTCACCCAATCTGGGCTACGTCCACGGAGAAATTGCCAGTCCTTTTATTATTATACCATCCAACAAATGAAGGGATACAACTTACAACACATCCACTACAACTTCCTCTTCACTCTCTCATAGTCTCTCTTACACAATCATAGAGATCTTTACAATACATAGTTGTATTACAATGCCTTCCTTTTAAAGAGGGATTACCATGGGAAAGTACCATGGGATAACCAATACCATGGGCCCATAAATCACCCATTATTTACCAATTCCTAACTATGAAATTACAACATTTTATAAGGCTTTTTTTTTTTAAATTTTCACTACTGGGGCACTACCCCCAAACCCCTGCCAGGGTGGGGGGGATCCTAAAATGTAGTTTCCTCCCCCTTGGACACCCATGGATACTATTTTGGGGGGGGGAATGCCCCCCCAAACCCCCTAGTCATGGGATGGGATCCAGACACACCTGAAACAAAACCTATGAATAAGGAAGATCATGCTCCACAACCAACACTTCTTTTGTAATTATGTAATCAGATTGCAATTTGAGAGAAAGATTCTATGAAACTTCGGTAATATCCTGCAAGCCCCATAAATGACCTTACTTCGGTGAAATTTTTTGGATTAGGCCATTCCTATATGGATTTTATTTTCATTGGGTCCATTGCTACGCCCTCCTCATAGATTATATGACCCAAATACAAGAGTCTCTTATGATACGATGAGCAGTTGCTAAGTTTGGCATATAATTGATTTTATTTTAGGATTTGCAAGGTAGTCCGAAGATTGTCTTCATGATCTTCCTCATATTTTGAATGCACCAAAATATCATCCAGGAATACTATAATGAACTTGTCCAAAAATTATTTAAACACACCATTCATTAGACACATGAATGTGGCTGGGGAATTTGTCAGTCCAAAAGGAAATACTATATATTCATAATGCCCATACTTGGTTCAAATTTTTTGTTGTTGTTGATGTCTTCATATTTTATACGCACTTGGTGATACCTAGATCTCAAATCAATCTTGGAAAATACTTTCGCCCCTCTCAACTGATCAAAGAGATCATCAATACTTGGTAGTGGATACCTGTTATTGATTGTAGATTTATTCAGTTGTCTGTAACTCACACACAATCTTAGTGTGCCATATTTATTTCTTACAAATAGATTTGGCATTCCCCATGGTGACACATTGGGCTGTATATAACCCTTCTTTAATAACTCTTCTAGTTGCATCTGTAATTCCCTTAGCTGCAGGGTACTCATTCTGTAAGGAGCTTTTGATGTTGGCACAACTCTAGGCACCAAATCAATTGTAAATTCAATGTCCCACTTTGGTGGTAACCCAGGTACATCTTGGAACACATCCCCGAATTCTTTCAACATTGGATGTTCATTAAGGTTTGGTTCTTTTTCAATTTTTCATTTCTTCTGCATGTATAGAATACAACTAACACCGCTTTCTGAAAAATTTCTTCATCTGCATAGTTGAAATTTGTCTTATGGAAATTGGTCTTGGAATGCCATTTATTTGAACTGTATTCTTGTTCACATCCAGGAAAGCAATGATTTTGTTATGACAATCCAAAACTGCAAAATGCTTATCCAACCAATCCATTACCCTCAACACATCATAAGAGCCAAGAGGAATGATATCCAAATCAGCTTTGGTATGACACCTATTCATTTCCAAACAACAATATTTAACCATGGAAGTAATTTTCCTTTTCGTTATGGTAGCCAATTGTACCATTCTATGCTTAGGAAGCTTACTGCTTACTAAATTGCATCTTTCAACCAGATTAGTATCTACATAACTGTAAGAAGTTCTGGAATCAATTAAAATTGCAATTGAAAAATCATTTATTTTACCTTCAATTTTAATCATTGATGACTGGTGGTCTTCCTGATGATTATCAAAAGATCTGTAAATGCGAGGAACACTTCTAGCAACATCTCCCATTGTAGAAGCTTCTTGCACATTATACATACTGACACTTTTATTTTTTCCTTTCAGGACAATTAATGAGGTAGTGGTCACCTCCACATTTCCAACATTTAACTTGGAATGGTTTCTTTTGTCCTACAGACTCATTCACCCTTGATTCACCTTTCACATTTGAATGCTTGGAAGGATTAAACATATCTTGTTTAATCCCAAGAGGCTTAAATCCCTTTTTCCCCTGGTCCTGCTTATCTTTCAGTTTACCCTTCCAAACTTTACACACATCTTGCATGCTTTTACCATGTTCATACAAACATTTAGCTTTCCTAATGCATTCCTTCAAAGTGTGAGGTTCATCACAAGATATCCTATCCTTGTAGACTGATGGTAAACCGCTGAGAAATCATTGAATCTTAACATTTTCATCCTAAATAAATTCAACATAGCATAACAATTCTAGGAATATTTTCTCATATTCTTCCATAATCACATTTCCTAGTGTGAGTTTGAAGAAATCTTGCATTTTCTTATCATAGTATTGCTGGGACAAGTATTAATGCTTGAAATACCTTTGAAAACTCTTCCATGAAAATTTCCTTTCATCCATATTTTTGACCTGCTTTAGATGCTTCCACCACACGTAAGATTTTCCTTGATATATAGCAATACAGGCTTCTTGATTATTAGAATAATCATGTAATTGCAAATATTTCTTCATTTCTAGAAGCCAAATCTATGCAATTTCTCCATATTTTTCCCCATTGAAAGTGGGAGGTTTAATTTTTCTAAGTTCACCCTGTAATATATTTCCATCATGTTTTCTCTTTTGATTCCTTCTGGGATGAGTATCACGTTGGATTTCTGGCATCTCATTCCCATGATGACTTTCAACTGTTTGATATTGGCACTGCAACCCCTTTTTGCCTTCATCTTTATCTCCAGAATGTTGATATCTATCAGGAATTTCTATGTTCATTGATTCCTCTTCTTCCCTTCTTACAATGGAAGACACTTGTTGCATCTAATTTTGGAACTATACAAGATTCTGCATCACTTGCTAATTTATTTGGTTTTGTTTCTCTAAGCTTTGTAAAAATTTTCCATTCCCAAATTTTATGTGCTTCAAGTTTTGGAACACTTCCATTGTTCCCATATCAGTCTGATGACAATTGGATTCAGTTCTTTTAACATCCATACCAACTTCCTCAACAAAGTTGGATAATGCAGGCTCTTCTGCCATTTTTTCAATACTGCTTGCCTACTTTATTGGAAATATGCAAGTACAATGGCCTGAAAAATTATGTTGTCACTAGCAATCTGAGATATCATCCATGATTGTTAGTTCATATCATATTTCATATGAATATATATTTTATCTTTGAACATGCAAACATTCATTTCAAAGAAATAAAATGGAATCCGAAAGGTTCAACAGTTGTAACCTCAGCTTTGATACCAATTTGTAACACACCCAATGTCACATCAACTTAAAACACATAATAATTAGATCTTTTTGTTTCCTAATTATTACATGCATAATGTTCATATGCATTATTTAAGCTATTGCGTGGCAATGCATAGAAAAAACATATTAAATAAATCTTTTAGCGGAAGCATAATTTAATTATATGTCACGCATTTGTCAATTCTAATTTTACTTCATTATTAATTCACATAATAAATATTTTTCATTAAAAATACCTTATAATGGACCGATGATAAATTAATACTTGGACCAACTTTTCTATTAAATCCTTTATTAAAACTTGCAGTAAATATTCTATTAAAAACCGTGTAGTAAAATGTATAGTAAAACCGGGCAATAAAACAATCTTATGAATTACATACTAAAGTGAAGATAGGTTAATTAGACTAGCAATTACACTCTTCATGTTGTGAGTTTTCCTTATTATAATGGCAAGAAAAACTTAACATAATCATATTCATAACATAAGTTATAAATAACACAATTATTTAAGAACTACGTGAATAAATGGAACAAGGAAATTATAATTTTATTTCCATCTCATTATGACCAATATCCATTTAATCGAAGCAGAAGGAGTAAAACACTATAAGCATTTAGTAGTAAAAAATTTTGCATTAAGACATGGGCAGTAACCCTAGGTAGTAAATTATTTCTTAAGCAAAATTGGGTGTGCAATAGTTCAACCTATGTTATTTTCATGCAACCCATCAACAATATTCCAACTTAATAAAATTTAAAGCACAATAAGTATTGTGCAGTAAATACTACATAACATAACATAAGTAAAAAAGGCTAAATTTAATTTTAACATAACATTTAACCTTTCTTGAACAAGCAAATCAACCCATGGTTTTTAAATACCATTCATTACAAGGCATATTAATTGAGCCTTAACACATGGTAGTTGTTTTCAATTTACTAATTAAGTAAAAAGGTTAATTATGTACATCTCAATGCAATTATCACATATTACCTTCATGTGGTTTATAATTTGTTTACAAAACAATAATACCATTCAATGCTAAGCGTAAATAACAACCTTTAGCAGTTGATAATTATTTTATTATGTATCCATTAAACCACAATAGTTCAAACATTGCGGAAAAAATAATTATTTTATAAATATTTAATTTTCTTAATGAATTGATCTATGCACAGTAAACCATTACTTTATAAATATTTCATTTTTTTTAATGAATTGAGTTAATGAATTGAGCTATGCACAGTAAACCATTACTTTATAAATATTTCATTTTTCTTAATGAATTGAGCTATGGACAGTAAACCATTACTTTATAAATATTTCATTTTTCTTAATGAATCGAGCTACGTGCAGTAAACCATTCCATGGATAAGTCAATTACTCTTTAAGCAAGAAGGATCTAATTATTGCGCAGTAATAGTTAAACTTTTGTGAATATTTCAATTTAATTATTTTACAATAATAGTTTGAGCAGTTTCGAGCTGTACTGGTTCAGAAGGAGGCTGAAAATGGGTATCGGAGGAGCCTTTTTTGAGCATACAACAACTTGGAGTCAAGTTGGATCGATTTGAACCAGCCCAGTACCAGCCAAGTATAAAAAAAGTGGGAAACAGAGTGTATGTTGTTGCTTAAGATTTGCTTTCTTTTATATTTATGTTCTCAGTCTTCCTTTTGGGTTGGCGGTCCCAGTTCTTGGTTGGTTTTTGTTTGGACTTGGGTTCTTTTGGAAGCTTTAGTTTCACTTCTTTTTCAGGATTTTGACCTTTTTGCAGACTTTTTAGTGAGATCTAGGTGTCTCCCCTACTTGTTAAGGTGGACAGCTGTAGGTTTCTTTTGGCCTTTGACGGTTTTGTCCGATCTTAGGGTTTAATGGCTAACCCTTCCAATTTTGGCCTGCCTTCTTCCTTGTTGCCGGGAGGTTCGGTGAATGGACCGGGAGATACTCCTCTCTCTGTTGGTGTCTTTGGTAAGAAAAACTGAAATTTGTTTGGGAAAAATGCTAAGATTAGGAGACAGGTGAAGACTTTTAAAGCTCGGGAGCATCTAGATAGATTTGTGATTGCCGAGGATACGAATTTAGATAGAATTGAAATGCTGGCGGGTCGTGCCCTTGTTGGGAGATTGGAATTCACATCTCGTTCGAAGGCTGAGTTAATTGAATGGGTGAAAGTTCATTGGATTCCTTTGACAGGGATGACTCCTAGGATTAATCTGCTAATGAATAGGTGGATATTATTTGTATTCCAAGATGCTGCAGTCTTGCCCCGGATTTTGGCTGAATCCTGGTTGTTCAAGGAAGGGTCATTATTTTTAAAGAGATGGCATATTGCTTTTGACCCTCTTTTTGAGAAGCAGGGTGTGCGGCATCTCTGGATGCTGATACTTGGTCTCCCTATAGAACTCTGCACGGAAGAAGTAATTGTTGGTTTGGCTAACTCTGTGGGGAGATTCATTAGGTTAGACAAAAAGAACTTGTTTGGTATGGATAGACGCTACGCTAAGGTAATGGTAGAATTTTAAGTGGGTTTAGGGCTTCCTGCTGAAGTCGAGATTGTTTGGGGACAAAGAATTTGGAAGCAATGGTTAGATTTTTTCAGAATATCCTTTCGGTGTTTCTCTTGTCGGGATACGGGTCATGTCCAGGCGAAGTATCCACTTTTAAGGGGTCGACGATCATTTGATTCCTCGGATTTCTCTTCTCCATCTCATAGGGGTTCTCTATCGATGCCTTCCGGAATTGGTAAGTGTAAATCTATCCCTGAATCTTTTTATACAGATGTTTCTAAAGATGAAATTGTGTTTGCTGAAAATATGGAGAAATATTTGGCTTGTCGTATTGCCAAAGGGGAAGTTATTCTTCGACATGGAATAGTTTCTCCTTCCCAGTTGTTAAACCCTTATATGCTGATTTTCAAAATGGAGGGAAATATTCTGTCTCCCGTAATCTGGCGGAGGATTTGGATAAGTTGCTTCCTGAGGGGGACTCTAGGGATGATAGCCCTAAGGGGTCTTTGGTGGTTTCTGAACAGATTGAGATTGAAAAGCAACTTTCTTTGCCTATGGGTGAAATTGTTTCAAATAATATTGTGGCTCTCTTGGATGAGGTTGTTAATAATGATGATGCAGGAATTCTAGAAGACTGTGGGTATGTTGTAAATGGTGTTTCTAATGTCCTTAATCCTCTCCTGTCCTTTTTGAAAAATTATGAACTGGAGTCTGAGGCCCTTCCTATACATTCGTTAAAGTTCCAGAATGTTACAATTCGGAGGGGTAGGAAAACGAAGGGAGAAAAAAAGTTTCCTAGCCAAGTTGAGAATTTGTTTTTAACAGTTTCGGATAGATTGAAGTTGAGTGATGGGGGTTTTTCTGTGGATGAAGGTCTTAGAGCAAAGGAAACATGTTCGTCAGGTTTTTAATGTATTTTTTGTCCTTGAATGTGCGGGGGTTGGGAAAGGCTTCTCGGGAAAAGGCCTTTTCCAATCTTGTTTCTACTATTTTCTTGGGAGTTATTTTGATTCAAGAAACTATGTGTGCAAGTGTTGATGCTATTTCGAAGCTGGGGGGCTTGTTTCCTAAATGGGAGGTTGCGGCTACCTGTTCTTCTAGTTTATCCGGGGGGTTGGCTATGGCTTGGAATCCTGTTTTCTTCTCCTTTGAGGTGTTCAAATCCCCTTGGGGCATTCTTTTAGATGGTTTGTGCATTGGTTTGAATCTAAGACTATCTATACTTAACTGCTACGCGCCCTATAAGGAGAGAAGAACATTTTGGGATGACCTTAAATTTTCTGGAATCTTGAGAAATGATTATTTGATAATTGCAAGTGACTTAAACTTCATTAGGTCAGCTACTGAAATTTGAGGGTCAGTGGCTAGACTGGATTCAATGGCAGAGTTTTTTTTATGATTTTCTTACGGAAAATGACTTGGTTGATGTGGTTCCAGCTAAATTACTTCCTACATGGACAAATGGTAGAGTTTCTCAAGATGGGGTCCATAAGAGACTCGATCGGTTCTTGATAAAGTCTTCACTTCTTGATTGCTTTCAGAAGTTTCGATCTTGGGTACATGAGGTGAAGTTTTCGGACCATTGGCCAATAGTGCTTCAACTGGATGACTATGGACAGAAGGTTCACTTTCCGTTTAAGTTCAATAGCTCTTGGATTCAGGACAGGTATTTCTGTGCCATGGTGCAAGAGTATTGGCTCAAAGCTGAAGTTGAGGGTTGTAATCCTTTGGATTACTTCTGTCGAAAAATGAGGAAACTTAGAGAATCTATGACAGTGTGGATTAATAAAAGGAAAGAAGTGGATGTTGCCGAATTGAAGTATTTGGAGCAACTTATTCAGTTTAATCATTCTGAATTTTTTTTTGGTACTCTCAGTAATGAAGGGTTTGAAGCTCTGAAAGATTTTGAATGGAAAAAGGGAGGTATTACTTCATCAGGAGGAGATGGAATGGAGATTAAAAAGTCGAGCGGTGTGGATTTCCCATGGTGACAAGAATTCTAAATTCTTTCATTCTTATGCTACTGCTAGAAGGAACTTGAATACCATTTGGGAGATTATGGATGAAGAAGGGAATTCTGTTTCTGGTTTAGACTCTCTGAAGGATGAGGCTGTCAGTTTCTTTGGGAATATTTATAAGGATGATGGGGAATGTGATATTCTGGATCAAATAAGGTTGTCTAGACTCTATCCTCGATTCTTTAATGATCAGGAGGCTAGAGAATTGGGAAAGGAAGTCTCTCTTGAAGAGATTGAAAATACTTTGAAGGTTTTTTCGAAAGAGAAGAGTCCCGGCCCGGATGGTTGGCCGGTTGAAATATATTTTCATTTCTTTGATATTATGGGAAAGGATATTCAGGAGATGATTGAGTATTCTAGGCTTAATGGTTTTATTCCTGGTGCACTCAATTCCACATTCTTAACTTTAATACCCAAAAGTAATAAGCCTTCATCTTTTGGAGAATTCCGGCCTATTGCATTGTGCAATCTCGCTTATAAAATAATCTAAAAAATTATTGCACAACGACTGAAGTCTACTCTCTCAGTTCACATTACAACAGAACAGTTTGGATTTTTAAAAAACAGGCAGATTCACGATGCTATTGGGATCACACAGGAGCTGCTGCATACCATTAAATCCAAGAACATGAAGGCATTGCTACTTAAGATGGATTTAGAAAAGGCCTATGATAGAGTTAATTGGTCTTTTCTCAGACTGGTTTTGATCCAAATAGGCATCCCGCCTTTAGTCTTAAACTGGATTATGGCCTGTGTCTCTTCTACGAATATTGTTGTATTGGTAAATGGAACTCCATCTGCTTTCTTCCATTGTTCGAGAGGGATAAGACAGGGATGTCCATTGTCTCCCTTACTTTTTTTATTGATCATTGATGGTTTGAGTAGGCTTGTGAATGAGGCAAAAGAGATGGGGTTGATTAAGGGAGTCAAATTGGATAGAAACTGCTATTTGTCTCATATCCTATTTGTGGATGACGTGCTTCTTGTAGGGATTGATTCTATTGCTGAATGGAATACTTACTGCAATATAATTAAGTTCTTCTGTAAGGTTTCTGGTATGAAGGTAAGCTTATCAAAGTCCAGCTTTTATCATTACAATGTGGAAGCTTCTAAAAGATTGGATATTGAAAGGATATTACCGTATAAGTGTTGCAGCATAGAGGATGGGTTTAAATATTTTGGTTTTTTCTTAAAGCCCAATAATTATCTTATTAATGATTGGAGATGGTTGATCCGGAGGGTTGAAAAATGCATTGATCACTGGTCTTTTAGGCTCCTTTCAGTTGGGGGAAGGATTATCTTGGTAAAAACTATATTATCTGCAATTCCTGTATACTGGTTCTCTTTGCTTGAAATTTCGGCCTTTATTATTAATGCTATCAGAAAATTGTTCTTTAATTTTCTGTGGTCTGGCTGTTCTAATCGGTTGAAGATGGTTATGGTTAGATGGGAGGTCCTCTCTTGACCTGAAAAATTTGGTGGCTGGGGATTGAAATATTTAAGGATTTCCAATATGTCTTTACGACTTAAAAGTTTCTGGCGCGGTCTTTTTGGGGAAACACTGTGGTCTAACGTTTTACAGGTAAAGTATATTAAGGTTGATGTCTACAGGTGGATGAGAAACCCGTTAAAATGCAGAGGGAAGATGTCTCCAATTTGGACAGGTTTTTTAAAAATATATGAATGGATCGCCAGAGATGTCTGTTGGCAGGTTGGTTCTGGAGATAAAGTTAAATTAGGGATAGATCCTATCCTTGGTTTAGATGAATAGTATATACTGTCTAAAAGACTGCGTTCCTTTCTTATTTGCAATGGTTTCTCCACTTTGGATAGAATCTAGAAAAGAGATATCTATTTTAATGGTGGAAGCAGATGGTTATGTGCCTCAGACATTGGTCTAAGTGGCAGTATTGCACAGGAGTGGGATTTTTTATTAGAAATTTGAATGCTGCGGGAGTTTCAATATCTAATGAAAAAGATAAAATAGTATGGAGAGGGAATCCAAAAGATGGATCGGTTTCAGCAAATACAACGTATGACAGAATGATTCAATATTTTTGTATTTTCCCCCAAAACTGGTGGTATAAGAGAATCTAGAAGCTTCCAATTCCTTTAAAAATCTAGTGTTTCTTATGGCATGTTCTAAATGGAAGTATGAAGACTTGGGACACTTTGATAAGATGAGGGTGGAATGGTCCTAATCGGTGTTGTTTGTGCAAGCAGAGTTCTGAGTCTATAAACCATCTCTTCGTTAATTGTAGATTCATGCAAGAAGTTTGGCATTTATGTTGCCTGGATTTAAAGCTTGATTTATCCTGGAATGGTGAAAATTTTGGTCTTTTCCTCCTTAATTGGTTTCAGCAGGGGAAATATCCTTATTTTTTTCCCATCTTTGTCTCTTTGGTTTTATGGTACACTCGAAATTGCTTTCTGTTCCAAGACAAAACTCATGCTGCCAGTAATTGTGTAGTGACTGTACTAAAGTTGCTTCAATTATATCCAGCTGATGAAAGTCTGAGGCAGGATGAAAGGGTTTCACATTTCTCCTTTGGGGTATCGCAGCCAGTGTTATTTTTTGATGGAGCTACTCAGAATGGTATTTGTGCGGCGGGTGGGGTCATCTACTTGAATGAGGATCATTTTTATACCTTGCGTCTTAACGGTGGATCTGGGACAAATGAAAGCCGAATTGTTGTCTTTATGGTGTGTTCTGAAAGTGGCGAATATCTTTGGTTTAGTGAATCTAAAGGTATTTGGAGATTCGTGTGTGACCATAAAATGGGCAGCTAATGAGTTTAAACTTAATGTTACAACGCTCCGGAATTGGTGTCAACGTACCAGACATGAGATCTCCAGGAAAGAATTCATTTCATTTGAACATATTTACAGAGAGCATAACTCCTTTGCTGATAAATTGTCTAAACAGGATTTTGAGGGTGATGTTGGTTTTTTATGCTGGGAAGAATGGTTGGAATCATGCCTTCAAGATGAAGGTGACTGCTATTTTTTTTCGAGCAGTGATGTTTGGGTTTGTGCTTTGGATAGAAGCTGAATTCTCTTTTTGCTGTTGGTTTTTTGATCCATTGTAATGTTATAGTTTTGGCAATTAAGCATGCTAGATATATATGCATGAGGAACATCTAAATGTTTCTGGACAATCTTTGTACTATTTGATTCGTTT
The DNA here is from genome assembly GCA_027924585.1 of Larix kaempferi. Taxonomy (NCBI): domain Eukaryota; kingdom Viridiplantae; phylum Streptophyta; class Pinopsida; order Pinales; family Pinaceae; genus Larix; species Larix kaempferi. The sequence goes on along the minus strand of BSBM01000063.1, from coordinate 5,868,571 downwards.
TTTGAATAACAATAGTACTTTTTTTTTTTTTTTGCTGAAAAAAAAACTATTTCATATATTTCATTTATGAACCCGAAATATAGCAATTTATAGCCTTTTTTCAAATTAAATAAACTTTCGTTTTTTGAATAACAATAGTACGTTTTTATTTTATTTTTATTTTTATTTTATTTTATTTTATTTTTATTTTATTTTTTATTTTATTTTATTTTTTATTTTTTATTATTTTTTATTATTTATTATTTATTATTTTTATTTTTTCATTTATGAACCCGAAATATAGCAATTTATAGCCTTTTTTCAAATTAAATAAACTATTCGCCATCGATAATAAATTTCCCAGTGTTAGTTTCACTAAAGAATTGGTATTCATAAAATTTAGTTTCATCCCTGCAAACTAGGGATTATTTTCAAGCATATGGTTGAATTAAAATTCACACCATTTCCATGCACATGAAATTTAATTAAGCTACACATGAATTTCATCTCTAATTCATATGTAGCAATTTTCAACATTCAAATTGAGACAATCAATTTGTGAGTGCAACAATACTTAAATCTTAGGACAAAATAGCCACTTCTTAGTTGAATTTCCATCAACCATCATGTTAATTATAAAGGTAAAATGAATAGATTTATAACATCCAGGTGAAGAAATAACAAGTCCAGGGAAATATTATGGCCATTGGGCACTGAAGCATTAACTTACATGAAATTTTACAGCTATTGATAAACAAATACGTTCTATGGAAAACATACCATAGATAAACATACAAAAATGCCCTTCCCCTGACTTTATAATTGACCACAAAGACTTAAATTTCCAATAATGCACAATTCAATTCCTTATGGAAAATAAACCCGAAAACTTAACCAAAAAACAAATAAATTGCAGAAATAAACTTGTGTTAATTCCATATACATGAATTCAAACAGGCAACTCATGAATTTAAAACATGTTATTTTATTTATCATTCATCAATTAAACTAAATTGAGAAATAAAAACTTATTTGAAAACACTTGAAATGGGCAACTGATTGTGTGTGAGGCACGCTCCACCCAACTGTAGGAAATTTTGCTCATCTATCTCTCAGCAAAATGCCACCCTCGAGCTGAGACTCATGCATTCACCAAAGAGACACCTCTCCAATTCTCAATCTCTTCCATAATTAACACTTGGAAATCAAGAAAATTGGGTTGAATCCAATTCCATGCCAAACAGTGCACTTAACCTCCTTGATTTCCTTCTGACTGCACAACAATGAAAACCATCACTGCCATCTATGCTCAGAAATCCATCAAGTTAGCTTCTTACACCATTTGCCACTTCACTGGAATGACCAAAGACAAAATGGATAGCATTTCAACAGAAAATTATCAGCAATTTGGCTCACAAGTTAAGAGACTCTCAAATCAATTTTCATTCTCAGATGATATTAGCCTTCCTTGTTCTCTCAGACACACCTAGGCATGGGCAATTTTTTTTTCCAAAGGTCAATTTTCTTCCCCCTTTCACCTAGAATGGTGCGCAACCACTTTTCCTTGCATGCATAAGTCTCTGCATGCAAATTGGAAAACCACGTGGGCTCCCCGGCCATTTAATTAAAACACATAAACACTTACCTTAATCCCACATATTCTTAATTAAGATTTAAACCTAAGTCTTAAGTCATTTATATGGGATTATGACTTAGCCAAAACTTTTGGTATTTTTCTTAGGGACTTAGGATTATAAAAGGGTCATAGCAAAGGTTTCCCCACCTAAGGAATTTTAACCCCCTTGCTAACTCTCGTGAATACACAAGCCCTGATCTTCTCAGTGTTTTGCCTCAGCCAAAACCAATTACAATTTTTATTATTATAATGTCAGAATGTATAATTGTCTCGCCTTTCAGGTATTACATATTAATATTCACATTGTACTTAATATTAGTTTAGGGGTCTTAACCAGGGGTATTACATGATGGACAAACCATCCAAGTGGGAGGATTCTCTACATTTTGTAGAATTTGCACATAACAATGGACAACAAGATTCGTTGGGAATGAGTCCATTTGAAGTTTTATATGGCCGAAAGTACAGGACACTAGTGACATGGTATAATCCAGTGAATAGAATTTTAATTAGGGCATAATTGCTTGAGGAAATGGAACAAGAGGTTTTGAAAACTAGGAAGAATTTAAAGGTATCCCAAGATAGATAGAAAAACTATGCAAATACGAATAGAATGCATAGAGAATTCAACGTTGGGGATCATGTCTACCTTAGAGTGAGGCCAAGGAAGAGTTCCTTGAAGCTTGGAAGTTGTTCCAAGTTGTCACCAAGATATTGTGGGCCATTGGAAGTGCTTGAAATGATAGGGCTAGTTGCATATAGAATTGCATTTCCTGCTAACACTAGGGCTCATAATGTTTTTCATGTTTATTTTCTTAGGAAATATGTACATGATCCTAACCATGTGATTAATCGATATGTGATTCAGGTGGAACCCGAGGGACAATTCCAAACCAAACCACTATGCATCTTAGATAGGAAGGTAACATTGCTTCGGAACCAAGCCATCAGAGAGGTAAAGGTGCAATGGAAGCATTTCGGTCCCAATGAGTCTACGTGGGAGTTGGAGGAGGCCATGACTTGGAATGTATTTAATCAAAATTATGTGAATGATGTAAATATGCTAGTATGGATTCCTAGTGTGGAGCTCAAGGCCAAGGTCCAACTAGTGAATAGCTAGGCATGTATGATGTATATATTTTTATTTGGACCTTATGATTGGTTTATCATGCCAATTCAAAATGTATGTAAATATTATGTTGAAAATTAATAAAATGGTCCAAAATGGTTGTGTAAAGAGCACTAGAGGGGCTATGATTCCATTAGAGGGGAAGAGGAAAGGGGGCCTATGGGGAAACTAAATCCTATTTTTCCAAGTGTCAACCTTAGAACTCATCCAAAATATGCCATGTGCCTTAAATGAGGCAATTACCTTCTCTTGACTATTAAACCCAATTATTGAATGCATATGTGAGGTTGGTGGGGAAATTCACTTCATGTAGTTATTGAAGCATGAGGGTTGTGACAGTTATGTCAGTTTTCAACAGTCCTATTTCATCTATGGTCAGAAGCTATGTCAGTTGTCTTTCACCCTTACCTCATATCCTTGGAGTCAACATTATTTTGATCATTCTCTCATGCATGTTCCTACAGTACATAGAGTTTTCGATAGTTGTTCATGTCCATTACCAGACTGTGTTTAACCCATAAATTCAAATTTGGAGACATAGATACATTTTTGGAAGGGAAATAGATGGTTGTAGGTGAGCATGGAGGTTTGGAAAGATAGGAACCTTTACCCATTGAGTTCTACTACTTTTGGATGCTTGAGAAGCCATGGATTAATGTTGCAGGAGGTTCTCCAATAGCTTACAACAAGTTGGAATCTTACTGCACACACTGATAATCACTATAAGGGTTGGATTTCCTAAGGGAATTGTGTATCAGTGAAGGGAAATTCCTTCCTTGTGTTGTGTGGGGAAGTTGGAAGGAGTGCCATGGATGTGAAGTCTTAGTGAGACCCTTATAGAGCTCTGTTGGAGCTTTTGGCTAAGCATAGAGAGAAAAATGGGTTGTGGGTAGAGAGAGTATCCTATAGGTGTTTCCTTCGCCCTGGTGGCCTCATAGGCCAGCTTGGGGGTGCCCTCTTAGCAGAAAGAGTATATGATGGACAAAGTGCCTATGGCTGGGTGAAAAATCACTCTTACACAGCCAGTGGCTTGGAAATTCTTTGCTTAAAGATAAGTATTCTTATGTATTTGATGTGCAAGCCTATACATTGCATGTTGTGTGTCTGGATTGAGTTTATTCTGCTGTGTGTTTTTTTTTCCATGTCTACACATACATTTTAATTGTATAAATTCATAATTATGGTTATTGGGTGAAATATTGTGGCCTTGATTTAGTTAATGTCCCCTCTATTGGTTGGATTGGGTGAAGGGGACGCTGAATAGACATGATTATACCACCACAACTTCCCCCCTGGGTCCTCCTATAAAAACATTTCCCTATAACCTAAACGTGTAGTATCTCTTTTCGAGGATATATTTTTGGAATAGATTATCTTATATTCCTCATCTCTTAACCTTACAACACTATGTTGGAATATTTGTGCAGTGTTTCCATTTATCGGCTTTCATCTCTACCTGTAGACCCATGTTTTCTTCCCCTTTTCACCCTTTATATAGAACTGTAGAAATATTTGGATCATTTTCATTTTCCCAATGATGAATACCCTAATTATTTAAGATGTTTACCAATATTTTAATAGTCTATGTTGTCCAACACATCCAACCCAAGGTCTTCCCCTACTCTTACTCTAGCCTCATTTCTTGTTAATATTTGGTTGAGCTTTGATCTTTAATTCTTTTAGATGCAGAGACTTGAAGCAATGAGACAATTCAATCCATGAGATTCATACAACCATAACACATGATATACCCTAGGGAAAATCCTCAAAATTATGAGAACAAAAACCCCAACAATTCTTCTCAATATAATATAATGGATAACAAAGAATGCTTTCTTTTACAACATAGCAAATTGATTTTGGTAGATAAGAGATCACCAAACACTCTTGATGAGTATACACAAGCAATCGAGAAGAGAGATCAATCATATGTGTTCCCAACACAACAATAACAAGCACGAACAATACCCTGCACAAAGAGAAGTGCCTTGCCTTCAATGGATAAGAGAATTCGCTTCACATTGGATTCATCAATCTCGTATATCATATTTATACATTCTTCTCTTCTATTTTTAACTTCTAACTTCGGGATGAACTTTCCCTTTTAACTGAAAGCTTTACCACTTAGTTAGGTGGCTAACTTAAGTGTCGACATGCAAGTGTCACAACTCTCGTGTCATCTTTTATTTTAACATAAGTGTCATCCTGCAATAACACTTAGTTAACTAGATCTTCTTTGTTGTCACTTAGTTAACTCTCTTTAACTGAAGTGTCGTCTTTTAGTTTAACTAAAGTGAAAACACTTTAGTTAATTAGTCCTTCTTATTTAACACTTAGTTAACTGAAATCATGCTGATTGATTTACTTGAAGAGACCAATGTGAGTTCTTTAGTTAATTGAGGCATATATTTAACTGATGCTTTAACAATTCGAGTTCTCTTTAATTAGTTGAAGTGTCTGCATGGGCAATTTCGAATTCTCTTGATCTCTATGCTTTATATTTTATTTCTTTATCTCTTATTGCATGGTCAATATGTGTTAACTTTAATTATCCATCACACTACATTATACTAAGAAGAATCATCGGATGATGTGATCATATTATATTATTTCAGACCAAATGATCATATGCTAAAGTAATTCACTTTAGAGGTGATCAATCTCTAAAGGAGTTGTAATAGCAATATGGCAATCATGGTTAATAATACATCACACAATATTAAATGCTTTTAACAAGTAAAGCATGACCTTTATACAAAATTTCCACCTCTATATAGGAGTTCCATCTCATGTATACCTTTATATGGAAGGTTCACATGAGAATCATGACTTGACACACAAGTCTGGAGTATTTTCCAACAAGACTTTACAACATCATTACTTTGATCAATTACCTCTATACGAGAGGAATAACATTTACACGAAAGGCAATCAAAGTGCTCACCTCTATACGAGAGGATCAATCTTGGCTTCACAATATTGGTTTGGAGAATGTCTCATGATGCTATATATTTAACATTTCCTACTTTCCATACCAACTAATGCCCAAATAGAGAGAAAACGTTTACAAGAGCCTTCTAGAAAATGGAGGATTTCACTACAAATTTCATTGGAAGTCTAATTGACTAATATAAGGATATAGGTTTAAGGATTTGTGTAATATTACTTAGTTCGATGATCCTTCATGATTAAAGAGCCTCCATAAGCTCTTTGTTGCAAGATCTTCCCCAAACTAGTATATATTCTTCAATACCCAACCCCTATCTTCATTTGGTTTATCTGTCTTTCTCCATTTAATTAGTGTTATGCCTTCTTTCTCTTTTTTCCTTCTCCACAAGAAAGTGAAACATTATCATAATTATTTTTATCATTCTTTTGGGATATATGCTAGTTAGTGACCAATATATAGGAATAAATTCAAGTACTAAATTCATTAGGGTCAACCTAACTCCTCGAGATAACCATCTGTAGAACCAAATTGAGATTCTTTTTATATCTTGTCATACAACAAATTCCAGTATTTAAACCCATAGTCATTTGTTTTCAACATGAACTCCAAGTACTTTACCCCATTATCAAAAGGAGATGCATTAAAAGGTAAAATTTTGGCTAGCCTTCTTTCATGTTCCTTTAATAATCCATTAAAAAAGGGTGGATATTTATGGGTGCTCGCTTCCATTCCAATATCTCTATACAATAGATCTAGGATCTCCTTATATTTTTTATCTTCTCTTGTAGAACCATCCAAACAAAATAACATAATCCACAAATAGTAAATGAGATAATAGCTAGAATTATACCAACTTTAATCCCCTTTAAAGTTCCTCCTCTTTTACACTTATTCACATCCCTAATTAAGACTTCAACTGCTAAATAAAAGGGAAGGAAACACGAGACATCCCAATTTAAGACACTTGTAGGGGTGAAAATCATGGAGGTAGAACTAATTTGGTTGAATCCATGAATCTCAAATGCATTTTTTGGCAAGTTGCGCAAGGTAAAATGGCCTAGGATGAACCTTGAACCTTGATCGAGGTTTTACTTGATTAAGGGATTAAAAACTTGATCAAGATAAAAGAAAAGATTGAGAGTTTAAATAAAAAATGAACTATTTATGTAAAAAATTCCTAGATCGGGGTTTTAAAATATGTTGTCGAGCAATTTTAGAGTCCTTGTTCGAGGTATTTAAAAAACTTTAATCAAGGTATAAATCTCAATCAGACACTTGAAATTCAAGAATCCTTCCCCATTTATCCAGGTTTTCATGGAGCTGAAATTTCCAAGAGGTGAAATTCCTTCATCTCTTCCATGAAAGGTGGCAAACTTGATGCACGTATCCAATGACATATTATTTTATCATTTTGGATTTCATATATTTTTATTTTATTTTTTTCTAAAACTTGTATAGGTTTTTTCTCCTTAGTAGTAAACGCATCTAGAGAAAAATGCACATTAAAAATTCCACAACCAATGTGTGTGTGTGTGTGTAGATACATACACACACACACACACACACACACACATATATATATATATGCATGTGTGTACATACACGGAGGGGTTTCTCAGGATGGAAACCCTATCCAATGAATCTAAAGACTTCTAGCTAGTAGATTACTTCAACAACTCAATAGAAGGTATCGATATTTTTGAATATTCAGGTTTCATGTCCTACAAGGGGAACTTGGAGCCTTAATCATGATCTCCATTGATTGGTTCTAAAGGGATTTTAGTGTTAGTTCATCAACCTCCACCATCACATGTTTGAAAAGGGTTTTTCTGTGTGGTCAGGATATCCTTTCAGAGTGATTGTAGGTGAGTTAGATCTCTCATTGAGGTGGCGAGGGAGATATGCCATTCGTAGGAATATGGAGTAATTGAAAGTAGGTTCAATCATGTGATCATCCTATCTATCTCTCGACTCACTTCCAGATCCTTCTCAATGTAGTGCAATTAATCAACATTATTTTTTATCCAGGACTTCAAAAGATAGGGTGAAGTTTCTGAGAAGGTATGGATGCTTGGAGGCAATGTTTTTGTGGGAGGGTTGTTTGAATTGGAGTGTCTTGTTGGAGGGAGAGGTAAATTTTTGGAAAGGACTGAAAATGGTGATGTATCATCCTTGAAAAAGGAATATGAAATCCCTACATAAGCATGAGGATACAATCATAATGGTGGTCAGGGAATACATGAGGGTGGAGGATATCCTGGAGTACTCCGGTAAAACTTTAGTCGGGAAGTTTTTGGGGTGACAACTATTAAAAAAAACCTTGGAAATAGTGGGTGAATGGTAGATGGAAACTTGTGCTCAATTATGAACTGACCTTTCATATCCTCCCTAGGGGATTTATTGGATTTAATTTTTGAATGGAGGAAGATGCATCTAGGATATTAAAAGGTAATTGGTTTTGTAGTTTGAGCTTCCTAAACTTTAAACCCTTAAGACCTTGTTTCAATGTCATGGTTGAAGTTGTCACAATGCTTCTAATTTGGGTTAATTTTCCAAATCTTCCCATGTATTTTTGGTCAAAGGAAGGAATCCAAAATTTAGGCAAAAAATTGGGGAAATCAATTACTATGGTTCTATCCTTCAAAGAGGATTGTTGACATATTGTTTCCCAATCACTGGTTGAAATTGATCTCAGGAAAGGTTTGTTTAAGGATATGGAAATCGTTAATGGTGATAGGGATATTCTTCATCTCCTAGATTAATCCACCATTCCCTTTAGGTGTATTAGATGTGTTTTTTTAGCATATTTCTCGGGACTATCGCAGCGTGGAATATGGGAGTTCTTTTTAATATAATTTTTTTTACCCATAAACAAAATAATTGGTAATGCCAACTGGCTTAGTAAATGTGTAAATAAGGAAACATGATCAAAATATTCTATGTGAAGGGAATAGTCAACAATCATGGTAGAGGAGTATAAAGAGAATAGAAAAGGATAAACACAAGAGGTTCATTCATTTCCTAGAGACTGCTGAAAATTTGGAGAAATTCACTCAGGAATTTGCAACATTGGCCATTTATTTTCTTCTTCTCTCTTTCTTATTTGTAAATGAGATAAAAGAACTTCCTTCTGCTAGAAAAATACAATATTCCTAGGGTAGAGAACAATGAATCCCCCTTGTATTATTCTTATTGTAATTGAAGAAATAAGAATGCAATTGTCTTGAAACCAGGATTGAGGTGATTTGCTACTAGTTTTCTTGAAAATGGTGTCTCGTATGTGTTATGCAATGCTCTTTCCAGGGATGGATATGTCTTTATTTTCTTTCTTGAATCGGTAGATATACAATTTATGTTCCTACTTGATTTTCTACATATCTTAAATGCAATTTAACACAAAGCCCTTCAATGCTTTGATGATTGAATGTATTTTGGAAATTATACCCTCCTTTCAAGAAATTGGTCATGATTAAGGTGCTCTTGTTATTATTTCCCTAAGTTATGTTTGATTTAATATGTGTTTGTTCCTCCCCTTAAAATTAACACTCAAGTTACATTCTAAGCAGTTGAGTTTTTTCTTGAGCAACTCTGGTATCAACTGTAAATCCAATCAAGGTTTTTAACGAAGATTCATAGGCACCTAGAGTGTCATTCTGGGAATATTGCCTCCCATAGATAGAGTACCCTTCCTTATACCAAGGACTGGATTGATGGATTAAAGTGGTGCAGGAAGGTGCATCCTGCATAGCCTCCTTGACCTTGTAGCCCTCCCATAGAATTATTGTGTTCTATTGATATATCTCACTCATATCCTAACAAGAGAAAGAGCTATTTGTTGGAGGGGTACAACCCGAGGGACAATAGTATCAATGTATTCCCAACATTGAAATTGCTATCCACAAGTGTAACAATCTATATCTTTAGAAAGCTAAGGTAAAAAAATTGTGAAAGGAACCAATAACACTTACCAACTAGTAAGTTCATGTATCAATAATATATTATACCACTTTGATATTCACAAATACATTTACTCTCAACTTTCAAGTGTTTATTCTTAAAAATTAACTATTTGCATGCTATAAGAGTGGTATCCCTTTGTTTGCAATGATGTGGAATGATTCTCAGTTCATCATTGACAAGCAATTTTTTATTTTAATTTTCTTTTGCAGTGAAAATAATTTAACGACCTTCTATGAAAGGATAAAGAGGTCTTGAAGAGCAATGAAGGCTTCAAATTTGACACTTGGACTATCCAACTTTGTTGTGGAATACCATCAAAAATTTTAGATGTGCCCTTGTCTAGACCAACTCCTTGGTTGTCCAATCCATCTACCTATTCATTATTGTACCTTATAATATGGATGAAGCTTGGTTCCTTGAATATTATCACAAAAATAAAATTCTAAGGAAAACCAATTTATTCAACAATTCTTAAGAATTGATAAACCAACATTAACTTTAATAACCATCATCATCATCATCATCATCAATGTTTATTTGAATTTTAATATAAAAATAAAAATGGTTAAATTCTTTTTAAATATTAATGAAAAATACTATATCATAATATTTTTAATATCACATAAAAGTTATAGCCACGATTTAGGAATGTCTTTAAAAACTTTTTGAACATATAAATAATTTTTTAAAACAAATCAAGTAAACCTATATAACCAAAGTTATATTTAATGGATATTATCAACAATCATGGTTATTATCAATAATTATTTCAATTTTATATTAAAATAAAATTTCATAATTTTTTTAAAATATTAATAAAAAATTCTCGGATGTGGTGTCTCCCGAGGAGGAGGCTCATGTGGCTAGTGTATAGGAGGCCCATGTGGACAACAAAGAGGAGGCCCAATTGGATAGTTGATGCAGGAGCATCGAGGCCTAGGAAAAATAGTCAAAGTTGATCGACGGAAGGAGGCTGACCAGGGGGAGTGCCGACGACCACTGGTGAGAAGTAAAATAGAAGTCGAAGCCAGGCAGTCGAGCATAAGTTATTGATATGCAGTCGACATCAGTAAGAGTTCGAGATTCGACAAGTATGATGTCGACAAACTACATGAAGCAGAACGAAGGCATCGAAGGTCGACATGTGGTCGAACGACGACACCGACAGAAGCGACGAAGGCCAAGCATGGAGGACGGGATGGACTAGCAGCCGTGGAGGTGAAGTAAAGCCGAAAAGACAAGTAAGGTCGAGGATGACGAAGTGCAATATGGTCTAGATAGGAGATGGGGCCGACAATTGTCAAAGAATCATAGAAGCGCAAGAGTCAAGGCGAAGTACTTAGCAACCGTTCGTGGTTGTTGAGGATGTTCAGATATCCACATCATCATTTTCAGGACCTTGCATGCAATTAGGGTTTGCATGCAAACTCTAGGGTTTGCATGCATTTTGCATGCATCCCAGTCACCAGGTTGATGCCTCCAGCACCTTACCCACCTTATTCTATCACTCGGGAACTTCTTACATCAGTTCTTTATCCCTCCTAGTCATGAAGGCACCCACTTCTCACCTACTGCCAGAGAAGGGCGCACTTCTTCACCTACCACCTCATTTTACACTCAGTTAGCTCCGATTCTCCCTGATTTGAGGCTAGTTTCACTCCTGACTGACTGTTTCACTCCGTTGGACCTCTAGATTGACTAGATGACTTGTTCTGACTTCAGTTAAGCCTCCCATGCGCCCTCCACTGATCCTCCTTCCCTATATCAGTGCTACACACTTCAGTTACACTTGTTACACTCAGTTAGACTCAGATTCACACCTGGATGATTGGTTCTTATGCATTGATGACCACCACTGATTGATGATGATGACTCCTAGTTGGAGCCAATCTACACCATTCAGTAATTCGAATGACCTTCTTAGTCAATTCGAATTGCTCAGTCATTGTTACTGTATTGTATTGTAATTATTCACCCTCATTGGGATATTGAGCACTGATGCATGCTTTACACAGTTTTACACCATTTTTCTGAGTTTCATCTATTGTGATTGATTTACTTGTTCATTAGATCTGCTGTGACTAATTTTACATGGTATCAGAGCCATTGCAGGGACAAGATTTCTTTTCTACAGGTGATCTACAAGGATATTTGAGTGAATTTACTCAAAATTGCAAAACTTTTGGCATGAAAGATCTCAAGAGCATTCGCTCCTGTGCATGCAAAGCTTAAAAATACTTCCAATACCACTCTAGAAGCTTGAGTTTCCACATAAATCCCAGATTTGATACATTGGACCCATTCAACATTGCTTGATCTCCAATCCCAGGTGTGATGCAACTCTAAAAGGGTGGATTGTTCGACCTCACTGTTCTTGTATTGATTGTGATTTGTAGGTTATTGTCTCCTTCAATTGCATTCGCTACCTTGCTTTGGAAAGTATTTTTACATCAAAGTGCACTCGCTCCTAGCAATGGAATCCTCTTCTTCAAATCCTATCCTCACCCCTTTCAATTATTTTGATTGGAAAGAAGATATGGAGATCATGTTACGTTCAAAAGGATATTATAGAGTCACCATTGGCCTCAAATTGGAGCCAAGCACATTGTCAGAAAGAACCAAACACTACAACAAGCTTGATGAAGCTTATGGTCTTCTTTGTCTCTCCATCTCCAAAGATCTTCACTTCCATCTCAACAGATTGAAGACTCCAAAAGCTATATGGGAGCAACTTGAAACATTATTTGGCAAGCAGGACGAGCTTAGGGATTTTCCATTAGAGAATGAATTGATTGCTCTTAGTCCTGAGAATTTCGAGACCATCAATGAGTTTTTCACAAAATTCAAGCACTTGACATTGTAGTTGAAGAACAGTGGAGTTATCAAAGAGGATAATAAATTGATCATCTCTATTCTCACCAAGCTTGGTAAAGACTATTTGGTATTTGTCTCTACTTTCAATTCCGGTCGGCTAACTACCCCGAATTGGAAGATGCCTACCTTGAATGCCTTCATTGAGTCCGTCACAAAAGAGCATGATAAGTTGATTCAAATGGGGTCCATAAACTCCAAAGATTCAGCCCTATTTGTTCAAGGACCCAAGAATTCGAATGGTAAAGGAAAGCAAAAGAAAGAGAATCCCAAATTCGAACCTCACAAGCAAAGAGAGAAAGGCAAGCAGACAGATGCACCATCCAGTTCGAAGTTCAAGCAAAAGGGCAAAGAGGGTAAGGAAAAATCTAAATGTACTTATTGCAACCGTGGCTTTCATCCCAAAAGTTCATGCATGAAGAAGACTATAGATCAAATGGCCCTCCTTTTGGAAAAGAATAACATAACTCTTCCTGACGGTGCAAGGAAGAAGGATAGGAATGATGATCATGAAAGAGTACAAGCACTCATGGCAACTGTTTCGAAGCCCACTACTCTTTTGATAGATTCGGGTGCCTCGAATCATATGGCTGCAAATATTGATTCTTTTTCTTCATTCGATCCAAATAGCTCCATCCCCATCCATTTGGGAGATGACTCAAAAATTTCTTCAAAGGGCAAATGTACAATCCATGTAGATCATGGAAGCTTTCAGAATGTTCTTTATGTGCCTTCCTTGGCTTCAAATATTCTTTCTGTGTATCAAATGACACACACTGGTGAACCGAAGCAAGCTACATTCAGCCCTAATATAGTTGAAATTTCTGATATCAAAAGTGGAAGACTTATTGCAGTCGGAAAGGCGAACCACATTGCAAAATGCTATGAGTTTTCACACTTTATTCTGCTTGCAAAGCCCACTGCTCTTCGCACACATGGTAATGAGGTTAGTAGGATTTGGCATGAAAGATTTGGACATCTTAATTATAAGTATTTTCTACTTTTATCAAACAAATCCATGGTAGATGGTCTTCCACAACTCCGTTCCTCGAAGGGAATATGCACCGGTTGCATTATTGGGAAGCACCCCGAGCATAGGTTCGACCGCGGCAAAGCTAGCAGAGCTTCTACAGTTTTGGGGCTGATACATTCTGATATTAGTGGTCCACTGCCCAATATGTCATTAAATGGATCAAGGCATGTTTTGACATTTATTGATGATTTTTCCCGCTTTATATGGGTATTTTTTCTAAAAAACAAGTCAAAAGTGCTTGGAAAATTCAAGGATTTTAAGGCTTCTGTTGAGACCGCCACTGAGAGAAAGATCAAAGCTCTTATATCTGATAATGGTGGAGAATATATCAGGGCCGAGTTGCTGCAACTTTGTGCCAAAAGCGGAATTCAGATCCAACATACAGTTCCCTACACACCCCAGCAGAACGGTGTAGCAGAAAGGAAAAACCGGTCACTGAAAGAGATGGCTACTTGCATGATTGAATCAAAAGGTTTGGCTGCAAATATTTGGGATGAAGCAATCAATGTTACTGCATACATTCAGAACCGAGTTCCACATTCATCCGTGAAATGTATGACTCCTTTCAAAGCATTCTTTGGTCACAAATCGGATGTGTCAAATTTGAGAGTTTTTGGCTCTACTGCATGGGCTAGAATTCCTTCCAAGAAGAGACGAGCTTTGGATCCACAAAGTATTGAGTGCATACTGATAGGATATGGGGAAGAATCAAAAGCATATAAAATCATGGATATCAGATCCAAAAAGATATTCATAGAGCGCAGTGTGCAATTTGAAGAACCGCTTCAAGATTTGCAACTAGTCGAGGAAGAAACTATCGTTTCACCACCTTCACCAGAAGAAGATCCGTGCAGTGATAATGAAGGTATGAATTCTGATATTTATGATATTTTAGCAGCACATGATGATCATTACATATAAGGTTTGGAATCCAACCATTATGATCTTCCTCAGTTACCAAAGTGGGCCCAAAACACTCTTCAATCTGCTGGTTCGAACCTTGGAAATCCTGCTGATCCGAGACGAACAAGAGTAGACTTTCAACGAGCAGGTATGGCTCTTTCTATTTATGATCCATTATTTCCTGAGATTTGTTATTTGATGACTGGTTCATATCCCACAACATACTATCATTCCCACCGAGATCTGAGATGCCAAAGTGCCATGGATGAAGAGTACAGTTCTCTTCAAAAGAACAATACATGGGAGCTAGTTTCTCTTCCACCTGGAAGAAAATTAGTCAAATGTAAATGGGTCTACCACACGAAAGTTGCTGCTGATGGCTCTATCAGCAAATACAAATCAAGGTTGGTGGGAAAAGGTTTCTCCCAAGTCCAAGGAGTGGACTACACTGAGACTTTTGCACCAGTTGCAAAGATGGATTCCATTCGCCTTGTTTTGGCAATTTCCGCATCCAAGCACTGGGAAGTACACCACATGGATGTGAAGAGTGCTTTTCTACATGGAGACCTTGCTGAAGAGGTATATATGAAGCATACAAAAGGCTACACATCAGATCCATCATTAGTTTGCATATTGAAGAAATATTTGTATGGGTTAAAACAGGCCCCAAGAGCTTGGTATGCAAAGATGGACTCCTTCCTTCTTTCTCAGAATTTCAAAAGATGCAAATCTGATCCGAATGTGTATCTTCAGCAAGTTAAAGGTAATTTGTTGGTTATTGTACTTTATGTTGATGATCTTCTCATTACTGGTAGCACTCTTACTTCAATAAACAAGCTAAAAACTGCCTTAAATCTAGCTTTTGACATGAGCGATTTGGGCTTGCTGAGTCACTTTTTGGGCTTGGAGATAGCTCAAAATTTTGATGGGATCACTATATCTCAGCAAAAATATGCTTCTGAACTATTATTGAAGTTTAATATGGCTGAATGTAAGTCAGCCCCATTCCCATTCCTCTCAGGAATTAGTCTTGAGGAGGGAAATTCTACACCGCTTGCAGATTGCAGTATGTATCGACAGTTGATTTGTTCACTACTTTACTTGACACACTCAAGGCCTGATATTTCATATGCCGTGAATGCCGTGTCAAGTTATATGCAACATCCCCATGAGCTTCATTGGTGGGAAACCAAGTGGATCTTGCAGTATGTGCAAGGTACGAAACATTTTGGCATACATTATGCTGTAGATTCTGAGCTTGATTTCATTGGTTTTATTGATTCAGATTGGGCAGGTGATAGTATAGATCGGAAGTCCAATTCCGGTTATGTTTTCATGATTGGACATGGGCCTATTTGCTGGTTAAGCAAAAAGAAGGCAGCCATTGCACTTTCTTTAGCAGAGGTAGAATATCGAGGGGCAGTCAATGCCTGCATTCAAGCAATTTGGTTGCAGGGTATTCTTTCCGAGTTTGGTTTTGGTGGCACTACTTTGATTGTCCTCTTTTGTGACAATCAAAGTGCTATCAAGATCTCCACAGATCCAGTTCAGCGGCAGAGGACCAAACACATTGAGATTCATATGCACTACATTCGACAGTTGGTGCATGATCGCACCATCATTCTACAATATTGCCCTAATGATGAGCAAATTGCAGACATCTTCACCAAGACCTTCACTGAGAAGAAGTTCTCTTACCTCCGTTCACTATTGGGGGTGAGTTCCATCATGGTGGAGACAGATTGATCCATTATTATGTTCTTAGCTTGACGGGGGAGCTTTCTTCCCACTAGGTTTTCCCTCTTTCCTCACTTAGCTTATTTTCAACATTTTTTTGGATTATTGTATTGGGGTGACCTTTGGTCTTAGTTACCAGGGCCCTACATTAGTTTTTGCACATCATAGTCTAGCTTGAGGGGGGGTGTTTGGATATCCACATCATCATTTTCAGGACCTTGCATGCAATTACGGTTTGCATGCATCTATGATGAACCTGCAATAATTAATTAATGCAAATACACGAGATATCAGAAATAATAGAACATGATCACTTTTATATTGATCACGGGCCACTTCGAGGGGGCAACCTCCTTTGAGCAAGCTCAATACAATTAACTTCACGGTGCCTTCAATGACCTCAACACACACTTATATACTAAGTCTATGCCCAATACCATGAGTCAAAACCATGGGACATATAATACTATGGGACGACTTACAAAGCATATGCGTCCAATACTATGGGTCAATACTATGGGCTAATATAAACTACGGATCAACAAATACTACGGGACGACTTACAAAGCATATGCGTCCAATAACAATATACTAACATAGTAAAGAGAAGGGTTTACATAGGTTCCTAACATCCCCTCTCCCTTAGAAAAAGCTTTGTCCTCAAAGCTTTGGTTGGAGAAATTGCTGCAGAAGTTGAAGGAGTGGTTCCCCGGTAGCATCCTCGGGTTGCATTTCAGGCCACTGACGCCTTTGGAGTGTCAAGGAGGATTGCTTGGAAGGATGTAGATGAAGAAGAACCCTGTCAGCTGCGTGGAAAATGCGCTCATAACGGTGCTGATCGGCTTGTTGATTTAGGCGAATTCTGGCCATGTGAAGATTGTCCTACAAAATGAGAAGAATCTGATTGCGGTTTCGAAGAACCGAGTCAATTGCCTGAACTGGGGAGCTGCTAAGGGTGTATGTACGAAGAACTGGCGGTGTTTGTCCATAGACCGCTTCATATGGTGTTCTGTGAGATGTGGTATTGTACCACCAAAGCGCTGCTAGGAAATCCATAGAAATAGTTGGCCAAAGCTGTTTAGGGATGGGCAAGGGTTTGAGCAATCTCGAAAGGAGTGTCGTTTCACCCTTGTTGACTTGGAAAGTATCATCGTCAGCCACCATCTGTTGAATTGTCATTTTTAGTCCCTGCCAAAAGAAGTTACATTGTTCTTGGTCATACCTGTTGCTGAACCCAGAGTGCCCTGTTGATGAAGAAGCATGGAGTTCATAGAAGAGAGAGCCCTGTTGAACATATTGCACCCAATTTGGAACAAGCAGAGAAAGAGTTGTAAGAGAAACTGGGTCATCAATTGTGCAAGAAGGAGCATCTTCCACCATATTTTCCTTACCCTTCTTGTAAGTGATCACATAAGGATAACCCATGAGGTGGATAACCCATTTCAGGTGTGTTGGGGAGGAGACCCATTGTTCCAGAAAATTTTCCAGACTCGGGAGATCAGTCTTGATGCAGAAATAATTCCCTAATAGGTATGGCTGCCACTTCTGTATTGCATGCAAAATAACCATCATTTCCTGCTGAGAGGTAGATGTGGCGAAATTCTTACCGGAAAGGTCTCGTGAAGGTAGTAAGCGCATTGGTTCAGCAAAGATACCTGCATATCTATCCAAGGAAGTAGTGGAGACTGTTGATGGGTGCATCTGAATGGAATTGAGCTGAGCGATGACACCATGTGAATTCTTCTTAAGGAATTTTTCTAGGCGATGTGAACTGATGATGCAGAGAGACCCTGGTTGTAAGCCCATAAATTTGTGTTGTGCCCCATTGACTTTAAACTGCATCCAAAGTTCAGCAAAATCCCATAAGATGGGGCCAAGTGTGCGTAACCATTGAACGCCCAAAACCACATCACATCCGCCTAAGAGCAAGGCAAACATGTCAGAGCGTAGGTTATAATATTCCATAGATATACGCACATTGTGACACTTCCCCTTGCAAGGTAAGGTGCCCCCATTGGCAACCATGACTTCAAAGCTGGAGCAAGGATGGACAAAACAATCAGCCTGTTTGGCAATCCGAGGGTCAATGAAGTTATGAGTGCTACTAGAATCAATGAGTATGGTAAGAGGGAGCTTCTTGAAGTATCCCCTGACCCGCATTGTTTGTGGGGTGGTGACGCTGGTTACAGCATGGAAAGAGATCTCAGGTGGGTCGTCCTGAAATGGGGTGTCAACAGGCGGGTGTTGAATGTCGATCTGATCATCCACTGTATCTGTAGCTGCTTCACCAAGTTCTAAGGCAGGCGGAGAATCCACATCCAAGAGATAGAGATTTTGTTGAACACATCTATGTCCTCGAGTGAATTTCTCATCACAATTATAGCAAATCCCTTTTTCTCGGCATGCCTACATTTCTATTTCAGACAAATGCTTGATAGGAGTTGGTTGAGGAGAAGGCTTGATGGGAGGTCGTTGGGAACCCATATTTCTGAAGGGAACAAGGGTGGGTTTGGAGCGTTGGTGAGCTGCAATCTTGTCCTCAACCATCTTAGCCAACCCTAGGACTTCCATCATTGTGTTGGGACAAAACATTTTGACCTCTGAGCGAATTTCATCCTTGAGACCACTTATAAAACAACTCCTGTAGAATTCATCAGACAATACTTCTGTGTGATTGGCCAATTTCTCAAATTCTGTCTGATACTCTCTCACTGTGCCAATTTGGTGAAGTTTAGTGAGTGCTCCTGTGAAATCATCAAAAGCGCTAGGGCCAAATCGTGGCAAAATGAGTTGACAAAAATCTGTCCAATTTGGCTCGGGATGAGCTTTGATGTACCAACGGTACCATTGAAGGGCTTCCTGTTCCAAATGAAAGGATGCAAGTGGAACTTTCTGGACATCAAAAGTATTATGTAGATTGAAATATTGTTCTGCTCGGTATATCCATCCAGTCGGATCAGTACCATTGAAGTGAGGAAAATCAAGCTTCGACCCACGAAAATTGTTGGAAGAAGAGAACCCGGTGGCTGCAAAAGATTCTGGCTGTCGGTTATTGTTCATGACCGAATGCTGAAGATGGAGGCTGAAAAAAATTTCATCTAGATCTTGGAGTTTGGTTTGGATGGCTGCAAGTTCTTCCTCCATGGTGTTTGCTCCTGCACGGGTGACAACCATAACCAGGTTTTTTTTTTTTTTTTTGTGGAATGGGTAGAAAAACACAAATAGAAGTTGATTTAGTAAAGGAAAATTTGGATTGGGGAAACAATCTGATGGGTAATTGGGGTTTGACTATGTTTTGGACACTATCGAAAGGACAAGAAAGCAAAAAGGGGGATTTCAGAAGCGGGGTGATAGAATGAGAAAATTTGGCAGAGATGGACAAAGAAGCAGAGTTCAGAAAGGAACTCTGTGGTAAAATTTGAAGGCGATTGGGTGAAATCTGAGGAAGTTATGGAAAACCATAAAAATAGACAAATGTGGGCTTTCGGGCTTTGGGAAGGGGAATTAGGGATAGGGTTTTCAGGAATGAAATATGAAGAATGGGATGACAGGGGTTCCCCAAAAATATCAAGGGAAACAGAGTAAAAATCCGCGATATCTCCACTTTTAGAACTCCAAATGAGATGATTTTTTTTTGAAACTGCGTATTTTTGAAAGAGGAATTCAGATATGCAATCAGTTTCTTCTGATTTTGTGCAGAAAGTTTCAGAAATTGATCTGAAAGTCGCCGCCCAAAAAAGAAAAAAAACATTTCCCACTTGTGCCAAGGAAAGTGCTCTGATACCAGATGTGATGAACCTGCAATAATTAATTAATGCAAATACACGAGATATCAGAAATAATAGAACAGAATCACTTTTATATTGATCACGGGCCACTTCGAGGGGGCAACCTCCTTTGAGCAAGCTCAATACAATTAACTTCACGGTGCCTTCAATGACCTCAATACACACTTATATACTAAGTCTATGCCCAATACCATGAGTCAAAACCATGGGACATATAATACTACGGGACGACTTACAAAGCATATGCGTCCAATACTATGGCTCAATACTATGGGCTAATATAAACTACGGATCAACAAATACTACGGGATGACTTACAAAGCATATGCGTCCAATAACAATATACTAACATAGTAAAGAGAAGGGTTTACATAGGTTCCTAACAGCATCCTAGTCACCAGGTTGATGCCTCCAGCACCTTACCCACCTTATTCTAGCACTCGGGAGCTTCTTACATCAGTTCTTTAGCCCTCCTAGTCATGAAGGCACCCACTTCTCACCTACTTCCAGAGTAGGGCGCACTTCTTCACCTACCACCTCATTTTACACTCAGTTAGCTCCGATTTTCCCTGATTTGAGGCTAGTTTCACTCCCGACTGACTGTTTCACTCTGTTGGACCTCCAGATTGACTAGATGACTTGTTTTGACTTCAGTTAAGCCTCCCATGCGCCCTCCACTGAGCCTCCTTCCCTATATCAGTGCTACACACTTCAGTTACACTTGTTACACCCAGTTAGACTCAGATTGACACCTAGATGACTGGTTCTTGTGCATTGATGACCACCACTGATTGATGATGAGGACTCCTAGTTGGAGCCAAGCTACACCATTCAGTAATTCGAATGACCTTCTTAGTCAATTCGAATTGCTCAGTCATTGTTACTGTATTGTATTGTAATTATTCACCCTCATTGGGATATTGAGCACTGATGCATGCTTTGCACAGTTTTACACCATTTTTATGAGTTTCATCTATTGTGATTGATTTACTTGTTCATTAGATTTGCTGTGACTAATTTTACAGAGGAAGTTAAAGGCAGTTATGAAGGTGGTTGGGATCATGAAAGATGTCACCACAGGAAGCGGTTGTGCATCATGACTAGAGGGCGCTAACAACTGCAGGTCTGCAAGATCAGGGAGAATTTGGCGGACATACGAAAGGACGTCTCGGGGAATGGAGTGAGCCTCGGGAAGAGAAACAGTAGGGTAGAAGAGCGATGCGGAGGCACAAGACGAAGGGATCGATCATCAGAGGATCGGGGATCGTTCATCCATTGCTCAACGAGTTCTTTCATTCAGTAGAGATCGTGAGAGGGAGGAAGATCGCACACAGTCGAGAAACACACGAGAGATAAATTTTTATTTTTGTATATTGTAACAAGCTAAGGCCGACTATTTTCATAGATTGTTTTGTAACTAAACAGTGTAATTTGATTCAGTTTAATAGAAGAATCCAACTTCTGGAATTCATTTCACATCTAGTTTGTGTGAGCACCTGTGTGTTGTTGTGTGTCATTGTTAAGGAAGAGGGTATCACCAAACCTACCTTGCGCTAGTTGGTATTAGAGCTCGAGAGAATCCAGTGTTGAGCAGTTGAATCCGGAGAGCCGAAAGAGCTTGTGAGTGTGTCGACAACTCCAACTGCAGTTGGGTAGAGTTGTGCACGAGTTGTGAAGTCTGGTTGCGATTGGATGAGTGAAGATTTCAACTTGCTCGAAAGAATTGCTCAAAGAGGCGTTAATGTCCGAGGTGCAAGACAAAGAGTGTGTGGCGCAGCAGTCACTGTTGATCTTGAAATGTTCGATGAGTGCATGTGAAAAATGCGAAGCTTGACGAGTGAAGTTGAAACGATCAAAGAGAGCCAGAGACGTGGATGCATTCCTTATGCGCTAGACCACAATGATGAGGAATTCGAAGAGGTGGAAGCACGGGAAGATGTCGAGGAAGAACCAGAAGATAATATCATCAAGCTACTATCAGAGATGAGGGGTAAGACAAAGATGGATGTACCTACCTACTCAGGAAGTATGGATCCAAAAGACTTGATAGACTGGTTCAGAGAGATGGAGAAATACTTCGACATAGAGCATTTTGACGATCCTAAATGGGTTAAAACTGCATGTCTGAGGTTGAAGGGTCATGTGTCATTATGGTGGGACAATGTACAGGTTGACAGAGTCTAGAAAGACAAAGAGAAAATCAAGTCTTGGGACAAGATGGTTTCCAAGCTGAAAGGGAAGTTCTTGCTTGGTGACTATGTGATTTCCTTGTTCAGAAAGTTGCAAAACTTTCGATAGAAATCTATGACCGTGAAAGAGTACACGGAAGAGTTCTATAGACTGTCGATTCGGTCGGGTCAAACTGATGAAGGCAAAGAAGTTGTCGCAAGATATGTAAATGGCTTGAAGTATGCCATACAGGATGAGTTGATCCTGTCGAGGTTCAGAGTAGTCGGTGAAGCCTACCAGTTAGCTCTGAAGGAAGAAGAGAAACTATCGAGAAAAATGCATCGGCCAGAGGGAGGATGACTGGTCAAGGTGCAAATATTGTTTTCACGAAAGGCCAAAGTAGTGGAACCACGAGAGAAGCCATCAAAGAAAACCAACGTGCGGAAGGTATAGCGACTAGAGAGAAAACACAGGGAAGCCGATGGGACGGTCGAGAGATCCGTGGTCGGGGTGCGTATGGTAGAACTAGTCCGACAGAAAAGAAAGGAGCTGACAGACCAGCTGTAGTCTATTATAAGTGTCGGGGTGTAGGACACAAATATTATGAGTGCTAGGAGAATCTACACATGGCAAATGAGTCGAAACCCAGAGGTCGACGAGATGACCAGGGCGACGAGAAGGTGGATTCGACATCAGACAGTGGTGAAGATGGTCGAAGATGGGGTCGAAATATGATCGCCAGAAGAACGTTGGTTCAGTACGACCAATGCGACAAGAAGGAGCCGACACATCGAAAGTATATCTTTCGGACTAGAGTGCTGATCGACGACAGGTATTGCAAGACCATAGTTGATGGTGGCATTACAGAGAATTTAGTATCGATGAAGGTCATCGACAAGTTGGGTTTGAGATGTCGAGAACACCCAAATCCATATAAGATATCCTGGTTACAGAAAGGTCACCATGTGAAGGTAACTAGACAGTACCTGATTAAATTCAAGGTTGGGAAGCTTGAAGACAATGTACTGTGTGATGTAATCCCAATGGACGCATGTCATCTATTGTTAGGAAGACCATGGAAGTATGATAGGAATATGATCTATGATGGTTGAGCCAACACAGTCACAATGTAGAAAAATGTCACGCGGAAGACACTGAAGCCGAAGCAGGAGGAGCAAGCCGACTGCAACCAAGGCGAAAGCAACTATTGGGAGAAGCAAGTGATGATGTGCTCAGCCAAGGAATTCCTTGCTGAGGAGGAGAAACAATCAAGATGTTTCACCATCATTCTGAAGGGGCCATGTGTCGAGCGGTAAACAATGGAGAAGATTCTGGTCAAAGTCAAAGGGATGCTTGACGAGTTTCAGAGCATAGTAGTCGACAAAGCACCGACGATATTGCCACCAACGAGAAGCATATCCCATCAGATCGACTTGATTCTAGGATTGAGTTTTCCAAATAAGGCACCACATAGAATGACTCCGGCAGAGGGTCAAGAACTCAATCAAAAAATCTAGGATTTGTTGGACAGAGGATTGATTAGAGAGAGTCTAAGCCCGTGTGCAGTACTAGTTGTACTAGCACAAAGAAGGGTGGAGAATGGAGGATGTGTACAGACTCCAAAGACATCAACAATATCACAATCGAGTACCGGTTTCCATTTCCAAGAATGGACGACTTGATGGATTGCTTGAGTGGAGTGAGATACTTCACCAAGATCGACCTGAAAAGTGGTTAACATCAGATCCGGGTCAGAGAAGGCCACGAGTGGAAAACAACCTTCAAGACGAAGGAAGGACTGTATGAGTGGTTATCCATGCCGTTCGGATTGACTAATGCACCCAGTACGTTCAAGAGGTTGATGAATGAAGTATTGAAACCATTCTTGGGAAAGTTATTCGTAGTGTATCTAGATGACATTCTGATATTTAGTCAAACCAAGGTCGGGCGCAAGAAGAATTCGCGTATAACAACTCTATGAATTGGTCAACAGGTATGATCCCATTCCAGATTGTTCAAGAATGAATCCCACATGGAGAGGTGGATTTGGTCGAGATACCAATGGAAACCAGGAAGAATGCAGATGGAGAGTCATTTGCAGAGCATATGAAGGAAGTGCATGAAGATGTGCACAAGCGCATTTAAAAGAGCAACGTGGCATACAAGTTGAGAGCCGACAGGAAGAAGAGGCTACAGTCGTTCAATGAAGGAGACTTAGTCTATGCACACTTGAGCAAAGAGAGGTTTCCGACAGGAATGTATAACAAGCTGAAGCTGAAGAAGATTGGACCATCTTGAAGAAGATTTTGGACAATGCTTATGTGTTGGAGCTGCCGAAAGACTTGACCATTTCATCTACGTTCAATGTCTCAGATCTGTACAAGTATGACGAAGGTTCAACAAGCAACATCGCAGAAGTGTCGAATATCGAATGGACAATGCAGATTCCAGGTCGACATGACAAGGAGGAAATCACCGAAGTGTTGGAGGAACACAAGGTCGGACGCACGCAAAGTTCGCGGAAGAAAGAATATTTAGTCCGATGGGGAGATGATGAATTAAAAGAGGCGACATGGATTTCAAAAGAGGAATTCAGGAGACTGATGGAGCAATCGAGTTCTTTTTCACTTGGGGAGTCTGATGTAGGAGCATCAAGGCCTAGGAAAAACAGTCAAAGTTGATCGATAGAAGGAGGCCGACCAAGGGGGGTTCTGAAGACAACTAGTGTGAATTAAACTAGCATTCGAAGCCATGCAGTCGAGTAAAAGCTGTCGATATGTGGTCAACATAAGTAAGAGGTCGAGAGTCGACAAATGATAGGAAGCAGAACAAAGGTGTCGAAGGTCAACATGTGGTCGAACGACGATACCGACGAAAGCGGCGAAGGCCAAGCATGGATGAAGGGTCATACTAGCAGCCGTGGAGGTGAAGTAAAGCCGACAAGACAAGTAAGTTCGAGGATGACGAAGTGCAGTATGGTCAAGACAAGAGATGGGGTCGAAAACTGTCACAGAATCAGAGAAGCACAGGAGTCAAGGAGAAGTACTTAGAAGTCGTTCATGGTTGTTGAGGAAGTTAAAGGCAATTATGAAGGTGGTTGGAATCATGACAGATGTCACCATGGGAAGGGGTTGTGCAGCACGACCAGAGGGCGCTGACAGCTGCAGGTCTGCAGGATCAGGGAGAATTCGGTGGACAGAGGAAAGGACGTCTCGGGGAATAGAGTGAGCCTCGAGAAGAGCAGTAGCAGGGTATAAGAGCGGTGCGGAGGCATAAGATGAAGGGATCGATCATCAGAGGATCAAGGGTCATTCATCCATTGCTTAAAGAGTTATTTCATTAAGCAGAGACCGTGAGAGGGAGGAAGATTGCACACAGTCAAGAAACACACTAGAGACAAAGTCTTATTTCTGTATGTTGTAACAAGCTAAGGCCGACTAGGTTCATAGATTGACTTGTAACTAAACATTGTAATTTGATTCAGTTTGTGTGAGCACCTATGTGTTGTTGTGTGTCATTGTTAAGCAAGAGGGTCCGACCAGACCTGCCTTGCGCCAATAGTGTGGAGGAGGCTCGCATGTCAAATGAGGCTCGTCAGTCAAGGATAGATGTGGCAGGATCCTCTGCCCCAAACATTAAGGTGGTTGTAACGTCCACATAGATATGAAAACGGGGAGGATTATGGTGCAAGGTTGGATGGAGATGAGTACGAAGGCTCGCATGAGCAGGGGAGCGAGCACACGATGGAGAATGATGGATTGAGCTGGTAATGAGATCCTAGTATGCCTTAGACAAACACAAATAATGTGATACAACAAGTCAAATGGGGAAGGAAGCACCATGGCCCTCTAGTTTTGGCTTGACTCTCCATAGAGTAAGAATTCAATCTGCATTATAGTGTTGTTTGAGAATTTGGACTCCCCTGTTCAAAGCATTATGGAGCCCTGGGGTGGGAAGTCATGCCCCTCTCTTGCTGGCTCAACGCAGGTAGCCAAGGTAGCCATGGAAACATCGGACTTTATAGTGTTGAGGTTTCAAAAGATGACCATGCAACCATCTTTGTTGTAGAAGCGGAAGTAAAATTGACCCGGGCTTACCAAGAGAACGATGATGTAGAGAAACAACTACGGGGGATCATTCCGGACCAAGGCTGCACCAGAACCTGAAATTCCCAATTCTATAGAACCCTGGAGTTGTATTGGCATACCAAAACAATGGTCGCCCTGGGATTGCTGCCAAAAGATGAGGATTTTTGCTAGTTGAAGCAAAGGATGGAAACCCCTGAGGAGCAAAATACCTACGTCATGAAGGTAGTCACTTGGACAACGAGAAGACTAGGGGGAACCTTAAGCCGCCTTCAGCAAAGCAACCACAGGTCGTGTCCTCTGTTGCTGTTCACAATCAGAATGTTGCAGGTACACCTCCTACTCAGAATTAGCAAGTCTTTCAACATTAATAGTTTCTTTTTGATGCAGTTTCAAGATTATCTAACTTATTACATAGATAGTTTTAGTAGTTTACAGTATGTTAAAAAGCATATAGGATTGTTATGGTTCTTCGTATAACCTGGTTTCCCAATGACACATGCATGTTTTCATGACCTTCAGATTGTGAAAGATTGTTTAAAGAGACTTGATATGTAAGCATACAATGCTATCTTTGTATATTTTTACTAAATATTTATATAAATACTTCTCTCTCTCTCATTATAATTTAAACAAATACCTATTCATGTATCACATAAATAATTTTAAATTAAAATAAACCATATCAAAATAGAATTATCTAACGAAAACCATTTTAATAACATATTGGACATTTTACGTCGTGTCCTAGTAAATTTGGATTGCCTTAAAATAGTTAGACAACTATTAAAATACCTTATTATCAAAATAAACACTATTCATATAAATAAAAGACAAGATAATAGACTATGTTATATGCGCATGTGAACAAAACGACCATAAAGGGGAGAAGTATCTTTTCAAATGAGAAAACACACGGAGTATTGAAACGTTGTTTAAAATAAGTCAAACTTTACACCTTAGGAGTAGGTTAATATAACTCACATTTTACATGTGGACAACGACTACAATGTCAAATTGACATCTTTTAAGAGAAATGCATTTCACTTTGACACTTATATTTTTTTATTTCAATTGATAAATGATAAAATATAAAATAAATATTTAAGTTAATTTTGTCCTTGACAATAATATTCTTCCATTACATGTTGTTAATGATTCTAGACTTATATTGGAGTGGGCTTTAGATAACTATAGTATTCAAGTAGGTTTTCTGGAACATTGGAAATAAAAAATTGAGGAGTTGAAAGCATGGTTTATACACATTTCTTTCAATCATACATTTCTTTCTATTATATCTATAGGCAATTTTATTCCATTGTAGATTGTTTATCCAAAAAGCTTTGGGAATGTTTGAAGGAAGGATTTATTTTGGATATTTTAAATATCACAAGAAACTATATAGTGACAATCTTCAGTACAGTTAGTTGTTTGAATTGGTTGCACATTTAATCAATGGATTTTGGTGGATTTGATATTGAATTTATTTAGTTTTGTCAATATGTAACTGTGTGGAAGTTTTTACCTGTAGGTTCTGAATGTTCTATCAGAAGATTATATGTTTTAAAAGCTTCATGGGTGTATTTGAATGATTCAGTATATTTAAATACTATATACAGTTCTAGTATGGATAGTACAAGATGTAACTTAGGGGTTGGTGATACTTTTTGACTTTTTGTTTCCTTGTATAACTGTTGGTTAAGGATCTGTTAGTAAACAATTAAGTGATAATGATAATGTAACTTTGATGGTCTATTTGAATAACAAGTTTGTTTGTTTTGTTTTGTTATTTTTTTCTATTTTTTTTTTGAAAAAAAAATTCAAAAGGAAATTATTTGAGCTCTCAAATAAAATAGGTTAAAAGTATTATTAATTTAATATAAATAATTTCAATAAATATTTTAATTTAATAAAATATTTTAACATAAATGATAATACAATATAATTAAATTCTAAACTTTTCATGATGATGGTGGTGGTGGTTAACATCCACTATGACTGGCTTTGGTCTTTCGAACCTTAAGAGAAAATAAAGAATTTATTTAGATTGTTGTAAAATTTTATTCTTATGCTCAAAAAGCTTAAAAAGAAGCATTCCTACATCGTCATATTTTTGACATGTTAGAAGGTTAGGGAGGTTTGTAGTGTATCAAAGATTATGAAACTGCAATTTAATTTGGGTGCACGTAGACTCTAAGAGAAATTGACTTTCATCCTCAACGCTCATAGTCTTAGAGAGATGAAAAATCCTTTCCACCCATGGTGTTTTAGGAATTGTCTAGTGTCATATTTCAGTATGAAGCTCATGAGAGTTCATTCTTATCTTGGATATATTAATTGTCCTCTTCGAACTAGTTAAAATAGAGTGATACTTTTGATCTTCTAGATTAGGGTTAATAACCTCCTTATAGTACGTTAATGACCTCCTTATAAGTTCCAAAACGGGGGAAAAATACTGGGTGTAATTTTGTATTAGGCACCTATGACATAATTAAAATCTTACATAATTATGAAAATTAAAAAATTTGGGAAAATTTGAGATGGACCCCACCTGTGCCATGTGGACAAAAGTGTGATGTGAAGGAGCCACGTGGATAGGGGGTGTGATGTGTACAAGCCACATTGGACAAGATGCATGGGTGGCATGGTCGAGGTATCTCGTTGGCACCACAAGGGCTTCACTAGAAGGCAATATAATATCACGTTCATTCATATTGGGGTATTAAATAATCATGAAAACCTAAAAATTATATTGCTTATATATTAAGGGGCAAAGGGTTTTTTTATTATTTAATGTAACAATACAAAAATACTTTGGGGTCTTTTTTATATGGGCGGGCTGGAAAATATCTGCCAAATGGAGATGGAGGGATCACGGCCGGATGAGAAATCGGGTTGAGGCAAGGATCGAGCTTACCAGTACGCAGGGAAATCACATTTTGAGGCATGCTTGAGGCCAGGGGTTTCATGGTGAAGAGGGTTTCTAGTCAATCATAGTCGAGAGACAATGGTCATTGACAGCCAGTTGTTACCAATAACACTCAGCTAGTTGTTACCAATAGTATTATGAGGCTCTAAGCCTCCAGGGCCTGTTATAGGCCCTCGATAGGCCTCGGGGGCTTGAATACCTAACCACTCATGCCTATTACAGGCCTTGGTAGGTTTAGTCAGCCTCCTAGAGCTTGTTACAGGCCCTGGGGGCTTGGATACCTAGCCCATAGCAGGCTTAGTTAGCGATTGGGGAACTGCAACATGCAATCTAAATGTTGTACTATGTGCATTGGCTCTAGTGACATACAAGAAGTTAGCTCCTATCTCTTCATTAGACCATTAGATGTTGCAAATCATAATGATATGTGGTTGAGTAATTGCACTGTCGGTGAAGTAATTGGCATCCACAATATACATCAAAAGAAGCAAGGTGCATTGTAGAATGCATGTGGGGTCATAAGAGGGGTATCATATCAATATACTAGGTAGAAATATAAAGGGGTATAAAAAATGTTAATGAAAAAATTGATACATACAATATCTAGTGAAAATAGGGTTTTTTTAAAATTGGGAAGGCATATTGGGAGGGGTTAAAAAAAACAATTTTGGAAGGTATTTTCCAATATTTAGTGAAATTAGGGGTATTGTTTCATATGCCACGAACGAACGTGCTATGATAGCGGTTTATTGAGTGAAGCCGCGGTGGTTGGCACCTAGTTGGAAATAGGAAGATTAGGGTCTATCGCAAATGGTTAGGATTGACTGTGCAAGTCTTCATCGCACGATCCTAACCATCCATGCATACAAATATGATTGTACATTATCCAGAGTGGTAATGCCATGAATGACCCAAATCAACCTAAGAATTTTCCATCGTTAGATCTACTCCATTCATGCAGCAATAAGTAATTGTACTTTAAATAGAGGTACATGCATGTGGATGGCTTAGATTCACCTAACATGTTTGGGTGGTGCGATCGTGATTGTTTCCACGAGGGAATATGAACATTCCTTATCCCGAGGAGTACTTGAACAAATGTATGATATTTAATATGAGCCCACGAGGGGGATAAATATGGACCATTCACAGGGAGGATGGTTCACATGTGTGACGACCATGCAAAGGAGAAACTTGATGTCGGGAAACCACTTAACATTGATTGAAAACCATTATGGTAAAATAAAAAGGGTAATGATGACATGGGTAGAGGGGTTGACGAGAGTTTGACATGTCCAAACTCGGTTATGACATGTAGGACCCTACTTCCACCTAGGCATCCATGTGTCACACTGTATCAACATCATGGCATGTCAGTAGTATGAAAAAGCTTTAAAAAAAACAAGTTTGGAGATCGAAAACTGTTTTGGTCGTAACAAGAGCATTTGAGATCTAAATTTGATGATACTTAGAACATTTTGATGTCATTGAGGAAGGATACATAATTTATAGTGAGAGGCATGGACCCATTTTGCTCTTGTTTTACAAAAAAAATGAAATAGTTATTTTTAAAGATTAGTACCTAGTGACCTAACAATGACCCTATTGAGGCCGAAATTGTTATGGTGTAGTTGTGGTATAGGCACACAAATAAATCTAGTGGAATAGGGCCAAATTCTGAAAGGTGTGAATCCTAGGTGCAAAAGAAGGCCAAAATCAACTATTCCAGGGCACTTTTTGGGGATTTCAAAAACTTGGAGGTAAAAGTGGCCCTAGATGTCGAGACCAGAAAAATATATGAACTTGACATTTTACCTACTCATAAAAAAAACAATTTGGTTGGAGAATTTTTTTCTATAAATGCTTTATTTGGGAGATAACAATTTTGGAAAATAAACTCTCTGGAAAAGATGCAAAAGTTAAAAGTAGCAAATTCCATAAAATTATAGAAATTGATTGGAACATTAGGTCAGAGATCTAAAAGTTGTTGAGTAATCCTTATCATGTGTATTATCAATGCTTGATAGAAAATATTTATGGTTCTCCCTATATTTTCTTCTACTTGTGGAGGAAGTTGGTGTCTAAAGCTAAATGAACTTGTAGGAAAAGTGCAGAATTGGGAAAAATTGGCAATTTTGAAAGGCTATAAATTTTTTCCTATAAATAAAAAATGGGCATACTTATATTCATTGCAAATATTATCCGTAGTGGAAAAAATATGCACCATCATATTCTAAATGGGTGATTGATATGTTTCTAAAATTTAATCAGAAAAGCGCCTATAGCCATAATTTGACAAAAAATGTCAATATGGGTAGTTCCCAGAATGCATGCAAATTTATTTTATGATTT
Source organism: Larix kaempferi (assembly GCA_027924585.1). Classification (NCBI taxonomy): domain Eukaryota; kingdom Viridiplantae; phylum Streptophyta; class Pinopsida; order Pinales; family Pinaceae; genus Larix; species Larix kaempferi. The sequence continues at coordinate 5,837,050 of BSBM01000063.1, read as the reverse complement.
TCTTAGAATGTAATGAAGTTGACAAGCATGTTTATATGAACACTTTTATAGATACAATATCATATCAAGGATCTTTAAGGGTCCACATTCAATATATTGAAATTTGGAAATCGTTGGTCTTGGTTTGGCTAAGAAAACCATCATCATGGATGATGCACGAGATCCTATGTAGCTAGAATATATTCCATGGGAGAAAATATACATGTTGAGAATGTACATACATAATCTAATGGTCAAAGGAATCAAATCACTCCCCTAGATATATCGGAAACCATGAGAACCCTGAGATTGGAACTAAAGACTCTTCTAGTGAGTCATATACCTCTAAAGACTCCACTGAAGATCCAATCTCTCCTTCTGATAGGAATAAGAGGAAGAGGCCTTTCAATAAAAACTCACATGGGAAATTTCAGAAGGCCAAATATCCCACTTTTGATGGTGAAATAAAATATGGTCAAGAAGTAGAGACTTGGATTCTTGGAATGAGGAAGTATTTCCAAGTCCAAGACTACTCTAGGAACATGAAGGAAAGGGTGGATATATTTAATTTGAATGGAAGAACATCTATGTGGTGGGATCACCTTAGAAAAGTCAAGAAGATCAATGAAAGGAAGATTGTGTGGAATCAATTCATGAAGTACTTCAAGCAAAATTACATCTTTCATAGGTACTATGATGACAAAATTAAAGAGTTACATGAGTTGAAATTGGGACACGTGACCTTAGAGGAGTATGCCAATAAATTCTTGGAATTGATGAGGTATGTTAAGTATATCAGAGATGAGAAGGTCAAAATTCAACATTTTCTAAGTGGATCACCTCAATCATACAAGGACAAAATTGAGTTTGATGAACCTCAAACTATAGATGAAACCATAACGAAGGCCAAGCATTGTTATGATCAAAACAAAAGCAAGCCATAATTCCATAAGGCATGGAAGGACAAGAGAAAGGAGAAGTTTGAACAAAGAGAGAGGGGATTCAAGCCTCCTCATTTTAGAAATAAACAAAGGAAACCACCATAGTGTGTAATTAATCCAGCTAGGATGATGGGAGACAAGCCAAGAGAGCCACTTCAATGTTGGGGATATGAAGAGGACCATTTGCTTAGAACTCATCCACATCAAACTGGGAGTGCCGAGCATGTTCAAAACATCCAAGATGCTGGAATTGTTGGGGATGTGGTGAGGGCCTTCCCTATAATCTATGTGGCGAGGGCCTTCCCTATAATATGAAATTGAAGGTAAGATATCTAAGAAATCTATTTCTATTTTGACTGACCTTGGATCTACTCAAAGTTATATCACTCCCAAATTGTTGAGATTTGTTCTTCTAAGAAACAAAAGAATAGAAAATAATGGCTAGTCCAACTGACCAGTGGAACCATGAGGAAAGTGAAGTTGTGGATAAACTTTCATTAGAAATGAATGGAATCTTCACAAGGGAAAATCTAAATATTTTTCCACTTAGTTCTTATGATGTCCTCATTGAAATGGATTGGTTGGAAGCACACAAAGTTAAACTTGATTGCTACAACAAGATCTTCGAATGCATTGATGAAGAAGTGACCTTATTATTATTGTCTCCTTTAGCACTTCCCAACAATCAACAACAATTTCTATATTTCTTATTGTCAAATTTATACAAGAAAACTGAACTAGACTATTATAGAATCTTAAAAACAAGGGACTTCTATTTATGTATTTCATTGACTAGCCTTTATAAGCTAAGATAAATGCAGTCATTATGCGATGATGAGTTTTAAAAATGACACAATTTAGTAAGGATTCTCACTCTAGATATTCTCTTGATGAGGTATTCTATTTCATTAAAATTTGTTTAGACAATCCCTATTCTTTACTTTCCTATTTCTTAATGCCATGGCATGTTTTTTCCCGTTTTGCATACTTGTGTAAATATCATTGTCCTACAAATATCCTTGTTCATAGATCCATATACCTTTCATCCACTTTGCGAAAGCATACATTCTCGGTTCAGTCATGTATTGCATAGTCATCCCCTTGAAGTCACGATTTTTGTTGATGCCCAATTGGTCACAACCTATAAAAGAATTTGCAAAGATTAGCAAATTGTGTCATGATGTTGTTTTACACTTTACAACTTCTTCATTGAGTAGTTTTTCTCCTAAAACTATTGCGTGTTTAAAAGACCTAACTAAGCACAAGTGGGGCCCTACACTTACATGGAAGTTATAAGGAGTTGGGTTGATCAAGATCTCCAGGTTCAACTATAATATCTTGGTACAAATGTTTTGATCTTAACTATGAAAGGAATTACATCGTTACATTTAATTTAACACATTGTGATTAATGCTACCCATGGTTTTAAATATTATAATCATCAAGTCAATTGTAAGAATGTCTTGTATATGCCTTACCTTATATGGGAAACACATGAAGGTTGAGTCTCAAAATAATATATTTTTCACATTGGAATAATTTTATTATTATTAAGACTCAAACAAATGAGATGATGAAATTATAATGCAACATGTTTTATATGGTATAAGAAAGGTATTTTGCATTAGTTTGATCTTTCATGGGTCTGTTGTAAATTTATTGGTGGCATAAAATGTTAAAGTTTGATGTCAAGTGGGAGGTTCCACACCTTGAAATGATGCACTAGAATGTTACATGAACCCTTGTAGTCGGATTCTATCACATCATTATACCTTGAATTGAATCTTCATAACTGATATGCCATCTTTTCGCCATTTTGTTGTGTCACGCGGTTGTGTTACGCTTCCTACCAACATGTTTTTTATACAAATTGAAATATGAGCAAGGTCACAATTAATCCTGTTTTTTTTTAACCATGGGAACAACAACCTCCCAAGGGTATATCCAACAACCCACAAGCCAGATATACCAATAATTTGTGACTTAGCAAGGGCCGAAACGTCCTATGATGGTCGCACCTATGATGTAAGGGTTGTATTGGTAAGCTGGTATACATGGATGGAATGTATCTTCTGCATAGTCATCACTTTTTTTGATGTATAGAATCCTAAATAAGACGAATATCTGAAGTACATTTGATTAATTCTTGTTTTGGAGATTATTAAATGTTAATATCGATCCACAAACTTGAGTATTTTCAGTCAGGGCCTTAGTAGCTAGTGCTTGTTTATGGTTTGCAATATCTCTAGAGCTCTTATTCTTGCTTCATTTATTGCTCTTTTTTTTCCTAGATGTGAGTTGTTGTCATGCTAGTCTCCATAAACAAATATTTTTTCTGTACATGCATTGATTTGTTGATTGAACATTATGTACAAAGTGAATTTGATATTGAATCAGTGGTTTTCTCTCTCTATGCATTTGAAAAGATGGTATAAGCATCAAGTTGGAGGGAAATACACCCTGTGAAAGGTGTCAAAATGTATTCTTTTGATTTCTAGCTCATGGATTAAGGTAAGAAATTCATTTTTCCAGTTGAATCCGCTTGAATATTATTCTATTTCGGGCTTGAGTAGTGGTCATTGTTTCTATTTATCATTCTCCTCCTAGTTATTCGCCCTCAGTGCAAACTTGGTCCCAAAAAATACATTTCTTCTCAAGTGTTAGAGAAACTATGGATTTTTTAAACTTTTATGTACATTGTTAATACTCTACTAAGTATTTATTATTTTTCACAGTTGGGTTCGCCTCCAATTCATACGTTTGTTCCACCTTGTTATTATTCCTACAGATTTTTGTTCCCACACTCCTATCGTCATTTCAAGGCACCCTTATGATGTGTTGAAAAGTGATTGATCATGTAAAAAAATTTCATTGCTCATTCTTTGTAGAATTTCATTAACAATTTACCAAGTTTCCCGAGCATTGTTTTTAAAGCCTTGATCAACAAGACTATGTACTTATTTTATTACTCAGAAAATGATGTAAAGATTTCTTGCATTACAGTGTATGGCTTGAACATTTGAGCAACCCTACCATAGTTTATCATGACCTGCACTACTGTTGGGTAAATTATTCATATGAACCATATAGTCAAAAAGGAAAATAGTAGAAGGGAACTAGATTCCAAGAAGATAGGTCATGTCTAAATACAATGTTTACAATAGTTAAGCACATCGCATTATGATAAGAACATCACAATGCATTCTTCAACACATGATTCGAACATCAAGCATATGAACACAACCCATAGGGTTGTTCTTTTATAGTCTCCATATCTAACAAACTACCTTGAAATGAGGAGGATCTAGTCAATAAATATGGGTCGTTGGTTTTAATTGTTCCAATGAAATCCGTAATGTCCCATAGTTTAGTCGGTTTTTCTAGTAGAGATGACCACATCCTTGTCGACCATTCATTCGATCACTTAGTTGAGCCTCATGTCAACTACTTTATTTGACTAACGTCCTTCGACTAACTATCTCCAAAATATACAGAGGTGTGATGAACCTGCATAACCTTAAGGAGGTGAAATCAGGTTCTCTGAGCACCTCCCCATAATTATATCTTCCTGAAGCCCAAGCATGGCCCGAATTTTCGCAAACTAATTTTCCGGTAAGGGATCCATAAGGATATCATCAATATGATCATGCATCCCGCAATAGACAAGTGAGACACCATTGTCTTATACCAATTGTCTCAAGTAGTGAACATGAAGTTCAACATGCTTCATTTTGTTGTGAGCAATAAGATTATCAACAATTTGTATTGTACTCTGATTGTCACAATGGATAATAGTCGAGGCATGAATAGGAAAACCAATCTCTTCTAAAAGATAATGGATCCAAATTTTCTCTGTACCTACATTGACATCGCCACAATATTATGCTTTTGTAGTTGAAAAAGAGACTACTTTATGTTTCTTACATGACCAGACCGAGGGTCTAGAAATAAGTCAAAACACATATCCAAAAGTGGAATTTCGGTCGTCAATGTCACCTCCCTAGTCGAAGTCAGTGAACTAGACCAATAGTTATGTATTACAACAATACTTAATACCATACATATAAGCTCCTTTAATATAGTGAAAAATTCTCTTTGTAGCTTTCTAGTGGCTTTCTCAAGGATCCTACATGAACCAAAAAACCAAACTAACAACAAAGGAGAGATCAGGTTGACTATGAGTTAAATAAATCAGGCTATCGACCGATTTTTGATAAAGAGTGGCATCAACTCGTGGAGATTCATAGTCCTTAGACAATATCACACTTGACTGACAAGGTGTAGCACAAGACTTACAATAATCCTTTTTTAATCATTTCAAAATATCCAAAGCATATTTTGGTTGAGAAAGAAAGTTACCATCTCCATTTGCAAAATTTGAATGCCTAGAAAGAAATGAAACACACCAAGATCAATCATTTCAAAGGTATATGCAAGTTGTTTCTTCAAACCCAAAACCAGATTGACATTATTTCCTGTTATGACTAAGTCATCAAATACAATTCCATAATCAAAGTATCACCATGGACATGTAATACATAAATATTGTGATTATATTCACAATGTTTGAATTTAGTAACAATTTAGGGGTATGAATACATTATTTGGGCCATCAATTTAACTCCATATGAATCTCATAACATAGACAAAAGTCTCAAAAAGATGTGATAGAAAACAAGTGCAATATCCTCCCAAAATCACCGTGAAAATACTATGAGGGAAATGGCTTGAATCTCAGTTTTAATTGGAAATGTCACATGAAGTACTTGGTATTTAAAGCTGTGGCTCTCATGATATGTCTATTAAAGAGTATTAAAAAAATAACATGTCCATAATACTGAAATAGAAATCCTCCATTATCTATATGCAACAAGAAGTGTGCCATCACACTTTTACATGACATTGAGAGAAAGAGGAAACTAACTCGAATATCAATGTTACTTGGAGAAATAGAACATGAAGTGCTTATTATTTTGAGTTGTGGCTCTCATTATATATCCATTACAGATTTATGCATCCATTAACAAGTTCATAAGGTAAAAAAAAAACCTTCCATTATCTATATGCAACAAAGGGTGTGATATCTCACTTTACATGAACATTGAGAGAAAGATAGTATAATGCGAATAAAGAAGAATGGCAGAATATGAACTCGAACTCAGATGGGGGTTGAAACTGAATCAAAAAATATACATGAATCTATATTTATAGGTATGAATTTCCTCTCCATCAACCAACTTGGATGGGAATCTTGCACCCTCCAAATTGGTTCTAAGGCAGGGAGGATGAACATCCACCGTGCAAGAACAAGCTTGAAGATCTCCAAATTTTCAAATATGCAACTAACAAATGACCAAAAGATACTCCATTTCTACTTGGCCTCCTTTTAATAACTTTATTTTACTCATTTCCCTCCTTATAACTCAAATTATCTCCTAATTACTCATGAAATTCGAATTAGTGGGGGTTATGACCCTTCATTGGCCCCACATGACACTTGGATCATCTTTTGTCTCTAACTCCTCCATGAATTCGAATTGGGGAATATTATGGATGCTTTTGATATGTGTAACTCCTCTCATGTGCCCTCGTGGTCTATTTTTAGCTCTTACATTGTCATAGATGTCATAGAATCTGGCATAAGTGTCATGGGTGTCATATAATCTGTCATAAGTGTCATAATGCTTGTCATAGTTGTCATAGAATCTCTCATTTACTATTTTTATCCCTATGACTCTTCCTCTTCCTTCATGAATGTTACCTCTTCCCTCCAACTCGAATTTGGGGATGGATCCATGTTTAAAGGAGGAATATTCTCTCATGTGGACCCCAAATGTCCACTTATGTGCTCCCAAGTCCAAATAAGACCTAATGCCACTTCATTTTGGATCATTTAACATTTGTTCCATAATTTATTGGCCTATTTTTCCACCATCTATTTAGAATATTGAATTTTCATGAGAAACTATAGACCTTGGGATTAAATGTCAATATTTTAATTCTTCCACATAACCCTTAGGAATTGGGTAGGCCAACTTAATTATTTATCTGAAAATAATTTAATTGGGGACATGACAGTCCTCCCCACCCATTATTCCTTTTCCTCAATCAATTTAAAACATGGATTGTTAAGAACCCATTTTCCTTCCAAAAATTTGCTTCCGAAACTTTGAGTAGTGGCACTCATGTACTGCAATTGTGTGTTTCCAAAAGTAAGGAGATGTGGGTTTTATTTTTCATATTTATATCTCCCGTGAAATCACCACTAAACACCAAAAGATAAATTAAATCCATCAAAAAAAAGTTTGCACAATTAATATTTACCTCTTTCATATTTTGGAAACCCTTTCTGAACTTTCAACCCTTTTTCTCACTATATAATTATTTGAAGTTTCCACTGAGTTGCCCAATTTTGAGTCTTCAAGATTCCATGAAAATTTTAGAGAGGAACCACCATGCTTTCTACTGCAATACTCTGATTACAATCACCTTCTCAAGTGGTGACTCAATCTCCCATACTACTTGTATCCCCCCAATATTGAAACCAATGAGACCAAAAATGATCCCAGGGTCCCAAATGATCCTGATACATGCATGGTGTGAAATGTCTAGTATGAAATTCCATGAACACCAAGAATGTGAAGATTGAATCCATATCTCAAAATGTATTCAACATTGGAAACTGGAACACTGCTCTGCAAATATGAACTCAAAAAACTGAAGGTTGAATTTCTCTCTCAAACCAACAATTGAACTACTGCTCCAAGTGTGTTGAAACCAAGCAACACCAGGATCCCATTGCTTGTATTGCATCCTTACAAACATCATAAGTACAAAATATAGATCATAAAAGTACATAAAAACATCATACACATGTACATCAAATATGTGCCTCATCAAATAATCATGAAAGTGCTTATACATCCAAGTAATTAGATCATCATGTGCCCCATACACACAAGCATCAAGTATTATATCAAATCTGCTCCAATGACATAGGTGAGGATCCCATATCAACATGTACCTCAAGTGCTTGTCTTCATTCTTGTTTTAATGTAGTCTATTCAAGCACCTGCATATCAACATGTACCTCATGTTCCACCATCACATGGGGTTCCTCCTTTGTAACATAAATTATTTCATCCATTAAATGACTTTTTGATATGTAGGAGGGTGTAAAGGACCTTTGCAACTTCTCTTGAAGTTGCTCAATCTGCACCATATATTTTTGGAGTGTATTTTGGGTGGACTCCAACTCATTTGAGAGCTTGTCATTCTATTCTACACTCTTCAAGGTTATTCCATGATACTAACCAACAATCTCAATTAAATAATCTCTATCAGAAAGCAAATTAAAAAATTTATTTTTGGTGTCCAACATTTCTTTCTGGATTTTCTCCATGTCTTCAAGGGAAGATTTCTCCTTCACACACCAACAAAATTTTGAAACCAGTGCATGTGTGTCATGGAGAGTTTTCAAGGCTTCTTGAATCTTCTTTTCATACATCTTCAAGGACCCTGCAAGAAAATGAGGCTCTTGCAAATGAACCTCCTCTTCTTACTTCTTGATTGGACCAGCTTCATGAATCTCAAGTGGTGATGGGGAAGTTCATCTTGGTTCTTCTTCAAATGCTACAAGGTATTCATATCCATGGTCAATGGAACTTTAGCTTGAAGCAACACTTTCAAAAGAGATATCTATGTCACCAACATAGATGTGTGAGCACCAATTAGTAGGTAATCCTTCATAGTTCAAGCATCCTGTTACGATGGTACCAGAACTAGCGTACCTGCAGAGGTACCCCGGGGAGAGGCCATCATTTTTTTTCAACTTGGAGGGTGTGATACAACCACTCTTCATAAGTGGAGTCATGGCCAAATCCTCTAGCTCCTTCCTGTGGGTACTATGGCTTAATGGCACTGTTGACTACCTCATAAAAGGGATTGAATCCCTGAGGTTGGTGACTGGGGCCACAAGAGATGGGTCTTTGGACCACATGACTCCCCCCATTAATTTTACACTAATGGAATGCCTTTCTTAAGCACTGGGGCCCATTTCATGGCCTCGAGTCTTCTCCTTCACCATCCTGATGCTCTAGAGCTCCAGTGCTAGCTCTCCCTGGCCTCCACAAGAGGATGAAGTCATCCTTTACTTAGTTGCAGAATGCTTGCTTTGAGGGGGGTGCGTTGAGGTATTTTCACTATTTCTAGGGTTAGTAGGGGTATGAAGACCCCCCCCCCTTAGCATCTCAGCCTTCAATTCATCCTGATGTGGCCTTTTTCAGTCATTTTTGAGATGTAGGGGTGAATACTGGGGAAACAATCCCAATTCACCACTCTTATCATTATTTATATTATTTTTGTTTTAATTTTAAGTTGACATTTTTAATATTAAATTGACCTTGTTTTATGTAAAAGTGAGTGTGAGATCATATAAATTCAATCTCCTCACTTCATTTTTATACATCAAATTTTGGGATAAGATCATTATGTCTGTTATTTTCCCTAACTAGGGCTCTTTGAAGGGATGCACACTCCTTGATGAAGGTTATTTTGCAAGTTTGAATCATTTCTTGGAAGTTTTACTATTGTTCATGCCATTCCTAAGGTGAGGCCAGAGTTGTTTGCTTAACACATGCACTTGGAGGTATCTATACTTTTGGTTTGATGTCTCTTAGTCAATTTGTATGAAAGTGATGCTTGTTAGGGTTGAATGAAAACCACTGCTGCTTCATTTTGTCTTGATTTGCATTTCATTTTTTTCATTGGTCACCATTTCATTCAAACTTGAGATTTAGGTATTCAAGTCTTGCTAAGGCTAGGTTTCCTCAACTAATCCTAGAGATTGTTGTGTTTATCCCTAGTTGCCAAGCTTGCCAAGTACCATCTCAAGGAGGGTAACCCCCCTCATTGATACCCTAGGGTTGGGTAGATAGTCTTCTATTGAAACACTAGGTTGTTCAACTACCTTCTAAACCTATTTTCTAAGTTTTGTACATTTGTAATTACTATTTAGGGTTAAAGTTTTGCATTTTCATGGTAGAATTAGGGTTATAATTAGGTTTTCAATTTTATGATAAAACCCTAAAAATAAAAAAAGTAAATAATTGCTTTTTTGGCCTCCCTAAAATTTTGGCCCTTCCTCCTATAATTTAGGCCTGCCCTATTTGTCCCTAAAAACCCTAATTTATGGCATTTGTATCTTTTGCACATATTATGTTAGGTTGAATTTTTGTGTTTGTTTTTTTATTTGAAATGTTAAAAAACCTAAATTCTAAGTGTTAAAACCGAAAACTAAATCCCCAAATCCCCAGTTTTTCCCTAACTGTAGAAAACACAGACCTAAAAAAAACCTAAGAAACCTACCCCTTCGCCTCCCTCTCCCTTTTCTTCCCCACTCCATTTCCATATCCATTATCCCTTCTTTTTCCCTTCCATTCTCAAGCTCTTCCATCCTTCCTTTCTCTTATCCTTCGTTGCCCTTCCCATTACTCCCACTGTCAAAACCTTACCTTTTGTCCACAGTTAACATAGGTCTCATTTTCTCTTCCCTGCAAAACAAAACAGAAAATCAAGTGTAAGCATTACTGGTTAGCTATTGGTTTAAGTAAAAGGCACTACAAACTTCTTGGAATAATTTCATTAATAATTTGTGCATCCTCAAGATCATTTACTGTTCAAACATATCTCAAAATTACACTTACATATTTGATATTGAGGGATGTAGCATATGAAGTTACTACATGGTGGAAGTTGGTAGAACATAATATTACTTATTAACTGCTAGAAGGTGTGATACATGACTAATATATGGTTAATTTATTAATGAATGACTTTGCCACTACTTCTACATGTTTGATTGATTACATGATTATGCTATTTGATGTCCTTACATTTCATTTTATACTCAAGCGATGATATTTTGGGATACCTTATTGATTAACATTGATTGTTAGTGTGGTTGAAACTTAGTCTGGAATACATTCTTTGCTGCACTGTGTAATGACATACACATATCTGGAAACTTAATCTCTTTCGATACATATTTGATATTATTGTTGAATGAGATTAATTGATATTGAATTGATGACACACATTGACATTTGGTTATGATAAATCTTGGCTTAATTGTTACTAATGGCTGGTTAAATACTGAATGACATTTGAACTTTCATTAGCGATAGTATTTTCATTGGTTGTTCATTGATTTGGTAATTAATTATGACCGCTAGTATTCTCTAAATTTACATTAAGCATTATATTGGAATGATCTTTGGTTGATGGTTGTTCACAATACAGTCTTTTGATCCTGCATTGATTTTATATTATAATTGTGGTGAATGCAACAAGTGATCCTCCATGCATATTGATTAACCTTGTATGTTCATTGACTAATCTACGTTGGTTAACCACCCTTGATCATATATTTTATCCATCTCTTACACTTATTGATATCGGGTGACTAATTGTTAGATTATCTTCATCGTTCATTTTGACTCCATTTAGGCACTGGTCTAACTATAAAATTGTATAGAATATAGTCTTGTTGGTTTTTCTAGTGTCTTCCAGGGTTTCGTAAGGATACTTCTCCTCGGAGGTTTCGACTTCTGAAGAAGTTAGAATGGTGACCGAGGTGACATTGGGTCACTGATATTATTTTTGCTTACTAGGAATTAGCCCTTCTAATTTTTTCGATAACATTTTTGGTGTCATTGCCGAGGACGTTTCGAAAATTGAAGTGATTTATCCGGAGTCATTGCACCCTTGGAAAAATGACATTTGGTAAGAAGATTGAGGTAAGTCTTTGATTGGTATTTTGAAAATATTGTTAAGGAATAATCTTGCAGATATTACCTGGCGACTCCACTCATTTAAAATCAACTCCACTGGTTGATTCGAAACTCAATCTGATCATCTCAGGTATGCCTTTGTTTTTGGTACTTTGGTGAGGTTTTTTAAGCTAACTTGGAAGGTCTCTCTTGGCAACTCCGACTAAAGAAAAATAATAGAAGTACTCCACAAAGACAAGGAGACTGAGTGACATGGATTCTTCTTGCAAAGAGGATGATCCATTTGAATTTAAGGATCTTGATTATCCTATAGATGCAGAAAACAAGATATCTTTTGCTCCTTTGGATTTGTCAAAATTTCCTGGGCATTTTGATGAGCGACCGGATATTTTTTGGCAGCCATTCAATTGCATTCATGATAAGGCCGGGGACCATGTTCAATGGTTCATGACGATGGATGAAGAAAATCATGTCAAAAAGGAAGAAAGCCTTTACATGAGAACATTTAACATCTACAAACTTTAAGGTTAGATATAAATTGTATGGGTACATAGCACATAGAATAAAAATAAAAGTTTCATCACCTGGGAGGAAATCCTCTTGCTTGGTTCGTGGGCTTAGAAAAAGCGACAATATCATCATTTTGTAACATCTCGTGAATTACCAAAAATTTAATATTTTTTAAAATAGCAATAATTACTGAATTTGATAATGCGGAACATATAATAATAGTTAAATCTCTTAACTAGAATAATTAATAATGATGACACATCGAATTTCTCAAAAACAAAATATGATGCTAGTTGAAATTGCTAATGCAGACTAAATGGATGTTAATCTCTTTAACGAAAGACATTTTATGATCATAACACAAGAATACATCTTCAGATCTGCTTATGTGTTAAATGTATCTACATACTGTACATAGGTTTGTATTATATTTCTTGGTAATGTATTGACAGTTTGTTTTGAATGATGATGAAGGGGTCCTACGAGGTACCCTGAGGTTTACTTAGATACGTTTAGCTAAGGCATTTGAACCTGTTTCCATGTGCAAAACGCAGGTAAGAATTTTTATGACAACAAGAGTTAAGAGTACATGTGTCTTTCAATTCATCGTCAATGTAATATGAAAAATTCTAATTACTTCCTTGCAAACAAGTTATTGGAGGTATGGATATTTTGGGTTCCATTTCTCGTTTACGTGTTAGCTTACAAACTTTTCAGTGTTATTAAAATCACGTCGTCATTTTACTTTTACATTTCTATATTTATCATATATGAAAATCATTCTAAGATGACTATTATCATTAACATCAAAGTGGTGATACCATTGTTAGTATGTAACTTTATTTGAAACCTTGTAAATGTAATGCTTATGCTATTTCAAAATGAACTAGCATTATGTTGTGCACTAGCAGAACTTAGACTATACCTAAAGTCTCACATTTATCAATTGATTTAGCAATACATGGCTAATGCATGAAAATATATAAATTTTACCCTATATGACTATACATATACTATAGAGAAGAAAATATACAATCTATAGTAACTATGCATTCACGCACCATACATTAGCATGTATTACTATTAGCATGATGCCTAAAGTAAAATTTAGGAAATAATACGAAATGTGAACTATGAATCTAAACATTGTATTGAATATGATCGTGACAGGGTATTAAAGTTTTGGTACTTGGTATGCTTTCAATCTGTCGATACCTAGTCTTAGCATTAATGTCGCCTACCTATTATGTGAAGTGGAAGCTTAGGTGGATGGTCTTCACATGATAGAGTTTTCAACAATGTATCATACGATGCTAAGATGTGCTATACACTAGCCCTTGGTCTGATGATTTGGAGACTTGGTAGATGCAATAATCAATGTGGTACTGATTGCAATGATTTCCCGAATCTCAACGTGTCTGACCGACAGCTCTTCCACCGTTGATCTTTACAAGATCTAGGGATTGGAAAGAAACCCTAGTATTTCGTTGGTAAGTAACAATGAATTTTTTCCTGGCCTTCATTTCGCGTTTAGTGGTAAGGTAGAGGGGTCGACAGTGCTGTTGCAATGTAGGGTTTGGAGTTTATTGTTAGGAGGACTCCTTCCTCGGTTTCGAACCTTATACCTGTAAGGAAAAGTTATAAGTTACAAGATTAGATTCCTTGTGAAATAGAGCCACGACACAGCCCTTGAATTTTGTTGTGAGGTTTCTGTGTCAGTTTATTTGAGTGCAAATAGAACTGGAGTTCGATTCTCCTAGTCATCAAATTGTTCTCTGAATTCAAACTCGTATTTGCTGCAATTGCTATAAGACTTTGTCGTTTTGTTGGTGTGAGGTGTCTCAATCCAGAAGCTTCGACGCTAAGGTAAGTTTTTCAATGACAGTGGCAGTAATACTGTAATGTTTAAGTTATACCTACATTTTTCTTTGTTTTAACCTTTTCAAACTGTAACTTGAAGGTAATGCTTCGTTGGAGGATTTCTATGAGCAAAACTCGGAATGAGGATTCTGCAACAACCTCCTGGTAAGCCTATGTGGTTCTTAAAACCTCATAGGTACCTTTGCCATGGTTAGCCGGTGAATACAGTGTGATGAGAGTTGGAAAACACGACCCTATTCGGAGTAATTACCGAGTTTAAGTTTTATTTTGAACAGTAATGTAAGAGGATAAAACCTCATTTTTTAAGTTGCTACTCGGCTCAGTAATGTTTTGCTGCAGCGTTTAAAAATGACTTTGAACTTGTTTTTATGCCTTTGATTGTTAAGGGAATGACCCTATGTGATTTTGGAATCTTGAATGGTCTTCAATGTAAACTCTGCCAAATTTTGACTATGCTGCTGAACATGAAATTCTAGAGGCAAGGGTTCACTTGCTTCTGTAAAACAATGGCACGTCTTGTATTGAAATGTTAAGATTTTGTTTAAATAATGATTGGAGAAATTGTTTGTATAAACTGGTGATTTGGTTTAGAACAACAAAAGTTGTCTCTGGTCGAAAGTTGTAGGTTGCATGCTTTTTGGTAGATAAACCATGTACTTCGTATCATTCTTGAATTTTATGTTTGAAAGATGATGTTGTATAACTTGATCTATTATATGTTTAAAATGGCTATATTCCACCGGGTTCGATCTTGTTTCAACAAACGAAACCCTACCCTGTATATTTTCATTGGTAACTCTTATTGTACTGAGGATTCAAACCTGAGAACCAAGCCTTAACTTGTTCATCTAATGTTTTCGACACCATTTATGTTTCTTGTTAGGGTTATAAGCTACTTGTTAGATAATGATACTAAATTCATGTCTTTTGTTAAGTGATGTTAAATGCCTTGTTAGTATCCTCAACACGAATGATAGATAGTAAGGTTAAATAGAATGTTGTTTAGGGTTTGGAACCCATGTCTGCTATAACTTCCGAATTCTTATCTGTCATTGCCATGAATGGTTTGATATGAAAATTATTGAACTGTATACTAAATGAATGTTTAGAATCTAGGGTTTGTAAAATATTAGGGTTTTGATTCTAAAAGGAAAGTATTTATATTTAATGAATGAAATCTATACTAAATCACAATGTGATAATTAGTGATGAAAATAATAAGTGTTTACTTATCGTTTGTAAGTAACAACTCTATATAGAGAATAATTGCAGCTGTTATATTTATAGAATATAAAATGCCTGAAACCATTGGATTTATAATATTGGAATGCATATTATTACCATTCGAAAATAAATGGAGTTGAATTATAAAGTCTAGATCTATGCAGGAATAAAGTGTTTTTCTTTTATTATGAAGTAGAGGAAATGCTATACATCTGTTTATAATATGATGTACTATTCCTGAGTTTTAGACATAAAATTTAAATGGCAGAATTTAAAAGAAATACTACAGTGTTTATCTAATCATTCAAATGGCATTCTGCCTATCACTCATCTCTATTAATTTTACTTTTCTATACTAGAGTACTATACAAATAACAGTATGGGAAAAATACAGAAAATAATTTTAATCATTCATCTAATTTACTTAACCATCCTTAAACCATATCATCTTTAAGTCAAAAAATAAAACAGTTTCTTCTGTATAACTGTAAATAATAATTCTACAATGCAGAAAATCATTTAACTGTAATTAATAAGTCAGAACAGTAGAAACTGATTGACTGTAGGAGAAACAAACAGCCCAAGTGTTAAGATTTAATATGCTAAGACAGAAAATAGCAGCATTGCATTCCATTTCACAATAATAGCATATACAGGATCACTGAAGAAACAACAAGTACAACATAAACACAAGAGACACAAATTTATCCTGGGAAACCCTCATGGGGTAGAAAACCCAGTAAAGCTTCCTCAATATAGATGACCAGCAATATACAAATATGTAACCCTGAGCATAAGCTCCTCCTTCTCCATAGCAGACCTCTCCTCCACAAGTGCGCCACTCTCAAGTGAGTGAGTGTGTGTGTTAAATGAGGAATACACCTCCTCTATTTATACACTACTCCGACTTGTCTTTTACACAAATCATGTAGGCTCGTATTTAACCATTGGGTTAAATACCCCATTACAACTAACTAGGCCGACCCCACTAGGGTGGTCTAACAACCCTTTGAACCACATAACACATACAGGGCCGACCCCCATTAGGGAAGTCTAATAACCCAAGTTACCACATTCCGACGGAGGAATAAACATCTCCGGATATACAATAAGATCTTCACGGAGGAATGAATTATCTCCGGAATAATAAAGTACAAATATAATATTCTTTGAAGTTATAATATCTCAACACTCCCCCTTAACGAGAAGGATATTATAACAACATCTGCACGAGCAAGGAGTCATCAACGTCATACATGATACATCTATAAATCATTGGAAGCTTTCTCAACATCATCAGTAACTCAAGCAGTTACTGGAACATCTTCAATACTAGAATATCAACATCTTCAGTACTGAGTCTTTATCTTCTGCAGCACTCGAACTGCTACAACAACATCAACATCTGGATCCTCACGATCATCACCATCGTCATCATATGATCATCAGCATCGGTATCATCTCGATCTACAGCATCTGGATCATCTCGATCTACAACATCTGGATCATCTCGATCTACAGCATTTGGATCATCACGATCTATAGCATCTGGATCATCTCGATCTACAGCATCTGGATCATCTCGATCTTCAGCATCTAGATCATCTCGATCTACAGCATCTGGATCATCTCAATCTATAGCATCTGGATCATCACGATCTACAGCATCTGGATCAATTCGATCTACAACATTTGGATCATCTCGATCTACAACATCTGGATCATCTGTATTAGTATCCACACCAATACATCTATCATCAAAACATGTATTCTTACTAATACATATATCATAAAAAAAACATGTATTCTCACTAATACATCTATCATCAAAAGCATGTATTCTCACTAATACATCTATCATCAAAAGCATGTATTCTCACTAATACATCTATCATCAAAACATAGCAGCATACTCTGCAACACACAAGATCCTATTACGGGATGATCAATCCCTCTCACTTTAGGACATAGGTCCAAGGATGATACAATCCTGATCCGCTTACGGGATGATCAGTCCCTCTCAGTTTAAGACATCTCTCATGTCTATGGATGATGCAATCCAGATCAACTTATAGGATGATCAATCCTTATCCTTTTAAGACACCTCACCATGTCTAGGGATGATGCAATCCCGAATCAACTTATAGGATGATTAGTCCTTATCACTTTAAGACACCTCACCATGTCTAGGGACGATGCAATCCCAATCTACTTACAGGATGATTAGTCCTTATCACTTTAAGACACCTCACCATGTTTAGGGATGATGCAATCCCAATCTACTTACAGGATGATTAGTCCTTATCACTTTAAGACACCTCACCATGTCTAGGGACGATGCAATCCCAATCTACTTATAGGATGATTAGTCCTTATCACTTCAAGACACCTCACCATGTCTAGGGACGATGCAATCCCAATCTACTTACAGGATGATTAGTCCTTATCACTTTAAGACACCTCACCATGTATAGGGACGATGCAATCCCAATCTACTTACAGGATGATTAGTCCTTATCACTTTAAGACACCTCACCATGTCTAGGGACGATGCAATCCAAATCTACTTACAGGATGATTAGTCCTTATCACTTTAAGACACCTCACCATGTCTAGGGACGATGCAATCCCAATCTACTTACAGGATGATTAGTCCTTATCACTTTAAGACACCTCACCATGTCTAGGGACGATGCAATCCCAATCTACTTAGAGGATGATTAGTCCTTATCACTTTAAGACAAGTCTCATGTCTAGGGACGATGCAATCCCATCACGTACATTTTGAACCCAGTTCATGGACGATGCAGTCCTCACATGTACCTTTAAGACAAGTCTCATGTCTAGGGATGATGCAATCCCGATCAAGTTCCAGGATGATCAGTCCTTATCACTTTTAAGACAAGTCTCATGTCTAGGGACGATGAAATCCCGATCAAGTTCCAGGATGATCAGTCCTTATCACTTTAAGACAAGTCTCATGTCTAGGGATGATGCAATCCCGATCAAGTTCCAGGATGATCAGTCCTTATCACTTTAAGACAAGTCTCATGTCTAGGGACGATGCAATCCCATCACGTACATTTTGAATCGAGCTCCAGGGACGGTGCAATCCTATCTTCAATTTTCGGAGACATCAGTCTACGGATCAATTCTGGGACCAAAGTCCGGGGAAGATACAATCCCCTACCTATTCATTCAGGACTACATTCTCGGAGACCCAGTCTACGGCTCACTTTAGGACTGAAATCCAAGGATGATTCAATCCTCACATGTCCACCAAGGACTTCATTCTCGAAGACATATGTCTATGGATCTCTTTAGGATTGAAGTCCAGGGATGATCCAATCCCCTCATGTCCACCAAGGACTTCATTCTCGAAGACATACATCTACGGCTCTCTTTAGGATTGAAGTCCAGGGATGATCCAATCCCCTCATGTCCACCAAGGAATTCATTCTCGAAGACATATTCCTACGGCTCTCTTTAGGAGTGAAGTCTAGGGATGATCCAATCCCCTCATGTCCACCAAGGACTTCATTCTCGAAGACATACGTCTACGGATCTCTTTAGGACTGAAGTCCAGGGATGATCCAATCCCCTCATGTCCACCAAGGACTTCATTCTCGAAGACATATGTCTACGGCTCTCTTTTAGAACATGTGTTCAAGGATGATGCAATCCCCTTGTCACCTTAGACCCTGTCTAAGGACCATCCACCAACCTCTCTGTCGGCATCACCAATCTAGGTATCCACATCATCGACCTCACTGTCGATGCGGGAAATCTCATCATAAGTGATCACATCGCTCCCCTTTTTTAGGAGGGTCCTTCTGAACTATTTTAAGTTTGTCTCGGAAAACTTTACTTGAGGTAGGGGTTTCGTTAGTACATCGGTAACTTGTTACAAATTCGAACTTTAATTATTTTCTGCACCATATCTTGTATATAGAAATGTCAGATCTCTATGTGCTTTGACTTATCATGGAATACTGGATTCTCTACCATTTTGGTACAACTCTGTTTGTCACATAGGATCACAGTTGGGTCCATTCTAAAGCCATACCACTTCACAACTAGCAGAGCAAGCAGCCATATATTCCGCTTGTGCTGAGAGCCACAGTACATTGCTTCCTTCTAAACCATGAGATCATGGTGATCCCAGACAGTAACATCCTCTCGATGTGCTCTTCCTGTCTGATACAATTTCTGCCCAATCAACATCTATGTAGAGAAACCATATTCAACCTTGTAGCAAAGGTTGAGATCCACATCACCCATGGTGATCATTAAGCTCATCAATTGATTATCGATCCTGGGAACCCATACAGAATCTGATTCACACTTCTTCTTTAATTACACCATTAAGAGAATGGTCTTATCTAGCCACTTGGAGCAAATATCTCATCATGATTCTCTTCCTCTTTCTAAGAGAATCTTCTAGCCACAAGCCTTCTATAGTGTGTTTGATTTGTAAATCTTTTGTTGAACATCCATCGCTTGTTCAGTGTTCATCATTCATCATGATCTTTCCTACAATTCAAAATTAAGTACATGATTAGTAATACTTCATAATCATCAAATCATATTGACATGATAACCTATTATGCATACAGATATCATTTACATAGTTATGCAACTATTTTGACCAATACTTTGGCACAACACTTTCCCATATCCTGTATGCATACAGTGGCTATCTAGATGTCTTCCATCTCTACCAGAACATACTATCGAGAGTGTGCACAGCTCTCAGCATGTCAGCAAAGAGGTTTCATTCTAGACAAGCAACAATGGAATGTTTGTCCAACTTACCAATCATATGCATATTAGTAGTATACTGTTCAATGCTCTATGAATGTTTACACTCAGCATGATATATTCTAGGAATACAAATATGCATACAAGCAATATCATTTACTATTTCAAATAACAACTCAAATACTTATCTTTTATGTTTGTGTGGTTGCCTCCCTCTTGATCTTCTATATGTCTTTTGAACTTCTATTCATTCTGTACCACTGTGCATGCTCAAGTGTGCACTAGTGTCATCCTCATGATCTCATACACAAACATACACTCATTAGTATATTCTCAAAACATTCTAATTCTAAATAATCTTGAATATGTATAGTCATGATCATTAGTATTTAGGGTTTTAAGGAAGGCTTCTTTTACTCATGCATATTCTTGTTTGATCATAGTACTCTTCTGGTTAATTAAATCATCAAGACAAGAGACATAATATGCATAAACCCTTGATTACTAACTTTATGAAGAAGCATAATCAATCATACCAAGTATACTTATATAAGGGATCCTAACACAAGGTAAGATTCTAACTTGACATAAGAAAACATACCTGGATTAGTATACCTGCTTAGTTATGTACAACATACCTAAACAATCTCTTCAATGATTTAGAGATCCTGAGCTAGAACCTGCATGTCTCATAGGTTAAGCATAATATAACAAAGTCATACATACCTCGTAAGTAGAACAAAGATTATGGATGAGTCTTTGTCTTCATGTTGTCATGGTCATGGAACTTGATTTGTCTTTTGTGATGTACCTATATCTTGTTAGCAGACAACATCAACCTCACACAACACCATAATGCATTAGTACAATCATATAGCCCTAATCAATGAATGTCTTCGATCATTCACATGCATTCATACTGTTACTAGGTTGATAAGACAATTCTAACATTAATCAAGATTGTACTAATAAATAATATGAAGACAAACACATCATGAACTTAATCAAGAATCAGATTTCAAGACATACCTGAACCTCCTTAAGTCATACCTGTCGAGAATTCTTGTAGTCTTCTTATGTAAGGCCTTATCCTCAACTCTCCCTGAAACTTGATCTGGAGCTTGATTAGGGTTTGCTAGAGAAACCCTAAAAATTCAATCTTTGACTTTCACACTTCTGAATGGATGGAAGGATGTGTCTTGCTAGCATACTTCAATTTTGAAATCTCCAAAATTTGACCCCTCAAAATTGCCTTCGAAACTTATGGATCTTTTGGACAGGAATGCGAACTAGGGTTTGATGAAGCCCACCCTTCTGTCCAATCAAAAGGTTCGATCCAAGGCTCTAAACTCTTATTTTTCTGAGGAGCTTCCAACCGTGGTTACAGACTTCAAAAATTCCAACTTTTGCTGAAGCCCTAATTTTCCATCTTTCCGATCAAAATCCCGAACTGGGGTTTGATCAAGCCCGGTCTTCTACCCAACCAAAAAATTCGATCTTGGTCTCTAAATTTCGATTTTCCTGAGTAGCATTCAGCCGTGGATTCCGATTCCAAAAATTCTAACTTTCTCCGAAACCCTAAATTCCGGAAGCCATGAATGAAGGTGCTCCAAAAATAATTATGTTTTGACATAAATATGTACTTGATTGTTTCTGCTGCAAATCCGAACTTTTCACTCTAAAGGGTCTGAAATTCTTTTTTGGGGTAGCCTGACCTGTCATCTTTCCATGCCGATAGGTCTGACCTCAATTAGATTTTCTGAGAGAGAGTTATGCCAAGTGTCGCAACGTGACCTGTTTATGGGATAAAATAGGAGAGAGAACTTGTATGGCGCGCCCCATGTCACTGGCTCAACTTCGGCCTCTGAAAACATTTCCTGCGATAGTACACTCTGTGTAGTATCTGTCACTTTTTACGAAATTTCATTTGGATCTTCCTAGCCCAAGTTATGCCAAGTGTCACAACGTGACCTATTTATGGGATAAAACAAGAGAGTGAACTTGTACGGCGTGACATGTGTCACTGGTTCAACTTAGGCCTCTGAAAAAGTTTCCTAAGATAGTACAGTCTGTGTACTACCTGTCACTTTTTACGAAATTTCATTTGGAGCTTCGTAGCCCAAGTTATGACCTTTTTTCCAAGGTCACCTGATTTTGACTGAGATCTGGAAGAGCCGAAACCCTAACTTGTACTGATCATAACTCACAAAGTACAACGAATCGGAAGGTGTCCTTTGGACACAAGGTACCTGGGGATGTTATATACGACCTATAAACATTGTATATCCTAAAACTTCTCAGAAATGGATTTATAGCGAAAGTTCCATGATGACGGGTTTTTGCTGTGTAAAACCCAAACCTTCAAATTGTCGCAAGTGAAGCAAGTGTCGTAAGTGCCATACATTGCCTTCCTTCAGGTTAGCTCTGATACCATGTTAATATTTAATATGCTAAGACAAAAAATAGAAGCATTGCATTCGATTTCACAATAATAGCATATACAGGATCACTGAAGAAACAACAAGTACAGCATAAACACAAGAGACACAAATTTATCCTGGGAAACCCTCATGGGGTAGAAAACCTAGTAAAGCTTCCTCAATATAGATGACCAGCAATATACAAAGATGTAACCCTGAGCATAAGCTCCTCCTTCTCCATAGAAGACCTCTCCTCCACAAGTGCGCCACTCTCAAGTGAGTGAGTGTGTGTGTTAAATGAGGAATACACCTCCTCTATTTATACACTACTCCGACTTGTCTTTTACACAAATCATGTAGGCTCGTATTTAACCATTGGGTTAAATACCCCATTACAACTAACTGGGCCGACCCCACTAGGGTGGTCTAACAACCCTTTGACCCACATAACACATACAGGGCCGACCCCCACTAGGGAAGTCTAATAACCCAAGTTACCACATTTCGATGGAGGAATAAACATCTCCGGATATACAATAAGATCTTCACGGAGGAATGAATCATCTCCAGAATAATAAAGTACAAATATAATATTCTTTGAAGTTACAATATCTCAACACCAAGGAACCTGTTCCACCCAACCTATTCCCGAAGACAGCCAAATTACTTGCCTTAGGACCCCCGAGCTTGTTCATTGAACCACCAAGAAGAAGGAGAGTCTGTAGAAGCCTTAGTTCATCAACTTGCAGTAAAAATATAGATCATCCAGTCATAAAGACTCAGCAGTCAAAGAGACCTCTACCAACACCTCTGGTTTCCTTCTCAGAATAACTAGCAGACTCACAATGCACTCCCACTTAGCCTCCCTATTCGAATCTCTCAATGATCACCTGATACACTTGAGGAAATATTTCTGTAGAAAATATTGTGGAGCTTCCTGCCCAAATTGAATTGCCTTATCTAGGCTACCTAGGCCTTTTAGTGGTTAACCTGGTCATTAATGAGCTAACAGCTCTCTTCCACCCACTTGGGGGATAATTCCACAAATCGAGGGGTAGTTGTCCCATAACCAACAGCTAGTAGTGGAGTGAAAATGCTGCCATCTGTCCCATGCCTTCTAACAACTTCCATTCCTCCTAGTGGGTCAATGAACACTCATTTAACAGTTCCCTTGGGTGTTTGTCTCCTGTTTAATTTATTAAATAATAATAATAAGTCATTACAATCATCCTTGACCAGATTTGGTCATAATTACAAAACTTTGTAATTAAAATTTAACATAATGTATTTTGCAAATAAGATAATTAGTATTCAGAATTTGGGTAGGTGGCATACACCCCCCCTTAAATCTCAACATCATCCTTGATGTTGTTTAATCACTCTCTGAGTGTTCCTGAAACAGAGTTGGGTATGCTGCCCGCATACTACTCTCCAACTCCTAGGTTGCCTCTTCTGGGCTAAGGTGCTTCCATTGCACATTTACTTTCCCAATGGTGCGATTCCGAAGTAGAGTTTCCCTCCTTTCGAGGATACAATCTGGTTCCACCTGAAAATCGTCGTCTTGTCCCACCTGTACATCATTCCAATTTACAACATGAGTAGCATCGTGTAAATATTTCTTTAAAAATGAAATATGAAAAACATTATGTATCTTTAGATTTGGTGGAAAAGCCAGTTGGTATGCCACGGGTCCAACCCTTGACAAAATTTCGAAAGGACCACAATACCTGGGTGCCAACTTGGCACAGCTTCCCAATTTCAATGAACTCTTTTTTGGTATTACCTTAAGAAAGGCATGTTCACCAACCTGGAACTCTTTATGAGTCCTTCTAAGGTCTGCTTGACTCTTTTTCCTATCTTGGGAAGCTTTAAGATTTCTTTGTACCTATTTCACAATTAGTTCTAATTCCTGCAATAATTCAGGTCCTAAAATAACTCAATTTACTGGGTCATTCCAAGAAACAGGTGTATTACATTTCCTACCATAAATAATTTCAAAATGGCTAAGCCTGGATGATGCATGATAATGGTTGTTATATGGAAATTCTGATAAATGCAAGTAGTCCTCCCACTTACCAAGCTGGTCCTTAACATACATCCTTAGCATGCATTCCAATACTTGATTCACTCTTTCTGTATGTCCATTTGTTTGAGGATGAAATGCTGTGTTGAAGTTTAAGGTTGTATTCAACCCTTTAAACAAATATCTCCAAAATTTTCCAGTAAACTTAGAATCACGGTCTGAAACTATCACTTTTGGTATTCCATGTAATCGAAAAATCTGTTTCATGAAGATTTCTGCAATATCTGGAGCCTTATGAGTAGTCTTTACAAGTATAAAATGTGCTACCTTGTTGAGTTTATCCACTATCACCATGATGGAGTCATTTTGTTTCTGATTTTTGGGTAGTTCGGTAATAAAATCTATGCTTATGATCTCCCATTTCCAGCTAGGTATAGGTAATGGCTATAACAGTCCAGCCGGATGTTGATGTTCAACTTTTACTTTTTGACAGTCAAGGCACTTAGCGATATATTATGCTACTTCATCCTTCATTCTGGGCCAATAGTATTCTTTTCGTAACATAGTGATGGTTTTCTGATAACCTGGATGACCAAAATAATGACTTTTGTGCATCTCATCTAAAATTAGAATTTTTACTTTTGGTATATTTGGTACATACAATTTGTTTTTGTACAACAACAATCCATTTTCTTTTAAATTGTAATCTTCCATAGAATTTTCAGAATTGCTTTCTGCTGTCTTTTCATGTAATTTTCTGTATTCTTCATCAGTTTAGATCCCTTCAAAGATCTGATTTTCTAAATCTGTTGAGTATGTACTGATGGCTGAAATAAAATTCAACTTTTCTTTATGACTTAATGCATCAACAACCTTGTTCTCTTTACCTTTAATGTGCTGAATTTCAAAATCATATTCACTCAGAAAAGTTAACCATCTAGCTTGTCTAGCATTCAAATTTGTCTGATCTAATAAATACTTCAACCCCATGTTATCTGTCAACAACGTAAATTTTCTGCCAATAAGATGGTGATGCCACATTTTTAAGGTGTGAATTACTGCTAATAACTCCAAATCATAAGTAGAATATTTTTTCTCATGTATTTTCAGCTTTCTAGACTCGTATGCAACAGCATGTCCCTCTTGTGTTACGACTCCACCGAGTCCATCATTACATGCATCGGTGCATACTATAAAATCCTTATTAGGATCTGCAATTCTCAAAATAGGCACTGTAGTTAGTAATTCCTTTAACTTCTTAAAACTGTCTGAACATTTCTGATCCCATACAAACTTCTTCCCTTTCTTCTACAAGGAGGTTATGGGGTTTGCAATCTTGGAAAAACCCTCTATGAATTTTCTATAATATCCGGTAATTCCCATAAATTATTGTACATCCGACAAATCCTTAGGAACCAGCCATTCATTAATGGCTTTTATCTTATCGGGGTCAACCGAGATTCCTTCCTTAGAGATTATGTGTCCTAAATGCTGGATCTTATCTTTGTGAAAGTCACACTTACTAAACTTAGCATATAACTGATGGTCTCTCAGAACTTGTAAAATAATACGCAGATGTTCGTCATGTTCTTCCTTACTTTTAGAATATACCATAATGTCATTTATGAACACAATAGCGAACTTATCCAAGTATTTGTGCAGAATATTGTCATTAAGCACATAAATACTTCCGGAGCATTAGTCAATCCAAATGGCATGACTACAAACTCATAATGTCCATATCGAGTTCTAAAGGCCATTTTAAAAATATCCTCATCCTTCACACGAACTTAATGATATCCTGACCGTAAATTAATCTTTAAAAATATCATTGCCCCACGCAGCTAATCAAATAGATCGTCGATGCGGAGCAACATATATCGATTCTTGATTGTCATCTTATTCAACTGACAATAATCTATGTAGAGTCTTAAAGTGCCATCCTTCTTCTTAACAAAAATAATAGGTGCTCCCCAAGGAGACACGCTGGGTTTTATATAGTTTTTATCAATCAGTTCCTTCAACTGTGATTTCAACTCATTTAATTCTAGTATATTCATCCTATATGGAGCTTTAGAATTCGGTACCGCACTTGGTATTAGTTCAATGGTAAAATCTAGATCTCTCTTAGGGGGTAATCCTGGGATCTCTTCAAGAAAAACATCCTGGAATTCTTTTAGGACATGTATATCTTCTAGTTTTAGTTTGTCCTCTTTAATAATTAATTCCTCATTTACTACATTCACATCAAACATTTGACATCCTTTTCTGACTGCTCTCTTTACTTGCATAGCTGAAATCTGTCTAAGTGATGTCTTTCTTGGAATACCTTTTACTTCTACTGTTTCTCCTTCATCATTTAAACAAGTAAAACTTTTCTCATAACAATTCAGAATGACATGATGGGCTTCTAACCAGTCCATTCCAATTAAGATGTCATAGGATCCTAAATGTAAAACATTCAACTTGGTTTGTGGCTTTAACTGATTCATAGATAAAACACAACTTTCAATAAAATCAGATACTTTTCTTTTTGTCCCTATTGCTAGTCTAACTAACCAGGATTTATTGAATTTTTCTGTTTTCAAATTAAAACTTTCTACAATATCTGGTGATATATAACTCAGGCTAGCACCTGGATCAATTAAAATAATAATAGGGTGGTTTTGTAGCATACCTTCAATCTCTACCATAGAGACTTGATGCTCTGCTTGCCTGTTGTCTAGAGCTGCATTAATTATGGGCATCTCCCTTGTCAAGTCACCCACAGTAGGTTCAGCTTGTATGGAATGAATATTATTAGCTATCTGCTTCCTCTTAGGGAATTCTAAAGCATAATGAGGACCTTGACACTCAAAACATTTTATAGGTGCCTTTTGGTCATTAGTTCTGGTAACATTGGGAGTATTTATAGGAGCTGTAAAATTCTGCTGCTGATTATTTTTGGATTTGTTTCCTTGGAAATTCCGATTCGGAAAGTTTTTCTTTTGGAAGCCATAATTCCCACTAAACCTGAATTTTTTCTTTTTCAGCTCAAAGTTGTTGGGTTTATGATTTTTCCAGTTAGATATCCCTTCTCTTTTCTGGTTAGTGTCATAACAGAAAGTTGCTTTCCTCATGGCCTCTTCTAAGGTATTTGGATTGTCATACTCTATTTTGTCCTTGATGTTAAAAGGTAGACAACTCAGGTATATTTGAATCTTCGATTTCTCTTCCACGAGGTATGGCACATACCTCAGCAAATTTAGAAATTTATTGTTCAACTCTTTCATGTTCATAGTTCCCAGCTTTAAGTCATAAAATTCCTTGGATTTTTCTTCATAGTATTATTGAGATAAGAACTTCTTCTTGAAGTACCATTTAAAAGTTCTCCAATTCACATCCTTGTCCTTGATGCCCTTCACTCTTTTGATGACCTGCCACCAAATGTCTGCCTTCCCAATCAAGTTGTATATTACATCTTTTCCTTCAATGATTATGAATAATCATAAATTTGGAAGTACTTCTTCATGCCAGACAGCCATGCTTCTGTTGTCTCTCCTTTCTCAGTTTCACCATTGAAGGTTGGGGGTTTGATTTTCTTGAACTCTCCATAAATCTGTTCATACTGTTTGTGACTTTTTCTTTTGGGTTTGTAATCTCCTTCGCTGCTATCACTCGAATAATTTTGTTTCTTTTTGTGTTTTTCATTGGAAGCTTCGGATGATGTTGAAATGTTGTTCGCATCATCAGTTTTCATTTTCTTACCCCTGTCTTGATGAGGTATGTCTTCAATATTGGAGGTATTTTCAATCCCTCTATCATGTTCATCAGTTGGGCACTGATCGAACAGTACTTGGTTAAGTTCCTCTTGTGCTTTCAAAATTTTCTCATTGTCTTGTTTTATAGTTATGATTTCTGCTTTTAAATCTTGAAATGCATGTAACAATTCTGATGAATTGTCATTCATTTCGCCATGGATTTCTTCTTCATAATGTTGTCTCGTGCTATGACTGTTTGGTCGAAATCTGTCCTCCATATGTTCGACTGATCCTTCCATACCTGTAGCTTAGAAACAAATTTTTGTATAACAAAATTAGTTTAATTTGAATTAGTACAATTTCTACTATAATAAAATTTTATGTTGCATGTTCTTTGGACCTTTTCAGGCCTAGAGTTCGAACGTGAGCTCTGATACCACATGTAACATCCCGTGAATTACCAAAAATTTAATTTTTTTAAAAATAGCAATAATTACTGAATTTGCTAATGCGAAACATATAATAATAGTTAAATCTCTTAACTAGAATAATTAATCATGATGACACATCGAATTTCTCAAAAACAAAATATGATGCTAGTTGAAATTATTAATGTGGACTAAATGGATGCTAATCTCTTTAGCAAAAGACATTTTATGATCATAACACAAGAATACATCTTCAGATCTGCTTAAGTTTTAAATGTAACTACATACTGTACATAGGTTTGTATTATTATAAATTTCTTGGTAATGTACTGATAGTTTGTTTTGAATGATGATGAAGGGGTCCTACGAGGTACCCTGAGGTTTACTTAGCTATGTTTAGCTAAGGCATTTGAACCTGTTTCCATGTGCAGAACGCAGGTAAGAATTTTTACGACAACAAGAGTTAAGAGTACATGTGTCTTTCAATTCATCGTCAATGTAATATGAAAAATTCTAAGTACTTCCTTGCAAACAAGTTATTGGAGGTATGGATATTTTGGGTTCCATTTCTTGTTTACGTGTTAGCTTACAAACTTCTCAGTGTTATTAAAATCACATCGTCATTTTACTTTTACATTGCTATATTTATCATCTATGAAAATAATTCTAATATGACTATTATCATTAACATCAAAGTGGTGATACCATTGTTAATATGTAACTTTATTTGAAACCTTGTAAATGTAATGCTTATGCTATTTCAAAATGAACTAGCATTATGCAGAACTTAGACTATGCCTAAAGTCTCACATTTATCAATTGATTTAGCAATACATGGCTAATGCATGAAAATATATAAATCTTACCCTATATGACTATACATATACTATAGAGAAGAAAATATACAATCTATAGTAACTATGCATTCACGCACCATACATTAGCATGTATTACTATTAGAACGATGCCTAAAATAAACTTTAGGAAATAATACGAAATATGAACTATGAATCTAAACATTGTATTGAATATGATCGTGACAGGGTATTAAAGTTTCGGTACTTGGTATGCTTTCAATCTGTCAATACCTGGTCTCAGCATTAACGTCGCCTACCTGTTATGTGAAGTGGAAGCTTAGGTGGATGGTCTTCACGTGATAGAGTTTTCAAAAATGTATCATACGATGCTGAGCTGTTCTACACACTAGCCCTTGGTCTGATGATTTGGTGACTTGGTAGATGCAATACTCAATGTGGTATTGATTGCATTGATTTTACGAATCTCAACGTGTCCGACCGACAAATCTTCCACCGTTGATCTTTACAACATCTAGGGATTGGAAAGAAACTCTAGTCTTTCGTTGGTAAGTAACAATGAATTGTTTCCTGGCCTTCATTTCACGTTTAGTGGTAAGGTAGAGGGGCCGACAGTGCTGTTGCAATGTAGGGTTTGGACATTATTGTCAGGAGGATTCCTTCCTCAATTTCAAACCTTATACATGCAAGGAAAAGTTATAAGTTACAGGCTTATATTCCTTGTGAAATAGAGCCACGACACAACCCTTGAATTTTGTTGTGAGGTTTCTATGTCAGTTTATTTGAGTGCAAATAGAACTGGAGTTCGATTCTCCTAGTCATCAAATTGTTCTCTAAATTCGAACTTGTATTTGCTGCAATTGCTATAAGACTTCATCATTTTGTTGGTGTAAGGTGTCTCAATCCAAGAGCTTCGATGCTAAGGTAAGTTTTTCAATGGCAGTGATAGTAATACTGTAATGTTTAAATTATACCTACGTTTTTCTTTGTTTTAACCTTTTCAAACTGTAACTGGCAGGTAATACTTCGTTGGAGGATTTCTATGAGAAAAACTCAGAATGAGGATGCTGCAACAACCTCCTAGTCAGCCTCGGTGGTTCTTAAAACCTCGTAGGTACCTTTGGCATGGTTAGCTGGTGAATACAGTGTGACAAGAGTTGGAAAACACGACCCTATTCGGAGTAATGGCCGAGTTTAAGTTTTATTTTGAACAGTAATGTAAGAGGACAAACCCTTAGTTTTTAAGTTGTTGCTCGGCTCAGTAATGTTTTGCTACAGCGTTTAAAAATGAATTTGAACTTGTTTTTATGCCTCTGGTTGTTAAGGGAATGACCTTATGTGATTTTGGAATCTTGAATGGTCTTCAATGTAAACTCTGTCAAATTTTGACTATGCTACTTAACATGAAATTCTATAGCCGAGGATTCACTTGCTTCTGTAAAACAATGGCACGTCTTGTATTGAAATGTTATAATTTTGTTTAAAGAATGATTGGAGAAATTGTTTGTATAAACTGGTGATTTGGTTTAGAACAACGAAAGTTGTCTCTGGTCAAAAGTTGTAGGTTGCATGCTTTTTGGTAGATAAGCCCTATAATTCGTATCGTTTTTGAATTTTATGTTTGAAAGATGATGTGTATAACTTGATCTGTTATATGTTTAAAATGTCTATATTCCACCGGGTTCAATCTTGTTTCAACAAACGAAACCCTACCCTGTAGATTTCGTTGGTAACTTTGATTGTACTAAGGATTCAAACCTGAGAATCGGGCCTTAACTTGTTCATCTAATGTTTTTGACACTGTTTATGTTTCTTGTTAGGGTTATAAGCTACTTCTTAGATAACGATACTAAATTCATGTCTTCTGTTAAATGATG
This sequence comes from Larix kaempferi, assembly GCA_027924585.1. Classification (NCBI taxonomy): domain Eukaryota; kingdom Viridiplantae; phylum Streptophyta; class Pinopsida; order Pinales; family Pinaceae; genus Larix; species Larix kaempferi. The sequence goes on along the minus strand of BSBM01000063.1, from coordinate 5,805,661 downwards.
TTAAATGTCTTGTTAGTATCCTCAACACGAATGATAGATAGTAAGGTTAAATAGAATGTTGTTTAGGGTTCGGAACCCATGTTTGCTATAACTTCAGAATTCTTATTTGTCGTTGCCATGAATGGTTTGATATGAAAATTATTGAATTGTATACTAAATGAATGTTTAGAATCTAGGGTCTGTAAAATCTTAGGGTTTTGATTCTAAAGTGAAAGTATTTATATTTAATGAATGAAATCTATACTAAATCAAAATGTGATAATTAGTGATGAAAATAATAAGTGTTTACTTATCGTTTGTAAATAACAACTCTGTATAGAGAATAATTGCAGCTGTTATATTTCTAGAATATAAAATGCCTGAAACCATTGGATTTATAATATTGGAATGCATATTATTACCATCCGAAAATAGATGGAGTTGAATTAGAAAGTTTAGATCGGTGCAGGAATAAAGTGTTTTTCTTTTATTACGAAGTAGAGGAAATGCTATACATCTGTTTATAATATGTTGTACTATTTCTTGAGTTTTAGACATAAAAAATTGAAATGGCAGAATTTAAAAGAAATACTACAATGCTTATCTAATCATTCAAATGGCATTCTGCCTATCACTCATCTCTATTAATTTTACTTTTTTGTACTAGAGTACTATACAGATAACAATATGGAAAAAATACAGAAAATAATTTTAATCATTCATCTAATTTACTTAACCATCCTTAAACCATATCATCTTTAAGTCATAAAATACAACAGTTTCTTCTGTATAACTATAAATAATAATTCTACAATGCAGAAAATCATTTAACTGTAAATAATAAGTCAGAACAATAGAACCTGATTGACTGTAGGAGAAACAAACATCCCAAGGAACCTATTCCACCCAACCTATTCCCAAAGATAGCCAAATTACTTGCCTTAGGACCCCCGAGCCTGTTCACTGAATCACCAGGAAGAAGGAGAGTCTGTAGAAGCCTTAGTTCATCAACTTGTAGTAAAAATATAGATCATCCAGTCATAAAAACTCAGCAGTCAAAGAGACCTGTACCAACACCTCTAGTTTCCTTCTCAGAATAACTAGCGGACTCACAATGCACTCCCACTTAGCCTCCCTATTCGAATCTCTCAATGATCACCTTATACACTTGAGGAAATATTGCTGTAGAAAATATTGTGGAGCTGCCTGCCCAATTCGAATTGCCTTATCTAGGCTGCCTAGGCCTTTTAGTGGTTAACCTGGTCATTAATGAGCTAACAGCTCTCTTCCACCCACCTGGGGGATAATGCCACAAATCGAGGGGTAGTTATCCCATAACAACCAGCTAATGGTGGAGTGCAAATGCTGCCATCTGTCCCATGCCTTCTAATAGATTCCATTCCTCCTAGTGTGTCAATGAACACTCATTTAATAGTTTCCTTGGGTGTTTGTCTCTCGTTTAATTTATTAAATAATAATAATAAGTCATTACAATCATCCTTGACCAGATTTGGTCATAATTAAAAAAAATTGTAATTAAAATTTAACATAATGTATTTTGCAAATAAGATAATTAGTCTTCAGAATTTGGGTAGGTGACACATTTGCCGAATTGATAGAAGCCTTATGTAGCTACTTGGATACTGAGCACCGCGATAGATGGATTCATTATGTTGAAGATGCAAGGAACATGTTCGGTAAAGAAATCCATGAAGATCAATCCTTATAAGTTTTACTTGAAGAAACTATTGTTTCGGACCAAGAAAATGAAGTAATTACGGAAGATGAAGAACGAGAGGCCTCAGTTGAAGATAATGAAGAATGTACAAAACTGGTAAGTGCTCCATATCCTCAAATTACAGTTTCTTATGATATGTTGGTTCTCTTGGGAGAAAGTTACAAGTATGCGGAAAACGATGATTATTAGAATTTCATTGGCCCACCGATGTACGATTCTTCAAGGCCTTATAGCATTATAATAGACTGTCCCCTGAGCATATATATGATTAAAGAAGCTTTCTCTACCTTTGATGAAGAATGGATCAATCCCTTTTCTTTGCTAAAGGATGCAGTGGTGCAAGATGTGGTCCCTGTTGACAATGGTCACGTGCAAAGTTCCTCCGCTATCTCTCAGTTCATGGTAAGCCCTAATTAACTACATTCTACAAGAAGTGTTCAACCCTTTTTGTCCAGTATCGGTAAGCGGTCAACAATTTTTCCAATAAAGGCAATACATGTATGTGGACAGGTATGATTTTATTTTCATATTGTCATGATTTATATTGTTTATCTTTTCATTTAAAATGTAAAGGCTTGAATTATGTAGTTGACAATTTCAAAATGATAAAGATCACTAGGAGTACTAACACGGTAATTATAAAGAAAACAAATATGCATTCATTTCCAAAGGATTGTCCAAGCAGGTTGTAGCTGATATGTGAAGATTTGCAAGGAGCACCTCCACAAAGGATTTCTCAAATGGACAATCAAGCAATTTTCAAGAAGAATTTTTCCTCAATGCCAGTATATCATGAATATGGTCCATATGTTAGTCCAATGGAAGCTTGGATAAATGGAGCTTGTAAAAGAAATTTCTCTCCATGGAAGCAATATTACAGCTCCCTGGCCCCTGTAGCCAGCCAACCCTCATCTTATATCATGATAGAAACCTCAGTAAGTATTTGCTTCATGATCAATCAAGTTTTATCATGGGTTCTATCCAAGGACAAAGGTAAAGCAACATGTATGAATTGCTTACTCAAATGGTTACATTGGTGGTATGATTTTACCTAGTCCTTTCTGCTTCTTATGTTATCATAGGTAGGTAGGTTAGGCATATACTATTATCCATGCATTGCATTTGACTTTCTTCATGTTGACATAGGTTATTCGCCTGTTTATGCATTTATTTAGTCTTATTTGATGAGCAAGGAAGGACAGAAGTGTCTACCTCTGGGTATTTTGATGTCCTTGTCTATTTGATATGTGTGTAGGTATATAGGTACCCAGATTATTCTTGAATTCTCGGGCACCCTCAGGAGGAGTACTCGTCTCGTAGTTGGAGCCAGCGTTACGATGGTACCAGGACCAGCATACCTGCAGAGGTACCCCAGGGAGAGGCCATCATTCTTTTTCGACTTGGAGGATGTGATACAACCACTCTTCATAGGTGGGGTCATGGCTAGATCATTTGGATCCTTCCTAGGGGTACTATGGCTTAATGGCACTACTGACTACCTCATAAAAGGACTTGAAGCCTTGAGGTTGGTGATCGAGGCCCCTAGGGATAGGTCTTTGGACCACATGAATCCCCCCATTACTTTTACACTGATGGCATGCCTTTCTTTAGCATGGGGGGCCATGTCATGGCCCCATGTCTTCTCCTTCACTCTCTTGATGCTCTAGAGCTCCAGCGCTAGATCTCCCTGGCCTCCATAAGAGGGTGACATCATCGTTTACTTGGTTGCAGAATGCTTGCTTTGAGGGGGGGCGTTGAGGGATTTTCACTATTTCTGGGGTTAGTAGGGGTATGAAGACCCCCCTCTGCATCTCATCCATTAGTTCATCCTGATGTGGCATTTTTCAGTCATTTTTGACATGCAAGGGTGAATACTGGGGAAAAAGTCCCAATTCACCCACTCTTATCATTATTTTATATTAATTTTGTTTTAATTTTAAGTTGACATTTTTAATATTAAATTGACCTTATTTTATGTAAAAGTGAGTGTGAGATCATATAAATTCAATCTCCTCACTTCATTTTTAGACATCAACTTTTGGAATAAGATCATTATGTTTTCTATTTTCCCTAACTAGGGCTCTTTGAAGGGATGCACACTCCTTGATGAGGTTAGTTTGCAAGTTTGAAGCATTTCTTGGAAATTTTACTATTGTTCATGTCATTGCTAAGGTGAGGCTAGAGTTTTTTGCTTAACACATGCACTTGAATGTATCTGTACTTTTGGTTTGATGTCTCTTAGTCAATTTGTATGAAAGTGATGCTTGTTAGGGTTAAATGGAAAGCATTGTTGCTTCATTTTGTCTTGATTTGCATTTCATTTTTGTCATCGGTCACCATTGCATTTAAGCTTGAGATTTAGGAATTCAAGTCTTTCTAAGGCTATGTTTCCTCAACTAATCCTAGAGATTGTTGTGGTTAGCCCTAGTTGCCAAGCTTTCCAAGTACCATGTCAAGGAGGGTAACTCCTCTCATCGATTCCCTAGGGTTGGGTAGATAGTCTTCTATAGAAACCCTAGGTTGTTCAACTACCTTCTAAACCTAATTTCTGAGTTTTGTACATTTGTAATTACTATTTAGGGTTAAAATTTTGCATTTTCATGGTAGAATTAGGGTTAGAATTAGGTTTGCAATTTTATGATAAAAACCCTAAAAATTAAAAAAAAAATCTTTTTTTGGCCTTCCTAAAATTTCGTCCCTTCCTCCTATAATTTAGGCCTGCCCTATGTCCCTAAAAACCCTAGTGAGAAATTTTAGGAGCCCTAAAAAGCCCAAAATTATCAAAAACTCCCTAAAAACCTTAATTTATGACATTTGTATCTTTTATACATATTATGTTAGGTTGATTTTCTGAGTTAGTTTTTTTTATTTGAAATGTTGAAAAACCTAAATTCTAAGTATTAAAACCGAAAATTAAAGACCTAAATACCCATTTTTTCCCTAACTGTAGAAAACATAGACCTAAAAAAAACCCTAAGCAACCTACCCCTTGGCCTCCCTCTCCCTTTTCTTCCCCACTCCATTTCCATATCCATCATCCCTTCTTTTCCCTTCCATTCACGGGCTCTTCCATCCTTCCTTTCCCTTGTCCTTGTTTCCCTTCCCATTACTCCCACTGTCAAAACCTTACCTTTTTCCACAGTTAACACAGGTCTGCAAAAAATTTGCAGACCCTGTGCTTTTCTCCTTTTCTCTTCCTTGCAAAAAATAAATAAATTTAAGTGTAAGCATTATTGGTTAGTTGTTGGTTTAAGTGAAAGGCACTACAAACTTCTTGGAATAATTTCATTAATAATTTGTGCGTCCTTAAGATCATTTACTGTACAAACATATCTCAAAATTACACTTATAGATTTGATATTGAGGGCTATAGCATATGAAGTTATTGCATGGTGGAAGTTGGTAGAACATAAGATTACTTATTAAATGCTAGAAGGTGTGATACATGACTGATATATGGTTAATTTATTAATGAATGACTTTGCCACTACTTCTACATGTTTGATTGATTACATGATTACGGTATTTGATGTCCTTCATTTAGTTTTATACTCAAGCAATGATATTTTGGGCTACCTTATTGGTTAACGTTGATTGTTAGTGTGGTTGAAACTTAGTCTGGAATACATTCTCTATTGCACTATGTTGTTAAATTTTCAGAATTTACTTCAATCTAATCTTGGATCTTAACTGAGAGAACAACATGTACAGTAAATCTACAACATATCAATCATGGACACAATAATGCAAGCACACAAGAGACACAGAGTTTACTTGGGGAAAACTATAAAGGTGAAAAACCCCAATAACTTCCTCAGATATAGATAGAGCAATGATACAACCAGAATACAAGAGATAGTCTTCTCCTAGCAGCAGAGCCTCCTCCTCCAGAAGTGCGCCACTCTCCCAAGTGTGAGTGAGAGAATAGAATGTGTAAAATGAGAGAGACACACTCTCTATTTATACACTAATTTGACTTCACCTTTACTCAACTAGGTCGGCCTCAACTTAACCACATAACATAATGCTGACTGGACCAACCCCCACTAGGGTGGTCTAATAACCCTTTGACCCACATGGCTGACCCCCAATAGGGTGGTCTAATAAACCTTTGACCCACATGACTTATACAGGACCGACCCCAACAAGGTGGTCTAATAACCCATCAAGTATAAGTTACGACACTTAGAATATAAATGACGACACTTCCGTATAGAGGAATAATAACATCTCTATAGGAATACAACCACTTCCATATAGAGGAATAATAACATCTCTATAGGAATACAATATACATATATGTGAAATACATTCCGAAGTTACATATACATCAACACTCCCTCTTAACTAGGAAGGTATTTCTCGACACAGGTCTTCTAGCACAAGTCATCTTCTCTGGATCATCGTCACTGGATAATCGTCATCAAGTCATCATCATCGTCACTGCTACTGCTATCTCAATCAATCTCTGAATCTACTCGTCATAGGAAGTTCTACAGAGCCAGTACTTTTTCATACTGGATGTAGGCCCACCACCTACAGGTCTTCATCATCTGTGCGAACGGTCTGATAGAGGTGGCCTCGCAGGACTAATTTTATGTGCGGATGCAATACCGGAAAGAGTATCCCAGGAACATTTATGTGCCTAAGCACAACTGGAAAGATCTCCCAGTACTGATTACATGCATCTCCTCCACAATACCTTTAAAGAGCATCCCAGGAACATTTATGTGTCGCAGCACGACCGACAATATCTCTAAAGATCATCCCAGGATTTATTACGAGCACACAGCTCAACCTCTCGGATCTCCAGGATTGATTACATGTGGATAGAAAAAACCTTTAAAGAGCATCCTAGGAACATTTATGTGCCGCAGCATGACCGGCAATATCTCTAAAGAGCATCCCAGGACTAATTACGAGCACACAGCTCAACCTCTCGGATCTCCAAGACTGATTACATGTCTCCGTAGTAATACCTCATCCCAAGACTGATTACGAGCACACAGCTCAACCTATCGGATATCTGAGGACTGATTACATACTACATAGCAATACTGGAAAGAGTACCCCGGGAACATTTATGTGCCACAGCACGACCGACAAGATCTCCCAGGATTGATTACATGATATTTGCACAACCTGCCACATATCATCTCTGACCTCCAAGTATCAACCTGATACTCATGATCCAACGGATCATCATCGCACAAAGCATCATCCTGATGCTCATGATCACACTAATCATCATCACTGTACCATCCTGATACATATCATCTGGAGCAACATCCTGAAGTTGATCATCCTGATCATACAATGCATCCACCTGATGCATACCAAGTATCTACCTGATACATATCATCATACATGATCCACCTGATCATACATGATACATATCAACATACATGATCTACCTGATCATACAATGTATCCACCTGATACATATACAAATACATGGTCCAAGCATCCAAAATGATGCACATACAAAATACATGCAAATGATCCAACCGATCATATCCAGCATCCAACATGATGCATACATACATATACATATAAATGATCCAACTGATCATATCCAGCATCCAACATGATGCGTATACAAAGCAGTAACAGGAGCATCGTCCTGATGCTCATCATCCAACGCTTACATCCACAGCCATGTGAAGGAACCTTCTTCCAATATGCTTGGAATGGCCTCTGCAAATGTGTCCATCACTTCTTCCTCGAAGTGACATCAATCCGAAGAACACCAAGCCTCTCCCTAAAGTACTCGAACTTCACCCTGGCTAGTGGCTTCGTCAGCACATCTGTATTCTGCTCATCCGTCGCAATGTACAAGAGCTTCACAGCTCCTCTCTGCACCATATCCCTGATATAGTGATATTTGATTTCTATGTGTTTCGACCTGTCATGAAACACTGGGTTCTCGGACAGCTTCACACAACTCTAGTTGTCACAAAAGATACCAGTAGCCTCCAGTGGGAGATCAAATAACTCATACAGTAGCTTTCGTAGCCATACTGCCTCACAACTAGCTAAACAGGCTGCAACATACTTTGCCTCAGCTGTACTCAGTGCTACGCAGGACTGCTTCCTGCTAAACCAAGAGATCACACCTGATCCCATACTAAAGTAGAACCCAGAAGTGCTCTTCTTATCTACAGCACTGCCTTCCCAATCTGAATCAACATAACCCTGCAGGTTAAACTTTTGATTCACTTCATACTTGAGCCCATAATCCACTGTACCCTTCAGGTACCTCAGAACATGCTTTACAGCAACCAAGTGAACATCTCTCGGATCCATCAGGAACTGGCTCAATGTGTTCACCACGAAGAAAATATCTGGTCTTGTGTTCTTCAGGTACATAGAGGACCCAATCATCTGATGATACATCATGACATCAACCGGCTCAGATGAAGCATCACACAGAAGCTTCAAGTTCAATGCCATAGGTGTGGCCATGGCCTTGCAATCCATCATCTCGAACCTCTTCAGGATATCTACTGCATACTTTCCATGTCCAAGGAAGATCCCATCTGCACTCTGCCACACCTCCATCCCTAGGAAATAATGCATCATCCCCAAGTCCTTCACACATATATGACTACACCTTTCAAGAAGGCCGTCTTGAAATCCATCTGGTGTATCTTCTATTTCATCACTTTTATATTTCTCTATGCTGCCATCTGCAGCATGCTTGATCTGATAGTTCCATTTGGAAGTCACAACAGACTTCCCTTCAGCTCTTGGGATCGCATCCCAAACATGGTTCTTCATGATCAACGGATCATGGCATTCTTCCCATATCTTGGGAACTTCAATATCTTCAATAGATAATTTTGTTGCTTGAACAAATGTTGTAGTCCTTCTTTTGTAGGTGAAGGCATATGATCTTTCCTACACAACAAGTTAAATTGCATGATTAGAAAACATCTCATAGTTTTCAGAACAAATTCTTACACATAAATAAATATGTCATACAGTCATGCAATTATCTTAGCCAATGCTTCAATACAACATTTATCCATATCCCGTAACTTTCTAGATGCCTTCCAATCTCTACCAGAACATTGTTAAGAGTGTGCACAACTCCCAACATGTCAACAAAGAGGTTTCATTCTAGATAAGTAGCAATGGAATGTTGTACAGTTCCATAGGCCACTTACCCATGCATATTAGTAGTATACTGTTCATCAATGCAACTATTCTAATATGCACAATACACAACCTAATTCTAGGAACATCAGTATATACATTATTGAACAGTATTATTTAAACAATAAAATATGCAAGTAATGACAATTCAAATACTTATCTTTGTTTGTTTGTTGGGTTGAATCCCTCTCAGTCTTTGCTTCTTTTATGCAACTCCATTCTTATGTGGATTGTGAGAAGTGGTCAACTCCCTCTGAATATCTGCATCCTTGCAGAAACTACTGAAGTGTGCTCCTTTGCTTTCTTGCATGAACAATTGGAGTGTGCTCCCTCTTGATCTTTGCTTCCTGGATTACCTTTCCTTGCACTTACATCCATCCTTAATCACTATGCATGCTTATTAGTATAATCATTGTGTTATCCTTGAGGTCTCATACATAATCACACATTTATTAGTATAATCTTAATACTATCAAAACACAATAATCTTAAACATGTATATTCACGATCATTCAGAGATAATAAACATTAGTATTCAAAGTTTCAGGGAAGTCTTCTTTTACTCATACACATTCTTATTTGATCATAGGACTCTTCTGGTTAGTTGAATCATCAATCAAGATAAGAGATATAATATGCATAAAACCTGTGATTATTCAAACCTATACCTTCATGATTCTTCTGGTTAGTCATATCATCAATTATGGTAAGAAACATAATATGCATACAACCATGATTATTCAAACCTATGACTTCATGAATAATCATTATCAACAACACAATAGTATAAGATCCTAACACAAGGTAGGATTCTAGCTTGATATAGGAAAAACATACTTGGATTAGCATGCTAGCTAGTTATGTCTAACATACCCGCATAATGTCTTCTGGTTCTCTTTAGTGACTTGTGCTAGTAACCTGCATGTCTCATAAGTTAACCATTGTAGAACCAAGTTATACATACCTTGAAAGTAGATCTTCTATGTGATCCATGACAATGGATGAATCTTTGTCTTCATGTCACCATGAGCATATGTTCTTGAAGTAGAACATGATTTGACTTTCTTGGTGTACCTTTTGTGTTAGCAAACAACATAAACCTCATACAACATCACAATGGATTAGTACAATCATAAGTGTCAAAACCTTAATCAATGAATATCTTCTATTAAGGTGATACGACAAGTCCAGTAATTAATCAAGATTGTACTGTAATGATATGAAGACAAACATATGATAAACTTAACCATGAAACATACTTGTAAGCCATACCTGTCAATATTGCTTGTAATCTTCTTATGCAAGGCCTTAGCCTCATCTCCCTCTGAGACAGGAACTTCTTCACTTATGCAGGTGACCAATCCATCTTCTTCTAGGATTAACTCAATCCACTTGATTTGCAAGAACTGGACCTGGAGCTGGATTAGGGTTTGTCAAAGAAACCCCAAAAATTCAAACTTTGAATTTCAAACTTCCGAAAGGATAGAAATATGATTCTTGATGAGCTGATCAAGTTGGTATATTCAGAATTTGAAAACTGCAAAGTTTCACCCCTCGAAATTGCCTTTTAGATTTCCGGATTCATTGGGGAGGACCCTGAATTAGGGTTTGAGTTTCCTAGAGCTTCACCCAACCAAAATATTTTATTCAAAACTCTAAGATTCAATTTTTCTGAGGAGTTTCCAGCCGTGGTCACAGATTTCCAAAATTCCAATTTTTGCAGAAGCCCTAATTTTCCATCTTTCCGATCAAAGTCCCGAACTAGGGTTTGATCAAGCCTGGCCTTATGCCCAACCAAAAAATCTGATCTTGGTCTCTAAATTTCGATTTTGATGAGTAGCATCCAGCCGTGGTCTCCAATTACAAAAATTCCAACTTTCTCCGAAGCCCTAAATTCCGGAAACCATGAATGAAGGTACTCAAAAATAATTCTGTTTTGACAGAAATATGTACCTGATTGTTTCTAGTGTAACTCCAAACCTTTCAATCCGCAGGGTCTGAAATTTTTTTTTGAGATAGCCCGACCTGTTATCTTTCCATCCCAATAGGTCTGACCTCAATTGGATTCTCTGAGAGAGAGTTATGCCAAGTGTTGCAACGCGACCTGTTTATGGGATAATACAGGAGAGCAAACTTGTACGACGTGCCACGTGTCACTGAATCAACTTCAGCCTCTAAAACATTTTCTTGAGATATCTCATCCTGTTATCTTTCCATATCGATAGGTCTGACCACAATTGGATTCTCTGAGAGAGATTTATACCAAGTGTCGCAACGTGACCTGTTTATGGGATAATACAGGAGAGCGAACTTGTACAGTGTGCCATGTGTCACTGGTTCCACTTCGGCCTCTGAATAATTTTCTTAAGATAGTACAGTCTATTTATTACCTGTCACTTTTTACGAAATTTCATTTGGAGCTTCCTAGCCCAAGTTATGACCTTTTTCCCAAGGTCACCTGATTTTGACTCAGATCTGGAAGAGGCAGAAACCCTATATTGTATAGATCATAAATCACAAAGTACAACAAATTAGAGGTGTTCCTTTCGACACAAGGTACATGGGGATATTCTCTTCGACCTGTAAAAGTTTCAAATCTGAAAACTTTACCAAAATGGATTTATGGCGAAAGTGCTACAATGACTGGTTTTTGATATATCAAGCCCTAGCATCGTAAGTGCAACAAGTGTCATACATGCCATATCATGCCTTCTTTCAGGCTCGCTCTGATACCATGTTAAATTTTTAGAATTTACTTCAATCTGATCTTGGATCTTAACTGAGAGAACAACATGTACAGCAAATCTACAGCATATCAATCATGGACACAATAATGCAAGCACACAAGAGACACAGAGTTTACTTGGGGAAAACCATAAAGGTGAAAAACCCCAATAACTTCCTCAGAGATAGATAGAGCAATGATAAAAATAGAATACAAGAGATAGTCTTCTCCTAGCAGCAAAGCCTCCTCCTCCACAAGTGCGCCACTCTCCCAAGTGTGAGTGAGAGAATAGAATGTCTAAAATGAGAGAGACACACTCTCTATTTATACACTAACTTGACTTGACCTTTACTCAACTAGGTCGGCCTCAACTTAACCACATAACATAATGCTGACTGGGCCAACCCCCACTAGGGTGGTCTAATAACCCTTTGACCCAACTGGCCGACCCCCAATAGGGTGGTCTAATAACCCTTTGACCCACATGACTTATACAGGGCCGACCCCAACCAGGTGGTCTAATAACCCATCAAGTATAAGTTACGACACTTACAATATAAATGACGACACTTCTGTATAGAGGAATAATAACATGTCTATAGGAATACAACCACTTCCATATAGAGGAATAATAACATCTCTATAGGAATACAATATACATATATGTGAAATACATTCCAAAGTTACATATACATCAACATGTGTAATGACATACACAAATCTGAAAAATCACTTTTGCCAATGAGAATCTATTTAGTGATGGTGGTACTTACTATATGCTTAAATTAATTTGAATTTAGTCATCAAATGCATACTGAAATCTGATCACATAATCTCTTCCGATACATATTTGATATTATTGTTGAATGATAATCATTTACATTGAATTGATGACACACGTTGACATTTGGTTATGATAAATCTTGGCTTAATTGATACTAATGGTTGGTTAAATGCTGAATGACATTTGAACTTTCATTAGCGATAGTATTTTCATTGGTTGTTCATTGCTTTGGTAATTAATTATGACCGATAGTATTCTCTAAATTACATTAAGCATTATATTGGAATGATATTTGGTTGATGGTTGTTCACAATACAGTCTTTTGATCCTACATTGATTTTATATTACATGTGGTGAATGCAACAAGTGATCCTCCATGCATATTGATTAACCTTGTATGTTCATTGACTAATCTACGTTGGTTAACCACCCTTGATCATATATTTTATCCATCTCTTACACTTATTGATATTAGGTGACTAATTGTTAGATCATGTTCACCATTCATCTTGACTCTATTTAGGCACTGGTCTAACTATAAAATTGTATAGAATATAGTCTTGTTGGTTGTTCTAATGTCTTATAGGGTTTCATAATGATACTTCTCCTTGGATGTTTCGACTTCTGAAGGATTTAGAACGGTGACCAAGGTGAAATTGGGTCACTGATCTTATTTTTGCTTACTAGGAATTAGCCTTGCTAATTTGTCTAGTAACACATCCATTAGTAGATGCTCTTTGATTCGTGTCCAAAGTAGAGTATGTATCAGAATGGTATTCAATATTCAAGAGCACAGAAGCAGCCCTCCTAGACTACTGCAAGAGCTCCACCAACCTCAACACTTGAGGTAAATGTAATCTTGATCATATCATAATACAAAAAGAAATTTTCTCTTATATTGTTATTGTCTTTTTATTTTTTGTTAATGCACATGTTAGCTTAGATTTTACTGTTTTACTGTTTAAATTTATTTTTTATTGAACTGCTACTAATGAGGCCCTTCTCCTTAGTAGGTGCTCATTTTGCACAAGCTAGGGTGAAAAACCTAGCTACAGTTTTGGTGACTCCGCTAGTGTTCCTTTGAATTTCTGGTTAAAAATTTACAAGTTTTTATTTTCTGCAAGTATTTTTCAGTTTTCCCTGTTCAGCTGCGGCTTCGACCAGTTGGGCTTTCCGCCACAGATCAAGGTTCTGTTCTTTGCAACTGCAACCCAGATTGCATTTTTTGGCCGTCTTTCCATGATCTAGATCGCAACTGTTTGCTCTTTTCCCATGGCCCAGACCCCCATTTTCTGCCTCTTTCCCGCGACCCGAGCGCAACCTTCTGCCTCTTTCCCACGACCCGAGCACAGCCTTCTGCCTCTTTCCCATGACCCGACCACAGCCTTCTGCCTCTTTCCCGCGTCCGAGACCGCAGTTTGTATCCCCATACCTGCGATCCAACCACAACTTTCTGCCCATTTGCCACACTCCAAAGAACGCATTGTGATCGTAAACCCGCGATCCGACCGCAGCTCTTCCCCCTTTAGCTGTGCCCCAGACCATGCCTCTTGACCCTAAACCCGCAATCCGGCCACAGGGTTCATCCCTACAGTCGTGCCCCAAACCGCACCTTTTGGCCACAGACCCGCGATCCGATCGCAGGTTTCACCCGTACAGCTGTGCTCCAGGCCGCACATTTCAGTCACAGACCCGTGATCTATTTTCTGCATTTTTACCCTTTTTTTAACCCAGAATTTTGTTGCAATATTTTCTGCACCTGCACAGTCACCTGTTTTGTCTGCAGCCACACTTACCTATATCCTTTTTCTGCAGTTTGCTTTTTGTTCCATTTACAGAATTTTTAAGGTTTAATCATTTACATTGAACAAAGAAAATTTTGCATTGCAAGTTAAATTTTTGCATTATTATTGGTTAAAAAAGTTGCCCACCCTGTGGCACTTTTGATTGGGTTCATTACCTCACACGCACACACTCTGTCACCTAATTCAAGTGAGCCTTAAAACTCTACTTAACACAACCAACATTCTAACCTCACTTGGGGAACACATAAGAATATTGTAGTTAGATAGGACAGGGGGGATAGGCATCCAAATAACACCCTTCGATTGCTTACACTTGAGACATAGTTGTTGTCTAGGGAACCAAAATCTTCTAGTATTTTTTGACACGGTCACAACCAGTTTATCAGAGGGCCTCTCCCTTAGGAGGGTTGAAGTAGCCAGACTAGTTCCGGAGGCCTGAGTGGAATACCGCAATCCATTCAGTAACCGAAGGCTACCTACTCATTGGTATGCATGTGGTGATGCCTTTTAGACCCACACGGTGATAGGACCGGAGCTACAGATTCACCTTTTTGGACATGTCATGAATGGGGTATCTTAGTTTCCTTTCTTCTAGGATTGTCTTACCCGATGTCCCTCCCGGTAGGGGGATATCTTTAGCCACTTGGCTCTACTATCCATATTTTCTGACTTGGATTTCATCACCTTGCAGAGGATATGTCTGGTTGAGTCAGAATACTATTTAGCTAGGTGTTTGCATGCTCCCTTACCTCCCTTTGGTCTAGCGAGTCCACTATTTTTATTTTTTGTTTAGGAAACCTGCTGCTTGTTGGTATTCTGACCATTTTTTCAGATACTCCGCTTATTGTAGCACAGATGTTGCAGTAAGTGTTTTGAGTTGGTTGTTGGCCTGAGTGTCGTATTTTTCGTGCTCTCCTTCTGCACACTCGGCTGCATTAGGGTTTTTGATTCTTTGATCACTCGACACAACCCCCAGATACTCGACACCATCTATCACCATTGAGTCCCTGAGACATTCTTAGAGCTTCTGGGGTGAGCCCCCGCATCACAGTTCACTTGAAATCACCCGTCATAGACGTAGAGATTCATCGCTTGACACCACTCATCATAGACCTAGAGCTTCATCACTCGACTCCATTCGTCGGTGCCATAGAGCTTCGTCTACTGATTCTAATGCCCCTTATTTCACATCTGATTCTGAGGCAGAGTCTGAAAATCGCATTTACACTGCACCAACCAGCCCCATGGCTGGCATGACTTCCAACCCTTTCTCTGTAGGGACCCTTAATGGAGCATCCACAACTACCCCAGCCACCACAACTGCTTTGGGTATGCCCTCGATGGGGCCCACACCCACCATTCCAGTCACTGTTCCAATTCCAGTGGCTAGCATACCCAACCCAACCCCACCAGTGACTCACACTACACTTGGTGGCGCAGGACCCTCCCATACCGCCTTCATTCCTCCATCTGGGGGAAACATCCCCAACATAAACATAGCTCTCCCACTTGGGGGAAACATCCCCAACATGAACCAAGCCTCTACACTTGGGGGCATCGACCCTAACATGGCCGCCACCACCAGCATGTCACATCCTTCTACTAGTTTTCCATTCATGACTAGTCTCAACCTTCCTGACCTAGCCAAACTGACTAACAATCCCATCAGACATGATCCTACGTGGCCTCACATGCCCACCAAGTTCCCATCAGACATCCCTAATTTTGAGGGAAAGGCAGATGAAGAACCCTAGAACCACATTATGTCCTTCCATTTATGGTGTTCCTCCAACTCCATATTGGATGACTCTGTCCGGCTCCGTCTATTACAACGCACTCTCACTGGCTCTGCGGCCAAGTGGTACATTGAGCAGCCCCATGGGACCCATGCCACCTTTACTTCTTTCGCCTCGACCTTCCTGCAGTTCTTTCAGTTACCTGTCTGCTATGAGGCGGGAGTTGAGATCCTACTATCTTGCAGACAGAATACGGCCACCCACATCACTGACCACATTCATGAGTGGCGTCGACACCGAAGCCTGTGCAAAATCAAGTTAGATGACCGTATCTTCTTAGATTGGTTATTAAACTCTCTCCTTCCCGTCATTTCCAAGGATGTGGCATCCAAGCGACCCCAGTCTGAGGAAGAGGCCATCCTAAAAGCCCAGCAGTTTGACCTTATCTACGCCCAGTTTGGTTACCTATATACCATTATCCCCGAAGCCCCCCATGGCGACTCCTCTAGAAACAATGCGTTGGGGGAATCCCATGCCGCCGATGGCATCATTGGCCATATTGCATCGCATAACCAGCCCTTTTCCATAACACATACTAGTAATGGCCCCGAACTTTCGCAGGCTACATCCCACTCTAGAGCAACCAATTCGTATTCTCCCATGGCACATAACCACCATTCCCACGGACACTCATGTCCACCTCAGTGCTTCGGCCACGCATCCCCCGCTTACGTTCCTTTGGTTGCGCCTCAACCATATTACAACCCGCAGGTCGTGCACGCTCCTGTATCCTCTCAAGCCCCCCCGCTTATTATCCGCCATAGGAAACACCTGCGGCACATCCACAACCCGTCACACAGACGTATCAACAACCCCCACAAGGTCCAGCACCTACATCACCTCCACCCACTTATTACCTGCCACAACCTGCTCCCACACCTGCACAACCCCATAACCCACCTACCGCCCAAGGGCAAGTGTACGCGCAACAAAATCCGTAGCATAACCAAAATAACCAACAACAACAAGGCCAGCAAAACCGTGGAAAAGGATGTAACTGTGGGAACAACCCCCCTCCAGACCAAGGCATCCAGCCACCTAATCCCCCAAACAATAATAATGTGGCACCTTCCAACCAAAACCTCGACAGACCGCCAAAGCAAGCCCAAAACCCTAATTTGCGAACAAACCATCCTTGTTCTATTTGCGGGGTCTATGGCCATTACACACATGCGTGCCCACATTTGGAGTGGGCACAACAACTCTGGACTGATGATGCCCACTGCCAAGGGCACGCGGCACCTCTAGCGCCACCTAACCCCCCACCACCTCAGACTCAACACATGGTGTTACAGAACCCTTTACCAACCCAAGGCGTGGTGAACACTAAACCGTTAGCTCCCCCTCAAGGAAATGCGCCTCCACAAAAGCAAATCACTTATGGAGCTCCTGATCACCCCATGCTAGACTCAGGTACCCATCACTTGTTAATGATGTCATCCACCGATGTCAACTTTCAAACCCGTCGGAACCAATATGGTTCCACCCCTAAAACCCCTCCTGCCGACACAACCACTAACGCTCTTCCCACCAATCAGTCGTTACGCATACCTCTGGCCCCATTAGATGGCACCTCAAAATCCCCTCGCTTCCCACTTCACTGCATCAACAATAACCCCAATTCTCTCACTGCATCTAATTACAACATTGTGGACGACTTAGCTCAGTCGCCCTCAGCCATGTCTACGTTAGAGGTTTTAAAAAATTGTCCTACACAACGCAAGACTCTGTTATCAACCATTGGTGCTATCGACCTGACTGATTAACGAATGATGGCCTTTGATTTTGACCAATCCGAACCATGCCTTCCTTCCACATTAGCGTTCCGAGTTTCTGTATCCATTCGAAATCTTTCCATCCATCGGTGCATCATTGATGAGGATGCCTCTACATGTGTTATGTCCACATTTGTTTGGAAAAAGTTGGGATCCCCTACTCTCCAGCAGTCCACCACTATGTTGGGAGCCTACAACGGTCGTTCGGCTCAACCCCAAGGTCTCTTAGATAATGTCCCCGTCTAGTTGGCTGGTAAAACAGTGCCTATTGACATAGAGGTCATCAATGCCCAACTTGATTATAACCTCTTACTTGGCTACAGTTACATGTATTCCATGCGGGCAGTTGCCTCATCCATTTTTCGTACCATGATGTTCCCCCATGAAGGACGAGTGGTCAAGATTGATCAACTCACCTATTACGACCCCAATGCCCCCGCTGCACCCGAAAACGTTCTCCCCATGGTTGAACAACCTGTTTGTGGTGCATCTACCTCATTGGTTTCCTCAGTTGGACCCGGAGTTTACTCAGATATGCCGATGACTTCCACATTCCAATCTATTCCACCCCCATCACCAGCGATTGAAATATCTGACTTATGTACCCTCTCCCACAATACACAAACACCACACCATCAACTACCCTTGCTACCCCAACCACCGTTGGTACCTATTCATGATGGTGTTACACCCATCCATACAATCCCCTTCCTATTCCCTCCTTCGGGACTAGTAAGCGCCCTGGTTATGGCCACTCTCAGCCTCCTAGGGTTAACTTTAGGACTATCTGTGTGGTATCTCACGCCTCTCATTTCCCCTCCGACACCAAATGTCGTCTTACAACCGGTGCAACCCATCACCACTACTAGTCAACCACATCCCGGTGTCACTACTCCTCCCTCTAATCCATCCCCTCTTATCAAGCATACTGGGGGCAGAGTCCCCAATCGTACACCGCTCTACCCCCTCCCAAAATGGTTAAACCACCCCCCCCCCCCCCCCCCCGCGTTTCGCGCTCCTCCCAAATGTTCTTTGTGTGACGAGTTGGGCCATGCTACCCATCAATGTCCACAATTACCCGCATTACAAGAGCACATGCAAATGCTTGACGATGACCCCAACATCCCGGTTGTCCAACTCGACCATACCCCTAAGCCTCACAATAAATCATTGCGTACCAACCACCCTTGTGCCATATGTAGTATTTACGGTCATTACTCACATCATTGCCCTGATCTCCTGGATTACATAGCCGCCCTCTACGAGATGAATAATTTGGACCTAGAGACGTCTCCCCCCACCATTGAAGATTTCCACCCCCCGGAATCTCTGCCAACAGGCGAGATCAATACCATTTATATGATCTCTACTAGTGATCCCTCATCAACCGATTTGACAACAAATAGTTTCCACAATAATGAGGAGATTCTCGAGGTTCTTACCGCACCTTGTTAGGATATTCCTATACTCCATCCTAGTCCCACCAGTGTTTTGATCATTTACATTTTCAGTCATGCATGCACTTTTAGGGTTTGCATGCATTCCAGTCATCAGTCCAGCACCTATCCCTTAGTTAGCCAACCCTCGAGAGCTTCTCACTGATCAGTTTTAGCCCTCCAGTTGCTTAATGCGCCCTTCTTCCTTGATTTTAGGAAGCAACTTGCCCCTCTTTACCTAAGAGTCCAGTTGTCTTTAGTTTATACTCAGTTACACTCAGTTACACTCAGTTACACTTAGTTACACTCAGTTACACCTACCAGACTCAGTTTGACCGATGGTTGACAGTTACTTGAGCATTGATGACTCCACTGATGATGATGAAGACTTCCAGTTGTGCTCCGATGACACTAGTTGTGCTCCGATGACACTCCAGTGATCTTTTGATCACTCCATGAAGGATAATTCGAATTGCCACCTTAGGCATTCAAATTCCTCATGCATTGTATTATTTATTTGTCCATTTGTGATTAATGAATGAGTGTGTGTGAAGTATTTTTGCTTCTATCCAAGTTCTACTGTATTATTATTCTGTTGCTCATTATACTGCATTGACTATTCTTCTTCTATTTTCTTGCTTAATCATAATTACTCTTGTGAGGTATATATCATCTCTTAGATATACTGTGAGCATTTTCACATGGTATTAGAGCATGTTGAGAGTATTGTTTGTCTCCATTCTTGAGAGTTTTTTGCAGGTTATTACCAAGATTTCAAGTGCAGTAGTTTCTGCATTCTTGCAGCAGTAGCAGTTGTAGATATTCTCTATTGTTTTTTGCAGGTCTTCTACAACTTCAATGTTTTCAAAAGATCCTCCTCTTTATCTATTCGACTTTGTTGAATGGAAACCAAAAATGATAGCATATTTGAAGAGACATGATCTCTTTGATTATTGTTTTGAAAGAGAGTTCAAATCCTATGAAGAAAATATTGACTGGTTGAATGAAGGTGGAAGAGCTATTGCAGCCATAATGGTTTCTATGTCTCAAAGCTTGGCATTCTATTCCCTTGATGATGTTGAATCTCCAAAAGAGCTGTGGGCCCAACTGGATGAAATATTTGGCAGATAGAATGAATGGATTGGTCCAAACCCATTCGAGAGCAAGCAAAGTGTTGCATTCGCCCTCCTTGATGATATCTCAGATCATGAACGAGTATCATCTCATATTGAAGTTGTCCACAAAGAACTTGCATATTCTACACTCATGCTACAACTTTCTTCTCTTTATGTGCTAGCTCACACTCTAGATATTGCAGAAGGTCCTAAATCCTCTCTTGCACCAGAGTCTGTTGGTTTGCATCATGATCTTATGAATGTTTTGGAGGTAAATACAACCATTGGAGGTAATGCATTCGCTCTCCTTGATTACTCACCTCTTACTTACTACTATATGATCATTAATTCATGCTTTCAGAAGGTTATTGAAGATTATGGCCATTTCCATTCGCTTGGGATAATTTCTCATGCAATTACTAGTTTTGATCTCACCTCTAATGGTTCAAAGGAGATCTCAAGAAACCATGATTCAAGTCTTGGATCTAATTTGGATTCTAAGCAATCACTACTTGGGATAATTTCTCATACATATGATGGTTTTGATCTCACCCCTGCTGGTTCAAATGAGATCTCAAGAAACTATTTTTTAAGTCTTAAATCTGATTTTGATTTCAAGCAAACATGTAATAGTTCTTTTTGGCATAATCTCACCCATGGTGGTTCAAAGGAGAAGACAAAAGATTATATGCACATTCAAATATTTGATCCTACCTCAGCTGATTCGAATCACAGGTTCGAGGATCATTCTCATACTTTTGGATTTGTTCTCATCACATTTGAACTGAAGAGCAAGTACAAGCACATGCCTTTTGAGCATGATCCACTTCTTCCCAAGAAGAAGATACCTCCAGACATATGACCAAGCATCACACCTGCTTGAGTTTGAAGCATTTATTTTTTATGTGTGCCTTACAGTCTGTTTTGAGGGGCGGGTATTTTTCCCATGAAATTTTCCCCACTTCCTTGGTTTATTGACTGTTATTATTCATTGTATTGGGTGACCTTTGGTCTTAGTTACCAGGGCCCAGGATGGATTAAGGGGGGGTGTTAGGATATTCCTATACTCCATCCTAGTCCCACCAGTATTTTGATCATTTACATTTTCAGTCATGCATGCACTTTTAGGGTTTGCATGCATCATTTAGGGTTTGCATGCATTCCAGTCATCAGTCCAGCACCTAGCCCTCAGTTAGCCAGCCCCTGAGAGCTTCTCACTGATCAGTTTTAGCCCTTTAGTTGCTTAATGTGCCCTTCTTCCTTGATTTTAGGAAGCAATTCGCCCTTCTTCACCTACCAGTCCAGTTGTCTTCAGTTTATACTCAGTTACACCTACCAGACTCAGTTTGACTGATGGTTGACAGTTACTTGAGCGTTGATGACTCCACTGATGATGATGAAGACTTCCATTTGTGCTCCGATGACACTCCAGTGATATTTTGATCACTCCATGAAGGCTAATTCGAATTTCCACCTTAGGCATTCGAATTCCTCATGCATTGTATTATTTATTTGTCCATTTGTGATTAATGAATGAGTGTGTGTGAAGTATTTTTGCTTCTATCCGAGTTCTACTGTATTATTATTATGTTGCTCATTATACTGCATTGACCACTCTTCTTGTATTTTCTTGCTTAATCATAATTACTCTTGTGAGGTATACATCATCTCTTAGATCTTTTGTGAGGATTTTCACACACCTGATTACCCCTGGGAGGATATGCACCATCGTTCCTATTTCCTCCCGGAGGAGTCCTCCCCCACCACATCCACTCAATTTTCGGTTGAGTCCAAAGATTTCCTCCCCACCAAAGTTGGCTCGTTTAAAGAGCCCATTCCCACTCCCAATTCCTTCGAGGAAGGTAACATGGCCAATATCTCACCATAAATCCACATTGATATCTCTGCCCCAGCCGGTGCTCCTGAACTCATTACGTTAGGAGCATCCTGCACTGAGTACGAGATCGAAGAGTACAAAAAAAAATTTCAGGAGTTCCGCGATGTCTTTTCCTGGTCCTACACCAAAATGCTTGGTCTTGACCCCACTATCATAGAGAACCACATTGACATGTCACCAAATGTGCCCCCCGTTTGCCAGAAACAGTGCCCCATTCATCCATCAAAACTCCCAGTCGTTAAAGCAGAGATTGAGAAACTTCGCGCAGTAGGATTCATTTATCCCATTGCATACACCACTTGGGTTTCTAACCCCGTCCCTGTTAACAAAAAACAAGGCACCATCAGGGTATGTACTGACTTCCGCAATTTAAACCGAGCATGTCCCAAAGACAACTTCCCCACGCCATTTATTGACCAGCTCATCGATGCGTGTGCAGGGCATGAATTCCTATCCTTCATGGACGATTTCTATGGGTATAACCAGATTCAGATCCGCAAGGAAGATCAATACAAGACTGCCTTCACTACCCCATGGGGAACCTTTTCATATCGTGTCATGCCTTTCGGCCTTAAAAATGCTGGAGCCACCTTCCAGCGGGCCATGAACTATTGTTTTAATGACTTGGTCCATGTCCAATTAGTCTATCTTGACGATCTCAAAACACGTTCCAAGAAACTATCCAACCACCTTAATGACCTCGGGAAAGTTTTTTTGCGTTGTCGCAAGTATTAGATCCGCTTGAACCCACTCAAGTGCGTCTTTTGCGTTCTGGCAGGCCGGTTGTTAGGTTTCATTGTTGCCCACAAAGGAATTGTTGTGGACCCCCTCATAGTTCAAGCCATATTAGACCTTCCCGCACCACGCACGCTCTGGCAGCTACAGAGCTTACAGGGGAAATCTAAGTTCCTCCGTCGTTTCGTTCCTGATTATGACACCACAGTTCATGGTTTCTTACGTCTGCTTCGTACAGAAATCCCATTTGTTTGGGATGACTAGGCACAAGCTGCATTCGAAGCCCTTAAAAACGCTCTCACACAAGCCCCTTTGATCTCCCCTCTGGATTTCTCTCAGGACTTCATCCTTTATGTCTCGGCATCCGACCATGTCGTGTCATGGGTCCTTGTCCAAGAATACATTGCTCGCTAGGAGCATGTCATTTATTACATCAGCCAAACCTTGTCTGGACCACCCCTACGTTACCCATATGAGGAAAGACTGGCCTTGTCGTTGTCTTTTCCGTACAAAAATTGCGCCATTACATTTTACTCAGTCATACTACAGTTGTTGCCAACTCCAACCCCATGGTCTTCCTTTTGAACCGACGACTTCTGCAAGGTCGTGTTGCTAAATGGGTAATTATCCTCCAAGAATATGACCTAACTTTGACAACCCCTAAGAGTACTAAATCCCTCGCCCTTGCCCAGCTCATAACCGGCCTCCCATCCCTTTTGTTGTCCCCGCCAATCTCCGATGAGTTACCAGACAATCATTTGTTCATCATCTCGTCAGATGACCCATGGTACGGTGATATTCTGCTATACCTTCGCATGCAGAAGTTTCAACCAGACGTAAATCACGATGGACACCTCCGTATCCGTCACCACGCCTCTCGGTATCTCCTCTTGGGAGACATCCTTTATCGACGAGGAGTTGATACTATCCTCCGTCGTTGCCTTACACACGAGGAAGTTGAACAAGTCCTCAATGACTGTCATAGCGGTGCCTGCGGCGAACATTTCTCAGGGATGGCCACTGCCCAGAAGGTCATCCGTGCCGGATACTTCTAGCCCACACTGTTTACCAACTGCATCACAGCAGTCAAGCATTGCCATAATTGCCAACTCTTTGCCCCTAAGGCCCGGACACCACCCGCTCTACTCCACCCAGTCGCCACCGTTGGCCCTTTTTGCAAATGGTCCATCGACTTCATGTAATGTAAACCCTCATCTGCAAATGGCCATAAGTACATCATTGTCTCCATCGACTACTTCACCAAATAGGCTGAAGCCATGCCCACCTTCAACTGTAAAGCCGACACTGCTGCCCGTTTCTTTTTTAACCATGTTATTACACGATTCGAGTTCCCAAGACAGCTTGTCTCAGACCATGGTTCACATTTTGAAGATGCCATTTGGCACGAGTTGTCAACTCTCCTTAAGTTCAAACATCAGTATGCCTCTGCTTACTACCCCCAAGGGAACGGCCAGGTTGAGGCCATTAACAAAATTTTGAAAACAATCCTCCAACGCACTGTTGACCAACATAAGTCCAATTGGCATCACATGCTTTTCCCAGCCTTATGGGCTTACCATACATCCACTAAGACTGCCATCGGTTTCACCCCTTTTCACTTAGTTCACGGTGCCAAATCTGTCCTCCCCATCGAGTGTCAGATACCTACCTTACACATAGCCATTGAGCTTCTCCCAAACACCTCACCACTTGAACAATGTCTGCTATTATTAGAACAAGCCGATGAAGACGTCGCGCAACCCTCCAAACCATTGAAGCTGCCAAGAACTGCTCCAAAGCTGGTTACGACAAACATGTCCACCCACGAGCTTTCCATGAAGGCAATCTAGTCCTCATTTACGACCAAGCCCATGACAAGACAGGTAAAGGGAAGTTCGAATCCATGTGGCAAGGTCCTTACATAGTGCATACCTGCCTTGGGCATGGGGCATATATTCTAACTGACTCATAAGGTCACCCCTTGCGCAACCCCCGTAATGGGTTGTATCTTAAACGCTTTTATCCTTAACAATCCGGCAAACCCGTTGGTCCGTATTGTACAGTTTTCTTTCTTTTTGTTTTCCACTTTTTCACCGCAACCTGACATTCATCATTTTTGCATGATCACAGATGGACCATCTTCCACCTTATTACGTTGGCTTCGCCGATGGAGCCAGCTGCTAGTCTCCAAACCTGGCCTCTGCAGCGTGGGTCTTATATTCCCCTTCACATGAGTTGATTCACCTTGATGGAATGTGCATAGGCACTGCTACCAATAACCAGGCTGAGTATGATGCTGTGACCGGTCTCCTGACTGCTTCCCTTCAGATGGGTATATGTCACCTTCATGTGTTCCTTGACTCCCAACTGCTTGTCTCCCAGTTCAACAACTGTTACCAGGTGCGTGATCCTTGCCTCTTCAGAAAGTTTCTATGCACAAAACAGCTAAGCCGACAGTTTGAATCCATAACATTCACCCATGTCCCAAGAGCTTAGAATAGTGTCGCAGATCAAATGGCTAACAACATGCTCAACTGGCATATCAATCACACCATGTAAATC
The DNA here is from genome assembly GCA_027924585.1 of Larix kaempferi. NCBI lineage: Eukaryota > Viridiplantae > Streptophyta > Pinopsida > Pinales > Pinaceae > Larix > Larix kaempferi. The sequence continues at coordinate 5,780,156 of BSBM01000063.1, read as the reverse complement.
ATCCATCATGCATAATCATCACATCAAAAAACATAAAAAAATCCCAAAACATACTGCATCTACAACAAAGGGCATCCACGTGCCTATCATCATAGCTCATTTGCATCTACGTGCAATAAAATAACACAAAACCATACAGGCGCATCCATGTGCGTACACGCAATAATCACTGCAAAAATGCATCCATGTGCATATATATATAAATATATCATCGTCATATACATGTCATGAGTGTCCCAGCTCTCAGCTATACAAAAAATATACATCAAGGAGCCCCAACAGCATCCCTGTCATAAAATACATGCCGTATATACAAAAAATCTTGACTTTCCATATGCATCGGGGGGGAGTCCCTAGCAATCGCTAATGAGAGTCCCCAGCACTCGCTAATGAGAATCATATCCCCCATCTGAACCCTCCTCACCAGCATCCTCTGCTGCGGACTCATCATCTCCTTGCTCCTCCTCCGGATCCTCCTCATCCCCCTGTCGCTCCTGACCCCTCCTCTCCTCGGCCATAACTGCCACTGGAATCAAGATATACCGCCAATCCCATAGAGCCTCGTGACAGGCCTCGACTACATCCCGATCCAACTCCCTCCACCCCTCGTCGAAGACCCCAACCAGTAGCTGGTCAAAGGTAACTCGCAAGGCCGCCAAAGTCCCCTCCGCATCCCATCGTCGTACCTCCCCCCGATCTGGAAAGGCTGGCACTGCTATATGCCCCCGACGCTCCCTATGCCCTGGTTGTGGCAGCGGTCCCACATCTGCATCAAACCAAATCGCAACTAGTTAGAATCATCATATATCTCTAACATCAAAACATCCAATATAAAAACATCAAGCACAAGCTAGATACATACCATCTAGGACCCAAGCCTGCCCTGGGGGTCGTGGCGCCTCTGGATCTCGTCGGTAGTCCATACCATTGTACGGATAGTCATCAAAAGTCAGCGGCAACTGCAACCACTACAAATAGAGCTCCTGCGTAAAGTACCACCCCACCTCTCCCCCACCCTGCTGGCACATCATCTCACCCCACCACACCATCCGTGACTCCCTCAAACCCCCATCCCGGACCGGCACTCAGGGTCGCAGTGTCGGAACTCGCTCCATGAAGAAAGAGCAAAGAAATGACACATAGCAGAACCCCTTTCCAGATACCTTCACTGAGCTCAGTTGTTGTTGAACACAGGTGAGGAACATCTGGCCCCAAGCAAAGTAGGTCCCCTGTAGTACCCGCTCAACCATCTGCATCTGTCCCCCAGACACCCGGTTGGGCCCCTGCAACCCCAACACTCGGACCACACATGCCGCGATCGCCTGAACTGATGGCTCCTCCAAATCACAAATCAAGAGTGCATTCTATTCACTCTTGCCATCAAGAAATAGTACCGATCCAACATCGCCTCCATGTCCACATCCGCGGACACCCGTGGCTACGTATCCGCCACCCTACCCAAACATGGTAGTCCCATCAAAAAGTATACGTTTTCCAAGGTGAGCTCTAGTCTCTCCCCCTGCACCTTGAAACATAGACTATTGGGCTCTCAGAAGCCCACCAACCTGTTCAGCAGTAGTGCTGCTAAACGCATCATCGGCGCCTGTGCGAACTTCAACAGTCTACACAGCCCCAAGGTCCCCCGTACATGTTGGTCATCCCGTATGTAGTCCATCAGATCGTCAAGTATCTCATGCTCTCTCCAGAGTACTCTCGGCATCCTGTCAATCCCACAATGAAAAATCATCAGAACATCAACAAATAAACCATCATCCCCCCCCCAGTATGACTCCACAATCTCGATCCAGATCATGGTTGTGGGGCCCAATGTCACGATCCCAAATCATGGCTATCGCGACTACAGCCGCGGTCATAGATCGCGCCTATGGGGGCCACATCTGCGATCCCAGATCGCGGCTGTCTATACACTAGTACAAAATGAGAGATAAGTGACCAAAAAAACGACCAAAATCCACATATAAATGACCACTTTTGAGTTGGTGACCACTAGTAGCAAATTAGTGGCCATATATCACGTGACCAAAAATGTGGTCATATTTAGCTTGGTCATTTATAGCTTATCTTGTGGTCATATATTTGGTCGTATATTTGGTAATATATTTGGTCATTAATTGTAACAATTAATGATCAAATTTATGACCACATTTTTTGTCACGTGATAAATGACCGTTAATTTGCTACCAACGATCGTCAACTCAAAAGTGGTCATTTATATGCATATTTTGGTCATTTTTTTGGTCACTTATCTCTCATGTTGTACTAGTGGTCATTTATATGCAAATTATGGTCATTTTTTTAGTCATTTATCTCTTTTTAGTGGTTTCAGAATATAAATAGGGCACGGAGGAATCGAACCACCAACCTCCTGCCTATAAGGCAGGTGCTCTACCATTGAGCTAGCACCCTTAAATAGAATTCCTTATGGATTGATATGAGAATAAAATTTCCAGCAGTTAACACCATCTTGCCAAATTCTAGAAAAGGGTCACATACCTAGGTAAGAAACAAAGATTACCCAATAGTCACCAAAAAGGGTCATGTTAATGATAACCTTCTTTTGCCAAAATCTGTCAAAAATCAAGAATGCAGTTGTATTGCCAAATTTTTTTCCGAGTGGTACCAAATCAAGAATCACAATTGTATTTTCCTGATCTTGAGAATCTGCATTTTCTCCCATTATCCTTACTTGGATTTGTTTCAAGAAAGTTCCTACTACTATCTATGCAGCCAGCACTGAAACCAATGGAAAAAAAGCATAAAGTGCCACCCCAAGCTCAAGCTCCACTTGTATTGGATATACACAGCCACATGGTGCATCAGGAGGAGTAGAAGTCAATGGTTGAGTGAAAGCTATTGAACCGCAATCTATACAAAGAATGCATCAAGTTAATCACACATAATGTATCTTGATTATTTATACACAGAAATAAGGTGAAATCTAAGCAAACTGATCTTATATGCATGGAGTAAATTTATTTGCAAATAAAATGATAACAATTACAGAGAAATTCAACTCGTGATAACAGAATAAATGTTCAAAGAATAACAAAATATATTATGTACTATCCATACCTTTAGTAGGTGGAGGGGGGGAGGAAATACCAATGGCGGTGGTGCCAAAGGTATCCTCCGTGTCATCTGAGGTGATTCCGAAGGGGCAATGTTTGCAGGATAAGCAGAGCATCCTAAGGGGCATAATTTCAAATTAGGGTTGGACATAAAATAGTGAATATAACTTGATTATAAATGTTTTTAAGCTCAACAAAATTTCAAATTTCCTTCATTTGCCACTATATATTGGGCTTATGTTTTTTCCTTGAAAAAGGTATAGGCTCTGTTGCCACAAGGGTAGTCTTCATACACACACATGCACATCTACCATGATCTACCATGATCTCCAATTATCTCTTTGGTTTCAAGTATATTGTCAACCATTTAATATATACTTGCGTGGCTTGTCTATAAGATAATTTCTAATTGTGCAGAATTGTTGGCTACCTAGTTATCGTTGATTATTTTGATATATAACATGGCCATGTTTGTGAAAAGTTATTGCATGGTTAACTTTTTACCTCATAACTAATATGGTGTTTAAATTAAATGGTACAAATACATGGATGAAGGTGTCTTATTACTAAATCGAAAGCATCATTTCCTAAATTTAAGTCTCCAAACCAGTCCCATTTGATATCAAGTATGGTTGGGGTCATGTGGACGATTATAGTATGGTTGGGGTCATGTGGACAATTATCATCAAAGATTCTTTCCTCACAACAGAGCTGTTGTGTTTGATCAAGCTCTTATGGCATGTTTCTATGAGACTATTTTGTCTTGTAGTCTTTCCATGGTTTGTACTTTTCGAGTTCCTTTTCAGTTTTTGTTTCAGCATGGGCCAGAGGATGATTTTCTAGGGAGTAGGTGCTCTTTTGGTCCCCCTCCGACTACTTACTGCCCCACAAAGGGAGAAATCGGTTAGTCAATTATCTTTCCCTGCTCTCTTTGATATTGAATTCAAATCTTTCCTTTGAAAGGAAATATGCGAAATTTACTTTTTCTGAATTTTCAGTGGTAAGTGCCCTTGTCTTAGAGCATCAATAGCCACTAAAAATGTAATCTTGTTTTTAAGACTTGTTATTATTTTAATTCAGCTTTCACATCTTAATGTTTGAAATTCACCACCCAGTTTTTTCCATAAGATTCTCTGTGGAAGAGACATGCCATCATTGATGTACATAATTCGAACTTATGTACCTCTTAAGGAAAAAAAATATCCTAATGTGCTACAGTCTACTTAATATGGATACTATCTTTAAGATTCTTGTAGGAAACTATTTTGAATTCTCTGGTAGTATTAGAGTACTGAAGATATTGGCAAATATTATGATTCACCTTTCCCATTTACCATTCCAATGATCTTACCTTTCTTCCATATGTGCATTAATGAGTGCTCTCTCTCTCTCTCTTGGAAATCACTTGTTTCTTCTTCTGTTTTCTCTCCTAGCCCCTACCTACACACTTGCAATTAGCACAGGCCCTTAGCTGAGAGCCAATTCTACAAACTCCGATGATAGTTCAGATGTGGGAGGGACACATAGTTAGGTTGTATACGACTATTGATGGTTTTACATCTGCCTTATTTTTTATTTCATAAACTACCGTTGTTTTTGTCTTTTGTGACATGCATAGATCTTGGACAGCCCAATCTATGTAAGCTTTTTGTCCCATAGAGTGGTTGTTCTTGTGAGCAGTTAATAAAATTGAATTGAATTGAATTCTCTCTCTCTCTCTCTCAGGGCTGCAAGTAGAATATTTGAATGGGGCAAGGACCTCCTCAGCGAACATATAGCATCACCTTTTAATCAGATAATTAAAGAAGGCTTCCTCGACAATTGGAAAACAATTCTCATTCTACCCATCTTCAAAGGGGCTGAGAGGAATGACCCAGGAAACCAGGACCATTAGGATTAGCCAGTATTCTGTAAACTCTTTGGAGGAATAGTGGAAAGGAAGATCAGCAAATGGGCAAAGGAAGAGTGAAAGAGAGCCAAGGGTCAAGTTTGATTTTGACCAAAACAATAGACCAGTGCTTCACTATAAGGCACATGATAGAGAAACATGGGACAACAAGGATGAGGAGTAATGCTATTTCTTTTTAGATTTCAAGAAGGCATTTGATATAGTGCTAATGATAAAGCTATGGGAAAATACTAGTAGACATGGCAGTTCCAGACAATGTATGGAAGCTAACCATAGCCTATATAAGGAAAAAATCAGAACCAAGGAAGGGTTATCGGAATGCTTCATTAGTGACATAGGTGTGAAATAGGGATGCACTCTCTCCCTTGTTCTATTTGGACTCTGCATATACAAACTAAAGGGATGGATAAATCAGAAAGGAGGGAGAGGACTGAATAAAGCAGGGATCATCAGAAAAATCCTCCTTTATGCAAATGATGTTATCTTGGGAGCCAGGACACTACACAGCCTACAAGACCATTTGCAGGATTTGGAGCTTCTGCAAAGAGGTGGTGATAAATGTGAATACAAGTGAGACTAATTTTATTCTTTCAAGTTTATTTTGAATTTTCTTTGAATTGACTGTAATTACTGTCTTAACTTGTTGAAAATGACATGTGCTTCAAATTATAATATTTTGGATTATTTACTCTTTTACAGATGAATGGACACAAGGATTGCATCAGTTTCTAGATCCAGGATTTATTGGTGTAATATTTTCTTGTTTTAGCGAAGATGCCCAGAAGGTAAGGAACAAGGAGCATGCCAATGTTTGGAATACATATTTTTTAGCATAATATTTTTTGAAAAACCCACTATTATCTTGGTATAAGATTTTATCGGATCCTTACAAGTTGGTAGGATTCAAGTAATAGCTTTTCAAGCCCTTGATGGGAAGCACAAACACTTAACACGGGTTCTTGTTCAAGTAGCTCCAACGAATGTTGTTGCTGGTTCAAAAACAAAGTTGACAAGAACTACATTAGGAAATTCTATGCTGAAATCCACAACTAGACAGTCATTAATAATTGACCTAGATCCTGTGAACCCAAAGGCTTCAATTAGTACTGCTAAGGTAACTTGATACAATTTTATTGATATTGCAATGAATTCAAAAAAATGTGTAGTTTGATGTCCCTGAAAAAGGAACTTAAAACTTAATGAAATTTTGGAGTTTCACGTGTTTCCGAAAGCAGAGAAGATCAAAAGTTACTGGTGAAATATTACATGTAAATCAGTAAGATAGACTGTTGTATGCATAGTTTTTGTTGGGTAGCTTTTTGGAGTGTTTCATTGTGTCACTCATGAGTGAGAGCTGATACCTCAATTTGGGAGTTGATTAATCATCTCGTGCAAAAAATATATGTTTATCTAGAGATGCATTTTAGAGACTCTTACTCTTGTCAAACTCATGGTTCTGGTAGTGATAATAGTTCTTTTTGTCCCCTTTGTGGTCCTTGGACCTTTACTTCTGGGATTCTAAATATACCATTATTCTTGTTTATAGTTTGATTTTGCTAAAATTTCTTCTCTTTGTAGTCTTTGAGTCTTGACCGTGCAAAAAAAGGATGTTAAAAATATTTCTTTCTTTCAATGGCTTATGATTTTGGCATAATTTCCTGTAAGTCTTTACATGTTTTCCAGAACTCTAATGTATCTTGGGAAAATCCTATGGAGTATTTTGTAAGCATCTCTAAAATTTTACTGTCAATCTAATCTATATGTGAAGTTTTATCTATCAGGTTGTTAGTGTTGTGATGGGGCACTGGCATGCAAATAGCCTAGGTTCAAATCCTGGTAGGTGTAGAGCCCTTGTGTGTGTATGTGATGGAAGTTGTTTGACCTCCCTAAGTTGGTTTCGCTCTGAGATCAAAAGGGCTTAACACATTTGATGGGCCAAATTGGTCAAAGTGGAATTTTGCACATGCTTAGCAAAGTTGTGATCAAGTTATTTGCTGATTGAAATGCCTTGGTACTTAATTCCAAAAAATTCAAATCTACAATAATACAAATATTTTTCCAGAAAATAAGATCGAAACAGTGAAGGACTCCAACCTCCAAGCTGTATAAACAACTCAAAAAATTACCTCAAGCACATATTGTTAATGGTCTAAAGGGGAACTAGGCAGTAAATCTGTCATCCATGAAAAAATGTGACTTGGACAAAAAATTCATTTTCTTAAAGTTCTTATGGAGGAATAAAATCTAATCTGGAGAAATAAAATATAAGTTCTAACAAACCTGCATGCAAATGTCTGTATCCCATTATGGATGATATATTCTCCTGATGTTCTATCAATATCTGGTGGGGAAACAAGATAATAAGATGGAATATTTAACTCTCCATCATACTGAAGCATTCCAGCATAACGAATTTTAGGATATTGAACCGATCAAATGCACTAAAATTCTCATATTCAAATGCTTTAGCAATCATAGTCATACGATCTGCTCGAAGGTGCTCAGGGACCATTGTCCAAGTCCTTGGGTGATGGCCTATACTCTAAGCCAATTAATTATTACACATTCAAGAATGCAAACCCATGCATAGGTATTAGTCAGTCAATAGTTAGTAGGGGGATTTACAATCTTAATGCAGTTTTGTGAGTCATTGGGCTTGTGCTCTCTTCCCTTCCATTTTGGGTCTCTATCCATTGATCCCTGCTACATTGTCGCAGTGGAGACCTAAGGGATCCCCCATCAACATGGAGGTTAACTCTGCACTGTCCCAGTATTCATTGTGAAAGTGACTCTTAGGTCTTCAAAATAAGAGAAATATTTTATTGGCTCCCAACATCACAGTAGAATAAATAATTGGCTCATGAGTCTCTATATACAAGATTCAATTCGGTGTCCCCCATTGGGTCTCTTCTTTTCTCTCTCTACATTGTCCCAGTATTCATTGTGAAAGTGACTCTTAGGTATTCAACATAAGAGAATTAGTTTGCTAGCTCCCAACATCACAGTAGAATAAATACTTGGCTCATGAGTCTCAACATACTATTACCATTCCATTTAACTAGGATATCCAAATAACTGAAATCCCTTCAAACATGGTGAAACTATGAATGTAACCTAACCAATAACGCGTTGACGGTTTATCAATATTAGGGCATTAAACTTAACCAATAACGCATTGACGGTTTATCAATGATTAGGGCATTAAACTTAATTTCTGGGTTTTCCTGTCGCTATAATTTGGTTTACCAGTGTTAATATTTTATAGCAGTACTTTGCAAATCAACGAGTGCGGAAATAAACGCTGTGCAGGAGGTGAAAAGCAATGGCAAGATGAGCTGGGATTTATTTGCCTCTCTGCTTCATCCCGCAACTTGAATGAATTCATTTCAGAAATGGCCATCCAACAACAAACTATTGGGTTTGCCTTTGTGAAGCAGTATTACAACCAAAATTATAAGCATTGCAGCATGTCATCCATGTCTTCATTTAAAAAAAACTCAGTTTTTTATATCTTCTAACATTGCACCTGAGCAATTCAGTTTTAGCATAAGCTTTTCTTGTAGTTCTACTATTATCAACATTGCGTGCCAGACTGTAAGATGAAAACACTATTGATAATCTCCTAATTTCCAAAATAACTATAAAACTAATAACACAGGTAACTAGAGCTGGTCTTTACGTTATGCTAGATGTTGCTTGCTGACAGAGAGAATTCAAAAGGAAGTATGCATCCATTGGACAATTTACTCTTTTTCAGTGGGCGGTCCATGGAGCCGGCCTTCTGCTTCAGCTAGCGATATGACCATGCTTCCCATTGCTTGCGAGTTGTTTAAATCCATTGTGGCTAAAATATATGTAGTTATTACTATGGAATCAGCATAAATGGTTCAACTGAGCACAGGAGATAAAGTATTTATGTCTCTCTTCCCACTATGTGATCTCCCCCTTTTGATGGGCTTGGTTTGATCCATGTTGCATATGGCTTTTAAGGCCAGCCATCAATTCCCATATTCTGTTGTACTCATCAATCTTTTGTTGCAGAGCCTGGGCCATAATATAATTTTTTTTCTCCAGTTTCTTCCATGGTGCCATCACTAGCAAACAAAATTGAAGCCATCCATCAAAATTGCCATGCTAGTAAGGATGTTATCTTGAATGTGATATATACAAAATAAGGTTATGTGATCTTGGTTCACCCTAATTCGATTAGGAAGGAAATGCATTAGGCTCTCAATGCGGGACTAGCAGGTCTAACACAATACATTATGGTATTTGCATCTTCCTAGAATATGATTTGTATTGGATGCAAGAAACCAGACTAATATGTTTCATGGGTGGGAGTTAGAGAATGGTACAGCCCCTTGACAACAACATCCATTCATGCATCAGGTTCCCCTCTCCCACCAAAACAGTGTGGAATATTCCATAAGGAACAAATAGTTCCAATCAATCTAACACATGAATAGAAATTGGAGCCATCAAAATCAAATCCTCTTGGAACACACAAATTATGATTTAATGCACAACTAAAGAGAATTTCAGTGTGCTCACCTAGTGGCAATAATTCATCTTGGAGGAAAAAAAAATACATATTAAAAAATTCCACAAATTCTGAATCTTACAAATTCTCTTGTGGGCCTACATAAAATCTGGGTAACCTTGGCAAAATAAAGGTATTGAACTACATCATTTGTCCCTAGCATGGGATATCCATGATGAACCTAGACAAATTTGGATCCAAAGGAATGTAACACGCTTATGCATTGCATTCACATATATCATCCCCATTCCTTGGAACACAGTAGATGCTAGAGCCAATATAATGGTGGCTTCCAACAAGCAATCTGCTAAGGAATTCTGATCATTGCTTGCTTCCAGGTCTCAATCTCTTGCTCATAGGGATTGGTAAAATATTTCACAAAATGTAATGAACAAGGGCCACATGAAGTCATGGAATTCCCTGTTCTTTAGAATTATTTTAGAACATGAGAAACATACAAATTACTGCACTTTCCCAAAGATTCTCCTTCATACTCTCTTCTATAAATGCAAGCTGAACATCAAAACAAAATAGGAACTTGGCACTGTAACGTCCCCATTTTGACCCCCTTTTTCATTAAATCGTAAATGATGTAAATATTGTTATTTAATCATGGTGAGGAGCTCAATGCCAAGGCCCCACCATTGATTTAGCGTTTTATGTATCCGCAATTAAAAATAGATGCCTATGGTTCTTGTGTTGGACATGCACGATGTAAATTAAGACATCATGTAAATACGAATTTTAATGAAATACCCACAACTAGCTATGCAATGCAACAAAGAGATGGGGACATGATTCTACAAGGAATAGGGGGGGGAATTATTCAAACCCTTGAGCCAATGGTGATAAGCCAAATGTCAATGAATAAACCCTCAACTACCCATTCTGACTTATGCACCCAATCATTTAATTCTTCCAGAAATTGGTTGAGGCAGTTAATGCCTTGGGAATGAAGAGGCATGGCAGCCAATTTCATGAATGGGCAAGCCATCAACCTAGGAAAACGTACTTTTGCTTCTGGGGCAAGAAAACACCCACGAAATGGTGCCCAAAGCCATTCTGAACCCATAGTCTTTTCTCTCTCACGCAGTCTGAGCTAGCTGGACTTTCCCCATCACGTTTTTTACCAATTTCCTACATTTTTCCATAGCTGGGAGCTCGCTTTTGTGTTGCATAGTGGCTGGGAGAAAGGGAGTCACGTTTTGGGGGTTTATAGAGGTCGTTTCAGCCCCTGGAATGCATATAAACGTTTTCTGAAAACGAATGGCTTTCCCAGGGTTTATTTCCCATCTACCAGTTCGTTTTGGTTGCCCACAATTTTCAGCACTTGTATTTTTGTTGTTGGGTGCATCCCTGCATTGGTTTGAACTGTGAGCAAGAAATTAGGAGTGGAAGTGGACCTGAATTGGCTTGATAAACCTAGTGAGGGGGATAACCTCTCAAGAAGATCAAGAGGGCTGGATACTCTTCTATGCACACCTTGAACAATATTAGATTGGAAGGTATGGCCTGAGGGACTGTGTAGTAGTGAAGGGAGTACTTCCGTGTGCCAAGTGTGTAGGTATTGTGGGAGCCAAGCTAGATAGATCTTGCAGAGGGTACCCATATCTCTATGGATGATCCCACTAGATTAGCAATTCTTCCTTCCATTTCCTAACAGCCTGATAAACCCAACTGTAGATTGGCTTGGCTGATTTGGTGTGTCTTTGGGCTATGTGTGAGTCTGTTGTTCCCTGATTCCTTATAGAGATCATGCCCAGCTCGGGGGGTGGCAGTGTGTTGAGATATTAATGATCACAACTAGCCTATGGTTGGGTGGAACGTTGTAGTTGCATAGCCAGTTGCTCGGGGCTACTTTGTTATAAGATAAGTACTCTCTTGTGTTAACTTTGCAATTATTTATTTGATGAATATCTTGAATGTATGATGGATGTGTAATTGAAATTACTTCCGTTGTGTTTTCTTATAATTATACATTTCCATATGTCTTTTTATATTATGTGAACGCTTATTTAATAAGTTCATGGGGCTAGATGCCCTGGCTTCAGTCTAACGTTCTCTCCATCACACTGGTATGATGGGTGGAGACGTTACAGGCACTAAAATTGTAATTGATACTCAAATCAATTTCTTAGAACATTTGAATAATTTAACCTCAGTGCATAAGATGGCATGTTCAAAGGCTTGTTTCAATAATCATATCCCATAATGAAAGAAAGACAAGAAAAAAGATTAATAAAATCAAGAATTACCTTTGCTGTCCCAATGCAAACTTGGTTGATATGACATTGCATACATTCCTTTATCCTTGGGTTTTGTAACCAAAGCAACCTGCATCATACAACAAAATGCAGTGTTTAGATATTAAGAACCAGAGCAGTGTTGCATTATTGAAGACTGAACAAGAATGTCCTTCAAATTTTGTAATTATTCTTAGTCACTGAGTAAGTTGCCATGGATTTTATATCAAGGGGAGTTAAAAAAAATTGTATTTCATGTTAAGAGAGGGTGTTAGAATAAGTGACGCTCAATAATATATTAGGAGTCCTGACTCCTGATATATTATGTAGTAATGTGTAATAAAGGTCATGGGTGTTAGTGACCAATTAAGTTAATGAATTAAAATTAGGGATGATCATGTAGTGCATCATGCCATTAAAGCATTTTGTTTTGAGACACGCTCCCTGAAATTGCCGTAAGAGTTTTTCCACTCTGATTGGAGAAACAGGAATGTTACATCCCTATCTTCATTTTCATGCTTCTTAGCACCTTATGTATTCTCTGGGTTATAAAACATGGCTATCAAGAGAAGAATCTGAAGCAACTTGAGTTAATAGTTTCCCCACTCTGATTGGAAAAACAGGGATGTTGCATCCCTATATTCATTTCCATGTTTTTATTCAACTTATGAATCCTCTAGGTTATAAAACATGGCTATCAAGGGAAGAATCTGGAGCAACTTGAGCTAGTGAATTACATTGAGTAAGGTTGGGAAGCCTACAGGACAGTCATGGCACAGTATAACAATGAATAGAGCTTCCTCAGTAGAATGTTTCCAGATACATAATACCCAAACCGTGCGTTAAAAGTAGGAATACATATCAAATGCAGGGGCTCAACAAATAATCTTGGACCCCATTTCCTATGTGTTTGACTTATTGAGCTGAAGATCGTTGCTAAAGCTGGGCATTATAAATCTTTCAAAACACTTTTGTGGCAAGACATTGATCAAGCTAGTGGGATGCTTTCCCATAACAGTTACCAGTTATGTTTTTTATGTAGTTGTGATTGAATTATGCTCTAGGCATATAGGCCATAGGGATATTGTAGTCCATTTAAATGTCTTGAAGTGTTCCTCAGGGAGATCTGTTTTTCCAGATGTTAAACAGCGATCATTAAAGACACATGTTTTACTCTCAGAATTACTTTTTGGATATTGTAGTTCATTAAAAGATTTTCAAGTGTCCTTAGGGAAATCTATTTTTCCAGCTATTTAACAGCTATCATTGAAGGCAGGTGTTTTGTTCTCAGCACCACTCTTTGTCAATTGTTTTTGCTCTGGCCACTATCCTACAAAAAAGCATTATGTAGGTTCTTGTGTTCCAACTTCCACTATGATCAATTTCGACTTATCATGTTCCTGGGTTGATTTTATGGTCCGTAGAATGCAAAACTACTACAAAGACTAGATTGATTATGTTATATCTTCCGTTGTTGCACCATAGGAGCACCACTCTTTGTCAATTGTTTTTGCTCTGGCCACTGTCCTACAAAAAAGCATTCTGTAGGTTCTTGTGTTCCAACTTCAACTATGATCAATTTCGACTTATCATGTTCCTGGGTTGATTTTATGGTCCGTAGAATGCAAAACCGCTACAAAGCCTAGATTGATTATGGTTATATCTTCTGTTGTTGCACCATAGGATTGTTGTGCATGCCATTTTTTGCATACATCTAGATTTCCATCATATTTTTATTACTGATTCTCAAATCAGAGAATCCTATCCAAAATGGAGCCAATGCCTATATTTAATGCAAACTATTCCATATTTTGCTTTGAGCCTTGAGGACGGTAGAACTCACATTGTTGAGAAATTTGCAGCAAGAAGTTCAGGATGCAACATGAATGTGGAAGATGTGCCACATATTGCAATTCCAATGTCTGTTATAGAAGTTCTTTTCTGTTTTTGGAAAAATGTCAAAGATTAATACAGGAAATTGTTACAAAATGCTGGCTTACACGAACAACGTTTTTGTGCAGAGTGAGAGACCAATGATCATCGATCATTGGGTTACTGAGATAGCTGAAGTTCAATGATAAATCATTTGGATGTGTAATTACAAATTTTGGTCATCTATATTGCTCTATTTACTGAATCGATCACCTTTGAAAGAACATTAAAAATTCTAGTTTCTACTGGATGTAGCGTGCTAGCCCAAATTAGTTTGTCAGCAGTCATTCTCAACACCATCGAAAAAAAATTAAAAACTCTACACTCTATTGGATGCAAATTGCTAGCTCAAAGTAGTTTGTCTGTCTCAGCATCAGCATTCATTCTCTGAATGTTACACTTCATTCTGCATTTGCCTCTTCAACTTCCTTCAGGGCCTCTTGCTCTTCCTCAATCTTCTTGAACTCTCTAGTAATTCCCAACGTGTAAGTCATTAAAATTAATCCAAAAATTTAAAAGTACTGCCCTGCAGGCTTACCACATCTCATAAGCTTTTCTTTTTAGTATTGCAGCCTAGCGACCACTATTCTGTTCTGTGGCTTTACACTACAGCTTTGATACATTTCTGTCCTGCGGCTATAGCTCTGATTTGTAAAAGATTTGGGGATTGACAAAACTTAAAAGCCCTTCACTGAAATAATCACGCTAGAGAAGAATTCAGCCTATAGATGTCTCAATATGAGTGCACCCTACAGTTCAGTTTTTGCGTGCATCACAATGACAGTCAGTTGTGTTATATTTCAGTTGTATGCACCCAGGAGCTGACCCAAGCACACAACCTCGAATGCAGTCACGTAGCTTAACTCAATGCAGGCGTGCTGATGTGGATGGACAATTTAGCAAATAGTCAAGAGTGGAACCCTGACGGTCATAACGGATTGTCGTCTCCATCAGGCACATAGATAGAGAACAAATGGGTAGCTTTATTGCTACCACAAATTCTGATATAATTCACATTTTGTTCAACATACCAATCACCAATAGGATCCAAAATATTTATGGCATCCTCAGAAAACTTCATGAAAGGTTTCCCATATACAGTCTTGTACGAGTGCCAAAAAATCCTCACATATGGATTTGTAATTCGCTGCATATTTCTTCTTCCACAAATTCTAACAAAATACATGAATAGGGGATTTGAAGGGTTTCATGACCAGCCCATTCTTAGGAGGAATCTGGTGAGTCCATTAAATAAAAATCTATCTAAAAAGTATAAAAAAAATATTCAAAAAGAAAGCTAAACAAGAAGAGAAAATATACACTTGGATGAATTTTGACAATATTATAGAACTTACAGGGATGTTCATGACATTGGGCTTGAAGCATACCTTGAAATGGTTGTTGTATAAAGCTCAATATAGCTAAGAAGATCAAGTTTCCAAGTTCATTCCACTCCCTGTTGAGGATTCCATGTCTCATCAAGTGCCACTGATATAGATCTAATATAATAATTGCTCTGGAGCACCCCGTAAGCCCTGTCCATATCATTCTTAGCAGCAAAGGTGAGAAAGCAATTTAATCATATTTGATGTTGGTTCCCCTTTGATCTATAGATCTAATTAGGTTTTTGAATGGCCCAGGCCTGGCCATCTGAGAACATGTACTAGTGCATTTCAAATACTATGTTTTCCTTGAAGGCCAAGCTCACAAGTCTCTGAGATAAGAACACCAGATTCATATTGAATCTTAAGCTTGAAGTATAACAATCACTTTAGGGTTTTCTTTATGTATTGTCGTGTCTTCTTTCTACATGAATTTGTACTGAGATGAACAATTTTCTGATGAGAAAACCGCTAACAACACCACTATTTGCTGGAGTCGTGGATGGTGTTGCCACTTCGTTAAAAAAACTGGTGAATTTTATGTGGGGGTTTAAATCAAACGGAACTGAAGGAAGTAGAGAAAGGGTTATTAAGGGGTGATTGCATAAGAATGGGATTCGATTGGTGATCAATCATTTCCATATCTTCAACTGAGTATACATCACCCTGGGTTAAATGAATACAAAGAGGGATAGTTAAATTACCTGGAGGGGATGAGAGGAATCGATGAGTGAACTTTTGTAGATCAAAGATGGTAGGAAGGCAACAAATTTAACAAGTCTGAAAATAAATTATTTTCCTGTCCACGACAATGAAGTACATGACAACAACAATTTTCGTCAAACTAAAAATGGACATGACCTATTGAAGCAGCGACATGAGGAGGCAGATCTGACATTCGCGAGCCTTATCCTGAGAAAAATCAATCGAAAATAATCAATATCGCATGCCCTGCACCATTGAAAACAATCAGGATCTCATGCCCTGACTCCATTGCCAACCCTCCTTCATGGAAACAATCAAGATTGCATGCCGTGCGCCATTGAAAACCCTCCCTCAGTGGAAACAATCAAGATCTCATGGCTTTGTGCCATTGCAAACCCTTCCTCCTCCATGGCCTCTCAATGATGTCTAGCCCTTCCCACCAAAGCCTCTTAATTTTTAATTTTTCTTTGTTTGGTTCTTTTTGTTTTGTTTTGTTTTGTTTATTTATTAATATTATATATAATCCAATATTTATTTATCAAGCTTAACTCTTAGGAAATTGGTTTGTTTAGGTTTATTAAAAAATGATTCACTCTAGTCCTAGCCTTATATGTGATGATTGTAGAGGCTCTTCACTACCTCCTCCACTAGTAGAAGTTTCTCAGTGGATTATTAATAGTATTTCCCTTCCCAACTTTGATTCTTAGATGATTAATGGGCATCTTATTAATGATTATTTTATTAATATTCTAGTAGAAAAGAAGTGGGTAGAAAACACTATGGAATATAAACCTATATTCAATAAGGACTCAGTTATAAGTTGTAAATGGCTAAAACCCATTGCTATAGGTTGAATTGGGATGACATCACTAACTATCTTATCTCAATAGGTGTAAGCATGGCTTCATCGCACGCAATTTTTAAAATTTTTAGGGGTCCACTTTTGTTTTCAAGCTTCATCAAAAGCCCTTTCAAAGGTGTCATTTCAACGAATAGATAATAAAGTGGATAACTTATCGAAGTCTCAGAATTATCTATTGGGTGGCTACTTTAAATTCTTCATGGAGAATTTGATGGAGTATACTCATTAAATAAGTATGGGAATTATCTATTAGGTGGCTACTTTAAAATCTTCATGGAGAATTTGATGTTGAAGTATCTTGTTAATAAACTAGGTCTTGAACATTGCATATATAGATGGCTCTTTATGTTTGAAGAATTTGACTTGTAAGTAATTATCAAACCAATTAAGAGAAAGGTGGGCCGTAGATCATCAATTGTGAGTGGAATCTGGAGAGTCTAGTGGACCACTTGATGTGGATATGTTAAGAGTTGAGTCCATACCTAACTACCTGAACAAGATAGACAATCTTAACATCAAGAGTTCTGCTCAATGGATATAATTCCACATATAAGAGGCATTTACTTTATTACTCAACAAAATACCAACTTACTGTAGCTATACAATATGGGAACATACAGAGTAGTTTGATGTTGCTATACAAATTGTACAAATTCATTGTCAAAATTATAATTATTTTATGTTGTCAAAGTGACACAACTAAAAATGACCAATTGTTATGTGGTCATTTTTAGTTTTGTTCTTATCATGTGACCAAATTGGTCATTTATCTTGGTCATTTTTAGTTTAGTTCTTATCCCATGACCAGAATGGTCATTTATCTTGGTCAGTTTTAGTTAACTCACTTAAAATTTATCAATTTTGGTCATTTATCACTTGAAAAAACTGTTGTGACCAAAATTTTTGGTCACCTGGTCACTTATCTCTCATTTTGTACTAGTGCTAGGCCACAGTAGCGATCGCGGATCGTGGTTGTCCAGGCCACAGCCACGGGCGCGGATCGCGACTATCCAGGCCATAACCGCGATCCTGGATCACAGTTGTGGAGGCCACAGTCGCAATCACAGATCACATCCATCGCCTCGAAACCCACAATCCACACCCACGTGGACCGTACAACCCCCCCTGAGGACCCACTACCCACCCAAATCGAGAAAAAATTAAAGGTATGAGTTCAGTGAAATACCTACAACTCGCAGAAATGAAATCGACCGGTCCAATCGCCCAGAAGTGCCAAATCCGCTCTAGCCCACCACACTCTCCTGTCAAAGTCAACCACACAAATGACACTTGGCATTATGGGTCCACTTACTATTTATAGACAATTGACTTTTTCTTGATTTGGCCATTATGGATCCATACGGAATCCGTTTTCCAAACCGTTTCCACCACTAGAATTAGAACGACAAGACCTTCAGAATGGTCCACTCGGTTTCTATTTTTCTCCGAACCCCTTTTTTGGAATTTTTTCCATGCACGTCGCCATCTCGATTTGCACGCCACATCGATCGTTGTCAGTTTTTAGCATTCCTTATACCATCGGATTCAGTTTTTCGAGCCCGTGATGATTATTGAGATCATTTCTCGCTCTCACCCCCATATTTCTCGAGCATTTTTCATCAGCCCCTAGTCATCTCGATTTGCGTGCCACCTCGGTCGTTATCCATTTTTGACGCTTTTTATATCACTGGATTCAGTTTTTCGAGCTCGTGATGATGCTTGAGATCATTTCTCGCTCTCACTAGAAACAGTTTCAACATTGTGTCCCGACACCTTGCTACCTTGGTTTGCGTGCCACATCAGCCACCATCGAATTGTTACACATTTATACATGAGCCATTCACTCCATTCATACTGCAATTATTTCGTTATTTTGCCACCATTCACCATCCCGCAAGGAGACACCACCAGTGTTCCCCCCAACCCTCGTTCTTGGTTCTCATCGATGTCCCTTGATTGAACACTCTCTCCTTGCTTGGCCATTCCTTTTGTTCGGTATAATTTTATCTCTTTTTCGGGCCGGACAAGTCCTTTATGAAAAAGGCACTTAGGGAGTTTCTGTTAAGCTCTTTTCTAACTCCTAAAAGAATGAAAAGATCATCGAGCAATCTTACTTCCTTTCATGCTTGTTAAAGTACCTGAAAGGGCATCTATCTGGTATAAGTTTAACCATTTTCTGGACCTGGTAGACTAATTACGAAAAAGAAATACTCTAGTCACACCAGCTAGAAGAGTTCTTCATTGCATCATTTTATGCTTTTTTGGGCCTTGGAGACTAACACACGAAAAAGAACCCCCCCTAGAGTCTTCTTATTGCTTTCAGACTCTCTAAAATTGAAAGAAACCACGAGCATGCACCGTCTTGGGCTCGTACAAATCCACACGATGGTACCATTCCACTATTTTAGAGTGTTCTTATCGCTTTCAGACTCCTTAAAATTGAAAGCAATCATGAGCACGAACTATCCTAGGCTCGTATAAATCCACATGATAGTACCATTTTGAGCACACTTCTTCTAGTTCCTTAAACCATGAAGAAGTCCCCACCGGTGCCTCTCGGCACTATGATCCATCATCTCGGCAGCACCCCCCATAAGGTCACCTTTGTTCAGAGTATTCTACGATATACCACCCTCAGAGTCTCCTGCCATCCTACACCAACTTGAGTCTCCCTCATTTCAATCACCATCCTTGGTCCCTTCAAAACTATGATCCCCTTCCAACCAGTCAGTTTCATATGCTTCCCAATCATCCCCCGCCATCATACTCTGAACAAAGGAAGTTTGAGTCCACCCACTCTATTTGCCCAGTTATTCCCCACCTTCTCAGTATGTCAGTCCTACCATCAATACTCTCACACTTCGGTTATCCACCTCGTGCTCCTATCAAGGAAACATCATTGCCTTGCTAGTTGCAGGTCTCCCTCTGTCGATGATAGCCCGTCTATTCCAGAGGATAAGCCCAGAGGTCCCTGCGCCTTGGACTCATCACCATCTGTGGTGAGTGCCTATGGACCATTTTGAGTGGAGTCCTCAGTGCCTTCCAAACGGTTGTTTCTCACATGCTCGACTTCGACACCTTAATCACGTCATTGAGATTCGTGCAGGGTATATATCCCTTCAGTTATTTGTCGAAGACCCCAGAATTCCCCCGACTCTAGCACATTGGTGAGTCACCTTGGAACACCCAGTTATATGTTCCCATGGATATTCAGGTTGCGTTGGCGATTGTATTCGGAAGCCATCCACTTATATGCTTCCTTGAGTACCCAGTTCAGCTCTAGTTCAGTGTACCATTGAGGGTGTGACTCCCCGTCATTATGATCTTCCAGTTCATCGGTTCCCCTGGTACCATACTCAGCAACACTATTGTTATTCCAGTGCATCAGTTCATCAGCTCAGACATGGTCAACCCGGCAGTATGTCCCAAATTTGTGTCCCCTCTGGACCCTTATGATGTACACAGTGGTTCTCCATGTATCTTTCAGGTCCCCATTTTTGGGCCTCATTATTATTTTATATATCTTGATACGAGCATGGGTATGCCCGCCTCATCCATATATTGAGATTATTCCTCATTCCTTATTGAGGTCATGTATTTTTAGTTTTTGCAGTTTGTTCGTGACCATTGTTCTGGGCTCTAGTTCGTTTCTTCTCCTCTCCACATCTCAGGAAAACCATAAAAGACCTATGATGTCTATTAGCCACACGATGAGATCCTTCCCTCACACATCAAAGGGCAATCTGTTAACACCCAAAAAGTGCTCACCATCTCATCTCCCTCATTACATGACTCATTGGTCTATATTTCCTACCATATTTGCCTCCAAAACCTTAAAAAAACCATTAAAAAGCCACCAAAAGGCCAAAATACCCCTTTTTTCCCCAAAAATAATTTAAATGTCCTCAAAAGATAGCAAAAACCCTCTAAAAAGGCCCTAAATTCCCAAAAATCAAATAAAAGGGAATAAAAAATATAAAAAAGAGGAAAAAGAGGGAAAAAGGAAGCAAAAACCCTAAACAATTGACCTAAACCATATGGTGCCAAAAACCATGGGTCAATACTCCACCACTAAAAACCTATAAATAGGTGATGGAGGCTCCCCATTTCACATCCACAATCTTTCATATCCTCACTCTGCCAAAATCACTCTTGAAACCCTAGCTTACCATTTGAGCTAGTTTTTCCCATTTGAGTGCCCCTTTTGGCCCATTATTAAAACACCTTGGAGAAGGAGAAGGAACCCATTGAAGCACGGAAGCAGCCCTCTTGGACTACTGCAAGAGCTCCACCAACCTCAACACTTGAGGTAAATGTAATCTTGATCATATCATAATACAAAAATAATTTTTCTCTTATATTGTTGTTGTCTTTTTATTTTTTGTTGATGCACATGTTAGCTTAGATTTTACTGTTTTACTGTTTATTGAACTGCTACTAAGGAGGCCCTTCTCCTTAGTAGGTGCTCATTTTGCACAAGCTAGGGTGAAAACCCTAGCTACACATAGGGTCATATGAATAACATTCATTCCTTTTGAAATTGTAATAAATTATGCATGATGGAACCTCTTCCTCATACCATTCACATTCTTCTTCATATTGCTCACAATCATCTTCATACTGCTCATAAGCATTGTACTCATAGGAGTCATCATAATAGTAAGACATGGCCAAAAATTATTCTTAAATGGATTATATTAATGGACAGGTGCAAGGACCATGCTATGATACCACTGTAATATCTCTAATTTGAAAATTTACCCAATTTGGCCAATTTTCAAACCTTGGACTAGTGAAACCCCAAACTATCCCAAATGAACCCAAATGGTTTCGAATGTGGAAGGAGGGACTTGGGAAGGAATAGGACAATTTAATACATTCATTATACACCCAAAAATATGCTATACAGATCCATGGTTTTCAATTTACAAGGAGAGAATATTCGAGACAAAACTAGTCAATTGGATTGGTGGAAATCCCCCCTAGGTCAGCCACTGTTTTCCATTCCAAAAACTGTACTAACTTCAATAATATTCTATATGAAACTTGTATCTGTTATAGTACATAAAGGACAAAATGAGTGCAGCATTATATTAGTTTTTAGGGTCGAATAGGTCTCCCAAAGGACAACAGCTTCTAGAGTATATAATTTGGGTGAAAATGGTAGACAAGGGGCCTTGAATTTATGTCACAAACTATAGTAAAAATTTAGGGGTCTGCATAAATTATTTGGGACATAAATTTAAATACATATGCATCTCATGAAATTGAAAAAAAATCTCATAAATATATGATATAATATATGTGCAATATCATACCAAAATCACCATGAAAATACTATGAGGGAAATGGCTCGAATCTCAGTTTTAATTGGAAATGTCACATGAAGTACTTGGTATTTATAGCTATGTCTCTCATGATATGTATATTACAGATTTACTGAGCAACTAAAATTTCCATAAGGTCGAAATATCAATCCTCCATTAGCTATATGCAACAAGAAGTGCACCATCACACTTTTACATGACATTGAGAGAAAGAGGAAACTAGCTCCAATATCAATGTTACTTTGAGAAATAGTACATTAAGTGCTTATTATTTCGAGTTTTGGATCTCATGATATATCCATTAAATATTTATGCATCCATTAACATGTTCATAAGGTCGAAACAATAGCCTTCCATTATCTATATGCAACAAAGAGTGCGCTATCTCACTTTACATGAACATTGAGAGAAAGATAGTAGAATAAGAATAGAGAAGAATGAGAGAATATGAAATCAAAATCAGATGGAGGTTGAACCTATATCAAAAAATATCCATAAATCTCTATTGAGTGGTATGAATGGCCTCTCCATCAACCAAATTGTATGGGAGTCTTGCA
Organism: Larix kaempferi; assembly: GCA_027924585.1. Lineage (NCBI taxonomy): Eukaryota > Viridiplantae > Streptophyta > Pinopsida > Pinales > Pinaceae > Larix > Larix kaempferi. The sequence goes on along the minus strand of BSBM01000063.1, from coordinate 5,757,610 downwards.
CCCTCGAAATTGGTTCTAAGGCAGGGAGGATGAACATCCACCGTGCAAGGACAAGCTTGAAGCTCTCCAAAATTGCAAAGATGAAACTAAAAAATGACCAAAAGCTACTCCATTTCGACTTGGACTCCTTTTAATAACTTTATTTGACTCATTTCCCTCCTTATAACTCAAATTATCTCCTAATTACTCATGAAATTCGAATTAGTGGGGGTTACGACCCTTCATTGGCCCCACATGACACTTGGCTCATCTGTTATCTCCAACTCCTCCATGAATTCGAATTGGGGAATATTTTGGATTCTTTGGAGATGTGTAACTCCTCTCATGCATCCTCTTGGTCTATTTTTAGCTCTTACATTGTCATAGATTTCATAGAATCTGTCATAAGTGTCATAGGTGTCATAGAATTTGTCATAAGTGTCATAATGCTTGTCATAGTTTTCATAGAATCTGTCATTGCCTATTTTTATCCCTATGACTCTTCCTCTTCCTTCATGAATGTTACCTCTTCCCTCCAACTCGAATTTGGGGATGGCTCCATGTTTAAAGGAGGAATATTCTCTCATGTGGACCCCACATGTCCACTTATGCGCTCCGAAGTCCAAATAGGACCTAATGCCACTTCATTTTGGAGCATTTAACATTTATTCCATAATTTATTGGCCTATTTTTCCACCATCAATTTAGAATATTGAATTTTCATGAGAAACGATAGATCTTGGGGTTAAATGTCAATATTTAAATTCTCCCACATAACCCTTAGGAATTGGGTAGGCCAACTTAATTATTTATCCGAAAATCATTTAATTGGGGACATGATAGAATCTGTCATAAAACTAGGAGGTTGTTCCATATAAATTTCTTTAGACAAGTCTCCATGAAGAAAAGAACTTTTAACATCCATTTGGTGAAGTTCCCATCCAAAATGAGCAACAAGGGAAATAATTAGTCTAATAGAGTTCATCTTTGCAATAGGAGCAAAGTTTTTTATATATTCAATTCCTTCTTGTTGAGAGAAGCAATTGGATACTGAGAGAGCCTAGTGGCATTCAACAACACTGTTGGAAGTAAACTTGGTCTTGTATACCCATCGACACTCCACAACATTCTTTCCTTGTGATTGAGGAACGAGTTACCAAGTATGATTCTTCTTCAAAGAATTAATTTCAGCATCCATAACATTTTCTCATTTAGGAATGCCCTGAGAATCAACATAAGTGTTAGGATCACAGGTTTGAAGGACATGTGCAGTCAATGCAATATTGCCATGTTGCTTTTAACTGAGGTTCTGCTGACCAATACTAACGTCTCCAACATTAGGTCCAACAAATTCAATTGTTTTAGCATCCTGTCAAGGTAAACAAGTCGATGGTGATTTAGGTTGGTCATGGTTAGTTGAATGTGCATGTGTTTCAATGTTCTTAGCCAATGTAGATGGACTAGTAGTCGAATCAAGAGTAGAATTCATTGCTTTGGTCAAAGTTCAAAGAAGGGTATAATTGATACAAAGTCTTTAGAAATATCAAATGGATCACTGTGCAATAGACCAAAACAAGATTTCAACAACGTATTACCTGAAATATTCTCATCAAATATCATATTTCTATCAAAAATATCTACTTTTTGACATGGTCAAATAGTTGATAGGCTTTGGATTCATCAGAATATCCCGTCACGATGCAAGCATGACTCTTTGCATCCAATTTCTTCCCACAGTTATCACTGATATGTGCCCAAGAAACACATCCAAAGGTTCTGAGGTGTCCAGCATAGGGTTTACTTCCATTCCAAGTCTCAAATAGAGTCATGTCATTGACAGCCCTAGTCAGAACAAGGTTCAGAATATAGTTTGAACAATAAACAAGAGTCTACCCAAAATTTAGTTGGAATATCTTTGGTTTGTAGTAGGCATCGAGCCATTTCTACCAAATTCCGATTCTTTCACTCTGTGAATCCATTTTGTTGAGGGGTGTGAGGGACATATCTATACCAAGAAATACCATTTTTCAAGATATAATCTTCAAACTGTCGACTCAAATATTCACCACCATTGTTTGATCTCAAGCATTTAATGGGTCAACCACATTGCTTCTCATCGAATTCCCTAAATTCCTTGAATATTTCAAAGGCATGACTCTTATTATTTAAGACATATACCCATGTAAATCTAGATAAATCATCAATAAAGGTAAAAACATACTTTGCACCTACCAATGAAGGTTTGTTCATGCAAAAGATATAATTGTGAATAAGTTCTAGCTGGTCCCGTGCTTTCTATGCTTTCCCAGAATCAAAGGGTCTTTGATGATGCTTTCCAAGCACACATCCTCTACAAAATCCATAAGGTGGAACATTCTTTGGGAGACCAATAACCATATCATTTGTTACCATCATATTCAAACTTTGAAATTTCATATGTCCAAGTCATTCATGCAAAATTTGACTTATATCGTCGGTCTAAGCAATGAGTGTGGACAGTCTAGTAAGTCATAAATCATTCTTGAGTGCATCATAGAACTTGTAAATTTTGTCTTTCAGATCTAAATATATTAAAGCAAAAATCCCTCCCCCAAGCCTCAAATCCTTTACGATAAAGTGATTTGAGCACAAATGAAAATAAATGTGCACTCAAGCTAGAAACATGATCGACATTGGATATGGTGACCATGTCGAAATTCAACATCACAGCTTCCAACAACTATGAGAGCGTAATCATCAGCTACATAAATATTCTATTATGGAGCTCCACTTAAGGAAGAGAACAAAGAAGCATCCTTATCCATATGATGAGTACAACCATAATCGACTATCCATTCTATCTTAGTGGTATGGGCATGTAATGCTTGGGAAGTGTTAACATAAAAAGTGATTTTTTTTGGAGGTCAATTGATTGACTAACCAATCAATGTGCCTTCTTCAAGATTCTTGAAATTTTCCTCCAATTCCTTCATCTTCTTCCAACAGGTTCTCTCCACATGTCCCACTATTCCATAGAAGTGGCAAGTTTTATTATTTAAATCCTTTTTCATCAATGTTGACTCATCTGTCTTTCCCTTAGTAGGTTGGTTAATACATTATGGTCAATGATTCGGTCGACCACTTTCTTTATAGTTTTGCTTGACCTTGCTTTTGAAAAAGTGAGCCTGGTGTTTTGTACCAAGATTCCCTTCTTCAAACAACTTTTGTTCGTATTTAATCAACAAATCATAGAAGATATCAAAGGTAAAGTCCTTACCATCTTGCTTGGGTGATATCCAATCGGCATGAAAGGAGGAGCATAAGACATCAAAATGTGTCCTCAAATTCATCAAGACCAGTTTAATGAGTTGTCCATATTTATTCATAAAATCCTTAACACATTAGCCCAATTTCAACTTTATCTCCTTGATGTGAGCAAAGTAATCCCCAATATTTTCAAAGGAAAGAGGTTCCAGAGAGATCAACTCTTTCTCTATCTGCATTACTTAACTTTCATTAACCTTGTTGAACAATGACTTCATCTTACTCTAGACGACATGAGGGAAGTCAATCCTTCTTGTATGAAAATGAATTTTCCTTGAAATATAGATCATGATGACCTTAATAGACTCATCCTTCTTTTCGTCGATGACAAATTTAGCCTAGTCATCCATCGGTTCTAGAATAACGAACTTAGTATATTTCCATAGTCCTTTTCACTTCAACAAAGTTTCCATATCTGGTGCCCATATTGCATAGTTGTGTCCATTTAGGACAACATGTTTTATCTTGGAAGTCATCCTTCCGATCAAGCAGATCTAATCCAAGTTCAATAAGAGATATTAGTTGACAAATCTTCAACCTGGAGTCGATTAACACTAGATCTGACTCAGAACAATTCATAGACAATAGGCTAGGTCAAAACCATTAGTTTTGATACCATGTTGGGGAACCTCTTCATATGAACCATAGAATATAAAAGAAAAATAGAAGAAGGGCACTATATTCCAAGAAGAGAGGTGGTGTCTAAAGACACCATTTACAACACTTAAGTCCAACAAATTATGATAAGAATATCACAATGCATTATTCAACACATGATTCAAACATCAAGCATATGAACACAAACCATAGGGTCGTTATTTTATAGTCTCCATATCTAACAAAACCCCTTGAAGTGAAAACGATCTAGTCCACAAATAGGGGTCATTGGTTCTAACTATTTCCACGAAATCTGCAATGTCCCATGGTTTAGTCAGCTATTCTAGTCAAGCCTACCACCTCCTCGTTGACCAATCAGTCGACCGCTCTGTCGAATGCTCAGTCAAACCTATAGTCAATTGCTCTACTAGTCAACTAATGTCCTTCAACTAACTGTCTCCAAAAGATACAGAAGTGTGATAAACCTAAATGACCTTAGGTTCCAACAGATACTTCCTCATTCATTTCGGTTTTATATGAAGGAAAATAGATATTTTCCCTTTGTTCTCACCCCAATATAGTTCTTTTGTAATCATTCATTTTCTTCGACCAAACCCACTGCATATACTATTTAAATGTTTTGTTCTAAGAAATTCGAATGAGTTGATTCTGTGCTCGTGAACCTATTAATGTCTATTTCTGCTGACACCCATTTCAAGGAATGTTTCCATGCCACACTTTGTACAAATATCATTTGGAATATAAGCATTGGTGACCCAAGTTACCTATTATAATTATTAGTGTTGACATATATTGAAGTAGACTCAAGGCCTGTGGCATCTAACATGACCCGTGCAAACTTTTTATACTGGTTTTGTGAAATTGGAGTGAAACCTACACATAGATTCTAACTACCAACAATGGAAAACAAAATTGAAAAGTTGAGAGAATAATTGGAGAAACAAATGAAAGAATTGTATTGATGTAATGAAGGAATGACAGTAATACACATGAAATACTATGCATGGATGAATTGATGCACCTCCATAGAGATTCTAGAGAGATGTGGAGACATACAAACAATCACCAGAGTGAATTTCCTAGTCCTAGTTAATTGGTGATGAAGTTAATAAATAACTAGCTAAACAAACAACTGGAGTTGAGAGAATCTCATGCATGCACAAGCATAACACTTCCCTAGACTCATGGAGGAGGAAAGTTTCCTTCCCGGTGATGATTCCAATGTTGCAGGTGATGATGCCAAAGTTGCCATGCAAGACTGCACTCCACTAGTCTAACTAAATTATAACTAAGTAATGACCGAAGAGGATGTGATACCTTTGTATATGGGACAATATTCTCATCTAGGGGAGAATATCTCATACCAAAGGTCCCTCAACAGAGACTAAATAAACATAGGAAAATATATACTAGGTGGGTGTTTAATATCTTCAATGTACATGGCATAGTTGATTGCTTCAACCCAAAATTTAGAGGGAAGGGACCTTGCATGCAACTTGCAACTTGCCATCTCTTTTAGAGGATTATTATTCCTCTCAACTACTCCATTTTTCTCAGGATTTTATGGAAATGTGTGTTGTAACCGAATAATTTATTCACTACAAATATTTTGTACATACGCGTTTATGAAATCTCCCCTGCTATTTGTGCACAAGATCTTGATATTCTTCCCAGACTTCTTCTTTGCATGTGCTTTGAAATATTTGAGATGTTGAAACACTTCAGACTTGGGCCTGAGAAAGTACACCCATGTGTGCCTTATCAAATCGTTAATAAAAGACAACACGTATTTTTCCTTGTTTATGGAAGGATGGGGCAAGGGCCAGATGAGATCAGGAGAGGAGGCCTTCCATGCCTTCCCTTTTTCAAACTTCTCTTTCAAATGCTTTCCAAGAACACATCCTTGACAAAATCCTTAAGAGAATTTTATGTTTGGTAAGGATTTTACCATCCCTTGTTTGCTAAGTTGTTGTATGTACCTCAAATTTAAGTGTCCAAACCTTTCCGGCTAAAGTATACTATCATCATTGGCATTGGTTAGTGTCAATGTGGAATCAGATCTTGCAATAAATTCAGAGAATGTGTACAATCTAGATTGATGATTATCTCACCAACAACAAATAGAGAGTTATCTTCCATGTCAAATATGGACACTTAATTCGGGGTCAATTCAACCCTTTTTCCTTTTCCTTCATGTGTGATTTGGTAAATAGAGAGTAGATTTACAGAGAGTTTTGGAACATGCAAGACATTCTCAAAACTTCCATTTTCGATATCCTCTCTCCTTTGTCCAGAAACTTCTACTAGAGAGTCATCTCCCATTAGAATAGGAGGACCCATGCATGATTTTAAAGATGAAAGGATATATTTTGTGGCTGTCATGTGGTGTGATGCTCCTAAATCAATGTTCCATGCATTTGGCGAAGAAATAATTGCAAATAAAGCATGCACATTACCTCGATTTGCTGGTGCTTTTTCTCTTGGATTCTTCATGGCATTCCCAGGAATGGATTCCCCAAGATTGTTCTATTGGATTGTTTGTGCCATGAGGACAATGGTCTTATTCATGCAAGACAATTCATGATGATATCCTCGATTGCAATAGCCACACTTTGATTTCCCTTTATGTCCCTTTCCTTCTTTTGATTTGTAGGATTCATCAGAGGGTTTGGAGTTGCCTCCCTTTCTTGGATCGAGATAATTCGTTCCCTTTCCTTTTTGCTTGAATTTAGAGTTAGACTTCCACTTTCATGCATAACAAGTGTGTCGGATTTGGAATTTTTGAGTGTTCCCATCTTGATGAGCTTATCTTGCTCATGAATTAGGGACTCAATGAATGCGTCCAATGAGGGCGTATTCCAAGTTGCACCCATTGTGAGCCTTATTGTGTGAAATATGGAGACAAATACGACATACTTTGGGCCCAAATTTGATAAGATAACAAGAATTAACTGATTTTCTTGCATTGATTTTTTTATCCCACATCCTTTGAGTTGGAGTAGCAATGCTTTGAACCATGTGAAAAAGTCTTCGATGTTCTCGATATTACTTGGATCTAATGAGTTTAACTCATTCTCGAGAATATGACCACACATTTCATACAATTTTCCGAAGAGAGTCTCTAGATAAGTCCAAACATCGTTTGGAATGGTGGATGATTCAACATGAAACAATAGTTTCAAAGAGATAGATAAGAAAAGAAGACAAAAAGCTTCGTCCATACGGTTGAAATGTTTTTCTTTATCAATGGAGGATATCGAATCTATTTCTATTGCCAATGTTATTCGATATAAGCCCATGCTTTTTTGTTGAAGCTAAATCTTTGGCTTCCAATCAAAATAGTTGTATGGCATAGGAATGGTTGACAAAGTAGAATCCATTATTGTGATTGCTTGAATATTCTATACATGCAATAAATATTTTTCATGTCTTCTTCCTTGCACCTATGGGATTTTATACCATGTGAAATTGGAGTGAAACCTACACATAGAATCTGGCTAGTAACAATGAAAAACAAAGTTTAAAAGGTAAGAGAAGAATTAGAGAAACAAATGAAAGAATTGTATTGATTCAATGAAGGAATGGTATTAATACACATGAAATACTATGTATGGATGAACTAATGTGCCTCCATAGATATTCTAGAGAGAAGTGGAGACACACAAACAGTTTCCAGAGTGAACTGTCACCCAGCCTTAGTTAACTGGTGATGCAATCGACAGTTAACTGGATAAAACACAGGTGGAGTTGAGAGAATATCATGCATTAAAAAGTGTATCACTTCCCTATCCTCATGGAGGAGGAAAGGAACCTTCCCGGTGATGATTTAAATGTTGCATGAAACACTTAATGATGATGTCGAAGTTTCCATGTAATACTGGACTCCATTAGTCTAACTAAAGTGTAACTAAGTAATGACCGAAGATGATGTGGTACATTTGTCTAGGGGAGAATATATTAGACCAAGGGCCCCTCAACATAGACTAAATAAACATAGGAAAATAAATACTAGGTGGTAGTGTAATATCTCCAACAATTTTATTCATTTCAACTTGCACAAAATTCACTTATCGTTTCCCCCTTTGATGCTTATGCTCATGTTCTTTTTTATAGCAGTATTACTCATTTCCTAACTAGATACACCCTATTTTTAAATTTGTAATACTACATTGGGAAAATAAAAATGAGCCATTCTATGCATATAACCCCAATATTGTCCATTCTATGTTGAGTTTAAAACAAGTGTTCATATCATGCCTTGTTTTAAAGTGTGTTCCAGTTGGAGAAAAAAGTGGAAATGAGGTTGCATTTTCTTTTAGATAGAGGAATGTGTATGCGTTAAAATGCATTCACATTAACAAGATGCATGTATTGATTTCACAGAGATTAAAATCTATGTGGAGAAAAGCATGGGGAGTGCATAGAAGCTCGCCAAACAATGAAATCATTCAACTAAGAAGAATTTAATGTTCATAGAGCATGCACACATTCCTGAATTTGACAATAAATATGCATTCTTATTACAACAAATATGAGAATGAAGTTCATGCACCTTCACTCCAAGGACTTTTGATTTATTGCACAAACTCATTATTATTCCTTACCCAAAAGGATATATTGTAATTAGTTTTCCTTGAACAACATGCATTTATATCAATCCCTTCATACTTTCATTATAAGTTAAAGTCTACTACCTTAAACATTGCAAATTATCCTAATTTTTTAGGATGATATAGCTTCAAGTCTACTACCTTAAACATTGCAATTTATCCTAGGTTTTAAGATGACATGGTTTCACCATCTTATTGTCAATTTTTATTATGGTTTTAACCAAACTAGCTCCAAATCTCTACATTAATTGTTGTTTTGTCTCCTTCAACTTCTCAATTCAAAACAACACGTCTTACCACTTTTCCTCTTTCCTACTTCAAACAAATGGGTATATTATTCGTCCATTATGCAAATTACCTACATCCTCTATATCTTTCTATGAAGTTATGTAAATCAACTTTCTTCCCACTAGATTATACAGGAATAACAAGCTTCTCAAGGACTACAACACCTAAGATTATCGACCTATACAAAACCACCAATGGGCCAATAAGTTTGTGGTTAATTTAATGTTTAGAACATTTGGTTTACTGATAGAAAATATTAATGATGTATTATAATTGTTGAACAATAGGAATGCTTTTCTCTACGCTGAAAAGTCATTTAGAAAATAAAGAAACTTCCACATTTTAGTTAACTTTTTTTCCAAATCATATCTACATCGTGTTATTGACCATTCTATGCAAATTAATAATTATGAAATTATTACATCCAAACATTTCATGATACCAAATTATATGCCAAATTCGACTATGTCCTCCAAGGACTAGTTGTATGTAATGTTTTACGAAAATGGTTGTTGTCACACGAGGAATATTCCATTGAAAATGTATAATAACACTAATCATACCTCAATTTTCATTATTCTATCTGAAACCCACCTAAAACCTTGAATTAAAACAAATACCTTATTATACAAATGAAAAGAAATGGCAACCAAACAAAATCACAAGGAAATAGGAATATGTTTTAAAGACCATAAGACTAGCAAATAAATTCTTATCAAACTTGTAAACATAGACACTCTCAATGTTATCCAACCATACAAAATATTAGGCTTACTTGAGATTCGATGAATTATGGGTTTCCTATATAATGGGTTGGTATGAGCTCTCACTCATTGGTACACATTGTTTGGAAATGTCCATGACATTAAATTGGTATGAGTTCAATTAATTAAATGTAATTTATTTATATTGTTATTTATGGATAATAATAAATAGTGGAAATAATTAAGAATTTTCAAAGAATTTTATTTTAATGAGTGTATAATTATTAAAAGTGACAAAACAAAAGTTATAATAATCAAATCCAAAAATATCGCTTGTTCTAATTTTGTGTATAACAATAATAATTTAGAGGAAGTCACTTCATACAATGTTTTGGAGTAGACTTTCAACACAAGCGCTGAAACTAGGATTGAGAAAATCAATGAAGGGTGGAAAGCCTATTTTGATCTTGAAAACAATTGTAAATTAGTGGACCTTTGGTTGTGGGAAAAAAATAAGTTCACCTTTGAGACTCTTGTTAGTCAAGATATCTTATATGGATGTGAATTTTGGAGATGCAACATCTATAAAGAATCATGGAGCAATATGTAATAAATCAAGAAGCATTTTATAGCTTATAATTTTAAAATTAAAATCAATACACATTATACTATCCTCCTCATATAATCATATATTTTCGGCCAATTGAGAGTATGGCTATGATTAGGTACCTAATGTACAAGCACATGATAATCAACATGAAAGACAAAAGGATTCCTAAGATTGTTTCAAACTTTAGTCAAAGCCACATGCCACTCAAGAAGATGGCATAAAGATGCATGTTGATGTATATGTAACTTCGGAATGTATTTCATATATATTTATTGTACCCTTATAATAGATGTGTTATTCCTCTATAAGGAAGTGTCGTCATGTGGATTGACAAGTGTCGCAAGTGTGTGTACTTGCCGATGGGTTATTAGACCACCATGTGTGGGGTCGGCCCTGAAATATATATTATATTGTGGATGTATCTAGATAGACAAGTCAGCCCCATAAGGTCACTGGGCAAACAGGTTAAGTATAAATAGAGATCGAGAGATCTCTATTCGGATCATTCGGAAAGACACACTTCTCTCACTCAGAAAGTGGCGCACTAGTGAGGAGGAGGATCATCTGCTCTAGGAGACTATCTCAGGTGTATTTTGGTTGTACTTTGGTTGAGCCATTGCTCTCTCTATCTCTGAGGAAGTTGTGGGGTTTTTCACCTTAGGGTTTTCCCCACGGAAACTCTATATCTCTTGTCTCTCATGCTTTTGATTCTTGTGATGCTTGTCATGCTTATTGTGATTGTTATGCATTGATATACTGTATATGTTATTCTCTCAGTAAAGATCCAAGATTATTGTGAATTAATGCTCAAATTTTAACATGGTATCAGAGCTAACCTGAGAAGAAGACATTTTGCAGTGATGGAAACTTGAGTTTCTTGTTTATTGGGTTTCTCTCCACAGTTTTTGGAAAAGTAGTATAGTAGATCGACTCTGCTCATCAAGGAGAATCTATCTGTCCAACAGAATTCAATTCTAAGCATTTTCAGATTTGGCCCTAAAAATTAGGGTTTCCACAAAAATAGGAATTTCTGAAATCTGAAGCCATAGCTAGAAGATCCTTGCAAAAATCAAAGTTTAGAGCTTTGGATCGAGATTTTTGGCTGGGTAGATCTTCGGGAAACTCAAACCCTAATTCAGGGCTCTCCATAGTGAACTCGGGAGGACAAAAAGGCAAATTTGAAGGGTAAATATTTGCTGATCTCAAATTCTGAATCCACCAGGCTGATCAGCTCATCAAGGCGCATCTTTCTATCCTTTCAGAAAGTTGAAATTCACATTTTGAAGTTTTAGGGTTTTTTCGACAAACCCTAATCCGGGACCAGATCCAGTTTTCAGCATTTCAAGTGGTAAGACCTAAATCTTTTCTATTTCATTTGAAGTACTCTTTAAGATGTCTCACCACACCAAGCTTGAGGATAAGCTTGAAGGGGATGATAACTTATGAGCTTGGAAGTATAGGATTGGGTTAATCCTGGAAGAGAATGAGTTGGACTCATATATAAAAGAAGACATCCCTATCCCAAAGGATGAAGAGGCTAAGGTATTGCATAAGAAGAACTTGGTCAAGGCAAAGAGAATCATTGCCGATTCTATCAAACACCATCTCATACCCCATGTGTCTTCTCTAAAGACACCCAAGGCTATGTTTGACTCTTTGACCAAGCTATTTGAAGGGAAGAACATAAATTAGAAGATGAACCTACGGAATCAATTGAAAGGGGTCAAGATGTCGAATGGAGAAACCATTCAATCCTATTTATCCAAGGTCTCTCAGATCAAGGAACAACTTGAAGCTGTAGATGAAATGGTGGAGAATGGTGAAATTGTTATGACCACTTTGAATGGCCTACCTAGGTCATGGGACTCTTTTATCCAGGGGATCTGTGCCAGAAAGAAGTTAATCTCCTTCAGCATATTATGGGAGGAATGTTCTCAAGAATAAGCAAGGCTTGTGGCAAGAGAAGAGAATATGGGAAATGAAGATCAAGCTCTCACAACTCACACTAAGAAGGGCAAGTTCAAGAGGGAGCCATCCCATCACAAGAAGAAATCTTCTCATCATTTTCATAAAGACAAGAAAGATATAAGGTGTTTCACTTGTAATGAGAAGGGTCACTTTGCTTCAGAATGTCCCAAGAACAAAAGGGACAAACACAACAACAACAACTCCAGCAAGAAGAAGAAGGGTAACAAAAGAAGGTACCATGCTCATGCTGCCGAAGATGATGAACCTCCAAAGAAGAAGGCTAGGGCAGAAAGTGATGATAGTAATGATGACTCATCAAGTGAAGAAGAGTATGTTCTAATCTCTACTCTCACAGGTACTATCTCCCATGGTTGTAATGATTGGTTAATTGATAGTGGGGCTTCCAAACACATGACTGGGTTTAAAGAATCCTTTGTAAATCTGTCTGAACATGAATCACCCCATAAAGTGAAACTTGGGGATGATTATCAATATCCCATCAAAGGAAGTGGTGAAGCCTCCTACAACCTAGATTCTGGAAAATTTTGAAGATGAAAGAAGTCCTTCATGTAGCTGAGCTCAAGAAGAACTTACTCTCCATCTCTGCATTGGATACAAAAGGTATGAGGGTTGCATTTGTGGATGGCCAAGTCCTAATGTGGCCAAAGGGAAAGACCATAGATGATGTAGTTGTGATTGGAGAGAAAGAGGGAGGTTTGCATAAATTAAAAGGACAACCTGAACATGCCATGGTGCATGAATCCATGGAGCCAAGTGAACTTTGGCATAGAAGACTTGCTCATATGCACTATAGGGCACTTCCAATTGCAAGCAAGGCTATTTAGGGTCTTCCTGAAATCAAGACCAAACATGAAGGTGTTTGCAAAGGATGTGCAAAAGGTAAGAATATTAAGAAGGATTTCCCAAGCAGTGAAAGCAAGGCAAAAGATATCCTAGAAATCATCCACTCATATGTATGTGGTCCTATGTCATCCAGTTCTCTAAGTGGGTATGTTTACTATGTCTCATTTATTGATGACTTCTCCAGGAATACTTGGGTATATGTAATGACCCTTTTTCAAAATTCTATTAAAATGCCAATTTTTTCACTTTTTCCCCAATTTCGACCTTTGACTAGTTTAACTGTTTTGACCTCCAAATCAACCCAAATGCTCCCAAATCTTCTGTAGGAATGTATGAATGGTATTTAGACTTGAATATCAGGTTCAGGGATGTTTTATGGCCCTCCAAATACTGCTGAAAACTTGATTTGTATTCTGATCAATATAGGTAATTTTGACTAATAATTTGTGCATCAAATCCCCCCCGGGTAACACTGAAAATGGCCTTCCAAATGCCTCCAAACTCCCCCAAATTTATGAACAGAGGTATATAATGTGTTAAGTATGTGATTAAGGTCTCATATGCACCATTAATTGATTTTTACTACTGTTCTAACTCTCTCACATTCAACATCAAAAACCCCCAATTCGACCCTTGGGGAAATGGCACTATTTCACCTCCCAATACAACTAAACTGAGTAAAAATGCTTCAAATGCTCAATTACAGTACATGAAACTTGTAGAATACATCCATGGCAGTATATTGATCACAAATATATCATAGAATCATCCATCCATTCGAAATAATCAACATTATAGTGTCATACATCAATGCATTGGGGAAATGGACATTGTTTGCTCATTAATCAATAGTTTTGCATACAACCAGTGGGTATTTCGACCTGAGACTTTCTGAATATTAATAACATAGGATATGAAGCTATTACAATCAGAAATATATAATGAGAAGCTCTCTCAAGAAGCACAAGTGCTCACCAAAAATGCCCTCCCTCAAGGAGCATGAATATGCCTTCAAAACTGGAAATGGTGGAGAGAAAGGGCTGCACTAAACCAAACCATGAAACTTCCTGTAGCTTCTACCTGCAAATACAAACTCCATTAAAGCACCATGAAATACCTGAGTGGCCTCTCCAAACACCAACTTGGATGGGAATCTTTCACCCTCAAAATTGGCTAAGGCAAGAAACTAGTCATCCACTAGCTCTCTCTTCACAAATGCAATTTTTCTCAAATCATCAAAAGCCATTCTCATTCTTCATTTCTACATTTTATAACCAACATTAGCTTTCTAAGGGTCGAAATCCTCTCAATAGATTCAATAGATTTCCATTTAGGAAATATTCCACATTTGCCACTTGTCTCCTAGTTCCAACCTTCCATCTTCTCCCAAATTCGATTTTGAGTCTCTTTGGCTTCTCCAACTCCCAAATTTGACTTCCTTGAGCCTATTTTTGGTGCTGACATGTCATAGTGGTCAGATGTCAGAGGTCAGGTCTGCAATTTATCATAGTTGTCATAGATGCTCCATCATTGGTGTCATAGGGGCTAGGGAATCTAGCCCAAGTGTCCACAAACTTCTACTTTGACTCTTTATCTTCCATGGAGGTTACCAATCCTTCCCAATTCGACCTAAGATGCTCAATGACATGTGTTATGACTTACCAACTCACCCAAGAGTGTTCACATTCCCATTAATTCGAATTTGCAAAAGAGAGATACCATGTATTATGAAAAATCAAGCTAGTGTGGGTCCCACCACCTCCATATGTCTCCAAAACCACTCGCCACTTAGAATTTATCTTGAATTTATTTATTCACCATATTTATTAAATGCTTGAACCCCTCTAATTTCTAAATATCATTTATTATCTTCCTTATTACCATCCCACATGTGCCCATCCAACCTAGGAAACTAGTAGGATTGATGGGATTGTCTTACTATGCACTTATTTGAATGGGGACATTACAGTATACTTCTTGAAAAACAAAGATGAGGTGTTTGATGAGTTCAAGGAATTCAAAACCTTGATGGAGAATCAAACTGATAAAAAGATCAAAACATTCACATCTGACAATGGTGGAGAATTCACCTCAGGTGACTTCAAGAAGCTTTGCAGTGATTCAAGGATTAAGAGGGAGTTGACTACTCCTTATAATCCTCAACAGAATGGAGTTGCAGAAAGGAAGAACATAACAATCATGGAAGCAGCAAGGGCAATGCTGCATGACCAGGATCTACCTATGCATCTATGGGCAGAAGTAGCTAGAACAGCTGTATATGTGCAGAATAGAACACCCCACAAGATATTGGACAACAAGACACTAGAAGAGGTCTTTTCTGGTAAGAAACCTGAAGTCAGCCATCTCAGAATATTTG
The DNA here is from genome assembly GCA_027924585.1 of Larix kaempferi. Taxonomy (NCBI): domain Eukaryota; kingdom Viridiplantae; phylum Streptophyta; class Pinopsida; order Pinales; family Pinaceae; genus Larix; species Larix kaempferi. The sequence continues at coordinate 5,742,289 of BSBM01000063.1, read as the reverse complement.
TTTGTCCAGCGTACACTCATGTCCCAAAGGAAAAGAGGACCAAACTAGATCCTTTAGGAAAGAAGGGTATCTTTGTGGGTTACAGTGAAAGCTCAAAGGCTTACAGAATATACTTTCCAGGGTTCAAGAAGATTGATGTCAGCAGGGATGTAACATTTGATGAAAACTCAGCATTCATCAAATCAAGGAAGGCACCTATCGAAGTTTATGAAGAACCTAAGGAAACTAGATTTCAAGACACTACCATGACTGAAGCAATTCCAGAAGTTGTTCGTGAGTTTGAAGATCCACAAGAACCTGTACATCCACCCCGTGAGGATAACTCTCACAAGAGGAAACCTGCATGGGCTAGAGAGCTCATTCAAGATGTAGAAAGATTTGGCATTCCAGAAGAAGAACACGGAGCAAAGAAGAGAACCAGATCACATACCAGCTATGTTGCTTTACTCTGTGACATTATGAACAAAGAGCCTTCCAATTATGAAGAAGCAGCGGAAAAGAAAGAATGGAAGGATGCCATGGTTGAGGAATACCAATCAATAATGAAGAATGATGTTTGGGATGTTGTCCCAAGACCTAAAGATAAGTCTATTGTGACTTCCAAATGGATCTACAAAATCAAGCATGCTGCAGATGGCAGTGTAGAGAAATACAAAGCAAGATTCGTAGCTCATGGCTTCTCTCAGAAAGAGGGAATAGATTATGAAGAAACTTTTGCACCTGTAGCCAGGTATACTTCCATCAGAACAGTACTTGCCCTGGATGCAGCAATGAAATGGAAAATACACCAGATGGATGTCAAGACTGCTTTCTTGAATGGTGTAGTTGAAGAAGAAGTATACGTGGAGCAGCCACTCGATTTTGAAATACACGATAGGGATTCATATGTGTGTAGATTGAAGAAAGCCTTGTATGGCTTGAAGCAAGCTCCCAGAACTTGGTATGGTAGGATGGCCAGTTTCCTATCTAGCTTGGGCTTTACCAAGAGTAAAGCGGATTCCAACCTTTACTACAAGGTTGAGGAAGGGAATCATGTGATTCTACTCCTGTATGTGGATGACTTATTTGTAACAGGATATGACAGATTGATTGCAGATACTAAGAGGAAGCTTGCTGTTGAGTTCGATATGAAAGATTTGGGAATGATGCATTATTTCCTAGGTATGGAGGTGTGGTAGAATTCAGGTGGGATCTTCCTTGGTCAAGGGAAGTACACAGTAGATATTCTGAAGAGATTTGGGATGATGGATTGCAAGGCCATGGCCACACCCATGGCATCGAATCTAAAGCTTCTATGTGATGCTTCATCTGAGCCGGTTGATGTCTCTATGTATCGTCAGATGATTGGGTCCTTGATGTACCTGACGAACACGAGACCAAATATTTGCTTTGCAGTGAACACATTGAGCCAGTTCCTAATGGATCCGAGGAGTGTTCATCTGGTTGCTGTAAAGCATGTTCTGAGGTACCTGAAGGGTACAGTGGATTATGGGCTCAAGTATGAAGCGAATCAAAAGTTTAACCTGCAGGGTTATGTTGATTCAGATTGGGCTAGTAGTGCTGCAGATAGGAAGAGCACATTGGGGTGCTGCTTCAGTATGGGATCAGGTGTGATCTCTTGGTTCAGCAGGAAGCAGTCCTGCGTAGCACTGAGTCCAGCTGAGGCAGAGTATGTTGCAGCCTATTCATCTAGTTGTGAGGCAGTATGTATATGGAAGCTACTGTCTAAGTTATTTGATCTCCCATTGGATGCTACTGGTATATTCTATGATAACCAGAGTTGTGTGAAGCTATCTGAGAACCCAGTGTTTCATGACAGGTCGAAACACCTAGAGATCAAATATCACTATATCAGGGATATGGTGCAGAGAGGAGCCGTGAAGCTCCTGTATGTTGCGACGGACGAGCAGATTGCAGATGTGCTGACAAAGCCACTAGCCAGGGTGAAGTTCGAGTACTTCAAGGAGAGGCTTGGTGTTCTTCAGATCGATGAAACTTCGAGGAAGAAGTGATGGACACATTTGCTGAAGCCATCCCAAGCATGTTGGAAGGAGGATCCTTCACATGTCTGTGGATGTAAGCACTAGATGATGAGTATCAGGACGATGCTCCAATTACTGCTCTGTATATGCATCATGTTGGATGTTGGATATGATCAGTTGGATCATTTATATTTGTATGTATGTACGCATCGTGTTGATGCTAGATATGATCAGTTGGATCATTTATATTTGTATGGATGTACGCATTGTGTTGATGCTGGATATGATCAGTTGGATCATTTATATTTATATGTATGTATGCATCATGTTGGATGCTGGATATGATCGGTTGGATCATTTTTATGTATTTGTATATGCATCATGTTGGATGCTTGGACCATGTATCTGTATCAGGTGGATACATTGTATGATCAGGTAGATCATGTATGTTGATATGTATCATGTATTTGTATTTGTGTCAAGTGGATACACTGTATGATCAGGTGGATCGTGTATGATGATATGTATTAGGTAGATACTTGGTATGCATCAGGTGGATGCATTGTATGATCAGGATGATCGTGGATGACGAGCTTCTCCAGATGACATGCATCAGGATGACGCCTCGTGCGATGATGATCTGTTGGATCATGAGTATCAGGCTGATACTTGGAGGTCATAGATGATATGTGGCAGGTTGTGCAAATAGCATGTAATCAGTCCTGGGAGATCTTGCCGGTCATGCTGCGGCACATAAATGTTCATGGGGTACTCTTTCCGGTATTGCTATGTAGTATGTAATCAATCCTCAGATATCCGATAGTTTGAGCTGTGTGCTCGTAATCAGTCCTGGGATGAGGTATTACTACGGAGACATGTAATCAGTCCTGGAGATCCGAGAGGTTGAGTTGTGTGCTCGTAATTAGTCTTGGGATGCTCTTTAGAGATCTTGTCGATCGTGCTACGACACATAAATGTTCCTGGGATGCTCTTTAAAGGTTTTGTCTATCCACATGTAATCAGTCCTGGAGATCCGAGAGGTTGAGCCATGTGCTCGTAATAAGTCCTGGGATGCTCTTTAGAGATCTTGTCGGTCGTGCTGTGGCACATAAATGTTCCTAGGATGCTCTTTAAAGGTATTGTGGAGGAGATGCATGTAATCAGTCCTGGGAGATCTTGCCGGTCGTGCTTAGGCACATAAATGTTCCTAGGATACTCTTTCCGGTATTGCATCCGCACATAAAATTAGTCCTGAGAGGCCACCTCTATCAGACCGTTCGCATAGCTGATGAAGACCTGTAGGTGGTGGGCCTACATCCAGTATGAAAAAGGACTGGCTCTGTAGAACTTCCTATGACGAGTAGAGTCAGAGATTGGTTGAGATAGCAGCAGCAGTGACGATGATGATGATGATGATCCCGAGAAGAAGACTTGTCTAGCAGAACTGTGTCGAGAAATACCTTCCTAGTTAAGAGGGAGTGTTGATGTATATGTAACTTCAGAATGTATTTCATCTATGTATTTCATATATATTTATTGTACCCTTATAAGAGATGTGTTATTCCTCTATAAGGAAGTGTCGTCATGTGGATTGACAAGTGTCGCAAGTGTGTGTACTTGCCGATGGGTTATTAGACCACCATGTGTGGGGTCATCCCTGAAATATATATTATATTGTGGATGTATCTAGATAGACAAGTCGGCCCCATAAGGTCACTGGGAAAACAGGTTAAGTATAAATAGAGATCGAGAGATCTCTATTCGGATCATTTGGAAAGACACACTTCTCTCACTCAGAAAGTGGCGCACTAGTGAGGAGGAGGATCATCTGCTCTAGGAGACTATCTCAATTGTATTTTGGTTGTACTTTGGTTGAGCCATTTCTCTCTCTATCTCTAAGGAAGTTGTGGGGTTTTTCACCTTAGGGTTTTCCCCACGGAAACTCTGTGTCTCTTGTCTCTCATGCTTTTGATTCTTGTGATGATTGTCATGCTTATTGTGATTGTTATGCATTGATATACTGTATATGTTATTCTCTCAGTAAAGATCCAAGAGTATTGTGAATTAATGCTCAAATTTTAACAATGCCAAGTCTTATTAAATCATAGGGAATAAAGGAGATCACTTTGCAAAATGTTGATACCATTAAAAATATTATTGCATTTAAATTTAAGGAGAATTTGCGGTGCAATAAAGAGTTAGAGTATAAGGTAAAAATAATATATTATAAGGAGGTCATTAACCATAATCTAAATATTAAAAATATATTTATGCTATAACTAGTATAAATAATAAAATTAGCATTGATAAAACAATAATGAATTCTCACTAGCTCCATAGTGAAAGAGAGCATTGGACAATTCCTAAAATATAGTGGGATGGTACAATAAAGCATTAAAGGATAAGATAAAATTAAAATATTGATGATGATGATGGTGGTGGTGGTGGTGGTGGTTATTAACGTCCCCTAAGACCAACTTTGTTCTATCGAACCTTAAGAAAAAAAGTTAAGAACTTACTTGGATTACTTTAGAATTTTACTTATGTGCTCGAAAAGCTTGAAGCGAAGTTTTCCTAAGTCACTATATTTTTGTTGAATAAAAGGTTATGAAGGTCATTACTATAACAAATATTTTGAAATTGAGATCTAAGTTGGGTGTACACAAGACAATCCAAGAGGAAGTGTTTTTCATCCTCAACCTTCTTAGTCTCACAAAGATGACAAATTAATATACCCAAGGCATGTTAGAAATTGTCCAATGTCCATCTTCACTATGGATATCATGAGAGTTCATTCTTATTTTACTAATATTGATTTTCTTCTTTACACTAGTTAAAACAAAGAAATATTGTTAATCTTCCAGATTGGGGTTAATCACCTCTTTATAGTATCTTAATTTTCTCTTATCTTCTAATTCTTTATCGCACCACAATTTCTTCTTAAAATTAGATGTAGTAATATTTTTTATGTTATTGACATTATGCAAAGTGACCTCTTCCTCGATACCCCAATGATTTGGCCAAGAGTTGACATCTTTGTGCCAACCTCGCTTGAGATGTAGATGGTTTAGACAAGAATTTAGAGCAATATTAGGAATCCTCTTATCATCCATGTTAATTAACTTGTGCTTATACAGTAGGTACCTAGTCATGTCCATTCTCTCAATGGGCGATAGACCTACTTCTATGAGTAGGATAGGATAGGGTGTATTGCTTTTAATTTTAATATTATAGGTTATACAACGTTTTTGGAGTTGCTTAATCTTTCTCCAAGACTCTCTACAGATGTTGTATCCCCAAACTTCACAATCGTATAAAATAACAGGTGTAACAAGAGTCTCAAAGATAAATTTATTTTTATCCCATAATCGAAGGTCGCTAATTTACAAAATTGTTTCCAAGGTCAGAATAAGCTTTCCAGCCACCATTTATCCTTTTCTCAATGCTATAGTTCCATTTAAGCTTGTGATGAAAATTGATTCCGAGATATTTATATGAATTTACCTCCTCCAAGCTATTTTTGTCATATGCAAACTTATCCTAAGTGATATTTTTGGATTCGACTATCATAACCTTTGTTTTGTTAGTGTTAATAGTCAAACCTTTTTTTCCCAAGGAAAAAAGGTCACAATTTTCTATTATAAAAAAACACATTTTACATGGCTTAAAAAGCCTTTCATACATATCATCTATAAATCTGTCACAAAATTTATTCAATAGTAAGACATCTGCAAGTAAATATTTTACAAAAACTGTAGGAAGACTCCTATCTGAAATATGAACTTGGAATATCAGTCCAAAAAAACTTATAATAAAAGTTGCCTAAAAAAAGGGTAGATCATTCTTTCCGTTCAGGGACTTTATGAATCGGAAATTGATAGGCCCGGGGTTATCCTCCAACAAGTCATCATTGTGACGTTCCCATATTTTCCAAATATCATCGCCATACTCCAGACCCTTCTTAGACAACAAATCCACAATGTTGTTCCTCTCTCTATAAACATGGTTGAAGTTGATTGAATGGAACAGAGCAGAAATTTTAGATACTTCCTCAAACAAAGGATTCAAAAAAATGCTTTTTGGTTCTTTGTTCATCTTCATTCAGTTAATGACTAATAAAGAGTCCTCGAAGACTTGAATTATGTGGGTCCCCTTTGAAAGAGAAAGGAGTAACACCGACTTCAACGCCAAAATTTAAGCTCAGTTATTTGTGCACACACCCACCCCCATGGAAAATTTGGACTAGACCAAATATGAAGAGAAAATGATACCACCTTTTAATGGGTCCCCTTGAAAAGGTCCATCAAAGAAAAACCAATGGAATTATTTCTATAATATCCACGGGAACACTCCTCAACTTTGGGCAATACTTCTTTTGAGGAAAGGTATCGAAAATAGATATACTTTTGAAAGCATAGACCTCGGGAGGAGTCATTTTATCTTCAAAAGTGACCAGATTTCAAGCTATCCAAGTAACCCATATAAACAGAGTAGGAGGATATTTAAGACCTTTAGTAGAAATATCATTTAACCAGGATTTCATAGCCTCCTTCAGATCGAATCCATTCCAATCATAAGTGAAACCTTTCACCTAAGAAACAATATTCCACATAATTTGAATATAAGGGTAGCCAATAAAAGTGGGATATGGTTTCATCATCATTCCTGCAAAGGGGATATCTCCCTCGTTCCACATAAAAAAATTCTTTTAAAAAGTCCCGCACATGGATTCTTTTAGCCATCGCCAACCATAAAAAAAAACTTATATTTTAATGGATATTCAAGAGACTAAATCTCATAATGCCACCATAGAGGTGGAGGGAGGTCATGTTCTTCTCTTGCAACTAGATATCCCACTCTCGGCTTATAACTGCCTCCAATGGGGTTCCTGGTCCATATAATATCGTCATTTCTATTGATCAACCTAACATGACAATCTTGAAGACACTTGACATATCTTTCCCATTGATACTTTTCATTATCAAAAAAACTAAAATATTTAGCCTGTAACAATTTTTTAGGATGTTGATCATGAATCATCCCATCTCCAATTTGATACAAATAGATAAAACCTTGATCCTGCAAAGAGACCTGCATATACTTAGGTAAAACATAAGCATCATTACAACCCACCCAAGGATTCGAGCCCAATATAAGTCTTCTACCATTACCAATGCTCCATGTAATCCAGTTAGCAATAAGATCAAAATCATGTGTAGAAGATATCCACATAGTAGACACATTCCTGGTGCATTTGATCCTGGAATGGAACCAATATTTAATGGAGAGGGGGGAAATGTACTTTTGATATACTAACCTAGTCCATAGACTATTGACCTTAAGGATCCTCCAAATACTTTTAGTAGAAAGGTCTTTTGCAAAAATGTGAGGATGCTTGCATCCCCAACCCCCAAACTCTTTATGCATGGAAATATTTTTCCAAGCAATCCAATGGAAAGACTTATCCTGCTTACTACCATTCCACAGAAAATTGAAACTAATTTTCCATACTCCAAAATACCACGAGCACACGATCCATAGAGATCCAGAACATGGGAATAGCTTCTAGGACTGATTTCATAAGAACCATCCCGCCACCTCTAGATAACCAAATATTGCACCATAAATGAATTCTTCTTTCAACCTTACCCAACAACCATTCCCTGTCCTTCAAAATGTAATCATTTGGATTGATAATAAATCCGAGATATTTAATTCCTAGTTGAACATCCACAACAGGAAAATCAAATTGAGATTTGATCCATTAAACCCTATCTAAATCTAAAATCATGAAAGAAACATAATATTTAGAGTGGTTGATAGTCATCCCTATAGCTCTGGAAAATTGATCTAGAACACCTTTTATCTTGTTGATATCTCTCTTAGAAACATCAGTAAAAAGCAATATGTCATATTCGAAAAGCAGGTGAGTGACACATAGATTACCCCCTATCTTTACTCCTTTGAGAGTGCCTAATAGTTTTTCTTTCTAGATGGATTTGTTGAACCCTTCAAAAACCAAAATAAACAACAAAGGGGACAAGGGGCATCATTGTCTGAGCCCTCTCCCCGGTCCAAAAAAAGATGAAGCATCAGTGTTGATAAAAACTGTAAAGGAAATGGTCTGCACATAGGACATGATCCAATTGACAGTGTCTAATTGAAAACCAGTATGAAGTAAAACCAAATGAATATAGAGCCAATTTACATGATCATACACTCTTTTTAGATCTACCTTCAAAATAGATGTTGGAAATTTTTTAACTTTGACCAAATGGAAAACCTCATGTGCTAAGCCAATGGCATCATGGATTTTCCTCCCCTCCAAAAAAGCAAATTTCTCCTGAAGAACCCAGGGGAGTACCCCAAACTCTTCTGGCTATAACCTTTGCCATAAGCTTATAAATACAATTACATAAGAAGATCGGACGGTAATCTTCAAATGAGAGGCTTTTTCTTTTCTAGGTATCAAGGCTATCAACATGGAATTGAAAACAACCAGGATCCTTCCTTTCACTCTGGATTTCAATAACAGGAAACAAGTCATTTTCAAATAATTCCATAAAACCTTCAAAAAATTCCATGGGCCATCTGTTTGGCCTAGGACTTTTATCCACTTGCATAGAACTCATCGCTTCCTTTAACTCCTTCGTGGTCATAGGAAGCTGAAGATCCTGGTTCTGATCATCATTCACTAAAGTTGGAAAATAAGCACATAAAATCATCATATAGAGGCTTTTTTCTCCTTGATATTCCTTGTAAACATTATATAAATTTCTAACGTCGGTTCTCGCCAGATCTTCAAAACATGTCACCTCGTTTCCTTCTTCATCAAGGAGATTCCAAATTGAATTAGAATTCTTTCTTTGTTGAATGTATGTATGAAAATATTTTGTGTTATTATCACCCTTATGTATCCACAATGCTCTTCTCCTCTTCCTCCAATAACAATTTCCTTCACTTAGTTTCCAAATCAATAATTCCTTTTTATCCTCTAATGAAAACCCCTAGGGTTATTCACATAAAAATACTTCGAGGCTTCTTCAATACTCCTTAGCTCCGCACTTTGAAAATTTCTCTTATTAGCAATCCATGGAATTTCCAAAGCCTCGATCTTATTTAAATTATTATTGAAATGAATACTAGCCGAGGTCAAATTAAAAGCATCATAAGGGATCCAATCTCTTTCAATCATCTCTCTAAAATCATTATCTTGCATCCATTAGGAATCAAAATTGAATGGGCTCGGAGGCCTTTTCTAGCCCTTGTTTAATTCTAGAAAAATGGGATGGTGATCAGAATCACAACCTTCTCCAATCCACTGACGAACATAAGAAGAAGATGGGAGAGACACAACATTTATGAGGAATCTATCTAACCTCTTCACAATATATGCTTCCCCAGAACTCATATTATGCCAAGACGGTATCGTTTGATTCCAGGGAATATCAAGAAGAGAAGATTCAACGACTTTTCTAATAAAATAGTCGGATAGAGGGTCCCTCTGAGTAGATTTCCCCCAAATATTTGCAACTCCTAAGGAAGAATTAAAATCACCACCCAACACGAGCCTTTCCATAGATAGGTAACCAGCACTGAGCAACATGTACCAATAATCCATTCTTTGTTTATGGGGCCCATAACCATTGACAAAAGAGTGTGCAAGGCCTAACTCCCTGGAAAATAACACAACTCCCAACCTTGATTGAAAGGCCCAAATATTGATACAAATAAAATGGATTGTATGCCAACCTATAATTAAACCACCCGAGCGTCCAACTACATTCGCACACAAAAAATACCACCCAAGGAGGAGCCTTCTGAGGTCAGCGAAAATATTATCACCACTAGCCATAGTTTCTTGAAGGAAAATCACAGATCGTATGATCGCAAAAATCACACGCTTCAAGGCTAATTTTTTCGAGGGTAGCCCCATCCCTATGCAGTTAAGGGACATATTCAACATTAAGTAAACCCAGAGCAAGGTTTGCATGCTCTAAGTGACATTTTCAACATCATTTTCCTACTCACACAAATATCAATCACTACCTACAATTGTGCATAATCCATGATGAACTGTCTTCCATGCAATCTAGGGTAAATCTTTGCACTACCTCCCAAACCACATTTCGATCTCCCCTTCTTTTCTAAGAGGGACCTCAAATTATAACCGGAGCTTGTCTGACTCTCGAGGGTAGAAACAAATTGAGACTCGGGGAAATTTCGGTTACAAGACAGGGAAGGCCCTAAATCCTTCTCTTCCGCCGAATATGAAAATAACTTCAACTAGAACCCTTTGCACTACTGGAAGGACTGGATTCCACCCAAATCCAAATTCCCAAAAGTATTTGAGGGGTCAGACACTTCTAAAGGAACACTCTCTAACACTGCACCAAGAAGGGGTTGATCCATCTTTGACAAAGAATCAGGATACTCCATTCGTAAAGGGAGTTCCCCGACATCCCATGCCTCCGTTATAGCCTTTGAAACCTCGTTCTATTTCACCAAAGAAGATCTAAACTCTATAAGGGGGGGAGACAACCAAGGGAAAATGTCCTTTTGACGAAAGAGAAACCAAAACGACGGGTTGGACCTTAAATCCCTAGGATAAGACCAAGAATCCTTCTAAGACCATAACAACAGCTTATCTAGACCCATTTCATTCAAACCCGACTCTTCATTCCCATTACTAATCGAAGGTCACGAAGGAGCCTCTGACCCAAAGCCCAAAATACCCCACATAACATCACTGGAAAATCTTGGCTAATGCATTAAGGAAGGAGACTTACTAGTCTGAGACTCTAAAGGAAGAAAACTCAATGAATTATTGCAAGGAGGAGGAGGGAGCCCACCCCCATTCCATAGAGATGATAGGGTTTGATATAGAACCTTCGCTAGATTCCAATATTGCTTCCCATCGACAGAAACTATATCCTCAAAAGTAGCTCCACTAAAATCCACCAACCCCCTCTTTGGGGACTTTCTTTTCCAAATCCTTTTCAGATATAGAAGCTCCAAAAAACCATCCTAGGGATTCCTTCTCTGGAACTATGGAATGCTGCATCATTCCCAGTGAAGGCTACTGCTTATTTTTATCAATGAGACTACTTTCATTGAAATTGCTTCCATCAACTTTCCACTTCTATACCTTCTTACCAAACGGCAAGGAATATTCTCATGCCAAATGCTTGTAAATATGACATTGAGCACATTTGAAGGGAATGTCGATGTAGTCATTAGGTTGAATCCAAGTTTTACAGCCCCTTAGTATAGCAATGTCCTCCTGGAAGCTCCTCTCTTACGTGTAGCTCGACCAAAAAAATTCGCGACTATAAAAATGCCCGTTTCAAAAAAGCCATAATCGGCAATGAGGAAAACTCCCAGCGAGTCCCCAATTTTAGAGAAAACATCTCTAGACCAAATCTCTACAGGAATTCTTGGCATTTTCACCCATGCCACCAGTTTATAAAAAAATTCCGAGCGGGCATTGAAGAATGGGGACCAACGTTTCATCTTCAACATAGATGACCCCCACATCCAAATCTCCTTTAGAAGCCTTGATGCATCCTCTAGGGATTCTAAAATAATGCCAAACCAGCCCTGCGCCGATGTGAATAACTTCGTGGTATACCAAGTGTTTTCACCCAAGAATCTTGTACCCACCTCTTGTAGGTGACCATCTACATATTTCTCCCTATGAACTGCCCTACTAGAGCAATCTCAGACATAGAAATGACCTTCAATAAATCTACATCCTTCCCCAACACCATAAATTTCCTCACCTCCTTTTTCACACACCCATCTTTCCTTTTTCGTTTGTTTGGGGACTCACAACCTTTCAATCTCGACAAAACTTCCTTTTCACCTTCCAACACACCACCTTCTGAAAACCTAGGCGTGCTTCCTCCCTCCTTCGAGCCAGTCTCCTGTGATAGACCATATAATACCTCCTCAAAATTCCTAGATGACATAAACCTTCCTTCTTGAAGCGTCGAAGAGCCTATACTAAGCCCTGACGAAAAAGAGGAAGAAACACTCCCCCCCCCCCCCCCCACTTTTTCTCCCTTGATGGGATGTACCAAAGCATCATCAAGGATTGCATCCCGAGGCCTAGGAAAGGGTGTCATGTTAGAAAGGCGCAATAACTCCTCTATCAACCATCACTGTAGAACTCTGGCACACACCCAAAAAACCTCACCTAACTCAAAAAAAGCCAAAAAACACTCCAAGGACACAGGGTTAAGAAAAAAAGAGTAACACCCACTCAGAACCTTACTCAGTTGAAAGAAGATAACACCCTTGGGAGGATAGGGCTCATCTTCCAATTCGTCGCCATGGATTCAAACCCTGCTCGGCTCAAGCTCTCACCAAAGTTACAAACAACCAATCATGTACTAGAACATGAATATTTGAGAATTCTTAGTTTCCTTTTGAGATCAGAGGGACATCTTGCCATAAGAATGATATCATCATCATGTAGAAGAAGGATGATGACTATGCTAGCCAAAGTTGTGTTGGAACAACCTACTTCTTGCAAACAACTCTCTAATTTGTTGATGTAAATACCAAAAAGGGTAGGCCCGACAAGGGACAACCTTGCTTAAATCCTATATTACATTTAATTTCTTTTGATCAACCGTCAATACTCTTAAACTTGGAAATAACATTCCATACAACCTTATTGCCGCAACCCTCATCTTGAAACGAACTTTTAGCTCTTCTAATATGTTCTACATGACATGTTAGTTCTAGGCACTATGTCAAATGCTTTTCTAAAGTCAACGAAACAACATATTGTGACATATTTGTATTATTGTGACATTCCTCTACAATGATCCTAAGTGTAACAAGGTGGTCCATTGTTGAATGCTAGATTCTAAGCCCAACCTGCCCTTTAGCCATTTTTCCTTGATTTTCCATCCATTTATTTATCTTCTTCTCTAGGATATCCCCATATAACTTGGCTAAAAGAGGGCTAATCATAATTGTCCTATAATTAGATGGATTGTTGTTATCTCCACTATAAAGAGGTCCTTAACCATCATCTCAAAATTAAAAATATATTTATATTATAATTATAGTAAAGAAGAAAATCAACATTGTCAAAATACAATGAACTCTCAGAAGCTCCATAGCCAAAGAAAATATTAGACTAAAAGATTTTGGGTGCGATAAAAAAATTTGTCATCTTTGTAATAGTAAAGTGGAGGATAAAAAAACACTTTCTAACTTTTTAACTAATCAAAACATAATTATAGATATTTAAAAATGTCTTCCCAATATTTTAAAATATAAAAATAAAATTACAACAACAAACCAAGTAATCTTTAGTATTTCTTAAAAAATTTAAAACCTTAAATTGATTTTAATTATCATTAATCATCTTTAATATATATAAATGATCATTAATAAATGTATATCGAATGGGAAAGAACAAAAATCAGAATCATTCAATGCTGGCCCAAAGAAATTGTTGCACATTAATGTAAAAGAGAGAAAACAACTCAGAATTATTGGAAAGATAACGAAAATCAAAATCCATTCAATTCAATGCTTCCGAGAATTGCGAGGCGCATTTGTTGGGAAAGACAGAAAACAACTCAGAATTCATTCAATGTTTACCAAAACAATTCAATGTTGTCACGGGGATATTAAGAACATCTACTATCTTCTAGAGTAATCGATGTTAAGGGGATATCATGTTTGGTTTATTTTTAAACATTAATCCATTAATTTCACATGTTTACTCTATCTATCTCCCCCTTTTCAAGTTTGACCTCCCATTAAATCAAAAGGGATATACTATATAGTGGTTAGTTTTCGTTTAATATTTAATTTAATATTTTAATAACAAAAATTAATTTGTATCAATATTTTGAGAATTTGTGTACAGATGTGTCTAAAAATTTAACTATTTTTAATTTGAATTTGGTATTTTTTAATTTTTCTTTTGTATAATCGGAATTTAGCTTTGTTTTATTGGGATTTAATGGATTAAGCATCACATCCAAAATTCTAGAATTTAACACTTGTAACTTGGATTAAAAAATAATTGTAAAATTTTTAAACTACTTTGTTTGCTCAACACATGTCAATATTCACATATTTATAATTTTATTTAACGATTAAAACAATACCAAATATAATTCTATAAAAATTATATATGAGAAGATTCCCTCTCTAGGTGAGAAGAAAAGCCACTGCTTTAACTGGGTCCTTTGATCAACAGTGCATTCTTTTGCACAAGAGCCTCACAATCTTTTTCTTTAGCAATGAGATTCAACCTACAATTTGGAATGGTAAGTTTTACAAGATATTATATATTGCATGTGATTTCAGTCAAGATAACTTTTAAATAGATTTATTATTTTACATTTAGCTTTAATAATATATATTTCAATATATATTATATTAATATTAAATGTTTTTAGGGGTCTTGACTATAGGCAGGTGGGTGGGGGTGGTTGGCTGTAGCCGTTCCCACCAGGATTTGACCCCACACCACATGATCTTGAGGTGCCTTTACTTTCTGTGAAAACAAAATATTAAATGTTTTTAAATATTTTTATTATTCGAAAACATTTTATATATTGTTTTAACATGTCAATTTTTTTATATAAATAAATTGTTTTTTAATTATTTATTTAAGATGTTACAAATTAAATGTGCACTACACAATTTAAATGTTATTTGAAATTTCAAAACAACTTATAATAATATAAACCATGATAAACCATAGACGTTGCTATTTTGTGCTTTTTATTTACATAATTATTTTATTTATTATTTAAAAAATAAAAAAAATCAACGAGATAATTACTAATGAAGTTTAAGTTAAATTAACTTAAAAGATTGATACATAACAACAACTTATACATAGTTAGAAAATATTGATACATAACAAAATAATATAGTTAGAAAATATTGATAAAAGATTAAAAACTAAATATAATAAAATAATATAGTTAGAAAATATTGATACATAACAACAATTTATACATTAACACAAGCTTACCTAATACATGACTAAGGTCCTAAGCAAAGAGTAAGGTCCTAAGCAAATAATTTAGTAAGACCAAGGTCCTCAACAAATAATTTAATCTATTTTGATTAGGAAAAGATAAAAAAAAAAAATTAAAACTTGAAATCATATATATATATTATAAATTTAATTAATTTATTAAAATCTTATATTTTAATAAAAATAACATAATTTTATATAGAAAATATATTTATATAGAAATCATTGTTTTATTTTAGAAAATTCATAACTTATTTAACTATCTAAAATTAATTCCTCCAATAATAAGAATGACAACCTAAAAATTGATCTCTAATATAGTATAAAACAAGTGTTGCATAGTAGTGGATTCCGGTCGAAGTTAGTAGGTCTAATATAATATAAAACAAGTGTTGCATGGTAGCGGATTCTTGTCGAGGTTGGTAGATCGAATTGTATGCATTGATATTGGTAATTTGGATCGCATACACTACAGCTTAGCACTTCATGCATGAGAGTGGATCAACAAGTGGGCATGATTAAGAACAACAATAATAATAAAAAGACTCTGATTAGTGACAATATGACAATCAGTACTCGACGATTAATGCAATCGATACATCGTTAACAACAACTACAAAGCTAATCCATGAAGAAAAAGCTATTAAAATATGCCAGTACTTAATTTGTTTATATCATGTTTATGATATACAATCGATAGAGAGCCATGCCAAACTTATAATCAGAGGTAATGAGTAGCATTAGCGTTAAGAAAGAGATCTCAGATAAGTGCACATATCGTAGACATCATATCCTAAACTTAACGTATGTATATATGTAGGTATATTTGACACTATAATAATTAAAGAAATGAACCAATATAAACCCGCCATTCCAATAAAATAACCATAACACAACATGATGAAAGGGAGCTAATTTTTGCCAAATTGTTGATGTTTAGGTTTGAGGATTAAGAAACCTCTTAAGACAAAATGTGCTTATTAATAAATATGTCCAATGCATATACCTGTCCTTTTGAAATAATGTTTTTAAGAAGCTATGTCAGAGTGATCTTTTGACACAATGGTTGTTTTGAGTACCCCAATTATTTGGCTATGGTTTTTGGATATTGTTCAAAAAACACTCTAGAATGATGGATGGGAATCCTCCAATTTGGCAGTAATAAAGATAGTAAAGTGGTAATATTTACTCACATCAGAGATGTGATTCAAGGAATGGCAGCATATGGCTACTCCATACAAATACAACGCCTATCCATGGAAGAAGGATGTCAATTGTTTGGCAAGGTAATGTTCAACGCCAATGGTGCTCCTACAAAAATTATAGAGGATACTAGTTTATCTAATTTATGATATAGTAGAGGCTATATTTTAAAATAGATTACATAACATCTCTAACAGAAAACACAATGTATATAATAGAAAATTGGCAGAAGTCGAAGAGTTTACCACATAGAGGATGAAATAGAGAAAGTGGTTGACTCCTCTTGCAGTGGCATACTTGAATAAGGTTGGCATGCGTCTCTCTTGCTTGCATCTTTTGCTCTTTCTTGCTGGCTGGAATAATTCTGTTTCACCTTTGAAGTGAACCTAGAGGAGAATAATTATTGTCAATACATATTGTCCATAATTCTTGTTTATCCTTTTCATGAAAATACCCATGTCCATACCAATGCCCCAAGAGTTTGATAGTTTAGTAAATGGACAAGTTCCTTCATCAAATGCAAAAATAGATGATGAGAATTGATGCAAAAATATATGATGAGAATTAATGCAAAAATAAATTATGAGAATCAATGGGAAGATTACAATCTGCAAAAGGAAACGATTATAGTTTTTATTAATTCTTAGAGGTTTCTAGATAAGGCTATCAAAGGCCACTGCCCTAGTGAATGCAGTCACCACCCTAGCGAATGTCACCACCCTAACGAATGTCAATGTAGGGTTTTTAAATGTTGTTGTTAGTGTTAAAGTCAACCCTCAACTGCAAGAGAGCCAAGCTTAACACATCTTAATGCTCAAAGGAAAATGTTGATTAATTGGTTGAATTAATTATTCAGAGGGGTCGAGAGAATATGCAGACAAAGTGTAAGATAGCTGAAAATATCAAGCTCTGTGATAAGCAAGGATGACCAGACAAAAGGAAGAAACATATCAGGATAGCCAGGGTTCAAAGAAGATTGGTAATGTGTGGAGCAAACTGCTCATTCACACATTATCATGAATAAACATTTTCAGAAAAACACTCCGAAGATGGAATCTGAAGTACTAAATCTCAGCATGGGAAATCACAATAAAAACATACATTATTGATCACGAATCCATAAATAATACCATTTAAAACATAACTGCACAGTATATTCAGATTGAAAGACAGCTTAGAACCTAGCTCAAAATGATAGAAAATCATGTGTAAATTACAGGCCTAAAAAAAACAGAGCAAGGTCTCAGACCTCAGTTTATATCTCTCAATATCATTACAGATTTCTCACACAGCCTCTCGGTTGGAACCTCCTCTCTCTCTACAGTCTCAAATATGCTATTTATAATATTATATCACAATATTCAAGGATCGATGATTTCTTTTTCTAAAAGATGATCTGTTGCAAATTAAAAATAAAGATCATCTCGAGTTTCCTGCAAGAAATCTGGAGATGTTAGTTTGGTTCCCTGCCACCTTTAGATCTAGAACAACCTTTTATCTGTTAATTTTGAATGCCACAATTACGCCCACAATTGCTCTGCCACCTGATTTTTCTCAACTATTCTCCAGCTTATCAATTTACTGCCTCAATGCCTTTGAAATACTTACACTAAACCTCTGATCATTAGGATCCGGAACTGTTTACCAATTTCATGCCATAAAATATAGGAATGATCTTGGAAATAGAATTTGAATGCTGGGAAAGATATTGAAGATTTTGCAGTAGTTTTAATTGACTGTAGAAACCAATAAGTACCACAACAAAAAGAAGTAAAACTGCCCCCATTTTAGTGCCAACAACCATATGTTGTTTTAAGAACGAATACTCTTCTATGATGTGCAATTCAGCATTCCTTCCATGCAGCTCTTCCAATTATTACGAAAACATTTAGAAATATATGACACTTGGTTGCTTTGGCGTTTTCATTCCGTCTTGAAACTTAATGCAAAACTTATATCTGTTGTGGGCTTCCTTGGATGCTTTCCACGCATTGATTTCTCAAAATGTTGGTGAACAATAAACCGATTCTGCGTGTCACTTAGATGATGGGTGGCGTTAA
The DNA here is from genome assembly GCA_027924585.1 of Larix kaempferi. Classification (NCBI taxonomy): domain Eukaryota; kingdom Viridiplantae; phylum Streptophyta; class Pinopsida; order Pinales; family Pinaceae; genus Larix; species Larix kaempferi. Next base: position 5,724,023 of record BSBM01000063.1, on the reverse strand, counting down.
CATGTGAGACATTTGAACTTGGGCTTTGTATTAGCGATGAGATCCTTTTTATGCTCAGCTGGACGTTTATCCTGGCACTTGATGTTGGGATTTCAATGTTTAACATTTGGATTTGGGCATGCGAGTAATGACTATAGTCCCACATAAAAATTATAATATTGAATATGCATGGGACTTAGCAATTCAAACCAACGCATTAAGCATGATTCATGGATTTGTGGACTAAATCCTTGGGATTTGTTTGAGGGATTGCATACTTGGGTGACGTTTATCATAATGTTGGTGCTTGGCAAGAGTGCTTTGATAGTGGAGACTTAGTGTTGGCTTAACGTGGCATATGGTGGGTATGAGGAAACGTAATCATTTAAAATCTTATGGGCATTCCCCAGCGAAGATCAAGGTGCTTGTTTACATACATACTGCCGGAATGTAACCAATTTTGCTGGAGTAAATCCTGGTACCAACAGCTGCATTAAAACCTCTTTGGAGGATGCCATGAGGAGGTCAGTGGATGCATTAAACACATGTTTTAACCCCAAGATTACCGCCTTCGCTTGAGCAATAACACCGTAATCTTATCAACCAATGAAGTCACAATTAAATGGTATTAAATATTCCATTAAATTTTTTTTTGTATACAATGTGAAACTATGTAAAATCAACACAAATTTATGGTCAACCACCAGATTAATGCGTTGTCAACACATTAGTGAAAACAATATACCATTGCCTTTTGTAGGTATAATAAAAATATATAGCCATACAGAATAAAGGCATTCCTAAACATGCCAATTTTGTACTTAGGTATTCAATACGTGTTCGATCCTTTCAGAAAGAGTTATTTGTAGCTCCCAGTGAAACCAGTGTGTAAGGAAGGGACCAAGTTCAAGTGTTGATTTTTTAGTTAATTTCAGAATGTAGTCAATAGAATCTAATCCACCTATCCTGCTCTTTCAAAATGTTGTCAATACACCTATCGTGCTCTTTCAAAATGTTGTCAATAGAATCTAATCCATCTATGTTGCTCTAATGCATCTTGTTCACCAAATTTGGAATTATGTTATAAAGACATAATATTTATGAAATAATTTTAAAGAATTTAAATCGGTTTTAAAATTGAATAAAATTTATGAAGCATCGTTCTCTTTAGAATATTAGATCAAAATAAAGGGAATATGCCTTCAGGAAGTAGCGTAGAAGGTACAACACTTACCACTTACTGTATAACATGCACTTTTCATTTATAGGATACATAATAAAAAAATGTGTTTGTGAACCATAATCCAAACAATAAGAATTATAGCTATAGTCTGCTGCGAACTGATGGACTGCAAACATAAAACAATAGATTACAGCTATGGCATTATTACGAACATCTGGGACTAAATAGTAAGAATTGTAGCAATAACTATAGAGCAATAGACATACTCGAAGATCTGCCTTTGTTAATACAACGCATTGGTATATATTATCTTTGCTTGGCAACTTGCAACTAGAACGTACTAAAGGTGTTACAAATGTATATATTCATTGTGTTGAGAGGTGCTCTCTACAGCCTAATATGGGGGAGATCTTGTAACGTTCCTCTTGTAATGTCGCTATAAATAATATTGCTGATTATGATGGAGATGTTGTAACATTTGTCGAGTATGATGGAGATGTTGTAACATTACTTTTTACTTCTAAAAAGTAAAAAGAATAGTTGACATAAAAAGTAGAAACATGGTTGCATTGATTTCAACAATGCTTAAAACAAATATTAGAAATATAATAAGTAAAAAAGATAAAGAATAGCTGACATAAAAAATAGAAACATGGTTGCATTGATTTCAATAATGCTTAAAACAAATATTAGAAATATAAGAAGTAGAAACATTGTTGCATTGATTTAAAAAAAAATTACTATAGCCGGCATAAAAAATAGAAAAAATAGAATGGATTTGAACTTTAATAAAAATACATGGTTGCATTGATTCAACAATGGGTAAAACAAATATTAGAAATATAAGAAGTAAAAAAGATAAAGAATAGCTAACATCAAAAGTAGAAACACGGTTGCATTGATTTCAACAATGCCTAAAACAAATATTAGAAATATAAGAAGTAAAATAGATAAAAAATAGCTGACATAAAAAGTAGAAACTTGGTTGCATTGATTTCAACAATGCTTAAAACAAATATTAGAAATATAAGAAGTAGAAACATTGTTACATTGATTTAAAAAATAAAATGCTCTAAAAAAATAAAATGGATTTGAACCTTAATAAAAAAACATGGTTACATTGATTTCAACAATGCATAAAACAAATATTAGAAATATAAGAAGTAAAAAAGATAAAGAATAGCTCACATAAAAAGTAGAAACATAAGAAATAAAAGAAAAAAAAAGTAAAAAATAGACAACAAATCATCTCACTACTTACCAATAGACAACAAATAAAATATTATAGCCTACATAAAAACTAGAAATATAGGAAGTAAAAAAATATTATAGATGACATAAAAAATAGAAATATAAGAAATCAAATAAAGAAGTAAAAAATATATTATAGGACACATAAGAAGTAAAAACAAAAGAAATACAAAAAAATTACTATAGTCGACATAAGAAATAGAAAAAATTGAAGTGATTTGAACCTTAATAAAAATACATGGTTGCATTGATTTCAACAATGCGTAAAAGATAAAGAAGTGAAAAAAAATTATAGTTGACATAAAAAATAGAAATATAATAACTAAAATAAAGAAGTAAAAAATATATTATAATAGACATAAGAAGTAGAAACAAAAGAAGTAAAAAAATTACTATAACCTACATAAGAAATAGAAAAAATAGATATTTCAACAATGCATTGTTTTTTACATGTATTTATTGAATTCATCAATTTGATTAAAAAACACATTGTTGCATTGATTTCAAAAATGCATTGTTTAATAAACCAAACAAATGTTCTTCAAACACGCAAGATGCATATTAATTTGATTATTTGCATTGATTTCAACAATGTATTTTTTTTTGTTATTTACATCTATAACTCCAAGCAAAAAGGGTTTTGAACCTTGGTCTGTAGGTTAACAAAAACCCAATAACCTTACTGCTTACCAATATACCACACACAAATGTTGTTAAATAAAACAAGATGCATATTTATTTGATTCGTTGCATTGATTTTAGCAATGCATATTTTGTTTTGTTTTTTACATATATGTATTCAATTTATCAATTTAATAAAAAGAAAAAAAAAATTGCATTGATTTCAACAATGCATTGTTTTTTGTTATTTACATTTATACATTAAATTTATATATTTAATAGAAAAAACTATTTGCAATGATTTCAACATATTAAAGTTTTTTTCCTCTAGTTTAAGGTATATTGTGGATCCTCGTGATAATATTGCAAATAATGAAGATATTGATGATCAAAAAAGAAAAGTACGACAAATGTATAGAAGAGAAAGAGAAAAAAGAATCATCAGAACATATAGAAAAACCTAGAAAACACGACCGTGAACTAAAAAGATCATGAAGATGTATTATTTGTGCAGAGGGATTCTCAAAAGCATGAATGAGAGATAATTTCAGGGTTATATAGGAATGAATATATAACTACCAATGAATATGAAATACTTGGATACATGGAATGTGATAACAAGGAAAATGAAACTATAAATATTGGAAACAAAGAACAATGGGGACTCCCATTTACAACAATATCATGAGTAAAAGGTCTGGATGGTATTCCTCCTTTCACATGTGATCGATACAAAAAGATGACAAAGGGAGCAGGAGTGGAATCAAGAAAAAAGGAAGAAGAAATATCAAAGTTGATCACATTGTAATATATTTGATCAAATCTCTTGAGGTCCAAACCTTTGTTTCCCTTCACTAAAAAAATGTGCAAACCTTTACTTTAATAATTTACTCAATCCTTAATACTTATTACTTACATTATGATAATCGTCATAATCTATCTGTGTTTTCAACTTAACTTGTTCCTTACAATGTTTATCAAACTCCAATTTTGTGTGACCGCCCATGGCTGAAACCAGCCTAGATCCAAATCCTAGGCTCTATCAAGTGCCGAGAGGGATCAAATCTCTCGAGGTGCAAACCTCTTCTCAGGTATTTCACTCAAGGAGGTTTGCACCTCGGGAGATTCAATCCCTCTCGGTGCTTGATAAAGCCTAGGATTTGTATCTAGGGTGGTTATAGGGAAGTTGAGTTATATGAAGGTGTGCCATCACTTTGTAAGTGTAAGAGGGTGGGTTGTAGGATTAGAAGTGGACCCTTAGTTTTAATAGAGTGGGTGACGGGGAGTGAGGGTGTGGATGGGTGAATCCACGAAGCTGGTTCACCATTTTTGGCAAGTGGAACCCAAAAAAAATATTTTTCATACCTTCGATCGAGGTATTTTCAAGCCCTCGATCGAGGTTTAAAACCTCGATCGAAGGTATGAAAAATAATTTTTTTGGGTTCCACTTGCCAAAAAATGGTGAACCAGCTTCGTGGATTCACCCATCCACACCCTCACTCCCCGTCACCCACTCTCTTAAAACTAAGGGTCCACTTCTAATCCTTTTTGGCAAGCGGAACCCAAAAAAATTATTTTTCATACCTTCGATCGAGGTATTTTCAAGCCCTCGATCGAGGTTTAAAACCTCAATCGAGGGTTTTAAAATACCTCGATCGAGGGCTCGGCAATACCTCGATCGAGGGTTTTTAAATACCTCGATCGAGGGTTGAAACGAGACCTCGATCTAGCTTTTCAAAATATCGATCTAGCTTTTAAAAGCTTGATCTAACTTTCGAAAAGCTCGATCTAGCTTTCGAAAAGCTTGATCTAGCTTTTGAAAAAATAAAAAAAGGTCCACAACCTTTTTTTAAGGCCCTCGATCAATCAATTTGATTGATCGAGAGTTTTAAAATACCTCGATCGAGGTCTAGTTAAAACCCTTAATAGAGGTCTAATTAAACCCTCGATCGAGGTATTTAAAACCCTCGATCGAGCAAATAGCTCGATCGAGGGCTTAAAAAATACGCTGAGAGCCCTTTTCACTACAGAATGAAAGTTTTTTCTACCTTCCACAGAGTTAAACCATGTCATTAAATGCTCATTAATGAGTGGAATTGATACCATTGCATTCATCAACGAATCCTCTATCCAGATACATAAAATTTATGAATTTTTATCTTCATATGTCTTTTGTTTTTAAATTTATACTAAAACTTGCCCTAAAAAACCCTACCGACAACTTCAATTAAGCTCAAAGATAAATCCACGACATTCAAAATACACATCCAAAAAATTTGAAAAAATACACAAGCCCTAGATAAACGCGTTCTCTTTAAAAAGGTAATTTTAGTTTTGCAAATTATGTAAAAAATCAAAAGATTTCGTGCACACACACACACATATATGCAAAATGTGACTTAAACATTCATTGGTTCGTTTCGAAAAATAATAATAAATATAATTTTTCGAGAAAAATTAAAAGAAAAAGATGTAAGCCCTAGTGCATTCTGTCTAGATCATGTTCACATATTTCATTTTTTAAATTATTATTTTAACATTAAATTATTGTGCACACACACAAACTATTTGTTAATTACTTTTCAAATTTTTAAGTACACACGTTTCATTAAATGAAAATTCGACACGATATATGACATTGGTATATTTTGAAAAAAATATCATTGGAAAGCAAACATAATTCTCTACATTTCATTTTTCAACTGCATGTCAAACTTCATGTGGCAAGTATGAGTTTCGAGGGCTTCAATTTAATACATGGGTAAAATTTCTATTTTTCACCGTCATATTTGGCCAAAAAGAGTTAGCCATCTTCATGGAATCACCCGAATGTGTGTTTTTATGTGCTTTCAAAACCATATAAATGCATACCCTCACTCCACATATACATGCTTGAAAAATCACACATACGTACACTCTCACCTTCCATCACCCACACCTACCCTCTCGAGAAGTGAGGTTGGGTGGTGAAGAATGAAGGGGTATGCATAGTGTACTTGCAAGTTAGTGGAAGTGAGCATTTATGGACCCTATTAATGTGAGTGGTGGGGGTTGAAATTGTAGATCAATAGCTCCACACCATCCAGGAGTAATACAAATAACACATTTAACCCAACAATGTAAAGATGCCCATTCATGTGCTAGGTTTGTAATATATATCATCATAACTTAAAATATATTAAAATATAGGTGAAATATTTTTAATATATTTTTCATCACTTATGTGAAATTTTTTAAACAACATTAATGATTATAAAGTTTCACATATTGTAATAATAATATTTAGGGAAAATTTTAAGAATCCATAATTTTCTCAAAGTGTAGAAACCTTGGCAAATCTTACTAATTCTTAAATTTGCAACCATAAAATGTTTGGCTATTTTAAAAAGGAATTATTCAAATTTCAAAGGACTTTATATAGTTTTTGAAAAATTTTGACAATTTTTAGAGTAAAAAAAAATTATCCCATGGAATTTGGGCGAATCATATTTAAAAAGAAAACAAATTAGCAAATATTTTTTTGGAAAAAAAGGTTGAAAATATCCCATGGGATAAATTTCGCCCCTAAAAAAGCTTGAATAATACAATCTTAAATAGATTGATTACCATGCTACATCTTAAATGGGATATATAAATGCAAAATTACATAAACACTTTATGGTATTTACATTATAATGAAATTTAAACCTCATAATAGTTGTTGTTCATGTTTTTTTTTCACACAATGAAAATAGCATACTATTAATAAACAAATATATGAAATTTAAACCTCATAATAGTTGTTGTTCATGTTAAATTGCTTTTTAACATAAATATATGCACAATTTACAATAGAATTGTTTCCTAAATTGAAAGTTTGATCATAAAGTTGTTGTCATTTATCTTAAATCGTCTTTGTTAACGTATAATTAGCAATTTCCCATGTAGATGCAAAGACACATTGTAGTATGAAAATAATCATATTGTAGTAGATAATCAGTACATGTGAATCAAAGATGCCCATATTAAGAAGTAACCATCACTATATATCCATATTAATTCGTATCTATCATGCCTCGAGAGGGATAAATGAGAAGGAACTCTAATATTTGAGCATGTAGATATAGGCACATAAACTAAAGAGACATACCGTGAAAATCAAATCAACAATCAACTAATCATGTAACAAATTAGATATCATAGATCATTACACAGAAACTAGAAGCAAATAAGAAGAAAAAATGATGTATTTCATTAACTTTAATGAATGGAGGTGAACAAAATATATAGCAAGGTAATTCAAATTAGGTCAAGAGGCTATTTGAATGGTTCATGCAGTACTTTGAGACTAGTCAAGATTAACTAGAGATAAAGACCCTTAGTTAGCCAACACACTCACCTAGACTTAGTTTAAATAACCCAAGACTACCCAATCACTAGTTTTGACTGAGTGATGTACAAGCAATTGACTCTATGTGCATGCAAATCCCTAAAATCACTCAGTTGGGGTGCTTAGGGATTTTTAGGGCTAGTTAGGGTAAGTTAGGACCTATATTAGTGGAGCGCATCTAGTCATCAACTAGTTCCAACCTCAGTCACTCCTAAAATCAGGGAACAATTCCTCAAATAAGGGAATGTGCCCCTAAATCAAGGAATGTGCCCCCAATTCTACGAATCCATCTCAGGGTTGAATTAGATGGTCAATTTGGATGGGGTTTGGCACACTATAATCATTAGGTTAAGTTCTAGGTGGCTAGGTAGAGGGTTGTTTGCTCTAACACCTCGCCATAAGCCTAACTTGGTGAAAAATAAAAAAATGACAAATGGGTCCTGGCAATTTGCAGCCATATTAGGTACCCATGCACACAATATTCTCTATAAACTAGGTAAGAGGGGAAAAACCACATGGGAACCCCCCCGCCATAGAAGAGAACGTGAAGAGAAATATTTAAGAAGATTGCTCAAAACATGCTTTCACTCCCAAAGTAGCTCTCAACTGGGTGAATTGCTTATTAATGAAGGTATTTGCAAATATCTCTGTAAACCTTGTGAACTCATCCTTTTGAAGTAAATGTGAGTCCATTCACAAAATATAAACACTTTGAAGTTCTTGAATGGTGGTTCTTGACCACTCCTTGCTTCGAATGGAGGAAATCCCTTAAAGATTTTATGCAGAACTTGGTGAATTGTAGGAGAAAACGTTGTAGATCCAAAGAATGAGAAGACATTCTAGAAGTCTTCTTCAATAAGAACATGATTTATGACAAGTTCTCCAATGGATTCTTCAATTTGAAATTGATTTGGGACAAGTTCTCCAATGGATAGAAGAAATGTGTAGATCACCTCTTCTTTTGGGCTTGTAAAAGGGTCTTCCTTAGCTGAGTGGTGGATCATGGATGTGCATATGTCCTCGTAGTCCATATGTTGTAAATATTCTGGGGTCTTTGTCATCCTCTCAATGTATGTGAATATATCCTCGTAGTACATGTCTTGTGAAGCTACTAGGGCCTCCTTCAACAAGATTGGTGTGATACCCTCATTTTGACCCCTAGATTATATTGGTTTGATAATGTAAATGTTGTAATAATGCAATGTATGATTACTAATGTGGAGGCCAAGGCAAAGGCCCCGTTAGTGAATGCCTATAATTATAAAGGCGCGTATTTCTATATTTTGTGAACCATGTTCTAGTAAGCCATGGGAAATTGTAAAATCAATATAATATTTACAGTGAAAATAAGCCCAAGAGTTGGCTATGGAAGCAACAAAAATGAGGGGCTATGTTATCCACTAAGGAGAGGAGGGGGTTTGAGAGAGGGTCAACCCTCTATTTCCAAGTGTCATCTTGAGGACCCATCTCGACTTACCTTGCTGATATTTAATTATGCTGTAAGAAGCCAACTAAGAAATAGCTCATGAATTTAATGGAGCATGGGATGAGCCCGGAAATTCGTATGTCATGTTATGGGCTTAGTTTACTTGACCCATAAGTCAATTTCCCTCGTGGGAATTCATTTCCCTTCATCCCCATTCCATTGTTGGGAAACCAGAGGGAAATTCTAAGCATGCTATGCATTTCCAGCAAGAGAAACAACAAAAATCATAACCTGAGAAATACGCATATTTTAGTGTTAAAAACGCCCATAAATTCATGTGGAGTGTGAAATCTAGTGGAGGATCCATAGACCCAAACCCTAGGGTGAATTTTAGAGTGTCAAAAGCCCGAAATCTATGGGAGAATGCCTTGATGGGAGAATTCATTATATATGAGAAGATTCCCGCTCTAGGTGAGAAGAAACACCACTGCTTTAACTTGATCCTTCAATCAACACTTCATTCTTTTGCACAAGAACCTCAAAATATTTTTCTTTAATAATGATATTCAACCTATAATTTGGAATGGTAATTTTTACAAGATATTATATATTGCATGTGATTTCAGTAAATATCATTTTAAAAAAAAATTATTATTCCATTGTGATTAAAACTTATATTGTGTTGTGGATTGACATTTAGCTCTAATAATATATATGATATTAATATTAAATGTTTTAAAATATTTTTATCATTAGAAAATGTTTTATATATTGTATTTTAACATCTTAACATTTTTATATGAATAAATTGATTTTTAATTATCTATTTGGGATGTTACAAATTAAATGTGCACTATAAAATTTAAATTTAAATGTTAATAATTTGAAATTTCAAAACAACTTATAAATCAGAGATGTTGCTATTTTGTGGTTTTTATTTACATAATTTGTTTATTAGTATTTAATAAAAATAAAGGAAGTCACATAATCACTAATGAAGTGTAAATTAAATAATTTTAAAAGATTAAAAACTAAATATAATAAAGTAATATGGTTAGAAAATATTGATACCTAACAACTTATACATTAACACAAACTCACTTAATACATGACTAAGGTCCTAAGCAAATAATTTAATCCACTTTTATTAAGAAAAGACAAAACAAATTATATATTTGAAATCATATGTATAAAATTAATTTTATTAATTTATTAAAATTTTATATTTTAATAAAAATAACATAATTTTATATAGAAATTATATTTATATAGAAATTATTGCTTTATTTTAGAAAACTCATAATTTATTTAACTATTTAAAGTTAATTCCTCCAATAATAAGAATGACAACCTAAAAATTGATCTCTAATATAATATAAAATAAGTGTTGCATGGTAGCGGATACTTGTTGAGGTTGGTAGGTCAAATTGTATGCATTGACATGGGCAATTTGGATCGCAGACGCTACCGCTTATCGCTTCATGCATGAGAGTGGATCGACAAGTGGGCACGATTAAGAACAACAATAACAATAAAAAGACTCTGATTAGTGACAAGATGAAAATCAGTACTTGACGGTTAATGCAATCGATACATTGTTAACAACAACTACAAAGCTAATCTGTGAAGAAAAAGCTATTAAAATATGTTAGTACTTAATTTGTTTATATCATGTTTATGATACACAATTGATAGAGATCCATGAAAAACTTATAATCATAGGTAATGAGTAGCGTTAGCGTTAAGAAAGAGATCTCAGATAAATGTGTATCATAGACATTATATCCTAAAATTAATATGTGTATATATATACGTATATTTGACACTATAATAATTAAAGAATTGAACAAATGTTAGAATAAACCAATATAAACCCATCATTCCAATAAAATAACCATAGCACAATATGATGAAATGGAGCCAATTTTTTCCAAATTGTTGATGTTTAGGTCCAAGGATTAAGAAACCTCTTAAAAAAAAGTGCTTATTAATAAATATGTCCAATGCACATACACTATCCTTTTGAAATAATGTTTTTAAGAAGCTATGTCTAAGTATTCTTTTGACACAATGGTTGTTTTGACCGCAATTATTTGGTTATGGTTGTTGAGATAAAAGTTCAAGGATTTTGCAATCATTTCATTTTAGCTTCCTAGTCGAAGGAAATCAGGGAGATGAAAGGATTGTAAAGGATTAATAAAGTGACACTAAAATATTAAAAAGTTTGGTCCACCCTGGGAGTATGAAGTATGAAACTTCGGGCATCATCATTGCCACGTTGAAGCCATGCAACATATGTAAGTTTCAAAGGGAACCACCAACGCCAAGTTTAATCCCTGCACCCTATGAGTATGAAACTTCAAGAACCATCACCACCACGTTGAATCCATGTACCCTCGTTCTAAACCTATTCATTGGTTTGTGGTCTCATGGTGTTCTCCGCTGTGATTGTATCCTTGTGATTTGTTGTTTTTTTGTTGGACATAACCCGCAATAGAATGTTCACTCTGTGGATAGCTTGTCATCCACCTTAATAAAAGCAAGATGGTTGGTGCTATGAGGAAAGAGGTCGTCTAAACCCTTTTTTCATCCTTTAAGCACAAAGCATAATTTTTCAAAGGCGAGAGGCAACCAAATTCGATGCTTTGGAAAAAGCATTACAATTCCATCAAAATCAGAGGAATACTCAGCCAGTCATTGCTTTGATTATGTGGAAAACGAAGACCTTGTCGAACAATTGAAGATGTTTGACTTTCAAGTATGAAACCATGTTAGCATAGGAATTTCGGGCATTGTAAATAGATTTTATGGTACAATTCTTGAGCTTATTCTTATTGAAAGTAGTTGATGGTTAAGATGTAGTTCATATAGGTTTTCTTGAAATGAGACATTTCTTTGGGATTCCATGTAGAGAAATGAAGTGGTGTTTGAAGCCATGGTCAGAAATTATGAGAGGTAAGCTTTTTTAGTGGCTTTATCCTACATAATATCTAAAATATACTCCAAAATATGCATGCATTTATGTAACCACTGACTTGTAAATCTTAATGTATGTGAAGCCATTTGAAAAATTCAAGAGTAGTATTTCAAAAACTTATAGGGTCTCACACAGCGCAGGGAATGAGTGAGACTACCTTTGCACCATCCAATGGGAGTGGAGGTATTCAAAACTAGTCAACCAATGGATTTCTAACAAGGAGAGATGCAGTCCCTGGAATGAATGCTACAACTTCTTGGTCAATTGGCTAATTCATAGGGTAAGATATGTCTCTATCTCCATTTGTAATGAGGAAAACTGAAAAAACTTATGGTGTGCTCTTAGAGGTTTATCGTTTGTGTTTTAATTTTTTCTTGTCACTTCGTAATTTGTTTAGACAATGTTTTTTGAACAATATCAAAAAACCACTCCGCAATGATGGATTATTGCCAAGGAAATCGATTTAGACATGGGGATCAATAGTTCTAATATTGAGAAAAATTCCACCCTTCACGAGATGCAAAATATGAGACTGTCTACATGTCCGAAGGAAAATAAATTTCTTTTGATACTGGATGACATGTGGAATTCAATACAAATTGAAGAATTGGGAATCCTGTAGTTTGGCAGTAATAAAGGTAGTAAAGTGGTAATATCTACTCATAGCAGGGATGTGATTCAAGGAATGGCGGAATGTGACTACTCCATACAAATACAAACCCTATCCATGGAAGAAGGATGTCAATTGTTTGATAGAGTAATGTTCAAATCCAATGGTGCTCCTACAAAAATTATAGAGGATATTGGTTTATCTAATTTTTGATATAGTAGAGGCTATATTTTAAAATAGATTACATAACATCTCTGACAGAAAACACAATATGTATAACAGAAAATTGGCAGAAGTCAAAGCAATTTACCACATAGAGGATGAAATAGAGGTAGCATATCTGGGAGAAAGTGGCTGACTCCTCTTGTAGTGGCATACTTGAACAAGGTTGGCATGCATCTCTCTTGCTTTCCAGCTACATGCATCTTTTGTTCTTTCTTGCTATCTAGAATAATTCTCTTTCACCTTTGAAGTGAACTTGGAGGAGAATACATATTGTCAATAATTCTTGTTTATCCTTTTCATGGAAATATTCATGTCCATACCAATGCCCCAAGGTTTTGATAGTTCAGTAAATGGACAAGTTCCTTGATCAAGTGCAAAAATATATGATGAGAATCGATGTAAAAATATATGATGAGAATCAATGCAAAAATAGATTGTGAGAATCAATGGGAAGATTACAATATGCAAAAGGAAACAGTTATACTTTGCATTAATTCTTAGAGGATTCTAGATAAGGATACCAAAGGACACTTCCCTAGTGAATGCCACCACCCTAGCGAATGTCAATGCAGGGTTATGTTAGGGTTTTAAAATGTTGCATCAAAATATCTTTGGAGGATGCCATGAGGAGGTCAGTGGATGCATTAAATGTTAATGTTTGGTTGAGATTTGATCTTTAATTCCTTCAGATGTTGAAACTTGAAACAATGAGACCATTCAATCACATGAAATTCATACAACCATAACACAAGATATACCCTGGGGGAAATACTCAAAACAATGAGAACAAAAACCCCAACAACTCTTCTTAATATAATATAATGGATAATAGATAATGTCTTTCTTTTACAACATAACATATTGCTTTCGGAAGATAAGAGATCACCAAAACACTCTTGGTGAAGACAAATAAGCAATAGATAAGAGAGATCAATTGGATGTGTTTTCCAATGTGCCCATCACATCAATATATAGCAAAAATCACTGCCATGCAAGGAATATCAAATCAATGCATGAAGGATAATCCTCCCATGCAAACCATAGCAAGTTATTTTCTTGGATAGTTGCAGTGCACTTCTAGTTTCTTCAATCATGCGCCAAAAATGTGCCAGGCCTTTCTTTCTTAAATTGAAACCATGCTTAACTGAATTTGGAGTGAACTCGCCTCATAATTGAAGTAGGAGCACTTAGTTAACAAGCTAACATAAGTGTCATCATGCAATAGGAGCAACTTTAGTGTTGTAACTTAAGTGTCGTATTTTAACTTTTAGTTTAACTAAAGTGTCGTCATGCAAAAAACTTTAGTAAACTAATTCCTTTTTAACACTTTAGTTAACTTTTCTTAACTGAAAATCATGTTGATTGATTTTATTGAAGTGATCACTAAGTTCTCCTTTAGTTAACTGATTGCATATCTTTAACTGAAGCATTTATTGAGGCATATGTTGGTTGTGGAGCTTGATCTTCCTTATTCAGAGGTTGTGTTTCAGCCGTGTCTGGATCCCATCCCATGACAATGTGGTTTTGGGGGGTTCCCCCCCAAAAAAATAGTCTCCATGGGGGTTTCGGGGGGGGGGGGGGTTCGGTGACTAGTTTGGGAGCCCCGCCTTAGCAAGGGTTCAAGGGCAGCTCCCCCGTAGTGAAAATTTCAGAAAAAATGCCTTGTAAAATGTTGTAATTTCATAGTCATGACTTGGTCAATAATGAGTGATTTATAGGCCCATGGTATTGGGTGTTCCATAGTTTTTTCCCATGGTAATCCCTCTTTAAAAGGAAGGCGTTGTAATACGGTCGTGTATTATAGCATTGTAAATATCTCTGATTGTGTAAGAGAGATTGTGAGAGAGTGAAGAGGAAATTGCAACGGATGTGCTGTGGGTTGTATCCCTTCATTTTGTTGGATGGTATAATAATAATAAGGACTGTAAATTTCTGTGTGGACGTATCCCATCTTGGGTGAACCACATTATATTGGTGTCTCTTTTGTGATGTGTTTTATGTGATTTATATTTGCATCTTGTTTATTGTTATTTCTTTGCGATCTTGTTTTTATAACAGCATACATTGTTACCTAACTGAAGCTTTAACCATTCGAGTTCTCTTTAATTAGTTGAAGTGTCTGCATGGGAAATTTCGAATTCTCTTGATCTCTATTCTTTATCTTTTATTTCTTTATCTTTTACTACATTGTCAATATGTGCTAACTTTAATTATGCATCACATTACATTATACTAAGAAGAATTATCAGATGCGTGATCATATTATATTATTCCGGACCAAATGATCATTATGCTAAAGTAATTCACTTTAGAGGTGATCGATATCTAAATGAGACTTAATAGCAACTGGTGATCATGGTTAATAATACATCACACAACATTAAATGCTTTTAACAAATAAAGCATGACCTTTATGCGAAAGGTCTACCTCTATACAAGAGGTCCATCCCATGGATACCTTTATACAGAAGGTTCACATGAGAATCATGAATTGAAACACAAGTCCGTAGCCTTGTCAAAAATACTTTACAACATCATTACTTTGATAAATTACCTCTATATAGGAGGAATAACCTTTACACTGAAGGCAATCAAAGTGCTCACCTCTATACATGAGGATCAATATTGGTTGCACAAGATTGGTTTGGAGAATGTCTCCTGATGATGTACATTTAACACTCCCTCTCAATAAGGGAGGCATTATATACCATACCAAGCTTGTCTTAGAATTACCTAAAATTCGTTACTGACAGAGGATTTGTTAACACATGCAATCTTCTCATCAATAGCAATGTACTGAAGTTTCACTGTACCTTTTTGGACCATGTTTCAGATGAAGTGATACTTCATTTCAATGTGCTTCGACTTGTTATGAAACACTGGGTTTTCAAAAATTTTGATGCAACTCTGATTGTCACACCTAATAACTATAGGCTCAAGCTTTTCATCGAACAAACCTGCAAGTAGCTTTATGAGCCACACTGCTTCTTGGAAGGAAACACTAGCAGCTATGTATTCTGCTTCTGTAGTGCTCTGGGATACAGAGCCCTACTTCCTGCTAGACCAAAATATCAAAGTTGATCCTAGGTTATAACAGTAGTCAGATGTACTCTTATGGTCAACAATGATTCCTCCCTAGCTTGATTCTGTATAACCAAGTAACATGACACCTCCACTAGAGGCATATCTGAGTCCATATGAAATTGTACCTCGAAGGTACCTAAGCACATGCTTAGTGGCTATCCAGTGTCTATGTCTCGGATCAGACATAAATTGACTTAGAATTATCATGACATAACATACACCATGAATCAAATATATCAAGTACATTAGCAAGCCTATAAGTTGTTTATACAAAGTGGGATCTACTGGATCTGATCCAAATCCTAACTCATGAAGCTTCCTCAAATTGGAAACCATCAGTGTAGTCATAGATTTGCCATCTATCATGCCAAACCAGCACAATATATCCACAGTGTACTTCAGGAGCTAGCAAATTTGAGGCATATTCTGGTTTCTCCTTCTCAAACTCTGAAGGGGGAGAATCAGACTCGGGATCCTCCATCTCTGAATCACATTGAATCTCTTTCGATCTTTTGAAAGAAACTTCCTCATGGAAGGTAA
Organism: Larix kaempferi; assembly: GCA_027924585.1. Classification (NCBI taxonomy): domain Eukaryota; kingdom Viridiplantae; phylum Streptophyta; class Pinopsida; order Pinales; family Pinaceae; genus Larix; species Larix kaempferi. The sequence goes on along the minus strand of BSBM01000063.1, from coordinate 5,707,758 downwards.
CATCTCTCCTGACTTAAATGTGTCTCTCATCAGGTACATATATTTGATATGGTTTGGATGACTCACTATAACCCACAAAGGTTCCTTTCTTTCCAGAAGGCTCCATATTTATTCTCTTTTCTCTCGGTACATGAATGTATACTAGGCTCCCGAAGATCCTCAAGTGTGAGATGTATGGCCTCTCACCGATAAACACTTATTCTAGTGTCTTATCATTTAGAATGGCATGCGGGATTCTATTATGTATGTACATAGTTGTATTGGTGGCTTCTTCCCATAATGAGGTAGACATATCTTCATCGTGCATCATGGATTTTGCAGCCTCGCATATGTTCTATTCTTCATTTTGGAAACCCCATTTTGCTGAGGGTTGTATGGTACTATTAACTGTCTACATATTCCTGCATCACTACATATCTCATTAAATGCACGTGAATAAAATTCACCTCCATTGTCAGACCATAATGCACAGATGTGCTATTTTCTGATTTTCAATTAGGGCTTTAAACTCTTTCAATTTGCCAAGAGTTTCACTTTTAGCCTTCATGAAATATATCCATGACTTCCTTGAAAAATCATCTATGAATAGTACATAATATAAGAAGCCACTCATGGAAGGGGGTGACATGGGACCACATACATCAGAATGTATTAAATCTAAAATCCCTTTAGATCTATTAGTACGGCTAGAAAAAAATTTCTTAACATTCTTCCCAAGTGCACAACCCCGACATACACTATCATGCTCAAAATCAAATACGGGCATACCTTTTACCATCTTTTGAAGTCTTGGTAGCGCTTTGTAGTGTAGGTGTCCAAGCCTTGGGTGCCATAGCTTGCATGGATTTATAGTGTGGTGAATCATATCTTGAATGTACTTCCCAGATACCTTGTAGACTCCTCCCTCTTGAACTCCAATCACAACATCAGATTTTAGGGTTTTGTTCTTTGGCCATAAAAGTGCTCTGTTATGCATGAAGATAACTCAAAATCCTTTGTATTCAAGAAACGAAACTAAAAGGAGGTTCTTCTTCAATCCTGGAACATATAAAATGTCCTCCACATGTAAAATATCACTAGTGCTCAGCTGGAATGAGGTGGATCCTGTAAAATTAGTCACAGCAGATCTAATGAACAAGTAAATCAATCAGAACATATGAACATAGAAAATATGGTGTAAAACTGTGCAAAACATGCATCAGTGCTCAATATCCCAATAAGGGTGAATAATTACAATACAATCATCTGACAGTGAGCAATTCAAATTGACTAAGAAGGTCATTCAAATTACTGAATGGTGTAGCTTGGATCCAACTAGGAGTCCTCATCATCAATCAGTGGTGGTCATCAATGCACAAGAACCAGTCATCTAGGTGTCAATCTGAGTCTAACTGAGTGTAACTAGTGTAACTGAAGTGTGTAGCACTGATATAGGGAAGGAGACTCAGTGGAGGGTGCATGGGAGGCTTAACTGAAGTCAGAACAAGTCATCTAGTCAATCTGGAGGTCCAACGGAGTGAAACTGTCAATCGGGAGTGAAACTAGCCTCAAATCAGGGAGAATCGGAGCTAACTAAGTGTAAACTGAGGTGATAGGTGAAGAAGTGCGCCCTTCTCTGGCAGTAGGTGAGAAGTGGGCGCCTTCATGACTAGGAGGGATAAAAGTCTGATGTAAGAAGCTCCCGGGTGCTAGAATGAAGTGGATAAGGTGCTGGAGGCATCAACCTGGTGATTGGGATGCATGCAAAATGCATGAAAACCCTAGAATTTGCATGCAAACCCTAATTGCATGCAAGGTCCTGAAAATGATGATGTGGATATCCGAACACCCCCCCTCAAGCTAGACTATGATGTGCAAAAAATAATGTGGGGCCCTGGTTATTAAGACCAAAGGTCACCCCAATACAATAATCCAAAACAAGAATAGTCCATGAACCGAGGAAATGGAGAAAACCTCATGGGAAAAACCCCCCCTCAAGATGAACTGTAACACACCAAAAGATTTAACTGCTCCAAAATCAAGTAGATATGTCTGGAGGTATCTTACTCTTGGGAGTAAATGGATCATGCTCCAAAAACATGTGCTTGAATTCTCCATCAGTGAATGCAAGCGAATGTGGAGACTTTATGAACTTGCTCTTCATACCGAAAATGGTGAGAACAAATCTGAAAATATGAGGATGATCCTGGAACCTGTGATTCGAACCAAGTGAGGTAGGAATAGCTCCAATCGGATCAAATAGATCTTGAAACTTGAACTTCTTATCAGTGGAATTTAAATCAGCTCCAATATTTGACAAATGGTTTCTTGAGATCTCCTTTGAACCAACAAGGGTGAGATCAAAACCAAAATCAGCAAAAATTGCATGAGAATTGAACTCAAGCGAATGGTAGTGCTCTTCATCTTCAATAAAACTATGAGAAACTGTGCAAATGATAGAACAAAAGTTTATAGGAGGCATGCAATCAAGGAGGACGAATGCTTCACCTCCAAAACATCAAGTAGATCATTATTTTGCATACCGGCAAACTCATGTGAAAGAGAGGATTCAAGAACCTCTTCAGAAAATAGAGTATGAGCTTGTTTATATTGCTCAGAATTCGAAATAGAAGACTTTGAGAGAATGAGTGTTGAATCTACAGTTTCTTCTTCATCTTGAACAATGGATGAGGCCAAGACATAATCAAAGAGAGCACATAAGGAGGTCTCACTGGGCTTGTTCTCCAAAAGGCTAGCATGATCCTCTTCTTCCTGCTTTCCAAATTCTCTATTGAGTTGGGCCCATAGATCTCTTGGATTTTCAACAGTAGTACTGAGGTAGCGCATACAAGGAGACATAGCAAGACATATTGTCCCAAAAGCTCTGTCACAATCATTAAGCCAACCATTCTCCTCTTCATCGGAAATAAAATCTCTTGTAATACCAATACACATATCAAAGAGACATTGTCTCTTCAAGCATGCTATCAGCTTTGGTTTCCATTCATCATAGTTGAATGGAGTAAGAAGATTTTATGAAGAAGAATATTCCATCTCTACAATAGCGAATGCAAATGGAGGAAGTAAGAAACCTGCAAATCACAAGCAAACAATAACCATTATGGAGCAATCGCTGCAACTGTAGAAAACTGCTGCAAAGTGAGCAAAAATTGCTCAATCTTCATGTAGAACACCTGCAGAAGAGAGATCTTGTCCCTGCAATGGCTCTGATACCATGTAAAATTAGTCACAGCAGATCTAATGAACAAGTAAATCAATCACAACAGATGAACATAGAAAATCTAGTGTAAAACTGTGCAAAACATGCATCAATGCTCAATATCCCAATAAGGGTGAATAATTACAATACAATCATCTGACAATGAGTGAGCAATTTGAATTGACTAAGAAAGTCATTTGAATTACTGAATGGTGTAGCTTGGCTCCAACTAGGAGTCCTCATCATCAATCAGTGGTGGTCATCAATGCACAAGAACCAGTCATCCAGGTGTCAATCTAAGTCTAATTGAGTGTAACTAGTGTAACTGAAGTGTGTAGAACTGATATAGGGAAGGAGACTCAGTGGAGGGCGCATGGGAGGCTTAATTGAAGCCAGAACAGGTCATCTAGTCAATCTAGAGGTCCAACGGAGTGAAACTAGCCTCAAATCAAGGAGAATCGGAGCTAATTGAGTGTAAACTGAGGTGGTAGGTGAAGAAGTGCGCCCTTCTCTGGCAGTAGGTGAGAAGTGGGCGCCTTCATGACTAGGAGGGCTAAAAGTCTAATGTAAGAAGCTCTCGGGTGCTAGAATGAAGTGTATAAGGTGTTGGAGGCATCAACCTGGTGACTGGGATGCATGCAAAATGCATGCAAACCCTAATTGCATGCAAGGTCCTGAAAATGATGATGTGGATATCCGAACAGATCCAACTCCTTGGATCGAATATGTTGAGTTGTACCCCAACTCTACCATGAATTTGAACTCTTTCTCCTTTAGGTCAGTGATGGCACTCTTGTAACAAGCCATATGTTTGGATGCACCATGGTCAATCAACCACATGTAGCACTTGTGATGATGGATCCCGAAAGGGATGAGACAAGGTAATACTCACTTCTTGTCTCCTTTTCTTCGGATGCATTATTTTGAGTGGTTTCATCTTCTATGGCAGTAGAAGCATGGAAATTTTCTTTCCACTTTTCTTTGTACCCTCTTGAGAAATGGCCTTTTTTGTTTTAATTGTAGCATCTATATTTTGACTTATCAAATCCTTTGTTGAACTCCTTCTTTGGACGAGATAACTTCTTTTGGAAGAAGGGTTTCTTTTCTTTCTTCATTCTTGGCGTGAAGGAAAGATTTTCTTCTTTAGTGCACATAGCTTTGCTCTGGATTCACCCTTCCTCTTGGATACCGTCATGCCACAATATTTTGAACCCGGGTTGAACTTCCCATGAAGATGGGAGACCATCACGACAGTTTGGATGAGATCATCTTCATCCACTACAACTCCAATGTTAACAAGCTGATCTCTTACCTAAGAGATCTTAGTGAAGAAGGAGGCCATTGTCTCTTCCTTCTCCATTTTTAGGTTTTGTAACTTGTTCTCCAATTCCCTTTTTTGATTTGGGGCCTTATTCTCATATAGATTAGTCAATGTATCATAACATTCTTTTGCGGTCTTCATCGGTGTGATCACGAGCATCAAGTTATTTTTTATCAAATCATAAATGATTTGTTTGTACTTAACTTGATTCTTCTTGAAGTTGATGCGCCCTGCATTAGATGTAGGCTCCTCCAACATAATGGATATGTACCTATCCAAGTCATGTTCCTATGGTATGTTGAGAATCCTATCCTTCCTAGTGTCGAAGTTTGAGATGCCCTCAAGATGATCTTCTGGTCGTATAGAGATTGATGCCATAGTCTTCAAATCTTGTGCTCAACTTCTCGGGATCTATGTAGGATATAGTTGGCATGCAAAACTAAGCTCCTTCACACCCTAAGCTCTAATACCATGTTAATATTTGGTTGATATTTTATCTTTAATTCTTTTAGATGCTGAAACTTGAAATAATGATACAATTCAATCACATGAAATTCATACAACCATAACACAAGATATACCCTGGGGAAAATCCTCAAAACAATGAGAACAAAAACCCCAGAAACTCTTCTCAGTATAATATAATGGATAACAGAGAATGTATTTCTTTTACAACATAGCATATTACTTTCAGAAGATTCCAGATCACCAAAACACTCTTGGTGAAGATACGGAAGTAATAGATAAGAGATATCAATCAGGGGTGTTTTCCAATGTGCCCAACACATCAATATAAAGAAAAAATCACTACCATGCAAGGAATATCGAATCAATGCATGAAGGATAAGCCTCCCATGCAAACCATAACGAGTTATCTTCTTGGATAGTTGCAGTGCACTTCTCGTTTCTTCAATCATGCACCAACAATGCGCCATCACTTTCTTCCTTAACTTGAAATCATGCTTAACTGACTTTGGAGTGAACTCTCCTCATAACTGAAGTAATATCACTTAGTTAACAAGAACTAGTACAAAATGAGAGATAAATGACCAAAAAAATGACTAAAATATGCATATAAATGACCACTTTTGATTTGGAACGATTGGTGGAAAATTAGCAGTCATTGATCACGCGACCAAAAAAGTGGTCATATTTAACTTGGTCATTTATAACTTATCTTGTGGTCATATATTTGGTCTTTAGTTTGGTCATATATTTGGTCATTAATTGTCATAATTAATGACCAAATCTATGATCAAATATATGACCACAAGATAAGCTATAAACGACCAAACTAAATATGACCACATTTTTGGTTGCGTGATCAATGACCGCTAATTTGCCACCAGTGGTCGTTTATATGCATATTTTGGTCGTATTTTGGGTCATTTATCTCTATTTTTGTAGTGGTAATTTATCTCTTTTTAGTGGTTTTAGAATATATATAGGGCACGGAGGAATCAAACCACCAACCTCTTGCCTATAACGGAGGTGCTCTTCCATTGAGCTAGCACCCTTAAATATAATATATTATATAATTTTACATTATTGATCTAAGACACAAGCATGGTCTCATTCAAAAGGTTCTATGGTCACAACAAAGGCAAGGGAGCACTCTATTTGACTAAGTATGGAACCTAACTCCAAGAGAAACTCGCACGAAAACAAGTCATATTGTATATGTTAATATAAGGTTTTCTTTTCCTTTTGGAACAAAGAAAGAACAGAGTAAAAATTACTCTATCACACAAGAAGATGTGCATTTAGGGAAATAATCTTACTTGACCCTCCATAGAAGCTAAAGTCTAGATCTAAATAAAATTTTAATTTAACCATGAAATTAATAGTAAGTATAACTCTTACACAACTACAAATCTGTTAGTGTACAAAATCCATAAAAGAACTAGACTATTTTAGCTATACAATTGAATTCCTAGATCATACCTCCATTTGGGTGTCATTTTGTTGAAAATTGTTCTAAATACTCATGTCTTCCCCTGCCTTCTATCGATGATAATGTACCTGCATCATCTTGGCACATTCCCTGAGAGAACAAATAAACGTTAAAAATTAATGAATGATGACCTTTGAATAATCAAATCAATTGGCAAGAACATAAAGAACAAGTTAGCAAGGCCATAACAAATACCGAGATCATAATGAATGCTATTGAAAATTTGAAAGTCCAAATATGGAGAAAACATAGGGTTTTGACCCCTTTAAATAAAAATATATTATATGCAAAACTTAAAAATATATTATAGGTCAATAAGGACTTGTTTTAAAAACATCATAATATACAAATCAAATATTCATTTCCTTGTAGCAAATATTCATAATATGCAAATAACAAAATACTAGACTATAGGGGTGTAGACTACATGTGAATGAATTCTCATTCCTTTGTCTTGAATGTTGCACAAGTGGATGAATCCTTAACACCTAGATTCCTTAGACACCTACACACACCCAAACAACAAATACCCTTACACTTTCTTTTGGAAGAATCCTATTCTAAGAATTGAATTCAAATTGCATCATTATATACTGTAAACAAGAATACACATATACCAATTCAATTACATCAACAACATGAACATGAAGAAATTCAAGTAACACATAACAAGTAATAAGTTCATAAATGGATAGGTGTATGCAATCAAAACATATTTCAAGTTTAAATCGATTGCAAAATCTCACACATTATATACCAATTACCAAGACCTCAGCCATATGAACAATTATAGATCTTTATAAGTCTTCTCTGTATCATCTCAAATATGATCAATAAAAGCAACTTATAGCAAGCAAAACAGACTTAGACTCATATAGAAAAATCATCAATATTAATTAGTTAAATGCATGTCTCCATGGTTGTAGTGAAATTGGTAGCTTCCATGTTGGGTGTTCTTCTACAAATATTCTTCCATAACATGGCAACTTAATATGTTGAATAAAATGTGGCATCATACAAACAAGCGTATACTTTAACTTGTGCAGCTCCTTCAAATGGGATAACCAAACATTTTCTACACTAATGATGACGTGATACAAGCATAGACATAAAACAAAATGCTGTAAAATTACCTCTACACAAATAAATCCCCTTTCAAAATCAGTGTGGATGGCGCCTACAACCTAAGGAGATTTTTATCTATTTTCTAACTTGCTAGCATTTCACCTGTAAAAATATTGTATCTTACTATTTTAGTGTAATGCTTTATGAACTATAATTTGCAAAATTCAAACAAGATATAGAGAGACACATTGACAGTAGGCTTCATTAGGATCCACAAGAAAGGAAACCCCAAAGAAATCAAAACCTTTATGCAAGAACATATTCAAAAACAACAACAAAGCTTCAACCAAATAAAATATTACTACCCATATTGATCAACAGAAACTAGTTGCACACTATCAGGATCAAGAATAGAAGTAATATACCAACTTTAGCGACGTACAACAGTTAGCAGAAGAGGCAGTGAAGGCATCATGGAATGATACACTAGTCATGGATACATTTACTCTAGCAAACGTTAAGAAATTTCAGGCAGATGTATAGAAAATTGATGATGTCTACAAGGAAGTTACTCAAAGCTTTGAACAATTCACTAGTATTTCAAGGATCTTCTTTCTTTAGCATTCATTTTCTAGTACTGAACCCGATTTTCTCATGTTGAGGAAAAATTAGTAGTCAGGGCATGTTGGGACCCCAGTTTGCAAAGTTTTGAGTCATGCACCATAATTCCCAGTACACCCGATTACTTAGGGTGCTTGGCTTTCCAACACATTGGACTTGATAGCTCTAGATTTATCCCATAAGCTTCTATATCTGGAAATGATTGTAGCTTCTTTATAATCATATATGTGTTTGGAGCTTTTCAATCCGTGCAATTGAATCTACAAATTAGTCTTGACAGCCAATATACAACAAGTACATATAATATGTAAATGGCATTAACATCATCAATAGCAATGGCCCATGATATAACAAGTAAATGCAACCCAATGTAAGATAAACAACATTTACAACATTAATGGACGAGAATATGAGTATTTATATTAATAAACAAGAAGAAGTACAATGTGATATGACCTCTTGTCGGCAACCAATCTGAACCAAGATCTGGATCAATCCGCTTGTGCCTCCCCCACTTCAATCCTCCATGAATGGCAAACTCAAACTAGATAGGAGTTTGGAAGGTGAACATAAAGGGTTCACAACTACAAGGATCAATGAGTGTAGACTCAATATTGGGAAAAAATCCACTAGAGTTCTCTTGCTCTTCTTTCTCCTCCCGTCCATAAGCCATATGTGCTCAATATATAGTCCTCTCAAAGGTAAGTGAAAGGACACATCGAGGCGTTTCTTGGGCAGATGGAGAGTCAAAGGTCACCCAATGACCGCTTTTTGGGAGTAAAAAGTAATAAACTGGTGATTTTTACCATTTTACATGTTACCCGCGGGCTATAGTGATGCAACTCGCGGGTACACTGGCTATAGTGATGCAGCTAGCATACAAGGGAAAAAATAGGGAAAAATAGTGTCTGAAGGATATAAAATGGTTCTGAGTCAGTGGAATGGATCCTCTAGGCCAAAGAGTGTTGATTCTCTCAAGGTGGAATATTACGTTGTAATAGATGCCCCCTAATGTGTGAGGTCAGATACTGATGCTACGATGGCCAAAATACATTATAAATCTCAGAAGTGGAGTGATGGAGACACAAGTGGAAAGAGCAGCTCACTCGTCATAATAGAATAGTATCCCTGAATACATGTCGGTAGTACAACAATCTGATACAATGGCCATGAATAGGCAGTACATAGTGAATATATGTCATAAGTGATCATAACCATGATCCCTCTACAGTAATATATGGTCTCCTACTGAAAAGGAAACAACTGGTTCAAACTGGAGGTACAAACTGCTGATATCTGAGAGGTGATATCTAAGATGTAAATTCATAGTCATAAGTATCATACTAAATGCCACTATCGCCTGGGGTCTTCTACACAAGTCTTCGACAGTGCAAGTCCCATCAAGTGAATAAAGGAGTTGAGGTCGAATCTGATGTGACATCGTCTGATTACCGTTCAATGATGTATACCGTTAACAGATGCGAGATAACCCACCAATAATGAAAATGGGCATCAAGGCACAGAGCACAATCATCGGAGTGTGAATAGATAAGTTGGAGTCGAACACTAGGATGAATCCATTGATTAGGGGACATTGATGTATTTCCAAAACTGTCTATGGCGAGAGAACCTGCCACTAATTACTGCAATCCTCAAGGTACTCAACCGAACTCTAAGCCTCAAGTCCTGGAATAAATGGGTTGAATTCGACGGAACGAGACTCGCTGGAAGCAGGGCATTAATGCATCCCCCATCAACCAGCATGAGGTACCATCTATGCTAAAATATTTGGAAGAACTCAAGTGAAATGGACTAACTCAATAAGGATGGTCGACATGCAATAGTTAAGAGATCTGAGGAGTGGCCGACTCTGGGTTTAGGACTTCCTTTAAACAAGAGAATGAGCAGATGGATAGACTCAGGAAGCATAGACTTGAAATAAACTATGCAATACAGGAGGCATTACAAAGGGTTCCATAATTACTAGAAGCTTAACCAATCGGTGGAGTAAACTAAGAAACAAGTACGGCTCCTAAGGCCCAACTATAGTCCTGACTCATATTGTATGGAGTGGAATGAATGCTCTGTTCAAAGGAGACACAATAGCTGCCAACAAGAAGTAGTAACCATAATCCCATCCGGCTTTTTGGAATATTTGATTTTTTTTTTGGTCTTTTTCATATTTGGGGAAAGCTTGAAAAAGAATAAAATTGCTTATAGTACAACAAGTGAGGGAACGAGTGTCAAATAGCGAGTAGACTAGTTCCAAGCAGTGGAACAAACCTATGATCAATGCAAGGAAGTGCATGCAGGATGTGGACACTCGGGGGGGTGTTCCCTCAGGGTCAAAAGGTCATCAAATTGTGAAGGACAAATATAAGCTCTGCGGGGCTCGACAGGGAAAAGTGCTCAGGCACCAAGCTAACAACTGAGTAAGCAGGAGCCACCACAAGGCTCAAGCGGCAAGCAGGATGATGCAATGCAATCACAACACAATATAACTGAGGGGAGTCCTTAAGGGAGATGGCCAGCATAAGACAAAGTAGAATATGAGTCTTTATCGCAACGTTGTGGCGTAACTACAAAGGACTCCCAATCCTAAGGACAAACAACGGCATGGGCACCAGAATGCATAAAGGGGTTCTAACTAGGGTACCCATGTTCGGAAAAGCCCTACCACCACATAATGACACTTCTATAGCAATGTGAAGGTTCTGTGTTGGTTAAGAAGCGGGGTCGCACCTAGGGTTTATGAAAGTGGTCAAAATGTCAAATGCATAATGCGTGTGGAAATGGCATCTAGCCTATATGCCAGGTGTGAAACGTACCTGCCGTAGGTGTGAAATGGTCCAAAACAACTTTCACCGAGGAAATCTGATTAAAAATTCTGCTCCATGACATTATATTAGTCCATAACGACATCAAACGATAAAAACTATAGACAAGTGGGTCCTGAAAATTATAAATAGTAATAAAATTTTACAATTTACAATTCATTTTTACTATTCACCCATTTGGAGCTTTGTGGTTAGTTTTCACCTGAAAGTTTAGTTGCCGATTCTGGGAGTTACAAGAGTCCATTCATCGAACCGTCCGGAGCAGGTTGGTAGTCTCATCCATACCTTTAATTCCATTGCATTCATTTTAGTTTTCAGCGGTGGGATTTTTAGTTTGGCCAAGCCCTAAATGGATTCGGCGCTACCCGCGGGCTATAGCTATGCGGGTCGCGGGTAGGGAAAGATACGCCCAGTCAACGCATAGGTTGACCGCGGGTACGTACACCTGTATACAAATTAGCCCGTGGGTACGGCCGTGAAGTTGGTTTTGCAAACAAAATTGACTAAAATCCTTGTTTTTTCTCACTCCAGGATGGTTCTAGAGTGGAGGGAGAGGGAGCATGACCAAGTAGATGAGGCCGTGCGCAACGATGAGCAAGCACAACAAGCATGTGGGTTGTACAAATTATGGAGTATATGGGGTTTGAGGGCCCAAAACCTACTACTCCACCGCTTGATAGATTATTGGGATGTTGATGCACAGAACTGCAGTCTCAATGGGAAAATCCTCACACTGGAAGTGGAAGACATCTACTTCATTACCGGTTTGTCCCGTCGAGGTGAGGTGGCCAGTCTTCGGTCTCGTACTGTGGGTGGTGGAATCACCATCCTTGATTACATAGCGCGGTATTTCCCCGTAAACACACGAGCGGTGGGAAGTCAAGTGCCCATCAATGCCATAGTAGATCTAAGCATGAATATCATTGTGGCTACCTTAGTGCGGATAACGAGTTCAAAATCTCTGCACCAGGCATCCAGGCTAGTGATGTTCTATGCATCACAATGCATGAAACCTATAGTATTTGATTGGTGTACCACACTACTGGAGTCTATGAAGACCCAACTGACAGAATTCAAAGAAGGGAAGGCCAAAAACTTCGGGTATGGCAGTATCTTATGCAGCTTGTTCTTTGAGAGAGTTTCAGGGCTTAGTCCGAGGGTGGATGTCCCTCCTCATAGTCTCTGTGATCCAGCCCTGACTCGGTGGGTTGAGATCTTGACATGATAGGGTGGTGGTCGTCTGGCATCACCATATACTGAGGAGTTCTTCCGCTGGTGGGACCGACAGGTCATTGCCATAGAGGACTATCCCTATGCAGGGATAGACTTTTGCCAGGATCGGGACATGCCACTCCCACTAGATGCAGCGTTCAGAGACATTGGTGAGTATTCTTTTTAGGTTTTTGTGTATTAAATTTTTATGGATTTTTTATTATAAATGTAAATGCAAAAATATTTTGGTGGTAGTATCATATGCTAATGTTTGACTGTTTGCTCGCAGACAAGGGCCCAGTGAGACCCGATGGCTTCCTGAGACATGGTCGTCGGGGCAGGGGTGATGAGGCAGGTGGTGTTGTAGTAGAGTGCACTCTACAGACCTTGCGGCACAACCTATCACGGATGGTTTCCAGGATTCCATAGATAGAGGTGGCACGACTACCTGAGGCCATGCAGCGCCAAGTAGTGGGGGTTCTGGGTGACTGGGTCCGTTTATTGCAGCGGGTAGCCAATGCAGTTCACTGTTTCTATGAGACACATCCTGTCAGGGTGATAGCTAGGCCTCCTCTTAGGGAGTAGATATCCCAGGATCTCATTTTTGTATCGATATGTATATTTTTTAGGGCTACGGGCTCTAGTTTTGTATGACACTACCATTTTTGGACATATTTATAAAAAAAATTGGTTCTCCGGTTCTACTATATGTGTGTATGTACAAATGTATGAATGTCTCTTTTATTTGTGTGCTTCATGGTGAATGTGACAAATTCCAATCAAATACATATTTAGCGTATGCATTAGATATATGATTAACACTTCTCGGAACATGTATGTATGTAATTGAAACAAAATGTCGTTCCAAGAGTCTTACCCTTAGGAATTTCCGCAGTAGCGTAGGATTCCTCACACAATACTGACCATTCAGCTGAGACACAAATAGTTGTGAATCCAGGTGGAATTCTAAAGACTAGATACCATACGAAATAGTATCCCGAAGTAGCTCAACGACAGCACTATACTCAACCACATTGTTAGATGTAGGACCAAGACAAGCACCTCCTGAGGACACAACTAGGTGGTCAGGTGAGAAAATAACCCAGGCAGCAGAAGCAAGTTGTTGCGTATGAAGGCTAGCACCATCGGTGAACCCTAAGAACGTAGGAAAATCAGCTAACATCTATCAATCAAACGGAAGCTAATCAGCAGACCCGAAAACCAAAAGAAATCTAAACTATGTAAAGAAGCAACTATACAATAGTATACAAAAGTATCAGCCTGAACCATAGGTTCAAGCATAATACCACTTGAGATAGAGCCCATTTCTAGGCTCCTTCAAGACAGTCCCCTCATAGTCTTCTAATTCATAGGCTCCTTTTTCCAGGACATGCCTCATGATGTAAGGACCGTGCCACATGGGGTTAAACTTGCCTGCCCCCAGGGGTTCTTTAGCTTGGTCATATAAGAGGACCAAGTCACCTTCAGCATACTGCCGGGGACAGATAGACCTATCATACTGAACCTTGACACGACGTTTGTTGGCATCTATGGCCACAGCGGCATCTCGACGTTTCTCGTCAAGTTGCTCAAGGTGGATTAAACGTTGCTCAAGACCCGTCGTATCAAGGAGGAGCTCTATGGCCAGTTTAAGCGAAGGGATCTCGCATTCAATTGACAAAAGTGACTCCACAACGTGAACCAGCTGAAATGGTGAGAACCCAGTGGCAGTCTTGACTGCGGTTCAATATGCCCACAAAGCAGGATATAACATGATGTGCCAGTTGGTCTTGCTTTGTTGGATGGTATGTTGGAGAATGGTCTTTAAAGACTTATTAATTGCTTCAACTTGACCATTCGCTTGGGGATAATAATAAGATGAGTGTTCTTGACGAAACCCAAGCTTGAGAGACAAATCCTCCATCATCTTGTTCTGAAAGTGACTGCCATTGTCAGTGACAATCTCTTTCGGAATACCGAACCGAGTGATAATTTGATTAAACATGAAATGGGCTACTATAGCACCATCAGCTTTAACGGTAGGCATGGCCTCAGCCCATTTGGAAAAGTAGTCCACGGCCACTATGATATGGTGATGCCCCCCAGCCGAAGCTGTTTGCAATCCATGAAATCCACCCCTCACTTGGTGAAGGGACCGATGGTGACGACCGGATGAAGGGGCGCTGGATGAAAGCGTATGTTCCGAGAAAACACCTGGCAAGGGTTACATCTCTTCACAACATTAACACTTTCCTTAAAGATGGAAGGACAAAAATAACCATCTCGCATAATATGTTGGGCTGTAGCAAGCCCGGATAAGTGACCGCCACATGCCCCAGCATGGAAATCATTAAGCACCTACTCCGCTTCTTCATGAGTTAAGCAACGACGCAGGACAGAATCCTTTCCTCGGCGATACAAAGTGTCACCGAAGATAGTATAATCTTTAGTGTGATGTTCTACACGCTGTCGCTCATCTCGTGAATAATGCGGAGGAAAATTCAAAGTTTGGAGATATACAATGACATCCCCATACCAAGGGTCCTCGGATGAGATAAGAAATAAGTGCTCGTCCACAAAGGAATCTTCATGAATGATATCCTCATCAAGTCTCGGAAGGTCCGACATAAGCTCAGCAAACACCAACGATTTCACTGATTTCGCCGAAGCAAAATCGAGATCGAACTCCTGAAGGATAACAATCCATTTATTGTACTTCCCCCCGATAAGGCATCGTGATAGCATGAACTGAAACGGATTGATATGCGTGACAACTATGGTTGTTCTAAGCAAAATGTAATGTCGTAACCGTTGGACTGAATGAACAGTCGCAAGTGCCAGCTTTTCCACATGAGTATATCTTAGCTCAGCATCTACTAGATTTCGACTAAGGTAATAGATGACATGCTCGACAAGCGCATCATCAACCTGAACCAAGACCATGCCAATCGTCTCTTGAGACGCGGCCACGTAAAGAATAAAATCTTGTGCGAAGTCTGGTGGAGTAAGCATAGGGGCCGATACCAAAGCTTTCTTAAGGGAGTCAAAAGACTATTGGGCTCGCTCATCCCAGATAAAGGGTGTGTCTTTCTTCAATAAGCGCGCGAAACCTTTGGTAAGACTAGCATAATTGACTACGAAACGACGTAGAAAAGTGGCTCTCTCTTGGAGGCTCTGAAGTTGTAACAAATTGCGTGGAGGAGAAAATTGAAGTATTGCCTCAACTTTAAGAGGATCGACTCTAATACCCTCTTTCGAAACTATGAATCCCAGAAGATGCCCCGTCCTTACAGCAAAGATGCATTTGTTAGGATTCAATCGAATCTTGTATCGTATACATCGTTCGAGAATCATACAGAGGTGCTTGGGGTGGTCCATCCTCTTGCGAGAATGGCCGACAAGATCATCCAAGAAGACCTCCATAATCATTTTAAGATTGTGAAAGGCGTAGGTCATAGCACACTGAAATGTAGCTCCGGCGTTTTTAATGCCGAAGGGAATTTTTCGATATGCAAACATTCCCCAAGGACAAATAAAAGTTTTTTTAAGTTGGTCTTCGGGTTTGATTTGAATCTGGTTATATCCGGAAAATCCGTCCATGAAGAAAAAAATCTCACTTCCTGTGCAAGCATCCAAGATTTGATTTATGAATGGTGTGGGGAAGTTGTCTTTCGGACATGCACGGTTCAAATCTCTAAAATCGGTGCATACACGGATTGTTCCCTGCTTCTTATCCACAGGAACGGGGTTTGACACCCATTCGGTAAGGGGAACGGGGTAGATGAAACCAGCTTTGACCAATTTCTCCACCTCTGCCTTGATAGCGACTGCTTTTCTAGGGTTCACAGCACGTAAGCGTTGTCGAACCGGTTTAGCGTTGGGATATGTTCTAATATCATGTTCAACAATGCTGGGGTCTATTCCTGGCATCTCCTCATATGACCAGGAGAAAGATTCTCGGAGTTCTGTAAATAATTCAGTGTAAATAGCAATCTCCTCAGGAGTGTAATCGTCACCGATATAGACATTCTCAACCTTTCCGGGAGTACAAGAGATATTGATCGACATAGTTGGGGAAATGTTAGCCATATTCCCTTCCGCAAAAACATCATGCGACTCTAAAAGAGCCACAGGGTGACCAACCATCTCTACTAGAGTCATCCTAAACTCTTCTCATTCGGCGAGCTCGAGGTTGGGAAGGAAATAAGAGCGATGGTGCATATCTTCCCAAGGTATCTCACTACCACACATGGCCTCCATAATAGCTTCATCAGAAGGCAAAGTATCATCAAGGTGATCGTGTGAATAAGACGAGTTGGCTGCCCAAACTGGAAATGTAACGGGATCTTCCTCGACTGTCTGAGAAGAAGAGAGATTCGGCTCTACAGTGGCTTGTTGAATATGCTGGTAAGCAAGCTCAGCTACAAACAGTGGCATAGACATCCTGATATGCGTAATGTTTCCAGACGTGGAACTCGTGGACGGTAAAGTCCATGGATCATTAAAATAGGAAGTCTGGAATGACATATTATGCAAGGGAGGAGACGCATCATCGGTAATGGTTCCAATAAAATTCACAGGTGCAGCAAAATCGTAAGTTCCCGTCAATGAAGGGTACATGCCAACACCCATGTTCCCAGTTTCCGGCTGAGAATGAGTAATTTGCGGGACTATGGATCCTGTGGATGTTGTGGAATAGGAGTTAACGAAATCCAGCTAATCGATGGTCACAATCTTACCTTCGTGAGGAAAGCAGATAACTCTGAATACAGTGGACGCAATAGCTTTCATGGCATGCATCCAATGCCGGCCCAGTAAAAGGTTGTAGTCAATGGGCGCATCAACCACCTCGACTTCAATAGGCACAGATTTACCTCCCAAGCAGACAACAAGGGAAGGGATAATTCCATGCGGCTTAGATGACCGACCGTCGAACGCAGTGAGTGTAGTTCTAGACACGAGTAGAGGAGGAGAGCCGAGAGCTTTCCAACAAGATAACGACATTACTTATGTGGAAGCACCTTCGTCAACCATAGTACGTTTGACAAAATTTTGAAGGCACGCCACCTGGATTTGAAAAGCCACATGGTAGGGTAAGTGAGGTTGGACATCAGTAGTGTCGAACTTGATAACAGTGGGACTTCCCCCATCCTGAACTCCTAACACACTCAAAAGGGCATGCCTCTGAGAAGGACAGGCTTGCAAGACTTCAAGAGCCGAAATGGCACACAGAGTTTGGCCCAAATCTTCCACAATTGAGTAGTTTTGGGCAGCTTGAGCATTAGGATTATGTGTAGAGCACTTAAGAACACCTTTCGATATCTGTGGCATATTAGAGGGCTTCTCGATATGCAAGGGATTGTCAAGAGGAGGGGGAGGCTCACTCCCCAGATTGGGTTGTGGTGCATCATAATCGTGTTGACGAGTGGCAACACTAACCTCTGACTGAACCATGTTCACACATCCATAACCACCAGTATTGGAAGAAGACGATGCCATCTCAGTAGGTCCCTAACCAGTGGTGGGAGCATGCAAAGCCATGTTTTGGTGATGAGGTAGGGGATCCTTCAACATAGCTGGGCTCTATTCCAAATGCTTTGATGCTTCTTCAATTCGAGGACATAAGTGAGTAAGATGGTCTTCCCCACAGAGCTTGCAAGGAAACTTCACCTTACGCCTAGGTTTACGATCCTCAACAGCATTTCCTCCTTCCCGAGGAGGGTTGGCAATATCCTTACGGGGGGTGATGCGATTGCTATTGTTATTCCCATTGTTTCCACCCTTACGATTATTTCTCCCCTTTTTTTACCACCAAGTTGTTGGTTACCTGATTGGTTCGTCGATTGCACATTGTGTACATTGGATGACAGGGTGGAAGTGGACAAGGTGTGAACCTGTCCAGCAATAGGCTGGTTTAGCGACAAATTTTGCATTTGATTAGCTACCAAATATATAGGTCGAGTGCTTGTGGATCCTACGATGCCATTGGCATGCGGTCCAGGAACTGACTAAGGCTCATGATGTGTGCATGGTGCGTCAGTAATAATGTCATACAAAATGCCAGACTGAGAGTATAATAAGTCTAACTGCTAGACTTTCAAGATGGCTTGTTCCTCAGTCACAATGTCAGACATTGAAACATCCTTAGCAATGTATGGGAGTAGAGACTTGAGGAACCATTCCAACACGAACTCTGGAGGAATGTTGGCTTTCACTAACCTCTTCCGCCGACGCCACTCTTGAACATTGTCAGAAATATGTGTGGCTTGTTCTAACGGAAGGTGGATAAAAGTTCAGTACCAGTATCATAGCGAACCGGCAACTGGAAATGATCCAAGAAAACCAAAGCGATCTCGTTAAAACCCATATAAGTGTTTCCAGGAAACTCGACGTACCACTTCACGGCTTCCCCCGTGAGGGTGCGTTGAAATAGTCACAATCTAACGGAATTGTGATTCAATGAGTTGGAGGAGCACCAAAGGTGAAATGTTGTGACATGATCTCCTGGATCCTCACCACCTTTCCCTTCAAACTTAGGAATGTCCGAAGGGAGCTTGGTAGGGACCAGGGGCCAAGTAGGGTTGTGACACACCGGATCATTCGTGAGCTTTGAAAGATCCGGGAGATTCAAGCGTGCAAGGAACGAGAGCTGAAGCTGAAAATCTTGATTATAAGCCCCCATAAAAGGTTGGTTGAACGGAACCGAATTATAAGATGGACCAAAAGCTTGACCATGAGGATTAAACTGCTGATAATGAGGACCTAACGGACCATAAGCTTTCCCATGGCCATAGGATTGATAGCCTCCTCCTGCCTGACCCATTTGAGAGTAAGCAGGTGTATAACTATTTTGGGCACCATATTGGGGTGGGTTGTACTGGTGGCCAGCACCGACTATATTGTAGTAAGGGTTTCCACCATGAGTATGGGGCATATATGTACTATTCGTAGCGGGAACCATGTTGTAATGACCATAATGGTATGGTATGTTCCCACCCCTAGCATTTGGATCAGGTTGAGCAGTCGTGTGGTGACCAAAAGCATGAGATGTATTCCCAGCCCCAACATTGGTGTTACTAGTAGCAGGGATGGTGGCGTTATGTCCATGTGGATAGGATACATTCCCACCTCCTACATTGGCATTACTAGTGGCGACAGTGGACGCAAAATTATGCCGTATAGGTCCACCCCATGGTTAGGAGGAGCATTATCATTTGCAAAAGTAGTCCTAGGTTGACGAGTAGCGGCATGTGTATTAGGTGGTGGATGGCGAGTCGTGTTTCAAACAACGTTCCTAATAGGTTGGGCTGTCCTATGAGGTGGTCTTCTTCCAACATTAGCATTATTAGGAGTAACATGACCAGTCCCCATACTATGTGTGTGAGTGGACAATGTAGTGCCCCCAGTGAGGGTAGTGCCCCCAGTGGGTATAGTATGGCTAACACCATGACTAGTTCCAGCGTGACTACCAAACATAGTGGAAGGCTCAACTGTACTATAATTAGGCATACCAAAAGAGAGTGCGGTTGGGTTGATCGTAGGACCAGTGTCATCATGTAACTCTGACATCCTGAGTCTATAATTGCGTGGAAACGAAGGAACGAACGTGTCTTCTTGATCTTCGTCCTCGAGTAAGGTTGGAATCCCATAAAGATAATTATCCAGATTCAAAGGATCAAACAGATCGTGTTCAAGTGGATTCGGCCAAATCGAACCAGGTTGAGTCTCAGGTGGATCACCTCCCCACGCCTCACAAGGAGTAGGGGAATCCGAAGTGCGTTCAAATCTACCCGATGGAATCGAAGGTATTTCTTCGGTATTAGAATGTGCAGCAGTCATGATGTCTTGGACGTATGTCTCGTAAGAATCCGAAGACTCAGAGGGAGCCCACCGACATCTCCTAGCAACACGGTGTGAAAGCTCGGTAGGTTCTAAACCATCCAACCGACGGGATCGACGAAGAGTAGGGCTCTGTGCCACGATATCTCCGGAGAGAATATAGAATCAAAACGTCCCCTAAAGGACAACTATTGATCAAAAGCAGTAAATCAAAAGCACACACCTAGAGAAACTACAGCCAAGAGCAGACAAACAAAGTGGCTAAATGAGCTCCCGACACTAGAGCCTGTATGTCTCGCCTAGGAGAGGCTTGAGACTCCCAAACTATAGTTGGAGGTAACAGAATTAGTTATAACGACCCCCAGACTTCACTGTGTGCACAGGTTCAAGTCCCTATACAACGGCAACTGTATTGTCCAACCCCCATCTGACTCAGGACACAAACAGCACAACCACTGCAAGTACCCTATGCGATACCTAGGTAAGGAAACTATGGTCACTGCAATATAACCAATTCTCAGGGGGACAGTCGCAGGTGGAATCCGTCTTATGGGAAGGGTAGCTAAGCCCCAAGCACAAGAGAACGAACCTTCGGTACCCCCAGATACGAACAAACCCTAGAAATATCTCCCACGTTCAGCTAATATCAAAGGGATATCTCCTCAACCAACCTCCCGTGACCTCATGCTTAACTCTGGCTTGAGTAGAGCTTCCTGAGAACACCGATATATACCATGGATTCCTCCACTCCCTGGTCAGACACCTAATGTTTCGTCTGTTAGTCTTGGATTGTTAACTCACAATGATCTATTCCAAGACTCTAAACCTATGCTAGTTGGTGTACCCTATAAATAAAATCGGTGTAATCAATTTTAAGATTAAGCGTTAATTTTAATGGTTGTGATTACTCAAGGGATATGATCATGAAACTAGTGATGTGTAAGACTCAATAGTATACAAAATCGTCAAGTCCTAGACTCATCTATCCAATGAAAACAATGCCACTAACATGCACAATCAAACCAACGGTTTCGAAATAAATATGCAATCCTTTTATATTTTTCGATGTACAATCATAATCTAAATGAAGGCGGAAATCATTCAATGCAAGATGCAATACATAAAAGCAAAAAAAAATGTATTTTCTTTTATAAACAAAAGGAAAATGCAAAACTATGTGTATTTTTGTATTTTTCAATATATGGAAATGAAAAATGCAAGCAAAATCCTACTATCTAGTCACTGATATGCCAAGGAGATCACTAAGACAACCCAGCAGATAGAAAATAGTAAGACTCAGCCAAAGGAATGAGCTCAAAAGGAAAAAACCAACAAGGTTAAATCCAAAGATGGGTAAAAAACCAAGAGAAAAGAAGAGTTATGGTCACAACCAAGGCATGAAACAGTCAAGAAACGGGTCGACAAAGACTCAAGATCAACCAAAACCAACCCAACAACAACCAAAGGTCATAAAACAACCAAAGCCGGAGTTGTACGCTACTGTTGAAGGAATACCAGCGGATACCCACGAGCAGCAGAGTAAACAGAGGAGGGTATACACGGGCAGAGCTAAGCTAGTCCACAGGTAAGGAAAGACAAATGGGCAATCAGAGAGTCCAATGGCTCAGAAAAAGCAAGTTTTCTATAGTGTATCTCAACAGCAAATAAGTGACATAGAGCTTTGATAAACAACAACTCTAATTAAGGACTAATGCTCAAAAAATCCCCAAAATGGATGTTTTCCCCAGCGGAGTCACCATTTCCCCAGCGGAGTCGCCATTTCTATGTTGGAGAAAACTCACTATGGCTTGGGGTAGACCACAACAGACAGATGACTACCAGAAATCAACTCAATTCTCAGAACTATGCTATATAAATGACAATGCTAAGATAATGAAGAATATAACCAACCTTGATCCAAACGTTTGATGTAGATCCCCGTTGGAGCTTTTCAATCCGTGCACTTGAATCTGCAAATTAGTCATGACAAACAATATACAACAAGTACATATAATATGTAAACGGCATTAACATCATCAATAGCAATGGCCCATGATATAACAAGTAAATGCAACCCAATGTAAGATAAACAACATTTATAACATTAATGGACGAGAATATGAGTATTTCTATTAATAAACAAGAAGAAGTACAATGTGATACAACCTCTTGTTGGAAACCAATCTGAACGAAGATATGGATCAATACGCTTGTGCCTCCACCACTTCAATCCTCCATGAATGGCAAACTCAAACTAGATAGGAGTTTGGAAGGTGAACATAAAGGGTTCACAACTACAAGGATCAATGAGCGTAGACTCAAGATTGGGAAAAAATCCACTAGAGTTCTCTTGCTCTTCTTTCTCCTACCATCCATAAGCCATATGTGCTCAATATATAGTCCTCTCAAAGGTAAGTGAAAGAACACATCGAGGCATTTCTTGGGTAGATGGAGAGTCAAAGGTCACCCAATGACCGCTTTTTGGGAGTAAAAAGTAATAAACTAGTGATTTTTACCTTTTTACATGCTATCCGTGGGCTATAGTGATGCAACTCGCGGGTACGCTGGCTATAGTGATGTAGCTAGCGTACAAGGGAAAAAATAGGGGAAAATAGTGTCTAAAGGATATAAAATGGTTTTGAGTCAGTGGAATGGATCCTCTAGGCCAAAGAGTGCTGATTCTCACAAGGTGGAAGATTACGTTGTAACAATATATCATATAAATAGTATGTAATCAAAGTTACACATTGGAATGGATCATGATGGAGTAGTATATGTTGGTAGAAAATATTGGGCCCTTTTTATGATATTGTAGCAGACATAAGGAGAATGCACTGATCTATGCTTATGGAAATTAATGGAAATGGCTATTATTTGGTTCACCCTTTTATTTAAGTTGTATGTTATGAAATGAGTGCTTAATCACTCCTTTTGTACCCTTTTATTCTTTATGATCATTTTATATTCCCTCTGATCCAATTCATGGCTATTTTTACCCAGTCCCACCCACAACCACAGTTATTGGAACATTGTATTAATATTCAATACCCTAGCCAATCTACTGAAATGACTCTTTGGAGTGGGTCTGCTCCTCAATCCTGTCCACTAGACTCATATGTCCTCAACTATGTAAGTGATTCAAATTTCAAACCAACCAAACCAAATACTCACCTCCGTCTATGTCACATTGTTTATGGATATCCAATAGCTTTGCACTCGGTTATGTCTTTATGGTTTCAGTACACCCAAGTCCACCTGCCACCAACTCAAGCATGTTGGTATCACTACTTCAGTTCCTGATGTCAATTCCCTTGTGCTACATAAGAGTTCCTTAAGTCGTGTTGGCAAGGAATCTACCCAACTCTATACCTTGGTTGCGATCGACATCGGTATCGTAGATCTTTTGTTATTCTTGTGCATCCATCTTCTCAAGGTGTCCAACTTCTACTATAGTAGGGCATATTTGGGACCTCGTTGCAAGTGTGCCAACAATTACCTCCAAACTCTTATTTTCCTTTGTTGCAACTTTTATCCCACCATATATACCGAGTGGTTGACATGCACCAAACTCTACACTCTACACTATCATTGCTCTGATACCAACTATCATGCCCCTATAAGTCCTACCCGAAACAAGAAGTCTCATCATCTCCTTGAGGGTGTGCGACACTTCCCAAACTTCACAACTAGCGATGAGGTTAGCCTAGTGTGAAGCTTTCTAGAAGACACCTTCACTAGTTTACTTATGTGTTACTTAGTTTTTCATTACTTAGCCACATTCATGCATATAAAATAAAACCGCACAAGTAACAAGGAACATAGAAGTAGAGAACAATGGCCAAATACAAGGAACATAGAAGTAGAGAACAATGGCCAAATGGGGTGCCCAACTTTTATTAATACAAGCGAAAGAGTTACGATAGAGAAGAGTGTGCCCAAATGACAACAAATCTAGAGTGCACCCATCCAGAAGTAGCTCTATTACAAGGTTACAATCAAATTTCCTAGAACAAAAGTCCACCCAACTCATCGTTTCCTTGCTACTTGTCACAACCATAGGTCTACCTCCTATGGCACCTGTTCACCCATGCCGCATCATAGTCAACCTTCCAAAGTGTGCTCCATCACTTTTTTTTGCTTCCTATTGCTCCTTGAACTTCTTACCTTGCCACAATGCATAGCTTGTTTTATTTATACGTGAAGGTGTGTTCCCAAGAGGTGCAACTCTTTCCATGCACCTCTTTGCATGCAACCTTTCATTCTTGGTCCAATTTAGCATCTTAGGCACTCCACGGAGGATTACGACCCCCTTTGGTTACTCGAACCGTCACGTATATTCCTCATGCACTTGCTTGCCCAAGTCTCCTTCTGTTTTGGGTGCTCCATCCACCAACCACTCTCGTGTGGACATCTTGTCGGGGGTGGCCTCCTTGGTGCATGTGCTTAGCACTCAACCAAGGAAGGGGTGTGACACATGCCCTCAAAAAACCTCCTTCATCCTATATTTCACTCTCATAAGCTAAGTGAAATGCCAAGCAAAGTAAACTTTTAGTCTCAATATATGTTATTGTCATAACGTTTAACCTTCCAAGGTCTTCAATGACACTTCTATGTAAGAGTTCTTCAAAATAAATATTGATAGATTACATCTTCAAGAAAAGGAGATAATTATTATTCAATACCTTTGATGTCAATACCAACAAATTATATCTTCTACACCATTGTAGATTGATGGGTTGAAGAGTTCATTACCTAATATACCATAATTCAAGTGAAATTCACTATAATACTAATTTACATATAAGCTAACATTTTTAAGTTAGTTTGCATCCTTCTGTTTATATATAATTGTAAATTTTCAAACTTTAGATTAATAGAATACTTTATTTTAGTTAATTAATATAGAAATATATTAATTTTCTTTAATATTATAAAATTTACTATTCTATTAATTTATGGTTAGCTTTAGTGGTTGAGCATTATGAATTGCAAGTAAGAAGTTTTTTGGACTAGTTACCTTTGGGAATATTATGAACTTCATTTGGTTATATTACCAAAATTGCCAAAAATAAATTCACCAAACTTCTCTCTCTTGTGTGTGTAATAGTTTCATATAAATATTTTAAAATTACATCTATCCTAAATAGGATGCATAAATAAGATAGACATGACATGGTACATTTTTTCAATACTAACTATACTAAAACAACTCAGAGTGTAAAATGCATATCACTTAGTATCAACATCTTAAATTTATTCATTTTTCTTAAAAAAAGAATTTACAGTTAAAAATTTATTTTAAAATAAATGGTTTTGATGAAATTTAATGTTATTACTTACTTAAAATAACCAAATTGCAAAGTACAATTTGACCATTTGAGTCATCCTAACGACATGTATATTCAAAAAAATAAAAACTCACTTATAAACCAATTTGATGCTTATTCATGCAAAATCAAATGTCGGATTAACCTTCAAATGTCGTTAGTTTCAAACTTCAATAACCACTGCAACACACAACATCCAATGGTCGTATATTCAATTGTTTCAAGAGTACGACTCTCTTTGGAGAATACCTTCATTTTTCTTACCTTTCAGTTTGATAGAGGGGATCTCCCCCATAAACGATTGAAGATTTATGTTTCGAATCCTATTTTTTTTGTACTAGGGGAATCAACAATTGGAGTTGGGTTGATATTCACGTGACACGGGGTCCAGGGATCCAATCTTTCTACCACTATACCCCTAGGTGCATGCACAGGTCCCGAACCATAGCACACAAGTAATATTGGGGGGATTTGAACACGTGGCCTTCCATTTACAACTGATTAGGACTTCTCATCTTTACCACTTGAGCTTCCCCCCACGGGCTCAAATCCTAAAAAATTAGTTAAAACAAAACAATCTAATAATATCAAATGGCCCCTTAACCAAATATGAACAACAAATCAAGCGAGATTACCTGAGCACAAGTACAGTGGTAAACACCTTCTTTATCTTTTTATTTTTTAGATCAAATTTTTGTATCAATAAGTAGCTCGGGATCATTTTTTATATATGCTTTAATAGTATCTGCCAACGTCACAAAGTAATCAGTAACGTATTATGAATGGTTCATTCGTTCAATGTCTCGTCTAAGAAATGTTCAAATTTCAGTAAACAGGCAAGATGTTCTTTCCTGTCATTGCATCATTTTACAAGGAAATAGATGGTCAATCGGTTAAGTGGGGGTAGGAAGCATAGAGGAAGAAATCCATCATTGGTCCACACAGTCATTCTGTTGTTTACTAGGGAAGAATTTGAGTTCATCACTGTATGAAAGTATTAATTTCTTAGTGCAATACTACATCTTGCAAAGATTCTACTGTGCACATGAGAGGAGAAGAATTCATTGATAGAGGACGGCTATTGTTCATTGCTTATATATGTAACAATCGTATGGTCATTGGTAGGAGGCTATAGTATTGAAGACGCATCATACTCTTTGCTCCAAATAAATCGAACCTCCATATCATCACTTCTAGGCATGTATTTGTTAATTTTAGCCTAATTTGACTAGCAAGATCACTGAAAGAGACACAATCACAAGATAGACAAAGATTTACCCTGGGAAACCCTCATGGGGTAGAAAACCCAACAAAGCTTTCCTCAATATAGATAATCAACCAAATACAAGATGTAGTCCAATACTAGAGCTCTTTCTCCTCCTATGCAACCTCTCTCTCACTTGTGTGCTACTCCTAAGTGGATGAATGAATGAGATAAGTGAGGAACATCCTCCTCTACTTATACTCATCTCCCGACTGACCTTTTACCCTAATGGGGCCGACCTCTCCCAAGAGAGTCTAATAACCCCCAAATAGTAAACTCAGGCCCGACCTCACATGGGAGATCTAATAACCCTAGTTACCACATTCTCTTGGAGGAATAAACATCTCCGAATATACAATAGGTTCACCACGGAGGAATGTACCATCTCCGGAATAATAAAATACAAATATAATATTCTTTGAAGTTACAATATTTCAACACTCCCCCTTAACGAGAAGGATACTATAACAACATCTGCAGGAGCAAGGAGTCATCAACTACATGGCACATGATACATCTATAAATAATTGGAATCTTTCTTCATACATCATCATTAGTAACTCAACAGTTACTGGAACATAATCAATACTAGAACATCAACATCTTCAGTACTGAGTCATCATCTTCTGCAACACTTGATCAGCTACAGCATCATCATCATCTCAATCTACAGTATCTGGATCATCTCGATCTATAGCATCTGGATCATCTTGATCTACAGCATCTAGATTATCTCGATCTACATCATTTGGATCATCTCGATCTACAGCATCTGGATCATCTCGATATACAACATCTGGATTATCTCAGCAGCATAATCTGCAATACACACGATCCTATTATGGGATGATCAATCCCTCTCACTTTAGGACATAGGTCCATGTATGATACAATCCAGATCAAATTCCAATATGATCAATCCTTATCAATTTTAGACAAGTCTCATGTCTATGGACAATGCAATCCAGATCTACTTCTAGGATGATCAATCCTTATCAATTTTAGACAAGTCTCATGTCTATGGACGATGCAATCCAGTCACGTACATTTTGAACCAAAGGTTCAGGGATGATGCAGTCCTCTCACGTACCTTTTGAACCAAATGTTCAGGGATGATGCAGTCCTTTCATGTACCTTTTGAACCAAGGGTCCAAGGACGATGCAGTCCTCTCATGTACCTTTTGAACCAAATGTCCAAGGATGATTCAGACCTATCACGTACCTTTTGAACCAAATGTTCAGGGACAATGCAGTCCTCTCATGTACCTTTTGAACCAAATGTTCAAGGACGATGCAATCCTCTCACGTACCTTTTGAACCAAATGTTTAAGGACGATGCAATCCTCTCACGTACCTTTTGAACCAAGGGTCCAGGGACGATGCAATCTTATCACGTACATTTTGAACCAAGGGTCAAGGGACAATGCAGTCCTATCACGTCCACGAGGGACCACTTTCTCGGAGACATATGTCTACGGATCTCTTTTAGGACATGTGTCCAAGGATGATACAATCCACTTGTCAACTTAGACCAAGTATAAGGACCACTTCATCGACCTCATCGTCGGTATCACCAATACAGGTATCCATATCATCGACCTCACTGTCGATGCAGGAAATCTCATCATCAGTGACCACATCACTCTCGCTTTCGAGGAGGGTCTTTCTGAACTACACCAAACTTGTCTCAGAAATACTCAAACTTTACTCGAGACAGAGGTTTGGTCAATATATCAGCAACTTGTTCGTCAGTGCTTACATACTCGAGCTTGATAGCTCCTTTTTGCACCATATCCCGTATATAGAAATATCGAATCTCTATGTGCTTTGACTTATCATGGAACACTGGATTCTCTACCATCTTGATACAACTCTAGTTGTCACACATGATCATAGTGGGGTCCATCTCTAAGTCAAATAGTCTTGATAACAGTTTCCGAAGCCATACTGCTTCACAACTAGCAGAGCAAGCATCTATATATTCCGCTTCAGCTGTGCTGAGAGCCACACTAGACTGCTTCGTGCTAAACCACGAGATCATGGTGGATCCTAGACAATAACATCCTCTCGATGTGCTCTTCCTGTCCGATACACTTCCTTCCCAATCAGCATCTGTATAGCCATGTAGTCTGAAGTCATGATCTCCAAGATAACATAGACCAAAATCTATCATACCTTTTAGGTACCTCATCACATGCTTTGCAGCTATCAGGTGAACTCATCTAGGTTCCACCAGATACTGACTCGATGTATTCACGACAAAGCATATGTCTGGTCTGGTATTTGTTAAATACATTAATGACCCAATAATCTGTCTGTACAGAGTCATATCCACTAACTCTGATGATTCATCAACTAACAGCTTTAGGTTGGAATCCATGGGAGTGGCCATGGCTTTGCATTCCAACATGTCAAATCTCTTCAATATTTCTACAGCATACTTTCCTTAGTTGAGAAAGATTCCCTTTGGTCCTTGCCATACTTCCAAACCTAGGAAGTAGTGCATCAATCCAAGATCTTTCATCTCAAATTCTAAAGAAAGCTTCTCCTTGCACTCGATAATCTGTTTCTCATTTCCAGTCAAAAATAGATCATCCACATACAGCAATAATATGACAAGTTCATCATCCATAACTTTGAGATAAAGGTTAGGATCAGCTTTACTCTTGGTAAAGCCAAAGCTTGTCAAGAAACTATCAATTATTTCGTACCAAGTTCTAGGAGCTTGCTTCAACGCATACAAATCCTTCTTTAATTTGCACACATGGGTTCTTCTATCTTCCACCTCAAATCCTTGAGTTTTTTCTATATACCCTTCCTCCTCAATTACACCATTTAGGAAGGTTGTCTTTACATCCATTTGGTGTAATTTCCACTTCATCATGGATGCAAGTGCCATGATAGTTCTAATGGAAGTGTATCTTGCAACTGGTGCAAATGTTTCTTCATAATCAATTCCCTCTTTCTGAGAGAACCCTCTGGCTACAAACCTTGCCTTATATTTTTCAATGCTGCCATCTGCAGCATGCTTTATCTTGTATATCCATTTGTAGGATATCACACTTTTGTCCTTTGGTTTGGGAACTATATCCCAAACATCACTTTTCATTATTGATTGGTATTCCTCCGTCATTGCCTCCACCCACTCTTTCTTATGGGATGCTTATTCATAACTAATGGGTTCTTGATCTACAAGATCACACATCAGGGCCACATAGTTGGAGAATGCCTTTGGCTTCTTGCACATCCTAGTGGACCCTTCGGGAGCTCCATACCTTTCTGCTCCTAGTATAATGTCTCTTTCCCAAGTTGGCTTTCTCTTCCTTGAAATTTCTATGACAGGGGGTTCTTGTGGTTCCATCATGTCATGTTCTTCAGGATTTGTCTCTTCAGGAGTGGGTGCAGCTTCTGTGATTCTGGAAGGTGCCTCTTCCTCATATACTTCTTCATGTTGGCACTTCCTAGATCTCTTGAGAGCTTCCTCTTCATCAAATGTCACATCCCTACTTATTTCCATATGATGGAATCCTGGGATATGTATATTCTAAATGCTTTGGATGCTTCACAGTATCCAACAAATATTCCTTTCTTCCCAGAGGGATCTAGCTTGGTCCTCTTTTCTTTTGGAATGTGAATGTATACTGGGCATCCAAATATCTTGAGGTGACTTACCTCAGGCTTCTTTCCTGTGAACACTTCTTCTGGGGTTTTGAAATCAAGAGCACTATGAGATAGTCTATTTTTCACATAGACTGTTGTCCTAGCCGCTTCAGCCCATAAATACATGGGTAGATCTTGATCATGTATCATTGTCTTTACTACCTCCATAATGGTTCTATTCTTTCTTTCCGCAACACCATTTTGTTGAGGATTGTAAGGAGTGGTTAGCTCCCTCTTGATTCCAGCTTCTTTACAAAATACTTCAAATTCTTTTGAAGTATATTCTCCACCATTATCTATCCTGAGTATCTTGATCTTATTTTCTGAATGATTTTCTGTCAGGGCTTTGTATTCCTTGAATTTTTCAAAGACTTCATTCTTTCCATTTAGGAAATATATCCAAGTCTTTCTTGAGTAGTCATCAATGAATGTAAAGTAGTATTCATATCCACTCAAGGATGTGGATGGCATTGGTCCACATACATCTGAGTGAATTAATTCCAATGTACTCTTAGTCTTTGTTTCACTCTTTGGGAATGGGTTCTTGATATTCTTCCCTTTTGCACATCATTTTCAAGTGCCCTCATGATCAATTTTTAAGTCCGGTAGTCCTATGACTACCTTGCTCACATGAGGTAGTGCTTTGTAGTTAATGTGAGCAAGCCTTCTATGCCAAAGCTCACTTTGGCTAGTGGATTCATGAACAAGGGCAACTTCTGGATGGCCTTTGAGTTTGTATAGGCCTCCTTCCTCTTCACCAATAAAAATTGCATCCTCAATTGATTTTCCTTTGGGCCACATAAGTACTTGACCATCTATGAATGCAACCCTATAGCCTTTCTTATCTAAAGCTGAAATAGAAAGTAAGTTCTTCTTCAAACCTAGTACATATAGGATTTCCTTCATCTTCAATGGGGTTCCAGAATCAAGCTTGTAGCTTGCTTCACCAATTCCCTTGATGGGATATTCATAGTCATCTCCTAGAGATACCTTCTGTGGAGAGGACTTCTCTTCAAGTCTTGAGAGATTCTTCCTTTGTCCTGTCATGTGCTTTGAAGCACCACTATCAATGAGCCATGTATATTCTCCAGGTGTCACAGACCCAGAGAGTGCAGAGAATAGAACATATTCTTCTGCATCTTCTTTCTCTACTTTAGTTCTTTTCTTTTGAGGCATTTCCCCTTCTACTTCTTCACTGTCATCTTCTGCTACATGTGCATGATGCCTTTTGTGGAAATTCTTCCTCTTCTTTTGTGAAGTACAATTTCTAGCAAGGTGTCCTAGTTTGAGACAATTGTAACATTGAACTGTGGAGAGGTCTCTTTCTGAGTTTACTCCCCCTCTCCTTTTAAATCTATGAGGAGGTTGAGACTCCTTGTGACCAATCTTCTTGGAGTTGAAGTGACTCCTTCTTCTTCTTTTGGTGTGAGTAGCCAAGGCTTGATCATCCTCTTTGAGAAGGGCTTCTCTATTGGCTACCCTAGCTTCTTCTTGAATGCAATCTTCCCATACCACATCAAACTTCATACTTTCTTTCTTGGCACACATGGTTTGGATGAATGACTCCAAAGGCCTAGTGAGACCATTTAGAGCAGTCATGACTAGTTTATCTTCGTCAAGAGTATCTCCAATGGCATCTAGTTGTTCCTTGAACTAGGAAACCCTTGAGAAATAGTCTTTAATGGATTCTCCTTTATTCATCTTGGTGCTCTTCAATTGAGCTCTCAGATTCATATTCCTATTGATGTTCTTTCCCTCATACATTCTGGAAAGGGCATCATACATTTCCTTTGGGGTCTTCTTGGATGCCACTTGGGGAATCAAGTGGTCTTTGATAGAATCAGCAATGATTCTCTTTTCCCTAATTAGGTCCTTCCTATACTTCTCTTTGGCTT
The DNA here is from genome assembly GCA_027924585.1 of Larix kaempferi. Taxonomy (NCBI): domain Eukaryota; kingdom Viridiplantae; phylum Streptophyta; class Pinopsida; order Pinales; family Pinaceae; genus Larix; species Larix kaempferi. Next base: position 5,675,564 of record BSBM01000063.1, on the reverse strand, counting down.
CATCTTCTTCAGCTTCTGCAATCTCATCTTTAATATATTGGACAAGATCATTCTCTTCAAGAATGAGACCAATTCTGTATTTCCATGCCCGGAAATTTTCTATACCCTCTAGCTTGTCTTCAAGCTTAGTGCTTGGAGCCATCTTATCTAGGGATCAAAGGGATTCAGGTTTCAAAAGATAGAATAGTACTTACCGGGAGATGATCTTGATTGAATTGAGAATTCTGGTATGATTAGCTTCTAGAAACTTCAACTTTACACCTTCCAGATCTGCAATAGAATTTCTGGTTTTCTGGTCTTTTCTTTTCTGGATTTCTGGTGCACAAGTTCACAGCTTTTCTGGTTCACTGGTGCAGAGGTGCGCACTTTTTATGGTTTACTGGTTTTCTGGTTTTCTGGTCCTGAAGTCAAACTAGGGTTTGGAAAACCCTGGGGTTATACCCACTCAAAAATTTTGATCTAGGGCTCAAAAATTCGATTTTGAGGAGAGCTATCCAGTCATGCAATCAGAAACCAAAAATTCCAACTTTTGCAGAAACCCTAATTTTCACCGGAGGAGGAGAGAGAGGTATTTTCACCTTGTGAAAGATGTCCTATTCAGGCTAGCTCTGATACCATGTTAAGTTTAGCCTAATTTGACTAGCAAGATCACTGAAAGAAACACAATCACAAGATTGACAAAGATTTACCCTGGGAAACCCTCATGGGGTAGAAAACCCAGCAAAGCTTTCCTCAATATAGATAATCAACCAAATACAAGATGTAGTCCAAGACTAGAGCTCCTTCTCCTCCTATGCAGACCTCTCTCTCACTTGTGCGCTACTCCTAAGTGGATGAATGCATGAGATAAGTGAGGAACATCCTCCTCTACTTATACTCATCTCCCGACTGACCTTTTACCCTAATGGGGCCGACCTCTCCCAGGAGAGTCTAATAACCCCCAAATAGTAAAATCAGGGCCGACCTCACATGGGAGATCTAATAACCCTAGTTACCACATTCTCTCGGAGGAATAAACATCTCCGAATATACAATAGGTTCACCATGGAGGAATGTACCATCTCCAAAATAATAAAATACAAATATAATATTCTTTGAAGTTACAATATTTCAATAGTATTTTCATTCCTTGTCCAAGCCATCTACAGGAAGTCTGTCTCATAAAACTAATTGGAAAATAATGTTAATTGATGTTATCAACCCATGAAATACATCTTGTCTGAGTTCTGCTTAAGCTTCATTTAAATCCCAAACAAGTCACAAAATCAGATTTGGATCATAAGCACCTACAAGAAATTGTTTCAGTGTCAAATTGTTTGTTAAACTCTTAAGGGAAGGGTCTCCTATAATTGTAGCAGTTTGATCAACACTTACAGGAAGGGTAACTTGGTTGATGGGAAATTAAAATATCATAGTATTCAGTTGTGCTCAGATACATAATATCTACAGGACTCATAAATTTAATGTTTGACAAGTGGTGTTTTATGTTTGAACCATTTCTACCAAGTATAGAACTAAATATTGCTTAAAGTCACCTAAAACAGTCTTATGTCAGTGATAGAGAGGTATTCGATTGATTCCCAAAGATAGAGGGAGTGCAGTCAAAATCGAATAAAATAGGTCGTGTTTCGAATTCGGTGTATCTGCACAGCTAGAATTTGATAGTTCGATAAGAATCCATCGCCAATGTACTGTGAGAAGAAGCGTTCTGCAACCAGGATCCCTAACTAAGGCCATTACCCTAGCTAAGGGAATTACCCATTCCGAAAATAAAACTCAATAACCTCACTCATAATACGATCCCCAAAAAACTTCAAAACAAAAAGATCAAATTCGATCACAGAATTTCAGTTATAAATACACATCTGGAGGATGGTCCTATTTAAACGAGCTCTTTCCCATGGATCGAACCTAGAGCCAACCAAATCTACAGTCATGCCAGAAATTTTCACCGTAGATCAAGCAAAGTTATTTACTTTTTTAGGGTATGGAAAAATATCATAAAAAAAACCAACCTTAAAAGATGTGAAGTCCACCCAGCCCCTGCGCACCTAAATTTTAAATTCAATTTTCCTCTATATCCACACAACAATAACAGATGTAGGCCATGAAGATGCACAATGCAACACCCTTCTGTTACTAACCTTTTCGAATGTCTCTATCCCACACTAGAATTGTAAATTTAGACAGTATTTAGTTGGATAGACAGTATTTAGATGTGGTGCGGTAAATTTCCAAACAATTCCTATCACACCCATAGGTTATAATTTATAATTTTATAATATTTGGTTCAATATGTTCTTATTTTAATTTGTTTTTCCCTATTTTCCCTCCAATTGTTTTTTATTTACCCTTTTATTCCCACTCATTTATCCTCTTTTTATTTTTTGTTTCCTTTTCTTTATTATATTTTTTAATTTTTCATTTATATTCTTGTTTTTTTTAATTTATTAATATTAATATTAATACATTACATATATTAATATATTAATATTAACTATATATAATAACTATATTATATTAATATTACATATTATATAGTAAATTAATATATTAACTATATAATATTAACTCTATCGATATTGTTTCATCAAATGGCTTAATTTCAATCATTTTTAATCCTAAAAGTTTGTTGCACACCAAATGGTGTCTATATAGATTCACACTTTGAATAGTGGTGCTTGTTGAAGTCAACATACCCAACTAGAGGCAAAATTTGGTGGTGATGACCCAACTATGTTGGTGGTAACAGTGCTAGAAGATATTGTTGAAGTGTTCACAAATGAACCAACACTTGGAGAAGGCAGAAAAGGCATATTCACCAGGTTAAGCATTACCATTGATTCATAATAATATGTGCCACATTGATTTACCCTTAACTGATCCTATGTTATCCATAGTCGTACGGTCAAATATGTAACCCAATTAGGAAAAAAGAGGGCATAGAGGCCGACATAGAGGGCATAGATTTTTATTTTACACCATTAACGATTTATTTATTCAATGTCAATGCGAGGAAATATTAGAATCATGGTAACTGTTTTTTTTAAGAATTTTAAAAAAAGGGAGGATTTTTTTCTTTTCAAAATTGAGGATATTGGCGATTTTTTGCAGGGGAGAGACCCGAGGGGAAATTTATAACTTTTCAAACTCAAGCGCGAGGAGAACCATGATGAATGGATGCACATGGATAATTAATGGAGGTTGTGAAATTGACAATTTTTAGCTAACATGATGAAGCAACAAACATGAAACGGTCGAAACTTTAACAAACTGTCGAGAGGGTAAAACGACGATGTTTTTGTTCAAACAAAATATGAGCGTGACCAATATGATGAGCCAAACATAATGACACCAACTTCATGACATGACAATGCCGAGAGGGAATTAAGAAAACAAATATCCAAGACTCGACTCAACCACACTATGATGATGCACATGATGCAACTTGGTGGATTTGTTGAAGGGATAATACAAAAGCAAAAATGGTGAAATAAGATATGGACATGATAAGCACATCGAACTGGATGTGATAGTATAGATGAAATGATATTGCAAAAAGGTTATGTAGGTTCTCTTATGGCGTCATGTTTCAACACTATATCGTGTCTCTAAATCCATCTGTAGTGTTAAAATTTAGTCAATTTTAACACTGCAGATGGATTTAGAGACCCCCTATAAAGGGGGTCTCTAAATCCATCTGCAGTGTTAAAATTTATCCATTTGTACAAATTCATTGGCAAAATTGTAATTTTCCATTTTCGAAGTCACACAACTAAAAATGACCAAATTAATGACCAATTGTTATGTGGTCATTTTTAGTTTAGGTTTGTGGTACTTGCGATATCTCATCTTGGGATGGTTTTTATTAATGCATGTACCATAGATGTATTGAAAATTAATTATGATACCTTGGGAAGGATGTAAAGATTATAAGCAAATTGCTTCTGCTCCAAGAACATAAGACTACGTATAAGGTCGTTAATGTAAGCAGTGCAAATCTGCTTCCTGCATTAATGTTGAGATGTGATGTACATGAGGGTGTCTACAATTTACTAAATTTTAATACTGCAAAAAGGTGTCTCTGAATCCATCTGTAGTGTTACAATTTACTAAATTATAACATTGCATATTGATTCAGAGACCCCCAGATAGGGATAATTTTAAGAACACCCCCGAAATTTATATATATAATAAATGGCCGAATCTCCCAAATATATAGGAAGATTTGAAGGCTACTTTATCAATAATATAATATGTATATATAATTTTTTGGCTAATATTTCATTCTATTATAGAATCTTGTAAAATCTTGGCGAATCTTTCACTATATTATAAGATATTGTAAAATCTTTGCAAATATTTCACTAAATTATAAAATATTGCAAAAACTTGGTGAATCTTTCATCAAATTATAAAGCCTTGTAACATCTTGCTGAATCTTTTGCTAGGAAGACTCAACTTTTAATTCTGCGGATTACTAAGGTAGTGCAATAGAAGACCATATACCAAAGCTCGACTCTCTCGACTCCTAGACCCTCAAATGAACAAATGCATGAATGAGGATAGGAGGGATTTATTTATACATTTCACAAATAGTATTAGGTCACTCACAAATGGAGGTGTTGGTGAAACACACCTACACTAACTAGATTCAAGGAAAGTGGGGACTCCACGTTTTATCTCATCCCTTAATGGTCCAATGGACATGTGGGAACGCAAATCTTGACATACCGACAAACTGATAGAATTGAACACTTTACAACATGGAGTGATTATGGCATCCACGAACCATTATTACAACGTGGAGTATTATCGAGAACCATAACCTTAATTTAGTGTATGAATTCCCAATTAGCTTATTTTCCAAATCTCTCATTTTTAAGCTACCCTCTAAGAGAAAAATAACCTTCACCCTTCAATACCCAAGCTTTCAGCAATGGAGATGTTGTGAGAAGATTAAAATGTCGATAAACCTAAGAATGAAAAGTGGAATCGCATCAACTAGAACCTTCACCCTCCAAGCGCAATCCAATGTGGATGAACCATGAATCATTGTAGCCTTTATCTAAAATAAAATAGCCTCTTATTTTCGCTCCAATACTAGAAATTGAGGGCTTAAAGAAGGTATCACATGAAATTGACTAAATATACAACTGGATGCAACCACATGCCTAAATTATAAGGAAAATAGAGGGCAGAATAACCCTTAGGAGCCTCCATTACTGAAAATTGGGAGCGAAGGAATGATTTCACTAGAATTTCTCTAGAAATTGGGGGCGAAAGATAAATTGGAGGGATATTTTTCTAGGGCGAAAATAGTTTTTTTAATTTTACTCACTAATATACAGGAGGCTATTAATTTTGGATTTATTTTTTTCTAATAAATATTGGGCGAATATTTTAGCTGAAAAAACCTTTCCCATATAAGAAAATAGCCCACTAAATTTTTGTAACCCCTTAATATAGCCCATGGGCTATATATAGCCCCTAAAATTATCCATGCATTCTAGCACTTAAGCACGGGGAATTATCATAAGAAAATCACAATGCATGTTAAGTAAGGAAGAAATATTGAAATCACACATAACATAACCCATAGGGTTGTCCTTTTATAGCTTCCAAATCTAACAAACTCCCTGAAAGTGAGGAGTATCTGGTCCACAAGGAAGGGTTGTTGGTCCTAACCATTTCCACAAAATCCTCAATGTCTCGTATTTTAGTCAGTTGTTGTAGTCACGCAAACCATGGTTGTTCCAACCATCCAGTTGTTTGGTCAACCGACTATATAGTTTCTCCACTTACATTCCTAGTCAAGACTCCAATGGATTGATATGGTAGTGACCTATCGTATAACAATTGATTGTCTCCAGAAGATCCAGAGGTGTGATGAAACATTAATACCACAGGTTCCAACAAAAATATTGTGTGCGTTGTGAATGATTTTATGTGATGTTTTTATGTGATGATCAATGGAATTCTTAATGGTTGATTGTAATGTACCAACTAAGATTAGTGATACAAAAACTTAATCTCTCAAAGAATCAATTAAAAACAATGTTTTGGTGAGCTAGTTTGACTGTAGGGGGATGGGATTAGAAGATATGGGTGGAAGGAAGGTGGGGATAGAATTTAATACTTCTGAACAAAGTACTGGTACCAATTATGGTTCAAAATCAACATGGTTGAGATCTACTGCAATGCTTCTGGGCACCCCAGCATATGCAGACTATTATTACTCTATAATTTGACTGAAGGATATGAATGAATGTTTCTGACTCGGGGAGGCTAATAAATATGAAATATCATTCAATATACAGTCATATATAACTCCATCAAGTGTAAGGAATATCTGAGAAAGAATTACAAAAAATGAGTAAATTAGCATTCTAGGATTGCATAGCTAACAAACTTCAGGAGCTTCCAAACAAGAAAGGAAGGCTCATGAATTCCTCTTCTCAGAACTGGATTGGATCATAAATCATGTTAAGTAACATCAAGAACAAAAATTATATCATTTGTATACTCTCATTCATCTACCACGATCATTTTGAAAACTAGTTAAAATCTAGGCAATTCTAGAGGGGGTGGAGAAAATGAAGAAAATATCAGACTTCTGCAATAATAAATGTAATGAATAATATCATAGATTAATATTGATTGTTATTAAATCATATCATATCCATGAGGCTTCTCAAAACATTACAAAAACTCCTCTCCTCTTCTACTCAACAATGCAACACTAGAAATCACTAAGAAGCTTTGAGTTTCGAACCACAGACTAATTGGAGTTTTCTGAAATTCAACCCAGCCTTGGTTTAGCTACAAGAACTGCAAATAAAATCAATTAAAATTTCTGAATACCATCATCCTCTCACAGAAATCAGGGGCACATCACCCATATTGGACTAGGGGCACATCTCCCAAGTATCTGAGGCACAATTGCTCTCAATCCAAACATAAACCTGACAAAAGATGTGAATGTGGTGCACACTGGTTCATTTATAGAGAGTGGGTGACTTTAGGATCAAGTATCCTTAGCTAATGCTCCCTCCTTGAGTGGATAAGGAAAGCTAGCTTTCCTACCTTTTCCTTTTTGCCTTGCTTTCCTCCTTTTTCCTTTTCTGTTTGCTTTTCCACTTTCTGCTTTATTTTTTTCTGGATTTTCTTGACTTTTCTTCTTTCCTGAACTTTCATGCTTTTATGATTTATCCTGCTTTATGCTTTTGTGTTTCTTTCTTCTTTATGCTACTTTTCCTGAGTTTTTGTTGCTTTTCTGATTTGCTCCATCTTTCTTTCCTTTTTCCTGATTTTCTAGATTTATGTGCTTTCTCCTTAGCTTCTTCCTCAAGTCCCCTCTCAGTCAAACTTATCCAATAATGCATCCTAGTGGAGCATTATCCTCATTTATTTATCATAAAAATATTAAATGCTTCAAAATTAAATATTCCAAGTGCATAATAAAAATTGGATAAAATTAAATGCACAATCCTAATTAATTAAATGCTTGGAATTTAAAAATTAACCCCATGATACTGAAGTTGTCTCATCAACCAAAGGTATTGGTTGGGTTAGGATCTTGGTCCAATGTTCATAATTGAGGGGACATGACAGTATCCCAACCCAATATTGCTTGTCATCAAGCAATTTCAAACTGGGATGCTGTAAGATATGTTCTCCTTCCCAAGTAGCATCCTCACTAGGCAGTCTTTCCCATTGCACCAAAAATTCCTTAAGGATTTTGCTCCTTAGCTTCTTCTCTCGAACCTCCAAAATATTCTCAGGTATCAACACCAAATTTCCTTCATCATCAATGGGTGGCAATTCTTGTGAAACTTTGACTTGCTGCCCTACTACTTTCTTCAAACATGACACATGGAAAACATTTTGAATCCGGCTGCCCGAAGGCAACTCTAGCTCATAAGCCACTTCCCCAATCTTTCTCAAAACATGGTAGGGCCTATAGAATCTTGGCTGCAACTTCTCAGCCCCATTATAATTCAATGATGACTATCTATAGGGATGCAACCTCAAATATACCAAATCTCCCACTTGGAAAGCTCGCTCAACTCTATGCTTGTCTGTATGCACTTTTTGTCGGTCTTGTGCTACCTACAAGTTGTCCTTGAGAGTCCTAAGTATGTATTGACTCTATTGGAGCCAATCCTTTACCTTATGTGTCTTACAGTCACCAAATATCAGATCATCAAAATAAAATGCATCATATCCATAAAGATATTTGAAGGGAGACAGACCAATCGAGAGATGAAAAGTAGTGTTGTAGCAAAACTCTCCCAAATGGAGCCAATTGGTCCATGAATTTTGTTGGCCGGTGACATAGTTTCTTAAGTACCCTTCCAAAAATCGGTTCACTCTTTCTATTTTGCCATCAATCTGTGGATGGTAGCTGGTGCTCATGTCCAAACTTGTCCCCACTAACTTGAATAGTTCTTGCCAAAAATTGCTAGTAAACTTTCTATCTATGTCACTGGTGATGGACTTGGGTATGTCATGAAGTTTGAAGACTTATTTGATGAAAATTTAAGCCACTTGGCTGGCTGCAATTTTAGTTGTGATAGCAAAGAAATGTGCATATTTAGTCAACCTATCAACCACAACAAAACTTTAGAAAATAGGGTGCGTCTGTCAGGGGAGTAGTCATGCTCTGGATGCTACAAACTATAGAAAACTCACGACGGGGCAGAAAAAATCACCATAGAAGGAAAAGTGTGCATCTGGGAGAGATAAGCGTGCTTGGAAAATGCTTTTGGGAAATACAGGCGCGCTTGGAGCATGCTTCTGGGTCATACAGGTGCGCTTGGAGCGCGCTTATGGGCTAGTTAAGTGTGCTTGGAGCATGCTAAAGGGCGGGAAAAGCACACTTGGAGTGCGCTTCTCAGGCAGACAATCGTGCTTTGAGCACGCTTTTTAGGATGAAAGTCGCGCTCAGGATGCAGAGAGAAGAGTGTGCTTTGAAAAGTAAAACCCACACTTCAGAGCATGGAAATGATGCCAAAAGTCGTGGCTCGGGCCATAAAAATGGAAAAATAAAAAGGTATTGTGATGGAAAGGGCCAAACCTGCAAGTACATGGTGTAATTCTAGGCCAGAACTACCCTAAAGAGGGAGACAACTGTAAAAACTGAAAGAAAATACAATGCAAGAAGAAAATCACAAATGCAACAAATAAAAATAGCTACTGTTCTTACCAAACCACATATCAATGGGAATCGACCCGGTTGGAGTCACCAAAACTGTAGCTAGGTTATCCACACTAGGTAGTACATAAATGTACTTACTAAGAGTTATGGAACTCTTAGTAACAATTCGTGAATGGGAGTGTGTGCATGCAAATAGAAATGGTAAAAAGGTAAAAATGTTGAAAGTTACTGTTGTAAAAATAAGATCTAAACTAAAATATTAAGCACCCCAAAATCAAAGATAGGCCATGTGAATCAAAGAATGCTTTTCATTAATGTAAAAATGGATTTACAGTGTAGTGTTACCTCAAAATGGTGAGGATGTTGGGGTCCCTTGTAGCTGTAGAAATGGTGGTGCTTCAGGTCTCCAATGTCTCTTGCTCTCCTCCAAATTTTCAACGGTAGTCAAAAATCAACTAAAATGGAGGAAACACAAGCTCAAAGGGAGGCTAGGGTTTCAATAGGAATTTTGGAAGAGTGTCGGTAGAGAAGAGTCAATGATATGAAATGGGGTGCCTCCACCACCTTTTTATAGCAATTTTGGATGTGGAATATTGTCTCGTGGTATTGGGAAGCCACTAGTATTGACCCATGGTATTTGATGGTTTCCCTCATTTTTCTTTTATTTTGAATATTTCCCCTTTTTATTTTTCTTTTATTTTTATTTTTTGGGGATTTTGACCTTTCTTGAAGGAATTTAATTAATCTTTTTAGGGAAATAATGATGTTTTTCCCATTTTCTTACCAACTTAGGGATTTTGGGTTTTTGGAGGCCAAATATGTAGGAAAAAGAGATAATGGGTTATGTGACTAGGGGCATGAGATAGGTGGTCAAATTTTTTGTTTTAACACACCCTTTTTATCATATGTTCACACATATGGGAATCCATTACATTTAGTACTCTTTTGTACTCCCACTTCGGTTTCCATACTTCGATGAAACCATTCAAAACAATGCTCCTCAACACTCCTACAGATCATATATAGTCTCATTTTGTGGAAACACCCCCGGTCTCCTTTGTTTGGAGAATTCTACAATGTGTCACCCATGGAGTCATACTGACACCATTCTCCCTTAGAGTCGACATTAGTACCCCCGCCCCTTATTTTCCCCTCTAAGATGTTTGTATGGAAATTCTAAAGGAGTGTTTGAATTTTTATATGAATCATTTGTACTTTTTTTCATTTAATATATCATTAGATTATGAATGTTATCATAATGGCTTTGATTTTATATGGAAAGAGTGGTGAAAATAATTTGTGTTTAATATGCAAGTATTACTAAAATTAAATAAATATAATTTTAATAGTTTTGTTGCAATAATAGTCGTTGCAAACAAGTTGTAATTTTAACTGTTTAAAAAAATGTATTACCAATAGCATTAGTTTTCAATTCAGGGGTTGATGTTAAGGTTTTTTTTAACAACAATATGGGTTTTTTAGGTTATGTCTATATTTTTAACCAAAACAAAAAAATTGATACTAGTATCACCACTTTTCCTTTTGGAGTTGTTTTTTGGTGTTTTTTACGCAAAAATGTGAGTTTTTATGGTTAAATTTATCATTCTTTGTATATTGTTCTTGTTTTATAGTATACTATGTTTGCAGATATGTCCCTTGGAATCTCAATTGTGTCTCTCCCCTGATATTCTCACGAATCCCACACATGTTTCCAGGTGAACCATGTGACCTTCATGCTTTGAACAAAGGAATTTTGAGTCCCCCTCGTATCCCTTCCCCTATTGGTGTCTCAGTCCATTATTCATCTCTATCCATTCCTTGGTTGTATCCCTTGTGCTCCCTTCAAGGAAACATCATTTCATTGTTGGTAGCGGGTCTCCCTCTATTGAAATCAACACATTCATTCCAAAGGATAGACCTAGAGTCACTTTGTACCTTGGCCCCATAACCATCATTGATGGGTTCCCTTGGATTGACTAAGGGGAGAGCTCAATGCCCCTTAGATTGGTTGTTTCTCACGTGCTCAACTTCAACTCATCATCGCACCATTGAGAATTGTACAGGTTGATGGTTCTCTCGTTGTTTGGTCAAAGACCCCGGATATCCTTGACTCTATCCATTTTGTGACTCTCTTCAAAATCCATTCAACCATATGCTTCTTGTGGTATCTGGGCTATGTTGGTGATAGTGTTTGGAACCCCTCCAATTATGCACTTCCTATGGTATCCAGTCCTAGATGCAATTCCTTGGATCTATTTGATTACAATATTCAGTTGTTTGAGTCACCTGTGAGGAATGAATTTCCTCTATCCTCCTAGATCTTGGGCCCCTTCAATTTTAGCAGGGCATTGGTTACTTTGATTTAGCATTCCATTGGGATTCCATTGTTCTGACCTATTTTCTTCAAACCAACCATGGTTGGACCATGATTATGTATCCATTATATCTCTAGATTGGGTCCCCCATTTACCTCATATGTATTCATATTGGATCCCTCCTTGACCCTCATGATGTATTGTATCTAACAATTATTCATGTATTGATCATGCCCCTTTTGGTCTAGATCCCATTTTATATCGAGAAATTAATACGATCATGGGTATGCCCACCTCGTCCATATATTTGATATTATATGCTTTCATCCATATTTTAATATTTTGTTTGTAGGTATGGGCCTTTGTAGTTCCTCAGGAGGGTGAGTTCCCACCAATGTGGTCTCCATATTCTATGCTGTCATCACCCCCTTATCTCCTCGAAGTATGAAATTCCTATGATGTATTTCAGCCATATGATGAGCTCTTGACCTCACACCTCAGGAGGCAATTTGTTAGCAACCAAATTCTCTCACCTACCATGTCATTAGCTTTGGCATCCTTATACATCATCTTTCCACATCATTAGCACCAATTTTCCATATCATTCCATCCATATGACCTTGGGGAAGTAATAAAATCCCAAATGAAAGTTAAACCAAGAATTGACCACCCTAGAAGGAGGTCATGACTTTTCCCTCAAAATCAATGACCTAGGCCACAAATTTTTCCTCAATAAATGCAACCTAGTCCCAAAATTTGATTTTCATCAATAGTTTGTTATTTCCTGCCTTCCTCATGAAGGATGGGTCAAAAGTGGACACATACCTTGACATTGCCCAAGCTTAGTTATAGATCTAGGGACCAAAAAGCCAATTTCTCCACTAAGCAATCAAAGGAATGGAGAATGTTCATATTGCTTCTAGATCCATCTCTTGTCCACTCTTGTTCCTATAAAAAATCCCTCAAGGTCATCATTCTATACACACAATTTCCATTTCTCACTCTATTGTCATGCTACCAAAGTTCGCCCATAACTAGAAGAAATCCATATCTTACTTTCTAGTTCACCTAAATGATATTATCATTTTGATAATTCATTAGAAGTTGCGAGGTAGCAAAGGAAAAAAACGGACTTTCCATTGGACAATTGTAGAGGTCCCTCTTCCTCTTCATTATACCAAGGTGCTCATCTATGTACCATTTCTTTGTGATAATATAAAATTCATTCTTTGATTCATTATGCATTGTCTTGACACTCTTTATGTGTGATGTGATTGAAAAATGATAAGATCTTGTTAGTTAAATTTATGTTATTTTGTTGTTTTATTTTCATCATTCTAAACCTATACCAAAGTTACACAACCCTTTGATATGTACTTTTTGTAAGTATGAGTGATTATTTACATCATACAACTAGTAAAAAAGAAAATAGTCCACAACGAAGCTTAGATATCAAGTGTATGAAAAACTTAATTGTAATGAAATCTTTATTCACATAAAAGATAACTTGCATCAAGCAAAAAAAAAAGACCCCTACAAATGAAGACAAGAATTTCCTTTATACAAAATAAGATGACTTTTGACCTTCCAAATAATTTTTTGCCTATTAAGATATCCTTGATCTCCCAAGGGACTCTTCGTTTCCTAAACCACTCTCCATCTACTATTTATTTTCACTTGATTTTTTTATTATTAAATAACAAAATTATTTAAGATTTAAGATTTTAATGATATATTTTAGTTGTCACCCACATCAGTCACATTTTCCACCATAAGCCTAAGACTAACCGACCTAAATTGTACATTGATTTTCTTGTTGGCTAAGTGTAGTACGAACACAATAGACAAATGGATTTGTTTTAATAACAAGATAAAATGGAATCAATCAATCTTAAAGGTTGAAAAAAAAAAATCACGTCGATTATGATGTTTAAAGGTATGGTCATAGCAGTTCACATGTCCATAATATAAATATGCCAAGTGTTGTAAAAAATTTACAAGAAGACATAGAAGTCAATTTTTATGATAATGGATAAAAATTGTTCAAAGGCACTACATGGGAATTAAAAATAGCATAGACAAAATGGATTGTTTTTTACGAAGTGACAAAATGGAATCATATCATCCATGAAAGTCGACAAAGTTTAGTCACATTGATTATGATGTTTAAATTTATGTTCTTTTAGGACTTAATTAATCCATAATTTCAAATATGCTTAGTGTTAGAAATTTTTATTCAAAGAATATATAAAAGTTAATAAATTTATGATTCCATATAGGTAATAATTAATTTAAGGTGAGTATTGAATGCCGTGTTGAAGTAGGTTAAGGAACTAGGGTTTTATGGACTAGTGTGTGCCCCCATATTGATGTCATTAAACAAGCATCATGTTAAGTATGGATTTAATGTATGATTCTGGATGGCCACGATGAAGTAGTGGAAGAGACTCATCCAAAAACCTAGGGTCATTGTCCTTGTGTTGCATCTAACACCCCATCATTGACACTGAAGCTTCACAAATTTTGAGTTTTATGCATCATATACTCAGAAGGTCATATGGATCCAAATAATCCACCAAAGCAAGTGAATTGTCTAGGGAGTAAGAAAAAGAGGGTGCTAAAAGGAAGTCTTATATTGTATAAGAGGCGTACTATTATAGAAACCATGTCTGCCAACTTATGAAAAGATAAAAGTTAGTTCAAAAATATTATCCACTTGTAGTGTCTTGCACGATGAAGATTAATTTGGGCCTTCAAATATTACAATAGTTAATGATTAGTGTGTGTTAACATGGGAAAATATACATCACAAGTTCACTTGAAAAAAGGGCCCATTCAAATTTTCCTATGTTGAAAATGGCGAACCCTATAGTTATGGCTTGATTGTCGTACTCTAGGTTTTATGAAATGAAAATATTGTGCAATGTAAAATGCAAATAAAGTGCAACCTAAATAAATTATTATTTCATGATTTCAAGGAATAATTAAAATGCAACAAAAGGAGAGGTACATTGAGTAGGGAGAATAGTATACGAACCAAGAAAATTTTTAAAGAGCCATCATTTTCTTATATTGTAGAAACCTTGGATCCATAATTTCCAACAATAAAATGTTTGGCGATATTTTTGCAAAACATATTCAATTTTTTAACAATTTTATATAGTTTCTGAACAATTTTTGGCGATGTTTAGAGTAAAATACTTTTATCTCGTGGAATTTGAGTGAACCATTTTAGGAAAAAAATGGAAAATGATGAATATTTTTTGGAAAAACATTGAAAATTAGCCCATGAGATAAATTCTGCCCCTAAAATTTTCCCTACCACCAACTATTGTTGGCACCAAACCCTAAGGAAAACTATAAAAGTCAAAGATAACTTACAAATCATCGAAAACATACATGCTTCCCATCAAATTGTTAGCCAATAAAGATAAGTGAACAATAACAAAGCAACAAAAAAATAGTCCATAAGATAAAATGTTGCAACCCGTAAACATAAAAAAAAAAACTAATAAAGAAGAGAATAATCCACAACCAATCATTAAAAAACTTAATTGTAATAAAATCTTTATTTAATAAAGAAGAGAATAATTCACAACCCATCATTAAAAAACTTAGTTGTAATAAAATATTTATTTACATGAAAGATAACTTGCATGGCAAAGAAAAAGACCCCTACAAATGAAGACAAGATTTGCCTTTATACAAAATAGGGTAATTCTTGAGCTTCAACCTTGATTTCCCATTGACTCTTAGCCTTTTGAATCACTCTTTATCTTTTCTTCTTTATTATTATTATTAAAATTAAAATTGATTAATAATTCTTAAAGTATAATATTTTTGTGGGTGAATATTTCACCAACATTAATCACACTTTCCACCCTAAGACTAAGACTAACCAACCTAAATTGTACATTGATATTCTTGCTGGCTAATACATTAAGAGTAGTACGAATAGACAAAGGTTTCTTTTTAATAACAAGATAAAATGGCAACATATCATTCTCGAATGTTGAAAAAAGTTTAATCACATTGATTATGATGTTTAAAGGAATGGTCATAGGAGTTCACACGTCCATAATATAAATATGCTAGGCGTTACAAAACTATTACAAGAAGACATAAAAGTCAATGCCCTAGAGTCCATGATAATGCATAAAAAAATGTTTAAAGGCACTACTCGGAATTAAGAATAGCATAGACAAAATGGATTTCTTTTTCAAAGTGACAAAATAGAATCATATCATCCAAAGTTTAGTCACATTGGTTATGATGTTTAAATGTATGTTCTTAGGACTTAATTGGGTCTATGATTTCAAATGTGCCTCATGTTATGAATTTTTTATTAAAAAAATCAAATAAATTTATGAATTTTTTATTAAAATAATATATAAAATAAATATTTTTTTTTATTACACAGGGTAATAATTAATTTAATAAGAATTATATTGATTGGTAGATAGAACCTTTTTGAGTGGATGGTGTTCTTAACATGCTCAACAGGGTTGTAGAGAGAGTCAAAGTTGTTGGTTAGTTAGCATCAACTTTTCAATTTTGATGTGATATTATATGTTGCCTTTTTTCTTCTTCTTAAGATTGGGTGACAATGAAGGTTTTTTATGCATAATTTTATTCTTTAATTTATGCATAATCAAAGAAGGATTAGTTTTTTTTTTCCATGGAAAATGCCAACACCTGCTATTCTGAAAGAATCAAGGTATGGCCAGATTTACAATCATGACATAGAAATTCGGCTCCTAAGGAGCAAGTGTCACAAAGCAAGATTTGAACCCGGGTGGGGAGGATAAATTACTCCCAACCACCCGATCTACACTCAATTGACAATCAAAGAAGGATTAGTTGTGTTGTAAAAGATTATGCTATTTATCTTTGTATATTTATTAATTATTTTGTTTATGTGTGTTATTGTTTAATTAGTTATTGGTTTTGGTTGTATTACATAATGTTTAATACGTTGTATTTATTTAAATATTTTTTTTAATATGGTATTAGAAACATGTGTTTTGAGTTGTTATGACTTTTCATTGCATCGAGTGAAACAAGGTGTTTTATAGTTCACTCGATGCTCTACAGCCCAGTATGGGAGAGATCCTCTAATGTGATATAACATTATAACGTTAGTAACAAAATAATTAAAAAAATTCATGTAGACTCATAAAATAAAAAATTATGGAAAATATTTTTTAAAAATCCATGTTGGTTCATAAAATAAAATATTATGAAAAGTAATTAAAAAATAGATGTTCGTTTATAAAATAACAACTTAAAACTTAAACCCGGATCTATCAATCAAGAAAGATCAGATTTCTTGAGTTTAAATTTTAAAAAAAGAAATACACATCAAGAAATTGGATCCCTCTCGGTGCTTGATAGATACGAGTTTAAGATGGATCTATGCCGGTTATTATTTGAATGAGCCCTTCAACCTTCTTTATATCCTTACGTAGGGGCACATATAAGATATCAAAAATGCTCCACACTTTATTAATAACAAATCCGTAAAATAGGGTGATACCTTATAGTTGATCCTTTTATGGAAACAATCCACTCATGTTTACTTGCTCTTTGAGGGGGCAATCTCCTATAAGCTAAGTTTCAAATGCAATATATTCCACACATCCCTCATAAGGAGGACTCCATCCTTATTTATATATCACAACAATTCTAATCATAACAAGCTCTAACTCGTAGACATTCTTTAATGAGGTTCCATTACATTTATTCACTAATAACTACCATAGTGAGCCTTATTTAATAATAAAAACACAATGGACCTAGTCACTTTACATTGAATGGTCTCCAATACTACTCTAATGGGCCCTTTTCCCCCCATCCCCATTACACCCCTAAGGAGGTTCATACAACTATCTTAGGAGACTTGAGAGTTTTGATCTAGGAATGTTAAGATTTTCAATGTGAAAATAGATTAAGATGTTCCTAATATGTTTACCGCTCATGTACAACAGGAGGTGGGTGACAAGAAGAAAACAGAATCCTCCACGGTTCTTGAGTTCTTCCTAAGTTTTATATGTATGAGACCAAATGGAATACATGAGATTGCTCAAGATGTTATCAATTCAAAATAAGGTTTATCCTAGCATTACAAGTGTTTAAGGGAATTGTGGATGAATTAGGATGATGAATTTTAGAGACTAAGGAAAGAGATATTTCAAAGGGTTTGATGGGTATGTGACATTGTGATTTCAAAGATTTCATTGTCAAATATGGAGACTATCCTATGCAATATGGTGATTCCAGACATGTACTTAATTTATTGCAACTAAAGGTAAATTGCAAGGAAAGTTAGGAACTAAATTTTATACTCATAGAAGACTTGGAAATTTAAAAATATCAATGTCGTTAAGGTTTATTTTAATGAGATGAAGTTATGTATTTTAAGAATGTTTGTAACGAATAATTTAGGAACAAAACCTTCCATGGTGGAATTATTTGATCCTTGCAAGCACATACTAGTGTTTAACATATTTAGTAGCTTCTATTAATGGCAACCTCCAGTCAAATCCCTTTTTTCAACTTATATAGTAGCAAAACATTATAGTTGGGTTCAAAAATTGTACTACGAATGTCAAGTGGTCTTTCATTTTTTGGCTTGATTCAAAACAAGGCATGCAACAACCCTTTCCCTAATTCCAAGACACGATATATCAAAAAAAGCCTCAAGAAAATTAACTTGGTGAGATGAAGCCACAAATACCCATCAATGAATAAGAAAATATCCTCTTGTAATTGCCCCATATTATCCTATAGAATATGCACCTTCATCTCTATGAGTGGACTTCACACAAGCAATAAGCAAAATCCCCCCTCCTTTGACACTTCCAACTCAAATTTCATAAGTAAAGAAAGATAAATTAAATGCACTCATATCACTACTCAATGTAAGGTGCTTTGTTTTGATCAAATTAAAGGAGAAGAAACAACATTGGACATCATAGACCCCCAACGTTCATCCTTAATGGTGGAAGAGAGTGAAGAAAACATCCAAGAAGAAAGAGCTCAATCAAAACCTACCACTCCACTACAATCCCATAAGGAATAATGGGCCAAAGTAGTCAAGAAGAAAAAATGCATCCTACCTACATCAATGATGACATATCAGACTCAAAATCACCTTTGAAATTGTAACAACCCTAAATACAGAGATTTTAAAAACTTTTCTTATACATAATTGTCATCATTTTCCTTTTCAATAATACATAAATATAACCAAATGTAACTCTACAATATATATGCATAAATGGTTTCGTAATATACATCATGACTTAAGAATACTAAACACATGATTTACAACCCCAATTGTGTTACAATTTCTTTCATCTAAAACAAATATACTCTTTCTCTAACCAATAAATAAAATATTAAGGAATAGAAAACCACAATACTCATTCTCTGTATTGTATATTTGACAGCGATATGAATTCTAGAGCAATGCCGTATGGCTCATACATATTTCAATAAGGAAAACCCCAATACAGTAATTTATACCGTCATTAAATAATACATTTAATACTCAAAACAACAGTAATAAACTTAATTGAAATCATGGGAAACAGTATTTGGAGATTCAGTTCCTTCCAATTATAGGAGAGAGCAACAAAACCACTAACCCAACTTCATTTTTGAGTTGGATCACCACCATGCATAACTGAACTAATAAGCAAGGTTTGAACGCAACACACTCTTTCTCTCTGAATCTGTAACAAACCCAATGATTGACTTACAATTAAAGGAAAAATACTCAACAACATGCCCTCATAGCAACAATCTCTCCATGCACAACACAACATCTTGTGCTATCTCAGTGCACCAATTTATAGTTTTTGTCCAGGTGTTGCCATCTCAATCAATCATTTGATCCCTATGTTTAGGATATTGTCTAGTAGTTGAGCTTTTAGATTGGATTTGATTGACATAATATCTCTTACTTGTTTACACTTGTTCTTTATCTCATGGTGTTGTCCCCTCTTTCAACTAATTAATTCAAGTGTCTTTCTTTTTTATTAATAAGTTCAATAATAATTGTTATGCAAAATATCCAGTCACACTGAGTATTTTTAAGTTTTATAACTATTTTACAAATAATAATTATTTTTAAAATAATACTTAACAAAATATATAAGCTAAGTTAAAAAAAAGGCTTAATGTCAAATATAAACTTAGCACCATGAAGTCCCTAACCTTCTGTTAGGTTATAAGATTCGATCACATCTTTTTTAATTCAAAACCCCTATCTATTAATATGAAGAGACAATGATTTTGGGGAGAGGGTTCTTGGAGCGAATTTTTGCTGTAGCTTGGGCGGCCAGGGCTTGGCCCAGCCGCCCCTCCTGTAGAGTTTCCTTGCAGGATTCCTGAGATGGCGAGCGGTGGAGAGTCGGTAATGGTGGCCGGCGGGGGTTCTGCTCAGGTCGAGGAAAGATAAGCCGTCTGGATCTTTGGAGCCACGGTCTACGGCATCCCGGTGGGCATCGTGAAGATATCTTGATGGATCCAGGATCCCAAGGGCTTCTTAACCACCTGGAACGCATCGCTGAGGTTTGGAAGATTTACGGAGGCTGATACCTTGACGGCGGCTGCGAGTCTAAACCGGTGGCCCTGTTTCAAGATCCTCGACGGAGGCGGTGATTTTCGGCTCGAGCGCGGAGAGCTATCCACTGTCCGTGGTAGAGGGCTTCTGTCCTCGAGCGGCGGCGCTGGTTCTTCTCTGCGGGATTGATGTGGAGACTGAAAATAAAAGAACCAGACTCAGCACTGGTGAATGGAGCTCCATATCCGAATCTGAATCTTGTTCTTGGAATGTGAAGGGCGTGAACCGTTCTTGCGATCATATCCGTGGACGCTGAGATGGACATTGCTTTTCACGTACTTCATTAATTCAAGGGTTTCACGCGGCACTGTTGATCCGTTTCTTCTGCTTTGCCATGTTCATTCATTTGGCCATAGCAGCCCCAGCTGGGCAAGAATCAGTTCCAGAGCTTGAAAGGGCGATGTATATAACAGCTGATGGAACTCCTTGTGTGAGATTTGATTTCGGGCGAGATTGGATGTGCAAATCCAGGTCGTGTCTGCTCCAATAAATGCTGGGGAACATCTGGATCAACCTGTTACAAGAATTGGAACTGTTTTCAAAAGGATATTAAACGAACCTGGGTTTGCTCAGCAAGTAGCAGGTTTATTTATTGAGTATGGTTTTGGAAACAAGATTTCTCCTGATAAGACATTTCCACAGGCTGAATTTCCCCTTATAAGAACAAGACCTGATGGACTTTGCTTCTGTTTCAACCGTCTACGCAGAGATGGGCTACCAGCTCCGGGGATCACGCCATTACACGATCTACCAGTCTGGCCGCTTTCGAATCCGACCTGCTCCTCGACGGTGGTAGATGCGCGCAGATTCCTCGACGGCGGGCACTTGGCTGCGATGGTGGTGGCTCCGGTGGCCCTTTTCTCCTTCTTTATCTGATTCTTTGGCAACATTTTGGGTTCTCCTTTTGGTTTCCTGCAAGGCGGTGCTCCTTCATCTGGTGGAGGCTCGGCGGTCCGCTCTAGCTTTTCTTCATCTGGGGTCTGTATGCTGGCCGTTTTTCACTAGTTTGGGAGGTCTATCGAGCCTGCTGCTTGTCCACAGACGTAGATCTCCTGCATACTTCGATGAGGGTTTCGGCTGGGACGGATTTTCTATGGAGGGCTGGCTCTGCACTTGTTTCAGGGTTTGCTGCCTATTATGGGCATTGTTCCCTTTCTCGTCGCTACCTATCCTTAAAGCTGCAGGGAGCTCTGTCTTAAAGACTGCCTTTGCTGCTGGGGAGGTCGGCGGCTGCATGATGGAGCGATGTCAATAGTGGAGGCGGATCCTGTGAGATGCGGATCGGCTGGTGGCTCTTTTTGGGACACCCTTTCACTGGAGATAGGGATCTGCCGTCTTGACGGAAATGTATTGTTTACAGTTTTGGTTCAGCTCATTACAAGCTGTTTTTCTGCTTATATGGGACAATATGTGAAAATGTAGGGATCCTTGTTGATCTCACTACATCTGCAATATGTAATTTTAATCATCTTTTTGAAATAAAATTACGGACATTTTTCTTTGGAAAAAAAAATATGAAGAGACAATGTTTGAAATAAATAATTTCCTTTACATTTATTTTGTAAAATAAAAGTATCTTATCATGTATTTGAAAAGTAATCCAAAATTTATTTGTACATAATGAGACATTAGGTGATACTCCATTTTTTTTATCATAACATGTTTAACATAAATTCACCTTAATTATATTTCAGCCGAATTTATCTTAATTATTCTTTTTATAATCTTTCTAATGCTTAATCTTTAATTTATTTATTTATTTTAATAATTATATTATAATTAAGTATAGTATATTAGGCGATTATTTTGGATTCAAAAAATGATTTATATAGATCGATACATGACTATTAAATATGAAACATACAATTTACAATTAAATTGTGTAAATTTGGGCAAATATTATGATAAAAAAAAACATATTTTATGTAAATATAGGCCATATTAGAGACTAAAAATGACCAATTAGCTAATTTATTTTTTGAAAAAAAACCCAAAAAATAGCCAATTAGCGAAATTTCGCCTCTAAAAATTACCCTGACTAGAATACATAACAACAACTACCAAACAATAAATATATGCCCAACCCAATTTTCCGTTTCTTTCGTTCAAAGAGAGAGATAAATACTAAAGCCAAGATAAATGCCTCATGTGTTCTCTTGGAATTTGCTTTAGAACCTTCACAGATTTTTAATCCATGTTTATATCAATAAATGTAAATTTAAACATATTTTTAGTATTTCAGTTAACATTATTTGGTTTTGGATGTCTTCCCTAATTTATTATTAAATTTATACAAATAAATCACATATTTATTCTTCGGTTTAATTACACCGTAGGCGTTTCACTGCGGAGAAGCATAAGCTCCACGTCGGCTAGATTCCTCGCTCATAGAGCGAATGGAATCCTTCCACGTGGATGTTCCCAGCTCGCATTTATAGCATATGGTGATGGGAATACGGTGTTGCACTTCAGATGTCATACTGACGAGTTTAAATGCAGACCTCTGAGCAATTACTTGCAGCACATACAAAAGGAAATTAAAGAAGAAACTCGTTCGAAATCGTTGGAGAGGTTCCTGTTGTTGATGAATTAGCCGACTAGGTCGAAGGATTTGAAGAATATACTAAAACCAAGGCCGCAGAATTGAAAAACCTGTATGTTGAAGCCTGCAAGATCACTTGCACGCCCTGTTCGAGTTGAGGATGTTGCTAATTTTTTGCATAAGAATTTTCCAACCACAATTTCCTACGGGCTATTCTTGTATCGACTCGACCTCTTGCCATGCAAATTTTTTTTTACCGCGTCGACCTTCTGTTGCTTACTTCCGTCAATTGAATTTTGAAGACACTCTTACTCGATTGACTGTAATCATTGATCGACCGATCTTACTATATCAACCGCTTGAAGCCAGCAACCTATTGCGGTTGGTCACGCACCTCTTCCACCTTCATGTCGCGCAGCTCTTCTAACTCGGACATCCCAGCAACATTTGACACGGAAGGTCGATGTCACGAAACTGTCAAGGACGAGCCTGTCGAGATCACTGACGTGTCGAGATGACCCTGTTGTCGTGAACTTGTCAAGGATGAAGGTCGGGGATTGCGACCTGTCGACACTGTCAACCTGTCGAAGGCTCGTAGGGGATAGGGATCGGCGTTCGACATCCAGGAGACATAACTCTTTACTGCTTCGACATACGTTCTAACTAATGCATGCAGACAGAGTAATAATGCGATATAGAATGCCTCATTTTTTGGTTAGAGATTGAGGGAAGATAATAGTAGCGGTTGGAAGGAAATGGAATGCTTCCCACCAAAAACCCATGACCTTATTTCTCTTATAAGCACCCCGGATGAATGCTCATTAGCCAAGTATGAAGCCATTGACATCTTTGGAGGAGTTGTGGGCAGACGGATGTGTGAAGCTGAAGAGCATACGTGGCTTGGAGCACGCGACAAATGTTGCTGGGAGAAGCATACATGTGAAACTGAAGAGCATACATGTGAAGATGAAGAGATGCCAGCAGTGACAAATGCAGGACCAGTACCACGACGTGAAGGTGGAAAACATAATTCCTTACTCGTCTATTCAGAATAGAGAATTTCTCCTTCCGAGTCTCCAAACCAACAGAAAACCTGGAAGCCAGACTTTGGACAAAGTTTTGTGTATTCAAATTTCAGAGGAATTGTCGTGCGCTAACTCCGTGTTGGATGCCAAATTCCAATGGCTCCAATGGTTCCAATGGCCTGTCGGAGCTTCCATTTAGTATAACTGATATGGAATGCCAATAATTTACAAAATCACGTTGTGGTAATGAAGCATTTTCAGACTATTTGCAGGTAACGTTAGTTCAGGAAATTTATGTTTCCATTAATCAATTCTCTTGTTGACACTAAAAAACGAGAATCAAGAACTCGTAGTGTTGTAAAGCTTAAATCATTGATCATTAGGATTTATTTTCATTTACTGCAGAGAGAATTTGATGTGAATTTTGTTGAAGACCAACCGGTCGAAATTGTTGGTCGATCGAGGACGAGCCTGTCGAGATGACCCTATCCTCGTGAACTTGTCAAGGATGAAACTGTCAGGGATTGCGACCTGTCGACACTGTTAACCTGTCGAAGGCTTGTAGGGGACATGGATCGTCATTCGGGTCGGAAATCAACATACCTTCGACAATTTATTACATTGCTATATTGACATGCAACGACCCAGAAATCAATGAAGTCGACTGTCATCCGGCAAATACGGCCTATGCACTCTCGACACCTATTGCTACAATTGGTTAGATATCTATGTAAGGCATCCATACGATACATAACCGTCGGGTAGATATATGTTGCATATAGGCATCTGTCAACTACATATATATTTATTACTTTTCGAAACTAAACCTGTCGAATGCCGACTAATGGAAACTGCTACCCTTGGAAGAATATAGCCGACGTGAATTGCGAGTCGACGGTGTTGTTTCTCAAACCTTGATAATGTCGATTGTTGGCAAGTGGCTTCATTCGTCTTCCTATCAAATCCCATTATATAGACCACCGACTATTACAGTGATTTGAAGATAAGCAAAATAGGTGTGGCTAGTAATGTTTTTGGTCGACCAAGTAACTTCTTTATTTTATTGCATTTGTAAAAGTATGTGGTCAATACTCATTACTATCAAAACTTATTGTTTTTTGGTGGCTTCATTTATGTAATATGTCGACTCTTTGTCCATTAACGTTGGTCGAT
Source organism: Larix kaempferi (assembly GCA_027924585.1). Classification (NCBI taxonomy): domain Eukaryota; kingdom Viridiplantae; phylum Streptophyta; class Pinopsida; order Pinales; family Pinaceae; genus Larix; species Larix kaempferi. Next base: position 5,650,720 of record BSBM01000063.1, on the reverse strand, counting down.
GTAGGTCAATATAGCAATGTAATAAACATGTTGAATGCCAACTAATGGAAATTGCTACCCTTGGAAGAATATAGCCGATGTGGATTGCGAGTCAACGGTATTGTTTCTCAAACCTTGATGATGTCGACTGTTGACAAGTGGCTTCATTCGTCTGCATGTCGGATCCCATTATATAGACCATCGATTGTTACAGTGATTTGAAGACAAGCAAAATAGGTGTGGCTGGTAATATTTTTGGTTGACCAAGTATCTTTTTTATTTTATTGCATTTGTAAAAGTATGTGGTCAATACTCATTACTATCAAAACTTATTGTTTTTGGGTGGCTTCATTTATGTAATATGTCAACTCTTTGTCCATTAACTTTGGTCGATGTATGTCAATATAGCAATGTAAATATGGTTGATGTAGTATGAAGATGACCTATGCATAGAGGTTGACCATCAAATTCTGTCGATGTGTATGAAGATGACCCATGCATAGAGGTCGACCATCGAAGTCGACATGCCTTCGTTTTTTTTTCGACTACATCATTGTTGTAAGGTCGTCATCGAGCAACCTGTAGGTGTGTGATCTTCATAAACATATAGTCATTTACTCTAGGATGAAGGTACAAGTTGAAACGATCAACTGGAGTCTGGAACTGATTTTCAATAAGAATGCTACAGGAAAGTGAAAAAAAAATATAATGCAAAAGCCAGAAAATAAATACCACTAAGTTGTAAACAAGAAGACAAATCCAATTTAAAATTAAAAATAAAAAAGAGCAATCACTTGGCTGAGCATTAAGTCCTACGATAGCCATAACAATCTACAGCTAGATAGAACTTACATTCATAAATTGGACATTTACTACCATACAATATTTCTTTTTTAAAACCAGAAACACAACTCAACCCTCAACACAAGCGCATCAAGAGGTAGATAGGCAATGTTCAGATCATTTTTTGCTTCTAAAATATGTAGATCAATAAAAAGACAGAAACCAAAATTCAATATGTTGATTATGATTCCCCAAATTTAAAATAATGGCATATTTGATACACTTAAAGACGGATCTATACTTTATAAAGATTATTCAATTCATTGTTTTCTATATATAGAATCTAAGTTATACTGTGTGAAGATTCAGATTTATAAAAAATTCCAAGCAATTACCTCATGGATATATAAAAAGGAACCTTGCTCTTATTAATGCTCTTACTATATAAGAAACGTCATATTACATATGTAGACCCCTTTTTCAAGGCAGACAAGAAAGCAATCAATTCTATTTGCAAAAAATATTTAATGTCTTGCATGTTTACTAGGAATTATAAAATATAAAATAGGTTTATAAAAGGGGATCTACTGAATATATAGAATTTGCTAATACTTTGTAAGAGTTTCATAACTCAGAATTTGGATTTAAGATTAAGATTTATAAATTAAAAAAAAGACAATCAACTTACTCATATAAAAATAAAAATAAAGTAATGTTATAGTTTTTTAATAAAATAACATAACTTTAAGAGTTCACATTAAATGGTTCAAAGTCACTTAAGTAAGAGTTGTGTCATAAGATGATTTGCTCTTGTGATTTTTGGTGGTTGGCCTCCAAGGAGAGCACGAATTTGGATCCATAGCCTTCCAATCATCATTGTTATGTTTAATGGGTTGAGACCATGGTTGGGAATTTGTTATTGCATTGAACTAGAGAGGGAACTCAATGATAGATCTATTCACACTTGTTCCAAACTACACAACCAATTTTAGAATTTTCCATACACCAAGTGCTTGGGTATGTACTAGGTGGTTCTTTACTCATATTGTACGAGGGCCCATTATAGAAAGGTAACGACTATTGAAAATGACTCATCTTCACCCTATCTTTTGTACATAAAAAATGATATGCACTAATAATCTCACACATATTAGAGCATTTCCCACCTTTCAAAAGGCATGAGAAGGCTCTTTTTATTAAAAATAATGTATCATTCTCTTCTTCCACAAAAAATAAGAATCTCAAACACAAACAAGAAGCTAAGAACACTACAAATATACAACCCATGGGAGATTATCTCCTAGGAAAGCAACACTACATGCAATAGATGCATGAATACACTTACCACATAAAGACTTGACCCTCCCCAGAGAGACTTTCCAACATAATCAAACCAAAAGAGGTTCTTTAAATTTTTAGCGTGCCTACAATGGGTACATTTCAAGTTCTTCACACTCATCAAAGTGTCTCCTATCTATAAGAAAAAACTGATACTTAGGGACCATGAAAATTTGTTTTCTTAGGCTCCAACACTAGGTTTTACAAGATTCTTAATATGTAGATGTCAAGTTTGTTGCTTAAATCAGATCCTCCAAGGCTTGTCAAGGATTACAATTTTAAGGAAGTACAAAAGATGATAACTACTTTACATGGTTCAATGCTAACCTAAATTCAATGGATTTGAATCTACCATACAATGTAGAAGAATAGTAAGAACTCAAGTAAACATATTACCTTGTGTTGAGTTGGGGTAAGCTTTTCTCTTTCTTCAGAGATGTGCAAGGTTCAAATCTTTCAAACCCATGTTACACTGTCAAGGTCCAAATGTATGTACCCCATGTTAAGGTGAGATGTTGCAATTAATCAAAAGAAACAATATCAATGAGAACACACATAAGCACAAATCATGGGTCACTCCAAGTTGATTGTGTGTCAATAGACTATCTTGTCTGGCATTGAATAAAACTTCATCGGTCGACCATTTGCATGTTTTTACTAAGACTGCATGATTTCTCTCACCTGAGGCATAGCACATGAATAATTGTCGACTTGTTGGCCAAATGATAAATAGAACGTGTGAGTTATCATTACACAATTTGGAGGATATCATATCCCCTGGTCAACAATAATGATGTTTACCTGTCGGCCATGCCAACCATGTCAACTGGTACAGTCATGGAAAAAAATTGAATATTTGTAATTTTGGTCATGAGTCGTTTTAGTAAGTCAAATAAAGTTAAATGCGTTAATATGTGGTCGATGAAATAATGGTTGAAATTGGTCGTCAATACCTACTATGGTCGATCACTTTATTTTTTGGTCGATAGTCAAAATGGTCGAGTCACTTTATTTGTAAAAAGGGTTGATATTCAAATAGTCGAGTTGGTCGAGCCCTTAAAAATTGGTCGGCTCTTAACTATGTGGTATAATTGATGGACACTTCATTTTGGTCGGCTCCGTCAATATTTGTAATAAGGTCTTTTGGAAAAAGTGGTCGAGGTAATATAAAGTGGTCATGCTGCACATTTTCTTCGATGGAGTCGGGTTGGCTATCTATTTGAAGGAATAAGATATCATTCTTCTATTATGCATGCAAGAAGACACCATGTCGGCATTTGGAAAGTGCACTTCGTCGGCATCAACTAAGGCACCCCGTCGGCATTTAAAAGATGCTTTCTATAAGCATCTGATGGAAAGCAACCTGTCGAGCCTTGGCCAGCGTTTCGATTAGATACGACCAATCCTGGCGATTTTCGACCAGATCTTATGCTCTATTTGATGCGTTGGAAGATGCCGACTTAACCTTGAAGACACCGACCATGATACTACATGGGACACTAGAAACTCCATCAACCACATAATTGATGTGTCAATAGACTATTGACTGTCGACCAGATCTTATGCTCTAGTTGACGCGTTGGAAGATGCCGACATAACCTTAAAGACACCGACCGTGATACTACATGGAACACTAGAAACTCCATCGACCACATAATTGATGTGTCAATTGACTATCTTGTCTGGCATTGAATAAAACTTCATCGATCGACCATTTGCTCGTTTTTAATAAGACTGCAAAATTTCTCTCACCTAAGGCATACCACATGACTAATTGTCGACTTATTGGCCGAATGATAAATAGAACGTGTGAGTTCTCATTACACAATTTGGAGAATATCATATCCCCTAGTCAACAATAATGATGTTTACATATTGGCCATGCCAACCACGTCGACTGGTACAGTCATGGACAAAATTGAATATTTGTAATTTTGGTCATGAGTCATTTTTGTAAGTCAAATAAAGGTAAATGCGTTAATATGTGGTCGATCAAATAATGGTTGAAATTGGTCGTCTATACCTACTATGGTCAATCACTTTATTTTTTGGTCGATAATCAAAATGGTTGGGTCACTTTATTTGTAAAAAGGGTCGATATTCAAATAGTCGAGTTGGTCGAGCCCTTAAAACTTGGTCGGTTCTTGACTTTGTGCTCGAATTGATGGACACTTCATTTTGATAGACTCCATCAATATTTGTAATAAGGTCATTTGGAAAAAGTGGTCGAGGTAATATAAAGTGGTCATTGGTCAAAGTTGTAAAAAAAAAATCAAGTCGATCTCTTGTCGACCATGGTCAGTCGAGTCGAGTCAAGTCGATTCAAGTCGACTCAATTCAGTCATCCATGACCAATATCCAGCAGTCAGTATCGACCACAAGCAACGAAAATTTTTACAAACTTGCAAGAAGCCTCACGACATATGAAGTCCATGAAAACCACATTCAAGCAAAATCCATCTTACATCACATAGAAGAAGAAGTTAAACACTACATGATGACATTAGAACATTTGAATTGATTGAACCCTAAACATATTTTATGAGCTACGCATTTGAGGAATCCCTAAAGCCTTGAATTTCATTTGAAAAAACAGAGACGCAAAAACAATCTAACTGATATGATTTCCTCATTAGAGTTAGCCAAGCATTAGAGACCTCCCCACTAAAAAACAATGTGAATTCATGTGAGCAAACTAAATGCCAAATACCAAGCAAATGTACAGGGAAAATCATAACCTGTACTCGGAGAATTATCACCTCATCGAAAACCCTGCAACAAGGCCTAACTTTCGATCATAGATCGAGCGACTTATCGCTGAAAATAAAACGGGATTGAGAATTATATACGACAGAGCTCTAAAACCTCATTATTCATTGTGGATTTCAAAATAAGGGATTGAGATAATTATATACGGCAAAGCTCTGAAACCTCACTTTTCATTATGGATTTCAAAATATATTTTATATTTTCCTTTGTGTGGGAAGGACACATTTGTCACTCTCGAAGGGTATGGGTGGCGGTGCATCCCCATGCTACTTCACTTTCACTCCTGAAGAGGCTTCTACCTTTTTTGTCTCTCTTTCTGTTGCTCAGCCTTTTGGGAACACATTTCTAAATGCGCATTGTGTTTTGGGTGCACTCCCAAGCACTCTATCTTCTGGGGGCTCTTCCGGGCACTCTTATGATGATGCGTACTTCCTGAGCATGCTATGTTCCAAGCACATTGCATTTTGGGTGCACCCTCCATAGGCACACTCCTTCCTGGGAGCACCCTATTTACTTTGTCGCGTGCTCCAACCCCCGTATGTTGTTCAACTTTGCACACCCGTCTGCCCACAACTCCTCCAAATATTTCAATGGCTCTATACTTGGAAGCTCTTCTAACTCGGACATCCTAGCTGTTGACATAAGGTCTTTCTACAGGGGTTCACTATGTCATCAACAACATCAACAACCCCTTATTCACCAGCCCAAAAAGGAGTTGTCCTTCCCAGCAACACCTGCGAAGCAGGTGAGGTCTCACCTGAGGCGGATAAGGGTGCTGCAGGAACCAAGCTTCCGCAATTACAAAGAAGATACGAGTGCTTTAACCAGAGGTCACAATCATTCACTATAGTTCAATTATTCGCATCAAAACACATTAGCATTAACCAACAACATGTTTTCACATAAACCAACAGAGAACATTTAAATAACCCATTATCACGTCATAACATAACACCAAAATTCACAACCAAACATCTTCATTCATTAACATTTGTGGAAAACCCGACGCAAAGATATTCAAAACATGATATCGCAAGTACAATCAAACTCAAAGATCGCATTAATCTTCCATCGATCGATTCCCTTAGGCTTACAAGATTGCTTTATTTATATGCTTACATTATTTTACAAACAATGGTCCATATGACCGACTCAACTCTTTACAATACTTATACTTCCGCAAAAAGTGGTGAAAGTTCCTTCTTCCGCTGAGTGGCCCTTTCGCACCTATTAGTTTCCGCACTTCCTGCGGACATATCCCGTGCCAACAGGCCCCCAACACAAACTTGTGGCTCATCCTGAGCCACTTCAGCTGGACACTACTGGTTTGTTATACTGCTTTTGAAAGTCTTTGTAGGCAGTTTGGATCCGGTCGACTATCACCTTCACTGATGCGCGGATCTATGTACTTTCCATCACCTCCTGTTCCGTTGGGTGGTCGCTCAGTTTTTGTCGCACTTCCTGTAGTCGCTCCTGTACTTTTTTCAAGTCTAGAACCATGCTTTCTATCACTGCTTCTACTTTTGTATGAAGTTCATCCACATGTGTCGCTCGTCATTGCTTCCTTTCATGGGCTTTCTCAGCTCGCTGCTTCATATTCTGTAATTTCGCGGTCTTTGTCATCCTGGTCATGGTGGGCATTGCTTTAAATGACCCTTTAAAACGTTTCTAGCTGCTCTTCAGCTTCGCGATGCAACTTCTTTAGTTCCGCTAACTGGTCATCTTCGACCAACCTGTCCCAGAATTCTGTAAGACTTACAGCTGCCTTCTGTGCAGCCTGTTCCAACTCCTGAATTTCCATCATTGCCTCATCTATCGTTGTCTGTCGGCTCTGGACTTGTGCCGGCAGCATGCTGGGTGTTACCCGAGATTGGAGTTCCGCATTTTCCTTTCGTATCTCATTCACGGCAACTCCTAACATAATAGCCTGGGCTTCCGGGTCAACATCCATGTCCAGCGTTGCTGCTTCGCATGCCTTTGCCAGCGCCCTTTCGAGCTTTGTTCGTTCCATCACAATTTCTTCCTTTGCATTGAGCGTTCTAGTCTGGTCTGTGATGACTGCTTCCTTGTTAGCCAAGTATTTCTCTAATTGTGCTTTCTCCTCAAGGGCCTGTACCTGCGCAGCTCGTACCGCAGTATAATCATCTTGAAGCTGCTTGGCCTCTATCTCACTACATTGTAGTCGTTTCATGCAATCGACCAACTTATTATGCATTGCAACCTCATGGTCTCGGATTTTTGTGCTTACTGCCGCTTGGACCCGATGTAGTGTCAACATTGGTAGTAGGTTGAAGTCGACCATTGTCAGGGGATCCTTTCGGAGCTCCAAGTTCAAGTTCACGTCGCCTGTAAAGAAGGCGTGTGAGTCGACTTGAACTATACGTTGCTGGTTGCCTACCTCTACCTCAACTCTGGGAGTTGATAGGTTTTGTTGGATATCGCCGTTTGGTACCTGAATGTTGATTATTGTATTGGACATTATATTTAACAAATCCCCTATATACTGGAAATTATCTACAGAGTGCCTTGTAACCTTCCAGCGATTGTGCTCTATGATCTACATAATGTTATCCAACAGACTATCGGCCTGCTGCGTAGTGAGGTCGGCTCTTGTACTACCGTCATCGCGGTCTATACATTTCTTTGTCCGTCGTTCTTCCTGTTGAAGGTCAAGCTCTGGGTCAGTTGGGGTGTTTGATGTTGAGGCCCTGTCGTTACTAGAGCCAGTTGTCTGATCCTTTGCATCAATTTCCTATTCTTCTGTCAAATCCCGAAATTTCCGAAAAATTTAAAACTTTTATGATAGCAATAAATGTTATTAATTTGCATTCTTTGATCTGTTGTTTTAATTAACTGTTCATGATCTTGTCTAAATATTCTGTCATAATACTGATGTGAGTTTTTGATTTCAGTTATTGATTGTCTTTGTTCTTAACTTCAAAGGGAGAACTAGCCATAGCTGACTGGCTTACTTAGCTTTTAAGCTAATGCATAATCCGTCTTTTGTCCACAGGTACACAGGTAAAGTATGGATCACTGTAACTGAATTTTTATAAGCATCAAAGTTCTTTTCACTGTACTATAAAGCTCAGAGTAGATTTAAATATTCTTACCGGTTGTCACGTGTAAGACGGTAAAGTTCTTCTTCTATAATTTTCATGAAATTTATGCTTGATAGATAGTTAATAGTCTGCAAGAAATGATTACTATTATTCTGGATAATTTTAGATAGGCAATTCGATGAATTACCGTCTCTTTGACATCATCATTGCGTTGTGAAAATGACTCTTTGTTAATGTTGTATACTGTCAATGGATCAAGTTGTTTGTAGCAGTCTCATCGTATGCATGACGTAGCGTTAGCATTGTGTGATGTTCTGTCAACTATTAGCTGTGACTATGGCTGTGACCCTTATTATTTGCATGAAATTGGAGTTGTGATAACTATAGCGATGTACTGTTATATTCATTTATAATTTATGATCCATCGTCAACTTAATAATTTTTATGATTACACCAAGTTTAACTCATGCCTAAAATCTTTGTTCCCTTGTTTTTAATCCATATCCAATGCATGGAAACATATAGATTATTTTATATCATTATATTACAAGACTATAGGTTATTATCCTTATCTTTGATTGTTAAAAAGGGTGATAGAAGAAGTATGATAACAAGACCTTGTAGATAACTATGCATCCATTTATATTGCCAAGGTAGTATTTAAAATGTTATAATTATGAGGAACTCTCGTTGAAATTGACTATACCACCTTTTAAATGATTGTAGGGGAAGATATTGTGTACCCTAGGAAACTTTCGATGGCTCGGTTTAAAGACATACACTATGCGATGATTATGTCTCAATCATAGTGAAATATCCATATTATGAATAAAACTTCCATCCATGCAATGATTTAAATTTGATGAGCAATAATTCGAGCTGCAGTTGGACTTTAGAAAGTCGACCCATGGCAAGTTAATAATCTTAAGGGCTACGTGGATGGCTCTTGTCCTTGCATTTGGTGATATATAAGACTGTCCGAAACCCTACCTGGTCATTCTTTCTGCCTTCGGGCTCGAGTTGTATGAGAGAAACCCTTCTTGTCTGAGTTTGTTCAGTATGGCACTGTAATTTGTAACTCTCCTATGGCTACAGTCATGGAGTTTAATCCTCGTATGGTTTGTAAGTCTGTAAACTCCCCGTGTGGTTTGTAAGTCTGGAGACCCTGCTACGGGCATCCCTTACATTAGTTGGGCATCTTGGTTATCGTTTTGCTTGAAGTTATCAGTCTGTATGCTGCTCACAGTCTTACACTTATTGTTTGTGTGAATTAGAGTCAGGGTTTTCCTATGGTCTTTATTCATGAGGTGGTCATGTATTGGGGTTTTTATTCGTGCTCATTAGAGAGATTTTGAGGTCAAAAAAGGGCCTCCTAAGAGATGTACTACAAAAATATGAGATATATTAAAATATTATGAATTGGGGGTTTTATGGGGTAGGTATATATGACAAGTCACCTCCCACACTATTTTCTATGTACAATATAAATAACCATGGTTGAGTTACTTTTCAAAATTCACTAGAAATAAAATTAATAAAATAAGTCTACATTGATGTGACTAAGATTCATTGTAAATTCCCAAAAATGTATTGTCCTTTAACATTTATTTGTCTTGAACTTGCAAATGAAATTAAATAATAAAAAACATTTTTAAGAGCTTTTTTTTAAATTTTATGTTGACTTTTTATATTTAGTACTTTTCTCATGAATTTAATCATGTAATTTAATTGAGAATTTATTTACATGTAAAATGTCAATAATATTATTATAATCCACATTGCATTATTATTATTATTATTTATTAAATCTATTATTATTCTTTATTAGTTTGACATTATGTTATTAAATAGAATGGAGTGAATATATAATTTAAAATTAAAAACATAAAAATGATAATATATTATTTTATAAAAAAATGTGAAAGGACTTTCTTTATGAATTAAGAGTACTTCACTTGAAAATGACAATAATATTATTTTATGTGAAAGTGTGAAAAGACATTCATTATGAGTACTTTATTTGAAAATGACAATAATATTATTTTATGAAAAGACTATCATTATGAGTACTTTACTTTATGACTTAAAAGTACTTACACCACTACCTTGGTTAACTATGTGTTTTCATCCACCATAGAAAATTTGACAAATAAGCATTCTTAACTCATGCAATGCCACCTCACCAAGGGGGATGATGTCATCTACTAGAATGTGATTGGTTGTATTTTATAGTACATTTTCTTTGTTTTGAGGCCCTTTTTTGACCTCAAAATTTCTCTAATGTCCCAAACTGATTTTTCAATGGTGTGAGGGTTTTGTACTGTAAGTTACCGGTCACGGCCATCAATGGAGAGGGAAGTCTTGGAGTTTTTTTGGCCCATCCTTCTGATGATTAAGATAGGGTTTTCTACCTTGCTCGATTCGTGGCTACCAGGTTGTTCACTGGGTTTGCTTCCTCCGACAACTGCTGGTAAGGATTATTAATTGTTTCGTTATTTCAATTTGAAAGAGATTGTTTATTTAGAATAAAAGTTGACCACTACTCGTCAACTCGTATGTGCAGGCTTTAACCTCTTCTGAAAGCTGAAGGTGTACGAGTCTTCAATATCTAACGCTGGCTCCTACCGGGTAAGCCTGGTTATACCATGGCTGTTTCTCCCTTTGATAGTTTGGTTGGTTAGGGTTGTGTCTGGGGAAAAACCACCTTTGTAACTGGTTGTTGTCGTGTTTATAAACATGAATACGGTCACATGTAATATTCTTTTTGCTTACAGTAGATAGGGTTTGTATACACTGTCATGATTACGAGGAACAAGCTAAGGCTCAGTCTGTCATGACAGCCTTGGTTTTTTTATTTATCGTTGTAATTCTGAAGTAATAGGGTTATCACCCAACTCTGTGGAAGTTAAAATAATAGTGAATGTTGGCCTGCAACAGTGACTATATACTGTTTACGTTTCTCTTAATGAACACACTGTACAGTTAAAAGAATGTTTAAGTTTCTCGGCTTCCTTCAGAGACATAATATCTCGGCTGTAGGTGATGGCAACGTCATAGTTCTCAGCGTTTTCTTTGGTTTTGTGTGTTAACTGATAGTGATAGGGTTCACTAACCCTTACTGTGATAGACTAATAAAGTGTTGATAACCCTGGCGAATTGGGGTTCTTTCCCAGGTTAAAATATATATAAGAAAAAATATGTAAAGCGTTCAAGCTATGTTGATTTCTTTTGTGGCTGGGAACGAGTGTGTAAATTTTTGTTTTATGTTTACATTCTGCAATAAATGTCTTATTATTAATAACTAGGGTTTGAGTTTGAAAAGCCAACAATGGCTGAGTCGAAAGATAACTCTCTGTGTGTATTATGATGTTTGAACTATTGTTATGGTAGCACCCTAACAATGTTGTGTATTACATGAAAAATGAGCTCGATAATGAGCAGAAACTTATGCTTGTGATAAAGGAAAGATTTTGACAAAAGAAAAAGAAAATTTCTATGTTGTAAAGACTCGGCTTCGAGCTAGTTATTATGTTTGTCTGTTAACTTCCTTCTGCTCTATGATTAATAGCTCTGTCAACTCTGCTGTGAGTTTTTTGGTTGTAATAATAATGATAGAGACAGGTTTTGAATAAAACATCTTTGTCACGATCTTTGTTTATAAAAATTAACTATTTGTTTTGGCTAAGATTTTGTTGAGAACAGATTATAGATAATGAGTTTAATGATGTGACTATACTGCTATTCGAATTCTATACCGAGACAATAACAATTCAACTCTGTTCTGACAGTAAATAAGTAAATAAATTTACTAACATAAATCTGTTCTCCTATCCTTGGTACAGTTAGTAACCTGTATACTTATTTAACTAATTCATGAGATAGATACAGATCGATATGCTTGTTCAGCTAGGTTTATACCTGTTAAACTATCTATGAAAAAGATTTACTGTGATTATAGAGTTTTCTACGATTCTGTTCCTAGAATTGTTTTAATAACTGTATTTACAGGAATAATTACTGTATAAATAATCTATATTTATTTATTTAACTATTGAAAATAACCATTGTAAAGTCACCATAATATTCTATTACTTTAATAATAATATCAAAACATATTCTGTATAAACAATTACTCGATCTATAGTGTTAAATAGGGAATTTCTATGGCATATTAGTTCTGCAGATTCTATCTAATGACAGTACAGAGATGCTAACTTTACTGAAATAAATCCTGTTCAAACACAGATGAGATATTTAATTTTATTCAATAAACAGCAGGAAAAAGTGGCAGAACCTGTGTCAATGGTAGACAATAACAGCAATGGGAGGCTGTTCCTCCCTACCAATTCCTGGAGAGTGCCCAGACAGCACTTCTCAGGACCCCCGAGCTTGCTCTGGTCTAACCGGCTGGAACTAGGTACAGCCAACAATTCCCTCAGCCAAAGCAGCTACACTGGAACCAAGTTACTGCAACTTCCTGACTCAAAACACTTCCTTACTGTTTTTCCCACTTCCTCAATGGGACTCCTGAATAGCATTCACCTGAATGTAATCTCCCTCCATAAATTTCATGAACCCCCAGCTCAGTTCATTGAGTACTATTTAAAAGATTGCCTAGGTCTTAGTTGGGTTAACTGTCATTAATGAGCCACCTGCTCAGATTCCACTTTCTTGGGGAATCATGACCCCAAAATATAGGGAAGTTTCCACCTGCAACTCAGGAAGTGTTTGAGGATGTTGCCACTTGTCTTTTGTCTTTCCACCTAGTTCCACCCACCAGTTAGACCAGTAACCTCTTTTAACAGCTCTCCCATGCTGTTGTCTCCATAATTTATTTATTAATAATAAATTATTCAGAATTTACATTCCATTTCTGGTGACTCTGCTGAGTCATCCATTCCTACTTAGCATTAAATTTAACATAATGTCTCAGGAATATTAATAAAATAATTACATTATTTTTGCAAAATTGGGGTATGTGACATACACACCCCCTTAAAATGTAACATCGTCCTCGATGTTACTTATTCTTCATCTTCAGCCACCTGCTGGAATAGATGTGGGTATGCTTCCCGCATTTTACTTTCCAGTTCCCAGGTAGCTTCTTCAGGACTAAGGTGCTTCCATTGCACCTTCAGCTGTCCAATTATGCGGTTCCGCAGAGTAATTTCCCTCCTCCCGAGGATACAATCCGGTTCCACCAGAACTTCCCCTTCTGGTTCTACCTGTACAATGTTCCAGTCAATAACATGAGTAGCATCATGAACATACTTTTTCAGAACAGAGATATGAAAAACATTGTGTACTTTTAAATTTGGTGGTAATGCTAGCTGATACGCAACTTGACCAATCCTAGATAAAATTTCAAATGGACCACAGTAACGTGGCGCTAATTTTGCACAACTTCCTAATCTTAGGGAGCTCTTCTTTGGCCTTACCCTGATGAACACATGTTCACCTACCTGGAACTCTTTAGGAGTTCTTTTCAAATCTGCTTGACTCTTTTCCCAATCCTGGGCAATCTTCAAATTTTCCTGAACTTGTTTCACAATCTGTTCCATTTCTTTCAATAAATCAGGTCCTAACACTAATCTATCTACTGGATTACTCCAAGAGATAGGAGTGTTACATTTTCGTCCATACAGAATTTCAAAAGGACTAAACTTAGCTGACGATTGATAGCTGTTATTGTATGCAAATTCTGCTAAGTGTAAATAATCCTCCCACTTACCTGGTTGATCTTTAACATACATCCTTAACAGATCTTCTAATACCTGATTAACTCTTTCAGTTTGTCCGTCCGTCTGAGGATGGAAAGAGGTGCTGAAATTCAGGGTTGTGTTTAATCCTTTGAACAAAGATCTCCAAAAATTCCCTGTGAATTTAGGATCCCTGTCTGATATAATAATTTTTGGAATACCGTGTAACCGAAAAATCTGTTTTAGAAAGATATCTGCTATGTTTGCAGCCTTGTATGTGGTTTTAACAGGAATAAAGTGTGTTGATTTACTTAATTTATCTACCACTACCATAATTGAATCATTCTGATGTTGATTTTTGGGTAAACCCGTAATGAAATCCAGGCTGATTATTTCCCACTTCCAGCTAGGAATAGGTAAAGGTTGCAGCAATCCAGCTGGATGTTGATGTTCTGTTTTCACTTGTTGGCAGTCCAAACATCTAGCTATATACTCAGCTGTTTCAGATTTCATATTAGGCCAAAAATATTATTTTCTCAACATGGTGACAGTCTTTTGGTAGCCTGGATGCCCTAACTAAGGGGTTTTATGAATTTCATCTAGAATTAACAGTTTAACTTTAGGTGCATTTGGAACATACAGCCTGTCTTTAAACAATAAAAATCCGTCTTCATTTAAACTATATCCTTTTATCACACTTTCTGTGGGTTGTTCTTTGGCTGCAGCTTGTAAGTGCTGATAATTTTCATCTGATTTTATCCCTTCAGCCAACTGTTCATTTAAATCAGAGGTGTAAGTGCTGCTAGCTGATACAAAATTTAGCTTTGCATTTCTGCTCAAGGCATCAGCCACCTTATTTTCCTTTCCTTTTATGTGTTGAATTTCAAAATCGTATTCACTTAAGAATGCCAACCACCTGGCTTGTCTTGCATTTAAATTAGGCTGATCTAAAAGGTATTTCAGACCTTTATTATCAGTCAGTAAAGTGAATTTTCTGCCTATTAAGTGGTGTCGCCACATCTTCAAAGCATGGATTACAGCAGCTAATTCTAGGTCATAAGTGGCATAATTCTTTTCATGAATTTTCAGCTTCCTAGATTCGTAAGCAATGACATATCCCTCTTGAGTCAACACTCCGCCTAAACCATCATTACAAGCGTCGATGCAAACCACAAAATCTTTATTTGGATCCGCTATTCTGAGAATAGGCGCAGTTGTCATTAAAGTCTTGAGTTTCTTAAAGCTTTCTTCACACTTCGCGTTCCAATCAAACTTCTTGCCTTTCTTTTGCAAAGAAGTGATTGGGTTGGCTATTTTTGAAAAGCCTTCAATAAATATCCGGTAGTAACCGGTAATTCCCATGAAGGATCTAACGTCTGTTACATCTTTTGGTACTGGCCATTCTTCAATCGCCCGAATCTTTTCAGGATCAACTGAAATCCCTTCCTTAGTGACTACATGTCCTAAGTACTGGATTTCGTCTTTAAAGAAGTCGCACTTACTGAATTTCGCAAAGAGATGATGCTCTCTTAGTTCTTGTAAGACTATACGTAAGTGTTCTTTATGCTCCTCCTCATTCTTAGAATAAACTAAAATGTCATCGATGAATACGACAACAAATTTATCTAAGTATTTATGCATTATGTTGTTCATTAAGCACATAAAGACAGCTGGGGCATTAGTAAGCCCAAATGGCATTACGACAAATTCGTAATGTCCGTACCTTGTCCTAAAAGCTATTTTGAAAATGTCTTCTTCTTTAATTCTCACCTGATGATAACCCGATCTCAGATCGATCTTAGAGAACACCGTAGCTCCACGTAGCTGATCAAACAGATCATCTATACGAGGTAACGGATACCTGTTTTTAATCGTCATCTTGTTCAACTGACGGTAATCTATGCAAAGTCGCATAGTTCCGTCCTTCTTTTTAACAAAAATTACTGGTGCTCCCCAAGGGGATACACTGGGTCGAATGTAATTCTTGTCTATTAACTCCTTTAACTGAGTTTTTAATTCGTTAAGCTCCAAAATATTCATGCGATACGGGGCTTTTGAACTGGGAACAGCACCTGGTACCAACTCAATTGTAAAGTCCAGCTCCCTCTTGGGAGGTAATTCTGGGATTTCCTCAGGAAAAACATCAATAAATTCATTAACTACAGGGATGTTCTCTACTATCATCTTGCTGTTCTCATACTTATCTGTCTCATCTGTAATAGTTACAGCATAGGTCTTGCACCCTTTTCTGACTGCCCTTTTAAGTTGTAAGGCAGAAATCTGCCTAACTACTATTTTCCTAGGAATACCCCTGACAGTTACAGGCTGTCCACTACTGTTTACACATCTAAAAGTTTTGTCAAAACAGTTTAAAACTACCCTATGTTGTTCCAACCAGTCCATTCCGATAAGTATGTCATAAGAGCCAAGTGGCAAGACGTTTAGTTTAACTGTAGTTCTAAAATCATTCATATTTAAGATTCATTCTTTTACATAACAGTTTACTTTCCTTTTTGCCCCAGTAGCTAGTTGTACAGACCAAGAATTATCAAATCTTTCAACAGTCAAATTACATTTTTCTACTAGCTGGGGTGAAATATAACTAAGACTAGCACCCGGATCTATTAAAATAGTTACAGGGGTTTTGTTAATCATACCTCCTACTTCCACCATGGAAGTTTGATAGTCAGCTTGGCGGTTTTCCAACGCTGCATTGATTCGGGGCATAGTCCCTGCAAAGTCTCCAACAGTCATTTCATCTTGAACAGTATGAATATTGCTGATTTGTTTCTTTCTATTTGGGCAAACTGAAGCATAATGTGGGCCATTACACTCCCAGCACTTAACAGGTTCCTTTCGCTCAAAATTTATGGTGTAGTTTCCATGATTGTTAGGAGCCTCCTTGCTGCTTTTAAAATTGTTGGAATGACTGGCAGCTCCATTTTTGTTTCCCTGGAAGCTTTTACCATTAAAGTGGTTTCCGTTTTTGCTATTTTTGAAACTTTTAGGGGGGGCAAACTCCTTTTTCCTGTACTCGATCTGATTGCTGTTCTTTTTGGCTTTCCAGCTGGCTATCCCCTCTTTCTTTTTATTCTATTCATAACAGAAATTAGCTTTTCGCATAGCTTCTTCCAGTGTTTTGGGGTTGTCATATTCAATTCTGTCCTTGATATGATATGGCAGACAGCTAAGAAACCGCTGTATTTTTGGTTTCTCTTCGACAAAATACGGCACATACCGTAACAAACTTAAGAACTCACTGTTTAAGTCCTCCATCGTCATAGAACCTAGCTTCAGTTCATAAAATTCCTTGGCCCTCTCTTCATAGTACTGTTCAGACAGAAATTTCTTCTTGAAGTACCTTTTAAAAGTACTCCAATTAACTTCTTTCTCTTTAATCCCCTTGACCCTTTTCAGATCTTGCCACCATATGTCCGCCTTTCCAGAAAGGTTGTAGATGGCCATTCGTGCCTTCAGCTGATTCGAATAGTTATAAATCTGGAAATATTTTCTCATCCCGGATAACCAGGATTCTGCTTCTTCTCCTATTTCAGATTCTCCATTGAAAGTTGGGGGTTTTATCTTCTTAAACTCCCCGGAAATCTCTTCATAAGGCCTGTACTTTTTCCTTCTGTTGTGCAGCTCAGATTCACTGCTGTCACTAGTAGTGCGGTAACTGTGTTGTTCCCTTCTTTATTCAGATGATGAACTGCTGTCAGATTTAGCTGGTTTCGTCCTTTTAGACCCTCTTGGATGACTAACTTCTTCTGATCCAGCTCGTTTGCTCCTTCCTTCTGTCTGAAATTTTTCTAATAATAATTGATTTAGCTGCTCTTGTGTTTTCAGAATCCTTTCATTATCGTTCTTGACTGTTTCTATCTCTGTCTTTAAACCTTTTATGGTCTGCATCAGCTCAGTGGTGTGAGCAATTACCTCCTCTGTCTCAGGTTCTCTCGACATCTATCTTGTCGCAGTATTTGGAGATTCCTGCTCAGCATATTCTCCTAGTTTTTCCATACCTGCCTGTAAAATTCAGAGAAGGAAATTTTCTGCTCTGTGTCATGAAACAGAAATATAAGTTAGTACTTTATATATATATTTAAATTTTCTTTTATGGTCACTGTTTTGCGGAAGCTAGTGGAGTCACATCCAAGCCTAGTGTCTGAACCTGGCTCTGATACCACATGTCAAATCCAGAAATTTCTGAAAAATTTAAAACTTTTATGATAGCAATAAATGTTATTAATTTGCATTCTTTGATCTGTTGTTTTAATTAACTGTTCATGATCTTGTCTAAATATTCTGTCATAATACTGATGTGAGTTTTTGAGTTCAGTTATTGATTGTCTTTGTTCTTAACTTCAAAGGGAGAACTAGCCATAGCTGACTGGCTTACTTAGCTTTTAAGCTAATGCATAATCCGTCTTTTGTCCACAGGTACACAGGTAAAGTATGGATCACTGTAACTGAATTTTTATAAGCATCAAAGTTCTTTTCACTGTACTATAAAGCTCAGAGTAGATTTAAATATTCTTACCGGTTGTCACGTGTAAGACGGTAAAGTTCTTCTTCTATAATTTTCATGAAATTTATGCTTGATAGATAGTTAATAGTCTGCAAGAAATGATTACTATTATTCTGGATAATTTTAGATAGGCAATTCGATGAATTACCGTCTCTTTGACATCATCATTGCGTTGTGAAAATGACTCTTTGTTAATGCTGTATACTGTCAATGGATCAAGTTGTTTGTAGCAGTCTCATCGTATGCATGACGTAGCGTTAGCATTGTGTGATGTTCTGTCAACTATTAGCTGTGACTATGGCTGTGACCCTTATTATTTGCATGAAATTGGAGTTGTGATAACTATAGCGATGTACGGTTATATTCATTTATAATTTATGATCCATCGTCAACTTAATAATTTTTATGATTACACCAAGTTTAACTCATGCCTAAAATCTTTGTTCCCTTGTTTTTAATCCATATCCAATGCATGGAAACATATAGATGATTTTATATCATTATATTACAAGACTATAGGTTATTATCCTTATCTTTGATTGTTAAAAAGGGTGATAGAAGAAGTATGATAACAAGACCTTGTAGATAACTATGCATCCATTTATATTGCCAAGGTAGTATTTAAAATGTTATAATTATGAGGAACTCTCGTTGAAATTGACTATACCACCTTTTAAATGATTGTAGGGGAAGATATTGTGTACCCTAGGAAACTTTCGATGGCTCGGTTTAAAGACATACACTATGCGATGATTATGTCTCAATCATAGTGAAATATCCATATTATGAATAAAACTTCCATCCATGCAATGATTTAAATTTGATGAGCAATAATTCGAGCTGCAGTTGGACTTTAGAAAGTCGACCCATGGCAAGTTAATAATCGTAAGGGCTACGTGGATGGCTCTTGTCCTTGCATTTGGTGATATATAAGACTGTCCGAAACCCTACCTGGTCATTCTTTCTACCTTCGGGCTCGAGTTATATGAGAGAAACCCTTCTTGTCTGAGTTTGTTCAGTATGGCACTGTAATTTGTAACTCTCCTATGGCTACAGTCATGGAGTTTAATCCTCGTATGGTTTGTAAGTCTGTAAACTCCCCGTGTGGTTTGTAAGTCTGGAGACCCTGCTACGGGCATCCCTTACATTAGTTGGGCATCTTGGTTATCGTTTTGCTTGAAGTTATCAGTCTGTATGCTGCTCACAGTCTTACACTTATTGTTTGTGTGAATTAGAGTCAGGGTTTTCCTATGGTCTTTATTCATGAGGTGGTCATGTATTGGGGTTTTTATTCGTGCTTCCCAAACTGATTTTTCAATGGTGTGAGGGTTTTGTACTGTAAGTTACCGGTCACGGCCATCAATGGAGAGGGAAGTCTTGGAGTTTTTTTGGCCCATCCTTCTGATGATTAAGATAGGGTTTTCTACCTTGCTTGATTCGTGGCTACCAGGTTGTTCACTGGGTTTGCTTCCTCCGACAATTGCTGGTAAGGATTATTAATTGTTTCGTTATTTCAATTTGAAAGAGATTGTTTATTTAGAATAAAAGTTGACCACTACTCGTCAACTCGTATGTGCAGGCTTTAACCTCTTCTGAAAGCTGAAGGTGTACGAGTCTTCAATATCTAACGCTGGCTCCTACCGGGTAAGCCTGGTTATACCATGGCTGTTTCTCCCTTTGATAGTTTGGTTGGTTAGGGTTGTGTCTGGGGAAAAACCACCTTTGTAACTGGTTGTTGTCGTGTTTATAAACATGAATACGGTCACATGTAATATTCTTTTTGCTTATAGTAGATAGGGTTTGTATACACTGTCATGATTACGAGGAACAAGCTAAGGCTCAGTCTGTCATGACAGCCTTGGTTTTTTTATTTATCGTTGTAATTCTGAAGTAATAGGGTTATCACCCAACTCTGTGGAAGTTAAAATAATAGTGAATGTTGGCCTGCAACAGTGACTATATACTGTTTACGTTTCTCTTAATGAACACACTGTACAGTTAAAAGAATGTTTAAGTTTCTCGGCTTCCTTCAGAGACATAATATATCGGCTGTAGGTGATGGCAACGTCATAGTTCTCAGCGTTTTCTTTGGTTTTGTGTGTTAACTGATAGTGATAGGGTTCACTAACCCTTACTGTGATAGACTAATAAAGTGTTGATAACCCTGGCGAATTGGGGTTCTTTCCCAGGTTAAAATATATATAAGAAAAAATATGTAAAGCGTTCAAGCTATGTTGATTTCTTTTGTGGCTGGGAACGAGTGTGTAAATTTTTGTTTTATGTTTACATTCTGCAATAAATGTCTTATTATTAATAACTAGGGTTTGAGTTTGAAAAGCCAACAATGGCTGAGTCGAAAGATAACTCTCTGTGTGTATTATGATGTTTGAACTATTGTTATGGTAGCACCCTAACAATGTTGTGTATTACATGAAAAATGAGCTCGATAATGAGCAGAAACTTATGCTTGTGATAAAGGAAAGATTTTGACAAAAGAAAAATAAAATTTCTATGTTGTAAAGACTCGGCTTCGAGCTAGTTATTATGTTTGTCTGTTAACTTCCTTCTGCTCTATGATTAATAGCTCTGTCAACTCTGCTGTGAGTTTTTTGGTTGTAATAATAATGATAGAGACAGGTTTTGAATAAAACATCTTTGTCACGATCTTTGTTTATAAAAATTAACTATTTGTTTTGGCTAAGATTTTGTTGAGAACAGATTATAGATAATGAGTTTAATGATGTGACTATACTGCTATTCGAATTCTATACCGAGACAATAACAATTCAACTCTGTTCTGACAGTAAATAAGTAAATAAATTTACTAACATAAATCTGTTCTCCTATCCTTGGTACAGTTAGTAACCTGTATACTTATTTAACTAATTCATGAGATAGATACAGATCGATATGCTTGTTCAGCTAGGTTTATACCTGTTAAACTATCTATGAAAAAGATTTACTGTGATTATAGAGTTTTCTACGATTCTGTTCCTAGAATTGTTTTAATAACTGTATTTACAGGAATAATTACTGTATAAATAATCTATATTTATTTATTTAACTATTGAAAATAACCATTGTAAAGTCACCATAATATTCTATTACTTTAATAATAATATCAAAACATATTCTGTATAAACAATTACTCGATCTATAGTGTTAAATAGGGAATTTCTATGGCATATTAGTTCTGCAGATTCTATCTAATGACAGTACAGAGATGCTAACTTTACTGAAATAAATCCTGTTCAAACACAGATGAGATATTTAATTTTATTCAATAAACAGCAGGAAAAAGTGGCAGAACCTGTGTCAATGGTAGACAATAACAGCAATGGGAGGCTGTTCCTCCCTACCAATTCCTGGAGAGTGCCCAGACAGCACTTCTCAGGACCCCCGAGCTTGCTCTGGTCTAACCGGCTGGAACTAGGTACAGCCAACAATTCCCTCAGCCAAAGCAGCTACACTGGAACCAAGTTACTGCAACTTCCTGACTCAAAACACTTCCTTACTGTTTTTCCCACTTCCTCAATGGGACTCCTGAATAGCATTCACCTGAATGTAATCTCCCTCCAGAACTTTCATGAACCCCCAGCTCAGTTCATTGAGTACTATTTAAAAGATTGCCTAGGTCTTAGTTGGGTTAACTGTCATTAATGAGCCACCTGCTCAGATTCCACTTTCTTGGGGAATCATGACCCCAAAATATAGGGAAGTTGCCACCTGCAACTCAGGAAGTGTTTGAGGATGTTGCCACTTGTCTTTTGTCTTTCCACCTAGTTCCACCCACCAGTTAGACCAGTAACCTCTTTTAACAGCTCTCCCATGCTGTTGTCTCCATAATTTATTTATTAATAATAAATTATTCAGAATTTACATTCCATTTCTGGTGACTCTGCTGAGTCATCCATTCCTACTTAGCATTAAATTTAACATAATGTCTCAGGAATATTAATAAAATAATTACATTATTTTTGCAAAATTGGGGTATGTGACATCTTCGTTCTGGTTGGCAGAAGCTTCATCATTCCTGGTCGGGTTCTATCGACCCGCTGCTTATGCTGCTGCAATCTCCTTTGGATCTGCAGGGACTTTCCATTCCTCATGCCAGTGGGTGATGATGTTGTCAATCTCGGCTTCAGTGAGATTTTACTGTGTTCTTATCCATTTCTTAGTTGGATCTGCGTGTGCTCGGAGGTAAATCGTGTGCATCTCAACAGATAACTGAGCAATATACTAATACTTCGTCGCAGCCTGCAGTGTGATCCGCGGTATGACCATTGCATCCATCCGCATCCTCTCGAGCCAAGCGTAGAACTAGATAACATTCTCCTGCCGGCACTCCTTATCGTTCGTTGCCCACAAGTTCTAGTACCTTGCCCCATCGCATACTCGAGGTTCAGCGACGTCCACCCCTTGGTAGTCGTATGGTTCCCTCCATGATTTGAAGGCAATCAAGAGGAGTAACCATGAATACGTGAAAGGTCATCTATTTTCCTGGGCCTCGTATGCATCCTCGGTGAGTTCATGCAGGAGGAATTGAGCCCAGTTCAGCCTTTCTCCTGCGGCGCATTGTTCTGCTGCTACGATGACCCCTGAATTGCTTTGTGCTGGTCGGTTTTTCCTGGTTACTTTGACCACCAGTATTTTTGCTGCGACTCGGATCGCCCGGTTTTTAATGGTGTGGATCAGGTAACCCCGAGAATCTTTCTGTACATCGTACTTTATAGCCAACTGCTCGGCTACTTTATTATCGTTATCCTTTCCCTGGAAAAATTTTGACGGGTCGGCTCCGTCTTGTGGTAGGTCGGTGATTCTGGCGATGATGTCTATGGTAACTGGAATTCTCTCATGCAGCCATAGGGATTGATCATGGAAGCATGCAAGGAGTTGCTTGATGCATGCATTGACTTGTGCCAGGCGCCCAAAATGTGGTAGAAGGGTGATGCCAAGCAACCCTGATTATGCCAATCCCTGTGCCCATTCCCTCGGTTCCTTCATGGTTGGGACGCTCGCATGGGGGACGTCCTCGTAGGATTCTACATACTCTTTGAACTTAGCAAGGTCGTGGTCATTGTATTATAGTCTCTGCAACTTGGTGGTAATGTCCCCAGTCGTCTTAACCCCTGGAGGTACCGGTGCGACTGCAATGGTGTATCTGTCATTTTTGTTAATCCGCAGTGAAGGTGCCCCGACCTGTCGAGGCGGAACATATTCTAAAAGCATGGGACCTTCGTATCCCTCCTACACCTCTTCCACAGTGGGGGATCCTGCAGCGCTGTTCTTGTTCCGGGTAGATGCCCGGGTGGCTTTCTTTGTCTCCCGACCGCTATCGAGAGGTCGCGTCACACTTCTCTTCTTCTTGTGTGGATTTGACGACATGACTTCGGGCTGCTCCTGAACAATTGGCGTGGCCTGTGGTCTTTCAATGTTGGTGCTAGACACATACACTTCCATTCGGCTTCTAGAGTACTACAGTACCTTGGTCTTCTTCCCCGTTTCCCTCTATATAGCAGTTGGTAATGTCCATCCGTTCGAGGCCATCATTTTCGATTCTCGTCGGGATTTGACAAATCCGTCGCTTGAGCTGGATACTAACTCCTGGTAACTTGGGCTTGACGCTGTTCAGTGTGGTATAAATGTCACTTTTAGTGTCTTTAATGATGGAGTAGACTATTACTTGTCGTGGCAGCTTCCATCTTCGGCCTATCATGTCGCCCACTTTTTGAGATTTATTATGGTTTGTGTGATACCTCCCTTCCCTTATGTATTATTATTATTACTATTAACACTGAGGTAATAGGTGGTGCCATACTGTCGACACCGTATCGCAGGGTTTCGTCTTCGCATTGGATGATGCTGTTTGTAGTTGCAAATTTCTTGTGATCGCATATTCATCTATTTCGAATTCATCCACCGAGGTGTGAATGTCTTGTCTCTCTAAGGATCTTGTCGGAAATAAGTCCTGAAATTCATGCAACAAGTCTGCTATTTCCGTAATAGTTGATTCCTCTCGATGCTTTTCAACATCCGAAACATTCAAGTTTTCCGTCGATTTAATAGTTACCTTCATAATCTTCAGTGGTTGATTGTACTGGTTGACGGGTAGCTTAGGTGTCGTCCCATCGTTGTTATAATTCGGTTGGTAGCAGTTCCTCCTTATTTCACGTGTCATGGTCCATCAGAGTTCTGATAGTTGCACTGTCAGTTCTGCCTCAGAAATTTTCTTCTTACTTACCTGAAGTGCATTATGGATGAAGGGGTTCTTATCTGAGAAGGAGAATTTTTGGCTAAACCAAGTGTTAATTGATCCCAAGAAAGTGTACCGAGTCGTAGCTCCGTCGCGACATACCAACTCCGAGGTACTTCATCCAACGTATGCACAAAGGCATGCACCCACTCCTGCTCTAGTTGCTCTGCCCATTGGTGCTGACAAGCCTTCACATGTTCATCTGGGTTACCCTGGCCATCGTATCTTTGTCTGTTCCATGTTGGGGTGTCGCCGAAATGTACCTCCAAGAGGCATCGTCATAATGGCTAGTTGGATATCCTTGATTTATGCGCTGCCCACCAGCGTGCAGGAGTAGCCTTCAAAGCTTCCTCTAAGGCCAAGAGTCTTTGTGGTTCCACTACATTTCCTTCGAATTCTGTTAAGAAGGTGCTCAAATTTGGTAACCCTTCGTACGTTGGTAATGCACACTCCTTAGTAGCCACCCAACGTACAGACTATGTAATCCTTGCACATCTACAAAACGATACATCGTGAAGTTGATTTTGCCAATTTTCCAGTGCCTCGTCTGAGTCCGAAGATGCTGAGCTAGTGTTGCGCCATTCCAACTCCCCTCCATCGTTTTGATTGATGTAATCTTCATAGATATTAAATAGGCTATCCCATCCTTCCCTATCTTCATCTTTGGTAGGCTCTACGTATCGTTGTCCTTTCGCAGGATCTAATGGTGCGACAACCCTTATTTCCCAATCTTCAAATGACATGATCCGCTTCTTGAAATTGATGATTGCCTGATTTTCCATTGCCCAGCTGATTCCCAATAGTGTTGGATACGGACATGTGTTATCTACTATTTCTATAACATCGAAATCGACATATGTTTGAAGTCCTTTGATTTCGACGGGAAGTTGACTCACTCGGCCAAGAGGGGTGACCTTGCTCTGGTTTGCTAATCGCAACTGTACTGGTGACTGGGTCATTTTTGGTTTTCCCATTGTTTCCCATGTTTTTTTTGTCAGGATGTTCACGTTTGACCCTAAATCCAAAATGATGGAGTCGACATCGAATGCTCCAATTTGTGTCGACATCCTCATTTCTCTACCCGTCTTCCTTTTCTTATGTATGCGATTAACCTTGGGTTCTTGACTTCCATACTCCTGTCGACTCAATAGGCTGGATATCTCCTCCAATGCCTCCTCATCTTGTGCCAATGCTAAGCATCTCTCTAGGAAGGCTCTTAAGGTAGTGGCCTTTCTCTGCGACCTCATTCCGGTCGAACGTCAGTGGCATATCATAGATTTCTTCTCGAAGAGGTATGTTCCTCATTCTTCGCAGCACCTCCTATTGGGCCTTTAGGAAGGTGTCTTTTTCTGCCCCTGCGTCAAACGTAACGTTTTTCATTCCTACTGGTCGAACAATAGGCCATGGTCTGTCAACTCCCGTTACTGCTCCTCCTCGTGTTACTATTCCTACTACCACGGAGTGCCTCCTATCTTCTGCTGATATTTTATGTACCACTGGTTGGTTTTGATTCTGGTTTTGATTTGGCGGGTTCGGTAGGTTCTTCATTTTCCATTTGGCGATGAGCTGTGGGAAGTCTTCTACCGCATGGTTTGTTTCGTTACAATACGTGCATTGCGAGGCCTGATTCGGGCAATCCCTTGCGAAATGTCCTTGTTGCCCACAATTATAACATGTAGGAGGTCCTCTGCCCTGTCCAGCGACTCCTCCCTTTCCAGTGCCACCACCACATCCTCCCCGGAATCCTCCACCAAATCCCCCGCGCAGCGGTCCGTACTGCGCTTGCTGGTATTGTTGATACTGCGGTTGTGGGTATTGTTGATACAGCGGTTGCTGGTACTGTGGTTGTGGATACCGCGGTGCGCCATACTGTAGTTTCCCATACTGTCCTTGGTCAAATTGCGACATATGAACAAACTGCAGTTGTTGTTGGGAATACTACGACGGTTGTAGTCCCAATTGTTTCTCTTCTCCCTTTACCAGGTATGCGTACATGTTCCGTTCCTGCAACAAATTGTGTGCTCTGCAATCCTTTTCATCATGCCCCACTAATCGACAGAATTTACAATACAGATTTTCCAGTTTCGTCACCATCTTCTGTAAGTTTATACAGTCCTCTGGTCGATGCCCCCTGTTCTGGAAAACGGGACACCATGGTAAACTCTCCTGGAGAAGGGGGTTCGACGCCACTGAATTCAAATACTGCTGAAACAGTGAATATTTATCCTTATGATGGCCTTCCGTCCTACATCTAGTGCACCATGCATATGCGCGGTTATTTTTCCCTTGCTTCATGTCCTCCAATTGGACCGTCAACGTAGCCAATTGTGCTTGAATCTTATCCATTCCAACCCCAGTCTCTCCGATCGACGAAGCCTCTAGCTTCATCGTGATTTCTAGTGATTTCTAATGCTTTGGCTTGATCCACAACTCTTTCTGCTACATCCATGGTCCTCTAATATGTGGTACCAGCCCAGCGATAAACCACTCTTTATGCTGCAAGTCATTTATTGGAAAACTTACTTTCGCTATCAGTGTCTTGTATCTCTGATCAAACTCCCATACTAGTTCATTCGGGTTTTACCTAATCTCTTTGAGCTCAGTAATGTACTGTGCTTCCGACTTGGATTTTTTAAATTCCTAAATCATCGCTGCTTTGATTTCTGCTAACGTTTTTCCTGGAACCTTAGTATATTTTATGAACCAGTGCAACGCACGACCCGAAAGGTTGTCGCCAACTGTCCCTTTTTTATGTCTTCATTTTGGACCTGCTTCACGGTCCACACTGCTTCGCATAAAAACAAAAACTGTTCGGGATCCTCCATCTCGCTTCTTACGAAACTCAGCATCTTTGTATCGTCCGCCATCGCGGTGTTCCTACTATTGCTACTTACTGATGCGCTACTTTTTCCACTACATGTGGGATAGCTCTGCAAACTATTTGTGGTGTTTCCTTTAGATTGATAGGTGGTGTGCGGGGTCGAAGGTATGTGGTAGCTTACGATCTGCCCTTCTTCTGGGGTAGCTTGGTCACCGCCTTCCTCCTCGTAGTAAGGGAGCTCTGTCCTCTGTGGCCCTGTTGTGTAGTCTTCCCTTCCGATCCTCTCAAGGGACTCTTCCTCGGTCCTCCTCCTCTTATCAGGACGCTGGAATATCGTTCCACTTCTCAAGGTGCCATAGTCTTTCCCAACTTCCCTTATAAATTCATCGTCGCTCATGTCCATCTACCCTGCATCTTTCCTCGCGGATCCGTAACCATGCGATACAACCCCTACACACTGATCTGTCTACTCATCGGAGGTCATTTTCATCATCACTTTTTCGCACACCAGCATCTTAATCCACAGGTTCAACGATAGGATGAACCTACCCCTTGGTCCCCTGAAAAATCATCTCTCTGCGTTGCTATAAGAACTGTTGGTATCTACTGCGAACTCAGTGATGTACCCCTCTAGGATACTATCGATCCAGAAGTCAACAGCCCTTGATACTTAATTGTCGACTTGCTTCAGTTGTCAAATTAGTTCTAGGGTCCACTAATCTGATCCAATATTCTGGTTGGTATGTCCTCTGAATGTCAACTGCGCAAGCAACTCCTGTAGTATTATTGGAAATTCGGTGAAGAATATCTCATGGATATCCGAGTATATGTGCTTTTGTCACCAACTTTCTACTGTTTCTACCGCGTTCCTCCTTTCTTCTTTCGCAAACTCTTCCGCTTTTTTACTGAACCACTCTTGGATCTCTGGTTTCATCGGATGCCACAACATATCCTCTTTTTTTCCTTTTTAAGGTCCCGACAATGGAACCATTTGTTGACACAGGGTCTTTCGACATGGGTTCACTCTGTCGTCAACAACATCAACAACCCCTTATTCACCGGCCCAGAAAGGAGTTATCCTTCCCAACAACACCTGCGAAGCAGGTGAAGTCTCACCCGAGGCGGATAAGGGTGTTGTAGGAACCAAGCTTCCGCAGTTACAAAGAAGATACGAGTGCTTTAACCAGAGATCACAATCATTCACTATAGTTCAATTATTCGCATCAAAACACATTAGCATTAACCAACAACATGTTTTCACATAAACCAACAGATAACATTTAAATAACCCATTATCGCATCATAACATAACACCAGAATTTTGATGACATAACCGGTTTGTTCCGGGGACTACATATGGCAGATTTGTTTGTATTTGAAAGTGACATGACAGTTGGACATATTTTACTATTTCGCATATTAATAGTAAGTTATATTTTTCGATGAAAGAAAAAAATAACACCAGAATTCACAACCGAACATCTTCATTCATTAACATCTGCGGAAAACCCGTTGCAGAGATATTCAAAACATGATATCACAAGTACAATCAAACTCAAAAGATCGCATTAATCTTCCATCGATCGATGCCCTTGGGCTCACAAGATTGCTTTATTTATATGCTTACATTATTTTACAAAAAATGGTCCATATGACCGACTCAACTCTTAACAATACTTATACTTCCGCAAAACGTGGTGAAAGGTCCTTCTTCCGCTGAGTGACCCTTTCGCACCTATCGGCTTCCGCACTTCCTGCGGATCTATCCCGTGCCAACACCAGGAACATTTAGGATTCTAAGCTTTGTCACGTGCTCCAAGCCACGTATGTTGTTCAGCTTCACACACCCATCTGCCCACAACTCCTGCAAAGATGTCAATGGCTCCATACTTGGCAGCCCTTCTAACTCGGACATCCCACGAACACTTAGGATTCTAAGCTTTGTCGCGTGCTCTAAGCCCTGTATGCTCTTCAGCTTCACACACCCGTATGCCCACAACTCCTCCAAAGATGTTGGTATTTCACCTGTATGCTCTCAATATGTTATCAATTGCTAATGACCAAAGATTTGTTTGCAGAATGGATGGTGGCCAGTGGACACAAGCAAGCATAAAAGAATACAACTTGTTTGACACTGTTTCCAACAGCGCTACACAGGTGGGAACCATGACTCGTGTTTGTTTCAGGCTGAATCAATAAGAATAATTAATGTCTTTAATGTTTTCTTCTCATTTCAAAACTCAGAAGTTTTTAGGAAGTGTTATTTATGAGAAGGGTGGAACTTTACCCAACTTTACTCAACTTTCCCCTTTTCCTAACGGTGTTTACTTTTGCCAAGGGACAAATGCTAGTAATAATTCTACTTGGTAAAAAAATTGAACTCCTTCGCACCAAGACAAAATAAATCATATTATCTTTCATACGTGATCCCTATCTACACCGAACAAAAGATAATGTTCAAATGTATGGCTTTAGGAATAAAAAGGTGTCCATTGAAAAAAAAATGCCAATGGTGACCCTTTGACCTTACACAATTGAAAAAAAAAATCTTGCTATTTTAAAGTAAGAGATAAATAGGTTAAAATGGTGAGTCATATTGATGTGATAGCATATGCAAAAAAATATTAAGATAAGATTTTGTTAATTGAGAAGGTTTTAAAAACTATGTGCGCAAGCCAATGGGTTATCTCTAGATAAATCATTATATTTTTATTATAAAATTTATCATATAATTTTTTTAAAATGTTGTAGATAAAAAATTAAATATAGATAATGATTTTTTTAGGTATAAAGAATAATAAGTTTAAAATTATATAATATTCAAGATTTTTAAAATAAATTTAACAATTCTCTAACGTGTTCAGCAAAGATTGGAAAGAGCTTTTCTTTATTTGATAAGTATACCATTTATTCTCAAGTGTATGAGGCATGTAACTTTTATTATATTTAAAATTATGAATTTTTAAGTGGAAAAAATAAATAAATTTAACAATTATAAAGAAGTTTTCTAATTTCAAAAATATGAAAGTCTTTTATATCAATTTAATATTTAACATTTTATAACATCATTATTATTAAATAAAAAAATTAGAGGTTATAAAATACATTATGAGGTGGCTTTCCTAATATGGTTCTTGTCCACGTGGATAATACAAGTTAATCTTAATGTATATGTATTCATTATCCAATGTAATTCTGTCTATTTTTAGTACCTTGTAAATCTCTATTTATTCTATTTTACGACGTTTCAAACCTAGAAGATCTACGTGTTGTCTATTTTTAGTATCTTGTAAATCTCTATTTATTATATTTTACCACGTTTCAAATCTAGAAGATCTACGTGTTTTGATAATGGGAGCATTGAGAGTTTCCCTCTCAAGAGAGAGAGTACAAGAGATCCATTCTTTTCTTTTTCACTTTTTGCCATCTTTTTTAAAAGGATTCGCATTGTAAGTTTGAAGGTGAGATATTAAGGCTTAGGGATTAACTTCTTTTTGATGAAAGCTCGATATGTCAATTTTTTTTAAAATAGATTATTTTTTTCTTCATTATAATCTGCTGTGGCTGTCCCACCCAGGTTCGACCCCATAGGTTCGACCCCATAACTCTTCACATCAACCCCTTGCCATGTATTGGGTGCCCTCTATTCTACCTCGATTGAAAAAAAAACCATTAAGACACTCTTAGCATATATTTGCCATGTATTGGGTGCCGTCTATTCTACCTCGATTGAAAAAAAAAACATTAAGACACTCTTAGCATATATTTAGATATGTTGTGACTTGTGAATATTGTAAACGAGTTCTTTTAACTAAATTATTTTACATAAAAATATGTAAATATAAAAAAATTCAAAATAATAAAGTTAGAAAAAATTAATTTAATTTTCATGGTAATAAATATTTAATGGGATATGTTAAAAATATAATATATGTTAAATTTCTTGTAAAAACTTAAATTGGAGATTTATTGCATTATAATAAAAATAATTAGGTGGCACTTAAGGAATTTGTTCATTCTTTTTGGATGGATCAATTATTGAAAAGGGAATTGGTGGTATTATTTAATTAGTGGTGTTTAGAGTTTAAATTTGATGAGAAAAATTTTGGTTATAAGGTATTTTTAAAATTAAATCTATTTATGTAGTTTGATACTCTTTTCTAAATGTACTTTCTTCAAACATAAATTTACCTTTTTAAAAAAAAATTAGTTTTCTAGTTTTTTTAGTTTTTAGATGAAGAGATTTGGATTTGTGTTATTAGTGTTAATGTATACAAGTAGTTCTCGAATATGACCCAAGGCCATATACAACATAACCTCGGATTGCGAGGACTTGGTACTTAAACACCAGTATTTTTGCTGCGACTCGGATCGCCCGGTTGTTAATGGTGTGGATCAGGTAACCCTAGGAATTTTTCTGTACATCGTACTTTATAGCCAACTGATCGACTACTTTATTATCGTTATCCTTTCCCTAGAAAAATTTTGACGGGTCGGCTCCGTCTTGTGGTAGGCCGGTGATTCTGGCAACGATGTCGACGGTAACTGGAATTCTCTCATGCAGCCATAGGGATTGATCATGGAAGCATGCAAGGAGTTGCTTGACGCATGCATTGACTTGTGCCAGGCGCCCAAAATTTGGTAGAAGGGTGATGCCAAGCAACCCTGATCGTGCCAATCCCTGTGCCCATTCCCTCGGTTCCTTCATGGTTGGGCCGCTCGCATGGGGGACGTCCTTGTAGGATTCTACATACTCTTTGAACTTAGCGAGGTCGTGGTCATTGTATTGTAGTCTCTGCAACTTGGTGGTAATGTCCCCACTTGTCTTAACCCCTGGAGGTACCGGTGCGACTGCAATGGCGTATCTGTCATTTTTATTAATCCGCAGTGAAGGCGCCCCAGCCCATCAAGGCGGAACATATTCTGAAAGCATGGGACCGTCGTATCCCTCCTGCACCTCTTCCACAGTGGGGGATCCTGCAGCGCCGTTCTTGTTCCGGGTAGATGCCCGAGTGGGTTTCTTTGTCTCCTGACCGCTATCGGGAGGTCGCGTCACACTTCTCTTCTTCTTGTGTGGATTTGATGACATGACTTCAGGATGCTCCTGAACAATTGGCGTGGCATGTGGTCTTTCAATGCTGGTGCTAGACACATACACTTCCATTCGGCTTCTAGAGTACTACAGTAGCTTGATCTTCTTCCCCGTTTCCCTCTATATAGCAGTTGGTAATGTCCATCCGTTCGAGGCCATCATTGTTGATTCTCGTCGGGATTTGACAAATCCGTCGCTTGCACTGGATATTAACTCCTGGTGTCTTGGGCTTGACGCTGTTCGGTGTGGTATAAATGCCACTTTTAGCGTCTTTAATGCTGGAGTGGACTATTACTTGTCATGGTAGCTTCCATCTTGGGCCTATCATGTCGCCCATTTTTTGTGATTTATTATGGTTTGTGTGATACCTCCCTTCCCTTATGTATTATTATTATCATTTTTAACACTAAGGTAATAGGTGGTGCCATACTGTCGACACCGTATCGCATGGTTTCGTATTCACGCTAGATGATGCTGTTTGTGGTTGCAAATTTCTTGTGATCGCATATTCATCTATTTCGAATTCATCCACCGAGGTGTGAATGTCTTGTCTCTCTAAGGATCTTGTCGAAAATAAGTCCTGAAATTCATGCAGCAGGTCTGCTATTTCCGTAATAGCTGATTCTTCTCGATGCTTTTCAACATCCGCGAAATTCAAGTTTTCCATCAATTTAATAGTTACCTTCATAATCTTCTGTGGTTGATTGTACTAGTTGACGGGTAGCTTAGGTGTCGTCCCATCGTTGTTATCATTCGGTTGGTAGCAGTTCCTCCTTATTTTGGATGTCATGGTCCATCGGAGTTCTAATAGTTGCACTGTCGGTTTTGCCTCAAAAATTTTCTTCTTACTTACCTGAAGTGCATTATGGATGAAGGGGTTCTTATATGAGAAGGAGAATGTTTGGTTAAACCAAGTGTTAACTGATCCCAAGAAAGTGTACCAAGTCGTAGCTCCGTCGCGACATACCAACTCCGAGGTACTTCATCCAACGTATGCACAAAGGCATACCCACTCCTGCTCTGGTCACTCTGCCCATTGGTGCTGACAAGCCTTCACATGTTCATCTGGGTTACCCTGGCCATCGTATCTTTGTCTGTTCCATGTTGTGGTGTCGTCGAAACGTACCTCCAAGAGGCATCGGCATAATGGCCAGTTTGATATCCTTGATTTATGCGCTGCCCACCAGCGTGCAGAAGTAGCCTTCAAGGCTTCCTCCAAGGCCAAGAGTCTTTGTGGTTCCGCTACATTTCCTTCGAATTTTGTTAAGAAGTTGCTCAAATTTGGTAACCCTTCGTACATTGGTAATGCGCACTCCTCAGTAGCCACCCAACGTACGGACTGTGTAATCCTTGCACATCTACGAAACAATACATCGTGAAGTTGTATTTGCCAATTTTCCAATGCCTCGTCTGAGTCCGAAGATGCTGATTTAGTGCTACACCATTCCAACTCCCCTCCATCGTTTAGATTGATGTAATCTTCAGAGATATTATATAGGCTATCCCATCCTTCCCTATCTTCATCTTTGGTAGGCTCTACGTATCGTTGTCCTTCCACAGGATCTAATGGTGCGACAACCCTTATTTCTCGATCTTCAAATGACATGATCCACTTCTTGAAATTGATGATTTCCTGATTTTCCATTGCCCAGCCGATTCCCAATAGTGTTGGATCCGAACAGGTGTTATCTACTATTTCTATAACATCGAAATCGACATCTGTTCGAAGTCCTTCAATTTCAACGGGAAGTTGACTCACTCAGCCAAGAGGGGTGACCTTGCTCAGGTTTGCTAATCGTAACTGTACTGGTGACCAGGTCATTTGTGGTTTTCCCATTGTTTCCCATGTTTGCTTTGTCAGGATGTTCACGTTTGACCCTAAATCCAAATTGATGGAGTCGACATCGAATGCTCCAATTTGTGCCGACATCCTCATTTCTCTACCCGTCTTCCTTTTCTTATGTATGCGATTAACCCTGGGTTCCTGACTTCCATCCTCCTGTCGACTCAATAGCCTGGATATCTCCTCCAATGCCTCCTCATCTCGTGCCAATGCTAAGCAGCTCTCTAGGAAGGCTCTTAAGGTAGTGGCCTTTCTCTGCGACTTCGTCTGGTCGAACGCCAGCGGCATATCATAAATTTCTTCTCGAAGAGGTATGTTCCTCATTCTTCGCAGCACCTCCTGTTGGGCCTTTAGGAAGGTGTCATTTTCTGCCCCTGCGTCAAACGTAACATTTTTCATTCCTACTGGTCGAACAATAGGCTATGGTCTGTCAACTCTCGTTACTACTCCTCCTTGCGTTACTATTCCTACTACCACAAAGTGCCTCCTATCTTCTGCTGATATTTTATGTACCGTTGGTTGGTTTTGATTCTGGTTTTGATTTGGCGGGGTCGATAGGTTCTTCATTTTCCATTTGGCAATGAGCTGTGGGCAGTCTTCTACCGCATGGTCTGTTCCACTCCAATACGTGCATTGCGAGGCCTGATTCGAGCAATCCCTTGTGAAATGTCCTTGTTGCCCACAATTATAACATGTAGGAGGTCCTCTGCCCCGTCCAGTGGCTCCTCCCCTTCCGGTGCCACCACCACATCCTCCCCGAAATCCTCCACCAAATCCCCCGCACGGCAGTCCATACTGCGCCTGCTGGTACTGTGGCTGTTGATATTGCGGTTGTGGGTATTGTTGATACAGCGGCTGCTGGTATTGTGGTTGTGGATACTGCGGTGCGCCATACTGTAGTTTCCCATACTGTCCTTAGTCAAATTGCGACATATGGACAAACTGCGGTTGTTGTTGGGCATACTGCGACGGCTGTAGTCCCAATTGTTGCTCTTCTCCCTTTACAAGGTATGCGTCCATGTTCTATTCCTGCAACAAATCGTGTGCTCTGCAATCCTTTTCGTCATGCCTCACTAATCGACAGAATTTACAATACAGATTTGCCAGTTTCGTCACCATCTTCTGTAAGTATATGCAGTCCTCTGGTCGATGCCCCCTGGTCTGAAAAACGAGACACCATGGTAAACTCTCCTGGCGAAGGGGGTTCAGCGCCCTTGAATTCAAATACTGCTGAAACAGTGAATAGTTATCCTTATGATGGCCTTCCATCCTACATCTAGTGCACCATGCGTATGCGCGGTTATTTTTCCCTTGCTTCATGTCCTCCAATTGGACCGTCAACGTAGCCAATTGTGCTTGAATCTTATCCATTCCAACCCCAGTCTCTCCCATCGACGAAGCCTCTAGCTTCATCGTGATTTCTAATGATTTGGCTTGATCCGCAACTCTTTCTGCTACATCCATGGTCCTCTAATATGTGGTACCAGCCCAGCGATAAACCACTCTTTGTGTTGTAGGTTATTTATTGGAAAATTGACTTTCGCTATCAGTGTCTTGTATCTCTGATCAAACTCCCATACTAGTTCATTCGGGTATTGCCTAATCTCTTTGAGCTTAGTAATGTACTGTACTTCTGACTTGGGTTTTTAAATTCCTGAATCATCGCTGCTTTGATTTCTACTAACGTTTTTCCTGGAACCTTATTATATTTTATGAACCAGTCCAACGCATGGCCCCGAAAGATCGTCGCCAACTGTCCATTTCGTATGTCTTCATTTTGGACGTGCTTCATGGTCCACACTGCTTCGCATAAAAACCAAAACTGTTCGAGATCCTCCGTCTCGCTTCCTATGAAACTCGGCATCTTTGTATCGTTCGCCATCGCGGTGTTCCTACTATTGCTACTTACTGATGCGCTACTTTTTCCACTACATGTGGGACAACTCTGCGAATTATTTGTGGTGTTTCCTTTAGATTGATAGGTGGCGTGCAGGGTCGAAGGTATGTGGTAGCTTACGATCTGCCCTTCTTCTGGGGTAGCCTAGTCACCGCCTTCCTCCTCGTAGCAAGGGAGCTATGTCCTCTGTGGCCCTGTTGCGTTGTCTTCCCTTCCGGTCCTCTCAAGGGACTCTTCCTTGGTCCTCCTCCTCTTATCAAGACGCCGAAATATCGTTCCACTTCTCAAGGTGCCACAGTCTTTCCCAACTTCCCTTATAAATTCGTTGTCGCTCATGTCCATCTACCCTGCATCTTTCCTCACGGATCCGTAACCATGCAATACAACCCCTGCACACCGATCCGTCTACTCATCGGAGGTCATTTTCATCATCCCCTTTTCGCACACCAACATCTTAATCCATAGGTTCAACGATAGGACGAACCTACCCCTTGGTCCCCTGAAAAATCGTCTCTCTGCGTCTCTATAATAACTGTTGGTATCTACTGCGAACTCAGTGATGTACCCCTCTAGGATATTATCGATCCAGAATTCAACAGCCCTTGATATTTAATTGTCGACTTGCTTCAGCTGTCGAATTAGTTCTAGTGTCCACTGATCTGATCCAATATTCTGGTTGGTATTTCCTCTGAATGTCAACTGCGCGAGCCACTCCTATAGTATTATTGGAAATTCGGCGAAGAATATCTCATGGATATCCGAGTATATGTTCTTTTGTCACCAACTTTCTACTGTTTCTACTGGGTTCCTCCTTTCTTCTTTCACAAACTCTTCCGATTTCTGAATGAACCACTCTTGGATCTCTGGTTTCATCGGATGCCACAACATATCCTCTTTTTTTCCTTTTTAAGGTCCCGACAATGGAACCATTTGTTGACACAGGGTCTTTTGACATGGGTTCATTCTGTCGTCAACAACATCAACAACCCCTTATTCACCGGCCCAGAAAGGAGTTATCCTTCCCAACAACACCTGTGAAGCAAGTGAAGTCTTACTCGAGGCGGATAAGGGTGTTGCAGGAACCAAGCTTCTGCAGTTACAAAGAAGATACGAGTGCTTTAACCAGATATCACAATCATTCACTATAGTTCAATTATTCGCATCAAAACACATTAGCATTAACCAACAACATGTTTTCACATAAACCAACAGAGAACATTTAAATAACCCATTATCGCATCATAACATAACACCAGAATTCACAACCAAACATCTTCATTCATTAACATCTGTGGAAAAC
Source organism: Larix kaempferi (assembly GCA_027924585.1). NCBI lineage: Eukaryota > Viridiplantae > Streptophyta > Pinopsida > Pinales > Pinaceae > Larix > Larix kaempferi. The sequence goes on along the minus strand of BSBM01000063.1, from coordinate 5,613,359 downwards.
CCCTCGCAAAGATATTCAAAACATGATATCACAAGTACAATCAAACTCAAAAGATCACATTAATCTTCCATCGATCGATGCCCTTGGGCTTACAAGATTGCTTTATTTATATGCTTACATTATTTTACAAAAAATGGTCTATATGACCAACTCAACTCTTAACAATACTTATACTTTCGCAAAACGTGGTGAAAGGTCCTTCTTCTGCTGAGTGACCCTTTCGCACCTATCGGCTTCCGTACTTCCTGCGGATCTATCCCGTGCCAACACCAACAACATTTAGGATTCTAAGCTTTGTCACGTGCTCCAAGCCATGTATGTTGTTCAGCTTCACACACCCGTCTGCCCACAACTCCTGCAAAGATGTCAATGGCTCCATACTTGGCAGCTCTTCTAACTCGGACATCCCATGAACACTTAGGATTCTAAGCTTTGTCACGTGATCCAAGCCCTGTATACTCTTCAGCTTCACACATCCGTATGCCCACAACTCCTCCAAAGATGTTGGTATTTCACCCGTATGCTCTCAATATGTTATCAATTGCGAATGACCAAAGACTTGTTTGCAGAATGGATGGTGGCCAGTGGACACAGGCAAGCATAAAAGAATACAACTTGTTTGACACCGTTTCCAACAGCGCTACATAGGTGGGAACCATGACTCGTGTTTGTTTCAGGCTGAATCAATAAGAATAATTAATGTCTTTAATGTTTTCTTCTCATTTCAAAACTCGGAAGTTTTCAGGAAGTGTTATTTATGAGAAGGGTGGAACTTTACCCAACTTTACTCAACTTTCCTCTTTTCCTAACGACGTTCACTTTTGCCAAGGGGCAAATGCTAGTAATAATATATTTATATTTTATCATACATTTACAATTTTATGATTTTATTTTTTTATAAATATAATGATTTTTATATTTTATTATACATTTTCAATTTAATTTATTTATATATAATAGTATCTAAACGATAAATTCATTCTACTTGGTAAAAAAATTGAACTCCTTCGCAACAAGACAAAATAAATCATATTATCTTTCATACGTAATCCCTATCTACACCGAACAAAAGATAATGTTCAAATGTATGGCTTTAGTAATAAAAAGGTGTCCATTGAAAAAAAAAATGCCAATGGTGACCCTTTGACCTTACACAATTGAAAAAAAAAAAATCCTGCTGTTTTAAAGTAAGAGATAAATAGGTTAAAATGGTGAGTCATATTGATGTGATAGCATATGGGAAAAAATATTAAGATAAGATTTTGTTAATTGAGAAGGTTTTAAAAACTATGTGCGCAAGCCAATGGGTTATCTCTAGATAAATCATTATATTTTTATTATAAAATTTATCTTTTAATTTTTTTAAAATGTTGTAGATAAAAAATTAAATATATATAATGATTTTTTTTAGGTATAAAGAATAATAAGTTTAAAATTATATAATATTCAATATTTTTAAAGTAAATTTAACAATTCTCTAACGTGTTCAGCAAAGATTGGAAAGAGCTTTTCTTTATTTGATAAGTATACCATTTATTCTCAAGTGTATGAGGAATGTAACTTTTATTATATTTAAAATTATGATTTTTTAAGTGGAAAAAATAAATAAATTTAACAATTATAAAGAAGTTTTCTAATTTCAAAAACATGAAAGTCTTTTATATCAATTTAATATTTAACATTTAATAACATCATTATTATTAAATAAAAAAATTTGAGGTTATAAAATACATTATGAGGTGGCTTTCCTAATATGGTTCTTGTCCACGTGGATAGTACAAGTTAATCTTAATGTATATGTATTCATTATCCAATGTAATTCTGTCTATTTTTAGTACCTTGTAAATCTCTATTTATTCTATTTTACAACGTTTCAAATCTAGAAGATCTACGTGTTGTCTATTTTTAGTATCTTGTAAATCTCTATTTATTATATTTTACCACGTTTCAAATCTAGAAGATCTACGTGTTTTGATAATGGGAGCATTGAGTGTTTCCCTCTCAAGAGAGAGAGTACAATAGATCCATTATTTTCTTTTTCACTTTTTGCCATCTTTTTTAAAAATGATCCCCATTGTAAGTTTGCCATCTTTTAGAAAAAGGATTCCCATTGTAAGTTGAGATATCAAGGCTTAGGGATTAACTTCTTTTTGGAGAAAAGCTCGATATGTCAATTTTTTTTTAAATATATTTTTTTTCTTCATTATAATCGGCTGTGGCTGTCCCACGCAGGTTCGACCCCAGACCTCTTCACATCAGCCCCTTGCCATGTATTGGGTGCCGGCTATTCTACCTCGATTGAAAAAAAAACCATTAAGACACTCTTAGCATATATTTAGATATGTTGCGACTTGTGAATATTGTAAACGAGTTCTTTTAACTAAATTATTTTACATAAAAATATGTAAATATAAATATTTAACTAATTTAATTTTTATGGTAATAAATATAAATATGTAACTAATTTAATTTTTATGGTAATAAATATTTAATGGGATATGTTAAAAATATAATATTTGTTAAATTTATTGTAAAAACTTAAATTGGAGATTTATTGCATTATAACAAAAAAAATTAGGTGGCACTTAAGGAATTTGTTCATCTTTTTTTGGATGGATTAATTATCGAAAAGGGAATTGGTGGTATTATTTAATTATTGGTGTTTAGGGTTTAAATTCGATGAGCAAAATTTTTGTCATAAGTTATTTTTAAAATTAAATCTATTTATGTAGTTTGATACTCTTTTTTAAATGTACTTTCTTCAAAGATAAATTTACCTTTTTAAAAAAAAAAAATTAGTTTTCTAGTTTTTAGATGAAGAGATTTGGATTTGTGTTAGTGTATACAAAAAGTTCTTGAATATGACCCAAAGCCATATACAACATAACCTCGGATTGGGAGGACTTGGTACTAGAACACACAAATCAACCATATACTATATACAATATATGATAAATCATTCTTAGTATGTTGAATGTTATCATTAGATCTATTGTAAATACAATATACATGATAATTATATGATATGATTTTGTCATTGACTGATCCTTTTTTTTAATATTTACAAGGAGCAGTAGAATATGGCTGTCATGTGGTTTTTATATATACATGGTATATATTTCAATTGAACAATATAGTTCAGGTTTTTTAGAATATTCCAAATATTACATAAAAATTGAATATCCAATGTTATTTTAATTTTAAATAATCCAAAATTATACCATTTTTATTTTATTTATCCCTTTCTTTAAATTTTTATAAAGAAAATAATTATTTTATTTTCCATTTTTTTAAATTTTAAATCTTTTTAAATGCCAACTTCCACACAAATTTTTGTAAGCCAAATTTAAAATCTTTTTAAATACCAACTTCCAAACATATTTTTGTAAACCAAGTGATAAAAAGCTCGAGCCATAAAAACAATGAAAAATCTAATTTCATTTTACTTTAAATAAACCCAGAAAATAGAAAATTAGATCAATATCCTAGTGACATTTCATAAAAACTAACATCCATAGAAATATTTTACTGCGCACTCAACCATAAACATTTTAACTTTTGATGCACTCAACCGTCAGCTCCCGATAGGTACCAATCTTTCAATTCAGCTTTTTATTATCTTCTTTTTGTATATATGTACCCATCCTTCAATTCAGCTTTATATATATATATATCACATCATAAGTTAATTGATTAAAACACATTAAATTGGATGGCACATCACGACAAAAAACAATAATTGTGAGATGAAATGACTCAAAGGACCACAGTAATTTAAATAAACAAAAAAAACTGTGAAAAATTGTAGAGAAGCACACTGATTCAAGCCATTCGAATGATTAACACAATAATATTGCTTCAACTCATGGATTGAATAGCGAAATTATAACCTGCATGGCTGTTACATCGTTCAGTGCCCACAGATCCGGCATAGTTTACACCTGCCATGGCAGCTTAGAAAAAAGGAAAAAGAATATACCAGACGGCAGCCATAGCTCTTTAAGAGAAGAAAAAAAAGGCGCGGATTTCAATGCCACCTTGGAGATTTTCAGAAAGAAAGATTTTCAGAAAGAACCGTACAGAATCCGCTGAAAATCAAACCGGAGAATCGATCCTGGGCCGGTTGTGTTAAAACTCACACGAATCTACTACTGCTAAACCCGATCCCAACAGACTGCCATGGCGCTCTTATTTATAAACATCCAGCAGTACCCTAACCCTCTATGTAGCAACCACAGCAGCAGCCTGTATTTCACCCTGAATCACTAAAGATTTATAAATCTCAACCAACATCTTCTCATCGTATTCCTTCAGCGGCCGTTGTCCAAAGGGATTGACACCAGCAACAGCGTACTGCGGGCCGAACCCGCCACCAACTAAATCATTGGAGAAAACCCTGGAACTCGCAAGATTCAGCATCATTTTCACATACGCATCTCTCAGCTTAGTCAAATAAACCATGGGGTTCATCCACCGCCTTATTTTTATTTTACGGACCAGCTTCAATTTCCAGACCCTTCTGCGCTTGCGGCTCCCTCCCAGCTTGGCTATTCGCAGGCGGCTACGCCTGGTGGAGCCATCCAACCTCACATATTTTCCCCTCCTCTGCAACAGAACCTTCATGCTCTCGTAAACCCCCATGATCCCGGGCTTCTTGAAAAAAAAACTCGCAGAAAACCTCTCTACAAGCTCCTCAACTCAAAATAGCCCTAGCAGCGTCTGCTGGACAACAAACCGGCTTACACTGCGGGCATCCCGGGGTCAAATAATCAATGGAAACCTTGAAAAAGAAAATAACAATCTGCACAGCATGATCTATAAATTCAATAAAATATACCTTAAACAGACGAGATTTTACGTGCCCGAAGCGCATTCGGCTCCTTCCCATGTGCTCCCCGCCATATATTGAATTCCAGGCAGACTGAAAGACGAACCGCCCACTAAACGAGAAAACGGTGGAGCTAAAAATGGAGGCAAGCTGAAGAAGAAACAGGGTCCCGTCTCGTCTGCAGTGCCGAGAATCCTGAGGCATGAAACGAGTGAGTGAGGAGACGGAAGAGATGATGTGAATATGAAAGAAAATGGTTATTAATGGACTCCACCTAAAACCTAAATTGAATGGTAATCTGTCTGTGTCTGGTGGTCGTGGGGTTCACAGAGTGTACAGGTGAGAGTAATAATGTGCCATGGCCACTGCCCAACTCTGCCCTTAATGTCAAATTTTGGGGTACGGCCACCCAACTTTCGGTTTGAGGGTTGGATTCCAATCCGGCAACCAATTTTTTCATTTTCGACTCACTGAATTTTCAGCTTTCACTGCGGTTTTGCATGTTTGATGTCATAGCATTGTACGTCACTCCACTACTCATTGTAAATTATTGGCCGTGTGATAACTGGCACTCAAATTGCCCCCTGTCGGTGATGGAAAATTTTCGAGTGAGGCACAGTTCCATTTTTTCTTGTTATTTTTTTGGAATTTCAACGGTCTAGGTCGTCTTAAAATGGGTCAAAATCTTTAAGGGCACATTTACATGGCATATTTCCGCAGTAAATGGATGGAACTATGATCCACGTTATCTAGAGAACAAATCGCCAATTATCCCATGTAAATTGTTTTTTTTTCTAAAAGAGAAAATTGATGAAAAATATTTGTCTGAAATTATCGTATGAATTACTGTATAATTATAATATTTTTTTGTTTGCTGGAATCTCTTTGACTTGTGGGAGTGATCAGTGGTCTGTAAAACTGCATTAGACTTCAACTTGACTGGGATTTTGGATGTGACCTCCTAACTAAACACTAAATAATCTAAATAAAATTTCTATATTATTTTTTACATTTTTATAAATTCATATAATAATCAATTATTTTCTATAATAATCATTCTCTTCTAGAACAACAACACTGTATATGTTCCATCTACATATTTATTTTCACATTTCTATATATATACTCTAATCGAAAAACAACACCACACCGTGTTAAATGTATTTTCAATACTTATGTAACATGTATTGGTAATTTTAAAGATTCGATATGTTTCTTTGCTTTTCTCTTAAAACAATCTTGTAATTATGAAATTATGGCAAAATAAGTGAGTTTTTCAAATCCAACAACTCTTTCAAACACAGTTTTTTTGGTTGGTATCTTTCCTTTCTCGCAAAGGACAATTTAAACCTAATTTGTTTATGGTTTAAAATGTAGGTGTTTCGAATTGTTTTAAAATGATTTAAAAAAATAATAATTTCATTATAAATTCCCATCAATTAAATGGAATTTTAATTTTAATTTTAAATAGAATAAATTTATGAAATTTTAATTTTAAATAAAATAATTTTATTTAACTTATTACATTATTAAAAAAAAAAAAAATTCAATATTATAAATAAAAGAACATTATACTTTGAGCATTTAAAAATTTCCATGGTAACTTATTCCTTTCTCTAGTTTCAATTCTCTATTAAATGGGTTTTTTAACTATTTATTTATGTGTCATGTATTATGGAACCTATTTAAATTTTGGTTTTATATATATATATATATATGATGTACATCATTTGTTATTCTTCTTCAATTTGTGTGTTTTTATCAATGTAATGTACACAATTTATTATTCTTCTTATCAAGGTTTAAATCCACTTATCAACATGATACCCTTTATGAATTACATGGGTTTATATTCATACTTATAATTCAGTTTATAATTTTTATTTTTTTTTGACAAGAACGGTTAGGTTGCATTAATCTGCGTTCTGGCAAGCCAGAACCAAAAAGTTACAAATCTGAAGAAGGTTGGTGACCTCTAACAGTGCTGCCAACCTTCTTGTGAAAGTCTTGGGAGACAAATCCCATCTGTTTCTTGAGCTAATTCGAGATAATGACAAAAGGAGCTTACAAGGGTAAATTCTCACAAACTGTGAGCAAAGTAGAAGACAAAAGCAAAGCATTTAGACTCAGGGGGATGAAATTTGCCCCTTAAAGTAGGGATCCATCTTTTTCTGAGATCCAAAAGAGATGTTGGAAGCCGTCTCCTTTTCTCTACGTGCCTTGTTAGTCCTTCGCCCTCTGGTAAGGGGTGGAGACGGGACTGAATTGTCTTCAGGTTCAATAGTTCCCACAGAGCTGCTGGAGGGGACTGAAACAGCTGGACCTGCAGGGGCAGGGGGTTCAGGATCTGAAGCCCTGGCTTCCTTCGCATCTACTGAGCCAGGTAGGGCAGGATCCGGAAGTCTTTCGTCTACCGGAGGGTCTTCCATAACTGTTGTTGCTTCAGGGTCTAGGGCTTCTTCTTCTTGCAGTGCTTCAAAGCTGTTTTTAATTTCAAGAGTTGCCTCCGCTGAAGGAGTGGCCTTCGGAACCTGGGCTAGTGATTCCTTTCGCCTTGGCTGCCTTCGCCGGTTAGTTACTGGCTGAAAATCATCTCCTTTAGCTCTGCCACTTCTGAGGCTTTGGGGCAGCATTTTGCGAAGTGACCATAAGTATGGCACCGAAGGCACTTAAAAGGAATATGCTCGTAGTCCAGCTCTTGGATATGGCGCCATTCCCCCAGGGAGAGCTGAATGGCTTCCGGGAGTCCTTTCTCGAGGTTAACCTCAACACAAACACGAGCACAGGTAAATTGATCCCCTTTCGGCTCCACACTGTCCAGGAAACGCCCAAGCTTATTTCCAATGTCCTCCAGAGAACTTTTCCCCCATAGATGCAAGGGGAGATGAGGCAGCCTAACCCAAACAGGGGCTGCAGTGATCTCAGCTCCGGGATTAAAATCAAGAGTCCAGGGGGCTAAGAACAGCCCCCTCAGCCCCATGAAATAGGGACCAGATCTGAAAACTAGATCTCGATCCACTTTGCTAGAGAAGCTGAAAACAAAAAAGCCCCTGCCTACTGTACACAGAGAAACGTTGCCATGTATCAGCGATTTCCAGCGTTCTTCCATCCAAGCCTCCACCGATTTGGGGCTAGGCCATAACCCCGTGAACTTTCCGATGAGGGCCTTTTCTGCTAGAAGAAGGGCAAGATTGCATGGCTCTTCTGGAGATAGCTCCAGAGAGGGGATCTCCTCCATCTTCTTAACAAACTTAGACGAGAGAGAAGGCTTGGCTTTAGGTCCTGCCGAACGGACTAATGCTGTGAAAGCTTCCAAAGGGTCTTTTTCCATCTCTGCAAACCGGTCTGGGGCCATCGTGGAAGGCGGCGACCACCAGCAATGAGGGACGCAGCAGAGCGAGCAACGCAAGCAATAAAAACGCAGGCAAACTTCGATCCGTGGCCCTGCAAGCAAAGGAGACGAGCGATCCCTGAACAGACCGCGTCCCTGCAAACGAAAACCAGAGTGAGACGGCTAAGGTTTGAGCCCTAGCCGCAGAGATCCGCCAGGCGTCTTCATCGCGAGCAAAATTTAATTCAGTTTATAATTTTACTTATACTATTTTAGCCCAATTATTTTAATATATGTATGTAAATATATTATAATGATTATAAAATTCCCAAATTATCTCTATTTGTAACTTTTTAACATTAATTGTAACTCCTTAACCAAAAAGATTTCCATTATTACAATAATTATAAATATTCCCACATTATCCCCACTTGTAACTCCTTAACCTTATAAGTATTTAGCGACTCTGGATGGTTTCAGCTATTAGGCCTTGATGGGTCTTGTATTTATTTTGGCTACTCTCTTGTTGGGGCAGCGTTTTTTATCTCTCTGTTGGTGAACTTGTTCTTATTTTTCTATGGTTTTCATTCGATTGGGGGCAACCAAGTTTCTCTCCTTTTGAGTTTTTGGTTTTTGTTTGTGGTCATGGGTGACAGGTTTTTCTTAGCCGGTTGGTTAACTATTTATATGTTTGATTAGCTATGTAGCTTGCCTTTGTATTTTTCATCGTATACTTTATAATTAAGTAAAGCTATTTTATCCATATGTAAAAAAGTACTTATCGAAAGGATAGCTCCTTAGCCAAAGAATTTCCATTACAATGTTGAAATAAAGTTACATTGATTTTAATATTCCATTACCCAATTGCAACTCCTCCATCAAACGGTTTTGATTCGAGTCTCTTTAGCCGAATGATTCGATTTGAGTGATGTAAGTATTTAGTACAATGATTGTAAATATTACTATATTATCCCCCACTTATAGCTACTTAGCCGAAGGATTTCGATTGGAGTGTTAATTGAAGGATCTTGACTAACAGTTAAATGTTAGCTTCAATGATTATAATATTCCCTTCTTTTTTTCAAAAGGTAATGATTATAATATTTCTATATTGAAACAGCTCACGGGTCATGCTTGTTGTTGCGTAAATAATGATTGTAAGGATAAATTACTGTGAAAAAAAAATGATTGTAAGGATAAGAGAAAGTCAATAATAATAATATAGTATTGGTTCTTGAAAAGTATAATGGTGGTTAATTTAGATTAATTAATATAATCTTAATAAAGTATAATTCAATCCAACTCTTTTGGTTAAGGTATTAATTTTATTCCTATACAATGCAAGAACGAGTGCATTCATTCCTATCCAAATCATTAAAATCTTATTTATTAGAAGACAACAATGGATATTAATGTGTAACGAAATTTCGCATTCATCACCCTCCACATTATTAGTCCTATTTGTACCATTAGAAAACAAGGAGGTATTAAGGTCTTGTTTGTACCATTAGAAAACAAGAGGTATTAGACATTCGAATGAAATTCAACCCATGAATATTGTCTTATTTGTACCATTAGAAAACAAGAGGTAATAGACATTGGAATGAAATTCAACCCATGAACATCTCATTGGACATGTGCAAGTGAGCTATCTAATTATTATAAATCTTATATAAACAAATGTTTTTAATATGATATTAATTATTATAAATAATAATGATTAAATAAAGAAAAAAATCAATAAAATTACAAGTGATGTTGATTGAAAAAAGTCTAATTATTAAAAAAGTTATTGATAAGATTTACATTTTGATTAGTTACATTTTGGTGTCGGCTTTATTAAATTGTTTATTAAAACAAAATTTATGTTATGAGAGTGGGGTTTTCATAGTGGTTAATCATTGTGTCATTGTTTTTGGAATTTCACAGTGCTAGAGTTTAGAATAATATAATGTTTCAAGTGGATATTTCACTCATTATCAAGGGATTAAAGTATATGGAAACGAGTGTGACTATATATAAAGATAGGAGCAATAGATGTTAAGGTTTAAATAAAAGGAAAGAGTCGTTGGAGGAAGAAGTCAAAGGTGGAGGTTAGGAATTAAGAACTAAAATTTGAAAAAAATCTTATTAAAAATAATAATTACAAAGAGCAGCAATGATGGAACATAAAAGCAAATTGTTTAGACCCTTCAATCAAAAAACGAATTCTTCCTGGCAATCCCTAGTCTCCCAAAATGTATGTCCAACCCAAAATCCACAAAAAAGACATTCCTCTTTGACCCATTATCAGTGCTATAGGAGTCCCCACCCATGCCTTATCCATATTCTAAGTAGATAAGCTTCAACCTTTCGCAGGTCAAACCCCATAATTTATTAAAGACATAATAGATTTTGTCCATAAAATTCAAAATCTCCAGCTTGATGATAATGGCTTGTCAGTTAGGTTTGATGTTGTGTCCCTCTTCACCAAAATTCCAGTCCTCGAAGCCCTTGATATCATGTCCAAGATAGTTGATGCAGAAACCTTAAATCTTATATGGATTTTCCCTACCTCCGCCTTTTGCTTCAAAAATACATTATACGAACAAACTGAAGGCACGACCATGGGATCATGTTTATTCTATGAACAAATTGAAGGAACAACCATGGGATCATGTTTATCCCTTATTGTCACCAACATATTAATGGAACATTTTGAAGCCCTTTCCGAACTTCATGCTTGTTGCGTAAATAATGATTATAAGAATAAGAGAAAGTCAATAATAATAAATATAGTATTGTTTGTTGAAAATTATAATTGTTGTTAATTTAGCCCAATTAAGAATAATCTTAATAAAGTATATGAAAGCATAGCCAAGTTTTGTTTCTGGTATTTGTTTTATTCCTATCTAACGTTTTTGGTTACGGTATTAAATTTATTCCTATACTACCCATGAACGAGTGCATTCGTTGGTATCCAAGTTATTAAAATTTGTTGGTTATGGTATTAAATTTATTCGTATACAAACCATGAAGGAGTGCATTCATTCCTATCCAAATTATTAAAATCTTATTTATTGGGAGAGAACAAGGGATATTAATATGTAACGAAATATAGCTTTCATTCCCGACAAATTTTAGAGTCTTACTTGCACCATTAGAAAGCGAGGTATTAAGGTCTTATTTGTACCTTTAGAACCAAGAGGTATTAAACAACGTAGAATGAATTCAACCCATGAACATGGCATTATACATTGCAAGTAAAGTATTTATTTATTATAAATGTTATATTAATAAAATAATATTTTTTAATAAAAATATGATATTAATTATTATAAATGAATATAGATTTATCTTAAACTTGCGCCGCTTTCCTTGCTCCGTGTTCTGCACCCGATCTTGAAGAGAAGCCACCTCAGCTTCCAACACTACAACTTTCAAAGTTAACTCCGAATTCTGATTTTAGAACAATTTAATTTCCAATGCCAGAGTTGTCTCCCTTTGCCTCGTGGAGACTGCCTCTTGAGCATGAATAATGTCATCCTATGTCCTTCGTACACTCGCAACCTGAGCTTCTCGATGGATATTTCTTTCCAGGCACCTCATTGAATGAGGTAAATGATAGTCGTTGTCCTCCACACGACGGAGCCTATGAAACTATTAGCAATTAGCCTCCCTTCTTCCACGACGTTAGGCCATAACATGCTTGACAAGGGGATTCAAGGATGCAATAAAGACACATAGAGTAGAGCGACACGAGAATTTCTAATAGCACATCTAATCCTATGTTGAAACCACCTGCTTGTCCTTAAAATGTCCAACTCCAAACCTTGCCATCATGTAATATGATCTGCGTTCTATGGTTAGCAAACAAGTTGATCCATTGCCATAATAATTTGGAGAGGAATGACATGGAGGAAATCACCCACAAGCATGGAAGAAGGTTGAGTGTACAACCCAAATACGCTTGACATAAAAACATCATGGTGCATGACTGATTTTTGGGACACTTGCCACGTACCACCCATCATTCGGATGTCCAGAATGAGGTGATCTTTGGACACACTTTGATTCATGTTACTTTGTCATTAATGCAGTTCATCTTAACAAAGGATTCCTTTAGGTCTACTAGTAATCGCATTGCCCTTTCTATTGAAGCAAATCATCATACTTGGCATTATGGGATTGGGGCACGTTCGCCCCCCTCTCGATCTATGCTTAGGTTGCCTTCTTCCATGGCTGAGTTGTGGTTAGATTCCAGATCAACTTCTTCATTTAGATCTCAGAGGATATAATGGAAGCTGACTTTGACCATTCGATCAGTGAAACTATTTATTCGCTTAATACTTCATGTAGAAGATTGATATCTTGGGGTTGAGCATTTGTACAGGCATACTTGATCATGTTACGAGCACGTTACAGGAGTATCCAAAGATGTTGACCAAAATGAGACCCATAAGGGAAAATTTTAAGGATCCATAATATTTTTAAAGTGTAAAAACATTGGAAAGCCTTACTAATTATCAAATTTCTAACCATAAAATGTTTGCGATATTTTTTTAAAAAATTCAAATTTCTTAAGGGTTTTATATAGTTTTTGGACAATTTGGCTAGGTGATATGTCAACTTCCCAAGGGCACAAATTTTGTATACGATCTTCGTTTAGGGTGCTCGATAGTTCGTTAGTAGGAACTAACTAAGAATTGCAAACTTTGGATGGGGCTAGGGAATTCCATGACAACCTCCAACCTCCCGATTAGCCAAAAAACATCGTTTAGGGCCTCAAAACAGCCCCAAAAGTTTGGGACACGAAAAACCATAGAAATTTTCCAAGAAGATGGAGAATTGTTGTAACTTGGTGGAATAGGTGGGTGGCCACTAGTATCCACCTGGATCAATCCCCCCCCCCCCTTAGGTAGAAATGGTCCCCCTTGCGTCAAGTTCCTCCATTACATGAGGAAAATTTTGTTGAATCTAACTCCTGGTGAGCCACTTTCCTTGGTGAAAAAGATGCCATGCTTTGACGACCCAACATAGTTGGATGTTCTGCTGGAAAGTACCCTTCATGGCAGTGTCCATGATCCAGTCAATTGCATCCTTTTTAATGAAATCAAGGTTGAGTTTTGCAAGGGCCAAGTGCTCGTCTACCTCTGAGGTGTCCAAGAGAGGTGGAAAATATGGTCGAAGTAGCTCCACATTAAACACAAGGTGCAAGCCGAGTAAAGGGGGAATACTTAACTCAAAATAATTTTCACCCATTTCCTTGGTGATGGTGTAAGGTCCATATCGAAGTGGGAAGATCTTTCGATGGGGCTTTGTGAGGCACTCTTTCACCATACCTTATCACCAGCTTGAAACTTATGTGGAACCCGATGTTGGTCATGTCGCTACTTATACTTGGCATTGGATTTCTACAAGATATCATGAACTTGTTGTTGGATGTGTTGGATCTACTTAACAAATTTGGATTTCTGATCAGACTCAGTTTGAGCATCTGAGGTCTCTTCTTGTGTATATGCAATGGGAAGTGCTACATCAATTGGGGCTAATGGTTGGAACCCCAAGCATATGTCAAAAGGGTTGTGGCTAATAAAGTTGTGAAGGGATCTAGTGTAGCTATGTTAAACATAAGGAAGGCGCTCATCCCAATTGCGGGGGTGTTTGGAGTTGTACATTCTCAAGTTATGCACAATTATCTTGTTGACCACCTATGTCTTCCCATCGGTTTGGGGGTGGAAGGTAGTCAATTTGGTTAGCTTGGTGTTCATCATCAACCATAGGATAGACCAAAAAGTGCTCAGGAACTTGTTGTCTCGATATGAAATAATGGTCCATGGGAGGAAAAAATTAACCCAAACATGCTCGAAGAAGAACTTAGCAGTGGCCTTTGTTGTGATGCTCTTCTTACACGGAGTTAAAAATACCATCTTAGAGAACCGATCAACAACCACAAATAAACAATCGTTGTTGTGCTTGGTTGAAGGAAAGTCAGACATGTAGTTGATTGAGAAAGATTCTAGGGCCCTGTCTAGGGTAGGAAATTGGGTGTACAATCCTTGCTTCCTGATGGTAGGTTTGGAAATGGCACAAGTGGTGCATGATTAGATGTACCTACCAATGTCTTGTTGGAGATTTGGCCAATAGAAGTACTTCTACAACACTGAAAATGTCTTCTCCATGCCAAAGTGCCCCACCACTCGACTATAATGTGCCTCCCAAATCAACTTCTTGTGCTCGCTTGAAGGAACGTAGAGGTGGTCAAGATGAAGGAACATAGAGGTGGTCGAGATGGCATAAAAGTTCATTATGGAGATGAAATTTTGAGACCGATCTTCCCACTTGTAATGTCTAATAGGAAATAGAAAATTCAAGGTCACTATCGTACAATTTGGGCTACCCATATCTCTCATGTCCACAAGAGTTGAGAACGTTAGTCAACATAGCAACTAGAGGCCGACTGAGGCATTTTGCAATTTTATTCGTGTTTCCCTTCTTATACTTGATGTGTTTAGGTGGAATTGTTGTAGGTATGTGGACAACTTATGATGGTGATCGTTATACAAATTTCCCTGCATCTACGTGAACTACAGGGGTTTATGATCAGTGTGGATGATGGTATCCTTCCCTAGTATGTAATGTTTCCATTATCGACAAGCCTGTACAATGAAATACATTTTCTTGTCATAGGTGGGATACCTATGAATAGAATTAGAGAGTGTCTCACTATGATATGTCACCAGATGTCCACGATGAGTGAGGATTGCACCGACAACATAATCAAAGGCATTTGTCTCAATCTTAAAAGGTTGTTGTGTGTCTGGTAGAGCGAGGACTAGTGCAGAGTAGAGGCATCATTTTCAGAACCTCAAAGGAATTTTGTTGTGATGCACCCCAAGCAAAATTGGATTTGGCTCCACCCTTGGTCACTTGGCTTAAGGGCCAAGTGATATGAGAGAACCCAAACACAAACATGCGGTAAAATTTGGTGAGGCCCAAGAAACTGCAAAGCTCTGTTACAGTTGTCAGGGTTGGCCAATTGCGAATGAATTGGATCTTAGATGGGTCCACATGCATTGTTAATCTACGATGTATCTCAGGTGCTGAATTTTTTCCATGTTGAATGAGCATCTATACAATTGGCATATAACTTGTGTTGGTGCAATGTACTAAGGATCTATTGAATGTGTGGCAAGTGCTCCACCCAAGTTTTGTTGAAGATGAGGATGTCGTCTAAATATACAACCAAAAAAAGAACTTGTGAATGGGTGCAAGATATCATCCATCATCCTCATAAATGTTTTTGGGGCATTAGGCAAGCTGAAAGGCATGACCAACCACTCATAAAGGCCTTTTTAAGACTTGAAGGTTGTCTTCCATACATTGTCCTACTCAATCGGGACCTCGTGGTAACCTGAATTCAAATCAATATTACTAAATAACTTGGCACCCTTAAGATGATGAAGAAGATCATCGATCTGGGGGACTGGGTATATATTCTTGAAGGTGATTTTGTTCAGGGATTTGTAATCAATACAAGGTTTCCATGTCACATCCTTCTTCTGTACCAACACAATTGGGCTCCCACAAGGTGAGGAGCTTGGACATCGAATGTGGCCTTTTTGGATGAGCTCTTGAATTTGATGTTGTATTTCCTCATTCTCCAAAAGAGAGCATATATATATTGGTCCATTAGGTAAATGCATTCTAGGTATCAAATCATTAAATTTTTTACATGGCATTGTATAAGAGGAACCCCTTTTGGCGAGGCAAAGATATATTTGTATTCTTATACAATATTGTCCACCTTATTCTTCTTTTTAGAGAGACCTTGTGCTGAGGCTGTGGCAGTTGCGCTGACCTTCCATCCACCTTCTGACCAAACCATGAAGAGGACAAATTTCCCAGTCTAAGATATGATCTGTCAACATTGATTTGTGAAGATCAAGGAAACTTCCGTAGTTAGGACTACCTTGGGTATCCTATAGATTTGAACTTCAAAAGTAACAATGACACTACAAATATTAGAATCATAAACAACATGAAGCTTCCACATATAGGGTTTTCCTAAAATAACATCACTAAATTTAATAGGGGAAACATCACACAATACCTCATATTTAAAGGGATTGATGTTGTAGAATAAGAGACATTTTTTACTAACACATATGTCTCGTCCCTTGCTCAACCAACTGATGGTGTATGGTTGGGGATTTGGAGTCATTGAAAACTTCATTCTCTATGACCTTGACTGAGATCAATTTCTTCTGGATAAGACTGTTAGCAATGAAATGTAGCAGATTCCTCATCACCCATAGTTGTGAATGGAAGAGGCGCTCCCCTTCCTCCGGTTCCTATGAATCTTTCGGTTGGATCTTTGCGATTGTGATGGTGGAACTAGGTTCTATGTCAATGATCCAATTTACCTTGTCTTTCTCTGAATCATATTTTGATCCAAAGTCTGGTTCTGAGGATTTCATCTCAGCCAAGAATGATTTTTTTGAGTGACATTCATCAGTGTTGTGACAGGCGATTTTGTGGAACTCACACTACTTTTTAGCGTCCTTCTTCAATTTCATGTTACCCTTATTTAACTATGGGTTGGCCTAGTTGTCATGATTTTGGCCATACTTTCTCTGTCTTTTGTTTTGTGAGTTAGGGCCACATTTACCAGGATTCCGCTGAAGTTGATTTACAAACCCAAACTCCCGCTTATTCTTTTCTTTAAACTTTTTCTCAATCTTGACGACATACTGATAAGCAACTCCCAGTGAGGATATTTCCATGAAATACATCTATGTATGGATGTACGTATGCAAGCGACTATTGCACTTTAGGACCAAGTTCCGTTTGGAGTCTCTGATACCTGGCTTTGAGCGCAAGGTATGGAATATATTGGTGAAATTTGGCATCATTTCATCTCTCTCCTAGCGCAAAGTTGTC
This sequence comes from Larix kaempferi, assembly GCA_027924585.1. Lineage (NCBI taxonomy): Eukaryota > Viridiplantae > Streptophyta > Pinopsida > Pinales > Pinaceae > Larix > Larix kaempferi. The sequence continues at coordinate 5,596,278 of BSBM01000063.1, read as the reverse complement.
CATCTCATGTATTGATCATCATAGTTTCCAATAGGGTAGAATTCCTCCTTGATGACATCAATAAAATACGACCAAGTGGGTTTTGTCCTGTATATTTTAGACTCATCTTCGACATGCATCTCACAGTAACCATCCAACCAATGTTTGATATGAGGGAGGGACTTATGGAGTGAAAAGGTGATCTTTTCATTGTCGGAATTTTTTTGAATGGAGTAGTAACCCTCTAACATATTTAACTATTTATCCAAAGCATAAAGATTGTTGACGCAGTGTCTATCGACAGGGGTTCACATTGTACTGTCGCCCACAAACTATCAACCCAAACTCCCTTATACACCGGCCTGGAAAGGTGTAACCCTTCCCAGCAACACTTGCGGAGCAAGTGTAGTCTCACCCGAGATGGATAAGGGGGCTGCTGGAACCAAGTTTCCGTAGTGATGTAGAGGATATGCACACATTAGCTTCGCACTAACCAGAAATTGTAATATTTACCACATACCATTATCCTATCATTCATAGATTTCAATGAACATTCATAACAACATATTCGACATACGTATTCAGATTGACATTACTTCTACAGCATATTCGCATCAACCAATGCAAAACATTCACACAAAATAGTTCATATTCATCATTGCATAAGATTAAAGACAGATATTACCCCATAACCGAACATCTCCATTCATTCACCAACCCTGTGGAATAAACCTCACAGAAACTGTCAAGACATCATATCACGGAGACAAGACAAACCCAAAAGATAGGATAATCATCCAAACTTCGATGCCCTTAGGCTTACAATCCCACTCTATTTATATGCTTCTATTCTATTACAAAATGGTGCACATGACCAACTTAACTAATCCATCAATTCTTGTGCTTCCGCGGATGCCGCGAATGATCCTTCTTTCACGGAATGACCCTTTCGCACCTGTTGGCTTCCGCACTTCCTGCGGATCTATCCCATGCCAACAGGCCCCCAACACAAACCTGTGGCTCGTCCTGAGCCACCTCAGATGGACATTGCTGGTTTGTTGTACTGCTGTTGGAAGTCATCATAGGTGGTTCGTATCTGGTCGATGACTTCTCTGACTGATGCGCAAAGCTGCGCACTCTCTAGTACTTGCTGCTCTATTGGATGGTCGCATACTTTCTATTGTACCTCCTGTAATTTCTCCTATACCTGTTTCATCACTGGTACTAATCGTGCTATGAGGGATTCGACCTTTGTCTGAAGCTCATCCAAATGTGCAGCTCATCGTTGCTTCCTTTCGTGGGCTTTTTCAGCCCGTTGCTTCATACTTTGCAGTTCTGCGGCCTTTTCCATTCGCATCATTGTGGGCATCGTTTTGAACAATCCCTTAAAAGTTTCCAACTGCTCTTCTGCTTCACGGAGCATTCTCTTCAGTGCGGCTAACTGGTCATCATCAACCAACCTGTCCCAAAACTTTGTAAGGCCTACCGCAACTTACTGTGCTGCCTGTTCCATCTCCTGAATCTCTACCAATGCTTCCTCTATCGCCATCTGCCAACTCTGAATTTTTGCTGGTGGGGTGTTGGGTGTTACTCGAGTCTGGAGCTCCGAATTTTCCTTTATAATCTCAGTAATGGCTACTCCTAGCATAAGAGCTTGAGCTTCTGGGGAAACATTCGGATCTAGTGCCACCTTTTCACATGCCTGCACAAGCGCTCGTTCTAACCTCGTCCATTCCTCTACAACCTTTTCCTTCGCAGTGAGTGTTGTAGTCTGCTCCTCAATGACCTTCTCTTTCCCAAGCAGGAATTCTTCTAATCGATCCTTCTCCTCGATGGCTTGTATTTTTCAGCCAATACTGCGCTGTGTTTATCTCAAAGGTGTTGTGCCTCCATCTTGTTGTGTTGCAGTTGCTTCTAGTATTCGACCATCTTGTTGTGCATCGCAGCCTCGCGGTCACGGATTTCTGCGCTTGCTTCTGCTTGGACTCGGTGTAGTGTCAACATTGGAAGCAAGTTGAAATCGATCATTGCCAGGTCGGCCTTCCGAATCTCGAGGTCTAAGGTATCATCTCCTGTCCCCATGGCGTGGGTTTCGAATTGGACTATGTGTTGCTGGGTTCCCACTTCGACCTCGACTCTAGGAGTCGACAGGTTTTGCTGAATGTCCCCATGTGGTACCCTGATTTTGATTATTGTATTCGCCACAGTGTTTAACAACTCCCCTATATACTGGAGATTCTCCATTGAATGTTGGGTAACCTTTCGGCAGTTACTCTCTATGATCTATGTAATGCTATCCAGAAATCTGTCAGCCTGCTGTGCAGTGAGCCCTGCCTGTGTGTTGCTGCCGACATGGTCCATTCTCTTCTTCGTCCTTCGTTCTTCCTGTTGGAGGTCTAGTTCATAAACCTTGCGGATTCTCGGGTGCCCTTCTTTTTCTCCCGACCAGTGTCAAGGGGTCGAGTCGCACTCCAATTTTTCTTGTGTGGGATTGTAGACATAACTTCTGGTAGCTCCTGCATAGCTGGTGTGGGCTGTGGTCTTTCAGTGCTGGTGCTGGAAACATACACTTCCATTTGGATCTTGGAATACTAAAGTAGCTATATTTGTGTCCATTTCACCTCCTATATACTGGCTGAAATTATCCATCCGATCATGGGTCATAATTGCCAAATCTCATCGGGATCCACCAAATCCATCGCATGCATTGGTTATTAACTCCCGGTGTTCTTGGTTTGGACGTTGTCCAGTGTGTTATAACTGCGGCCTTTATTGCTTTTAATGCCGGATTTGGACCGTCGTGCATCGTGGCAGCTTCCGACTTGCCTACAATGTGTCGACGGATTTTTTTTTTACCTCGACAAAGCGAGTGTTGCTGTGTTGATACGTCGTCGTAGTGTTGGCTTATCTGCTGTGGCCAATCTTCACTGGTTTCGTTGGATCGTTGTTGTGTACTTCTCAATGTCATTTGTCATTGATTCTGCTTTGATCATTCTGCCTATCGCGGTTGGCATGTGTTGTTGGTGTCTTAGTCCCAGTTGATGTGGCTGCCGCTTGACTGGCTTCGCATCAGGTTTCAGGGGGATCTTCATTTCCCCTAAGTCTCCAGAAATTCCCTTTATCTCTGGGAATTTTGTTGGAAATGAATCTTGAAACTTATGTAGTGGGTCAGTTATTTTTGCAATGGTCGACTCATCCCAGTAGTCATCAATGCTTGTGAACTTGGGGTTTTCCTCCAACCCAACGTTCACCTTCTTGATCTTCAATGGTTGTTGAAATTTGCCCGACGGGATATCTGGTGCCACAACACTGCGACTGCCTTCTGATTCTGGTACGTATGTAGCCCTGGGGTCATCATCATCTTCGAGCTCTTTGGTGACGTTGTAACACTCCATCAGCATTTCTGGCGTCGCATTCCATTAGAGTACCATTGGTTGTCCGGTCGGTACCGCTTCAAATATCTTTCTGCGTATCGCCTATAGCGCGGTGTGGATTAAGGAATTTTCGTCTGAGAATGAGAATGATTGGCTGAAGCCAATGGTAAGTTGTTACCAAGATGTCGTCCCACGTCGCAGTTCTACTGCGACATACCAACTCAGCGATAACTCATCCAATGTGTGTACGAATGCATGCACCCACTCCTATCATGCTCTCGATCCCCATTGATGTTGACAGGAATTTAGATGCGCCTTCAGGTCTCCTCGTCCGTCATATCGCATATGGTCATCTTCTGTAGCTTCGCCGAACCGAACCTCCATGAGGCATCGACATAGTGGCCAAGATGTGATGTTTGATTTATGCACTGCCCACCATCGCGCAGGAGTAGCCTTCAGGGCTTCCTCGAGTGCTAGGAGACACTGTGGTTCTACCACTTTTTCCTCAAATTTGGTGAGAAACGTACCCAAGTTGGGAAATCCCTCATAGGTAGGTAACACATACTCCTCTATGGCTACCCTTCGCAGAGACTATGTTATTTGTGCGCATCTTCGAAAGGACACTTCATGCAACCAATTCTGCCAATTCTCAAGGGCCTCGTCTGAATCGGAGGATGCAGAGCTGTCACTGCGCCATCCTAGTTCTCTATTCGTGGTAGGATTAACATAATCCTTCCAAATGTTATACAAATTGTCCCATCCTTCCATAAACCCATCTCTGGATGGCTCCGTATAGCGTAGCCCTTTTGCAGGGTCCAGTGGTGCAATGAACCTCATTTCCTGATTCTCGAATGACATTAACATTTTATTAAAGTTGATAATCACTTGATTCTCCATAGCCCAGTTTATCCACAGCAGTACCGGATAGGGCCTGGTGTTATACACAATTTCAATGACATCGAAATCCGCATATGTTCTGAGCCCTTCAATTTCAACCGAAAGTTAACATACCCAACCAAGCGGGGTGACCTTCCTCTAGTTCACCAGTCGCAACTGTATTGGTGACTAGGTCATCCGCGGCTTCCCCATCATCTCCCATGTCTGTTTAGTCAGGATATTCACGTCCAAACCCAAATCTAGAATGATGGAGTCGACATCGAATTCTCCGATCTGTGCTGACATCCGCATCTCCCTACCTGTCTTTCTTTTATGTATGCGATTAACTCTATGTTCCAGTAGTGCACATCCTCCTCATTGTAGTAGACTAGCTATTTCTTCCAGTGCATCTGGGTCCTTTTCCAAGTCCAGGTAACCTTCCAAGAAGGATTTTTGAGTGTTTTCCTTCTTCCTTGACTTCGTCGAGTCGAACATCGGTGGCATGTCATAGATTTATTCCTTAAGAGGTAGCTGCCTCCTATTCCTCATTTCCTCCCGCGCTTTTAGGAAGACATTCCTTTCGGCTTCGACATCGAAGGTGACCAGCTTCCGCTGTGTTTGTGTTGGTCTAACATTGGTGTGTGACCTATCGCCACTTATCACCGCCCCTCCTCTTGTCACTATTCCAACCATCGCATGGTTACTCTTGGCTTCTGTCGATATCCTCTATAAAGTTGATGGTGCATTCTAATTATTTTGGTTCTGGTTCTGAGGTGGATCCTTAGTTTTCCATTTCACAATGAGCTGAGGGAAGTCCTCTACACTATGATCTACAACACTGCAGTATGTACACCACAACGATGGATTCAGACAATCTCTTTGGTAGTGCCCCTGCTGTCCGCAACTATAACAGATGATTGGACCTCTTCCTTGTCCAGTAGCTCCTCCACATCCCATATCGGCACCTCGGCCTCCGCAGAATCCTCCCCCAAAACCTCCGTGTGGCGGTCCATTTTGTTGATACTGCGGTTTCCCATACTGTAGTTTCTGATACTGTTGCTTCCCATACGGCGGTGGTGGATACTGCGGGTGCCCATACTGCGGCTGCTCGTATTTCCCCTGGTCATATTGCTGTAGTTGGTTAAACTGCGGCTAATTATACTGCGATTGCTGCTGCACCACCGAAGGCTCTTCTCCCTTCATAAAATACGTGTCAATTGTTCGATCATGTAGCAAGTCATAGCTCTAAAGTCCTTCTCATCATGGCTAACTGATCAGTAGAACTTGCAGTATAAGTTTGCTGGCTTCGATACCATCTTTTGCAGATATACACATTCCTTCGGTCGATGTCCTATGGTATGACAGAAAATACACCATGGCATGCCTCCTTGATGAAGGGGGTTTGGTGCCCTCGACTGCAAATACTCACAGAATTATGGGAAATTGACCTTATGGTGCCCCTCGCTTCTGTATCTGGTGCACCATATGTCTCCTCGGGTTTCCTTTCCCTTCTTGATATCCTTCAATTGAAGTGTTTAGTTGGCCAACTATGCCTGAACTCTGTCCATTCCCATCCCTGCTTTGTCAATTGGTGAAGCCTCCAGCTTCATCGTGATTTCTAATGCTTATGCCTATGTTGTGAATCTTTGTTGCATCAGTGGCCCTGCGATACTAGTCCTGCGATGAACCATTCTTTATGTTGCAGCTCATTTATCGAAAATCTCACTTTTTCTATCAACGTTTTGTATTGCTGATCGAATTCCCACACTGAATCATTCGGGAATTGCTTAATCTCCTTAAGCTTAGTGACATATTGCGACTCATATTTTGTTTTTTTAAACTCGTCAATCATCGCTGTTCTAACCCACGCCAGTGTTTTAGCTGTTGTTCCCACTGGAACCTTTACAAACTTCATGTACTAGTCTAATGCCCGACCCCTAAGGGTCGTCGCTAGTTGTCCCATCTTTATAGCATCGTCTTGAACCCACTTCACGGTCCAGACTACTTCACATATAAACCAGTACTGTTCGGGATCCTCGGTCCTGTTCCCCTGAAAGGTGGGCATTTTTGCCTCGTTTTCCATCCTACGTTGTTAGTATTGTTATTCACTGAAGCACTACTATTGCCGCTACACGTAGGGAAACTCCGCGAGTAGTTTGGATTTCTTCCTATAAAATTCAGAGTAGAGTGCGGGGTCGAAGGTACATGGTAACTTACGATCCGACCTCCTTCTGCCTCCAGGGTAGCTTGGTCGACGTCTCCTTCGCAATAAGTTCGCTTCCTACCTTGTGGTCCTGTCTCGCAGTTCTCTATTCCAGTCCTCTCAGGAGACTCTCTCTCAGTCCTCCTCTTCTTCTCAGGATGCCAAAATATTGCTCCACTCCTCAAGGTACCACACTCTTCGTCAGCTTCCCTTAGAAACTCATCGTCACTCATGTCCATCTACCATATCTTTCTGTCAGACTCGCATTTACGTGATACCTTCACCCTCCGCACACTGATTCTTCTACTCATAAGAAGACATCCTCAATATCCCTTTTTCGCAGACAAGCATTTTAATCCACAGTTTCAATGATGACAAAAATCTTCCTCTTGGCCCCCTGAAGAAGTTCCTTTCGACGTTGCTGTACGACTTGATAGTATCTACTGCGAACTCAATTACGTACCCTTCAAGGATACTGTCTACCAAAAAATCAACAGTTTGTGATACCTTGTTATAGACTTGTTTCAGTTGTCGCACCAAATCTGGGGTCCAACAATCAGGTTCAGTCTTCTGGCAGTGGTTCTTTCAGAACGTCAGCTGTGCTAGACACTCATGCAACAACACCGAGAATTCACAGAAGAATATTTTGTGGATGTTTGAGTAGATGTATCTTTCTAATCAACTGGTCAATGTATGTTTAGGATCTCGCTTCTCGCTTTCTACGAATTCCTCTGCCTTCTTGTCGAACCACTCTTGGATCTTTGGTTTTGATGGATGCCACAACATATCCTCTTTTCTTCTTCCTTAGGGTCCCAGCAACGGAACCATTTGTTGATGCAGTGTCTATCCACAGGGGTTCACTTCGTACTGTCGCCAACAAATTATCAACCCAAACTCCCTTATACACCGGCCCAGAAAGGTGTAACCCTTCCCAGCAACACTTGCAGCGCAAGTGAAGTCTCACCCAAGATGGAAAGGGGGATGCTGGAACCAAGTTTTTGCAGTGATGTATAGGATATGCACACATTACCTTCGTACTAACCAGAGATTGTAATATTTACCACATACCATTATCTTATCATTCGTAGATTTCAATGAACATTAAGAACAACATATTCGACATACTTATTCAGATTGACATTACTTCTACAACATATTCGCATCAACCAATGTAAAACATTCACACAACATAGTTCACATTCATCATTGCATAAGATTAAAGATAGATATTACCCCATAATCGAACATCTCCATTCATTCACCAACCTTGCAAAATAAACCTCTCAGAAACTGTCAAGACATCATATCGCGGAGACAAGACAAACCCAAAAGATAGGATAATCATCCAAACTTCGATGCCCTTGGGCTTACAATCCTACTCTATTTATATTCTTCTATTCTATTACAAAATGGTTCACATGACCGACTTAACTAATATATCAATTCTTGTGCTTCCGTGGATGCCACGAATGATCCTTCTTTCGCAAAATGACCCTTTCACACATGTCGGATTCCGCACTTCCTACGGATCTATCCCGTGCCAACATACATCTATCTGGCCTTCAAATAAGGTAATTCCAAAGTTAACTTGTACCTTGAAGGGAGTCACACCTCCGAAATGGATGCTCGTTGAAGGTGTCTCTATCACCGTCGGCAATCATTGAAACATTTGAGAGAAATTATCCATCATCTTATTCCTCTGTCGCACAAGGGCTTACTCAAGCAACAACTCAATAGGATATCCTGCTCTATCATATCTCTTTTCTTCTCCCACCATGTGAGGTTTCTTGGGCTGATGATAGTGTTAGTCCCCAATATCAACTAGTTCAAGACCCAACTATTGATATTTGGATCTCGTTGGGGACATACATTGAGAAAAAAAAAGAGCAGATTCCTATGATACCATTGATATGGATTATTTGAAGAAAAAAATGAAGGCAATAACATGAGGGAAACACACACATATATTTTACAGAAAGCACAATTGTATAGTTGATTCGGATTTATGTGGGAACGAAATAAAAGAGCATTTATAGAATCAAATACAGATATATATTCCAAATGACACAGTGATACAGTAAACACATATTCTATTAAATAGCGGAAATAGAAAAGACTGTAAAATACAATAGTTAGATTGGTGGTAGCTATCTCTGAGAAGAGATGTGGTCGCTATGCTCATTTGTGCCAAGATGGTATCCAAAGAGAGGCCGAAAGTGCCTATTTATCATAAGCATGAGGGAAAGAATCCCAAACATCCAAAAACCTAACCCTAGGAGACGAAGCGCCAAAAGTCATGTGGGCCCTGTTTGGGTAAGTTAGTACATCAACTTCCTAGGATCGTAAATTTTGCATACGATATCCATTTGGGGCGCACAATAGCTCGTTGGAAAGATCTATTCAAGGATTACAAAAAGGGCCACTGCAAGGAGGGTCGAAGGCAGCGCCATCATTTTTTTTTTTGTAATTCCTTTGATTTCGTGCAATCTGGCGCATAACTTTCACAGCGATTTTCCATTTTCGGAGCCTGAAAATATCACTAAAAAGTTGTTGTATTTTCCCCGTTCGGCAGACTTATTGGATTCTCCTTTGTCCGTGTCATGACAATTTATGCTAAAATCACCGACTATCGCTCTCTAGTTAGTGACTTAACTTTTCCACTGTGACCGTAGCGTGGCAAATTACACTAAAAATCGCCGACCGTCGTGGAAATTTAGGCTAAAAAGCGTCTCCCGTGTCGCGGATTTTTAGTTTAAAAATCGTCGACCGTGTTGCGGAAATTTAGGCTAAAAAGTGCCACCTGTGTCGCGGATTTTTAGCTTAAAACACGTCGACCGCGTTGCGAAAATTTAGGCTATAAAGCGCTGCCCGTGTCACGAAAATTTAGCTTAAAAATCGCCAACCATGTCGCAGAAATTTAGCTTAGAACGCGTCGATCGTGTTGCAACATTTAAGCCTAAAATCGTCACCCGCGTCGCAAAATTTAAGCCTAAAATCGCCGCCCGCGTCGCAAAATTTAACCCTAAATTTGCCGCTTGCATCACAAAATTTAAGGCTAAAATCGCCACCCGCGTTGCAGAATTTAAGCCTAAAATCGCCGCCACGTCGCAAAATTTAAGCCTAAAATCACCACCCGCGTCGCAGAATTTAAGCCTAAAATCACCGCCTACGTCGCAGAATTTAAGCCTAAAATCGCCGCCTGCGTCACAGAATTTAAGCCTAAAATCGCCGCCCGCGTCGCAGAATTTAAGCCTAAAATCGCCGCCCGCGTTGCAGAAAAATAACATAATTTTTGCCGACCGCATTGTAGAAAATAACATAATTTTTGCCTACATCCTTAGGAAAAATTTCAAAAACACTTAGAAAAATTTAAAATTTTCTTTCTTCTTTCTGTAATAATCACTGCTCAAGAGGAGGTGATCTTACCTCTGCAAACTATTACATCTTAGCCTGTTTAGGCCCAACGTTGTAACCTGTGGTGATTAGGAAGGGGTCTTCCCTTGTAACTGTGATCAGATTTGTCCCATAGAGGCCCAATGCTATAGCATGTGGCTCTGATACCAAAATGTAACGTCCCCTCCCATCATATTGGCCCGATGGAGGGAACGTAAGGCTAAAACTGGGCATCTAGCCCCATGTCCATTAAGTAAAAACTCATTGATAATAAAAGACATATACATGTGCATATTGTAAGAAACACAATGGAATTAAAATCATCTACATATCTAACCTACATTCAACATTTTCATGACAGATATCAAATAAAGACATTTCAGAATACATACAAGCGAATACTTATCTTAAAACAAAGTAGTCCCGAGCAACTGGCTATGCAACTACAACGTTCCATCCAACCATAGGCCAATTTTGCTCATCAATCTCTCAGCACAACTTCCACCCCCGAGCTGGGAATGATTTCTACAAGGAAAAGGGAACATCAGACTCTCACCTAGCCAAAATACACCAAAATCAGCCAAGCCAATCCACAGTTGGGTTTATCAGGCTGCTAAGGCAAAGGAGAGGGAATGAATTGCTAAGCTAGTGAGCTCAAACACAGAGCCAAGGATTCCTCTACAAGATCTATCTAGCTTGGCACCCACAATGCCTACACACCCCACACAAGGAAGTATTCCCTTCACTAATACACAGTCACTTAGGCCATACCTTCCATTCTAGTGTTGTTCAGGGTGTGCATAGAAGAGTAGCCAACCCTTTTGATCTTTCTGAGAGGTTACTCTCCTCACTAGGTTTATCAATCCAATTCTGGTCCTCTTCCACTCCCAAATCTTGCTCACAAGTTCAAACTAAAACAGGGATTCAAATAACAGAAAAATCACAATTGCTTGGTATGAAGAAAAACGTGGGCAACCAAAACGAAATGATGAATGGGGAGTCACCCCTGGGAAGGCAAATTGGTTTTCAGAAAACGTTTATGGACATTCTAGGAGAAAAAACAACCTCCATCATAGCCCCAAATCGTGGTTCTCCTCTCCCAGTCACTGTACCAACCAAAAACAAGTTCCCAGCCATGGAAAATGCAGGAAAATGATGCAAAACGTGAAGGAGGAAGCCCCAGCTAGCTTAGACGGCGTGAGAGAAAAGGCCATGGGTGAAGAATGGCTTTGGGCACAATTTCGTGGGTGTCTTCTTGCCCAAGAAGAAAAAATACGATTTCTCAGATTGATGGCTTGCCCATACACAAAATTGGTTGTCATACCTCTCCATTCCCAAGGCATTAACTGCCTCAACCAACTCTTGGAAGAATTAAATGATTGGGTGCATAAGTCAAAATGGGTAGTTGGGATTAATGGGTTCTCTCAATGAAATTTGTCTTAACACTATTGGCTCAAGGGTTTGAATATTTTCCCTCCCTATTCCTTGTGAAATCATGCCCCCATCTCTTGTTGCATTGCATAGCTAGTTGTGGGTATTTCATTAAAATTCGTATTTACATGATGTCTTAATTTACATTGTGCTTATCTAACACAAGAACCATAGGAATCTATTTTTAATTGTCGATACATAAAACGATAAATCGATGGCGGGGCCTTGGCCTTGAGCTCCTCACCATGATTTAATAACGATATTTACATCATTTACAATTAATGAAATAGGGTAAAAAACGGGATATTACATTCCATCGTCACCTCCAACTCATACCTCCATATGTTTTCCATCAGTTATTCCCACCTAGTTCAACATTGTGGGGGATGGTGTGCAATGCTTCCTCAAATGATTCTTTATGCTTCACCATTTGTTTGAGATCAATTTTTGTGTAGAGTGAGCCTCATATTGAGCACCAATACATATTTTGACTTGGTGATTTTAGCAACCAGATACCCACACACTTTGGGGATATGGATTGACGTCTATATGGACACTCATTTCATGTTGTTTTTCTTGATTATACATGAGTGCTTTATTAGATGTTTTGTGTTAGGGACCATTTTAGAGAATTAGTTTATTTTTTACTATTCCCTAAGTTTAACTTAAGGGGGGGATTTGAGAGCATTCATTTCACTTTGCCCGAGGAGTTTGAAATTTCTTTCTTAGAGTTCTTATGTCGATCTTTGATGTTGTTTCCAACCTGGGGTTACTAGGCCCTCTTTAGAGTTTCAGTCATTCTTCATGTGGTTCCTTTTAATGTTTCTAGGCCTCATTAATATTTTGATGGTTGATGGTGGTTGCTTTTATATGAAGCATTTGTTCTAGTTCCTAAGTAGATCCTATTTTTACGGAGCATTTATGTGGTGGTTTTTAGTGTTTACCATCCTGGTTCCTTTACAACCAATACTCTTCTTCTTTAGAATTATGCCATTTTTATTGAGGTCACTTGCCCCTCATGTTCAAAGTTTTGGTTACATACCTTTATTGGAGATTATAGTCATTGTAGGCCTCATGTTCTTTCCCTTTAATGCATGTTTTTGGAAACTTCTTCAATTTCAACTCTAAGGTCTTTTCAACATTGGTGGTTGTCTCTTTTTTAGGGAGATTTTCTTTTTTTTTCCTGCAAGTTTTTCTCCTTTTCCTTACTTGTGAGAGTTTGTACTTGGGTACCTTAGCATTCCTCATTGTAGGGGTCCAATTTCTGTCTTCTCATGTTTACTCATTATGTTTTGCTTAAGGGGGGGTGTTAGTGTACGTAGACAATTGTTAAGCTTGCATAGGCTAATACTTATTTCCCTCAAGCCTTCTCCTAGTTTGTTGTATATATGGGTGATAGATGATCTTGTATTGTACCCTAACAATATATAGATTTAGATTCTTATTGTCCTATTATTTTCTTCTTATGTTGAGGTTCATTTATGATCCAAGGTATAACTCAAGTTTATACACCAAACACATGCCTATTTTCTCCAACAAACCAAAAACCACAGTGGGGGTACTTGGCCTTTTGAAGAGGGCCAAGATATGCAACAAAGAAGTAAAATCTAGGATGTGATATGAATGATAAGAATCTAGGAAAAAAAATGTAGACATCATAATCATGCGATGATCTAAACCAATGGGCTAGGAATAGTCTCCCCAACTTGCAGAAGTGGATCGAAGGTTGTGTACAAAGGAGGAGGTGAATAGTATGAATACGAGGCATGATCTAAATGTATTGAAGAGCTCTAATATTTGAGGCCATGATCTAAAAAATAGGAAGGTTACACATAGATTTGAAGCTATGAATTAAGTGTGGAATAATGATTTGAAATGGATCAATATATAATTTGTCATATATTTTGGTGGTTTCTGGGTGGAAATATTGGAGGAATTGGCTTGTAGTGCCCATTTTAGGGGCAAGTCTTACTTTGAAGATTTGGGGTCTAGAAAATTATTAGGCTTGTTTGAGGTATTAAAGGATGTTTTTTGGGGTCAAAATTTTGTGATCATAGCTCATATATCCTCAATGGTATTCTACACTTCAAGACCTTTCCAACGGTCTAAGAATTGCCTCAATTAGAGTTTATATGATGAAGTTATGCCTCCTACAACTTGACCTATCCAGTTGATGGCCACCATAGTATCGAGTGGACTCTGTGCAGCTCTCATTCGCCACACATGTCGACTTTCAAGAACATTCTAGAACGTGCAAAACCCTAACCCTAATAAGGACTTTAGGCATGTACAATCCCTAAAACTAACCCTAGACAACTATTGGGCTATGCTAAATAACGAGTCATTAGGAGGAGAAGGGGTTCCATTTTGATGATGTTATTGTATTATTCCATAGCTTAGCAACAATAAGTGAGTGGATATTAGAGAAAAATAGAGGAACTAGGAGATCTTGTAGTAGCCATGTGGACCATAGTGTTAGAGGTCACTCGATAATGAGTACCACTTTCTCTATATTTGCATTACATATCGGAGAAGAAAAGAACAAGGCATAGTCCTCACTTTTGGATAGGTTTTTATCCATAGTGGGTTTTCTCATGGTATATCTTGTGTTATTCATGTAGATGTGTTGTTTTTCTCGATTTATTTTCCTTTCAATTCCAGTTTATTTATCATCCTTTGGAATTAAGCTAACAAAATGAATTAAGTTGTATGATCTGTTGTGACGAATTCTTGCAGTGCAATATCCACAACAATTTATGGATCAAATAGATACACCGATGTGAAATGAGACACTGACTTGGAGTATTCGATGTTATTTGGTGGGAATATTATCAAAGGTCAAGAGCCACAATTCATAGCCACCAATTCTAAAGCTACAAATCGATAGAGCACCATTATAAGTGTAAAGATATAATCTCAATTGATGGAAACACAACTTGTACCAAATTTGCAATAAACAGGTGAGATACCCCACACATATTTGGAAATCAAGGGAACTCTCAAGGTCCAATTACCATGTGGTTTGTGGATGGAGGAGAACTACGTTGCTTGTGATCCCACTTTGGTTTGAACAATATGTCATGGAGGAAAGGCATACCCACTATTGCACTAGATCAATCTAGAAAGAATGAGTCATGGAATTTTAAGGTCAATCCATCCCATAGGGTGGTCTTCAATATGCCACTATGGTCACAACAATCAACCACTTGATCTCCAAACAAGTAGTAGATCTAGCCCAAATAATATTTTTTGTCCAAAAGTCTCCACCCCATAAAAACAATAGAGATTGATCCACAAGCACCAATAGTTGCATTGATAATTTAGGCCACTTCTCAAAAAACAAAGTGCTCAAGAAGACTCTCCAATATGAAGAAGGTTGGATCTCCAATTTAGTAACAAGAGATAAGGGCCAAATCCATACACGCCAAAGACAAAGTCTAGGGATACCCAAAAAGGTACAATATCCAATGCTAAAACCAGGTAATGAAGCAAATAAATATGAATACACTCAAACACAAAAAAATATGGTAGGAAGCACCTAGTCTAATACCATGTTGAAATTTGAGTTTTATCCCAAATCATAAATGATCCTAGACATTATTTCCACTTAAATTCTCTCTCTCATACAATTACAAAGCATCCAATCTAGTAATACACTTGTAGTAAAATTGGGTTATCCTAAACTAGAAGTCATCATCACTTATCTATGGCCCTAAGTGGTTACAAATAGATGATTATGCAAGCTATTATCTCAATAAAAAATAGTGGGATATGTGTAAAGAGGATAGGTTACATAGATGACAATTTACCTAACTAAACTTAAGATCAAATAGTGTAAATACACCCACACCTAAACTATTTTTATGCTTTTGTGTTGTAGTCCAAAATTTGAGATTTAACATGCAAGAATAAATGATAAACTACCTTTATGCTTTTGTATCTTGTACTCCAAAATTCTAAATGTGATCCAATATTATTTGATTCAAAATAATATTCATAATTTGAAATCATTGTCATGTACAATGTCCATCTATTCCAATTTCACAATAATATGGTCAAAATGGTTTATTTATTCCCAACTTGGATGTTATATCTTAATTCTTGGATTGTAATAACCTAGTATAAGCACATCACCTGTCAATTGTAAACCCAATGAAAAATTTATTACATGTAATTAACTCGTGGATTTGGAGTTTGTTGTTGCAATGCATGGAGGATATTAGTTTTTAAGCATAAGAATGAAACTATATATTTCCTAAATACAAACCTATTTTCCTTGAGAACTGGGACTCTTGAAAATCTCGCCAAAAGCTAAGCTGGTGTATGACACATGAAAATTACATGTACCTACAAAATGGGTCCACGTCAATCAGGTATCACTATTCTATTCTACACATCCAATCCGGGTATCCCTCGAATTTCTTTTTTTTTTTCTTCCCATAGGACCATATCATAAAATTATTGGATATATAAATTATTGGCAAGATTATTTAAGGCTAGTATTGAATCTTATAATTAAAAAAAAAATCGGAGGAAATGCTAAGCATTTAATGAATACATATTGAATTATTTGAGCAAAAGATAAATGTCTTAATGCCCATGATGTGATAGAGGGCGTGCAAGGAGGTCAACCTCTTAAATCTATTTAACTCCATTGTCTTGGTGTATAGAATATTTGTAAATAACGAAAGGTATGTTTCACCTCCACCTTACCAAGAAAATCGACATTGACTTTGTCACCTTTTACATTTCATTAAATGTCATTTAGATTGGTAGGTGAAGGATGTGTCAATTGGGTCTAGTTCGGATGGTTGAGAGGGGTAATTGTTAGTTTATCTCTTGAATTTAAATTTTGTTTGCGACATGTTTGCTTTGCACGAACCAATCATTAATTATGGTTGGCAAGATACCAATGATCTCATTGTCACTTACAAGCCTGATAGTGAGACAAGATATTATGTATAAAAAAGGTGGGTTAGGGAGGTGTCAATTGGGTTTAGCTAGAGTGTTTAAGTGCAAAAGTTGTTATCTTTGTTACCCAAGTTCAAATACCGCTTGTAACATGTTTGTCCCTTGTGGGTTGATTAGGGTTGGCAAGGTACCAACAATCTCACTCTCATTTAAGTGCTTGAGCGTGGGATGCAATTTCCAAACTTTCATTGCTTGAGTGGTCAAGAGGAGAAGTTGATATCCTCCATGCCTAGGTTCAAATCTCGCTTGTGACATGTTTTCCTATCATGGGACAATTATGGCTAGTAATGTTTATGTGGCAACAATCTCATTCTTGCTTGAATCCTTGAGGTGGGACAAAATGCTTCTAAACATTTGAGTCAATTGGGTTTAGCTTGGGTGGATAAGAGGAGAAATTGTTATCCTCCCCACCCAGTTTGAAATCCTTCTTGTGACATGTTTTCCCTCATTGGATTATTGGGGTGACAAGGTACCGACAATCTCACCGTTTTTTAAGTCCTTAAGGGTGGGACAAGATGTTTCCAAACATTTAGTCAATTAGGTCTAGATTGGGTGGCTAAGAGTAGAAGTTGTCATCCTCCCCACCTTAGTTCAAACCCCACTTGTGACATGTTTGTCCCTTGTGTGTTGATTGGCACTCACAAGGTACTAGCGAGCTCACTCTCACTTTAAGGGTGGGACAATATGTTCAAAATATTTTATCCCAAGTGGTTAGCTCAACCAATTATCAGCAAGTTGCTAGGCATTTGGCTATTTTTGTACTGGCAAGTGCGCAAATCCCCCAAGTGAAGTGCATTGATCTACATCAATGCATTTACTAGGGATGCCATATACAAATGTGGGGAAACATCCCTTGGGTTTTCCTGTGATATTTTCCTTAGAAAAAAAGATAGATTTGGAGGATTTTTTTGTGAATAATAGGGATAAATATTTTATTATTAGGGATAGGCGAACCAAGTTAATGAAATGGGTTTTTAATTAGCAAAAGTTGTCATGGGAATCAAGTCAAGTTGAATGGCCACACACCCTAAAAGCTATGTTGATGTCCCACCTCTCAATAGTTGGTAGATACCCCAATTTAATAGAAGCTTCTCAAATTCCATATAATCATAAATAAAATGTACACTACAATGACCATGTTTGGGTCAATAACCCTACTAAACTCATATCAAGGGTCTAATTTTCAATATTTGACTATTTACACTATAGTAGAATAGATGGAGACAACTATGAACAGTGAGTCCCATATTCGAACTTGATGATTGAACACTTTCTACGCTAACAAATGTCACATCTTATTACTAGGCGTTTTGAAAACTAATTGGAGTACCTTTTTTCTCTTTTTCTTTCAAATATATTTCCACACAATTAAATGGAGCAATGTTGGTGAAGGCTTCAATAAAACTAACTATCAAACTTTATCACAATCAATGGTAAGTACAATGCCCCTTTCAAATAAAATCTTGTTGATTCAACGTGTGGCTTCACACCCTCAAGGTTTGTCTATTGGAAAATATGGATACGAAAGACGATTTAGTTTGCATGATTATGGCCTTTTGGCCACCCTTTCCTTGGAAGATGGCATTGTGACCTTGTCAATGCACTATGCTAAGAGAGAACAACTTTTTTATTGGAGTTACTGCCAGAAACATATTCCAACTTTTGGATTTGGTAGTTTTCCCTTTTTTAATTCCAATTAATATCTTAACCTTAACACATAAATTCTTTAAATATTTTGTTACTTTTAATATATTTTACAATTAAATATCATATTTTTAATACTTAAAAAAAATTATTTTACTCCAAAACAATTCTCAAAAAATCTTCAACTAAAATAAAATTCTACACAAATGCAAACATTGAAATCAACACCATTTAAAAGTTCCTTATAGTAACATTTTCAATTATTTCTAATACCTAAATCCACATTTAAAAAAAATATAACACTTGCAAAATGCACATAAAAAGGGGAGTTTCAACATGCACATCCATGTAGTGAAATTGGTAGTAGTGAAATTGGTAGTAACATAAACGGTAGGTTATTGAGCATCATATATGGTTTGTAATAAAAATTTGCAATAATTATATGTTATTCTTTATTATTAAAAAAATAAAATTATGTAACTTAAGTAAAAAATAAGTAGTGAATTTATTAAGAAAAAATACTTTCCACTATTTGGGTATCTCATAAAATTCTATATATATTTAGAAGATAAGTAAAAACAAATTATACTACTTGAAAATGTTTATAAAGTGGAGATAATGAAATGTTTAATTTTAATTTCAATGGGTTTTGATTGGAGATTGGAATAATATGAAATGTGGAAGTTTAGAATTTACTGATCCCTTTGAAATTTCATTGGGATAATCTTCATATTTTGTTTGTATGATAGGTATTTGTTGAATAAAATCAACGAGTTTTTTTTAGCAGTGATTCATGCATTGAGGAGGAGGGTTTGTCCATCTAGGGAGAATATATGAATGATATAGCAACACGATGGCTAGTTAATATCTGTGTAGCATGATAGTTTGGGTGAGATCATTATTCATGGGTATCTTTTCCTATATCAACATAATCATATGTTAGCATTGATACCTATACGTGTAGTGATCTACTGACAAATGGAAGGAGGCACTTATATGTCAAAATTTTGTTTTGATATGAGGGAAGATTTGTAGATTATTTGCATTGTGTGATGGAGATTATAACTATCCCTATTGACTCACTCACACTCTCTCATAACAATTATGAAGATTAACACTAACCCTTCCATTATTTTGATCTCTATCATCATGAATGTCAACTAAACAGGTATAAAGTACACTAGAGGATTTACATTTTCTTTTTCTTGTTAATTGAGAAAATGGTAGACTGTAGTAGAAAACATTCTTACATTGACTTAACCAAACAACTTTTAAAAAAATTCATTACATGACCATTAATTTTCATTACTAACTATCCCTATTGGCTCACTCACACTCTCTCATAGAAATTGTGAATATTAACCCTAACCCTTCCACTTTTTTATCTCTATCATCATCAATGTCAACTAAAATATGTATAAAGTACACTAGGAGATTTGCATTTTATTTTTCTTGTTGGCGGAGAAAATATGGTAGATTGTAGTAGAAAAAATTCTTATATTGACTTGACTAAACCACTTTCAAATATTTTTATTACATGTCCATTAATAATGGACATACAATTTGTCATTAGATATCCACTAATAATGGAGTTAGACAATTGTCTTTCATTCATACACGTCACCCTGGTATGGTAGATTTTGTTCTTCCTTATCTTTTTCATTTCCCAAGTTAAAATGTATCCACAATGCCCATATGTAATATACCATGGACAAATCAAATGGATTTTCCTTTGACAAATCAAATGGCTTTTTTTTAGTATTTTCTATCCCACGATCATTATGCAATATATATCTAAATAATGTTTGATTTGTCATTTCTACTAATTTCCCTATATTTTATAGGCTTCACTGAAAATAAAATACTTTTATTTTACAAAATCTTAACCAAAAAAATAACTTACAGATTACATAAAAAGTAAAATTCAATGAATTACTAAATTTTGAACTTCTCAGGTCACACAATTCCACTCTCCACCCTAATAAAAAAATTCCAGTCTCTTCATTACCTTTTGCACCTTCAAAGACCATTGCTAATTATTTTATGCCTTTCGAAACCTTGAACACCATAAACTCATTTGCCCCATCTTTAAGAGATGCCAACACACAAAAAAAAATTATAATGATTATGAGAGACCGTGATCTAATCGTTGATTGGGTCCTTAGCACAATAATCTAACTTCAATTATCAATAGTGAAAGCTTACGAATTGCCCTTGGTGTTTGGTCAATATAAACCACTCAATCTAGAGAAAATAACATCAACACAACTCCAAATGCAAAAGACAAACTCTCTCACAACATTCAAGTAATATTAAATTTTGACATCTAAAATTCTTTAATTGTATCACTTAATTAAAACTCTATTAATTAGTAAGACAAAGAAAAATTATTTATTAAAAAAATTGTGGCAAGTTACATGACAAAGAAAAATTATTTATTAAAAAAATTGTGGCAAGTTACATGAAAATGAAAATTAGTGTATTAATTGTTTTTTTCCTAAGTGAAACAAGTGGGAGATGGGAGAGCTTACTTTGTATACATGTTCTATGAATTAACATCTCGACTACTGATGCCTGTCGGAAGGCGGTACTCCTTGCACTAGAGGAGATACTTATTCCAGTTATGACTTTGGGAAGATAGATCTACGACACAGGAAGTGTTAAGAATTGGTTATGTATTGAGCGAGGATGGAGTGACGACTTTTGATATAACAATAAATAAGAACCGAAAACCATTGCAACTAACAAAATTGCTTGGTGTTTGTGTATAGGTGGTGGTAATGTGGATCTTTTCAAAAAAATGTTCAAATTGTATAATGTTGTCGTGGTCAAGAAAATATGTAGTGTTTTCTCGATAAGGAGCAAGTTGAGAAATACTTGCATTGTTGTAGGGATGGATGCCAATACAATACTCCAGTAGGGACCAATAGGAAGAAGTCTAAACATGTAAACATTTCGACTTTTCGACAAATTTCTGGTTGGAATCCAGTGATCTTCTTTTTAAGAAATCCATATTTTGTGTGGTTCAAATCGCAATTTTGAATTCATAGATGGATTCACCGTCCTAAAAAACTCAAGGGCACCCATATTTTGGGAGTTTAAACATTATTTGAAGGAATTTTAAAAATTCACTACCGGATTCTGTCAAAATATTGTCCGAAAAATCCTTCGGGAATAGTTTAAATCGTTGCGTGTTTAGGCTAAATGGAACAATAATGGTCATAGAACCGGTCACATCAGGCACCCTACAAATGCCAAACAATCACTCTAGTAATTGCAAAGCAAACATAATTATTTAAATACTACTAAACTATTCAAAATATGTTAAAAAATGGTCCATATGCTAATTGGGCCCACAAAAATTCATATATAGTCAATTTAATACAGTCTTATCATGAATGACAAAAAAACCTTACAAACAATTATGTCATTGCCACATCTCAATGTTTTCTGACCAAAAGATCAACTCAAACCTTAAAACTTCCTACGATGCCCAGACTACAAGTACATATCGTCTATCACTTCAAACCAATCGAATAACCTTTGGAGCATACTCACACAACCAACAATTCCAGCTTATCCCATCACACATCCTCACCTACACATTTCCAAGGTTTATGGAGATGAACTTCACTTGCATGTAGTTTCATCAACTAAACCCACCCAATGCAATAAATGACACCCAACCATTAAATTCATCAAATCAACCATTAAATTGATTAGAATCACAAGGATCAACAAAGACAGTTTCCTATCCATTGGATCATTACCCAAATCGATCCTACACACTCATTCAAAAATTCATTTTTGCAATCCATGCCAATGTCATTCAACAATCAAACCCAACAACATAAAACTATAAAGGAGCATCAAACGCCCTACAATTTACCATATTTACTTTCCATAATTTCAAACTGCTTAGAAGCATTGTCAATAGACCATCACAATGTGTCTTTAGTTCAAGTATTAACCTTGTTATTATTATCTTAATGATTCAATCCAGGTTACAATATAAATGTCTATTAATTGGATATGTTTCAATAGTACTCGTATCTTCAACTCAACAATCTATGTATGTACATATTGTTGAGTTCACTTAATACTGGATTAAATGGTTGCATTATATTCACATTTGAATTTACATTCATCTCATTATTTAATAAATAGACTAATGATAAGTTGCAACTTTTAAGGCCTAAGGGGTGTAGAATAGACGGTGAATGGGTGTATTGTCAAGGCACTCATTGCGTAAGGTCACTAGTTCGAAACTGCATGGGTATGACTTATAAGAAGAAAAAAAATTAAAACTTTTAAGACTGGATTTGTGTCATAACTCAAATTATGGACATTCTTTCAGAAATACTATTCTTATTAACTTATTACTATTGTGTTGGTAATTTCCTTGGTATTTGGAAAAAAACGCTCTGCAATTATTGTTGTGATTAATCAAGACTGTGTTCCCTGAGACGGCGCTGCTCAAGCTTTCATGGATCCATTGGATCCAGACTCGAACCCGAGTCTGGATGAAGTATTCCATCATTTGGCTACCAGGTAGAAGGATAAAGGTCCCTCTCAACCTGATGCTTGATTCGTGAAGATGAAGGATGCTCTTGAGATCAAGATCTCCTACCCATTGGCTAAGAAAAAATACATTAGTCTGTATGAACGAGGATTGGTGGGGTTATTTATTGGTCTTTGGCATTCTCCAAGGGCCATGGAGATCTAGATAAATAAGAACTAGTATCCACTCTTAACAGGAATGTTAGGATATTTAGACACTTAGGAGTTAGTTAAGATCAACTTGTGTAATATATCCGTTAGGGATAGTGTGTTTCTTTAGTATGCATTAGTATGCATTTGTAAATACTTAATCCGACGGTCACGATATGTTTCCGACATAGAGTGATCCGACGGCTCAACTTCTCTTAGATCAAACCTAACCTTGATCCGTGGCTTAACACCCGATTGGTCCATGATCTCTATTTAAAGAGCATGGAGGGTCATTGTTTAGTTGATCGATTATGAGAAGCTCATTTGTAACTTTCTTTCTTTGCATAATAAATTGTCCCGTAGAAGCTATTTGGCCGGGGCCGTGGAGTGTTTCGCTCAAGAGGGTTTAAACCACGTCAAAACATCGGTGTGTTGATCTGTGATCTGTTTGTGTGAAGTGGTTGCTCTTGGTGTTCGGTCCTTTGGTAGTACCCTGTGTACCCGAACATGGTATCAGAGCTTTTATGAAGTGCCGCTTCCGGTTATGATCTAGATCTTGAACTGCTGTTGCCGAAACTCGAAAGGGTTTCTAGTTCTGGTATTTCTGTGCATTTCTGGGCTGTGGGAGGTGTTCCATTGCGTCCGGAGCGTCGTTTCCATTGGGAAATAGTTTTCGTTTGATCGAAAACGGTTCCCGGTTGCTCCAGAAACGCGTTTTTCATCAGATCTGAAGGTATAATGTTACAGTGACGCATTTTTTTATTTTCATTTTTGAAAAGAAAAATCTCATATTTCATTTTTTTTTACTGTTAGATTTTTTTTTGGTCTGGATTGTTGCTTTCCCGTCTGCGTATGCTCTTTGCCGTGCACCTTGAGCGATCTCGGCAAATCAGAAACAGAAAGGGAAAGGGTTTTTTTCGGCTGCGTATGCTCTTTGCCGTGCACTTTGCGCGATCTCGGCAAATCAGAAACAGAGAGAAAACGCAGAATTTCCGGGCAAGCTAACAAGATCTAACTCCACAAGTGTGGAAAAGTTTTTTTTGTTTCGTTTTGTGGTTTGTTTTGCAGGAAAAAGGACAAGCACGCAAACCGAGCAAGAAGAGTTAAAAAAAAAAAAAAAAAAAAAAAAAAAAGAAAAAAAAGAAAAAAAAAAAAAGCCCCCTTCCTCATTTCCATATTTTACATACCTTTTAAACTAGCTCACTTGGTCCAAAGTTGCTTTATTCCTTAATAGGTCTTGAGTTCAAGTCTTAGGAAGTTACTTATTTTACAAAAGTGATTCACTTAAAAGCAACTTTTTTTGTAAAGTGATTGTCAAAAGGTTCATCTTGGGAAGAGGGGGGTTCTTTTTTTTGCTGGACATTCTCTAGCTGCCACGTCACTATTGGGGACATCTTCAACAGTTTCTTTGTTCAAGCATAACTTCATCATACAGAGTCCGTTTTCAGTGCCGTTTTTTTTGAAACCGCCTATTTTTTCGAGCTCTTCACATCCAGACTATTGGTTTCTTCTTTTACAGCCATTAATTTACAAATATGGCCGCCCTTTGTGATATTCTACTTAACAGTTCCAACTATTTCTCATGGAAATCTCGTATGGAGGATGTTCTACGAAGTAGGGGACTTTTCAGAATTACAACAGGGAAAGAAAAAGAACCCACTGATGATGATAAGAAAATAAAATGGGCAAATAGATGTGATGAAGCTCGTGGATTGATTGGGATGTCAATCTCTACTGATTTGCGATTCCACATATCTGGAATTGATGAACCTAATGCTGCTTGGGACAAGTTGGAAACTGTGTTTGGTAAACACAATGAAATTCGAGGTCACCAACTCGAAAATGAGTTGATTTCTTTAAATCCAAGTGACTTTTCATGCATTCAAGATTATTTATCTAAGTACAAAACTCTCAAGCTCTTATGTGCAGAATGTAAGATTGAGAGGGAAGACAAACAATGCATTTATCATATTCTTTCCAAACTTGGACCTGCATATTCTGTTTTTGTATCTACATTTTACTCCATGAAAGCGTCATTGAATGCAGCTAGCTATTAAGAGCCTAGTCTTGAATCCTTTTGTGATTCCTTGATTAGGGAACAAGATAAACTCATTCATCTTGGAATAATCAACAATGCAGATACATCTGGGAAAGCCTTGTTGTCCCAACAGAAAGAAAAGTCCAAGCCTCCCAAGAAACAAAATTTTCGCAATAATAAGTCAAACAAGGGTCCAAAACCCTCTCAGTCAACTCCTTCTTTAAAAAATGACAAAGGATCCAAGCCAAAAGGCAAGAAGACTGAGCGTCATTGCAACTATTGCGGGAAAGATAATCATGATGAATCTAAGTGTTTCAAGAAGATGGCAGCCTTGGAAGCAGCAATGAAGAAGCACCACATCAGCCTAGATTCGCCTTCAGAATCTGCCTCTCATGGACATGCACTTTGTGCTTCTGGTTATTCTTATAATGCATCTTCTTCTTCTACTTCAAATGAATGGCTCATTGATTCTGGAGCATCTTATCATATGGCTAAGGATCAAGCCATCTTTTCTACTATGCATGAATGTAACACCAAACAAATATTTGTTGGTGATGATAGATCTCTAAGTGTTGTAGGAGCTGGAACAGTTCCAGTAGATAATGGTCATTTTAGTGATGTACTATGTGTTCCAAGAATTTCCTGCAATTTGTTATCAGTCTATCAGATCACTCATTCTGGTGAAGGTAAAACTGTGACCTTTACACCTCACCAAGTTGTAATCAAGGATTTTAAAGATCCTCAACAGGTTCTAGCTACCGGAATTGTTGATGATATTACCAGGTTGTACAAGTTTAACAACTTTGGGTCATCACCTTTCCCTTCAGTTTTTGTTGCTCATAGTGATAACTTGAGCAAACTTTGGCATGAGCGATTTGGTCACTTAAATTATCGCTCATTGCAACAACTATGTAAAGAAAATATGGTGACAGGTCTTCCGATGGTATCTTGCAGAGATGGTGTTTGTTCCGGTTGTGTACTCGGAAAACATCATCGGGACAGTTTTGACAAACGTGCCTCTTGGCACGCCTCGGTTCCCTTGGAGCTTGTGCATAGTGACTTGTGTGGTCCTCTTCCATCTGCTTCCTTTTCTGGTTTCAAATATTTCTTAACTTTCATTGATGATTACACCAGACGCACTTGGGTTTATTTCCTAAAACTTAAGAGCGAAGTATTTAACATGTTCTTGGCCTACAAGGCCCTTGTTGAAAAACAATCTGGTCATCAAATTATTAAGTTAAGATCTGACAATGGAGGAGAATATGTTAACAAACAGTTCACTACTTTCTGCACTGAACAAGGCATCCAACAACAGCACACTGTTCCATATACACCACAACAAAATGGTGTAGCTGAGCGGAAGAACCGCACTTTAAAAGAAATGGCTAATTGTATGATCCAATCTAAGGGACTAAGTCTTCAATTTTGGGCTGAAGCCATTAATTGTGCAAATTACATAGTTAATCGCACCCCCACAAAAGCATTACAAGGTATAACACCGGAAGAAGCATGGAGTAAAATTAAACCTGATGTAAGTCACTTTCGTGTGTTTGGTAGTGAAGCATGGGCTCACATTCCGGATGAAAAACGGAAAGCATTGCAGCCTAAAAGTGAAAAGTGCATATTTGTTGGATATTCTGAAGATGTAAAAGGTTATAGACTTCTTCAACCACCTTCTCATGCTATAATCATTAGAAGAGATGTTAAATTTGATGAAAATATCTTGGCCTGCGAGCCTAACTCGGCGAGTGTGCCATCTTTGGCCTGCGAGCCTGATTCAGCGTTTGTGCCTTCTTCTTCTTCTTCCAACTTCCTTGACAGGTTTCCAACTCCAGTTTCTGATGATGACAGTGAGGATGAAAATCCACCTCCGCCTGCTCATGTTCCTCCAGTTGCACCAGCACAAGTGCTTCCTCGATGGGTCCGTTCAACATGTGAAGCAGCTGGTGATCTTGCCGGTGATCCTAGAGATCAACGTCGAACACGTTCTCAGTTTCAGCGAGCCTCTTCTCTTTTGGCTCAAGTTTCCGAGAATCATGATCCAGAAACCTTTGCAGAAGCTTCAGGGAATCCAGATTGGGATGCAGCCATGGATGAAGAATATCGTTCCTTAATGGCGAACGATACTTGGGATCTTGTACCTCTTCCAAAAGGAAGAAAACTTGTCAGATGTAAATGGGTCTACAGAACTAAGTATGCATCAGATGGAAGTGTTGAAAGACTTAAGGCAAGGTTAGTTGCCAAAGGTTTTTCCCAAGTTGAAGGGATTGACTACAATGAAACCTTTGCTCCCGTCGCCAAAATGAACTCCATCCGCCTTGTTCTTTCCCTTGCAGCCTTACACAACTGGGAAGTCCATCAAATGGATGTTAAGTCTGCCTTCTTACATGGTGATTTACAGGAAGAAATTTACATGGAACAACCTCCTGGCTATGTTCAGAATAACTCTAGCCTTGTCTGCCGCCTTAAGAAATCCTTATATGGCCTTAAGCAAGCTCCTAGAGCTTGGTATGCCAAAATGGATAACTTTCTCCTTGACACTGGTTTTTCTAGATGCCATTCTGACCCCAATGTCTATACCAAGAAAGTAGGAAACCATCTCATCATACTTGTTCTATATGTTGATGACCTTATTCTTACTGGTAGTGATCCTAAGCTTATAACCCATGTGAAATCCAGTCTTAAACAAACTTTTGAAATGTCAGACTTAGGACATTTGCATTATTTTCTTGGTCTCCAAGTTCTGCAAACCAAAGAAGGAATCTTTCTTTCTCAGTCTAAGTATGCTTGTGACCTTCTTCGTCGCTTTCACATGGAAGATTGTAAACCAGCCCCTTCTCCCTTCCAGTCTGGAGTCAAACTTTCTGCCACTTGTACTTCACCTGAAGTAGATGCCACATTGTATCGTCAGCTTGTTGGTTGTCTCTTATACTTGACTCATTCCCGTCCTGACCTTTCCTTTGCCGTTGGTAGAGTTGCCCGCTATATGCAGACACCTCATGAAAGTCACTGGAAAGCAGCTAAAAGAATACTTCGATATATTCGAGGTACAGTTCAGTTTGGGATTCATTACAGTACAGGGGGGAAACCTTTGTTGGTTGGTTTCACTGATTCAGATTGGGCCGGCGATCCTGATGATCGAAAGTCTACTGCAGGTTATGTTTTCAGTCTGGGCTCTGGACCTATCACTTGGGCTTGTAAGAAACAACAAGCTCTTGCTCTTTCTTCAGCAGAGGCAGAATATCGAGCAGCAGTTAATGCCAGTCAGGAAGCTTTATGGCTTCGACAGATCCTTTCAGAGTTTGGATTCGAGCAGCAGCAGCCTACTCCACTTTGGTGCGACAATCAAAGTGCCATCAAGCTTGCCAAAGATCCAGTTCTACATCAACGCAGCAAACACATTGAGCTACACATGCACTTCATCAGAAATCTTGTTCATGATCGTGTTCTTGAAGTGCTCTTTTGCCCTACAGATGATCAAGTTGCAGACATCTTCACCAAGTCTCTTACCGAAGCGAAGTTTTCTAAACTTCGATCTATGTTAGGAGTTCAGGAACTTGTCATTAAGGGGGGATAGGCTCTAATGCCTCCTTCCTTCTCCTAATAGTGTCACTTTTGTAAATCCTTCAATCCTATCCCAAGTTGTTCTTAAGGGGGGATGTTAGGATATTTAGACACTTAGGAGTTAGTTAAGATCAACTTGTGTAATATATCCGTTAGGGATAGTGTGTTTCTTTAGTATGCATTAGTATGCATTTGTAAATACTTAATCCGACGGTCACGATATGTTTCCGACATAGAGTGATCCGACGGCTCAACTTCTCTTAGATCAAACCTAACCTTGATCTGTGGCTTAACACCCGATTGGTCCATGATCTCTATTTAAAGAGCATGGAGGGTCATTGTTTAGTTGATCGATTATGAGAAGCTCATTTGTAACTTTCTTTCTTTGCATAATAAATTGTCCCGTAGAAGCTATTTGGCCGGGGCCGTGGAGTGTTTCCCTCAAGAGGGTTTAAACCACGTCAAAACATCGGTGTGTTGATCTGTGATCTGTTTGTGTGAAGTGGTTGCTCTTGGTGTTCGGTCCTTTGGTAGTACCCTGTGTACCCGAATAACAGGAAGGATGCAATGTTATTTCTATGGAAAGGGATATTACGTCTTCTTGTTTGAGTTTAAAGCATATCGTGATCTAATCTTCAGAAATGGACCCTACTTCATGGGACCTAGAGGTATGTATCTTAACAATTGTAACTTATCATTTGAACTTGAGAAATATATACCTTCTATTGTGCCAGTATGGGTGAAATTACCTTGTCTACCTTTGCATTATTGTACTGATGAAGTTTTGGCTTCAATTGGTAACTTGATAGGCCGTTATATTGATAAATTTGAACCTAGGTCACCTATGTTCTCCTATGTACGAATCTATGCTAAGGTATATCTAGAGAAAGGAATTCAAAAGTGGTTGTTGGGCTGGGAAAAGGTTTGGAACATTTTGGAAGCAGTTTTGGTGTGAACGGGGTCAAAGGGAAGTGGCCTGTGAACGAGGAATCTACTTCGACAAACCTGCCAGAAGTCGAGGGCAAGTGACATTTGAATATGTCAAGGGCAGAGTTGGGTAAGTTAGTAAGAATTTTGTGTCCACATGCATCAATGAGATGAGTAGTTGAGTAGTGGGAGTGGGGAAGGTTGTGTGCACCCTATAAATATGTAATGGGTTGGGATTTTTGGTAGTCTTTTTGGTACCTAGTTAATTAGTAGAAGAGATAGGCCAGAAGGTGAATCTGAAGATTTTTTGGGTCGTATGTCGAAGATAATATTGTATGTTGTAAAAGAGAGAGTCACATGAAGAGAAGGATATCTGCAGGCTGTGTGCGCGGATCCATTGTAATAGAGGAAGAAAAGGTCTACAAGTTGTGTCTGCAGACATGAAGTGCTTTGTTGGAAATATTATTTTAACTCAACTTGTTCAAACAATGTGTCCCCAAGTTGGACGATAGCATCCCTTATTCCTTTCTTCACAGTCAAGCTTACTCGTGCATCTTCCACTTGTCTTGATTTGCGCAACTAAGGTATCACGACTTGTGGGTCTTGCGCACACTAGTTCCTTAGCATAGTGGGACTTGCGCACTTGGGAACCACTACTTGTTAGGTATTGTGCCCTTGAGGTACAATTGCTTGGTGGGTCTTGCGCACTTCTGAGACTTTAGACTCTTGCGCACTTTCGGGACTTCATGTCCAACCAACTTGGAAGTACCAAAACTAAATGGATTAGGGACTTGCGTACATAGTTCTTTATGTACTTCTTCAAACTGGCACATGGATACTAAGTCCTCTTTGACATTAATGACAACCAAAGTTCAACAATATCCCCCTTTGGCATTGATGTCAACACCTTATGAAGTTGTGCTCCTCCTGATCTTGGATATAGTACTCCCCCTGTGTTCTTTCCAGTTTGAACCTGTGCTCTACCATGCAAACTTCGATGAGTACTTCTATGTTGTTTTTCTATGCATTTCTTTGTCACTAATACATGATTCATGGTATCTACCCCCCTTTGACATCAATGGAAAAGAGGTGCTTCCCATGCACAGCTCCAGGTTCTCTTATGCACTTATACTTTGGCTTTGCGCAGGACTTCATGCTGTCATTTGTTTCGATTACTCCCCCTGGATTCGTGCTTTATTCCCTTTCATTTTGTTGTTTTTGTTGTGCAACACTTAGTTTCCATGCAACCTATACAAATATCATTGTCTCTATAGTTATCTTAGTTAAAGATATGCTCCCCTTGCATGGTTGCCAATTTCCTTTTAACTTGATCTTATGTTCATGTCACATTTAACCTTTTGCTCAAGTATCACTCTTGCTGCTTTCATTGCTTCTTTATTCATTTTCCTATCGTTTCTACTGCGCACAATACAGTGCCCCCTGCCTTTATGCCCTCTTTTCAAGGCTCTCATCATGTTGTGGACTAGGAACGACACCAGCTAGTTTCTATTTGAGATATTTGAACGTGTTTCTTGGGAGCGGTTTTGTAAATGTATCTTCAATTTGTTCTTTGGTATCTACATATTCCAGTTTGACAGTATTTTCAATGACCTGTTATCTCATGAAATGGTATTTGATAGGAATATGTTTAGTTTTGGAGTGCATAACAAGATTTTTTGAAATGTTAATTGTGCTTTTGTTGTCACATAAAATTGGTATGGGATGATCAAGCTTCACTTGGGACATTATTTAAGGTTGGTTTCATCCACAGAACTTGCACACAACAGGATGCTACTGCAATATATTCAGCTTATGTTGTATAATATAGTTCTACTGAGGGTTGTTTTTTACCTATTCAAGATACTAGGCAATTTCCTAGGAAGAATGTAGCTCCACTTGTGCTTATTATGTCATCAATACTACCTTCCCAGTCTACGTCTATATATGCTACTAAGTTCAGATCATTACTTGGTGGATACCACAAGCCAAAGTTTAAGGTTCCTTTGAAATATCTGAAGATCCTTTTTACTGCTTGGACATGTGTTTCCTTAGGTGTTGCTTGAAATCTTACAACCACCATTTGCATTATGTCTAGACTTGAGGCTGTTACATATAATAAGCTTCCAATCATTGATTTGTAGAGTTTTGGATCTACTTCCTTTGCTTCATCCTATTTTCTTCATTTGCAACCAGTGACCATGGGTGTACATACCGGTTTGCATTCCTCCATAATAAATTTCTTTAACATTTCTTTCACATATTTGGTTTGAGAAATGAAATTACCATTATCAAGTTGAGATATCTGGGGTCCGAGAAAGAAAGACAGTTCTCCGAGCAAATACATTTCGAACTCCTTTTGCATGTCCTTAGCAAATCGTTGACTCAAACTGTCATTACCACTTCCGAAAATGATATCATCTACATATACTTAAAAAACAATCATATTTTCATGCTCAATTTTTATGTATAGATTATTGTCTACATTACCCCTTTTTAAGCCCTGTTGTTGTAGATACTTGTCTAATCTTGAATACCAAGATCTGGGTGCTTGCTTGAGTTTGTATAGATCTTTCTTCAATATGAAAACATAGTATTTATTATTTGAAAGAGAGAATCCTTCTAGATGTTCTATGTACACTTCTTCTTCGAGTTCTCCATTCATAAATGATGACTTTACGTCCATTTGATATATAGTGATGTTTTTTGAACATGTGTAGGCCAAGAGAAACCTAATTGATTCCATCCGTGCTATGAGAGTGAACGTTTCTTCAAAATGTATTCCTTCAATCTGCGCATATCCCTTGCATACCAACCTTTCCTTTTTTCTAACTACTTGTCCTTCCTCGCTGAGTTTATTTCTAACTACTTGTCCTTCCTCGTTGATTTTGTTCCTGAATGCCCATTTAGTTCCAATAACATTTTTGTTTTTGGGTCTTGGAACAAGTTCCGAGGTATGATTCTTTTCAGTCTGCATTAATTCTTCTTCCATAGCTTTGACCTAGTGCTCATCACTTCTGGCTTCCTCAAAACAGTCTAGTTCTACTTCGGACAACAAGGAAATATGAAACTCTTCCACTGTATTTTTTAAGTACGTCTTCTGGTTCCTACATTAGCATAATCAAATCCCCAGAATGATTCTTTTGGACATATCTGGAAGGACCCTTTGTATCTGGTCTCCCTTCTTCTAGTTCACCTTGATATGTCACATCTTGTGATCTCTCGTCTCTTCATTTTCCGGCAGGTCCTCAAATACTTGTTCAAATACAGATTGATCATCGTCATCCTCTATTCTCCTTTGCATGAACACTTCATCTACTTTTACATATGGAATTTCTGCCATCTTCCTTAGTCCTAAATTGCAGCACTTGTATGCTTTGATTCTAGTGGAATATCCAAGAAGATTCCTTCATCAGATATGGAGTCAAATTTTCCCAAGTTTTCATTGTTTCTCTTGATGTAGCAATTGCTTCCAAACACCTAAAATGCTTGACAATGGTTGTCTTGCCTTTCCAAAGTTCATAAGGAGTCATGTTATTGTTTATCCATATTTGACATCTACTAAGAATGTGTATATCTGTGTGAATAGCATGAGTCCAAAAAATATTTGATAGTTTTGAATCATTCAACATTGTTCTGGCCATTTCCTGCACAATTTTGTTCTTCCTTTCTGCTACTCCATTTTGTTGCGGAGTTCTGTCAGTTGAGAACTTCCTTCTGATTCAATGTTTTTCACAGAAATATTCAAATTTATTTGAAGTGTATTCACATCCATTGTCCGATCTTAAACACTTAATCCTTAATTCAATTTCATTCTGAACTACTTCCTTAAAAAAATTGAAGCATTCGAATGTCTCCGACTTCTCTTTAAGGAAGAAAACCCATGTCATTCTAGTATAATCATCAATGAAGAGAAGGAAATAGGACTCACCATTTATCCCTTTGGTTCTCATTGGGTCGTAGAGATTAGTGTGCACTAGCTCCAATGGTTTTGTTGTGGAGTATTCTTTTTTTTTAAAGCATACTCTTGTTTGCTTTCCATGCAAGCAATGTTTGCAAACATAATTCAAGGGTTTCGTGATTTTTGGAATATATATATTATGGCTTGTTTCTTACTGATTCCAGCCAAATTATCAAAATTGATATGCCCCAATCTTCTACGTCAGAGCCAATTTTCATCTATTTGTCCCATGCATCATTTTTCTTCCTTTCCTTCATCCAGAATGTATACATTATTAGGGATTCTAGACATTTTTGCTACTAGTCTACTTGTATCCTTATTTCTTATCTCATTTTTCTGAATCAAAAGTAAGAGTATGTACTTGATCACACATTTTGGATTACGCTGAGAAAATTGTGCCTCATGCTTTCAACCAAAAAGACATTCTCTGCTTTGGTTCTCTTATTCCCCAAGCTTACTATACCTCTTCCTTGAATTTTGGCAGAACCATTATCTCCAAAGTAGACATTGCCTCCTTTTTCTTCCCTATATTTCAAGAAGCTATTTTTGTTCCTTGTCATGTGTTTAGAACAACTGCTATCAATGTACCATTGTTCCTTTTTCTTTTGTGCATGTAAAGATAGACCGCATCCTTCTTCACGGAGTTGGTCTATTTGGAGTTCTACATAATCCATTTTACTAAGGATGTTATTGGTTTCGGTCAATTCCGCAGATGATGACTGATCTTTACAGTCCTGACTATTATGACCATGGTTGTGACATTTATAGCATTCACCATCTAAATTCAGGGGGGCAAAAGAATTGAAATTTTCTTTTGAAGTTTCATCTCATCTTCTGATATTTTTTTGTCTAGGACTGGCTTTATTACAAATGTTATCTCTTCTAATATTTACATTCGCACATGCTTTGCAGTTTACTGCCTTATGACCAAAATTATTACAAAATTAGTAGTTTCCTAAAAATAGAGTTTGATACCTTGTTGGATGATTTCTTCTAAATTGCGCGATTCCAATTTCCTTGTGGAGTAACTCCTTTTCATTTTCTTCAAACTTATGATCTTTCTTTGGAATAAAATTCTTGAGTATGTAAGAAAAAATTCTTGCTTCTGTTTCACAGATTGAGGTTGAGTCTTCATAGCTTAGTTCTTACAGAGTTCTAGTGTTGTTTTTGAATTTTTGTCTAAAATCCAACTGGATGCTGACCTTTTGCAATTCTCTTTTTAGAGAAGTGACCTCAGCCTCTAGCTTCTCGCATTTTTATTCCTTTTTTTTCAACTACCTTGTTATGTCCGCTTCCAATTTGAATAGTAGTTCCTGTAGATATTTGTTCTTCTTTCTTGATTTCTTCAATTCTTCCAAGGCACTGATTATTTCTCCTTCAAAATATACTTCAGTCATTCCTTCATCTTCTGATTCCACGTTTTTTAGGTATTCTCCGTTAGTCATGAAGATTTTTTCCTGTATATACATATTCGTGCAAAGACCTATCTTCGAGTTGTTAAACTGTTACTAAAGACACTTGATTTGATACCAATTGTTGGAAATCTTATTAATATTGAGAGGGGGGATGAATCAGTATTAAGCATAGTTTTTAAACAATTTTCACTATTACCAAATTCAAATAGTACTTATATTATGTATTCACCATAAATGTCATTCATTAATCAACACATGCATAAGACACAGAACACAAAGATTTGAAGTGGAAACCCAAACGGGAGAAAAACACAGAATGCTTTCTTATATAATAAAGGTTACATTCATGGGAAGCACCAACTTCCAAGATTCTCCAGCACCGACTGGAAGGAGGCTCCAACACCCTAATGTACAAGCTTCAACCTGAAGGAAGCACCAACTCCATCATTTATTAGCACCAACTGGAAGGAGGCACCGACCCCCTGATTTACAGGATCCAGCCTAAAGGAAGATGAAACTCCTTGTCCTTGCCCCATCCTGCTACCCTGGTATAACTGTAGAAGGTATTCTTACTGTCTTTTGATCTACACACACTTCAGACTTGTTGCATTACTTTCCTTAACGCGCACCTGCTATATGCTCTGTTCTACGCAACTGTTGTACTTTATCATCAGTTCAACTCATACATTGTTTTAGTGTTACACACTGGTTCTCATACTTCATATACTTCTGCGATCTACGTGTTGTTCAACATATTGTTCTCTTTCTACGCATCTGCAAACTCATCCACTTCTGCTCATTATTTACTTACTACTCTTTTGTTCTTGTGCATTTGTCTCATATACTATATCATCTTGTGCATCATTTGTCATGCTTCTCTTCTATTCTTGCACACTTTTCTCTCTACTGAATCATCTTGTTTCGGATCAATGAGCCATTGATACCCCAATAATTCAAAGCTTTCTAATTCAAAATACTATCTCGTGTTCATATCCAAGATTACTTTCCACTCAGTAACTTGGATTCTTATTTATATTCGACTTGTTCAGATGATGTGTCCCCAAGTTGGACGATAGAATCCCTTCTTCCTTTCTTCACGGTAAAGATTACCCATGCATCTGCCACTTGTCTTGATCTGCGCAACTGAGGTATCATGACTTGTGGGTCTTGCGCACATTAGTTCCTTAGCATAGTGGGACTTGCGCACATTAGTTCCTTAGCATAGTGGGACTTGCACCCTTGGGAATCACTACTTGTTAGGTCTTGCGCCCTTGAGGTACCATTGCTTGGTGGGTCTTGCGCACTTCCAAGACTTGAGACTCTTTCTCACTTCCGATACTTGTCCAACCAACTTTTAAGTACCATGAATAGATGGATTAAGGACTTGCACAGACAGTTCTTTATGTACTTCTTCAAACTGGCACATGGACACTAAGTCCTCTTTGACATCAATGACAACCAAAGTTCAACAGTCCTTATTTACTACGACTCATGAATAAAATAAAAGCGCTTCTATGGTTTTCTCCTAGTTGGATTTCCATGTAAAATCTTGTTGTTCAATGTGTGTGAATGATGTTATGACGTGTTGTACTATTTTTTCATAATCTGCATAATAATGAACAACTGTTGTTTAATGTGGAAGTTTATGAATGACATGGATACTACGTAGTTAATGAATATATGTCGTGGTTATTCAAAGTACTATGTGTGGAATATTTATGATCTATAAAAGCTATAGAATGTTATGTTTGTTATGGTTCTATCACACCCCTTCGCTACTACATAAATATGTTTCTTGCAGTTCACATTGATACCTTGGGTGAGACTTTACCTACTTTGCAGGTGATTCCGAAAGGGTTGGTATCTTGGGCTTTGTTTTTGATTAGTTGAGTGAACCTGGGTCGAAGTAGAGTTGCGCCAACAAATGGTTTTGTTGACAGGACCAGGATCTGTGTTGAAAGGGGATGTGGCATATGACTAACCCCAAAATTAAGGACTAGATCGATAGGAAGCTAAGAGAGTTTGTTAAATACCATAATAGAGATCCACACCTTAATGGAGAAACATCGTTAGGTAAGTATGTTTTCTCATACATCCATGAAGTGTTCTTTGGTGAATTCCCTATCATATTGACTAAATGGTTAGTGAGGTTAACATTGCAAAAGAGTTTCTTTCAAGGGGTGAACCTACAGTTTGGACACCTGAGCTAGTCCAGACCCTTAAGGGTGTCAACAATAAGACATCATGTGATGTTGATTATTGGTTGGATAGTATACTGGAGGGATATATTATGTATTTTTCTGTAGACACTATAAAATATTACAATTCTGCTGAACGAGAGTTATGCCAAGGACCGCGAGGTAAGTACCTGAAATCCTTAAACTTGTGGATTAAAATGCTACTTTGTGAAAAAGGGGCCATGAGGAGGAATTCAATGCGCAATCTATTTGTGCGCGGTGGTTCGAGATGTCAGTAGGGCATGGTATGCGAGTATGTTGTAAGGAATGAGCTGACATGAAAAGGAAAGGAGACAATAAGATGGATGAAGAGTGTGGCATACTGGGAAGTGGGAGAAGATTCCAGACAAGAAAGAGAAGGAGAGCTATGACAAGGAGAGAAGGTTGTAGTGTGACCAAGGGAAGGAACTGCAAACCAGTACCATAGCTCCGAGGAAGAACCTATATATCCATCTCAGGACAAAATTTTTGACATATGAATGACCTTGCATGCATATCCAGAAATTGAGTTAAGAGCTACTATTTCATAGCAGCTTATACAAGCAAGTACTAATAATACTAGTAGTTAGAACAATACTTCAACTAGTGTCAAAGTTCTAAGTGTTGGTCCTTAAGTGTCGATTCAGTTAGTACCCCCTAGGAGAAGGATGGTTGGGGATGATATGAAATTGCCTATTTTTCATGGAAATGGGTCATAGGATCCCGAACAACATTGGTTTTTGTGTGATGTTGTATGTATTCTTAAGAAAGTGCAAGACAACAACATAAAAAGAGCGCAACTATTTACGATGTTTCGAGGTTGTGCTTTATATTGGTTCATGATTTTTTCCAAAGTAGCTACTGGACAACCACATTATACCTTAGAAGAGATTACGGATGCACTGGTTTATGAATTGAAGAAGACAAAATCCAAGTCGCAGTGCATTATAGAGTTAGAGGAGATCAAGCAATTAACAACGAAGTTTGTTTGGTATTTCGACTAGAGGTTGAAGATGTTGATGGCTCGTGTAAAATTTCAGATGACATATGTTCAACACAAGGAATGGTTTATATCCACTATGTTGCCATATATTTGGGTTCCACTGATGCAACAGAAGATTGCGTCACATACTTAGGCCCTTGAATTGGCTATGAAACTAGAAGCATCACCTGTTGGAGAAATTGGAGCAGGAATGGATCAAATCCAGTCGTAGCTAGTGAAATTATCATTACAGATCCAAGACATCAAGAAAGGAAAAGACAAAAGAGAAGAATTATGGTGTACCATGTGTAAAGAGGAGCGCCATTATAAGGACCAATGTACATCCTTTCAGGAATATATAGCTATCGGAGCTACTAACCCGTTGAATCATGCATCTATAATTTGGTGTGGGATTTGTCAGACTAGGGGGCATTGACAGGAGGAATGTTATCTATTGCAAAAATAGTAAGTACCCCTAAAAATCTAATTTGAAAATTATGTAGATCAGTTGATCATGATGAAAAATATTGCCGGACATATCAATTACTCTCAAAACAAACAGTCGATGCCTATATAATGAAAGGGGAGGAGCACAATGAAGAAAGTGGTGATGAATTTAATCAAGTGATGGTTTTCGAGAGTGAGGAGGAGGAGGATTTGGTCGAGGTAGAGGTAATTTCATTTGTTATAACTATAGACAACCAGGACATTTAATGAGAGATTGTACAAACCCATGTTTGACATGTACCTATTGTAGGGCATTGGATCACACTATTGAATATTGTCCACAACTCATAGAAAAATGGCAAGCAAAAGGAAATCAAAACCAGAACCAGAATGTTCAGAAGATCTCAACAGATCCTAGATAGCAGCTGCTGTGAATATTTAATTAATATTATTAATTATAATTTAATAGATTATTAGGTTATTAGTAAAAGGTCGTAACCCTTCGTTACGATTGCTCAAGCCCTATAAAGGCGAGCTTATTGTAATTTTATAAGCATCATCTAATATATTATTCTTATTTATCATTCAATATGAAAGTCAGATTCGACTATTAACAGTCCAACATGATACGGTTGCTGCATTTGGTATCAGAGCTCGGATTCGGCTCCTTCGACCTGAGCTCGGATTCGACTCCTCCTACTATTGAGCTTGGTTTCGGCTCACTTATCCTCATTCTCTCTACCCATATTACACATCTTCTCTCCACTCTGCATCTCCGTTTCCCTTCCCTCACCTTGCGCTTCCACGCTGTTCTCATCCTTCTTCAAACCAGCATCCACAGCCCTGCTCCAATGCTCCACCACCATCCGCCACCACTCAATCAGCGCTCCACGCTCCCTTCTCCACACGCCCACCCTCCATGACCCCCGCGCTCCCCCCTCTTCAACTTACTCCTCCTAACCGCTCACACTGCTCTCCTCCACGAGACACACCTTCCCCATGCTGTACATCCCCTTTCACTTCAATCCATCCCCATAACACTCCAATCCAGCTCCTCTACACCATCAATGTATGCGCCCTTCCTACTTCCACCGCCTCCACACTCCACTCTTCATCCTTCCACTTCTTGCACATGCCCCATTCCTGTCACCTCTCTGCACCTCCTCTACCCAGGCATAGTTCCCTCATCACCACACTTCATCGAAGCACCTAGCCGCACACACTTCCTACGCTGTTCCCACACCATTTTCTCCAGCACCCACGCTCATCCCTCTCCCCAAATCCTGCTCCGTTTTCCCTCTGCCATTGCCTACGCCTCTGCTCCATGCACAACTCCCTCGTCTACGCCCTCGTCCACTCTTGCTGCTACTGCAAGCCCTCCAGTCACGCACTCTTGCGCCCTGCTCTCCCGCTCTGCTGCACTTCCCTCGTTGCTCCTCATTGCCAGCTCCCCCTCCATAATTATCCCTTCCGAGCTCCCTCTACCCTCCCTCCGTCTGTCCTCCCTGTCACCTTGTCCCCCA
The DNA here is from genome assembly GCA_027924585.1 of Larix kaempferi. NCBI lineage: Eukaryota > Viridiplantae > Streptophyta > Pinopsida > Pinales > Pinaceae > Larix > Larix kaempferi. The sequence goes on along the minus strand of BSBM01000063.1, from coordinate 5,556,627 downwards.
GCCTTCGCCCTAGCCCAGCACCTCCCCTGCTGTGCATCCACCCTCGCCCTTCTCTTCTCTGCGTCCATTCTCACCACCGCACCGTCATCCCACGACCTGCACAAAACAATAAAACAATAAATATTATAATATATATATATTCAAATATATTATAATTATAATATTTCATTTGTTTTATTATATTAAATAATAAAATAAATTTTTTATTATATAATAATTAACTATTATTTAAAAAAAAATTAAAACAAAACAAACTATATACAAAATATTATATAGTTTATGAAAAAATAATAATAATATTAATTAATTAATATATTATTATTCAAAGTTCGCCTCAAAATCCAGAATAGCCTTTTACAAACATCCATGGCATCTTATAGTAAGAGTGACGAATTCATAGATCTCCTTGAGGAAATCCTTAAGGACATAGATGAAATAAATAAAACTATGGACGAAACATTTAAAGTAAATATAGATGGAGGTGAAAATCACGTAGAAGAAGCCACCCAAGTTGATGAAAAAAAGGAAGATAGAGTAGGCCACTATGTCATCCCTGATGAGAGTAATGGCATCAATCAATATAGCATGCAATACAAAGATATAACATACCCTAGTAATAAGGGAATTGACAACGAAATAATTAACAAGGAGAAGGATGATCCTAACTAAGATCATAATGAGAGTCAAGCCAGTATCATTGACAATAAGGACGATCCATACAATGACAAAATATGGATCCTACAATATGCAAAGGAATCCAAGTCAAAGGAATCAGATATTGTAGATTCATCTTCTACCTTAACTCTTCTACCACCCTGGAGAAACCTAAATGTAACACTATCAGGTGACTTTGAGTGTGAGAAGCCTCACGAAACACCACTTCTCGAGATAACTTGTAAGGATAATCAAATGAAAACATTACGTGATGACATCCTAAATATCGTAGGACAAGCGACTTCTAAAACAAGGCTTGATATGGTTAGTCACAAAAATACTCCTCGTATTCATGTACAAGGAAAATGGGATAACAATAATAAACATAATGGAGTACAAATTCAAGTTACAAATGAAAGGAAGATGACAAACTATTGTGTAAATACCAAGCACATACCTAATACCAGTTCTAAAAAAGACATAAAAGAAGTAATGACATTGTTTCAACACAAAACGAGAATGAAAAGACGACAACAATAATCTAAGCTTTGAGGACAAAGCTTTTCTAAGGGGAAGGCAATGCTGTGAATATTTAATTAATATTATTAATTATAACTTAATAGATTATTAGGTTATTAGTGAAAGGTCATAACCCTTCGTTACGATTTCTCAAGCCCTATAAAGGCAAGCTTATTGTAATTTTATAAGCATCATCTAATATATTATTCTTATTTATCATTCAATATGAAAGTTAGATTCGACTATTAACAGTCCAACTGGATACGATTGTTGCAGCAGCATCTAACTGTCACTATTGTTACAAGAGGAGGAGATACGACAGGAAAATATAGAGAAATATGTGGTGATCTACGTGACCCTAGAATTAGGCCATCCATGCAGCAGATAGTACCATTTGATGTCCAGAAGGAAAAGCAGACTTTTTTGGATGAAAGGAAAGAATTCATTATGACACATAAAGGACCTTTGACATCTGCACCATCATCGGTCTTCAACAAAGATTTTATGTATGATATGCCACCGTGCTTCGACCGGTCAACTCCAAAGTGAAGTCCAGGAAAGGTAAGTGCACTTAAATTTTTTCTAAGGAACTATCTAGACCTAGTTAAATATGAAACTACCTTAAGGGATTTGCAGAGTTTAATTGATGAATTAGAAGGAGAACCCCTTCAGGAAAGGGCTCTAAATAATTTGCAAAAGAAGGTAAGAACGAGAAGGGAACTGCAACTTAGTGTGCAGATTGGGGACTTCGACATGGATTTCATTATTTTATATCTTGGGTCAGATGTGATTGTCATTACTAGAAATACATGGGAAGCTATGGGAAAACCCAAGTTGGTATGGTTACCAATCCAGTTAAGATTAGCCAATCAACGGAAAGTAATACCGTTCAGAAGAATGGTGGGTGTCTATGTCGAAGTAGATGGACTACGAATCTACGTTGATTTCGAAGTTATATAGATAGTGGATGATACCAACCCATACCCTACACTTCTTGGTATCGATTGGGAAATTGAAAACCAAAATATCATAAATATGAAGAAAATATTAATGACATTCGAAGGAGGGGATATCAGAGTTGTACCACCTTTGGATCCTTTGGAGGGTCTGAGGTATGTCAAACCCGTCCGCGAAGAATACAATGTAGAAGACTTCGAAAATATTTATAAAGTCATTTCGAGAATGGATGATTATGTCAATCCAACAACGGATGGTACCTTTGTTGATGTATATGTAACTTCAGAATGTATTTCACATATATGTATATTATTCCTATAGAGATGGTATTATTCCTCTATAAGGAAGTGTCGTCATTTATATTGTAAATGTCATAACTTATACTTGATGGGTTATTAGACCACCTTGTTGGGGTCGGCCCTGTATAAGTCATGTGGGTCAAAGGGTTATTAGACCACCCTATTGGGGGTCGGCCATGTGGGTCGAAGGGTTATTAGACCACCCTATTGGGGGTCGGCCCACTCAGCATTATGTTATGTGGTTAAGTTCGAGCCTACATGAGTTAGGTAAAAAGGCAAGTCAAGTCAAGTATAAATAGAGTGCGGGAGGCACTCTATTTGCTCACTCACTTCTCACACATGCACTCAAGGAGGAGTGGCACTTTTATGGAGGAGGAGGATCTGCTGCTAGGTTATGTCTATCTCTCATGGTTGTATCATTGCTCTATTTATCTCTGAGGAAGTTATTGGGGTTTTTCACCTTTATGGTTTTCCCCAAGTAAATCTTTGTGTCTCTTGTGTGCTTGCATTATTGTCTCCATGATTGATATGTTGTAGATATGCTGTACATGTTGTTCTCTCAGTTAAGATCCTAGATCAGATTGAAGTAAATTCTGAAAATTTAACAACCTTGAGTTGGAGAAGCATTAGCTCATGTTCATCCACTAGTACAAAATGAGAAATTAGTGACAAAAACTGACTAAAATTTGCATATAAAGGACTATTTTTCAATTAGCGACTATTAGTATCTAATTTGTAGTACCTTATAGCTGGACTAACTTAGTCGTATTTATTTTAGTCATTAATAGTTTGTTTATTTAGTCGTATATTTGGTCATTGATTTAGTCATTAATTGCCATAATTAATGACCAAATATACGACTAAATAAAACAACTATTAATGACTAAAATAAATACGACTAAGTTAGTCGAGCTATAAGATACTGCAAATTAGCTACTAATAGTCGTGTATATGCAAATTTTAGTCGCTTTTTTAGTCACAAATATATCATTTGTAGTAGTCATTTATATCTATTTAGTAGTTCATATTCATTTTATAAATGACTAATTTAGAATTTTTATATTATTTCATTTTCTTTCATTATTAATCAATATAAACGACTAATTTAGTCGTTTATTCATTTTATTTGTGTTCATTATTAATCAATATAAATGAATTAGTACGATATTGTGACTAAATTAAAAAAAATGCCATACAATATTCATGATCATCTAATATGAATACACGTGTGAATCATGAAAATTCACATTAGTTATTACAACACTAAATAATATCAAGTACAAACATATATAATTTCAACCATATAAATTATATTATATGAAATGTCAGTATTACAATATATATGAGTTTCCAACAAAATATCCATTAATGGAATAATACTAGTCCACGAAAAAAATGTCTCCATACTTTACATGAAAATCATTTGCATCAATGACTTTTCAAAATATTACAATGGCCACTGAGTGAAACCTTGGCAATGCCCACAGAAATCCAATGATTCCCCTATTGTCATTTAATCAACACCCACTATGCTCTCGCACATGTTTCTTCCCAGCATGTGTCCTCTATTTTCTTTGAATTCCTTTCCTCTTCATATGTAGAATCCATCTTCTGACTCTATGATTTGAGACTTCATATTTTCCATCCTTCAGAAATTCGACACTACAAAGGTGAAGAGACAAGGTATCAATTAATACCGAATTAACGAATGTTGCAAAACACCTATGAAGTGAAAAGACGAGGTATTAGTTAATACTAAATTAAAGAATGCTGCAAAACACACTACTAACAATACCAAAACTTTGTCATGAAGGACATGCACGGAAATTGTTCATTCCCAATATAACAACAATAAAAAAATACTAAAAACGAATGCACAGTTAGCTCATAAAAGAACAATGTTTAGATTAACAAATAAAAGACTTCTTTTCAAAATTGAATATCATGGTTGGTCATCCTTTTGGCATAACATCATCAAACTTGCCTAACTGTAGTGTATTTTCCAATAAGAGATGTTTCAAACGATCTCTCCAATCTGTTGAATACCACAATGCCCAAAGGACCATATAAAAGTCAGCTGATTTATTTCTCCCGATCATTTGTTGTAAAACTAACACCATGCAAATAATTGTTAAAAATTCAAACAAAAAGAAAAGTGGTCAACCAATATCAAGAAATCAGTGCTTACTTCAATATTTCTTGAACAACTTTCATTACTTCAACGGAGTTTGTCTCCGCTACTTGAATATTTCGGGAAAAAAAGGCATAAGCAAATGCATTGTACAAATTGCTAAAAAGTTAGATTCAACAAGCTCAAGGAAGGATCGATGTATAAGAGAAATACAAGAAGAAATTAGAACATATTCACTATTGGAATGGTGAAATATTCATTTCTCCATTTCAAAACAAGAATCAATTATTCACAACTTAAGGTACATGCAACTATTTTTCATCGATTTTACATTATAAAATACCATGCAAACACTGATATTCCAATCTCCATATGTTCTATTCAATTTAACACGACCCATTTAATACACTCATATCTTACATCTTATCATTTCCATGTATTACCTATTTACTTATATACCCACTATCCACCTCATACACAAATTCCATCAATCCATAACATTTTTTTACCAATAAATGAATTCCTACAAGACACCACATAAGGGTCAAGCTACAAGTTTCTTAGTGCAAACTTCTACAGGAGTGTCCACCTACAATATCTTATGGAATTCCATAAAAAACTTGAGCTACAGGAATACCATGTCTCGACCACCTACAAGAAGCTACATAAGACTGAAACTACAACTAGTGTCTACACAAGACTAGACCTATAGCCACTACCATGTCCCAGCCTCTATAGGAAGCTACAAAAGATGAAATCTACAGCCTAGATATCATAGAATCAAACACATAAAACTAAGGGTTTACTACATGAACATATAGATTTTAATATCCCAAACCCAAATCACTATTCAACATAGAAGAAGGTTTCCAAACTCCATGGTTTCACTTCATGCAAATAATTGAACCATCCGAATGAAATTCAAATATTTCCAATCATAAATGTAACAAGATTAAATGTATGTCACATTTACTTGTTTTAAGTGATGATATTTTTAGATTGTCATGCCATATCCTATGGTTGTCTAACCTCACACTTTTATTTTTGAGATCCATCTCACAATACATATCATTACCCCTTGTCAACGTGGTCATTGAAATTTAAGTTGGGTCAAAATAACTTTGTGTGGAAACACAAAGTATGTGACACAAATTAGTGAGATTCATTCAAATGCCATGATCAAAGAAAGAGTGTGAGTTTTATTTTTTTTAGAAACCCTAAGCTTGAAAAAGGAAGCATGTGTTTTCTCAAGCATTTTTTGCAACCAAATAAATTTTATACCATTAGTGCACCAACAACATCGGCACCAAAGAGGTAGGAAATGAAGGATATTTTTATTATCTAATTGTTAGTTGAGGATTTCCATTGGGGAAAGGTAATATTTACAAATATCATAGGGAAGAAGTACAAGATAAAGGAGCTTTCAACACTACAACTATGGATACATCTCAAAATTTACAAGTGATAATGATCAGTAATAGACACTGATAGTTGAGGATGATCGTATCCTATTAATCTATTTGATCTCAAATACTTCATCTATTCAATCATCATAGACAATTCAAATAGAAATGGGGATCTGATCTCAAGTCTTTTTCTTTTTTTTAGTGTAGAAATATACATTGATTGTGGTATCCTTTAAACATGTCATCTGTCACTATTGAAGTGTTATGTGAACATAGACCTTCAGTCCTACCTATTTCACAACTTTCCAGTGTTAAAACCAAATTCAAAAAAAGGAATCATGCCAATACTTGGAAACGTTACTCTAGCTTTCTCAAGAGAGAAGATTAATAAAATCTAAAGGCTTTTGTGCTTACCAAAAAATACAAAGAGGATACTCCATATCATGTTTAGTGGATGAATTTGAGGTCCCAATTGAATCCCGGACAACATCCATTCAAATGTCATCATCTGGATTTTTTACTTCTTCCAACCCACCCCCACTTGAAGTTGAAATTGTGCCAAAATGAAAATTTTATTTCGCTGAATGTGTTTGATGAGTGCCACTTGCTTCAACATAAGCATTCATTGTTCTTGGAGGATCAATAAGAAATACAAGAGCACCATAATCATGTAGCACTCATATAGAGGGTTAAAATTCTCACTCTTGCTCTTGGAGTCTGCTTAAGAATCTAAATTCTACTTCTACAATAGGCAATAAAGGCCTAATAAAAAATCCCATTCAAACCTTCAACATAGAAAGATAATACCAATCCTGAGCAATCACTAATGTGCAAAGTCTAGTGATATTAACTATTGAAAGCTGTGAAATAGTTCAAATGAAAATGACAAGCATATCATAGTTTGCTTGAGGTTGAATACATTAATATCCACTAGGGAATCAAACTAATTACTATTTTCTAAAGCCATGAGTTGATTTCAACATAGTAAAGGTATCTTGAAAATCTACAACATTTCATTCAATATGAAAAACAAGAACACTTGCTACATGGTGCTGGAATTGCTCTAGATTCTTGTGATACTCTTCTTGCCACTTGAGATATGTGTCCCTTTCCTCCTACATCCCTTTTCCTAATGGAACAACAAAATTGTAAGTAACTCACAAAGCAAAAAAAACATTATATGCAAAAGATATGAACAAAAAAAATTGTTGGCACGAGAAAGTGTATTGAGCCAATTGATGACACACAATTAACTGTTAGTGAACTGTTGTGACAGAAACATGTAATTTTAATATTTTATATAAAGATGACATGGAACTTAGAAACCAACTTAAAAAATGATAAACTCTACAATTCCTTACACAAGAGAATCTATTCAAAAAACATCAACCATCTAAATATTCTAGTAAGCAGAAGATGAGATGTGTATGCCATCTCAGTTGTTATCTTGTTTTTAAAACTTATTGTGTATGGAATAATTCCAAATTATTTACTAACCTTGACACTAAATTGATTGAGACCCACGCATAAAAATGGGCAAGAAAATAAGACTATATTTGTAAGGCATTACAAGTAGAGAGCCGCGGGTTCATAAAAGGATAATTGTCAAAACATGGTAAAGTTAAAAATGGTATTAATAATTTTGTGAATATACGAAAGGAAAAAACTAATATTTGCATCATGGCATGGGAAAAACCATAAGACTATTCATAAGACATTACTAGTAGAATGTTGGGACCCACAAAAGGATGACTATCCAAACATGGGAAAGTTAATGATGGTGTCAGATAATTTTGGAAACATACAAAAGGAAAAAAACTAAAAAACTTAGAATTGCATTGTGGCACTGCAAGGGCTGCAATTTCAAACTGAGACAACAACATTAGCAATGCACATCCACATAGTTGAAGAAATTGCATCGTGGCATCGCAAGGACCACAATTTGAGACCACCCACAAAAGGATGACTATCCAAACATGGGAAAGTTAATGACGGTGTCAGATAATTTTGGAAACATACAAAAGGAAAAAACTAAAAAACTTAGAATTGCATCGTGGCACTGCAAGGGCTGCAATTTCAAAATGAGACAACCACATTAGCAATGCACATCCACATAGTTGAAGAAATTGCGTTGTGGCATCGCAAGGACCACAATTTGAGCCCAAGACAACCAGATTAACAATGCATTTTCATAGTTAAATGCATGAAGAATATGCTTTGGGATAAGGAACATCCCATCATTATGTGATTGTAGAGTTTTTGAAGGTTCCCTCAATAACTTAGTAGTTGAGAAACACTATACATCATTAAAAATTGAAAGGGCCTTTCAACTACTTGAACATATGATTCTTATCAAGCTTCTAACATATAAAATATTACAACATCATCATATTTCTAGAAGTACAACTATCCAGTAGAATAACTAGAACACAATGTCACAAAAGCTACACAATCAACATACATTCACATGGGTAAGATATTGTCCTTCTACCAGCTAGCACATAGATACACAATCAATAACAATTAGGCTACAGAATCTCATCGTTCTGTGATTACAAAGTTGTTGAATATGTATTCTAATGTTAATTAACAGCCTGGCAATTTACACCTCAAATATTAAGAAAGGTCTCTCTACAAACTGTAACATCCATATCTATGAACTCATCAACAATATACTTTCAAGTATGTTCAGCTGTTGTCGAGCAGTAAACTAGTGGGCGTTTACCTCAATTGCCCCAGGTTCAATATATTCTCAGTGGTTTTGGTGCTTTCACCTTCTCTCAACTACCAGAAAATCCTCAGAGCGACGCGTCCACCTAAAAAATGGGGAGTACCTGTTTAAAAAACATAATGTACTTTAAGGAAGAAACTACATAAAGGGACTTATGTAGCCAAAAAACACACTTTTTTGAATGGTTGTGGCTAACACAAAAATCTCAACTAAAAACCCTTGGCTTCGATGGTGCCTGCACTGGTAGTATTTTCAGATACAAAACTAGAAGAATAGAATTAATGCAGAAAGCATATTCAAAATCATATCCCAAAATTAGATGTCATTTAAGGGAAATCACCATGAACTCTACTGACATACATACATTTAACTTTTGGGGCACTAATTTATAAAAAATACTAAATAACCATGCTTCCAACAAGACGTAGGTAGACATAGGTAGTTGTAAGGAATTACTAAATATCCATAATTCCTCATACTAGTACTCATAACTAGTGAGGGAGGTAGTTTGTATTTCAAGCTTTCTTTGATTCTTCGGAATAACAGGAAGGTGATTTTTCCGTTGAAAGAAAAAACTAGTGAGGGAGGTAGTTGCAAATATGACAAGTAAACAACCATCAGTCTGGGAAGTAAATGTTATGACAAGTAGGTGGATAACCACTTTTTCTGTCACAATCAGAATTCTTGAAAGTAACAGAAAAAAGTGGGTATCCACCTACTTGTCATAACATTTACACCTGACTTTCTGAGAACAAAACTATTGATTTCAATGAACTCAGTTAACCATATTTAACAAACCCTTCCACTAAGAAGATAAATTAAAACAATATAATTGACTAAGCATACCAATCACACAAATAGAAACAGAACTTGGGAAAATGTACCTCTCGCCTATGTATCCGATCCATTTCTAAAAACAGATCGAGCATTGAACATTTATATTGATGATTGAGTTCTTGTGATAAAAGACTTGCTGCATGAAGCATATCATATGTTCTAGTATATGTTGGAAACGCCTCGCACCTGCAATAAAAAAAACCAGATCAGAGGTTAAAAGGACTTAAAAATATAACAAGGTACTGCATTTTTTATAAGCAGCTATTTGATTTTCATAAAATTTAAATTGCATTCCTTGTGCAAGACGTTTCTGAATTATATGTCTAATTTGACTTCAGCCTCCAACTTAATTTCCCTTCAATAAACCTGCTTGATTAAGTTCTAAAATGGTAATTTTCTTTGAAACAAGAGCCTTCATCAAGCAATCTAATTTTGAAATGTAATCAATAATCCGAAAAATCCATAAAAGAAGAAAACTGTTGTGTGAGTACACAATCTAGCTCCCTCACATTATGAACCTACGAAACCAAGAATAAGATAACTCAGATCCCAAGTAGCAGTTCCATAAACAACTTAACTGCAGGAAATGACATAAGACAGAGAAGGAAATAATGCCTCATGTGCATGAAAACATGTTAATAACAAGAATTTACAAGGTAAAGAAGCAGATTGGAAGATCCCCATCACCGTAATAGATGAATAAGTATCAACTTAGAGCCAAATGGAACTTATAACTACCAACATAGAGATCTTGTAATTATAGAGTTCACTAACATTCATATTTGAATAAAATAGTTAACATGAAAGCTAGGAATTGAGATTCCATCTTGTAATAAATAAAGATATCGAATCATATGTAAACATTCGAAATAATGGATACATTTTGTATCAAACTCTCCATATAGTTCTTTGAATTCTACTAAGATGTGAATATATTGGTCACACGAAAATGCATCAGGTGTCTCAGGAAAATTTTGATACAAATGCGTACAAACATACACATACTTGTGAGCTAATGGTTGATTTAAATTAACAAAAATACTTTGTAATTTTAATTTCCCTCCAGCATGTCCACAAAACAGATCACCCCCATTATGGTCCAGATAATTCACTAGAAAAGAGATATGTAATCAATATTATACTTTTCATTTGGACTGAACAAACCTCAACCAAGGAAAAAATCATATAATCAGATATTCGATATCCATTTTTCATTGAATATTTTTCATCAAAACTTTGGCTTGCAATAGGACTCCTACTCTCAATGTCAAATTATTTTAGCTTCAGTGGAAAATTTGTACTTTCATTGTCCAGAAAATTTTGCAAAAAGAAAAAAACAGGATTGAATAGTTTCTACTATAAACGTTGCTACCTTTAGATGGAATGCATCATAAAAAAGAAGTCTTACCTGAAGATGGGTTTTTGTGTGCAATATATGAATCAACTTCAGTGTCTGCAGTGTTCTTCCAAAGCAGCAATTACATGGCATTTTTCCAACTTATATATATTTGTTTGATCTTTTTATATTTGTGCTTCATGAGGGATATTGTACTTTATAAAGAAATATCGTTGAGTCTTCTGCGTCTAGGGATGGATCGAAATCCAGATACCCCTCTCCCCGATTGTACGAATCTGGCCAAAGACATAGCGAACAACACCTTTGAGTTTCTCAAACTTTTCTGGAGGGAACATTGTGATATTGTCTACGACTACAATGTCTCGAATTCTAGTGAATCTTATTCTTCCTCTTCTTCATCCTCACTTTTGATGCCGAAATATTTACCAGGAGGAAGCTGGATTGAATCCAAGTCAACATTGGACAAATCGATGTTAAGCTACTGGATATCATTCCCTAGGCGATGGAAGGCACTGGTACACGCATCTCCATGGTCTCCATCCTTCTAAACTCTTCAGCTACTGCTGCAACAACATGAGTCGATATCAAATCCTCTTTGAAGCTAGGAAACGCGTGCGTAGTTGGATGGATTCTACCAGAGCTTGGCTCATGATGCGTAGATGGATGGATTCTAGGAGTAGAATTCAGTTCATGAGAAACTACAATATTACTACCATCAAGAGCATAATTTTTATTTGTTTGGTGATACTTAGATCGATTTCCCCTTGTTCAAATTCAAGCAAGCACTAGAAAGATTGTTAAAGAAAAAAAGCAAGAGAAATCAATCGAAATTGGTACCTCTTACCTGTACTTGATCTCTATAAATTTCCGGCCTAATTTAGGGATAATGGTTCACAACTTGCCATCTTCCTCGGCTAAATCTGGAGCTATACAAGTCCCATTGATATATGTGAGGTTTCATTGGAAAATCCATGGAGATGGTTGATCCGGTTGAAATACAAACATTATCTAACATTATCTGGTTTTGGGTGTCGATGTAGACTTTCTTGGATCGGGATGCCTCAACTTGCATTTTGTCTATGAGTTCCTCTGTAGCCATAGTTGTTTGCACTAAGGGGCTGTAGTGGGTACAAGAAGGATATGGATCTGAGAATGATGGCTTGCTGGAGTGAAATAGCAAGATTTATGGCTACATCATTGCAAACCTTCCTTCCTTGAGTAGAAACAATCAAGATCTGGTTTGTGTCATTGTAAACCCCTACTTTGTGGGCTCTCATATCCAGCCTTTCCCGCCTAATTTCATTGTGTTCGTTTAGTTGTTTTTGTTTTTTATTTATTTTATTAATATTACATATAATACAATATTTAATTATAATATGTTTATATATATTAATATTATTCCATATTATATGGTATAACCCATTAATATATTAATGTATTAACTATAATATAATTAACATATAATTACTTATATTATTTAAAATTAAGTATATTAATATCTATAACTTAAATATATTAATATTACATATTAATTGAATATATAATCATTATATGAACTCTTTATGCTAACTATATTATTTATATTATACATGTTTTTTATTTGAAACTTTGGGTCATTTTTCCTTTTAAATCTACTTGAACCACATCTGTGGTGCATCATTCAATAATTAGGAGCCAACCTCTCATGACACTGAAATGAAATGGCTAAGTGAAAGGGGGAGCATTTCTAATATTTTGAAGGTGATAGAAATAAAAAAGAATAAGGATGTAAGAAAGAGTGACGGAAATTTTAGGGTTAAGTACCATAGGGAAATGTTTTAACAAAATATCTTTTATCAATGGGCTGGACAATGGGTAGAGGGATGGGTCAAAAGGATTAAATATTGTTTATTTATTTTTTTATTAAATGTAAAAGGGAAGGGGTATGACTTAGGATAGAGGGGTTAAGGGAAAAATAACTTTTACATCATCATATTTGAAAATCCATGACAATGGAAATGAAAGGATTTTATATATTTACAAAAGAGGAGGGAGGCTCCTTTTTTTTACTTAAAAAAGGTCATTGGTTTTTTTTGCAAAGAGGTATGTCTCGTGGAAAATTTATTACATTCTGAACACAACCATGACAAGAAGACTAGAAGATGGGTAAAACCAATGAATTAAGAAGGACGCAAACTTGGTGAATTTCACTAAAAAGAAGTAAAATACTCTTTCTTGTCGAAACTTCAACCGACTGCCGAAAGGGTCAAACAATGACAATTTTTTTCAAACGAGATACATTGATGGCTAGGGTGATGAGCTAAACACGATGGTATAAAAAACAAGACATGAATATGTACAGAGTAGGAAACAACAAATCTCTGAAACTTTACTTAGCCTCTGCATTGGATGTCTTGAAAGAAGAAAATGTTGTTGAGTGACACAAGGGTCTCTGAATCCATCTGTAGTGTTAAAATCTAGTAAATTGTAATACTCATTTAGAAGAAAGGGGTCCCTGAATCCATTTGCGGTGTTAAAATTTAGTAGATTGTACAAATTCATTGTCAAAGTTGCAATTTTCCATTGTTGGGATGATACAACTAAAAATGACTAAGATAAATAACTAATTCATATTCTTAGTCATTGTTAGCTAGTCATATTTGTATTCATGTGACTAAATTAGTTAGTTACGTCAGTAATTTTTATTTTAGTCACTTGTTATTTAGTCGTAAATTTTATCCTATGACTAAATTAGTTGTTTATCTTAGTCATTTTTAGTTGGATCACTTAAAATTTCTCAATTTTAGTCCTTTATCCCTTGAAAAAACTGTGGTGACTAATGTTTTTAGTCGTCTAGTCACTTATCTCTCATTTTGTACTAGTGATCATACTCTAGGGAATCTCTAGAAAATTGGTAGAGCAGGATACACGAAGTGTCCACAAGGAGGTGTGCCAGTATTACAAAATCAGTCCACTGGGTTGGAAAAGAGGTATGTGATCTACCTACTTATGAAGGGTTTCCTAATTTAGATGTTTTCATTTCCTATTAGGAAATCAAGGTACCTGAGCAGAAAATAATATTAGCTCTAGATGTAGCATTAAAAGATATTCCGCCCAAGTGGCGGGCTGCCCATAAGGAGAAGATACAGGGTTGGTCGTTATGCAAAAGGCTTCTAGAAGTCATATTTGGAGAAGGAAACTATTGTAATAGAGAAAAATATATTGGGCTAACGAGTCCTTTAAAAAACTTGGCATCATGTGCTAAGGAACAGGAACATGTACATAAGATGGAGTGGGTCCATATATTTATCCATACCCTAGATACTATACCCCGGAATCAGTATACAACCCTGGAACTGCGACAAGGCACAACAAAATGGGATGATATGGCCATGAATTTTAGGAGAATGCTCAATTGTGAATATGAGAACCCATTAGTGGATGCAACTTTATATATTATTAAGACTGAAATTTACGAAGAAGTTCATGTGTAGTTACCTAATCTGCCATAGTGGACTATGACACTTGAGCAAGTGATGAAATGTTACAATATTACTGGAGATCCGGATGATGATATAAGAGATTTTCATATTCCAGAAACAGAAGGAAGCCAATATTGGGAGGGTCCTGAGATCACATCGGATAAATTTTCACAGCCGTTAAAGACAAAGAAGGTAAACATCGACTCAATTGAAAAACCTAAGTTTGCTAATATTGGGGACTATTGGGACAACGAGACCGTAGGTAAGCTTATTGACCCATTGCATGACTATCAAGATTTATTTCCTACCAAGTTCTTAGAAATGAAAGGCATTGTTGGTGATTTGGGAGAAATGAAAATTCCAATAAAGCCTGGTGTGAAACCTATTAAACAACACCCATATAGATTGAATCCAATATATAAGGAAAAGGTAAGAGCGAAGCTCGATAGGATGTTAGATGCAGGAATTATTGAGCCTGTCAAAGAATCTGAATGGATTAGTATAATGGTGGTCCAAGATAAAAAGATTGGTGATATTCAGATTTGTGTAGATTTGAGGAAGCTGAATCATGCTTGTCTACATGATCTGTTCCCGACGCCTTTTACAGATGAAGTACTAGAGAATGTGGGTGTCCAGGAGGCTTACTCATTCATAGATGTATTTTCTGGATATCATCAAATAAAAATAGCTAAGAACGGTCGACACAAGACCACATTTTCAATTGAATGGGATGCTATCAGTATACAATGATGCCCTTCGGTCTAAAGAATGCACCAACTATTTTTTCCCAGGTTGTGGCTAGAGCATTTAAGGAGTTCATCCATAAATTTCTGGAGGTATAATTCGACGACTGGACAGTCTATGGACTGTTGAAGAGCCATATTGAGAACCTCAGGTTGATGTTGGATCGCTGTAGACAATACCATATATCACTAAATTTAAAAAAGTGTATTTTTTTTGCTCCATTTGGTATATTGTTGGGTCATGTGGTTTGTAAACAATGTATGTTGATGGATCCTATGAAGATCGTCATTATAGTAGATTTTCCACCACCAACATCAATTCAGCAACTGAGAACAAATTTGGGCCATACAGAGTATTATAGAAATTTTATCAAGGGGTATGAACCGATTACAACACCAATGGAGAACCTACTAAAGAAGGATAGTAAGTTTCAGTGGAATGAGGAGTACTAGCAGAGCCTTGACATGTTGAGGGAGAAGATGGTGACAACGCCTATTTGAGTGTTTCCTAATTGGAAAAAAGAGTTTCATGTTCATGTTGATGCTTCATCCATTGGATTGGGTGCAGTTCTAGCTCAACTAAGTGAGGGATCCATTGATAATCCTATTGCATTTGCTAGCAGAAAATGATCTATTGCAGAAAGAAACTATACTACAACTGAAAGAGAAGGATTAGCTATGGTTTATGTGCTACAAAAGTTCAGGAATTATCTATTAGGGGGGGTTTAATTTTTGTATAGATCATTTTGCTTTGAGATACTTGGTCAACACGCCAGTGTTGGGGGGGAGAATCTGTAGGTGGATTTTACTATTCTAGGAATATGATTTTGAGATCATAGTTAGGCCAAGAAGGATAAATGCGGGACCTGACAATCTATAGAGGTTAGAAACAGGGGAAAAACTGGTTAACTTGGATGACAGCCTCCCATATGCGTAGCTGTTTTGGTCAAAATGGTAGATGACTACTTTGAAGACATTGTAATTTTTTTTACCATAGGTATGGCACCCATAGGGTTAACTATCAATCAAAAGAAGCACTTGGTTTTCAAAGAAACAGACTATCAACTAATAGCAGATCAGTTATACAAGCTAGGACTAGATGAAGTATTCATACATTGTGTTATGAAGCATGAGCGACCAATGATTTTGGCCAAAGCTCATGAAGGTGTTGCATGGGGCCCCTACGCAGGAAAGGCTACAACTCAAATGATACTTAGAGTCGGGATGTGGTGGCCTACACTCTATAAATATGATAAGGAATATTTCCAATCGTGCGATGTTTGTAAGAGAACAGAGAAACCATCTAGGAGGGACGAGATGCCATTAGTGCCATAGGTAACTTTGTAATATTTTGAGAAGTGGGTTTTTTAATTTGTGGGACTAATCAACCCACCTATGAAGTGAATGAGAGCACATTACATTATTACTGTGACAGATTAGTTGACTAGATGGGTTGACGCTGAACTGATGAAGGACTGTAGTGCTACAACTGATGTGAAGTTCTTGTTTCACAATGTAGTTACTAGATTTGGATTCCCATGAATGTTATTAATTGATCAGGGATCTCATTTTGTTAATAATACTATCGAGGCACTTACTCAAGAGTTCCAAATTTATCATCGCAAAAGTACTTTGCATCATCCACAAGCTAATGGCCGAACTATCGAAGCTTTCAGCAAAATCCAGGAACATGCTTTGACAAAGGTATGTAATTTTACAACAGTGTAGTCAATTCCAAGTTTCAGTGATTCCAACTAAATTGATATTGGGGGACCTGGAGAGCTGGAGAGTGTTGAAAAACCCTAACTCCTCATGTGTGTAATGTTGGTTGTGGAGCTTGATCTCCAGATTCAGAGATATATTATTCAGCCGTGTTTGTACCCCAACTTTATATGATAGGTAAAAAGGATTGTATGCTCACCCCAACGGGGTGGGGTGTGGGGGGGCAAAGCCTCCCCCCACCGGGGTCTAGGGGTTGTTTTATGGGCCCATGGTTTTGGGTAACCCGTGGTATTTTCCCATTGTATCTCCCTTATAAAAGAAAGACATTGTAACACGTCTAGGGTTGATGTATTAGGTTTTATGCATTGTAAAGATCTCTGAGATCAGAAGAGAGACTGTGAGACGGTGAAGAGGAAGTGTAGCGGTTGTGCTGCACATTGTATCCCTTCACTTTGTTGGACGGAATAATAATAAGGATTGGCAACTTCAGTGTGGACGTAGCCCAAGTTGGGTGAACCATGATATATCTATGTCTCTCTTGTAATGTGTATGTGTGATTATATTTGCATTTCTATTTATTGTTATTGCTCTGCGATCCTATTTTTCTAACAATTGGTATCAGAGTCAAAGGTCTATTTGGTAGATAAATTCGCAGGAAGCTAGGGTTTCTGGTTCGAGTGGGAGGAATGGCGGAAGAAGGAAAGTTTAAGGTCGAGAAGTTTAACAGCCAAAAATTCCAGTTATGGAAGATGCAAATGGAGGACTATATGTACCAGAAGGATCTATTCCTACCGTTGGGAGGAAAAGCAAAAAAATTGGCGGCTATGAAGGATGAAGACTGGGAGGTTCTTGACAGAAAGGCTCTAGGAACAATACGGCTGAGCTTGGCTTCGTTGGTGGCTTTCAATATCTCAAAAGAAACGACAACAGAGGGGTTGATGAGCGCATTGGGTAAGATGTATGAAAAACCCTCGGCCTCCAACAAGGTATTTCTAATGAAGCATTTATTTAATATGAAGATGTCTGAAGGGGGATCTATTACTGACCATTTAAATGAGTTTAATACGGTTACAAATCAACTAAGTTCTGTAAGTGTGAACTTCGATGATGAGGTTAGGGCTCTTCTAATCTTGTGTTCATTGCCAGAAAGCTGCAATAGCTTAGTCATGACTGTAAGTAACTCTGTCTCTGGTTCAAACACCTTGAAATTTGATGATGTTATTAGTGTTATTCTTAGCGAGGAAATGCGAAGAAAAAGCACAGGTGAGACATCAGGTAGTGCGTTGACCATGGAGAGCAGGGGAAGATAAAAGGAGAGAGGAAAGAGCCAAGGTAATCGTGGAAAGTCTAAAATGGGCAGATCCAAGTCCAGACTGGGAAAGATAGAGTGTTGGAACTGTGGAAAGAAAGGACATCTGAAAGAAAGTCTAAAATGGGCAGATCCAAGTCCAGACTGGGAAAGATAGAGTGTTGAAACTGTGGAAAGAAAGGACATCTGAAGAAAGACTGCAGATCTCTAAAGAAGAAAGGAGATGGACAGCAGGAAACTATCCAGGAAGCAAATGTAGCAGGTGATGTGTTACAAGATGCTTTGATTCTTGCATTAGATAATACTAGTGATTATTGGGTAGTAGATTCAGGGGCTTCATGTCATGCTACACCCCATAGGAAATATTTTCATGATTATGTTCTAGGCAATTTTGGACATGTTTTATTGGGTGATGATGAGCCATGTAAAATTGTTGGAATGGGTAAGGTATGGATAAAAGTTAAGAATGGAACTGATTGGCTGTTAAAAGCTGTTAGGCATATTCCTGCTATGAAAAGAAATCTGATCTCAACAGGGCAGTTAGGAGATGGCGGATGTCTATCTACGTTCAGAGAAAAGTGGTGGAAGATCACTAAAGTATCAATGGTGATAGAAAAAGGAGACAGGGTAGTTACGTTGTATTTATGTCCTCATAATACTGACCATTCTCTCTCTTTAGCTTCCACAGGAACATATACAACATTGTGGCATCATAAAATTGGCCACATGAGTGAGAAGGGGATGCATATTCTCCACTGAAGGAAGTTGTTGCCAGATTTGAAGCAAGTAAGTTTGGAATTCTGTGAGAATTGTGTTTATGGAAAACAGAAGAGAGTCAGATTTCTAAAGGTTGGGAAACAGAAGAAGAATGAAAAGTTAGAGTTTGTGCATACAGATGTATGGGGACTAGCTCAGGTACAATCTCTCTGTGTCTCTCATTATTATGTTACATTTATTGATGATGCAACTAGGAAAGCTTGGGTTTATTGCACTAGAAAAAAATCTGATGTGTTTGCTACTTTTAAGAAGTGGAAATATTTGGTTGAGAATGAGACAGGAAAAAGGTTGAAGTGTCTCAGATCTGATAATGGAGGTGAGTAGTGTGGCAAGGAGTTTGATAGTTATTGTTCATACCATGGGATTCGTAGAGAGAAGACAGTCCCAAGAACACCACAAGAGAATGGTGTGTCAGAAAGGATGAACAGAACGATCATGGAGCGTGCAAGGTGTATGAGACTGCATGTAGGGTTGCCCTTACAGTTTTGGGCGGATGCTGTAAATACTGCTGGCTGTTTATTTAATAAACAGAGGACCTTCAAGTGCTTTGGATGGTGGTATTCCAGAGGAGGCATGGATAGGTAAAAAGGTAAACTACTCATTTATGAGAACATTTGGTTGTGAAGCATTTGTCCATATTGATAAAGAAAATAGAACAAAGCTTGAAGCTAAATCCAAGAAATGTACCTTTATTGGATATTGGCTTGATGATTTTGGTTATCGCTTACGGGATTATGAAAATAACAAAATCATTAGGAGTAGAGATGTGATATTCAATGAAAATGTCATGTATAAAGATTAGTTGCAGGGAAAGAAATAGGAAAAAGAAACCACAGAGTACATAGTACTTGATAAAATTCAAGAAAATGAAGTTCCAAAGGTGCCAGAAAATCAAGAACAACAACAAGTACCTGAAACTCCTGCAACTGCAAGAAGATCTACTAGGTTAAGTAGACTCCTTGAATGATACTCTCCTTCAATGTATTATTTGTTGATGACTGATGCTGGTGAACCAGAATGTTATGAAGAAGCAATGCAGGTGGAAATTAGAAAGAAGTGGGAGCAAGGCATGAATGAGGAGATGGACTCATTGGTAGGAAACCAGACTTGGGATCTGGTTCAGCTGCCTGCTAGTAAAAGAGCATTGCAGAACAAATGGATTTACAGGTTGAAGGAAGAAGAAGGAGGTAAGAAGCGGTACAAGGCAAGACTTGTTGTAAAGGGGTTTGCACAGAAGAAAGGTATAGATTTTGATGAAATATTTTTTCCTGTTGTTAAGATGACTTCAATTAGGATTATTTTAAGTCTAATGGTGGTAGAAGATTTGCATCTTGAACAGTTAGATGTAAAAACAACCTTTCTCCATGGGGATTTGGAGGAAGAGATATATATGCAGCAACCACGAAGGTATGAGGTCAAAGGTAAGGAGAACTTGGTATGCAGGTTGAAAAAGAGTTTGTATGGCTTGAAGCAAGCTCCAAGGCAATGGTATTTAAAATTTGACAGGTTTATGAAAGAACAAGATTATAGTAGATGTCATTCTGACCATTGTGTTTATTTCAAGAAGCTAGATAATGAAAGATATATTATCTTGTTATTGTATGTGGATGACATGCTTGTTGCAGGGTCTAACATGCAGGATATAAATGTACTCAAAAGGAAGCTAGCTAATTAATTTGCTATGAAGGATTTGGGTGTTGCAAAGCAAATCCTTGGTATGAGAATAACAAGAGACAGGAAAAATCGCAAATTGACATTGTCTCAGAGTGAGTACATACAAAAGGTGTTGGAGAGGTTCAGAATGCAGAATGCAAAACCAATTAGCACACCTTTCGCTAGCCATTTCAGTCTAAGTAAGGAAATGTGTCCCAAGACACAGGAAGAGACATAATACATGTCCAAGATTCCCTATAAATCAGTAGTTGGCAGCTTGATGTATGCCATGGTGTGCACAAGACCAGATATTGCACAAGCAGTGGGAGTTGTGGGTAGATATATGAACAATCCAGGTAAAGAACATTGGAAGGTAGTATAGTGGATTCTCAGGTATTTGAGAGGTACCACCACTCAAGAATTATGTTTTGGATGTTTAGACACTATTCTAGAGGGATATGTTGATGCAGATATGGCAGGAGATAAGGATAGCAGGAGGAGCACCACAGGGTATGTGTTTGCTGTAGGTGGAACAATAGTAAGTTGGATTTTGAAACTGCAGAAGGTTATCGCACTTTCAACAACGAAAGTAGAGTATGTTACTGTGACAGAGGCTAGTAAAGAGATGATTTGGTTGCAGAGGTTTATGGAGGAATTGGGTAAGAAGCAGAAGGATAGCAGGTTGTATAGTGATAGCTAGAGTGCCATTCATCTTGCAAAGAACTCAACATTCCATTCCAGGACTAAACATATATAGCTCAAGTACCATTTCATACGCTTTATTGTGGAAGATGAACTGTTGAAGCTAGAAAAGATACACACTAGTCAGAATCCTGCAGACATGTTCACAAAGGTAGTGACCAGAGAGAAATTGAGTTCCTGCTCGGTTTCAGTTGGCCTTCTAGCATGAAGGTGCAGAGGAGAAAGTTTCCAAGTCCAAGTCTAGCAAGTACAGCAGCGGTGGAGTTGTTGTGATGAGTCTCCAAGTGGGAGATTGTTGGTTGTGGAGCCTGATTTCCAGATTCAGAGATATTATTACTCAGCCATGTTTGTACCCCAGCTTTATATGATATGTAAAAGGGACTGTACACTCACCCCAACGGGGGGGTTGTTTTATGGGTCCGGGGGCCAGCACCCCCAAGAAAGGGGGTTCGGGGGCGAAGCCCCGGAAGGAAATTTTTGGGATTGTTTTATGGGCCCATGGTTTTGGGTAACCCGTGGTATTTTCCCATTGTATATCCCTTATAAAAGAAAGACATTATAACACGGCTAGGGTTGATGTATTAGGTTTTATGCATTGTAAAGATCTCTGAGATTAGAAGAGATACCGTGAGACAGTGAAGAGGAAGTGCAACAGTTGTACTGCAGGTTGTATCCCTTCACTTTGCTGGACGGAATAATAATAAGGATTGGAAACTTCAGTGTGGATGTATCCCAAGTTGGGTGAACCACGATATATCTGTGTCTCTCTTGTAATGTGTATGTGTGATTATATTTTCATTTATGTTTATTTTTATTGCTCTGCGATCCTGTTTTTATAACATGCAGGTAGGCTACATTCATGTTTATAAGTTATAGTACCTACAGACATGTCGAACATCCCTACATTTCAGATAATCAGGTTTGCTATTAAGTTTCTTGTGAATTAGGTTTTATATAATTAGGGAACAAAGTCTCCTTTGGGAGTCTTGGGACTTGGGACTAAGGACTCTGGGAGTATGATAACATTTCATTAGATTTCAAAAGTGAAAATTAGTAGACTCATCAAAAGCACCACAATATTGACAACATTTAAGTGACTAGCAAAACATCAGTTTTGAAGTTCACACACTTTGGTACAAATTATTTGTATGATTTTACTTTTTATTCTAAATTGATATTCCCAATCTCACTAGGAAATTTCAAGAAAGTTAAACGGAGGGTGTATAAATGAGCATCTTAAGACTTACCAGTGGAGGAGATCACCTTGATGTTGGTGGCTGCAGTTTGCAATTCAATGGCACTGGTAGTGTTCCTACAACCTGCAAGTCAGTGGCACTAGTAGCGTTCTTCTCCTGACTCTGTGAGTTTGAGGTCCATTACCAATTTACCATGAACTAGTGTGTAGTCTGCAAGTAACAAGGGAGAGGATATGGTAGTTGAATATGGAAAATAATATTTTACTCATTAATTAATGAGTGCATACTCTTCCACTTGGTTTAGCCATCGTCGGGATTTGGGAACAACATTTACCTTCTAGATGGAAAACCGAAAGTGAATACTTTTAAGAGTTGTCAACATGGCCCAACACATAGCATCGTAGCCTCATAGGGAATCAAGGTTTGGGAAATGGGAACCAAGCACCAGCTTTACCCTCATGGCTTCCAGCTGGACCACCAAAACTTGAAACTAATGACCTTTTATAAAATATATTAACCATCAAAAAAATATTTCTATTAATTACTTGCTCATTTAGCTAGACAGGTCGATAAACATTTTGGCTTTTTTTTACGGGCAAAATGCCCATCAAATTCCAAACCTGAATACCACCAGCAGTTATGGAATGAGTACCTACCGATGAATAAATCTCCTCACATACATAAATGGTGTAACCCATGAACTTTGCTTTTCAAATTCCAACCCTGAATACCACTAATGATTACGACATGAGTGCATACCGATGAATAAATCTCCTCACATACATAAACTATGTAACCCATGAGCTCACTTTTTATTTCCAATTCCTTCTTCTGAGTTTTTGTATGGATTATACTATCCAATAGATAGCTTAGAGGATTCCATAAAGGATTTTTATGAACAAATACTATTGAAGGGGATCATGGATTGGTTTTGCATGAGCTCCTCGGCACTTTTTATATTATTTTTGGTAATGCCTATTGAGTACGGTGAATAAAAAAATCATGAAGTGTTTTTGACAATATTTTAAATGCAATAGATACATTAGTGAAAGCAAATACTTGTACAATATAAAAGAACCATTGTACTTATAAAATTCCCCCAAAAGTATAGAGAAATATTTCAATGCACCTTGGTTTCAATTAACAATTAATGTACAACATGAAATTTGAATTCATTATTGTATAATCTAATGTTGTAGTTATCAAAAATCTTGCTTGTAAGCTGCTACATGTTAGGCTAGGCCATACAATACCAACCCCAGTTATTCAAGCTCATGACTTATACGGGAACAAATCCCATTTATTTAAATTTAATTTTTAGGTTACCTAGGTTAACGTGTAGAGGGATAAGTTTCACACTCTTCTCATAGCAAGTTTCACACTTTTCTCATTCAAGGTTCAAATCTTTAATGAAAAATTGCCTTATTGTAATAAGAATAAAAGTAAACTTCCCATATAATATCCATAAAAGTTAACGATTCTCATGATTAAAAACAATTAACTTTTAAATTACACATTCTAAGTTAATTTGATCCTACAACTGTTGCCATCTATTTTCCACAAATTTGATTCCAAAACATTCATCTTTGAGTTTCTCATCCTCATCCTATGATTGGTTCCACTTCTCCATGAAGCAAAAAGCATATACAAATCAAATATTCCACCAATTTGACTCCAAAATGTTCATATTTGAGTTTCTCATCCTCATCCTATGATTGGTTGCACACCTTCTTAGGAACTTGAAGCTCCATGAAGGGGAAACCATATCTAAAACATCACCATGTAAATTTGATGTTTTAGATATGATTTCCCCTTGATGGAGCTTCAAGTTGTATGACGTAGCTTCATGTTTTAGATATGATATCTAAAACATCACCATGGAAATTTGTATGATGTAGACCCAACCCAATAGATGCGAAGGTGAACTAAAAGAAGGAATAGCACTACCAATGATGCATGGTAGGGTTTCTGGTGGATGGGAGTATTTCCAACAATAGGATCTGGTCCTCTATGGGTTGCATATTTTGGGGTGCTTTCCCTCTACCTTGGCTAGAATTGACAACCACTTGGAGTTCGCTAATCACTCTGATTAGCTTAGTACCAACCAAGTTTCAAAAGGTGGGAAGTTTAGTTCTGTTGTTGTATTCTTGTTTCAGGTTGAAAACTCTGTTTCTGTGTTCTGTCGATTTGGGTGGTGTTGTTTTTGTTTGTTCAGGAAACCCTGTTCTTCTTGCTTGTGCCGATTTTATCATTTTGGGTTGGTACATGTGATGGATTTATCGGAGGATTTGTTAGACCCTATTTTCCCTATGGGTAAACTGGGGGATCAGGTCATCTACGAGGAAGGGGTACACCTAGCAATGGTGATGGGACTAGAGGCACTGTCACTACCACTGTAGAGCATATACGTACAAACCCTAAACTGATGGTGTTTTCTTCAGAACCAGTGGCTAAGGATTCATCTGAGGCAGGAACGCCTAGTTATTCTGAGGGGGCTCCCCAAAAAACTATTTCATGCACTCCATCTATGGAAACTGTCTATAGTGATCGGAGAGGCTCAAACCTGGGGAGACATAAGCATTTGTTGGGTGATAAAGCTAGATTTAGAAGGTGGTTGAAGCTAGAAAAGGTCAGGAATGGTAAGACTTCCTACATCTTGGGAAAAGACGTGACTTTTGATATGGTGTTGTGGTTATCAAAGCATACACTGCTTGGTCGTTTCAAATTTATTCATTTGTCCAGGCCTGAGATTATTGATTGGATGGGGAAATACTGGAAACCCATTATCCAGTACACACCGTGGGTCATACATTTGGTAAATGGATGGTACAGTTTTCATTTCCTCACCGAGGAAAGCCTCAGACTGATTGAAAATTGCTTCTGGATTATTGGAGAGGGGTCTCTTGTTCTCACCAAATGGCACTCGACCTTCAATTTGTGGACTGAAAATATGGCTAAAAGGAACCTTTGGGTTTTGCTTCCTGGTTTTTCTCTTCAGTGTTGGTCGTTTGGGGTTTTTACGTCAATTGCAAATGCGATTGGCCACTTTATTTTGGTTGAAGACTCCATTTTATGGGCGGTCGAAAAAAGGGTTCCTAGGGTGTTAGTGGAGATGGAGACCTCTATTGGGCTGCCTGATGAAGTGGCGGTTATTTGGAACGAAGGTGTTTTTACACAGAAGTTGGAGTATTGGAGGGTGCCTTTCAGCTGTTTCAGTTGTCATGAAGTTGGTCATACTCGGGGTAATTTTTTGGGTAGTCCTTGGGCATTGCAGATTGATAACAAGGATTGTCTTTCAGATTCAAATGAGTCTAAGGATTTATATACTGTGCTAGCTCTTTCTATTCCTTTGGACTACTCTTCGGCGCTGGATTCGCTGGGTAAGTTGAAATCCTTATTGCCCGTTCTGCTCAAATTTATTTCTAAAAATGAGCTTGTTAATTCTCTTTTGGAGGGGGTTTCTGGTCTTTCTAGTTGACAACTTCCCCTATGGATTTTCCTTTGGTTAACCCTCATGCTCCCTCATTGCTGGGGAATGTTCTAGTAAGTTCATATTTAGATTTATTGGAGGCATCTGAGCCATCTGGGCTAGAATCCTCCCCTGTCATGCCGGGGTTGGTGAACCCTCTTCCTCCTTTTTCTGATTTGGAGGTTGTGGGGAACTCTTCCAAGCCACCTATGGGTGTCATGGATTCGATTGTTGATCCGGGTGGTAGTGATGGATCATTTTTTTCGTTTCGAGATCCCTACTTTTTCGGGTAATCCTGGGGATGGGAATGTCCATCCTGTTTCTTCTATTTGTTTACAAAATGTAACTACACACAAGAAAAAAGGGAAGAACAGTGGTTTGAAGGGAGGCACATCCTGTGTTCTTGAGAGCAACCCTATTTGTGAAAATCCCAGATTATCGGACATTACTTCTGTGGGAAAAGTGCTTGCTAACTCTCCTTCGTTTGATACTAATTTTGGGGCCCTTAGAGTAGCTGAGCCTCGTTCCAGGTTAGCTTAACGATTATTTTAACCCTTAATATCAGGGGTTTCAACAACGTTCCCAAATGAACTGCCTTTAGGAGACTGGTTAATGTCATTAAACTGAACGTTATTCTTCTTCAAGAAACAATGGTTTCTTCTTTACAGGCTTGTGATACTTTCCTTAAGATATTTTCTTCATGGAACTGCCGTGGTTGTGATACTAAAGGTCTGACGGGTGGTTTGCTTGCGGCGTGGAACACTTTGAAAGATCATTTTACCTCTTTTCAGGTTGACGCGGGGTTATTACTGGAAGGGAGGTTTAAGGATTTTGACAGGACTGTACATATCTCAAACGTTTACGGTCCTTACAACCATAAAAAAGGTTTTTGGGGTAATCTATTCCAAAGTGGCCTTCTGTTGTAAGCACAACAGATCCCATGTTTTATCCAATACATGGGAGCCCCAATTCCATAACAAGGAGTAACTTAATCAATTTTTGGGGTTTTGTTCAGTGTGTTTGCCATTTATTTTGTTGCCTTTGATTTGATTTATTTAAGTTAGTGAATTTTTCTTTCTCAAAAAATTCTGCATTTTAGTGTGTTTTTTAGAAGTTGCGGAAATAAGTTTTGGGTTGAATTTTCAATCATCCCACAACCCGCAATTGCGGATTGCAGGTGTCTAAGTTTACATTAGAAGTTTTTCTCCCGCAACCCGCAACCCGCAAAATTGCGGATTGCGGGATGCAGAAGAAATCTTTTTAAAAGTTGAACATGAAGTTTGCCTACTGCAACCTGCAACCCACAAATCGCGGATTGCGGGATGCGGAAGGGACGCTTTAAATAAAGAGTAGTCTATACTTCCCGCAACCCGCAAATTGCGGGATACAGGAAGTACTTTTACCACGCGTTATGTTGACGTTCCGCAACTTGCAACCCGCAATTTGCGGATTGTGGCTTGCGGAAGGGTATGTATATTTTGTTGAATATTGTAACTTCTAAGAATATTATATTTGTACATTAATTATTCCGGAGATGTTTCATTCCTCCGAGGTAACCCTACTATGTATCTGGAGATGTTTATTCCTCCAGGAGTTGATATTAACTAGGGTTATTAGACCCACCATGTGTGGGTCGGCCCTGCAGTTATATTTTAGGGGTTATTAGACTTCTCCAGGTGAGGTCGGCCCCAACAGTCTTTTAGTGAGTTGAAAGTCAAGTATAAATAGAGGAGGTGATCTCCTCATTAGATCATTCACTCACTTGTGGAAGAGTGCGCACTAGTTGAGGAGATCTGCTAAGGAGTCAAGGAGAAGGAGCACATCTTTGTATTTTGGTTGATCATCTTATTGAGGAAAGCTTTACTGGGTTTTCTACCCCATGAGGGTTTCCCAGGATATATTGTGTGTTATCTTGTGATTATGCTTCTTTCAGTGATCTTGCTTGGCTATTTGGTTTAAACTTAACATGGTATCAGAGCTAGACTGAATAGGACATCTTTCACAAGGTAAGATTATCTCTCTCTCCCCTTTTGGTGAAGTTAGGGTTTTCAGCCCAAGGTTGGTATTATTGATTTTTGGTTGCATGGCTGGAAAGCCCTCCTCAAGAGCTTTCTTTTAAGCCCTAGATCGAACTTTTTGGTTGGGTAGAACTCCGGGAATTTCAAACCCTAATTCTACCAAAAGTGCGATACGTCAGATTTTGGTTTCAGAAAAAGTTGTAATTTTTGATTTCTGATTACATGGCTGGGTAGCTCTTCTCAAGAGCATTCTTTTGAGCTATAGATCGAACTTTTTGGTTGGGTAGAACTCCGGGAATTTCAAACCCTAATTCTACCAAAAGTGCGATAAAATTCTGCTCCAGATTCCGGAAAAGTAAAAGGTAACTTTCCAGGTAAGTCTACTCTGTCTCTTGGACTCCCCCAAGAGAAGATGGCTCCAAATACTAAGCTTGAAGACAAGCTAGAAGGCATAGAGAATTTCCGAGCATGGAAATACAGAATTGGTTTAATTCTCGAGGAGAATGATCTTGCTCATTATGTCAAGGAGGAAGTTGCAGAACCAGAAGAAGATGAAGCCAAAGAGAAACACAGGAAGGATCTGATTAGGGCAAAGAGAATCATAGCTGATTCCATTAAAGACCACTTGATTCCACAAGTGTCTTCCAAGAAGACTCCAAAGGAAATGTATGATGCCCTAGGAAGAATGTATGAAGGAAAGAACATCAATAGGAAGATGAATCTAAGGACTCAGTTGAAGAATACCAAGATGCACAAAGGAGAATCCATTCAAGACTACTTCTCAAGAGTCCATCAAATCAAGGAACAACTAGATGCAATTGGTGATACTCTTGATGAGGATGAACTAGTGATGACTGCTCTTAATGGCCTCACTAGATCTTGGGAATCCTTCATTCAAACCATGTGTGCTAGGAAAGAAAGCATGAAATTTGATATAGTATGGGAGGATTGTGTTCAAGAAGAAGCTAGAGTTGCCAACAGAGAAGCTCTTCTCAAAGAAGATGACCAAGCTTTGGCCACCCATACCAAAAGAAGAAGAACAGGCCATCTCAAGAAGGTTGACCACAAAGGATCTCAACACTTCTCTAAAAGGAGAAAAGGACCATTTCCAGTAAGAGATTATTCCACAATCAAATGCTATACCTGTGATAAGCCAGGACACATCTCCAGATTTTGTCCCTCTCAAAAGAAGAAGTTTGCCCACAAAAGACACCATGCTCATATGGCAGAAAATGATAGTGAAGAAGAAGAAGGGGAAGAAGATGAAGAAGAAGAAGAGGTAGAGGTAAAGCCTAAAAGGAAAAGAAACAAGGTGAAGAAAGAAGATCCAGAAGAATATGTTCTATTCTCTGCACTCTCTGGATCTGTATCTCCTGGAGAAGATACATGGCTAATTGACAGTGGTGCCTCCAAGCACATGACAGGTCAAAGGAAGACCTTCTCAAATCTTGAAGAAAAGTCTTCCTCACAAAAGGTATCTCTAGGAGATGATTACCAATATCCCATCAAAGGAATTGGTGAAGCTAGCTACAAACTAGATTCTGGAACACCCTTGAAGATGAAAGACATCTTATATGTACCAGGTTTAAAGAAGAACCTTCTCTCTATTTCAGCACTAGATAAGAAAGGTTTTAGAGTAGCCTTCATAGATGGACAAGTACTCATGTGGTCCAAAGGAAAGACAATTAAAGATGCAGTTGTTATTGGTGAAGAAGAAGGAGGTCTCTATAAACTCAAAGGCCATCCAGAAGCTGCCCTTGCACATGAGATCTCTAGCCCCAGTGAGCTATGGCATAGAAGATTAGCTCACATCAATTATAAAGCCTTACCCTATGTAAGCAAGGTAGTCATAGGTTTACCAGATTTGAAAACTGATCATGATGGCTCATGTAAAGGATGTAAGAAAGGGAAAAATATCAAGAACCCCTTTCCAAAGAGTGAAACAAAGACTAAGAACATTTTAGAGCTCATACACTCAGATGTATGTGGACCTATGCCCACCACTTCCTTAAGTGGGTTTGAATACTATCTTTCATTCATTGATGACTTTTCAAGGAAAACTTGGATATACTTCCTGAAAGGTAAGAATGAAGTCTTTGGAAAATTCAAAGAGTTCAAGGCTCTAATAGAAAATCTATCAGACAAGAAAATCAAAACTCTCAGAACAGATAATGGCGGAGAATTCACCTCAAAGGATTTTGAGGACTTTTGCAAAGAAGTTGGGATTAGAAGGGAACTAACTACTCCTTATAATCCCCAACAAAATGGGGTGGCTGAAAGGAAAAATAGAACAATCATGGAAGCTGTGAAGACCATGATCCATGACCAAGATCTTCCCATGTACTTATGGGCTGAAGCAGCCAAAACTGCAGTTCATGTGCAAAACAGATTATCTCACAGTGCCCTTGAATTCAAAACTCCAGAAGAAGTGTTTACAGGTAAGAAGCCTGAGGTAAGTCATCTTAAAATATTTGGGTGTCCTGTGTACATCCACATTCCAAAAGAAAAGAGAACCAAGTTGGATCCCTCAGGTAAGAAGGGAATATTTGTTGGTTATTGTGAAACTTCCAAAGCATTTAGAATCTACATACCAGGTTTCCATCATATAGAAATAAGTAGAGATGTAACCTTTGATGAGGAAGCAGCTCTCAAGAAATCCAGAAAGTGTCAACTCGAAGAAGTTTATGAAGAAGATTCATCACCCAGGATTTCAGAGACTGTTCACATCCCTGAAGAAGTTACACCAGAAGATCATGACATGATGGAACCACAAGAACCCCCTGTTGCAGAATTATCTAGGAAGAGAAGACCAGCATGGGCTAGAGACATTATTCAAGGAGCTGAAAGATATGGTGCTCCTGAAGGCTCCACTAGAGAAAGGAAGAAGCCAAAATTGGTATCCAACTACATGGCCTTAATGTGTGATCTTGTGGATCAACTACCTACTAGCTATGAAGAAGCAGCTCAAAAGAAAGAATGGGTAGAAGCAATGACTGAAGAATACCAGTCAATAATGAAAAATGATGTTTGGGATATTGTTCCCAAACCGAAAGATAAAAGTGTGGTTTCTTCCAAATGGATTTTCAAAATAAAACATGCCGCAGATGGAAGCATCGAAAAATACAAAGCAAGATTTGTAGCCAGAGGATTCTCTCAGAAGGAGGGAATTGACTATGAAGAAACATTTGCACCTGTTGCCAGGTATACTTCAATTAGAACTATCATGGCACTTGCATCCATGATGAAGTGGAAATTACACCAAATGGATGTTAAGACAGCTTTTCTGAATGGTGTAATTGAAGAAGAAGTATACATAGAGCAACCTCAAGGGTTTGAGGTTAATGATGGAAGAACTCATGTTTGCAAATTGAAGAAGGCATTATATGGGTTGAAACAAGCTCCAAGGGCTTGGTACGGAAGGATTGACAATTTCTTAACTAGCATGGGCTTTACCAAAAGTAAAGCTGACCCAAATCTTTATCTCAAAGTGATGGATGATGAACCAGTGATATTGCTGTTATATGTAGATGATCTTTTTCTAACTGGAGATGAGAAACAGATTATTGAAAGCAAGAAGAAGCTTTCTTCAGAATTCGAGATGAAAGATCTCGGATTGATGCACTACTTCTTAGGCTTAGAAGTATGGCAAGAACCAAAAGGGATCTTTCTAAATCAAGGTAAGTACACTGTGGAGATTCTCAAAAGATTTGATATGTTGGAGTGTAAAGCCATGGCCACTCCCATGGACTCCAACTTAAAGTTATTAGTTAATGATTCATCAGAACTAGTGGACATAACTTTATATAGACAAATCATTGGATCATTGATGTACTTAACTAATACTAGGCCTGATATATGCTTTGCTGTAAATACCCTAAGTCAGTATCTAGTAGAACCTAGAAAGGTTCACTTAATAGCTGCAAAGCATGTAATGAGGTACCTAAAAGGTACATTAGATTTTGGCCTATTTTATGTTGGAAATCATGAACTCAGATTACATGGTTACTCAGATTCTGATTGGGCAGGAAGTGTCTCAGACAGAAAAAGTACCTCTGGTGGATGTTATGGTCTTGGATCTGCCATGATTTCCTGGTTCAGCAAGAAACAATCCAGTGTGGCTCTCAGTACTGCTGAAGCAGAATATATAGCTGCCTGCTCTGCTAGCTGTGAAGCAGTATGGCTTCGGAAACTTTTATCTGGAGTGTTTGACTTAGAAATGGATCCCACTGTGATTATGTGTGACAATCAAAGCTGTATCAAGATGACTGAAAATCCTGTATTTCATGATAAGTCAAAACACATAGAGATCCGATACTTCTATATACGAGATATGGTACAGAAAGGAGCTATCAAGCTGGAGTACATAAGCACTGAGGATCAAATTGCTGATATCCTGACTAAGCCTCTGTCTCGAGTAAAGTTTGAACACTTCCGAGACAAGCTTGGTGTAGTTCAGAAGAACCCTCCTCGAAAGGGGGAGTAGCTCAGTATCTGACAAACCAGCCTATCTCATCAATGATGAGGCTACCTATTTTTTGTTCTTATTTACTTAAAATTATTTAGATTTAGGACTCTTATATTATTTGTTTTGATGATAGATGTATACATGCTTTTGATGATAGATGACAGATGTATACATGTTTTGATGATGTTGATACATGTTGTGTTTATACATGTTTTGATGATGTTGATACATGTTGTGGTTATACATGTTGTGATGATGATGATACATGTTTTGATGATGTTGATACATGTTGTGGTTATACATGTTGTGATGATGATGATACATGTTTTGATGATGTTGATACATGTTGTGGTTATACATGTTGTGATGATGATGATACATGTTGTGGTTATACATGTTGTGATGATGATGATACATGTTGTGTTTATACATGTTTTGATGATGTTGATACATGTTGTGTTTATACATGTTTTGATGATGTTGATACATGTTGTGGTTATACATGTTTTGATGATGTTGATACATGTTATACATGTTGTGATGATGATGGTACATGTTGTGTTTATACATGTTTTGATGATGATGATACATGTTGTAGTTATACATGTTTTGATGATGAGGATACATGTTCTGCTTTGGTGAACAGTTGAGGGGATTGGATCATCCCTGGACTTTCAGTCCTAAAGTGAGCCGTAGACGTGAGGTCTCCGAGAATGAAGTCCTTAGTGGAAAGTTGAGGGGATTGGATCATCCCTGGACTTTCAGTCCTAAAGTGAGCCGTAGACGTGAGGTCTCCGAGAATGAAGTCCTTAGTGGACAGTTGAGGGGATTGGATCATCCCTGGACTTTCAGTCCTAAAGTGAGCCGTAGACGTGAGGTCTCCGAGAATGAAGTCCTTAGTGGACAGTTGAGGGGATTGGATCATCCCTGGACTTTCAGTCCTAAAGTGAGCCGTAGACGTGAGGTCTCCGAGAATGAAGTACTTAGTGGACAGTTGAGGGGATTGGATCATCCCTGGACTTTCAGTCCTAAAGTGAGCCGTAGACGTGAGGTCTCCGAGAATGAAGTCCTTAGTGGACAGTTGAGGGGATTGGATCATCCCTGGATTTTCAGTCCTAAAGAGAGCCGTAGACGTGAGGTCTCCGATAACTGAATGACAGGACTGAATCGTCCCTGGACCTCGGTTCAAAATGTACGTGACAAATCCTAGAATTACTCTAGGTTACATCCAGCATGAAAAAGGGCTGGCTCTGTAGATGTGATACATCCAGCATGAAAAAGGGCTGGCTCTGTAGATGTGATACATCCAGCATGAAAAAGGGCTGGCTCTGTAGTTGTGATACATCCAGCATGAAAAAGGGCTGGCTCTGTAGTTGTGATACATCCAGCATGAAAAAGGGCTGGCTCTGTAGATGTGATACATCCAGCATGAAAAAGGGTTGGCTCTGTAGATGTGATACATCCAGCATGAAAAAGGGCTGGCTCTGTAGTTGTGATACATCCAGCATGAAAAAGGGCTGGCTCTGTAGATGTGATACATCCAGCATGAAAAAGGGCTGGCTCTGTAGATGTGATACATCCAGCATGAAAAAGGGCTGGCTCTGTAGTTGTGATACATCCAGCATGAAAAAAGGCTGGCTCTGTAGATGTGATACATCCAGCATGAAAAAGGGCTGGCTCTGTAGATGTGATACATCCAGCATGAAAAAGGGTTGGCTCTGTAGTTGTGATACATCCAGCATGAAAAAGGGCTGGCTCTGTAGTTGTGATACATCCAGCATGAAAAAGGGCTGGCTCTGTAGCTGTGATACATCCAGCATGAAAAAGGGCTGGCTCTGTAGCTGTGATAAGGATTGATCATCCTGGAACTTGATCTGGATTGCATCATCCATGGACTCATGTCCTAAAGGGAGCAGGATTGATCATCCTGTAAATACTGATCGTGTGATGACGATGCTGCTGATCGTGTGATGACGATACTGTTGATCGTGTGATGACGATGCTGCTGATCGTGTGATGACGATGATGCTGATCGTGTGATGACGATGCTGCTGATCGTGTGATGACGATGCTGCTGATCGTGTGATGACGATGCTGATGATCGTGTGACGATGATGATGATGATCGTGTGATAACGATGTTGATGATCATGTGACGATGATGATGATGATCGTGTGATGACAATACTAATGATCATACGACGATGCTGATGACGATGTTGATGTTCCAATAACTAGTCAAGTTATTGATGATGATGAATTGAAGAAAGCTTCCGATGATATATAGATGATGTAGTAAATGACTCCTTGTTCCTACAGATGTTGTTATAATATCCTTCTCGTTAAGGGGGAGTGTTGAATATTGTAACTTCTAAGAATATTATATTTGTACATTAATTATTCCGGAGATGTTTCATTCCTCCGAGGTAACCCTACTATGTATCTGGAGATGTTTATTCCTCCAGGAGTTGATATTAACTAGGGTTATTAGACCCACCATGTGTGGGTCGGCCCTGCAGTTATATTTTAGGGGTTATTACACTTCTCCAGGTGAGGTCGGCCCCAACAGTCTTTTAGTGAGTTGAAAGTCAAGTATAAATAGAGGAGGTGATCTCCTCATTAGATCATTCACTCACTTGTGGAAGAGTGCGCACTAGTTGAGGAGATCTGCTAAGGAGTCAAGGAGAAGGAGCACATCTTTGTATTTTGGTTGATCATCTTATTGAGGAAAGCTTTACTGGGTTTTCTACCCCATGAGGGTTTCCCAGGATATATTGTGTGTTATCTTGTGATTATGCTTCTTTCAGTGATCTTGCTTGGCTATTTGGTTTAAACTTAACATATTTTTGAATAATAAGTGTCCGCATTTGGCATCCCGCATCTCGTATCTTGACCATTGATATGCAATGATCTGACGGCCTGTTGTTGCAGCAACACCCCTCCCCAAAATTTTGTACATGTTGGGGCCCCTCCTGTTTTTTTCGTACAAAGTCTGTTTGAGAAGACATCCCAGGCGTCCGCTCTGTTTTCAACATAAAATTTTCCTTCCCTGCTGAGCTGCTTGCCGTCAATCCGTCCATGTTCTCCCCATTAAGCCAAAAGATGACTTAGTTTTGCCCAAACGTTTTTGAAGTAATCCGGACTTTGTCCCGAAACAGCGGGAGTCAAACGTCCAACCTTTCCGAGAGGAGGACCTAGATTTCCTTTGTCAAAATCCGCGGGAGCCATTGGGCAAAACCACCCGAAACGGCGGAAGCTTTCGATCAAGTCTTCCGCGACCACGGAAAGGTTCGCGTTGTTCTCCCGAAACGGCAAAGAATTCAACAAAGCCATCCGAAACGGCGGAACAATTCAGCTCTGTCTTCCGAAACGGCGGAAGCCATTCGGATAAACTCGCCGAAATAACACAAAGCAGTTCATCATTTTCTTCCGAAGTAAAAGCACTTGGAAAATTTTCAATCGTTGCTTCTGCGGAACGGTTCAAGCTCCGAAACAACTTAGTACCCGAAACGGCGGAGCCTTTCACTCGAACCTCCCGAAATGGCGGGGCTCATTCACCTTAGTCTCCCGAAAAGGACTTAGATTTTCTTTCGATGAGAAGACTGCGGGAACAAAGGACTTAGAGAATGTTTAGTTTCAACCTTCCGCAACGACGGGAGTTTAAGTGAGCCCACCCGAAACGGCGGGAGTTTTCAGGGAACCCTTCCGCAACCGCGGGAGCCCTCGTAAAATCCTTCCGCAACGGCGGGGGAATTCAAGGAACCCTTCCGAAACAGCGGAAGCCGCCGCGGTATGTTTCCAAAAGAAAATAAGCGGGAACGTTTTATGAAACCCTTCCGCAACGGCGGGGGAATTCATGAAAACGTCCCGAAACGGCGGAAGCCATTTGGATAAGTCCCGCGGAGAAATTCACGATTGCCTTCCGAAACCATGAAAAGACTTAGAATTTTCTCAAGAAGCTGTCGCGGAAGCCTTCAGCTTTTGCTCCCGAAACGCGGAAGCCTCCGGGCTACCCTTCCGAAACAGCGGAGGCCAATCGCTTACCCCGTTCGGCGAAAGGACTCCGAAACGATCCCGGGCGAATTTGCGGAAAATATAAGTTTTGCTTCCGAAATGGCGGAAGCCTTTCCCAAAAGCTTTCCGAAACCAACGGGAGCCTTCGCCGAACCTTCCCGAAAAAATCAACGAAACTTTGAAATTCTGGACCACGGAAGCTTTCGCAAAAGTCTTCCGAAAATACCGGGAGCATTCGCTATATCGTTCCGAAAAAGCGGAAGCTTTGGCGTTACCCGTCCGCTACACGACGGTCTCTCGCGGAAGGCTTCAAGTTTCCTTTCCGCATTAAGCCCCGAAACGTCGGAAGCTTTCACTGAACCCTTCCGCAACGGCGGATGCAATTCGCAAACTGGCCCCGCAAGTGACGGTCGCACGGAAACCGAGGTGCTTTGACGTGACCGCTACGCGCGGCGAATTTAAACCCCGCTTTAACCACGCCACCTACCCAAGTAAGTGCTCACACGTGCCATTCTTTATAAAATATACCGCGGGGGGCTCGACCAATGCACCATTGTTTTGAACCGGCCAGCGACGTGTGATACCGTGCAAATCGCTCCAGCTCACCTCGCGCATCCGTGCTCGCAGCCACCTTGCTCAAGCAATCCCCACGGTGCCAGGTAGGATCTTAACTCTGATTTCCACCACTGAATTGTCCTTTTGGGGAAAATAATGGGTTTTAGTGGGATTGTGACGGGCAAAACACCCGTCAAGGGCTATGTTTTGCCCGTCAGGTACAGTGAACGGAGTTTCCGTTTTACAAAATCATTTTAGGCCTTCGTGAAAGCGTTATATTTTATTTTGGTGGGTGTGGGCGGTTAACCATGCCCTGTTTTGTTTTAAACCCCGGGCCGCGCCCCTCGTCGTGGGTTAAGTTGACAAAACCCTATAGGCTTTCCATGTCCCTGACCGTGAACCCTGGGCCCTTTTCCATAAACCCCAGTCCCTACACGCGAAGCCGAAACCCGTAAGCGGTTAAGCTACGAAAGTCGAAACTTGAAGCCGCCCTAGCTCTCCCCGTTAGTTTGTCCCCGGCACCGTTACCTTCGCTCAGACTAAAGCCTCCCGTAGTGACTCGGCAAGTGGCCGCGTGTGACGATAGCATCCATAG
Organism: Larix kaempferi; assembly: GCA_027924585.1. Classification (NCBI taxonomy): domain Eukaryota; kingdom Viridiplantae; phylum Streptophyta; class Pinopsida; order Pinales; family Pinaceae; genus Larix; species Larix kaempferi. The sequence continues at coordinate 5,519,058 of BSBM01000063.1, read as the reverse complement.
CCCTCACCGAGTCAACCCGCCTCTTCCCCGCCTTCGACCTCTCCAACCGCAGCCATAGCGAAAGACCTCTCCTTCCGCGAGGCGGAACCGGAAGCCGATTGCTTCCGCGAATCACCTATCGGTCCAATAAGACCAATAGCGTCCGCAACATAGCTTATCCCGCACTCATCTTTTTAAGAGCTTCAAATGTTTCAATGTGTGTCTTATAATTGAAATAATGTTTTACTTCCTATATATATGCTTCGTTGATTTATCTCATTAAGACAATGTTGCTCTCTGCTGAAACCATACAACCTGTTGCTCAAACTCATGATGAATTGTATATGGATGTTATCAGGGATAATTCAATATGCCGAAACCCAGTAAGAAGAAGGCGAGGATGACAGAAAAGAAACCTGCTCCTCCTAAGATTGAAACCTCGCTCCAAGACACCAGGTGCACCACTGGTGTCCCTCCAGAAATCAGATGGGATGACATATACAGAATGATCAGGGACCAAGAGATCCCAGATATGTTGCTGGAGGAGGCACCGATCTATCAAAATATCAGAGCCTCAGGCATAACTAGAGCCGCTACCCGCCCTGAGCTGTTCCCCTGTGCTGAAGTGATCGGGTGGATACTCCAACATGCAGATGCTGATGGGAGAGTGATAAATGATAGCGGGAACATGGCTATCGCCTCATTTCAACCCGCGTATCTGGCGGCAGCCTACAGGTTTCCCCGTGTCCAGCAAGCTCTGACCGATGAATGGTTAAGCCAGATGGACAATGTCGAGATGGCCAAAAAGCTACTGGTGCAAGGGAAACATTTGAGGAAGAAAGAGAGGGAGGAGTATGACGTACAGAATCTAAGAGCTCCTTATAGGTTGATCGCCCTGATGCTGTGTAGAATCTTCGGCATGCCCGATGGCACAGTATACAAGATTCAGTGGGTCCCTATCATTCACTATGTGGCATTTAAGGGGACAGTGTTTGACTGGGCCACCATCTTGTCAGATAGTCTGGCCTCAATGATAAGTGCTGCTAAGCCCGGGCTGGCCTCGAAGAAGGCTGAATTCTTCATGTCCTCATACCTGATAGATTGTATCTTGGCCAAGATAGAGTTCCCCGGATTGGGGTGTACATGGGATAGGGCCACAGCCCCGGTCTACACTGCATTCAAGATGTTGTGGGCTCAGAATTACAAGCCCAGCTACAAACTCATTTGTGAGGGGTTCATCATGCCCCTATACGAGAAAATGTTCAAGGAAGAACCAAGTTGCCTGTCCCAAAACGCTTTGGAAGTCCTTGAGGATTATGGGGATTTCTACTTTTCAGAACAAGGTACCTACTTGAGAATGTTCGGAGGGACTAAGCCCCCATACATATTGCCGCAGTATGCCACAGACTATGTGGTGCTCAAGGAAGCAGTAAGACAACTCTTCTTGGATGGGATTGGAGCATTCCTCCACAAGCTACACAAGGCTTCCTTTCCCCCCCTACCTTTCTGCATAGGTGCTTACAAGTTTTCAGGGGTGGCCTCTGCCGATGAATTTGTTCAAGAGTTGAGGGCCTTCCATTTCGGTGAGGTCATCTTCCACAGGAACGACAGAAAGGGTAAAGTGGCCGAGCATTGCAAGGGGAACTATGCGAACTTCGAATATTCCCACTACCCCGATGCCGAGGAGGAAGCTTTCAGAGGCATCAGCAACATGGCTGAGCTACGGATCTGTCGCCAAAGTACTGGAGCGAGCTCTAGCTCAACCAAAACCCAGAAGACCATCCAGCAAAAGGAGAAAGAAGCCAAGGATGCCCGAGCTCAGGAAGAGCTCAGATTAAGAGAAGAGGCAAGGTTGCAAAAGGAAGCCGAGGAGGCAAGAAAGCTACAAGAGGCTGAGAATGAAAGACTGCGGAAGGAGGCTGAGAAAGCCCAAAAGCAGAAAGAAGCAGAAATTGAGCGAGCTGAAGCAAGGAAGAAGGCGGAAGAAGAATTGAGGACAAGGGAAAATACCGAAACAGGTGGGTCCGGTGCGCAGGACATGGAGATAGACACCTCTCAGGCAGGTGGCTCTAGTACCCAAAAGGAAGGGACAGACCCCGCTCAGGAAGTCCGGACCCCACCTATGGAAGAAGACATAGACATCATAAACCGACCAATTGTACCGTACACTCCATCTGGGAAGCGTACGGTGTCCAAATGGAATGAGTTTGTCTATGATAAGAAAAGAAAAACAATGGTCCTCCAATCAGAAGAGAGGATTAAAAGTCCCTTCCATGACGACATAGTTACTCACCGAGAGGTCGCTGTCATGCAGAACACAGATGCGGATCCCATTGCCATGGCCTCCGCAGTTATAGCAACAGCACAAGCATCATTTGCCAATGTAGGGGTTATAGTCAAAGAAAATATATTGACAAAGAAAAGAGCACGTACCTTGCAACGAAATGTGGCTAATGAGCAAGCCCAGAGAGACCTGATAGTGAATAAATACAATTGCTTGTACGCCGAGCATAAGGAGTTGGCGAATAAGTACAGCTACCTGGAGGAGGAAAAGGACCAGCTAGCACTCCAGATAATGATTGCAGAAGCGGAGAAGAATGGAGCAGAAGAAAAGGCTTCCCAGCTAGAAACAGACAAGCAGGCATTAACTGAACGTTTAGAGCAAGCGGAAAGCAGAACCTTGGATATGTCCCCCTTCCACGAGCTGTCATGCAATATACTACAGCAAGTGCATGGCTCTCAAGAGCTAATCACTGATGAGGTATGCAAACTCAAGGCCATGACGGTCAGGCTAAAGGAGGTTAATGCGGAAGCCCACAGGCTCAAGGCTAAGAATACCCGTGTCAAAGCAAATGTCATAAGTCAGATGGCATGGAGGGAAGGGAAAGGAGGTTTTCCCCCTCATCTTCCTTTTAAGACAGTGGAAGATTTTAATGAAGATATAGCCTTGTTGGAGTTTGGCCGGAACTGTGCCAATAAGCTGATGGCCAGTGTGCAGAAGACCACAGAGAGAATCAACAACCTGTACCAAAAGCTCAAAGGAGTCCACGATAACTGCTCATTGAGTTTCCCTCAAACCCTAGAAGATTTCCCGGGAAAGGAGCAGCGGTTATCTCAACTAAAAGAAGAGCTAGGCGTCCAGATGGAGTATGTAAAAAGCATTGATGTTCTTGCCATGGATGATCTCCAACATTACATCGGTTCATCAACACTTCACAATCATCTGTTGAAGGAAACATATCAAGTTGCTGAAGCGGGAGTACAAAGCATTAAAATAGAGCTCGGGAAGAATGTAACTTCTCAGAAAATCCTGTTTCCTGCTGCAGCAAACATAATCATAAGGGATACAGGTGTGTGGCACAGCTACATAGAAGAGGAGGTCAGGAAAGCTGCAGCAGCAGCAGAAACATCAGTGGATCCGGCAGCCCCGCTCCCAGCAGCATCTTCCCCAGCAATGGCAGAAAATTTGGCCAGTCCCGTTCCCCCTTCCCAATTAAGAGCAGCATCAGCAGGGGATTCGAGGTCCTCTTCCCAGGAAGCACCAGTGACAATCAATTTGGGCGACCCTTTGCCATCGGAAGCTCACGCACAGGAATGAAGCAAACCGAATTCAGCTGGACGACTCCCTTCAGACAGACACGTGCCCAGCAGGGAACGCTCGGATGTTAATAAATTTTCTGTTATGTACATTTTGAACATGTAAGGCTTAAGCCATGGGACAGCTGTCCCTAATTTTGTCAAAACATTTTTGTAAAAGGAATGGCCATTTTGGTAGTCGATTTTAGTAGAAATTCCTGTAAAAGACAGAGGGGGAATGCTAGGTGTCAGCCCAGAGGGCAAATTTGTAACTATAAATAGGAGCTAGAAGAGACAGAGAAGGGGGACTTTTGGCAGGGAATGAAAATTTTGGGCGAATGATATGAGCTATCTTGTATCGGCTCTGTAAATTGAATTTTCTAATAGAAGCCACAGGAGATGGACGTTTTGCTTGGAATGTTGGGTTGCTGTATGTTGGACTATTCTAATGACTGCAATTCTGCAATGTGAGATCATTCTTGACTTCTGAATTATTTCTTTGTATTAATGATTTTGCTCTTATCTATGCATGCGTTCTCTCTATTTCATGGACAATGAATGCGTTCCATATTAAATCAGGAGCTACCTGCTGATACTTTTACCATTGCTGTAGATTTTTCTTCTAGAACGAATGGCTAACTGTTCTTTCTTCAGGATAATTCGTATGGCTCATTGTTCATGCTTTTAATTGCTCCTTGCAGGGATCTTTTAGTTTAATTCCAGTTTCGTTCTATCTAGAGCTGTTTCTTTATTCTTGTTACTTAGATCAAACAATTTTGATTTCTTCTGTTCATAAGCAATAAATTCGTTCTGTAGGTTCAGTGTAGATCTGTTTCCTTAATCCTGTAGCTTTTCTCTGTTTTTTTTCTGAGCAACAGATGCGTTCCATTTTAAATGAGAAGCTATCTTCTCAAGATCCTCATCTTGCTGTAGCTTTGACCGTGAGAAATAATAGTTATCTGTTCGTTGCTTATGATATCTGTTACAGCTGATTGCTCTCCCCTTAAGCGTGTTCCCCTGCAGGGATAGGTAGATGTGTTCCTGTTTCTAAATTTAAATCTGTTTCAGTTGCATTTAGACTAAGTATAATTTAGGCATGTGCATCTCATATAAAACACATAAAATCCAAAAGAAAGGTGGATCGGGCCATAACCGGTAAAATCGGATTTAAAGTCCAAAACCACGGTTGCCGGAACCGCTAACCGGACGGATTCCCTACACCAAACGGGAGATAGTCTAATTGGGACCGTCTCTCGGGGAGAATCCCTTTCTGATTGATGCTACGATATCTGGGGCATCAACAGTTTTTTGGCGCTAGAAGGAGGGCCTGAAGTGCATGGCTGATAGAGGAAAATCTTCCACGGTCATAGATAACACTGAAAACCCGCTTGAAGAAAACTTTTCAAACAGCCCAGATCTTGGATTAACAGACCAAGAACGCCTCGTTTCTGACCCTGAGCCTCAGGAAGATTTATACGCTGTTCCTTTTGCAGAAATAGAGGACTTGAGAAGACATACTAGATCTTACGTTAGACAGCTAGGTGGGTTAAACGCTGTCAACTTCCTCCCTAAGAAAACTACACCCAGAAAGGAGCCGCAATATACCCGTGATTCGATCCTCGTTCAGAGTTTTGAAGAACTGGTAAATCTAACGTTGGAAGAAATCTCCGGCACTCTTAACAAGTCAGACCAAGAAAATCTCGAAGAAATTACCACTCCCAAAAGTACTCCACCGAATTCACCTTACAATTCTCCACCAGGGTCTCCACGTCCGAACCCAAACATGGCTGTACCTGCCTGGAGAGCAAGGGGAGCGCTGAACTTAGCTGGACCATTCCATAATCTCCCTAAAAATCCAGAAAAGGTCTTGCCTAAGTACGATCCAGGGAAGGCCATTTCGGCAGAGGATCACCTCAAGAGTTTTTACTTAGCTCTGAACCTTTTAAATGTACAACATGAAGACGTAGTCTGCAGGTTGTTTCCGTATACATTCGAGCCTAAGGTATCATCTTGGTACTTTAGCCTTCAACCCAGCTCAATCTCTAGTTGGGATGATTTCGAAAAGTGTTTCCTCAAGAAATACGGGAACCAAAAAACTGTAGCCACGCTTATGAAAGAGCTCTTATCCATGAGAATGGAGAAGAAGGAAAAGGTTCAAGACTTTAATCAAAGATTCACAACGCTGTTAAATAACTTTAGTGAAACTAACAAACCCACAGAAGAGTCTTTGATTGAATACTACACAACAGCTCTTGAAGGTCCAATCGCAATGTTTGTAAAACGATCCAAGAAAACGACCCTAATAGAGAATTTTGAGGAAGCTCGAAAGGTAGAGGAAGAGGCTGATAGCATAGCTAAACATGCCTTAGATGTGGAAACAAAACCAGCAGCTAGCAAGAAACCTTTGCTCCTCACGAGAGGCAAAGAAGAGCCATCTACGGATATGGAAAACGTAGTTAAGATGATGCAGAAGTTATCTAACAAAATCGTAGATCTTGAAAAGGACAAGGCTGCTAATACATCTAGGAAACCTTTCAAGCCATTCTATAAGAGAAGGGAAGACGGGGAACAGTCTCACCCACCAATGAACACTGCCCCTGTTCTAAATTTGAATGAGATTGGGATGGAGAATTTCTGCACCTTTCACCAAGAACCACACTCGGAGAAGAGCTGCCCTCAATGGATCAATTCCATGAGCTTGGTCATGAACCAAATGTTAGATTCTCAGATCCCAGACCAGGATGATCCTCCAGAAGAGTCAGGCCCTGAGTTAGAGGAACCAACCCCGGACACTACTATGGTATTGTGGGATTGGATACCTATGACTGAATTAGTAGAAGAAGATTACGCAGACAGCTCTCCCTCTACCATAAATGTTGCTACTCGCAGCAAGGGCCCAACTGCGGATCCTGTCCCATCCACCTCTTCCCATAAGCCTAAGATTACAAAGGATCCGCCCAGGAGGCATATACCAATCATCCCACCACAGCCCAAAGTAAACCAGACAGCGGCCAAACAGCCAAGTGCTGATAACACAGTTCAGCCGCCTAAGGAGACCTTGAACAAAACAGATCAGTCCACTCGAATTGGGAATGAATCCGATATAGGGTATGATATTATCGAAGATATCAAGAAAGTTAAAGCAAACGTATCAATATTTGACATGTGTAGCTTGCCCCATCAACGAGACAAACTACTTCATGTTTTACAACCAAAACCCAGCGCTACATTAACAGATTCTCAAGACAATCCTGAAATTAACGAAGCTAGCATCGGTGGGAAATCCAAATCCCAAACATTGCCATTTCTGCTGACATTCGAAATTTTTAATCACAATGTGCATAACTGTCTGGTAGACTCCGGAGCTTCTTCAAACGTCATGCCACTTTCAATTTGTAAGAAAATTAATGGGCAGCCCGTACCATCTCCAGCTCAAATCATACAATTAGACAGGACTGCTGTCAAGGTTATAGGGGAGATGAAAGATGTTCTAATTAGACTGTCAGCCGACCCTAGAGTTTGCCAATTCATTGACATAATGGTGGTCGATATTCCTGAAGCTTATGGGCTGATTCTGAGTAGGGATTGGTCTACCAAGTTGAGCGGCTACTTTGCTACCGATTGGTCTCATCTATGGCTGCCTTATCAGAACAGGCAGAATCAGATTAAAATTCTTAGGGAACCTCATATGAAACAAAACATAACCCAGCTAGAAGAAAAGAATGAGGCTGTAGCTTTCTCTTCCTCGGTCCTGGGAAATTACTTCTTGGAAATGGATCCGGGTAACTATCAATCTGAAACCTTTTGCCATGAATCAGACAAACAGTCCGATCTCCTTCATTTTTCTCGGACTGATGAGGTTGATTGTAACATAGTCAATTTAGTTGCTAACGTAGACCACAAAGAAACTAACTTAGTTGAATCTAAAGATACCTTTTGGACATTATACTTTGATGGTTCTAAAACTCTGGAAGGATCCGGAGCCGGTTGTGTTCTAATGGATCCAAAGAAGAACAAGTATTTTTTGTCTTGTAGATTAGAATTCGATTGTACTAACAATACCGCTGAATATGAAGCTTTGGTGCATGGTTTAAAGAAGGCCATTGGCTTAAATGTTAAGTACCTGAAGGTTTTTGGTGACTCCGAGATAGTAGTTAGACAGGTAAGAAACACCATTCATTGCCTCTCACCGCACTTGAAAGGTTACCAGGCTGAGGTATGGGATTTAATCATGTATTTTGACGCTTTCAATATAAAATCAATTCCTAGGTTGCAAAATTCTGCTGCCGATTTGTTAGCAACATCTGCTTCTAGATTGGTGCCGACAAATAATAAATGCTCGATTGAATTGATTTTCAGGCCTTCCATTCCCGATAACATCACAAACTTCAGAATCTTCGATGATGACGAGCAGATTATCAGCTTCCTGACAAATGAAGACAGTTTTCAAGGAGCTGCAATAGATGAGGAAGAACATGATGATGATTTGATGAAGAAGGAAGAGGAGAAGGGAAATTTCATGCCAAAAGGGGTAAGGTCCCTCGAAATGCTTTTCGATCTTCAAAATAAATTCAAAAGACCAGCTAATACCAAAACTAACAGCTCATCAATGCAACATGAGTTGGTTAATTTGGGTACCGAGGCAGAACCAAAATTTGTCAACCTTGGCAAATGCTGTTCACCAGGAGAAAGAGAAAGGTTCATTAAGTTGTTTAAACAGTACAAGGATGTTTTTGCATGGACCTATGAAGATCTGAAAACATATGACGTCCGCATCATTCAGCATGTTATACCAATGAAAGCGGGTGTCAAACCATTTCAGCAGCAGTTAAGGAGGATGCATCCCACTCTTGAACCGCTGATCCAAAAGGAATTAAAGAAACTCCTGGACGCAAAGATAATCTTCAAAGTTAGGCATTCCGAATGGGTTGCAAACTTGGTTCCCGTGAGGAAGAAATCAGGAGAGATTAGGCTATGTGTAGATTTCAGAAATCTAAACAAAGCCTCAGATAAAGACAACTACCCCGTGCCTTCAATGGAGCAAATCCTACAAATGGTATCTGGATCTGAATTGTTTTCTCTCCTCGATGGGTTCTCTGGCTATAATCAAGTGTTAGTAGCTGAAGAAGATCGTCTCAAGACTACCTTCAGGACTAAGTGGGGAACGTTCGCTTACAGGAGAATGCCGTTTGGTCTGATAAATGCTGGAGCTACATTCCAAAGGGCGATGGATATTGCCTTCCGAGGATTGGGTGGGCAATGCGTTGTTGTTTACTTAGATGATGTTACAGTCTTTTCGATGAAAAGGGAAGATCATGTTGTTCATCTGAGACATATCTTTGATCGTTGCCGGAAGTATGGTATTTCCTTAAATCCCAAGAAGAGCGTGTTCGCTGTACCCGAAGGTAAGCTATTGGGTCATATCATCTCCAAAGAGGGAGGAGTGTCAATCGACCAGGAAAGAGTCCAAGCTATTAATAAGATTCCGATGCCTCACAACAAAAAATCTATGCAGTCTTTCATGGGCACCATTAATTTTGTCCGCAGATTTGTTCCGGATTTTGCACAAATTGTTAAGCCATTGCAACAGATGGTTAAACAAAGCATGCAATTTAAGTGGACAGATTTGGAGAAGGACGCATTTAGAGATATCAAGACAGCTGTAGCCAAAGCTCCTTCCTTAAGAAGTCCAGATTTTGATAAAGATTTCATCTTGTATACCTTCGCTTCGGATGATTCTCTCGCAGCTGTACTCACGCAAAAGGTGGAGTTGGGGGACGAATACCCAATTTCATTTATGAGCACTGGTCTGCAAGGGGCTGAGCTGAATTACCCCGTAGTGGACAAGCATGCCTACGCGGTCTTCAAAGCAGTCAAGCAATTTAGGCCATACATTTTGAAGAACAGAACTAAAGTCATAGTTCCCCACCCAGCTGTTAGATCCCTTTTCGTTCAAAAGGAATTGGGAGAGAGGAGAGGAAACTGGGTCACAGCTCTGCAGGAGTATGATTTGGAATTTAAACCTGCTACAATCATCAAAGGACAAGGTCTATGCAAGTTACTGGCGGGAAACTCGACTGATGAAGAGCACCATTGGAGAAATGAAGCCGAGCTCAATTCGGTTGAGGTAGGCCATATCTTCACAGCTCCCCAGTCATGGTATAGAGATCTAGTGCACTATTTGCAGCAGGGATATCTACCCGAGCACTGGAATTCTAAACAAAGAAGGGCACTCCGATTGAAATCGGCACCCTATCAAATCATTGATGGGATTCTTTTTAGAAAGAATTATGACGGAGTCCTTCTTAGATGTTTGGAAAAGGAGGATGCAAACAAAGTTGTCAAAGAATTGCATGATGGCCCCGCAGGTGGCCATTATTCAGGAGAGACGACAGCACACAAGATATTGAGAGCTGGTTATTACTGGCCCACTCTGTTTCGAGATGCCCACACGTACGCACGAAACTGTGATGTATGTCAAAGAAGCACTGGGAAGTTACCTAAGGCCGCAGGCCCATTGCAGCCTGTCATCATCTCTGAACCTTTTGAGCAATGGGGCATAGATGTTATCGGGGAAATAAATCCAAATTCTTCCTTGCAACACCGATACGTTCTGACAGCTACCGACTATTTCACCAGATGGACGGAGGCCATCCCGCTGCGCAAGATCAATGAAGATGCAGTTATCAGCTTCTTGAAAGAGAACATCATAACCAGGTTTGGGGTTCCAATTTCCCTTGTTTTTGATAATGCTACTTATTTTTCATCTTGCAAGATAAATGAATTTGTTTATGAATGGGGAATTAAGTTGCATTATTCAGCCAATTACTACCCTCAGGGAAACGGATTAGCTGAATCCTCAAACAAGAATCTGATTCGAATCCTTAAGAAAACAGTGATAGAAAACCAGAGAAGTTGGCATGTGGCTCTCCCAAATGCCTTATGGGCAGATAGGGTAACCCCGAAGAATGCTTTAGGTGTCTCCCCTTTCACTCTTGTCTATGGCAAGGAAGCCATACTTCCCCCAAACATCTTGCTGCCATCCTTGCAATTGTCCCAAGCCTCTCGGGGTTCTGGTAGCCAAGCCTTACAATCCAGGATAAACACCCTGCTTCGACTGGAAGAAGCCCGACACAAAGCTAAAGACCGATTTCATCAACACCAGGACATAGTTAAGAGATGGTTCGACAAGAGGAAATCCGGAAAGAGGGACTTTGAAGTTGGGGATTTAGTCCTGAAATGGGACCATAATCACGAAGGCAAAGGAATGCACACGAAATTTCAACATCTATGGGTAGGCCCGTACCAAATTTCTGCAAAATTGGGCCCATCCACTTATAAATTGACAAATCTCGAGGGAGAGGAAGTAGCCCTTCCACTCAATGGCCTCGCCCTGAAACAGTACTTCGCGTGAGTCTCCGTGAGACTTCCTGTACATAAATAAAGTTGTCTGTTCGCTTTCGCTTTTAGCTGTTTTATTTTTCGGCCATGTTGTTTCCTGTTTTGTTATTTGAGCTTTTCAATAGGTTTTGTTTTCTGAAGCACCCGTTTGAGTCTCCCGTTGAAGATAGCTTTCTCAAAGAAAACCTGCAACCCATGAGTCTGGAACCTTGCTCAGTAAACCCGGCCCGCTGTGCTCTCGCTGAAATAATCAAAAAGCGGGAGGCCTACCCTGCTAGTCACACTAATCCTGTTCAATAGCAGAGACCCATGGCCATCTTCACTACTATCGTTGGGCTCCACCCACTCTCACACTTCAAAGGCATCTCAAGAAAGGTTACCTAAGTTGGACCCATGGAAAGTGGCACTTCTCGAAGACACGGGGTATTGAAATGACTCCATGCTGCTGATTTAAAAGCCAAAATGGCCTACATTCAAGAGTCTGTTTTCCAGGGATTCTCGCCTCAATTAAAGCATGGCTGAGACAAAACAAAAGGGACATGTAAAATCAAGAAGGCTGTCCAAAAGGCCCAGCTCAAAATAGGCTCCTCTCCGTCCGTGAAGTTTGATCAAATCAATAAAACCTCTAACTCACACAAAAGGACATTATGGATTGAGGAGCCCAAATCAAAGATCGGTCCAAAAGAAAATATCCCTGGAAGGCTCAAACAGCTAAGCTGTCCAAAATACAAGCATCCCAAAGGATGCCAGCAGCATGGGAATGAGGAACAAGAACAATAGTGTCCATGAGGAAGTGTTGCAAATCCTGTGGAGTCCGGCAGTAGTGACCATTTGAGGGATGACCCTCCTAAAATGAATCTCATATGCTGGCCCTCTGAGAGTGGTGAAGATGCCTCGGTCGAAGCTCCCCTTTCCCAATGACTAGCAGGAAAAGTGCTCCTTTCCCCGCATGAGTCTAAAATGCTCAGCTGAGTAGTGCACCCGAGACGGATGTTTTAATGAAGTTCCGGACCATGTAGAGTATTTTTTCAGAGATCTGTGTTCGCCAGCGACTCGCCATTGTTGTTGCAGCAACACCCCTCCCCAAAATTTTGTACATGTTGGGGCCCCTCCTGTTTTTTTCGTACAAAGTCTGTTTGAGAAGACATCCCAGGCGTCCGCTCTGTTTTCAACATAAAATTTTCCTTCCCTGCTGAGCTGCTTGCCGTCAATCCGTCCATGTTCTCCCCATTAAGCCAAAAGATGACTTAGTTTTGCCCAAACGTTTTTGAAGTAATCCGGACTTTGTCCCGAAACAGCGGGAGTCAAACGTCCAACCTTTCCGAGAGGAGGACCTAGATTTCCTTTGTCAAAATCCGCGGGAGCCATTGGGCAAAACCACCCGAAACGGCGGAAGCTTTCGATCAAGTCTTCCGCGACCACGGAAAGGTTCGCGTTGTTCTCCCGAAACGGCAAAGAATTCAACAAAGCCATCCGAAACGGCGGAACAATTCAGCTCTGTCTTCCGAAACGGCGGAAGCCATTCGGATAAACTCGCCGAAATAACACAAAGCAGTTCATCATTTTCTTCCGAAGTAAAAGCACTTGGAAAATTTTCAATCGTTGCTTCTGCGGAACGGTTCAAGCTCCGAAACAACTTAGTACCCGAAACGGCGGAGCCTTTCACTCGAACCTCCCGAAATGGCGGGGCTCATTCACCTTAGTCTCCCGAAAAGGACTTAGATTTTCTTTCGATGAGAAGACTGCGGGAACAAAGGACTTAGAGAATGTTTAGTTTCAACCTTCCGCAACGACGGGAGTTTAAGTGAGCCCACCCGAAACGGCGGGAGTTTTCAGGGAACCCTTCCGCAACCGCGGGAGCCCTCGTAAAATCCTTCCGCAACGGCGGGGGAATTCAAGGAACCCTTCCGAAACAGCGGAAGCCGCCGCGGTATGTTTCCAAAAGAAAATAAGCGGGAACGTTTTATGAAACCCTTCCGCAACGGCGGGGGAATTCATGAAAACGTCCCGAAACGGCGGAAGCCATTTGGATAAGTCCCGCGGAGAAATTCACGATTGCCTTCCGAAACCATGAAAAGACTTAGAATTTTCTCAAGAAGCTGTCGCGGAAGCCTTCAGCTTTTGCTCCCGAAACGCGGAAGCCTCCGGGCTACCCTTCCGAAACAGCGGAGGCCAATCGCTTACCCCGTTCGGCGAAAGGACTCCGAAACGATCCCGGGCGAATTTGCGGAAAATATAAGTTTTGCTTCCGAAATGGCGGAAGCCTTTCCCAAAAGCTTTCCGAAACCAACGGGAGCCTTCGCCGAACCTTCCCGAAAAAATCAACGAAACTTTGAAATTCTGGACCACGGAAGCTTTCGCAAAAGTCTTCCGAAAATACCGGGAGCATTCGCTATATCGTTCCGAAAAAGCGGAAGCTTTGGCGTTACCCGTCCGCTACACGACGGTCTCTCGCGGAAGGCTTCAAGTTTCCTTTCCGCATTAAGCCCCGAAACGTCGGAAGCTTTCACTGAACCCTTCCGCAACGGCGGATGCAATTCGCAAACTGGCCCCGCAAGTGACGGTCGCACGGAAACCGAGGTGCTTTGACGTGACCGCTACGCGCGGCGAATTTAAACCCCGCTTTAACCACGCCACCTACCCAAGTAAGTGCTCACACGTGCCATTCTTTATAAAATATACCGCGGGGGGCTCGACCAATGCACCATTGTTTTGAACCGGCCAGCGACGTGTGATACCGTGCAAATCGCTCCAGCTCACCTCGCGCATCCGTGCTCGCAGCCACCTTGCTCAAGAAATCCCCACGGTGCCAGGTAGGATCTTAACTCTGATTTCCACCACTGAATTGTCCTTTTGGGGAAAATAATGGGTTTTAGTGGGATTGTGACGGGCAAAACACCCGTCAAGGGCTATGTTTTGCCCGTCAGGTACAGTGAACGGAGTTTCCGTTTTACAAAATCATTTTAGGCCTTCGTGAAAGCGTTATATTTTATTTTGGTGGGTGTGGGCGGTTAACCATGCCCTGTTTTGTTTTAAACCCCGGGCCGCGCCCCTCGTCGTGGGTTAAGTTGACAAAACCCTATAGGATTTCCATGTCCCTGACCGTGAACCCTGGGCCCTTTTCCATAAACCCCAGTCCCTACACGCGAAGCCGAAACCCGTAAGCGGTTAAGCTACGAAAGTCGAAACTTGAAGCCGCCCTAGCTCTCCCCGTCAGTTTGTCCCCGGCACCGTTACCTTCGCTCAGACTAAAGCCTCCCGTAGTGACTCGGCAAGTGGCCGCGTGTGACGATAGCATCCATAGCCCTCACCGAGTCAACCCGCCTCTTCCCCGCCTTCGACCTCTCCAACCGCAGCCATAGCGAAAGACCTCTCCTTCCGCGAGGCGGAACCGGAAGCCGATTGCTTCCGCGAATCACCTATCGGTCCAATAAGACCAATAGCGTCCGCAACATAGCTTATCCCGCACTCATCTTTTTAAGAGCTTCAAATGTTTCAATGTGTGTCTTATAATTGAAATAATGTTTTACTTCCTATATATATGCTTCGTTGATTTATCTCATTAAGACAATGTTGCTCTCTGCTGAAACCATACAACCTGTTGCTCAAACTCATGATGAATTGTATATGGATGTTATCAGGGATAATTCAATATGCCGAAACCCAGTAAGAAGAAGGCGAGGATGACAGAAAAGAAACCTGCTCCTCCTAAGATTGAAACCTCGCTCCAAGACACCAGGTGCACCACTGGTGTCCCTCCAGAAATCAGATGGGATGACATATACAGAATGATCAGGGACCAAGAGATCCCAGATATGTTGCTGGAGGAGGCACCGATCTATCAAAATATCAGAGCCTCAGGCATAACTAGAGCCGCTACCCGCCCTGAGCTGTTCCCCTGTGCTGAAGTGATCGGGTGGATACTCCAACATGCAGATGCTGATGGGAGAGTGATAAATGATAGCGGGAACATGGCTATCGCCTCATTTCAACCCGCGTATCTGGCGGCAGCCTACAGGTTTCCCCGTGTCCAGCAAGCTCTGACCGATGAATGGTTAAGCCAGATGGACAATGTCGAGATGGCCAAAAAGCTACTGGTGCAAGGGAAACATTTGAGGAAGAAAGAGAGGGAGGAGTATGACGTACAGAATCTAAGAGCTCCTTATAGGTTGATCGCCCTGATGCTGTGTAGAATCTTCGGCATGCCCGATGGCACAGTATACAAGATTCAGTGGGTCCCTATCATTCACTATGTGGCATTTAAGGGGACAGTGTTTGACTGGGCCACCATCTTGTCAGATAGTCTGGCCTCAATGATAAGTGCTGCTAAGCCCGGGCTGGCCTCGAAGAAGGCTGAATTCTTCATGTCCTCATACCTGATAGATTGTATCTTGGCCAAGATAGAGTTCCCCGGATTGGGGTGTACATGGGATAGGGCCACAGCCCCGGTCTACACTGCATTCAAGATGTTGTGGGCTCAGAATTACAAGCCCAGCTACAAACTCATTTGTGAGGGGTTCATCATGCCCCTATACGAGAAAATGTTCAAGGAAGAACCAAGTTGCCTGTCCCAAAACGCTTTGGAAGTCCTTGAGGATTATGGGGATTTCTACTTTTCAGAACAAGGTACCTACTTGAGAATGTTCGGAGGGACTAAGCCCCCATACATATTGCCGCAGTATGCCACAGACTATGTGGTGCTCAAGGAAGCAGTAAGACAACTCTTCTTGGATGGGATTGGAGCATTCCTCCACAAGCTACACAAGGCTTCCTTTCCCCCCCTACCTTTCTGCATAGGTGCTTACAAGTTTTCAGGGGTGGCCTCTGCCGATGAATTTGTTCAAGAGTTGAGGGCCTTCCATTTCGGTGAGGTCATCTTCCACAGGAACGACAGAAAGGGTAAAGTGGCCGAGCATTGCAAGGGGAACTATGCGAACTTCGAATATTCCCACTACCCCCGATGCCGAGGAGGAAGCTTTCAGAGGCATCAGCAACATGGCTGAGCTACGGATCTGTCGCCAAAGTACTGGAGCGAGCTCTAGCTCAACCAAAACCCAGAAGACCATCCAGCAAAAGGAGAAAGAAGCCAAGGATGCCCGAGCTCAGGAAGAGCTCAGATTAAGAGAAGAGGCAAGGTTGCAAAAGGAAGCCGAGGAGGCAAGAAAGCTACAAGAGGCTGAGAATGAAAGACTGCGGAAGGAGGCTGAGAAAGCCCAAAAGCAGAAAGAAGCAGAAATTGAGCGAGCTGAAGCAAGGAAGAAGGCGGAAGAAGAATTGAGGACAAGGGAAAATACCGAAACAGGTGGGTCCGGTGCGCAGGACATGGAGATAGACACCTCTCAGGCAGGTGGCTCTAGTACCCAAAAGGAAGGGACAGACCCCGCTCAGGAAGTCCGGACCCCACCTATGGAAGAAGACATAGACATCATAAACCGACCAATTGTACCGTACACTCCATCTGGGAAGCGTACGGTGTCCAAATGGAATGAGTTTGTCTATGATAAGAAAAGAAAAACAATGGTCCTCCAATCAGAAGAGAGGATTAAAAGTCCCTTCCATGACGACATAGTTACTCACCGAGAGGTCGCTGTCATGCAGAACACAGATGCGGATCCCATTGCCATGGCCTCCGCAGTTATAGCAACAGCACAAGCATCATTTGCCAATGTAGGGGTTATAGTCAAAGAAAATATATTGACAAAGAAAAGAGCACGTACCTTGCAACGAAATGTGGCTAATGAGCAAGCCCAGAGAGACCTGATAGTGAATAAATACAATTGCTTGTACGTCGAGCATAAGGAGTTGGCGAATAAGTACAGCTACCTGGAGGAGGAAAAGGACCAGCTAGCACTCCAGATAATGATTGCAGAAGCGGAGAAGAATGGAGCAGAAGAAAAGGCTTCCCAGCTAGAAACAGACAAGCAGGCATTAACTGAACGTTTAGAGCAAGCAGAAAGCAGAACCTTGGATATGTCCCCCTTCCACGAGCTGTCATGCAATATACTACAGCAAGTGCATGGCTCTCAAGAGCTAATCACTGATGAGGTATGCAAACTCAAGGCCATGACGGTCAGGCTAAAGGAGGTTAATGCGGAAGCCCACAGGCTCAAGGCTAAGAATACCCGTGTCAAAGCAAATGTCATAAGTCAGATGGCATGGAGGGAAGGGAAAGGAGGTTTTCCCCCTCATCTTCCTTTTAAGACAGTGGAAGATTTTAATGAAGATATAGCCTTGTTGGAGTTTGGCCGGAACTGTGCCAATAAGCTGATGGCCAGTGTGCAGAAGACCACAGAGAGAATCAACAACCTGTACCAAAAGCTCAAAGGAGTCCACGATAACTGCTCATTGATTTTCCCTCAAACCCTAGAAGATTTCCCGGGAAAGGAGCAGCGGTTATCTCAACTAAAAGAAGAGCTAGGCGTCCAGATGGAGTATGTAAAAAGCATTGATGTTCTTGCCATGGATGATCTCCAACATTACATCGGTTCATCAACACTTCACAATCATCTGTTGAAGGAAACATATCAAGTTGCTGAAGCGGGAGTACAAAGCATTAAAATAGAGCTCGGGAAGAATGTAACTTCTCAGAAAATCCTGTTTCCTGCTGCAGCAAACATAATCATAAGGGATACAGGTGTGTGGCACAGCTACATAGAAGAGGAGGTCAGGAAAGCTGCAGCAGCAGCAGAAACATCAGTGGATCCGGCAGCCCCGCTCCCAGCAGCATCTTCCCCAGCAATGGCAGAAAATTTGGCCAGTCCCGTTCCCCCTTCCCAATTAAGAGCAGCATCAGCAGGGGATTCGAGGTCCTCTTCCCAGGAAGCACCAGTGACAATCAATTTGGGCGACCCTTTGCCATCGGAAGCTCACGCACAGGAATGAAGCAAACCGAATTCAGCTGGACGACTCCCTTCAGACAGACACGTGCCCAGCAGGGAACGCTCGGATGTTAATAAATTTTCTGTTATGTACATTTTGAACATGTAAGGCTTAAGCCATGGGATAGCTGTCCCTAATTTTGTCAAAACATTTTTGTAAAAGGAATGGCCATTTTGGTAGTCGATTTTAGTAGAAATTCCTGTAAAAGACAGAGGGGGAATGCTAGGTGTCAGCCCAGAGGGCAAATTTGTAACTATAAATAGGAGCTAGAAGAGACAGAGAAGGGGGACTTTTGGCAGGGAATGAAAATTTTGGGCGAATGATATGAGCTATCTTGTATCGGCTCTGTAAATTGAATTTTCTAATAGAATCCACAGGAGATGGACGTTTTGCTTGGAATGTTGGGTTGCTGTATGTTGGACTATTCTAATGACTGCAATTCTGCAATGTGAGATCATTCTTGACTTCTGAATTATTTCTTTGTATTAATGATTTTGCTCTTATCTATGCATGCGTTCTCTCTATTTCATGGACAATGAATGCGTTCCATATTAAATCAGGAGCTACCTGCTGATACTTTTACCATTGCTGTAGATTTTTCTTCTAGAACGAATGGCTAACTGTTCTTTCTTCAGGATAATTCGTATGGCTCATTGTTCATGCTTTTAATTGCTCCTTGCAGGGATCTTTTAGTTTAATTCCAGTTTCGTTCTATCTAGAGCTGTTTCTTTATTCTTGTTACTTAGATCAAACAATTTTGATTTCTTCTGTTCATAAGCAATAAATTCGTTCTGTAGGTTCAGTGTAGATCTGTTTCCTTAATCCTGTAGCTTTTCTCTGTTTTTTTTCTGAGCAACAGATGCGTTCCATTTTAAATGAGAAGCTATCTTCTCAAGATCCTCATCTTGCTGTAGCTTTGACCATGAGAAATAATAGTTATCTGTTCGTTGCTTATGATATCTGTTACAGCTGATTGCTCTCCCGTTAAGCGTGTTCCCCTGCAGGGATAGGTAGATGTGTTCCTGTTTCTAAATTTAAATCTGTTTCAGTTGCATTTAGACTAAGTATAATTTAGGCATGTGCATCTCATATAAAACACATAAAATCCAAAAGAAAGGTGGATCGGGCCATAACCGGTAAAATCGGATTTAAAGTCCAAAACCACGGTTGCCGGAACCGCTAACCGGACGGATTCCCTACACCAAACGGGAGATAGTCTAATTGGGACCGTCTCTCGGGGAGAATCCCTTTCTGATTGATGCTACGATATCTGGGGCATCAACACGGCCATGATTGCATCTAGTAGAATGATTTTGATTTTTGTTTTTTGGTGCTTGGTTCATCGTTGTCAAACGTTGATCTGGTTTTTGTTTGTGTTATACTTGATCAAACATGAAGTCTTTAAATCCAATGATTGCTTAAAGATTAAAACTATGAGATTTGACTGTTAATTCCATGTTTTATTATGTAAATATATCATCATCTTACGCCAAATGTCAATTGATGCGTGACTGACTGATATTTCGCTCCCATAAACGATAATTGCAATCTACACTTCGTACATCTGCAATCATGCCAGTAAGTTATACTCAATTGATGTCCTGTGGTTTTATGTGATATAAGGGATGGTATGGATAATCTGCTAGTTTGCGATGATATATGCAAATTTTGGAATGATATTTCAACGTCTCTGCTAACAATTGCATGCTATAAGTAAAATGCAGAGACTTTTAGTCATTCCCGTCGAGCATTCTGTTAAAAAAGAGCCTCAGCTAGTGGAATACTCTAAATCTGTTCTTGCACCATTTGATGATGATGTTTCTCATGGTAGCACCAATAGTGAAAAGGAAGATGGTGAGGTTAAATTCACATATGAACGACTCCTTTTCAACAAGCAGAATAAGGGTGACAAAGAAGATGTTGATCAAGATAATACAATTGTTCGGGACTTAATCATCAACTTGCAACCTATGTGTCCCGCAAGTCCTTTCAAGGAGGATCCATTAGCTAATTTTTTGGTCTTTCAAGATATGTTTGGTCTTCGTGAATCCAGGGAAGAATTCATATGTTCCTTGCCAGCTACCTTCAATAGCTCTTGATGTATCTTGATTCTCCTCAACCTATGATAGGATGTCCTCAAAGATATGTGGTGCAATCTTTTGAACTGTATGATGCCCAGTTTGGGGTCTGAATTGGTTTCTTATTCCTATGTATAAGGATTGTTAGATATTGTAGGCCAAGAGGTAGTCTTTTCTTGGCCATTTTAGGATAATTTAGTTTTGATTATCCCTACTTTGTGGGAGATTTGATCCTGAGATTATTACTTTGTAGGATTTTAGATCTCATAGCAAGGGATGGATGGTTGGGAGACATAATCGCCAAAAGAGACTGGAGATGCTCCGTTGTTGCAGACTTTGTAATGTTTTGCAGGCCTTTAATATGCAACAAGTTTTCTTCATCTATCTCTTCTATTTTAATTTGTCAAATGTTTTTGATGAAATGTTTTTTTGATTCGACGCATTCACTAATACTGTCTATTATTTGTAATTAGTAATATGCATTGGTTTATAGTTCTGATTTCTCTCAACTTATGATCTCTGCAATTGATGTTTTAAATGAATGTTTTTATCTAAAACATTTTATCTATTTCTGCAAATGATTCACAGAAAACATTAAGTTAATGTTAATTTGTCAATTAACATTCAAAATTCAGGATAAGCTTGTATGCACTTCATTCTTAAGTTATTGTTGGTTGAGTGTTCTCAATTAATTATATCTTAAGTTACTGAGTCAAGATCCAGTTTTACATGTTTGTTAAATTGGTGAATAGATTTAGTAATTTTCAGGTCAAGTTATCTTGTGCACAAACAAATCATTTCTTTTAGAGTAGGCCTGACTTAAATTAGATTTCTTTTTTTTCAAGTTAGACTAACTCTTAGGATTAAGTGAACTCTTGTATTTCATTATAGGAACACAGATCCTTTCTAGGATGAAACACACATAAGTGCCAGCATATGCCTTTGTATCCGTGGGTGATAACCACACCAAACAGTTCGAGGATAGGGTGAAACTTGCGTAGGATTATCTGAAGCCTTTGGCTGGGTTTTCATCCCCTGTTGTTTTCCTTGAACACCATTCCTACACATGTTCAACCAAGGCATCAACAAATGGCGCTAGAAGGAGGGCCATGTACCAAACATGGCTAAACAAAATTCGAATAGACCTCCTCCAGTAAGAGAACCGGGTGTTACACGTAGCCATACCCAAGCTTCAACATCTACATAACAACTAATACAAAATTCTCAAAATATTTCTGCCACCCCTATCGTAAGACATGAAACTAGGAGGGTCGATATTACTATTGTATCACCCACAAGGGGATCCCTCACACTCGAATAGATTCTTAAAACCTGTTTTGATAGTGTTGCTAGGTTGCAACAAAGAATCGTTGGACAACGTAATCTAGGACTAGCGGAATTTCAAGATCACCAGAACACTGGTCTGCAAGCCAATAATTCTCATAATCAGAACTCAGGTGACTAGAATCCTGAATGACGTAATTCACAACACCACAATTTTCTCCCAGATTTTAACCTTGACACATTGTTTGGGGAAGCACAAGAAGATCAACCACAAGTGACAACAGGTGGACCACCACCGCCACCACTTCCATCTTCATCTTCTTCTTCTGAAGAATCCTCAGATAGTGATTCATCCTTGAGCTCATCTTTAGAGGACATACCCATGGCTAAAGGTCAAAATAGACCCTAGTTGGACCAGGATGTTGTTTTTATCCTAGCAGATCAAAATATACTCCCTAAAAATCCTGAAAAATGGCTGCCTATGTTCGACCCTGATGAAAAGTCACCTGTGCTTGATCACATCAAGACATTCATGCAGGCCATCAGACTTAGAAACATGATCCATGAAGATGTGGTTTGTAGGTTATTGCCATATACCTTCCAAGGGAAAGCATACATTTGGTACTTTGCCTTAGAATCCAGGTCTATCACTTCATGGGATGATTTTGAGAAAATATTCATGCAAAATTTTGGAGATGATAAGATACCCGAAGACTTGGTAATTGATCTGTCTTCTCTGAAAATCTGAGGTAAAGAGAGAGTGAAAGATTATAATAAGAGATTTTCCTATCTAAAAAATATGATCCCTATTACTCTTCTTCCTATGGAAGAAATCCTGGTTGAATACTATGTGAAATGTTTACTGATTCCCATAGCTATGTTGGTTAAACGGGCACACAAAGAAACCTTGCCAGAGGCCTTTGCTAAGGCCATTCAGGTTCAGAAGGATATTTTCGGTTTAAAGGAAAAACCGGATACTTTAGTAGATAAACCTTCCACTTCACGTAAGAAAACTGATGTTCCTACAAAACCTATCACACAGGACAAAGACCCTTTTGAAATGGGTGACATGAAGAAAATCCTCAAGAGGATTTCTAACAAAATGGTTGACCTCAAGAGAACTAGTACTGAAAACCAAAACACAAACATGGGATTCAATAGACAACCATTTAGAAGACCCTATCAACCTCAACAAAACCAAGTCCCACCCAACCCTAAGGAAGGGTTGAACTATGAGGAAATTTTGTCTATCTTCAAAGCCTTAGTTTCAGAACCCCATCATTCTCCTTAACACCCAGAACAAGAACTACAGGAGAACCAAGATCCTGAACCTCTAGGTGAGGAAGAAGACCAGGAAGTTAATACCATTAGTTTCTTTGCAGAAATTCCTATGGCCGAGGAAAAAGAAGAGCCTGAAACAGTGTTTAATGTCCACCATCCCTACAACACGAGGAGTAAAGGACAACCAACTCAAGAAGCTCCTACCTCCACACCCACGACGAACAAAGTCAAAACAACCATGCAAAAGGATACACTTATTCCTGAGATAGAATATAACTTGATTGATGACTTGAAGAAGATGAAAGCTAATATATCAATATTTGAACTTTTGAAGATCCCTGTTATGAGGGACAGTTTTCCCAAGAGCATAATTGTGAACAAACCTAGGGAAACTCAAAACAACAATTTGGAGACATACACTAAAACCAACAGTTCAAAACCTATTGGGAAAAGGACACCTCCCTTTTTGTTAACCTTTGAGATATTTAACAAGAACATTCATAATTGTATGGTAGATTCAGGGGCTTCATCCAATGTAATTCCCTTATCGGTTTGCAAGAAATTAAATGATGCTTGGGAACCTTGTCCTACTAATATTGTTCAGCTGGATAGATCCAAAGTGAAAGTAGTAGGGAAACTAAGGAATGTTATGTTAACTCTATCTGCTGACCCCGGGATCTATCAGACCGTGGACATCGTCGTGGTTGATATCCCAAAGATGTATGGAATGTGTCTAAGTAGAGATTGGTCGGAAAAACTTAAGGGATACTTTGCAACCGATTGGTCTCATTTGTGGCTTCCTTACAATGGGAGGCCAAATAGGATAAAGATTAGCAGGGAGCCTTATATGAAGCAGATTGTCACAGATTTGAATGACCCCAGTGATCTAGCTGCATACTTCAGTTCACATGTGGAACATTTCACTTTTAATACCTTTTTTGGAGACTTACCTGCAGATTTGTCACCTGCTGAGAGTACACAGAAACAATCTCAGATTGTCAATTTTACATTTGTTCCATTCTTAGGTGATATTGCACATAATGTATATAGTGTGAATACCAATTTTAAGTTAGATTTGAATGCATGGACTTTGTTTTTCGATGGTTCTAGATCTAAAGATGGAGCTGGTGCAGATTGTGTCCTCATCGTTCCGAAAGGAACCAAAACCATGATTGCCTACAGGCTTGAATTCGAATGTACCAATAACGTTACTGAGTACGAGGCCTTGGTCTAAGGACTCAGGAAAGCAATCGATATGAATGCCCAGGTAATTGAGTGTTATGGAGACTCATAAATAATAGTTAAGCAGGTAAGAAACAAGATTCATTGCATATCTCCTCATTTGCTTAGTTATCGAAATTTAGTTAGGGACTTAACTAATTCTTTCACTACTTTAAGCATTAAGTCTGTCCCAAGATCTCAGAATTTCGATGCTGACCTGCTAGCTAATACTGCATCCAGGTTGATACCCCTAGAAGGTTTGTCACCAGATACTTTTTCTATTGAATTAATGTACCGACCTTCAATCCCGGACAATATCACCAGTTGGGAAGTGTTTAATGATGATCAACAGATCTTAGATTTTCTTACAACTCAGGATATGTTTCAAGATGTTGCTATTGATGAAAGTGAGCATGAAAAATCTCTAGCTGATCCTACTTGCACTGCCAGTTTGATTCCTAAGTCAATTGTCAACTTGGAAAATTTTTACAACCTCCAAGATAAGTTCAAGTAGAAGGTGAATTGTAAGACTCAAAGATTTTCTCTCAATTATGAACAAGTGAATTTGGGTAGTGAACAGAACCCTCACATGGTTAACCTAGGGGTTGATTGTTCTCCTGATGAAAAGAGACCTTTTATTAAGTTATGCAGAGAATTTAAGGACGTCTTCGCTTGGACATATGACGAGTTGAAAAAGTTCGACACTAATATTATGCCTCATAAAATATCGATGAATCTAGACACTAAAACCTACCAGCAGAAGCTCAGGAAGATGCACCCTAGCTTGGAACCTTCTGTCAAGAAGGAGCTAGAAAAAATCCTTGCAGCAAGAATTATTTTTTTCGGTCAGGCATACGCAGTGGATCGCTAATCTAGTACCAGTTCGCAAGAAAAATGGTGACATTAGGCTCTGCGTTGACTTTAGAAATCTTAATAAAGATTCTGAGAAAGATAATTAGCCTATTACCCCTATGGAACATATCTTACAGAGAGTTGCAGGTTCAGAAATATTTTCTCTCCTCGATGGTTTTTCAGGGTATAACCAAGTTTTGGTTGCACTTGATGACCAATTAAAAACAACTTTCAGGACCCCTTGGGGAACTTTTTCCTATGGGTGAATGCTATTCGGGTTAATAAATGAAGGTGCTACGTTCCAGCGAGCAATGGACATAGCTTTTAGGGGACTTATGCATGATTCTATTGTTGTATACTTAGATGACATTACTATCTTTAAAAAAAATGACATGAACATTTGTTTCCCCTGAAACAGGGATTTGAACGTTGCAGAAGATACAGAATTTCACTCAATCTTAAGAAATCAATCTTCGCAGTGATTGAAGGAAAGTTGGTGGGATTTATTGTTTTGAAGGAAGGTATGATTATCGATCCGGAACGCATAGAGTCCATCGCAAGGATGGGGTTCCCAAGTACGCGCAAAACCATGCAATCTTTCCTTGGTAAGATACATTTTGTTCGCAGATTTGTCCCTAATTTTGCGCAAATTGTTAAACCTCTACAATTAATGATTAAGAAGGATGCATAGTTTAAAGGGTTTATGAAAAACGAAATTCTTTTACTAAGATTAGGAAGGCTATTGTAGAAGCTCTTGCCCTTATGTCTCCTGACTTCATTAAGGATTTAATTTTGTATACCTTTTCTACTGACTTTTCTTATGCTGTTGTTCTTACACAGAAGCACCAAGACGATCTCGAAATTCCCATCTCTTTCATGGGTTCAACGTTCAAGGGCGCAGATTTAAATTACTCCCAAATAGACAAACAAGCTTATGGGGTTTATAAATCTGTTAAACATTTTAGACCGTACTTACTCAAGTCTAGAACTAAAGTGATTGTGCCTTATGCAACGATCATAAATGTTCCGATACAAAGAGAATTGGGGGAGAAAAGAGCTCACTGGATGATATCTATGCAATAATACGACTTAGAAATAAGACCAACAAAAATAGTAAAAGGCCAAGGTTTGTGTTTGCTTAGCGCTCAGTCGAATGATCATGTAAGACAACAAATCGAGTGGGAGCAAGAAGAAGGCACCTTAGCAGGTTCTGTCAATTTGATCACTACTCAAGCATCTGATTGGTATGATGATATTAAAGTTTTCTTAACTCGTGGGTATGTTCTTGAAACCCTTGATTTCAGAAAATGTAGAGCCTTCAGATTAAAAGATGCACCATATCAATTTATAGATGGTGTTTTATTTAGAAAAAATTATGATGGTGTTTTTGTTAGATGTCTAGAAAAAGCTCAAACTGAGAATATTCTTTTGGAATTTCATGCAGGGCTTGTAGGAGGACACTTCTCAGGAGAAACCACTGCCCACAAAATTCTAAGAGCCGGTTACTACTGGACTACCTTGTTCAGAGATGCCTATGCTTACGCCAGAAGATGTGAATCATGTCAGAAGTGCGCTAGAAAAATGAAGAAGCCTGCATTTCCTTTGCAGCCAGTCACAGTTCAATTCCCATTCCAGCAGTGGGGTCTAGTTTTTGTCAGACTGATCACTCCTCCCTCTTCTCTGCAACACGAATATATTTTGACAGCTACGGACTAAGTCACCAAGTGGGTAGACGCAGTCCCTCTTAGACAAGCAAACACGAGCCAAGTAATTTCATTTCTGTAAATTCAGATAGTCACAAGGTTTGGTGCTGAAGAATTCCTGGTGTTTGACAATGCTCCATACTTCTCTTCTTTTGAATTGACTCAATATGCCCTTGTGAAAGGGATAAAATTAAATTTTTTTGCCAATTATTATCCACATGGAAATGGATTAACAAAGTATTCTAATAAGAATTTAATTAATATCTTAAAGAAGACAGTGGCTACTCACCACAAGAATTGGCACATTCAGTTACACAATGCTCTTTGGGCAGACCGTGTCACTCCTAAAGCAACATTGGCAACTCCCTTTACTGCCTAGTTTATGGTAAGGAGGTTGTCTTACCAGCCAACCTCATGATCCCTTCCCTGCAACTAGCACAATAGGTGCAGGAAAGTAACTCTTCCCCACTCCAACACAGAATTGATACATTACTTAAACTAGAAGAGGATAGGTAAAAGTCTAAAAACAAGTTGTACCAACACCAACAGCTTGCGAAGAGATGGTTCGATGAGAAGTCTTCATTTGATAGGAAAATTTCTGTGGGGGGTTTAGTTTTAAAATGGGATAAGCAACATAAGGACAAGAATGATTGTACTAAGTTCCAACGCTTGTGGTTAAGACCTTTCATTGTTACATAAAATATTGGTCCTAGTACTGTCCGGTTACAAACACTAGAAGGTTTTTCAGAAACCTATCCAGTGAATGTCTAGCTCCTCAAGAAGTACTTTTTTTGAGGAGAACATGTTGGTCCACCTATACATAAAGTGTGGTTTGTTTATTTTCCTTTGATTTTGATTGATTTCATTTTCCTTACGATTCTTTTCTTTTTTATAATTTTGCACATTTGGCAAAAGTTATTAATCAGTGCTTCTCTGAGACTAACACAATCTAAAGTTTTAAGGTAGCATGCCAACTTCTTTTCCTTTCATCCTATGTCAGAAAATGCTCTTCATGGAACCAACCAGTCAATTTCTGCAGGGCCTTGATTGATATCTTCCCACTATCATCAACATCTTTTAAATATTGGTCTGATTAATTGAAGTCAAAGAGCAAACTAGAGTTTTGTACTTTGCGTTTCGTGAGTAAATGGCATAATCTTTCATAACCTGGTTAGACTTATCTACTCTGGATGCCATACTGATCACTTTGTTAATAATTTATTTCAATAAAAGTAGATTAAAAGATGGGGGTCTCATTACGAGCCAGCCCATTATGTTCATACATGTCTAAGTGGAATGACATCTTCACATCAAGTCACCAAACTTGGGAGATGACGTTTAGCTTTGGCTGGAAGGTGGAAGATCCTATCACAGGTCGGTCCATTCATGATCTGCAAAGCATTGGTGAGTAACACTGTTGTCATGTGGTCATCAAGCCATGGTAGTGTCTTGTAATCTATGAATTAATAAACCTTTTTTTTCTTATAAGATGGTTTGTTGTATATAAGGATAAGGGGGGTCTTATTACAAGCCAACCCTACCATGATCATGGATTTGGTTTTGGACTGCCACTTATGGTCACCAAGCCATGGTAATTGCTTTCAGCCTAGAAAATTGAAAGATAAGGAGTCTCTTGACCGAGCTAGCTTGTTCAGATTCCTAATGAGGTTTGTAAATGGCATTGCCAGTATCTGATCACCAAGTTATGGCAATGGCCTTATATCAACAGAACTCTTATTTATTTTAAAATAAAAATAAAAATATACATGTAGATAAATGAATAAGTAATAAAGATAAGGTGATCCATGTATTTTAATCCAAGATGGTTCTGAGTTTATTCCATAAGTTAATCGTAAATCTACCCTTCCATGATTAGATAAAGGTATAAGATTTATGTTTGCTTCTAGACTGCCTAATCAGATTAAGTATTATCCTTAATCAGTTTTGGATGGGAATGTATTAATCATATGCCTAACTCTGTTGTTTTGATTATGTTTTCATGAGATCATTTTCCAAATTGCAGGTTGAAACATAAGTTGGTTGGCATGTCTGCTTTATAACTAAGAAATTCATTTACAAAGATAACTGGATCTTCCCATCCAGTCGCCATTTGTTTTAAGCACAACACATCCCATGTTTTATCCTAAACATGGGAGCCCCAATTCCATAACAAGGAGTAACTTAATCAATTTTTGGGGTTTTGTTCATCCTGTTTGCCATTTATTTTGTTGCCTTTGATTTGATTTATTTAAGTTAGTGAATTTTTCTTTCTCAAAAAATTCTGCATTTTTAGTGTGTTTTTTAGAAGTTGCGGAAATAAGTTTTGGGTTGAATTTTCAATCCTCCTGCAACCCGCAACCCGCAATTGTGGATTGTGGATTGCGGGTTTCTTTGTTTACATTTGAAGTTTTTCTCCCGCAACCCGCAACCCACAAAATTGTGGATTGTGGGATGTGGAAGAAAGCTTTTTGAAAGTTGCACATGAAGTTTGCCTCCCCCAACTTGCAACCTGCAAATTGCGGATTGCGGGATGCGGAAGTGACCATTTAAATAAAGAGTAGTCTATACTTCCTGCAACCCAAAAATTGCGGGATACGGGAAGTAATTTTACCATGCGTTATGTTGATGTTCTGGAACCTGCAACCCGTAATTTGCGGATTGCGGATTGAGGAAGGGTGTGTATATTTTTGAATAATCAGTGCCCGCATTTGGCATCCCGCATCTCGTATCCCGACCATTGATATGCAACGATCCGACGACCATGATTTCATTTGTTAGAATGATTTTGATTTTTGGTTTTTGGTGCTTGGTTCATCGTTTTCAAACATTTATATGGCTTTTGTCTGCGTTATGCTTGATCAAACATGAAGTATTTAAATCCAATGATTGCTTAATGATTAAAACTCTGAGATTTGACTGTTAATTTCATGTGTTATTATGTAAATCTATCATCATCTTACGCCAAATGTCAATTGATGCATGACTGGCTAATATTTCGCTCCCAAAAATGGTAATTGCAATATGCACTTCATACATCTGCAATCATGCCAATTAGTTATACTCAATTGATGTCAAATCCTACGGTTTCATGTCCTATAACGGTTGTTATGGATAATCTGTTAGTTTGCGATGATATATGTAAATTTTGGATTGATATGTCAACATCTCTGCTAACAATTGCATGCTGTAAGTAAAATGCAGAGACTTTCAGGAATTCCTGTCAAGTATTCTATTGAAAAAGAGCCTCATACAGTGCAATACTCTGAACCTCTTCCTCCACCATTTGACGCTGATGTTTCTGATGGTAGCACCGATAGTGAAAAGGAAGATGGTGAGGTTGAATTCACATATGAACGACTCCTCTTCAACAAGCAGAAGAAGGGTGAAAAAGAAGATGCTAATCAAGATAATACAATTGTTCGGGACTTAATCATCAACTTGCCACCTGTGTATCCCGCAATTCCTTTCAAGGAGGATTTGTTAGTTGATTGTTCGGTCTTTGAAGATATGTCTGGTCCTCGTGAATCCAAGGTAGACTTCATATGTTCCTCGCCAGCTACCTTCAACAGCTCTTGATCTATCTTAATTATCCTCAACCTATGACAGGATGTCCTCGAAGATATGTGGTGCAATCTTTTGAACTTTATGATGCCCTGTTTGGGGTCCGAATTGGTTTCTTATTCCTATGTATAAGGAAATTTAGATATTGTAGGCCAAGAGGTAGTCTTTTCTTGGCCATTTTAGGATAATTTAGTTTTGATTATCCCTACTTTGTGGGAGATTAGATCCTGAGATTATTACTTTGTAATTATTATTTAAGGGATTTTAGATCTCATAGCAAGGGATGGATGGTTGGGGGACAGAATCACCAAAAGAGACAGTAGATGCTCTGTTGTTGTAGACTTTGTGATGTTTTGTAGGCCTTTAATACGCAGTCAGTTTTCTTCAGCTATCTCTTTTGTTTTAATTTGTCAAATGTTTTTGATGAATTGTGGTTTTGCTTCGACGCATTCACTAATATTGGCTATTATTTGCAATCAGTAATCTAAATTGGTTTATAGTTCAGATTTCTCTCAACTTATGATCTCTGCAATTGATGTTTTAAATGAATGTCTTTAGCTAAAACATTTTATCTGATTTTGCAAATGATTCACAGAAAACATTAAGTTAATGTTAATTTGTCAATTAACATTCAAAATTTAGGATAAGCTTGTATGCACTTCATTCTTAAGTTATTGTTGGTTGAATGTTTTCAATTAATTATATCTTAAGTTACTGAGTCAAGATCTAGTTTTACATGTCTGTTAAATTAGTGAATATATTTAGTAATTTTCAGGTCAAGTTATCTTGTGCACAAATAAATCATTTCTTTTAGAGTAGGCCTGACTTAAATTAGATTTATTTTTTTTCAAGTTAGACTAACTCTTAGGATTAAGTGAACTCCTGTCTTTCATTATAGGAAGACAGGTCCTTTCTAGGATCAAACACACATAAGTGCCAGTGAAGGCCTTTGTATCCGTGGGTGTTAACCACACCAAACAGCTCGAGGATAGGGTAAAACTTACTTAGGATTATCTGAAGCCTTTGGTTGGGTTTTCATCCCCTGCTGTTTGCCTTGAACACCATTCTAGCACATGTTCAACCGAGGCATCAACAAATGGCACTAGATGGAGGGACATGTACCAAACATGCCTAAACAGAATTCGAACAGACCTCCTCCAGTAAGAGAACCGATTGTTACATGTAGCCATGCCCAAGCTTCAACGTCTACAAACCAACTAATACAAAATTCTCAAAATATTCATGCCACCCCTGTCATAGGACAGGAAACTAGGAGGGCCGATATTACTATTGTATCACCCACAAGGGGATCCCTCACACTCGAACAAATTCTTAAAAGCTCTTCTGATAGTGTTGCTAGGTTGCAACAAAGAATCTTTGGACAGTGTAATCTAGGACTAGCAGCAATTCAAGATCACTAGAACACTGGTCCGCAAGCCAATAATTATGATAATCAGAACTCAGGTGACCAAAATCCTGAACGACGTAATTCACCTCGCCACAATTTGCTCCCAGATTTTAACCTTGACACATTGTTTGGGGAAGCACAAGAAGATCAACAACAAGTGACAACATGTGGACCACCACTGCCACCACCTCCATCTTCATATTCTTCTTCTGAAGAATCCTCAGATAGTGATTCATCCTCGATCTCATCTTTAGAGGACATACCCATGGCTGAATGTCAAAATAGACCCTGGTTGGACCAGGAAGCTGTTTTTATCCTGGGAGGTCAACATAGAGTCCCTAAAAATCGCGAAAAATGGTTTCCTAAGTTTGACCCTGATGAAAAGTCACCTGCGCTTGATCACATGAAGACATTCATGCAGGGCATCAGACTCAGAAATGTGATCCATGAAGATGTGGTCTGTAGGTTATTCCCATATACCTTCCAAGGGAAAGCATCCATTTGGTACTTTTCCGTAGAAGATAGGTCTATCACTTCATGGGATGATTTTGAGAAAATATTCATGCAAAAGTTTGGAGATGATAAGACACCTGAAGACCTGGTAATTGATCTATCTTCTATGAAAATCTGATGTAAAGAGAGAGTGAAAGATTATAATCAGATATTTTCCTATCTAAAAAATATGATCCCTATTACTCTTCTGCCTGCGGAAGAACTCCTAGTTGCATACTATGTGAAAGGTTTACCGGTTCCCATAGCTACATGGGCTAAACGGGCACACAAGGAAACCTTGCCAGAGGCCTTTGCTGAGGCCATTCAGGTTGAGAAGGATATTTTTGGTTTAAAGGACAACCCGGATACTTTAGTAGATCAACCTTCCACTTCATGTAAGAATACTAATGTTCCTACAAATCTTGTCGCACAGGACAAATACCCTTTTGAAATGGGTGACATGAAGAAAATCCTCCAGAGGATTTCTAATGAAATGGTTGACCTCAAGAGAACTAGTAGTGAAAACCAAAACACAAACATGGGATTCAACAGACAACCATATAGAAGACCCTATCAACCTCAACAAAACCAAGTCCCACCCAACCCTGAGGAAGGGTTGAACTATGAGGAAATTTTATCTATCTTCAAAGCCTTAGTTTCAGAACCCCATCATTCTCCTCAACACCCAGAACAAGAACTACAGGAGAACCAAGATCCTGAAACTCTAGGCGAGGAAGAAGACCAGCAAGTTAATACCATTAGTTTCTTTGCAGAAATTCCTATGGCCGAGGAAGAAGAAAATCCTGAAAGAGTGTTTATTGTCCACCATCCCTACAACATGAGGAGTAAAGGACAACCAACTCAAGAAGCTTCTACCTCCACACCCACAACGAACAGAGTAAAAACAACCATGCAAAAGGATACACTTATTCCCGAGATAGAATATAACTTGATTGATGACTTGAAGAAGATAAAAGCTAATATCTCAGTATTTGAATTTCTGAAGATCCCTGCTATGAGGGACAGTTTTTCCAAGAGAATAATTGTCAACAAACCTAGGGAAAGTCAAAACAACAATCTAGAGACGTACACTAAAACCAACAGTTCAAAACCTGTTGGGAAAAGGACACCTCCCTTTTTGTTAACCTTTGAGATATTTAACAGGAACGTTCATAATTGTATGGTAGACACAGGGGTTTCATCCAATGTAATGCCCTTTTCATTTTGCAAGAAATTAAATGCTGCTTGGGAACCTTGTCCTACTAAGATTGTTCAACTACATAGATCCAAAGTGAAAGTAGTAGGGGAACTAAGGAATGTTATGTTAACTCTATCTGCTGACCCCAGGATCCATCAGATCGTGGACATCGTCGTGGATGATATCCCAGCGATGTATGGGATGTGGCTAAACAGAGATTGGTCGAAAAAAATTAAGGGCTACTTTCGAATCGATTGGTCTCATTTGTGGCTTCCTTACAATGGGAGTCCAAATAGGATAAAGATTAGCAGGGAGCCTTATATGAATCAGATTGTCACAGATTTGAATGACCCCAGTGAGCTAGCTGCATATTCAAATCACATGTGGAATATTTCACTTTTGATACCTTTTTTGGAGACTTACGTGCAGATTTGTCACCTGCTGAGAGTGGAGAGAAACAGTCTCAGATTGTCAAATTTAAATCTGTTCCATTCTCGGGTGATATTGTACATAGTTTATATAGTGTGAATACCAATTTTAAGTTAGATTTGAATGCATGGACTTTGTTTTTCGATGGTTCCATATCTAAAGATGGAGCTGGTGCAGGTTGTGTCCTCATCGATCCGAAAGGAACCAAAACCATGATTTCCTGTAGGCTTGAATTCAAATGTACCAATAACATTGCTGAGTACGAGGCCTTGGTCCAGGGACCCAGGAAAGCAATCGATATGAATGCCCAGGTAATTGAGTGTTACAGAGACTCATAAATAATAGTTAAGCATGTAAGAAACAAGATTCATTGCATATCTCCTCATTTTCTTAATTATCAAAATTTAGTTAGGGACTTAACTAATTCTTTCACTACTTTCAACATTAAGTCTGTCCCAAGATCTCAGAATTTCGATGCTGACATGCTAGCTAATACTGCATCCAGGCTGATACCCCTAGAAGGTTTGTCACCGGATACTTTTTCTATTGAATTAATGTACAAACCTTCAATCTCGAACAATATAACCAGTTGGAAAGTGCTTAATGATGATCAACAGATCTTAGATTTTCTTACAGCTCATGATACATTTCAAGATGTTGCTATTGATGAAAGTGAGCATGAAAAATCTCTAGCTGATCCTACTTGCACTGCCAGTTTGATTCCTAAGTCAATTGTCAACCTGGAAAAGTTTTACGACCTCCAAGATAAGTTCAAGCAAAAGGTGAATTGTAAGACTCAGAGCTCTTCTCTCAATTATGAACAAGTGAATTTGGGTAGTGAATAGAACCCTCGCATGGTTAACCTAGGGGTTGACTGTTCGATTGATGAAAAGAGATATTTTATTAAGTTATGCATATAATTTAAGGACGTCTTCGCTTGGACATACGACGAGTTGAAAACCTTCAACACTAATATTATGCATCATAACATACCGATGAAGCTAGACACTAAACCCTACCAGCAGAAGCTCAGGAAGATGCACCCTAGATTGGAACCTTCTGTCAAGAAGGAGCTAGAAAAAATCCTTGCAACAAGAATTATTTTTCCAGTCAGGCATATGCAGTGGATCGCTAATCTAGTACTAGTTCGCAAGAAAAATGGTGACATTAGGTTCTGCGTTGAATTTACAAATCTTAATAAAGCTTCCGAGAAAGATAATTACCCTGTTCCCCCTATGGAATAGGTCTTACAGAGAGTTGCAGGTTCATAAATGTTTTCTCTCCTCGATGGTTTTTCAGGGTGTAACCAAGTTTTGGTTGCACCTGATGACCAATTAAAAACAGCTTTCAGGACCCCTTGGGGAACTTATTCCTATAGGCGAATGCCATTCGGGTTAATAAAAGCAGGTGCTACGTTCCAGTGAGAAATGGATATAGCTTTTAGGGGACTTATGCATGATTATGTTGTTGTATACTTAGATGACATTACTATCTTTTCAAAAAAATGACATGAACATTTGTTTCCCCTAAAACAGGTATTTGAACATTGCAGAAGATACGGAATTTCACTCAATCCTAAGAAATCAATCTTTGCAGTGACTGAAGGCAAGCTGCTGGGATTTATTGTTTCGAAGGAAGGTATGATTATCGATCTAGAACGCACAGAGGCCATCACAAGGATCGGGTATCCAAATACGTGCAAAGCCATGCAATCTTTCCTTGGTAAGATAAATTTTGTTCGCATATTTGTCCCTAATTTTGTGCAAATTGTTAAACCTTTACAATTAATTATTAAGAAGGATGCACAGTTTAAATGGTTTGATGAACAACAAAATGCCTTTACTTAGATTAGGAAGGCTATTGCAGAAGCTCCTGCCCTTATGTCTCCTGAGTTCAGTAAGGATTTCATTTTGTATACCTTTGGTACTAACTTTTCTTATGCTTTTGTTCTTACACTGAAGCACCCATACGATCTTGAAATTCCCATCTCTTTCATGAGTTCAACATTCAAGGGCTCAGAGTTAAATTACTCCCAAATAGACAAAAAAGTTTATGCGGTTTATAAATCTGTTAAACATTTTAGACCGTACTTACTCAAGTCTAGAACTAAAGTGATTGTGCCTTATGCAGCAATTAGAAATGTTCTGATACAAAAAGAATTAGGGGAGAAAAGAGCTCACTGGATGACAGCTCTGCAAGAATACGGCTTAGAAATAAGACCAACAAAAATAGTAAAAGGCCAAGGTTTGTGTTTGCTTAGCGCTCAGTTGAACGATCCTGTAAGACAACAAATCGAGTGGGAGCAAGAAGAAGGCACCTCAACAGGTTCTGTCAATGTGATCACTACTCAAGCATCTGACTGGTATGATGATGTTAAATTAACTCATGGGTATGCTCCTGAAACCCTTGATTTCAGAAAACGCAGAGCCTTAAGATTAAGAGCTGCACCATATCAATTTATAGATGGTGTTTTATTTAGAAAAAAATATGATGGTGTTTTCCTTAGATGTCTAGAAAAAGCTCAAACTGAGAATATTCTTTTGGAATTTCATGCAGGGCCTACAGGAGGACACTTCTCGGGAGAAATCACTACCCACAAAATTCTAAGAGCCGGTTACTATTGGCCTACCTTGTTCAGAGACGCCTATGCTTACGCTAGAAGATGTGAACCATGTCATAAGTGCGCTGGCAAAATGAAGAAGCTTGCATTTCCTTTGCAGCCAATGACAATTCAATTCCCATTCAACAGTGGGGTCTAGATTTTTTCGAACAGATCAATCCTCCCTCTTCTCTACAACACAAATATATTTTGACAGCTACGAACTACTTCACTAGGTGGGTAGAGGAAGTCCCTCTTAGACAAGCAAACATGAGGCAAGTAATTTCATTTCTGTAAAGTCAGATAGTCACAAGGTTTGGTGCTCTGGAATTCCCGGTGTTTGACAATGCTTCATACTTATCCTCTTTTGAATTGACTCAATATGCCCTTGAGAAAGGGATAAAATTAAAATTTTCTGCCAATTATTATCCACAGGGAAATGGATTAGTAGAGTCTTCTAATAAGAATTTAATTAATATCTTAAAGAAGACAGTGGCTACTCACCACAAGAATTGGCACATTCAATTACACAATGCTCTTTGGGTAGACCGTGTCACTTTTAAAGCGGCCGTTGGAAACTCCCCTTACTGCCTAGTTTATGGTAAGGAGGTTTTCTTACTATCCAACCTCATGATCCCTTCCCTGCAGCTAGCACAGTCTGTGCAGGAAAGTGACTCTTCCCCACTGCAACATAGAATTTATACATTATTTAAACTAGAAGGGGACAGGGAAAAGTCTAAAAACAAGTTGTACCAACACCAAGAGCTTGCAAAGAGATGGTTCGATGAGAAGTCTTTATCTGATAGGGAGTTTTTCTATGGGGGACTTAGTTTTAAAATGGGATAAGCAACATAAGGACAAGAATGATTATACTAAGTTCCAATGCTTGTGGCTAGGACCTTTCATTGTTACATAAAATATTGGTCCTAGTACTGTCCGGTTACAAACACTAGAAGGATTTTCAGAAACCTATCCAGTGAATGTCCAGCTGCTCAAGAAGTACTTTGTTTGAGGAGAGCATGTTGGTCCACCTATACATAAAGTGTGGTTTGTTTCTTTTCCTTTGATTTTGATTGATTTCCTTTTCCTTATGATTCTTTTATTTTTAATAAGTTTGCACATTTGGCAAAAGTTATTAATCAGTGCTTCTCTGAGACTAACACAATCTGAAGTTTTAAGGTAGCATGCCAGCTTCTTTTCCTTTCAGCGTATGTTAGAAAATTCTTTTCATGGAACCAAACAGTCAATTTCTGCAGGGCCTTGAGTGATATCTTCCCACTATCATCAACATCTTTTAAATAATGGTCTGATTATTTAAAGTCAAAGAGAAAACTAGATTCCTATACTTTGTGTTTCATGAGTAAATGGAATAATCTTTCATAACCTGGTTAGACTTATCTATTCTGGATGCCACATTGATCACTTTGTTAATAATTTATTTCAATAAAAGTAGATTACAAGATGGGGGGTCTCATTACGAGCCAACCCATTATGTTCATAAATGTCTAAGTGGAATGACATCTTCACATCAAGTCACCAAACTTGGGAGATGACTTTCAACTTTGGCTGGAAGGTGGAAGATCTTATCACAGGTCGGTCCATTCATGATCTACAAAGCATTGGTGAGTAACATTGCTGTCATGTCGTCACCAAGCCATGGTAGTGTCTTGTAATATATGCATTAATAAACCTTTGTTTTCTTATAAGATGGTTTGTTGTATATAAGGACAAGGGGGGTCTTATTACAAGCCAACCCTACCATGATCATGGATTTGGTTTTGGACTGGAATTTCCACTTATGTGGTAATTGATTTCAGCCTAGAAAACTGAAAGACAAGGAGTCTCTTGAGAGAGCTAGCTTGTTTAGATTTCTAATCAGGTTTGTGAATGGCATTGCCAGTATCTGATCACCAAGTCAGGGAAATGACCTTATATCAACAGAACTCTTATTTATTTAACAATATATCTATATATATATATATATATATATATATGTAAACGAATACGTAATAAAGCTAAGGTGATTCATGTATTTTAATCCAGGATGGATCTAAGTTTATTCCATAGGTTAATCATAAATCTGCCCTTCCATGATTACATAAAGGTATAAGATTTATGGTTGCTTCTAGACTACCTTATCAGATTGATTATTATCCTTAATCGGTTTTGGATGGGAATGTATTAATCATATGCCTAACTCTTCTATTTTGATTGTGTTTTCATGAGATCATTTTGCAAATTGCAGGTTGAAATATAAGTTGGTTGGCATGCCTACTTTACAACTAAGGAATTCATTTACAGAGATAACTAGTTCTTCCCAGCCAGTCGCCATTTGTTGTAAGCACAATAGATCCCATGTTTTATCCAAAACATGGGAGCCCCAATTCCATAACAAGGAGTAACTTAATCAATTTTTGGGGTTTTGTTCAACCTGTTTGCCATTTATTATGTTACCTTTGATTTGATTTATTTAAGTTAGTGAATTTTTCTTTCTCGAAAAATTTTGCATTTTTAGTGTGCTTTTTAGAAGTTGAGGAAATAACTTTTGGGTTAAATTTTCAATCATCCCGCAACTCGCAACCCGCAATTGCGGATTGTGGGTGTCTTTGTTTACATTTGATGTTTTTCTCCCGCAACCCGCAAAATTGTGGATTGCGAGATGCAGAAGAAAGATTTTTGAAAGTTGCACGTGAAGTTTGCCTCCTGCAACCTGCAACCCGCAAATTGCGGATTGCGGGATGCGGAAGGGACCCTTTAAATAAAGAGTAGTCTATACTTCCCGCAACCCACAAATTGAGGGATACGGGAAGTACTTTTACCACGCATTATGGTGATGTTCCGCAACCCGCAACCCGTAATTTGCGGATTGCGGATTGCGGAAGGGTGTGTATATTTTTGAATAATCAGTGCCTGCATTTGGAATCCCAGAACTCGTATCCCAACCATTGATATGAAACGATCTGACGACCATGATTGCATCTGGTAGAATGATTTCGATTTTTTATTTTTGGTGCTTGTTTCATCGTTTTCAAACGTTGATCTGGTTTTTGTCTACATTATGCTTGATCAAACATGAAGTCTTTAAATCCAATGATTGCTTAAAGATTAAAACTCTGAGATTTGACTGTTAATTTCATGTGTTATTATGTAAATCTATCATCATCGTACGCCAAATGTTAATTGATGCATGACTAAGTGATATTTCGCTCCCAGAAACGGTAATTGCAATCTGCACTTCGTATATTTGCAATCATGCCAGTTAGTTATACTCAATTGATGTCAAATCCTGTGGTTTCATGTCCTATAAGGGACGTTATGGATAATCTGTTAGTTTGCGATGATATATGCAAATTTTGGATTGATATTTCAACGTCTCTGCTAACAATTGCACGCAGTAAGTAAAATGCAGAGACTTTCAGGCATTCTTGTCGAGCATTCTGTTGAAAAATAGCCTCAACCAGTGGAATACTCTGAACCTGTTCTTGCACCATTTGACGATGATGTTTCTGATGGTAGCATTGATAGTGAGAAGGAAGATGGTGAGGTTAAATTCACATATGAACGACTCCTTTTCAACAAGCAGAAGAAGGGTGACAAAGAAGATGCTGATCAAGATAATACAATTGTTTGGGACTCAATCATCAACTTGCCACCTGTGTGTCCCGCAATTCCTTTCAAGGAGGATCCGTTAGCTGATTTTTCGGTGTTTGAAGATATGTCTGGTCCTCATGAATCCAGGGAATACTTCATATGTTCCTCGCCAACTACCTTCAATAACTCTTGATTTATCTTGATTCTCCTCAAGGTATGACAGGATGTCCTCGAAGATATGTGGTGCAATCTTTTGAACTGTATGATGCCTAGTTTGGGGTCCGAATTGGTTTCTTATTCCTATGTATAAGGATTGTTAGATATTTTAGGCCAAGAGGTAGTCTTTTCTTGGCCATTTTAGGATAATTTAGTTTTGATTATCCCTTCTTTATGGGAGATTTGATCCTGAGATTATTGCTTTGTAATTATTATTTAAGGGATTTTAGATCTCATAGCAAGGGATGGATGGTTGGGGGACAAAATCGCCAAAAGAGACTGGAGATGCTTTGTTGTTGCAGACTTTGTAATGTTTTGTAGGCCTTTAATACACAATCAGTTTTCTTCAGCTATCTCTTCTGTTTTAATTTGTCAAATGTTTTTGATGAATTGTGGTTTTGCTTTGATGCATTCACTAATACTGTCTATTATTTGCAACCAGTAATCTGCATTGGTTTATAGTTCATATTTCTCTCAACTTATGATCTCTGCAATTGATCTTTTAAATGAATGTCTTTATCTAAAACATTTTATCTATTTCTGTAAATGATTCACAAAAAACATTAAGTTAATGTTAATTTGTCAATTAACATTCAAAATTTAGGATAAGATTGTATGTACTTCATTCTTAAGTTATTGTTGGTTGAATGTTTTCAATTAATCATATTGAGTTTTACATGTCTGTTAAATTGGTGAATAGATTTAGTAATTTTCAGATTAAGTTATCTTGTGCACAAACAAATCATTTATTTTAGAGTAGGCCTGACTTAAATTAGATTTTTTTTTTTTCAAGTTAGTCTAACTCTTAGGATTAAGTGAACTCATGTCTTTCATTATAGGAATACAGATCCTTTCTAGGATCAAACACACATAAGTGCTAGTGGAGGGTTTTGTATCTGTGGGTGTTAACCACACCAAACAGCTCGAGGATAGGGTAAAACTTGCATAAGATTATCTGAAGCCTTTGGCTGGGTTTTCATCCCCTGTAGTTTTCCTTGAACACCATTCCAAGACATGTTCAACCGAGTCATCAACACCTTCTAAATGACCCCTCCCTCATTCTTGCTGGTGATTTGAATCTCATGCTCTCATCCATGGAAATCTGGGGTTCTAGTTGCAAGGAGGATCCACTTGTCGAGTATTTTAGCGGTTCTTTTGAAGATGATAAACTCATTGATGTCACTCCTGTAGTTCTTCTCCCGGCGTGGATTAATGGTAGGGCGGGTAGTGGTGGCATCGCCAAAATACTGGATCGCTTCTTTATTGCAGAAGAGCTTGGCAACTTGTTTGGGAAATTTAGAAGTTGGTTTGTTTCCTTTGGATTATCAGATCACAAACCTGTGATCTTGGAGATTGACTTGAACTCTCCCAAGGTGAGCTTTCCCTTTAAATTTAACCATACTTGGCTCGTCAATGAATATTTTTTCTCTCTCGTTCGCGAAAAATGGAAGGATTACTCAAGGAAAGTCTACAGTTTGGTTGCACATGCTTTGGTTTTCAAAATCAAGCATCTGAAATTTGAGGTTATTAGTTGGGAGAAGAAGTTAAAAGAATCAAATCAAGCTAATTTATGTAATATTGAGATACATTTGAATGATTTGGATATTAATGTGGATATCTTATTTGATGGTGATACAAAGGTAAAGAGAATACGCCTTGAAGCTATGAAATAGAAGATGTTAGCACAGGACGAGGAAGCTTGGTGTTTAAAGATCCGTGTGATTTGGATTCAGAGTGGTGATCGGAATACAAAGTTTTTTCAGAACTTTGCTTCAATGAGGAGGAACTCAAACTCAATTTGGGAATTGAATGACACTAATGGAAGGATATTGAAGGACCAAAGGTATTTGGAAAAGGGAGCAGTGGACTTCTTTTTTGAGGTTTACAAGCAATATTTGAATCGTCACCTTATGGAAAAATTGAAAGTTATTGAGAAATATCATTGGATCTTCACTATCGAACAAGGAGATTCTATTTGGGCGGAAGTCACACTAAAGGAAATTTAGGAGGTTCTTAAATAGTTTCAGAATTATAAAATTCCAGGCCTTGATGGTTGGAATGTTGAGTTTTTTTTCATTTCTTTGATTT
This sequence comes from Larix kaempferi, assembly GCA_027924585.1. Lineage (NCBI taxonomy): Eukaryota > Viridiplantae > Streptophyta > Pinopsida > Pinales > Pinaceae > Larix > Larix kaempferi. Next base: position 5,477,222 of record BSBM01000063.1, on the reverse strand, counting down.
GGTTGGAGAGGAGATACTCAACATTGTGGAAGAAACTAGATTGAAGGGTTTTGTTCTAGAAAGGATTAATTCCACCTTTGTTACTCTTATCCCCAAAAAAATATAATCCTTCCTCTTTCAATGATTATAGGCCAATTTCGTTATGTAACTTGGTCTATAAGTTGATCACGAAGGTGATCTCGAACCGGATGAAGCCTATTTTAGAGAATGGACTATCAAAAGCAATTTGGTTTTCTTTCAAATCATTAGATACTCGATGCCATTGGAGTGGAACAAGAATGTATCCATTTGGTGAAACAACAGAATTTGAAATCTATTATCTTAAAGATGGACCTTATTAAGGCCTACGACAGGGTTGAATGGACTTTTCTTTGATTTGTTCTCCTGCAATCTGGCTTGTCGGTTGAGGCAACAAATTGGATCACGGTATGTGTGACTTCTACAAAATTTTCCATTCTGGTTAATGGGCATCCATCTGCTTTCTTCAAGAGTGAAAGAGGACTCCTCCAAGGGTGTTAGAAAAACAGGATCGCAGAGCAATAACAATAAACAGAAATGCAAATATAATCACGCATACACATTACAAGAGAGACACAGATATATCGTGGTTCACCCAACTTGGGCTACGTCCACACTGAATTTGCCAGTCCTTATTATTATTACCATCCAGCAAGTCGAAGGGATACAACCTGCAGCACAACCGCTGCACTTCCTCTTCTCTGTTTTTACAGTCTCTCTCCAGATCTCAAAAGATCTTTACAATGCATAAAACCTAATACATCAACCCTAGCCGTATTACAATGTCTTTCTTTTATAAGGGAAATACAATGGGAAAATACCACGGGATACCCAAAACCATGGGCCCGCAAAACAGCTGGCGAAAACATCCCCAAAAATTTTCTTCGGGGACGTTGCCCCCGAACCCCTGCCAAGGGACCGCTGGCCCCCGAACCCCCCAGCCAGGGGGGATAGGCCCCCTTGGAACCCCGTGGGGGCGATGCCCCCCCACACCCCCCCACACCCCCCCCGCTGGGGTGAGTGTACAGTCCACCTACACATCATATAGAACTGGGGTACAAACACGGCTAATACAATATCATTTATGAGACTAGAAGATCTGGCTCCACAACCAACAAAGGGTGCCCTATTTCTCCGCTTCTTTTTCTAATGATCATTGAAGGTTTAAGTTTGCTCATAAATTCTGCTAAAGCTAAAAAGTGTTTTCAGGGGATTTCTTTCTCTCCTTCTTTAAAAATCTCTCATCTGCTTTTCTTGGATGACGTTCTTATCTTCGAAAGAGGTGTTCTACAGGATTGGAAAACTCTTTTGGAATTTATTACTCTATTTTGTACTGCTTCGGGCATGAAATTTAGTACTGATAAGTCTACTCTCTACTTTAGCAATGAAGTGGATTTGGATTTGGACCTCTGTCAGCAGATGGAGGATTTGTTTCCTTATTCTAAGAAAAACTTACTGGAAGGTATGAAGTATCTAGGGTTCATCCTTAAACCAAATAACTATAATAATAGTGATTGGTTGTGGCTTATCAAAAGAATTGAGAAGAGAATTAATGCTTGGGCTTATCGGTTTCTATCCTTGGGAGGTAGGTTAATTCTAGTTAATTTCATTCTACAGGGTATCCCTGTTTATTAGATGTCTATAGCTATGGTTCCTAAGAACATTTTGGAAGCTATTCAGAAAAGAATGTATCAGTTCCTTTGGGCAGGAAGTTTGCATCACACCAAATTTCATCTGGTGGCATAACATAAATTATCCCTTCCAAAGGCTTATGGTGGATGGAGACTGAAACAAATCTTTTGGTTTGAAGAAGCGTTGGGAGCTAAAACGCTATGGAGATCACTTTCTAGTGACAACTTATGGAAAGAAGTTTTAAACAAGAAGCCTATTTAAAATTTGTTATTCCTTCAGTGTGGCTTCAGAATACACCTCCTCTTAGCTCAAATTATTCTATCGTTTGGAAGGGTCTTTATAGCAAGCTGCCTACGTTGAAGACAAGGTTATGTTGGAATACTGGTAGAGGAATTTGGGCATATATCAGAGTCGATCCAATCATCAGGCTAAAGGAGTACTTTTATATTTCTTTCAATCTGATCAAAGCATTACATTCTTAAAACATTGAAGTTCTTGCACAAGTGTATAACTCGGGGGCTTCGGATGGTTCAAATTCTACCTGGTATAGTGCGGATGATCTTGGTCTCACAGGACTAGAGGCAACAAAATGGCAGGGTTATGTCTCACAGTTAAATGTTGCTGGTTTTCGGTTAAAAAAACATCTTGACACATTCGTCTGGGATTGGGGAGATTCGTCAGGTAAACTCATGGCTAAACACGCCTATGATTTCATTGTCTCTGAAAATGTTGAATTGCAACATACCTGGTGGTTCTTAAAACTTTAGAGATGGCAGCTATCGACTAAAATTTGTTGTTTTATTTGGTTATGCCTAGAAGATAAAATCCTGACTTGGGATAACTTATTAAAGAGGGGCTTTATTGGTCTGGGGGTTTTCCTGCTTTGTTTGCAAGACTATAAATTTGTTGTCCATATGTTTGTAAATTTCCCTTATTTGATACAAGTGTGGAATTGGTGCCAATATATTCTTTGTTTTAATGCAAGCTGGAACCTATCAAATCTTATTGATAATCTAATGTTCTGGTTTTCTACTAAACCTAAATTCACAGAACTTCCACTTTTTATTTTGTGGGAAGTTTGGAAAATCAGGAATCACATTTTTTTTATCGGAATACTCAGCCACCTGCACAGGTGGCTTACATGGCTATTGCATTGTTGAAGGATTATAGTTTAAAAAAGAGGAAAGGAAAATCCATAATCCTTAGGCAACCTTCTTTTGATCCAAATTGTTCAGTAGGATTCTTTGATGGTGCTCAGCAAGGTAACTTATGTGGAGTAGGCATGGTTCTTTCTATGAAAATGGGCCACTCCTTAAGGTTAAGGATGTGAGCTGGCTATGGTACTAACACGCAGGAAAAATTACTTACATTGTGGGGACTGCGATGGAGTGCCAATTGGAAAGGTGTACAATTTTTACAGGTGGTTGGGGATTCATCTGTGATTATAAATTGGATTTCAAGAAAATATAAGCTTAATGCTCTTCATCTTACTCATTGGATGAACTGCATTTTGGACCTTAAGGGTGATTTCACACACATTTCCTTCAAGCACATTTATAGAGACTTCAATCAAGATGTTGATTCCCTTTCAAAGGAAGTTGTGGGTTTGATGGACGGGTTGATCCATTTTGAGGAACTAATAGATGGTGTCACTCTGGATAAGGGTGTCTACAAACTGTCCTAATTTTCCTCTCTTTATGTATGGACTAGACTGTGATTATGTACCTTGTTTTTGAGCTCCGACTGGTCTTGGATTTTTCCAGAATGCTTTTGTTTTTGTATGGAAAGATTCTTGTATCGGCTTACTGTATTAGGAAGGTGTTCTGGGGGTAAGGGGGAAGGACTGTACTTCATCTATGAGTCATATAACCTGATGTAACTTTGATTCACCACGAATATCAAGTTATATTTTTTCGGCTTGAAAAAAATGAAAAAAAGTTGTATATGTAACTTGTATAAAAGTATTATACAAATCTAATCAAATATTGTTTCCATGCCTTCTCGTCAACTTTTTTCTTACTCTCACTTGGAAAGGTAGGTAGTGGGAAAGATAGGTAAGAGTAAATATCGTATTTTCTTTTACAATCTTGTTTTAAATGAATATTTTTATACAAGGTTTCATTTTGACATAAATTTTGTCCAATTCTTTGTTTTCTTTTGTTTGGAAACAAGTGAGTCTATAATAAAATGATGATAAAATAATAAAATGAGAGAGAATAAGATGACATAATCACATTAACAAGACATAATTTATGTGGTACAAAAAGTCAAGGAAACATTCAGAGGCAAGATATTGGTATTTTTATTGCTCAAAGGTAAATATTACATATGCCATAACATGTTAACAAAGAATCGTGTTTACCTAAAAGGGATACGCAAATATATATAATGTCTACAACATAACAATCGCCATTACATGAACTACCCATGTAAATATGGATTTACCATCAAATTTCCATCGTGGGTAATTGCTGGACATCACAATTTCAACAATCTCCACCTTGACAACAATTTACCTGACACCTTTCCAAAGCCCATTCATCAACTTCTCTACAATCCAAGAGAATCAAAACACCACTGCAACTTCTTTAACAATATTGGTTTTGTAAACATGTCTGCACAATTTTCTTGAGTATGGACTTTCTCAAGAGCTACCCCACCTCCATCAATAACTTGTCTTAAAAAATGGTATTTAATAGCAATATTATTTGTCTTTATTGTGATAAGTTGGATTGCTAGCTAAATGAATAACACAATGAATGTCACAGAATACATTCACATTGTCTTGCACTTTCCCAAACTCACCCAATAAACCCTTCAACCAAATTGCATCCTTGCATGCATGTGAGGCAACTAAATGTTTTTATTAAGTAGTGGATAAAGTGATTGTTCCTTGAAAATTTGACATCCAACAAATAGTTCATCCCACAAGAGTAAAGACATAACCTGAGGTAGATCTCTTTGTTTCCAAATCACCTACAAAATCTGAATAAACATATCCACAAAATGAATTATTGCATCCATTATAGCTTATACAATAATCATTTGTGCCTCCAAGATAACAAAGCAACCACTTCATTGCTGCCCAATGCTTTATACCTAGATTTTCCATGTATCTACTAACAACACCATTAGCATGTGAAATATATGGTATTGTACATACCATCGCATACATTAAACTTCCTACAATGCGATACATGAGACATATAATCTTTTTCTTATTTATTATTAGGACATAAGCTTGAAGAAAGCTTAAAATGGGAATCCATATGGATATTTATTGGTTTCACATCCACACACTTTAGTTGTGATAGCCAAATCCTACCATGTTTCTTGTCTCTATGTATTTCTATGCCCAAAACTTGTCTTGTTGCTCCTAGATCCTTCATATCAAACATCCTAGCCAATTGATCCTTTAACTTGTTGGTTTCAACCATGCTTTTGTTTGCAACAAACATATCAACATATAATACCAAGATAATGAATATGTCATTTTTCAAAATTTTGATGTTAACACAATGGTCATACTCACTTCTTGTAAAATTTTGTCTCATCATGAAGGAATCAAAATTCTTGTACCACCGCCTAAGAGACTGCTTCAAACCATACAATGACTTCTTGAGCTTGCAAATAAATTTTCTTTTGCAATTTTGAACAAACCTTTGGTTTTTCCAAATATATTTCATGATCCAAATATTTGTTAATGATGGTTTTGTGGGAAACGGGATCCCACAATCTGTATCCCTTAACTCCATCATCAAAACAAACAAATATATACTTCTTTGATCTGGGGTCCAACTTAGAATACTTATTTTTAGGAATAAGAGCATAAGCATCACAACCAAAAATGCTAGTTCTCTCTTCAACCAAAACTCTAAATGACTTCAACACATTACTTTTCTTTTATAGGCCCACACCTTTCTAGAGTAATCTTCTATAAATGTCACAAAAATATGATGTTCTCCATAAGAAAGTGTAGGGGATGGCCCCTAAACATCGAGAATAACCTTACTTGTATCACTGCCCATTTAAATTTATGTCTACATTGCTTCCCTAAAACACAATGCTTGTAAAAAATCAAATTCAAATATTTTATATATTGAAGTAACTTATAGTTTATCAGTGTCTTTATCCCTTTCTCGCTCATATGGCCCAATCGTTGATGCGATAAACAAGTAGATTCATTTTTTTCCTCGGATACCATACATGCTTCATTTATTTCAATACTTCCTTCTAGTTTGTAAAGGTTCCCAAACTATGTAGCCTTCATTACCACCAAAATGCCCCTGGACACTTTTAGTGATCCACCTTGACAAATAGTTATATAACTTCCAGAATCCAAATCTCCCAAGGAGATTAAATTATTATTTTTATTTCTAGTACATGTCTACCTATGTCAAACGGTCCTTACAACACCCTCAAATATTTTAATCTTAATGCTCCCAATCCCAATAGTCTTACATGAAACATTGTTCCCCATGAGAACAACACTGCCATCAATAACTTGGTAAGTAGAAAACCAACACTTATGTGGACACATGTGATGTGAAGCGCCAAAATCTAATAACCCTTCCTGATGATATTGTGAGATATTACAAGCAAATAATACTTCATTAACCATACTCGAACTTATCTCAATCATATTTGCTTGCTTGTGGAGTCATCCTTCGATTCTTGCCTCTTCTAGAAATATTTTTTAAGATGCCCTAATTTGTTGCAATACCAACATTTTTTACTACCCCTTTTGCCTTTTGACTTAGATCTAGTTGAACCTCTCGAACTCCCCCCTCTTTCTATGGATCGACCCCTAGCCACCATTGCTTCTAGTGTGGAAGTTTTTATATTGGAATTCCTCTGCACCTCCTTAGACAATAAGGCTCCCACAACTATATCATAATCAAGAGTGTATGTTGTGCTAAGGCTAATATATTCGACTATAAAGTGGTTCCAAGATTCAGGAAATGAACATAATAACATGACTAACTTTTCTTCTTCTTGAGTTTTTACACCCATACTAGTCAGTTGGCACGTAAGAGTATTGAAAACATTAAGATGTTCACTAATTTTTGTACCTTCTTTCATTTGTAAACTAAACAATTGCCTCTTCAAGTAGATTCGATTTCTCACAAATTTTGTCATGTAAAGTCTCTTTATTCTGCTCCATAAGCCTATTGTTGTTTCCTCTTAAATGATATTGAATAGAACATCATCTGCCAAACACAACCGAATGGTGTTGAGAGATCTTGCATCCATATCTTCCTAGTCCTCATTAGTCATACCTGCATGTCTCTTTGTCTTGCCTAACAATGCCTTGTGCATCCCTTGTAGCACCAACAGATCGTGCATCTTGAGTTTCCATAGCTCGAAGTTATTCTTCCCATTTAATTTATCCACCTCAAAATATGAATCTCCCTTCACGACCTTCCATCCTTAATCCATCTCATTGACTTTGATACCACTTGTTGGAAAACAAGTGATCCCACAAAGAATTTGCAGTGAGAAAATAACAAAATGAGAGAAAGCAAGATGACACCATCATATTCACAAGACACAAAATTTACGTGGTAAAACTTTGATAAAAGGTCAAGTAAATATCCATAAAACAAGATATTAGTATTCTTATTGCTCAGAGATAAATATTACATATGTCACAATAAGCGGACACATAATTATTTTTTGCCTCCACACATATATAGTCTACATCATAACTATCTACCATTCCCCTAAATTATCATCATTTCATAAAATAAGTTAAATATATATATATATATATATTTCAATAATTTTAGAATAAGTTAAATGAAATACTATATGGATTTCATTTAACATTAGGCAACATAAGGATTCAATAGATTCAAAGTAAGTCAACTCAAATGAAATATTATGTAAATTACATTTAACATTATGCAACATATTTTAGTTTTGGTAGACTTCACCTTGACACCTCATAGTGGATGGATATCATCTTTGTTTGGCAAATTGTCGTTATGATTACCCCTTTATATTTCGTGGGTGATTGATCTAAATAGATTCTGTGTTTTTTTTTGTTTCCACTCACCAATTTACTACTATCCAATAATCCTTGGAAAAATAACCACTTATTTCCATGTATCTTAGCTATTGAGAAGGTCAATTGCAATTAGAAATATTAATTATTCATAGAACATAAAAAGAGATTTCACATGATTATTTAATAAATAATTCGATAAAAGCTCATTTTTAAACCATTAAACATATGACTACAATATCCGTCATGAAAAAGAAATATATACAACTTGTTTTTAAGATGTTCATGAAACTTATCTAATATTTATTAACTTAACCAGCCCAATTCATTTAAACATGCTAACTCAATGACTCCATAGTATTAATATTTAAAAATATTACTCTGTTATATGTTTTAAAATAATTTTTGTTTTATAGAATTATATTTATGAAATTTTAGTTGAAACACAATTTTATTTTTTTCAAATACTTAACCAACGACACTCAAATGTTATAGAGTTTCGTAAAATATAATAAAGAATTCAATATGGCGTGTGCATTCAAACTCTTTCAAGAGGAGATGACTTTTTCTTTTCCAATTCAAGAGGACAAGACTTTATGTCATGATTGTCACTTTTATCACATTTCTTGGGTTTAACAAAATAATTGAAATCAATAAACTCCACACTTGTTTGTGACGCAATGAGAAAGCAATTCAATTTAGGAGAACGAAGCCTGGGTTTTAACACCTTTTGATAAGAGGTATTTGTGGGTAGTGATGAAAATTGAATGGCATGATTTTTGAAAAAAATGATTTGGTTAGTTACATTCTAAGGTGGTGATGGAGATGGCGTTAGGGTTCGAGGGGTAAAGGTTTGATTTGGATAGACCTTCCTTGTGTACCGGCTGGTGTAATTGTGATGGTGGAAAGTTTTTGTTTCTATTTTGTTATTTGGGTAACTCTTGGTTTGTGTAATGGAGCCGCGAGGGAATAGTTTATGGGAGGATGATGATCTGGATTGGGAAAGGTCTAGTATTTCTAAATTGGATGTTGATTACAAGTAAATGTGTGATGAAGCACGATCTCGACACATGTTAGCCTCCTGGCAGGAGGGTTTGTTGGAAGAGGACTTGGTGAATGAGACATTTTTGGCATAAAACTCGGGGGCTGCTTCCGGTGGTACATACAAGGTGCATGTGATTGTTGTTCCAGAGTCATGTGATTTGGTTTTGGTGACAGAGTATTCAGAAGGAGCCGCAAAGAAACCCTTAGGTGGTGGGGGAAGGAGGGGTCCTAGGATTTTTGAGGGTGCTAAAGAAAAAAGGACTTCGAAGGATCTTCAGGAAATCTCTAAGAAGGTTTCAATGATGCTGGGTAAGGACGTAAATATGGACAGGGTGGAGAGCCTTGCCAAGAGGGATTTAGTGGGTCGACTTATGTGCATTTCTATGAATCGATTGGAAATGCTTAGTTGGATCACTCTGGCTTGGAAACCGCTCTTAGGGTATTGTCCAAGGTTAAACATGCTCATGAACAATTGGTTTTGCTTCCAATTTTTGGAAGAGGAACATTTGTAGAAGATTTTGGGGTGCTCCTAGGTTAAAAATAAGGGTTTTCTTATGTTAAAGCGTCAGTCTCCATCTTTCAATCCTTACAAAGAGATATTCAAGGGGAGACATGTTTGGATTCTCCTTCTAGGACTCCCCATCGAGCTCTGGACAAGAAAGGTGATTATTGAATTGGCTAATTGTGTGGGTAAGTTTATTTTATTTGATGATGATACTCTTCAGTGGGTTGATAAAAGGGTGGCTTGAGTCTTGGAAAAACTTGACCTTGCTCAAATTTTTTTAGTTGAGGTGGCCATTCACTGGGGAGAGGATTATCAATCAAGTGATAGATTTATGATGCCTACCCTTAAGATGTTTTAGATGCCACGAAATTAATCTTTTACAGAAGAAGTGTCCATGTCGGAAGTCCAAAGATCAAAGGGCATTTCCGGTGCGAAGGTCATCTCCCTTGGGAGAGGAATTAGAGGGAGAATTTGGCTCGGAACATTCTCTGTTGGTAGTCGACATCTAGTTGATTTCCATCTCTCGAGTGGCATCATCGCCTCAGATGACTATGAATTTCTTTAGTATGTTAAAATGTATTTTTCCTTCCTTCTACAGTTTGTTAAAGCTTGAGGAATTATCCTTCTTAGAGGTTGTAGAAGTGCGGGGGTTGGTGAATAATCATGTTTCTTTGGGGGTGGGATCAATAAGCAGACTGGGGCTCATGTTGGGGATGTTTCCTTGGAAATAAGGAAGGTTTGTGATCCACAAGGTTTGAACTTTGGGGTAGGTGTTTCTTGGAGGGTTGAATTTGGGTTTAGTATCATCTAGATGTATTGAAGGTGATGAGGTAGACCTGGAGACGGGAGGTGGAATTTCACTGTTGGGTGATTCGAGAGTCAAAGGGAGGGGGTTATTCTCCCCTTTGTTGAATACAGACTTGGTGGAGAAGGGTACTTGCTACGATGAAGAGGTACTTCTGGGAAGGACATACTTTGTTTCTGTGTCATCGAAGACTGAAAACCCCAATCTTTGTGAAACTCAAAATAAGACTCCTTTGCCGATATATTCAGCAGACGTGGTGGGAGGTCAGGACCTAGGTAAGATCTCCCTAGAGTGACTTTGAAATGTCACTGTTAAAAGGAAGAATGTCAAGGCCATTGTTAACACCCAAAAAGTGCTCACTACCTTATCTCCCTCATTACATGACTCATTTGTCCATATTTCCTACCATATTTACCTCCAAAACCTTAAAAAACCATTAAAAAGCCTCCAAAAGGCCAAAAAACCCCACTTTTTCTCCAAAATAATTTAAATTCCTCCAAAAATAGCAAAAACTCTTTAAAATGGACCTAAATTCCCAAAAATCAAATAAAAGGGAATAAAAAATATTAAAAAAGAGGAAAAAGAGGGAAAAAAGAAGCAAAAACCCTATACAATTGACCTAAACCATATGGTGACCAAAACCATGGGTCAACACTCCACCACTAAAAAACCCATAAATAGGTGATGGAGGCTCCCCATTTCATATCCACAATTTCTCCCATCCTTATGCTGCCAAAAATTCTCTTGAAATCCTAGCTCTCCACTTGGAGCTAATTTCCCACTTGAGAACCAGTTTGGCCCATATCCAAAACACCTTGGAAGAAGGAGAAGGAACAACACTGGAGCATTGGAGCAGCCCCTCGGCTACTGCAAAGGCTCCACCAACCTCACATTTGAGGTAAAATTAATACAAAACAAATTTTCATTATCTTGTTTTCTTTTTTATGCACATGCTTCGAGTAGTTTACTGTTTTTATTTACTGTCTTGTTTTTACCCTTTTTATTGAACTGCTACTAAGGAATCCCTTCTCCTTAGTAGGTGCTCATTTGCACAAGCTAGGGTGAAAACCCTAGCTACATTTTTGGAAACTTCCCTGGTGTTCCTTTGAGTTTCTAGTTATAATTTTTAGAAGTTATTAGTTTTTTGCAATCATTTTTCTGTTTTCCCCTTTCGGCTGTCCCTTTCGGCAGTTGGGTTTGCTGCCGAAAATCGCGTATTTTTTCGCCACAGCTGTGATTCGACCGCGGCTTTTAGTATATTTCTTGTGATCCGACCGCGACTTTTAGTCTGTTCCCCGTGATCTCCCCGCAGTGTTCAGTCTATCTCCTACGATCCGTGTTTCCTGCGATCTGACAACGGCTTTCAGCCTGTTTTCTGCGATCTCCCCGCGGCTTCCAGCCTATTTTCTGCTATCTCCCCGTGGCTTCCAGCCTGTTTCCTGTGATCTCCCCATGGCTTTCAGCCTATTTTCTGTGATCTCCTCGCGACTTCCATCCTGTTTCCTGCGATCTCCCCGTGGCTTCCAGCCTGTTTCCTGCGATTTCTCCGCGTCTTTCAGCGAATTTCCTGCGATATGCCCGTGCAGTTTCACCACAGACCCGCAATCTATTTTCTGCACTTTTTTACCCTGTTTTGAACCCAGCACTTTGCTGCAATATTTTCTGCACTTACATAGCCACCTGTTCTGTTTGCAGCCATACTTACTTATAGCCTTTTTTCTGCAGTTTTCTTTTTGTTCCATTTACAGAATTTTTTAAAGTTTAAGCATTTCAATTGAAAAAGAAAATTTTGTATTACAAGTTTAATTTCTAATTTCTGCATTATTATTATTAGTTAGAAATTTTCCCACCCCTTGGCACTTTTGATTGGGTTCATTACCTCACACGCACACACTCTGTCACCTAATTCAAGTAAGCCCTAAAATACTACTTAACACAACCAACATTCTAACCCCACTTGGAGAACACATAAGAATATTGTAGTTAGGTAGGATAGGGGGGATAGGCATCCAAATAACACCCCTCGGTCACTTACACTTGAGACATAGTTGTTGCCCATTAGGGAACCAAAATCCCCTAGTATTTTTTGGCACGGTCACAACCAATTTATCAGAGGGCCTCTCCCTTAGGAGGGTTGAAGTAGCTAGACTAGTTCCGGAGGCCTGAGTGGAATACCGCAATCCATTCAGTAACCGAAGGCTACCTACTCGTTGGTATGCATGTGGTGTTCTCTTTAGGCCCACACGATGATAGGACCAGAGCTGTAGATTCACCTTTTCTGGACGTGTCTTGAACGAGGTATCTTAGTTGCCTTTATTCTAGGATTGTCTTACCCGGTGTCCCTCTCGTAGGGGGGTATCTTTAGCCCCTTGGCTCTACTATCCATATTGTCTGACTTGGATTTCAGCACCTTGCAGAGGATATGTTTGGTTGAGTCAGAATACTATTTAGCTAGGTGTTTGAATGCTCCCTTACCTCCCTTTGGTCTAGCGAGTCCACTATTTTTATTTTTAGGAAACCTGCTGCTTGTTGGTATTTTGACCATTGTTGTTGACGCTCCTCTTATTGTAGCACAACTATTACAGTGAGTGTTTGGAGCTGGTTGTTGGCCTGAGTGCCAAATTTTTTGCGCTCTCCTTTTGCACACTCGACTGCATTAGGGTTTTTGAGTTTTTTTTCACTCGACACAACCCCCAGATACTTGACACCATCTGTCACCATTGAGTCCCCGAGACATTCTCAGCGCCTCAAGGGTGAGCCCTCGCAGCACGGTTCACTTGAAATCACCCGTCATAGACGTATATCTTCATCACTTGATACCACTTATCATAGATCTCGAGCTTTGTCACTTGACTCCACTCGTCAACGGCATAGAGCTCCGTCACCCGATCCGGACGCCCCTTATTTCACATCTGATTTTGAGGCAGAGTCCGAGAACTCCACTTATACTGCACCAACTAGCCCCATGGCTGGCATGAATTCCAACCCTTTCTTTGTAGTAACCACTGGTGGAGCATCCACCACCACCCCAGCTACCACACCCACTTTGGGTATGCCCTCGATGGGGCCCACACCCACCATTTCGATCACTATGCCCATTCCAGTGGCTAGCATACCGAACCCAACTCCACCAGTGACTCATACTACCCTTGGCGGCGCAGGACCATCCCATACCACCTTCGTTCCTCCCCCTGGGGGCAACATCCCCAACCTGAACCCAACCCCTCCACTTGGGGGCATTGGCCCCAATGTGGCCACGACCACTAGTATGTCACATCCTTCTACTAGTTTTCCATTCATGGCTAGTCTCAACCTTCCTGATCTAGTCAGACTGACTAATGATCCCATCAAACACGACCCTGCGTGGCCTCACATGCCCACTAAGCTCCCATCAAACATCCCTAAGTTTGAGGGAAAGGCAGGTGAAGACCCCCAGAACCACATTATGTCCTTCCATCTATGGTGTTCCTCTAACTCCATAGTGGACGACTCTATTCGACTCCGTCTGTTACAACGCACCCTCACTGGCTCTGCAACCAAATGGTACATCGAGCAGCCCTATGGGACCCATGCCACCTTTACTTCCCTCACCTCGACCTTCCTGCATTTCTTTCAGTTACCTATCCGCTATGACGCGGGAGTTGAGATCCTACTTTCTTGTAGACAGAATACGATCACCCACATTACTGACCACATTCATGAGTGGCGGTGCCGTCGAAGCCTGTGCAAAATCAAATTAGATGACTGTGTCTTCTTAGATTGGTTTCTAAAATCTCTCCTTCCTGTCATTGCCAAGGATGTGGCATTTGAGTGACCCCAGTCCGAGGAAGAAGCTATCCTCAAAGCCCAACAATTTGGCCTTATTTACGCCCAGTCTAGTTACCTCTATACCATCATACCTGACGCCCCCTGCGACGATTCCTCCTGACACGATGCGCTGGGGGAATCCCACGCCATAGATGACACCATTGGTTGTATTGCCTCGCATAACCAACCCTTTTCCATAGCACGTCCTAGCCATGGCCTCGACCTTTCACGGGCTACATCCCACTCCGGAGAAACTAATTCATATGCTCCCATGGTCCATAATCACCATTCCCACGGACCATCATGTCCATCTCAGTGCTTCGTCCATACATCCCCCGCTTACATCCCACCTGTCGCACCTCAGCCATATTACGACCTGTAGGTCGCGCAAACCCCTGTATCCTCTCAAGCCCCCCCTGCTTATTATCCGCCACAGGAAGCACCTGCGGCAAACCCGCAACCTGTCACAAAGATGTATCAGTAACCCCCATAAGGTTCAACACCTGCACCATATCCACCCACTTATTATCCACTGTAGCCTACTCCCGCACCTGCCCAACCGTAGAACCCACCTGCCACCCAAGGGCAAGTGTATGCCCAATAAAATCCGCAACAGAACCAAAATAACCAACGCCAACAAGGCCAGCAAAACTGTGGCAAAGGACATAACCGCAGGAACAATCCCCCTCCAGACCAAGGTGGCCAACCCCCTAATCCCCCGAACAGTAATAACGTGGCACCTACCAAACAAAACCCCGACCGGCCGCCCAAACAAGCCAAAAATCCTAATTTGAGAATGAACCATCCTTATTCTATTTGTGGGGTCTATGGCCATTACACTCATGCTTGCCCACATTTGGAGCAGGCCCGACAACTCTAGACTGATGATGCCCACCACCAAGGGCACGTGGCACCTTAGGCGCCACCTAACCCCCCACCACCTCAGACTCAACCCTTGGTGTTACAAAACCCTTTACCAACCCAAGGCGTAGTGAACACTCAACCGTTGGCTCCCCCTCAAGGAAACACGCCACCACAACAACAAATCACTTATGCCGCTCCTGATTAACCCATGATAGACTCAGGTACCCATCACTTTTTAATGATGTCATTCGCTGATGTCAACCTTCAAACTCGTCGGAACCAATATGGCTCCACCCCTGAAGCCCCTCCCTCCGACAAAAAATGCAAACGCTTTTCCCACTGATTAGTCATCACGCATACCTCTGGCTCCACTAGATGGTGCCTCCAAAGCCCCTCGCTTCCCACTTCGTCGCATCAATAATAACCCCAATGCTCGCGCTGCGTCTAATTACAATATTGTGGACGACTTAGTTCAGTCCCCCGCAGCCATGTCTGCGTTAGAGGTCTTAAAAAATTGTCCTACACAGCATACGACTTTGCTCTCAGCCATTGGTGCTATTGACCCAACCGATTCACGAATGATGGCCTTTGATTTGGACCAATCCGAACCATGCCTACCTTCCACATTAGCATTCCAAGTTTCTGTATCCATTCGGAATCTTGTCATCCATCAGTGCATCATTGATGAAGGTGCCTCTACATGTGTTATGTCCATATTCGTTTGGAAGAAGTTGGGATCCCCTACTCTCTAGCAGTCCACCATTTCGTTGTGAGCCTACGACGACCGTTCGGCTCAACCCCAAGGTCTCTTAGCTAATGTCCCCGTCCAGTTGGCTGGTAAAACAGTGCTCATTGACATAGAGGTCATCAACGCCCAACTTGATTATAACCTCTTACTTGGTTGCAGTTACATGTACGCCATGCGGGCGGTTGCCTCATCCGTTTTTCGTACCATGATGTTCCCCCATGATGGACGCTTGGTCAAGGTTGATCAACTCACCTATTACAATCCCAATGCCCCTACTGCACCCGAAAATGTTCTCCCCATGGTTGAACAACCTGTTTGTGGTGCATCTACCTCGTTGGTTTCCTTAGTGGGACCCGGAGTTTACTCATATACGCCGATGACCTCAATATTCCAATCCATTCTACCCCCGTCACCAGCGACCAAAATATCTAACTTATGTACCCTTTCTCACAATACACCAACACCCAACCATCAACCGCTCTTGCTACCCCAACCACCATTGGTACCTAGTCATGTTGGTGTTACACCCATCCATACAATCCCCTTCCTATTCCCCCCTTCGGGAGTAGTAAGTGCCCCGGTTATGGCTACTCTCATCCTCCCCGGTTTAACTTTAGGATTACCCGTATGGTACATCACGCCTCTTGTTTCCCCTCCGACACCAAATGTTGTCCTACAACCGGTGCAACCCATCACGACTACAAGTCAACCACCTCCCGGTGTCACTACTCCTTCCTCATCCACTAATCCATCCCCTCTTATCAAGCACACTGGGGGCAGAGGCCCACAACCATACACTGCTTTACCCCCGCCCAAACCAGTTAAAAACCCCCCCATGTTTTGCGCTTCTCCCAAATGCTCGTTGTGTGACGAGTTGGGCCATGCTACCCATCAATGTCCACAAATACCTGCATTACAAGAGCACATGCAAATGCTTGACGACGACCCCAACATCCCGGTTGTCCAACTTGACCCTACCCCTAAGCCTCGTGATAAATCACTACGTACCAATCACCCTTGTGCAATTTGCAGTATTTACGGCCATTAATCACATCACTGCCCTGATCTCCTAGATTACAGAGCTTCCCTCTATGATATGAATAACTTGGACCTTGAGACGGCTCCCCCCACCATTGAAGAGATCCACCCCCCAGCATCCCCGTTAACCGGAGAGATTAATACCATTTATATGATCTCTTCTACTACCACTCCCTCGTCAACTGATTTGACAACCAAAAGTTTCCACAATGATGAAGAGATTCTCGAGGCTCTTACTGCACCTGATTACCCCTGGGAAGATATGCATCATCATTCCTATTTCCTCCCGGAAGAGTCCTCCCCCACCATAGCCACCCAATTTTCGGTTGAGTCCAAAGATTTCCTCCCCACCAAAGTTGACTAGTTTAAATATCCCATTCCCGCTCCCGATGCCTTTGAGGAAGGTAACATGGCCAATATTTCACCCATAATCCACATTGATATCTCTGACTCAGCCGGTGCTCCTGAACTCATTACTTTGGGAGCCTCTTGCACTGAGCACGAGATCGGAGAGTACAAAAAACTTTTCCAAGAGTTCCGCGATGTCTTTGCTTGGTCCTATACCGAAATGCCTAGTCTTGACCCCGTTATCATAGAACACCACATTGACACGTGGCCAGATGTACCCCCCGTTTTCCAGAAACAGTGCCCCATTCATCCCTCAAAGATCCTCGTCGTTAAAGCAGAGATTGAGAAACTTCGCATAGCAAGATTCATTTATCCTATTGCATATACCACTTGGGTTTCTAACCCCATCCCTGTTAACAAGAAACAAGGCACCATCAGAGTATGTACTGATTTCCGCGATTTAAACCGAGCATGTCCCAAAGACAACTTCCCCACGCCATTTATTGACCAACTCATTGATGCGTGTGCGGGACATGAAGTCCTATCCTTCATGGACGGTTTCTCTGGATACAACCAGATTTAGATCCGCAAGGAAGATCAATACAAGACTGCCTTCACCACCCCATGAGGCACCTTTTCCTATCGTGTCATGCCTTTCGGCCTTAAAAATGCTAGTGCCACCTTCCAGCGGGCCATGACCTATTGTTTTAACGACTTGGTCCATATCCTACTAGTTTATCTTGACGACCTCACAACACGTTCCAGGAAACGATCAGACCGCCTTAACGACCTTCGGCAAGTCTTTCTGCATTGTCGCAAGTATCAGATCCGCTTGAACCCACTCAAGTGTGTCTTTTGTGTTTTGGCAGGCCAGTTGTTAGGTTTCATTGTTTCCCACAAAGGAATCGCTGATGACCCCCTTGTTCAAACCAACACATATGTGATCCACAATCATAAACCCCATGCACATAGCATGGGAGCATGTCATTAACCCTGCTCACTTTTTCACATTTGTGATCTAAACCATTTTTTGAGGTCATGTGTCACTTGTATATTTGATTTGATTTGATATGCCTAGTATTTCGCCCTTGCGGGCCATCATTTCTCCCCACCACTGCATCCTTGGCTTGGTGGGCTCACATTTATTTGCAACCATTTTTTAACCTAGTTATTTCCTTTGACCATTCCGGATTCCTTATGAACTCTGTTTTTTGCACCATTTGCACCATAGGATTCAGTGTTCCGAGCCCGTGATGATGCTTGAGATCATTTCTCACTCTCACCCCTAGATTTTTTGGGCATTTTTTACACGCCCCCTATCGCCTCGGTTTGCGTGCCACCTTGACTGTTATCCATTTTCGACACTTTTTATATCGCTGGATTTATTTTTACGAGCTCATGATGATGCTTGAGATCATTTGTCACTCTCACCAGGAATAGTATCAACATTGTGTCCCAACACCTTGCTGCCTCGATTTACGTGCCACATTGGTCGCTTTCGAATTGTTACACATTTATACATGAGCCATTCACTCCATTCATACTGCAATTATTTCGTTATTTTTCCACCATTCATCATCCTGCAAGGAGGCCCACAAGTGTTCCCCCCCACCCTCGTTCTTGGTTCTCATCGATGTCCCTTGATTGAACACTCTCTCCTTGCTTGGCCATTCCTTTTGTTCAGTATAATTTTATCCCTTTTTCGGACCGGACAAGTCCTTTACGAAAAAGGCAATTAGGGAGTTTCTTTTAATCTCTTTTCTGACTCCTAAAAAAAATGAAAAGATCGCCGAGCAATCTTGCTTCCTTTCATGCTCGTTAAAGTACCTAAAAGGGCGTCTATCTGGTATAAGTTTAACCCTTTTCCAGACCTGGTAGACTAATTACGAAAAATGAATACTCTAGTCACACCAGCTAGAAGAGTTCTTCATTGCATCCTTTTATGCTTTTTTGGGCCTTGGAGACTAACACACGAAAAAGAACCCCCCTGGAGTCTTCTTATTGCTTTTATACTCTCTAAAATTGAAAGCAACCATGAGCATGCACTATCCTGGGCTCGTACAAATCCACACGACGGTACCATTCCATTATTTCAGAGTCTTCTTATCGCTTTCAGACTCCTTAAAATTGAAAGTAATCACGAGCACGAACTGTCCTGGGCTCATATAAATCCACATGACAGTACCATTTTGAGCACACTTCTTCCTACTCCTTAAACCATGAAGAAGCCCCATCCAGTGCCTCTCGGCACCATGATCGATCATCTCGGCAACAACCCCAATAAGGTCGCCTTTGTTTAGAGTCTTTTGCAGTCTCCTGCCATCTTACACCAACTTGAGTATCACTCATCCCAGTCACCATCCTTGATCCATTAAAGCTATGATCCCTTTCCCACCAGTCAGTTTCATATGTTGCCCGATCATCCCCGCCATCATACTCTGAACAAAGGAAGTTTGAGTCCACCCACTCTACTTGCCTAGTTATCCCCCACCCCCCAGTATGTCAGTCCTACCATCAGTACTCTCACACTTCGGTTCTCCACCTCATGCTCCTATCAAGGAAACATAATTTCCTTGCTAGTTGCAGGTCTCCCTCTGTCAACGCCGACCCCTCTGATCCAAAGGATAGACCTAGAGGTCCCTGCGCCTTGGACTCATCACCATCTGTGGTGAGTGCCTATGGACCATTTTGAGAGGATTCATTAGTGCCTCTCTGAGTGGTTGTTTCTCACATGCTGGACTTCAACACCTTGATCACATCGTTGAGAATTGTGCAGGGTATATATCCCTTCAATTATTGGTCGAAGACCCCGGATTTCCCTCGACTCTAGCACATTGGTGAGTCACTTCGGAACACCCAGTTATATGTTCCTGTGGATGTCCGGGTTGCGTTGGCAATTGTATTCGGAAGCCATCCACTTATATGCTTCGTTGAGTACCCAGTTCAGCTCCAGTTCAGTGTACCATTGAGGGTATGACCCCCCGTCATTATGATCTTCCAGTTCATCAGTTCCTCTGGTACCATACTCGGCAACACTATTGTTATTCCAGTGTATAAGTTCTTCAGATCAGCCATGGTCAACCCAGCAGTATATCCCAAATTTGTGTCCCCTCTGGACCCGTATGATGTACACAGTGGTTCTCCATATATCTTTCAGACCCCATTTTTGGGCCTCCTTGTTATTTCTTATATATATCTTGATACGAGCATGGGTATGCCCACCTTGTCCCTATATTGAGATTCTTCCTCATTCATTATTTGAGGCCATGTATCTTTTAGGTCCCCATTGTTATTGGTATAGATCTTGATACGAGCATGGGAATGCCCGCCTCGTCCATATGTTGAGATTATTCCTCATTCATTATTGAGGTCATGTACTTTTAGTTTTTGCAGTTTGTTTGGGACCATTGTTTTGGGCTCTAATTCGTTTCTTCTCCTCTCCACATACTAGGAAAACCATAAAAGACCTATGATGTCTATCGACCATACGATGAGTTCTTGCCCTCACACATCAGGGGGCAATCTGTTAACACCCAAAAAGTGCTCACTACCTCATCTCCCTCATTACATGACTCATTTGTCCATATTTCCTACCATATTTGCCTCCAAAAACTTAAATAACCATTAAAAAGCCTCCAAAAGGCCAAAAAACCCCCTTCTTTCCCCAAAATAATTTAAATTCCTCCAAAATAGCAAAAACCCTCTAAAAGGGCCCTAAATTCTGAAAAATCAAATAAAAGAGAATACAAAATATTAAAAAAGAGGAAAAAGAGGGAAAAAAGAAACAAAAACCCTATACAATTGACCTAAACCATATGGTGCCCAAAACCATGGGTCAACACTCCACCACTAAAAAACCTATAAATAGGTGATGGAGGCTCCCCATTTCATATCCACAATTTCTCCCATCCTTATGCTGCCAAAAATTATCTTGAAACCCTATCTCTCCACTTGGAGCTAATTTCCCACTTGAGAACCAGTTTGGCCCATATCCAAAACACCTTGGAAGAAGGAGAAGGAACAACACTGCAGCATTGGAGCAGCCCCTGGACTATTGCAAAGTCTCTACCAACCTCACATTTGAGGTAAACTTAATACAAAACAAATTTTCATTATCTTGTCATTTCCTTTTTATGCACATGCTTAGAGTAGTTTACTGTTTTTATTTACCGTCTTGTTTTTACCATTTTTATTGAACTGCTACTAAGGAATCCCTTCTCCTTAGTAGGTGCTCATTTGCACAAGCTAGGGTGAAAACCCTAGCTACAGCCATCAAATGCGTTATCAGAGGCGGATTAGCGGACAATGGTAAGTCCCTTGCCAGTCATATGTCTATAGTTAAGTATGGTGGGTTAAAGGAATCCATTAATTCTTCTGATAAACTTCTATTTTTAAGATGGCCCCTTAGAGAATTAGATCCCTTTGTGGAGGGTCCTTAATGAAAATTATTTCCTTTAATGTCTAGGGGTTTGGGGGCAATGCGACATTTATGGCCGTTAAAAGGTTGTTCAACTTAGAGAAGCCTGATATTATACTTTTCTAGGAGACTATGGTTCTGGGGGTTAAGGTGAGAGAGACTTGTTTTAAATTGTTACTTGGTTGGGAATGTACCACTATTGTTGCTCAGGGGATTTCAAGTGGGCTATTGTCATCCTGAAATCCCATAGTTGTAACCATGATGCAGCCTTTCTTGACCTGTGTTGGAATCCTTCTGGAGGGATCTTGCAGAGATTTTGATCTCAACTTCCGGGTGCTAAATATATGTGGTCTCTACCATGGAAGGAAGGGTTTTTTATAGGAGGTGGTGGACTGTGGATTATTGATCTCTCCCTCCTTAATTTTGGGTGGATATATCAATATTGTTATGGACATATGAGAGGTTTGGGGAACCAACCCCAATTTTGATCCATTGGTAGGCTAGTTCAAGAAGATTTTTGGAGAAGCTAATCTTGTCGACATTTTGCCATCCATACTAGCCCAGACTTGGAGAAATGGGAGGATGGGAGATGAAGTAGTAGCTAAGAGGCTTGATAGGTTTTTGATGTCACCGTATCGCCTTCCCTTTTCTAGTCGATACAAGTCATATTTGGCTAAGGTTAACATTTCAAATCATGTCTCAATTTGCTTGCAAATTGAGGGTTCGACTCCAAAAGCTAGATACTCATTCAAGTACAACCGCTCCTAGGTTGAACTAGCTGATTTAAGACAGTTGATCGAGGGTAAATGGAGATCCCTTAGTCATTTTGAAGGATAATCAGTCATGCATAGACTATCTTATAAACTAAAAGAGACACATTAGGAGGTCATCATGTGGGAGAAACATAAAAAGTGGATATGATGGCAGAATTATTAGAGATGGAGATTCAAAACCATTCATTCTTTAAATGGAACTCATCTAGGATATTTATGATTCATGAAAGAGACCTCTTATCATATTTAGAAATAAAAAAAGCCATCATTCTTCACTTGGACGAAGAATGATGGAATTTAAAAAGCATGGATTTATGGTTGTCACAAGGAGATAAAAATACAAAGTATTTCCATAGGTTTTTAGATAACCGTAGAATTCATAATTCTATTTGGGGATTAAGAAATGAATGTGGTGAGTATGTTTTAGGACAGATGGATCTGAAAAAGGAAGAGGTGGAACATTTTAGTTCCTACTTGATGAAGGACCCAAGTTTAAATCCCATTGGTTCGCAGATGAAGGTAATCAATTCCCTCCCCAATATTTTCAATTTGATGGATTGTGCAACTATTGAGTCTCCTATCACCTTGGATGAAATCGAAGGAATTCACAAAACAAATTCTAGGGATAAGAGCCCAAGACCGGACGGGTGGTCTATTGAATTTTTTATACAGTTTTTCAATTTAGTTGGAATGGATCTCCTCAAGGTGGTTGAAGAATCCAAGCTTGCAAGGAAAGTTTCTATGGGGTTAAACTCTACCTATATAGATTTAATCTCGAAGACTAATTCGTCATGATCATACAATGACTTCCACCCTATTTCACTTCGCAATTTGGTTTACAAGCTCATTGGAAAAGTAATTCCCAATAGGATCAAGCCATTTCTGGCGAAGCTGATGTTAGGTGAACAATTTGGTTTTCTACATAACATATTGATTTTTTATGCCATTGGTGTTGTATAGGAGACTATTCACACTATCAAAATGAAGAAGATGCTTACTCTTATTTTGAAGATGGATATTTGAATTCCTCTGCACCTCCTTAGACAATAAGGATCCCACAACTATATCATAATCAAGAGTGTATGTTGTGCTAAGACTAACAGATTTGACTATAAAGTGGTTCCAAGATTCAGGAAATGGACATAATAACATGACTGAATTTTCTTCTTCTTTAGTTTTTACACCCATAGTAGTTATTTGGCAAATAAGAGTATTGAAAACATTAAGAAGTTCACTAATTTTGGTACCTTCTTTCATTTGTAAACTAAAAAATTTCCTCTTCAAGTAGATTCGATTTCTCACAAATTTTGTCATGTAAAGTCTCTTTATTATGCTCCATAAGCCTATTGTTGTTTCCTCTTAAATAATATTGAATAGAACATCATCTGCCAAACACAACCGAATGGTGTTGAGAGATCTTGCATTGTAATGTCCCCATTCAAATAAGTGCATAGTAAGACAATCCCATCAATCCTACTAGTTTCCTAGGTTGGATGGGCACAGGTGGGATCGTAATAAGGAAGCTAATAAATGATATTTAGACATTAGAGGGGTTCAAGCATTTAATAAATATGGTGAATAAATAAATTCAAGATAAATTCTAAGTGGCAAGTGGTTTTGGAGACATATGGAGGTGGTGGGACCCACACTAGCTTGATTTTTCATAATACATGGTATCTCTCTTTTGCAAATTCGAATTAATGGGAATGTGAACACTCTTGGGTGAGTTGGTAAGTCATAACACATGTCATTGAGCATCTTAGGTCGAATTGGGAAGGATTGGTAACCTCCATGGAAGATAAAGAGTCAAAGTAGAAGTTTGTGGACACTTGGGCTAGATTCCCTAGCCCCTATGACACCAATGATGGAGCATCTATGACAACTATGACAAATTGCAGACCTAACCTCTGACATCTGACCACTATGACATGTCAACACCAAAAATAGTCTCAAGGAAGGCGAGTTTGGGAGTTGGAGAAGCCAAAGAGACTCAAAATTGAATTTGGGAGAAGATGGAAGGTTGGAACTAGGAGACAAGTGGCAAATGTGGAATATTTCCTAAATGGAAATCTATTGAATATATTGAGAGGATTTCGACCCTTAGAAGGTTAATTTTGGTTATAAAATGTAGAAATGAAGAATGAGAATGACTTTTGATGATTTGAGAAAAATTGCATTTGTGAAGAGAGAGCTAGTGGATGACTAGTTTCATGCCTTAGCCAATTTCGAGGGTGAAAGATTCCCATCCAAGTTGGTATTTGGAGAGGCCACTCAGGTCTTTCATGGTGCTTTAATGGAGTTTGTATTTGCAGTTAGCAGCTGCAGGAAGTTTCATGGTTTGGTTTAGTGCAGCACTTTCCACCGTTTCTAGTTTTGAAGGCATATTCATGCTCCTTGAGGGAGGGCGTTTTTGTTGAGCACTTGTGATTCTTGAGAGAGATTATCATTATATATTTCTAATTGTAATAGCTTCATATCCTATGTTATTAATATTCAGAAAGTATCAGGTTGAAATACCCACTGGTTGTATGCAAAACTATTGATTAATGAGCAAACAATGTCCATTTCCCCAATGCATTAATGTATGACACTATAATGTTGATTATTTCGAATGGATGGATGATTATATGATATATTTGTGATAAATATACTGCCATGGATGTATTCTAAAAGTTGTATGTACTTTACTTGAGCATTTGAAGCATTTTTACTCAGTTTAGTTGTATTGGGAGGTGAAATAGTGCCATTTCCCCAAGGGTCGAATTGGGGGTTTTTGCTGTTGAATGTGAGAGAGTTAGAAAAGTTGTAAAAATCAATTAATGGTGCATATGATACCTTAATCACATAATTAACACATTATATACTTCTGTTCATAAATTTGTGGGAGTTTGGAGGCATTTGGAAGGCCACTTTCAGTGTTACCCGAGGGGGATTTGATGCACAAATTACTAGTCAAAATTACCTCTATTGATTAGAATACAAATCAAGTTTGCAGTAGTATTTGGAGGGCCATAAAACATCCCTGAACCTGATATTCAATTCTAAATACCATTCATACACTTCTACAGAAGATTTGGGAGCATTTGGGTTGATTTGGAGGTCAAAACAGTTAAACTAGTCAAAGGTCGAAATTGGGGAAAAAGTAGAAAAATTGGCATTTTAATTAAATTTTGAAAAAGGGTCATTACAGGTGGTATCAGAGCATGGTCTTGGAACCTGATTGTATTAACAAGAATCCAAACAAATAAAACGCCACCCTTTGAATCAGTAGTTGAAGAAGTTTTGGTTGAAGAAGAGATAGTAGCAGAAAAATAGTTTTTTTCTAAAACAATGGGTAGAGAGGAGGAGAAAAAATTAAGACATAAGGAGGAATTTATTGAAGCCTTAAAACCATGTTTTGAAGGAATTACCATGGTTATGATATATATGAATAAACAAATGATGAAAGGTTTCGAATTGTTGGGTAGCCAACTTTCAGGCAAAGGGATGATAGGAGATAATAGTGGTTCACACTCAGGGGAAAAGATGAAAGGGAATGAGCATATTTTCTCAAGTACAGGACCTCATAATAGACCTGATGAATTTCAAAGCACACAAAGGCATACTGCACCTAAATTTCTCACACCCAAAGAAGAGCCCAATCTTGAATTGGATTACAAGAAACTAGTAAATGATTGGAACGATTTGAATGAATAGTGTAAAAGAGGTGTACCACTTAGTGACTACATTGATGCTATGCAAAAGATTAAAATGAAGGGAGACAAAAGGAGTCCATTCCAAAACAAAGAATTGAATAGTGCTATTGGAAAAATGTCACTTCCTACTTTTTATGGTTCTTCTCAAAATTCTGCTAACACTTGGGTGCAAAAATTGGATGTATATTTTCAGCTGAATCCTATGTTGGAAGAGGATGCATTAAAAATGGCCATTTTGCATTTGGAAGGAGATGCCAATGAATGGTGGTTTCATGGGCTGAAAACCTTGGGTCATAATCAGGTTAAAACATATGGAGAATTTGTTGACAGGGTACTAGAAAGATTTGAACAAAAAGATCCAGAATTGCCTTTCAAAGAACTAGCTCATTTGAAGCAAACTGGGTCCCCTACCGAATATATGTTGGACTTTCAAAAATTATCAGTTAAGGTGGCTGATGTATCTATGGGAAGATTAGTATTTCTGTTCACTGAAGGTTTGGATGAACCCTTAATAGGTTTGGTCAAAGCCCACAAGCCAACTACATTAAAATATGCAATGAGCTTGACCAGGGATCTCCAAAATGTGCTTCCTAGAACGAGATTTCCTCCTAAGCCTAGCTACAAATTTGAAAACAAACCTTGGAAAAGGGATGGGTATGATAAGAAACCTTGGAAAAGAGAGTCATTTGAGAGGAATAAAAAAGAGATACGAAATAGGGATGAACTTAGAAAAAAGAAATTGTGATTCACATGCTTCCAACCATGGACACCGGGGCACAAATGCACCAAAGGAAAGGCTCAATACATAGAAGTATTTTCTGACAATGAGGGGTATGATGGGGGCATGGATGAAGATGGACATATTTCAGATTAAGAAGAGGCATATGAGACAGCAGTAGAAGAGGAAAGACAAGAAGAAAATCATCCTTCACCGGACAAAGCAAGAATGGCAGTGCTTTCAGCAGTACCTCGCTATCATACTATCCGATGCAAAGGTGTGATACAAGGACAAAGAAATTCAGTTTTGGTAGGTGGAGGAGCCACTCATAACTTCATTGATGCAGAGATGGTAGAGAAAAGAAATATACCTATTGAACCATTTGATGGCTTCACAGTTGTCATTCCCGGTCACAACACAATGCAATGCAAAACATGGGTTCCAAAGCTGCAAGCCACCGTAGATAACTATACTTTTGTTGATAGTTTTTATGTGGTTGATGTTGCTGATACTAATGTGGTTTTGGGAGTGCAATGGTTGTATTCAATAGGAGAGGATACATTAAATTATCAAATTCCTGAAATGAAATTCCAAGATTCAAAAGGAGTACAAAGAATTGTGAGAGGGCAACACACTTATCCAAATCAAGTAGTAACTTGCAATAGTATGAGATCTATATTGAGTCATGGGGATATAGAATGGGCTTCTGAATGTCATATTACATCTCCCAATCCAACTATAAATATTGTCAAACACCCAAAGGAGATAGAGAGACTTTTGCAAAAATATGAAAAGGTTTTTAGAGACCTTCCACATGGTAGGCCACCGGATAGGGGGGTTGAGCACAGTATTATTTTGGAGGAGGGCACTTCACCCATTCAGATACCACCTTATAGAAATCCTAAAAAGTTCAGAGATGAGATTGAAAAATCTATCCAAGAACTCCTAGAGTTGAGACTCATTAGACCAAGCTCTAGCCCTTATGCTTCTTCAGTAGTGCTAGTGAAGAAAAAAGATGGAATATTGAGAATGTGCATAGATTTTAGAGCCTTGAACAAAAAGACTATCAAAAATAGGTATCCTATTCCTAGGATTGATGAGCTCATGGATGAGCTACATGGGGCCAAATACTTCTCAAAAATTGACCTTAGATCAGGGTATCACCAAATTCGAATGAAAGATGAAGATGTGCAAAAGACCACTTTTCGATGTCATTTTGGCCACTTTGAATTTCTTGTCATGCCTTTTGGGTTAACTAATGCTCCAACCACCTTTCAAGCATGTATGAATATGATATTTTGCAAGCAACTAAGAAGGTTTGTTTTGGTTTTCTTTGATGATATTCTCATTTACAGTAAAACATGGGAAGAGCATTTGCAACAGTTAGAGATTGTGTTGAAAATATTACAAGAAGAGTCCTTATTTGCTAAATTATCAAAATGTGAGTTTGGGATGAAAGAACTACTGTATCTTGGGAAAATTATTGGGAAAGAAGGAGTGAAGGTACACATGGAAAAAATCAAGGCTATCTTGGAATGGCCATCACCAAAAAATATTACCGAATTGAGAGGCTTTATTGGCATATGCACCTACTATAGAAAAATTGTGAAAGGGTTCTCCAAGTTGACTTCTCCACTCACTGATTTGAATAAGAAGGATGCTTTCAAGTGGGATGAAGAGGCTGAAAAGGCCTTCCAAAAAATGAAAGAGGTAATGAGTAGTTGTCCCATGCTTGCACTTCCTGATTTTACGAAACCTTTTGTTGTGGAATGTGATGCTTTAGGTGGAGGAATAGGGGGCTGTCCTAAAGCAAGGCCAACACCCCATAGCCTTTGAGAGCAGAAAGTTGCAGCCTCATGAAAAAATTTACTCCATATATGATAAAGAAATGCTCGCCATTATGCATGCATTGGCCAAATTTAGACAATACTTGGTGGGTAGCAAGTTTGTGGTGAAAACTGACCACAATAGTCTAAGATACTTTCTCACCCAAAAAGATCTAAATGAAAGGCAACAAAAGTGGGTAAGCAAGATTCAAGTTTATGATTTTGATATTGAATATGTCAAAGGAAAGAATAATATAGTAGAAGATGCTTTGTCAAGGAGGCCTTCTTTTTCTCTTATGGATATTGCCAAGGATTGGAAAAACATGCTACTAGTTGAATATGCCAAAGACAAATTTGCTTGTGATGTGTTAGATGGAATCAAAGGGGATGATAATTATAGGATTTTGAATGGGATGATATGTTATACGTGAAGAATTTATTTAGTTCATAACTCCAAGCTCAAGTACCGAATTTTGCAAGAAGCACATGATTCCCCACTAGCGGGCCATCCGGGAATCTTCAAAACTTATAGACAGTTGAGGCAAATATTTTTTTGGAAGGGGCTGAAGGAAGATGTTCAGAAGTATGTGAATGAATGTAAAGCATGTCAACAAAACAAATCAGAACTTACATGTCCAGCCGGCCTATTACAACCATTGCCCATTCCGGAGCAAAAATGGGACACTATTTCCATGGATTTCATCACCGGATTGCCTAAATCCTTGGGTAAGGATTGCATCTATGTGGTAGTTGATAGGTTGAAAAAATTTGCTCATTTATTTGCTGTTATAGCATCTTTTAGTGCTGCACAAGTGGCTGATATTTTTTTCAAAGAAATCTTCAGATTGCATGGGCTCCCCAAGAGCATTGTCAGTGATAGAGATAGTAGATTCATGGGTGCTTTTTGGCAAGAAATTTTTAGATTGGTAGGAACTCAATTGAATCCAAGTACCAGCTATTATCCACAAACTGATGGACAAACAGAGAGGGTAAACCAATGGTTGGAAGGATACCTAAGAAACTATGTGGGAGGGCAGCAAAAAGCATGGGCAAAATGGCTACACTTGGGTGAGTTTTGCTACAACACCACTTATCATATGTCAATAGGAATGTATCCTTTCAAAGAATTATATGGTTATGATGCACTTACATTTGCTAACATTATATTTGGTGATAGTAGAGCCCCAAAGGCTAAAGATTGGGTGGAAGAGAGCCAAGAAATTTTAAAGCTCTTGAAAGACAATTTGCAGGTTGCTCAAAATCAGCAAAAACAATATGCTGATAGGCATAGAGAACAAAGAACCTTTCAAGTCAATTATTTAGTATATTTAAGGTTGCAACCTTATAAACAAACATCTCTAAAAAAGAATGGAGCATAAAAATTAAAACCAAGGTACTATGGGCCATACAAGGTAGTGCGGAAGGTTGGAGAAGTAGCATATGAACTAGAACTTCCGGAAGGGAGTAAAATCCACAATGTATTTCATGTTTCTTGTCTCAAGAAAGCTCTTAGTCAGCAAATCATCACTTCAGAAATACTTCCTCCTTTGGATGATGAAGGTCAGCTCACACTTGTTCTGGAAAAGATTTTGAAGACACGGGAAAGAAGGTTGAGGAGTAGAATCATCAAAGAATATTTAGTGCAATGGAAGGACTTACCAAATGAAGATGCCACATGGGAAGAGGAGAATATTTTGTAGCATCCAAATCTGAAATTGCTTGAGGACAAGCAATCTTGGGTGGGGAGGACTGTAATGTCCCCATTCAAATAAGTGCATAGTAAGACAATCCCATCAATCCTACTAGTTTCCTAGGTTGGATGGGCACATGTGGGATGGTAATAAGGAAGCTAATAAATGATATTTAGACATTATAGGGGTTCAAGCATTTAATAAATATGGTGAATAAATAAATTCAAGATAAATTCTAAGTGGCAAGTGGTTTTGGAGACATATGGAGGTGGTGGGACCCACACTAGCTTGATTTTTCATAATACATGGTATCTCTCTTTTGAAAATTTGAATTAATGGGAATGTGAACACTCTTGGGTGAGTTTTTAAGTCATAACACATGTCATTGAGCATCTTAGGTCGAATTGGGAAGGATTGGTAACCTCCATGGAATATAAAGAGTCAAAGTAGAAGTTTGTGGACACTTGGGCTAGATTCCCTAGCCCCTATGACACCAATGATGGAGCATCTATGACAACTATGACAAATTGTAGACCTGAACTCTGACATCTGACCACTATGACATGTCAGCACCAAAAATAGGCTCAAGGAAGGCGAATTTGGGATTTGGAGAAGCCAAAGAGACTCAAAATCGAATTTGGGAGAAGATAGAAGGTTGGAACTAGGAGACAAGTGGCAAATGTGGAATATTTCCTAAATGGAAATCTATTGAATCTATTGAGAGGATTTCAACCCTTAGAAGGATAATGTTGGTTATAAAATGTAGAAATGAAGAATGAGAATGGCTTTTGATGATTTGAGAAAAAATTGCATTTGTGAAGAGAGAGCTAGTGGATGACTAGTTTCTTGCCTTAGCCAATTTCGAGGGTGAAAGATTCCCATCCAAGTTGGTGTTTGGAGAGGCCACTCAGGTCTTTCATGGTGCTTTAAAGGACTTTGTATTTTCAGGTAGAAGCTACAGGAAGTTTCATGGTTTGGTTTAGTGCATCACTTTCTCTCCACCGTTTCCAGTTTTGAAGGCATATTCATGCTCCTTGAGGGAGGGCGTTTTTGGTGAGCACTTGTGCTTCTTGAGAGAGATTATAATTATATATTTCTAATTGTAATAGCTTCATATCCTCTATTATTAATATTAAGAAAGTATCAGGTTGAAATACCCACTGGTTGTATGCGAAACTATTGATTAATGAGCAAACAATGTCCATTTCCCCAATGCATTGATGTATGACACTATAATGTTGATTATTTCAAATGGATGGATGATTCTATGATATATTTGTGATAAATATACTGCCATGGATGTATTCTACAAGTTTCATGTACTTTACATGAGCATTTGAAGCATTTTTACTCAGTTTAGTTGTATTGGGAGGTGAAATAGTGCCATTTCCCCAAGGGTCGAATTGGGGGTTTTTTCTGTTGAATGTGAGAGAGTTAGAACAGTTGTAAAAATCAATTATTTGTGCATATGAGACCTTAATAACATACTTAACACATTATATACCTCTGTTCATAAATTTGTGGGAGTTTGGAGGCATTTGGAAGGCCATTTTTAGTGTTACCCAGGGGGGATTTGATGCACAAATTACTAGTCAAAATTACCTATATTGATCAGAATACAAATCAAGTTTGCTGCAGTATTTGGAGGGCCATAAAACATCCCTGAACCTGATATTCAAGTCTAAATACCATTCATACACTCCTACAGAATATTTGGGAGCATTTGGGTTGATTTGGAGGTCAAAACAGTTAAACTAGTCAAAGGTCGAAATTGGGGAAAAAGTAGAAAAATTGGCATTTTAATAGAATTTTGAAAAAGGGTCATTACATGCATCCAGATATTCCTAGTCCTCATTAGTCATGTCTCTTTGCCTTGCCTAACAATGCCTTGTGCAACCCTTGTAGCACCAATAGATCGTGCATCCTGAGCTTCCATAGCTTGAAGTTATTCTTCCCATTTAATTGTAATATCCTGATTTTGACCCCATTGCATTAAAATGTAAATGATGTAATATTATTATAAAATTGTGGTGAGGAGCTCAAGGCCAAGGCCCTGCCATCGATTTAGTGATGCATATGGTTTGCGTCCTAGCCAGGCACAATGGAATTGTAAATATCATGTAAATATGCATTTTAATGAAATACCCACAACTAGCTATGCAATGCAACAAGAGATGCGGGCATGATTTTACAAGGAATTAGGAGGGAAATATTCAAACCCTTGGAGCCAATCAAGACAAGCCAAGTGTCAATGAGAGAACCCATAAAACCCTCTACTACCCATGTTGACTTTTGTGAAACTCATTCATTTCTCCCAACAGTTGGTTGAGGTAGTTAATGCCTTGAGGAATGGGAGGTATGGCTGTCTAAATTCGGGTATGGGTAAGCCACCCTGCATGGAAAATTGTGTTTTTGCTTCTTGGGCAAGAGAAGAGCCATGAATTGCTTCCCATGCCATTATCCATTCACCAGTTGGGCTCTTTCACGAGAGGTAAGCTGGCTGGGCATTTTTCTCCATCGAAATTCTATGTTTTCCTTCAGTCTTAGTTGGGAGAAGGGCGTTTTTGTGTTGTATACCAATGGGGAGGAAGGGGAATCGAATTAGGGTTCCATAGAGACCATTTTGGCCGTTGAATGCATAGATATTTTGGGAAGAAATCGTTTTCCTCCCCGTGATTGTTTTTCCCCATCCCACAATCCATTTTTGGCTGGAAATGATTTGGGGAAAAACCATGGCCATCTTGTTTCTAAATCCCATTGTCAAAAACGTGTATCCATGCCCAATGATGGATTTTTGTTGTGTGTAAGTTGTGTATGTTGGGGTATGGGTTATGGGTATCCATTGCTTTGGCTTGAGCTTGAGTGCAAGCATCCATAAATAAAGAGGGTTTAGATTTAGCCTGATAAACCTAGCTGTGGGCTGGCTTGGCTTAGATGCAATGTTTTTTTTGGCTGTGTATGAGCTTGAGAATCCCCTTTTCCTTGTAGAAATCATGCCCAACTCGGGGGTGGAAGTTGTGTTGAAAGATTGATGAACACAATTGGCCTATGGTTGGGTGGAACGTTGCAACAACATAGCTAGTTGCTTGGGGAAACTTTACATCAAGATGAGTATATTCTTTGTGTGCATTTACTTCTGAAATGTTTTGATTTGATGAATGTATTGATATGCTCTATGCATGAGAAATGGGTGTGGGTAGTTTAATTCCGTTGTGCATGTTTTCTTTCAGTCGCATCTGCACACATTTGTTTTTATTCATATGAAGCTAATGAATCGGGCTAAGTTTACGAAAAAGCCCCAGATTTCAGTATCATGTTCCCTTCTTTGCGTTGGAGCGATGGGAGGGGACGTGACATTAATTTATCCACCTCAAAATATGAATCTCCCTTCATGACCTTCCATCCTTAATCCACCTCACTAACTTTGAGACCAATTGTTGGAAAACAAGTGATCCCACAAAGAATTTGCAGTGATAAAATAACAAAATGAGAGAAAGCAAGATGACACCATCATTTTCACAAGACACAAAATTTACGTAGTAAAACCTTGATAAAAGGTCAAGTAAATATCCATAAAACGAGATATTAGTATTCTTATTGCTCAGAGATAAATATTACATATACCACAATAAGCGTACACATAATTATTTTTTTCCTCAAAGAACCATGCACACATATATAGTCTACAACATAACTATCTACCATTCCCCTAAACTACCTCTATTTCATAAAATAAGTTAAATGAAATATATATATATAATCCAATAATAATTTTAGAATAAGTTAAATGAAATACTATATGGATTTCATTTAACATTAGGTAACATAAGGATTCAATAGATTCAAAGTAAGTCAAGTCCAATGAAATATTATGTAAATTACATTTAACATTATGCAACATATTTTAGTTTTGGTAGACTTCACCTTGACACCTCATAGTGGATGGATATCATCTTTGTTTGGCAAATTGTCGTTATGATTACCCCTTTATTTTATTTTTCCTGAGAAAAAAAGGCGAATCTACTTTGTATTAAAGAAGCGACATTTTACACAACCTCAAGGGTCTCTCGAAAATAAACAACTGAATGCAACTAGCATCCAATCAGCACTAGTCCATTAAAAACAACCATATTCAGACTTTTAGTATAGTCTATACAAAAAACGTGGCGCCGAGCCAATGTCAAAATAAGTATATATATAGCAGAAAATAAAAATGGGATATGCCCGGGGTCATATTGTAACCCTGGATCATGAGACTAGGTCTGCCATTGTGCAACTTCCAGGAGAAGACCTTTTTTGGAGAGCTCATCATGCAGACCCAAGGAAAGTTGTAGAATGACCAACATCATAAGTGGTCAACATATTTACAGTAGTTCCACCTCAACATAAAATATAAAATAGGGAGTACCAACAGAGTTGCTGACTGTCTCAGTCGACCTCCAGTCGCGGAACTTACCACGGTGCTAGACTCTTAAGGCAACGAGACCATCGGATGGCCCCGACTCTACGAGACAGACCCTGAATTCTCTGCCACATATCAAATGTTGGGCACCAACTCAGTGGTTGCTAATTTCCATCTTCAGGACGAGTTGTTGTGTCATCTGGGCCATCTCTGCATTCCATCAAGCGAGCGCTCGAAGCTGATTTGGGAAGCTCACTATAGTCGGGTGGTAGGACACTTTGGCGTCGAAAAGATAGTGGTAATGTTGCAGAAACATTTCTACTAGTCGAAGCTTCGACAGGATCTCGGCAAGTATATCAGGTCCTGGATCGCTTGCGCTATTGCTAAACCGATCACTAAGAAACAGGGCCTATACACCCCTCTGCCTACTCCTGACAGGCCGTGGGAATCCATATCAATGGACTACATGTCGGGCCTCCCGTCCACCAAGAGGGGAAACGACTGTGTTTTTTTGGTTGTTGATCGCTTTTACAAGATGGCGATTCTAGCCGCTTGTAAGAAGAAAATCACAGCAGAAGCCACTGTGAAGCTCTTCTTTGAACGAGTATGGGTACATTTTGGGATCCCACAGACCATTATCTCAGACCATGACAGTTGGTTCCTCAGCTCATTCTAGTCAAGCCTCTGGTCACTGCTGGATACCAAGCTCACCAAATCCACTGCCTTCCACCCCCAGACCGATGGACAAACTGAGGTCGTCAACCGGATGGTCGTACATATCCTGCGCATGTACAATTCAACACACCCCCGCACATGGGATGAGAGTCTCCCTTATGTCCAACATAGCTACAACCGAGCCCTGCATAGCTCAACTGGCCACAGCCCCTTTCAGGTGGGGTTGGGATTCCAACCATTGGGCCCCATGGATGTTGCACTTCCCCTTGCGACCACCTCGGCTGAGTTATCCCCAGAAGCTGACAAAGCCGCCCGATTCATTGAACAGATCCAGCATATCCACCAATAGGTTCAGGATATTCTACAGAATCCTAATTCCATGTACAAGAAGCTCCATGATCAATATCGGGTGCCACATAAGTTTAAGGTGGGCGACAAAGTTTGGTTGCATTTGCATAAAGTACGCCTTACAGGTCCCCATCGAAAGCTTCTCCCACTCCGTTATGGGTCGTACACCATCACCAAGGCGGTGGGTGACAATGCTTTTGAGCTCAACATTCCCCCCTTCCTTGGTCTGCATCCAGTCTTCAACGTGGCTCTCCTTCGGCCATATTTCCCACCACTATTAGAGACCTCAGAGATAGCAGAGAAGTTGACACCAACAGAGCTCAACCCTGACTGCCTACAACAAGCATCCAGTGATCATATTGCAGACACGCAGATCAAGGGCACTCGACATCAAAGGATACAGCTTTATCGAGTTGTCAAAGCAGGGCAGCTCCTGCACCAAGGCAAGTGGCTTACCCGAGGCCATATTCAGTAGAAATTTCCTACTCTGATGGGGGAACTCAACGCAATGGAGACCATTGCTTCCTAAGGAGGGAGGATTGATCTAGGTGGATATTGGTGGCCACCCACCTTTCCAACTGGCTCAAAATAGTTTTATGGCAATTTTGGTATTGTACTATTTTTAGCAGGTTTTCGGGTCCTGAACTTCCGGGGCCATTTTGAGGCCCTAAACGACCTTTGTTTGGAGATTTGGGGGGCCAAATGGTTACATTTGCCATGCATTTGGATCTAGTCAAAAGTTTTAAATCTCGGATAGACCTTTCCAACGGGCTACCGAGCGCCCCAAATGGAGATCGTATGCAAAAGTTATGACCCCGGGAAGTTGATGTACTAACTTACCCAAACAGGGCCCACATGACTTTTGGCGCTTCATCTCCTAGGGTAAGGTTTTTGGATGTCTAGGGTTTTTGACATTCCTAGTTATTGTAAAAGGCCTTGAGAGCCTCATTGTAACCATCTTCTTGCGAAATGAGCGCAGCCGTCACATATCTTGTCAGAGATAAGCCGCCACCATTCCAGCAAGCTTGTTTTCCGCTGCATTTTACAGTTCTAGCTTATTTCCTTATTGAATAGAAAACCAGTTTTACTTTGTCTTTGTTATTTTGTGTTAAGAATCTAATAATAATCTGTATTCATTTCGTTCTGCTCATAAAATCCGGATCAGTGGTATCAGAGCGATCTTCTCCTTGTCGTCTTAATGCATGTCCCCAATGAGGTTAGGGTACAAAGAATTGGGTCTCGAGCTTGTTTCTCTTGAGGACAAAATCTCTCGGACGCCCAATTGACCTCTCATGGCAGGAGAAAAGAAAGATGATGGGACAGGAGATCCTATCAAAAAGTTGCTTGAGGAAGCCCTCATGCAGCAGAGGAACGAGATGATGGATAATTTCGTGCAAATCCTTCGGCGACTACCAACAAGCGACACATCTTCCTCGAGCGGAGGCGCCGCCCCCTTCAAGGTACAAATCAACTTTGATATTCCTATATTTGAAGGACAGATAGACGTAGATGTTGTTGATAAGTGGTTGAATCTACTACAAGGGTATTTTTCTGTCCATAACTTTTCGAATAAAGAAAAAATTACTTTTACGCTCCTCAAAGCCGTTCCCCATGTCAAAGATTGGTGGGAAACATTCTGCGAGCAAAAGGACACAGACGAAGCCTCATTATTTTCAGTCACGGCCACCTGGGAATCCTTCAGGGATGCTATTAAGGAACAATACTACCCTGTTGGAATTTATGACGACTTGTATACCAAATGGACCACACTGCGACAAGAAAGAGACCATGCAGTGCCAGAGTTCACAAATATCTTCCATACCTTGTGTACCAAGCTGGGTATCAAAGATTCAAAGCGACATCTGGTGCTCAAGTATCGCAGTGGTCTACATAGATATATCCAGACCGAAATGGAATTTCTGGACATCTCTTCCTTGGGCGCGGCCTATCGATATGCCGTCAAAATCGAGCAGAAGCTCAAACAAAAGACGCGGCAATTTGGGCCTGGGAACCCTTCACAGCATAAGGTAGGAAAGGGAGGCCCCAACCCATAGAATAAAGGATAGAGAAAAGATGGGCAGTATCAGGACAACCAGTCCAAGCCACAAGCAAAGAAGGATACCGGAAAAACAAAGAAAGATACCAGGAAGTGGTGCGACTTCCATAAGAGCCCTTGGCATAACACTGCTGATTTCTGCTCAAAGCAGTCACTAGTGGCCGAAGTGAAAGCATCTGAATCAGATGCGGGTTCTGACTCTGAGTCTGAACCAGAAAGGGGACGATGGCTCATTGACGTGGAACCCAGTGCCACTGTTAGGAACCTATGTCAACCCTTCTCTTTACTACGTTAATATATTTTTGTTGGACGCATATGCTTTGTAAGTCGTCCCGTAGTATTTGTTGATCCGTAGTTTATATTAGCCCATAGTATTGACCCATAGTATTGGACGCATATGCTTTGTAAGTCGTCCCGTAGTATTATATGTCCCATGGTTTTGACTCATATTATTGGGCATAGACTTAGTATATAAGTGTGTGTTGAGGTCATTGAAGGCACCGTGAAGTTAATTGTATTGAGCTTGCTCAAAGGAGGTTGCCCCCTGGAAGTGGCCCGTGATCAATATAAAAGTGATTTTGTTCTATTATTTTTGATAGCTTGTGTATTTGCATTAATTAATTATTGCAGGTTCATCACATCTGGTATCAGAGCACTTTCTTGGGCTTGTTGGGTGAAATTTTTGGCAAATTTTTTTTTCGCATCTGTTGCAGGTTCGGATTTGGGAATAATCCCTATCTTCTTAACTGTGGGAAGTAATTGGGAATAATCCCTAAAACTCATTGTGAGGAGTACCACAGAAACCCCGAAGTAGTTGGCCCATTGAGAGGACCTGCCAGCGAAAAGGGCAACGACCCCTACCTGATTGACTAGTTTCCACCTGTGAGGTAAACCAAGAGCTGTCGTTTGTGGCAAAGTGGTTATCAGTTTTACCTGAGACGTGGAGTGAGGGGTACTGCCCCAATACGCAAGCCGTTAGACAGCATTGGCAGCTGAGTGAAACCCTTGAACTGTTAGGAAGCCGCACATACCTGGGGTCCATATCTATTTTCAGTTGAACTGTTGTCGATCACTTCCGCTCCAGATCCAGCCGTTTCAGATCTATTCTGAAATTCGTTCCAGATCCAGTCACCGTTTCAGATCCAACCATTTTCGATCCCTTCTGCGCTGTTTCAGATCCATCTGTTGCAGATCCCTTCCGCGCCGCTGTTGCTGATCCATTTTTGAAAAAATCCCTTCAGTTTTTTCTCCATATCTCCCTTATTTTCACTCTGTTTCCCTTGAAATTTTCAGGGAACCCCTGTCATTCCATTTTGCATCTTTCATTCCTGAGGACCCTATCCCCAATTCCCTTTCCTAAAGCCCAAAATCCCACATTTGTCTATTTTTAGGGTTTTCCATAGCATCCTCATATTTCACCCAATCACCTTCAAATTTTACCGCAGAATTCCTTTCTGAATTCTGCTTCTTTGTCTCTCTCTGCCAAATTTTCTCATTCTATCACACCGCTTCTGAAATCCCCCTTTTTGTTTTTTTGTCCTTTCGACAATGTCCAAAATCTAGTCAAACCCCAATTACCCATCAGATTGTTCCCCCAATCCAAATTTCCCTTTACTAAATCAGCTTTTGTTTGTGTTTTTCTACCCATTCCACCAAAAAAAAAAAAAAACCTGGTTATGGTTGTCACCTGTGCAGGAGTAAACACCATGGAGGAAGCACTTGCAGCCATCCAAACCAAACTCCAAGATCT
Organism: Larix kaempferi; assembly: GCA_027924585.1. Taxonomy (NCBI): domain Eukaryota; kingdom Viridiplantae; phylum Streptophyta; class Pinopsida; order Pinales; family Pinaceae; genus Larix; species Larix kaempferi. The sequence goes on along the minus strand of BSBM01000063.1, from coordinate 5,438,055 downwards.
GGATGAAAAATTTCTCAGCCTCCATCTTCAACATTCAGCCATGAACAATAACCGACAGCCATAATCTTTTGCAGCCACTGGGTTCTCTTCTTCCAGCAATTTTCGTGGGCCGAAGCTTGATTTTCCTCGCTTCAATGGTACTGATCCGACTGGATGGATATACCGAGCAGAACAATATTTCAGTCTGCATAATACTTTTGATGTCTAGAAAGTTCCACTTGCATCCTTTCATTTGGAACAAGAAGCCCTTCAATGGTACCGTTGGTACATCAAAGCTCATCCCGAGCCAAACTGGACAGATTTTTGCCAACTCATTTTGCCACGATTTGGTCCTAGTGCTTTTGATGATTTCACAAGAGCACTCACTAAACTTCACCAAATTGGCACAGTGAGAGAGTATCAGACAGCATTTGAGAAATTGGCCAATCACACAGAAGGATTGTCTGATGAATTCTACAGGAGTTGTTTTATTAGTGGTCTCAAGGATGAAATCCGCTCAGAGGTCAAAATGTTTTGTCCCAACACAATGATGGAAGCCCTAGGGTTGGCTAAGCTGGCCGAGGACAAGATCGTAGCTCAAAAATGCTCCAAAACCACCTTTGTTCCCTTTAGAAATATGGGTTCCCAATGACCTCCCATCACGCCTTCTCCTCAACCAACTCCTATCAAGCATTTGTCTGAAATAGAAATGCAAGCACGATGAGAAAAAGGGCTTTGCTATAATTGTGATGATAAATTCACTCGGGGACATAGATGTGTTCAACAAAAGCTCTATCTCTTGGATGTGGATTCTCTGCCTGCCTTAGAACTTGGTGAAGAAGCTACAGATACAGTAGATGATCAGGTCAACATTCAACACCCGCTTGTTGACACCCCATCTCAAGACGACCCACCCGAGATCTCTCTCCATGCTGTAACTGGAATCACCACCCCACAAACAATGCGGGTCATGGGATACTTCAAGAAGCTCCCTCTTACCACACTCATTGATTCTGGTAGCACTCATAACTTCATTGACCCTCGGATTGCCAAACAGGCTGATTGTTTTGTCCATCCTTTCTCCAACTTTGAAGTCATGGTTGCCAATGGGGGCACCTTACCTTGCAAGGGGAAACATCACAATGTGCGTATCTCTATGGAAGATTATAACCTACACTCTGACATGTTTGCCTTGTCCTTAGGTGGATGTGATGTGGTTTTGGGCGTTCAATGGTTACGCACACTTGGCCCCATCTTATGGGATTTTGCTAAACTTTGGATGCAGTTTAAAGTCAACGGGGCACAACACAAATTTATGGGCTTACAACCAGGGTCTCTCTGCATCATCAGTTCACATCGCCTAGAAAAAATCCTTAAGCAAAATTCACATGGTGTCATCGCTCAACGCAATTCCATTCAAATGCACCCATCAACAGTCTCCACTACTTCCTTGGATAGATATGCAGGTATCTTTGCTGAACCAATGTGCTTGCTGCCTTCAAGAGACCTTTCCGGTAAGAATTTAGCCACATCTACCTCTCAGCAGGAAATGATGTCTATTTTGCATGCAGTACAGAAGTGGCAGCCATATCTATTAGGGAATTATTTCTGCATCAAGACTGATCTCCTGAGTCTGGAAAATTTTCTGGAACAATGGGTCTCCTCCCCAACACACTTTAAATGGGTTATCCAACTCATGGGTTATCGTTATGTGATCACTTACAAGAAGGGTAAGGACAATATGGTGGAAGATGCTCCTTCTTGCACAATTGATGACCCAGTTTCTCTTACAGCTCTTTCTCTGCTTGTTCCAAATTGGCTGCAATATGTTCAACAGGGCTCTCTCTTCTATGAACTCCATGCTTCTTCATCAACAGGGCACTCTGGGTTCTGCAAAATGTATGACCGGGAACAATGTAACTTCTTTTGGCAGGGACTAAAAATGACAATTCAACAGATGGTGGCTGACGATGATCCTTTCCAAGTCAACAAGGGTGAAATGACACTCCTTTCAGGATTGCTCAAACTCTTGCCCATGCCTACACAGCTTTGGCCAACTATTTCTATGGATTTTCTAGCAGCGCTCTAGTGGTACAATACCACATCTCAAAGGACACCATATGAAGTAGTCTATGGAAAAACACTGCCAGTTCTTCTTCCATACACCCTTATTATCTCCCAAGTTCAGGAAATTGACTCGGTTCTTCGAAACCGCGATCAGATTCTTCTCATTTTGCAGGACAATCTTCACATGGCCAGAATTTGCCTGAAACAACAAGCTGATCAGCACCATTCTGAGCGCATTTTCCACGCAGCTGACAGGGTTCTTCTTCATCTACAGCCTTCCAAGCAATCCTCCTTGACACTCCAAAGGCGTCAGTGGCCTGAAATGCAACCTGAGGATGCTATCGGGGAACCACTCCTTCAGATTCTGCAGCAATTTCTCCAACCAAAGCTTTGAGGACAAAGCTTTTTCTAAGGGAGAGGGGATGTTAGGAACCTATGTCAACCCTTCTCTTTACTATGTTAGTATATTGTTGTTGGACGCATATGCTTTGTAAGTCGTCCCGTAGTATTTGTTGATCCGTAGTTTATATTAGCCCATAGTATTGACCCATAGTATTGGACGCATATGCTTTGTAAGTCGTCCCGTAGTAATATATGTCCCATGGTTTTGACTCATAGTATTGGGCATAGACTTAGTATATAAGTGTGTGTTGAGGTCATTGAAGGCACCGTGAAGTTAATTGTATTGAGCTTTCTCAAAGGAGGTTGCCCCCTCAAAGTGGCCCGTGATCAATATAAAAGTGATTATGTTCTATTATTTCTGATATCTTGTGTATTTGCATTAAATAATTAATGAAGGTTCATCACATCTGGTATCAGAGCCTCCACCCAGGTTCAAGTCACAGAGCGGGTGGCAACGTCGGCATTGCAGTGTTCGCCCGAGGCTTGTACGGCGCAAAGGGGACACCACTGTATGGGTGCACATCCATCCCAGAGTCTGGACTGCGGAGCGTGGTGGGATGTTAAGATCCTAATGGACGACCTTCACTAACACCTCGAGGTTTTGGTGTAACGGTTTGTATTAGCCACCATTGCAACCACGAAGCTCTAGCTTGATGAACCAGATGAGCCAGAAGAAGGAGAACGCCTCTTCCATTCACAGATGTGGGTAAAAGGCACCCCGCTGCACTTCATCGTTGATAGCGGTCACCAGAAGAATCTCATCTCAGCAGAGGCGGTCAAGCGCCTGGCTCTGCCGACAACGCCGCACCCACAACCCTACACCATTGGATGGCTCCGCAAAGGAAGCGATCTCCACGTCAGCCAATAGCGCTGACTGCCATACGGCATCAAGCCCTTCAAGGACGAGGTATTGTGTGATGTTGCTCCTCTCGAAGTTTCAGATGTTCTTTTGGGCCAACCTTATTTATGGAAACGTCATGCTATATATGAGTCTAGGACTCGTAGTGTTATTATTTCTTTGAACAGGAAATTGTACAGGATACCTGAGGCAGTCCCTACTAGTGCTATTTCCTTGATCTCTGCCAAGCAATGCAGGAAGGTCATCTCTCAGACCGGGAAATTTGTCTTCTTCGTGATTCGCTCTCAGACTGAAAGAAAGATTGCAGCCACATCCCAGGCCTCCACAACCGATCTATCCACACAACAGAAGCAAGTGGATAAGGTGGTGGAAGGATACTCAGATATCTTCTCCTCTCCAACCGGGGTACCTCTGCACTGCCAGGTCAAGCATCCCATCGATCTGACCCCAGGCACACCGCTACCCAATGGGCCAATCTATCGCTGCTCTCTCTTGGAAAACGAGGAGATCAAGAGGCAGATCCAAGAATTTCTCCACAAGGGGAACATCCATCCCAGTTCATCACCTTGTGGGAGCCCAATCGTGCTGGTGCAGAAGAAAGATGGGACTTGGCAACTCTGCATTGATTATCGGGCCCTGAATAAAATTACTGTCCATAACTGGTACTCAATTCCCCGAATCGACGACCTCCTTGATCAGCTCACGGGGGCCAAATACTTCAGTAAGATTGATCTGAAGTCTGGCTACAACCCGGTCCCAATAGAACAGACAGATGTATGGAATACTGCCTTCAAGTCAAAAGAAGGTCTTTTTGAATGGTTGGTCATGCCTTTTGGTTTGACGAATGCTCCAACAACTTTTAAGAGGATGATGGACGATATCCTACGTCCTTTCACCAACAATTTTGTAGTGGTGTATCTAGATGACATACTCATCTACATCAAGACTTGGGAGGGAACAATTGCAGCATATTCAGCAGGTTCTACACACCCTGCGGAAGCACAAACTATATGCAAACTTGGAAAAATGCTCCTTCGGCATGGACAGGGTCCATTACTTAGGCTACATCGTTGATCGACATGGTTTGCATGTGGATCCAACCAAGTTTTAGGTCATCCGTGACTGGCCAGACCCAACCACACTCACTAAACTTCGGAGCTTCTTGGGCCTCGCCAATTTCTATCATCGGTTCGTGCTAGGATTCTCTCATATCGCATGGGCCCTTAGCCAAGTGATCAGGGGTGGTGGTAAGGAAAAATTTGTGTGGGTCCTGTCCCAACAACAAGCCTTCGATGAATTGAAGAAGCGTTTGTGCTCATCTCCAGTACTCTCATTACCGAACCTACAACGTCCCTTTGAGATCGAGACAGATGCTTTAGATTATGCTGTGGGTGCCATTCTCACTCAACACGGCCACCTTGTGGCATATCATAGTGAGACACTATCAGATGCTCTCCGCAAGTACCCTACCTGCGACAAAGAAATGTACTCCACTGTGCAAGCCTCCTGCCAGTTGAGACATTACATTCTTGGGAAGGAGACAGTCATCCACACTGATCACAAGCCACTATAGTTCATGCAGACCCAAGGAAAGTTGCAGAATGATCACCATCAGAAGTGGTCAACATATTTACAGTAGTTCCACCTCAACATCAAATATAAAATAGGGAGTACCAACCGAGTTGTTGGATACCTTAGTCGACCTCCAGTCATGGCACTTACCACGGTGCTAGACTCTTGCAACCACGAGACCTCCGAAAGGCCCCACCTCTACGAGACAGACCCTGACTCCTCCGCCACCTATCAAATGTTGGGAACCAACTCAGTGGTTGCTAATTTCCATCTTCAGGAAGGATTGTTGTGTCATCTGGGCCATCTCTGTGTTCCATCAAGTGAGCGCGTGAAGCTGATTTGCGAAGCTCACTACAGTCGGGTGGCAGGACACTTTAGTGTCGAAAAGATAGTGGCAGTGTTGCAGAAACATTTCTACTGGCCTAAACTTCGACAGAATGTCGGCAAGTATATCAGGTCATGCACTGCTTGCGCTATTGCCAAACTGACCACTAAGAAACGGGGCCTATACACCCCTCTGCCTACTCTTGACAGGTCGTTGGAATCCATCTCAATGGACTACATGTCGGGCCTCCCGTCCACCAAGAGGGGAAACGACTGTGTTTTTGTGGTTGTTGATCACTTTTCCAAGATGGCAATTCTAGCCGCTTGCAAGAAGAACATCATAGCAGAAGCCACTGCCAAGCTCTTCTTTGAACGAGTATTGTTACATTTTGGGATCCCACAGACCATTATCTCAGACCATGACAATCGGTTCCTCAGCTCATTCTAGTCAAGCCTCTGGTACTGCTGGATACCAAGCTCACCAAATCCACCCCCAGACCGATGGACAAATGGAGGTTGTCAACCAGATGGTCATACATATGTTGTGCATGTACAATTCAACACACCCCCACACATGGGATGAGAGTCTCCCCTATGTCCAACATAGCTACAAGCGATCCTTGCATAGCTCAACTGGCCACAGCCCCTTTCAGGTGGGGTTGGGATTCCAACCATTGGGCCGCATGGATGTTGCACTTCCCCTTGCGACCACATCGGCCAACTCGTCCCCAGAAGCTGACAAAGCTGCCCGGTTCATTGAATGGATCCAGCATATCCGCCAATAGGTTTAGGATATTCTATAGAAGCCTAATTCCAAGTACAAGCAGCGCGATGATCAATATCGGGTGCCACATAAGTTTCAGGCGGGAAACAAAGTTTGGTTTCATTTGTAGAAAGAACGCCTTACATGGCCCCATCGAAAGCTTCTCCCAGTTCGTTATCGGCCGTACACCATCACCAAGGTGGTGGGTGACAACGCTTTTGAGCTCAACATTCCCCCCTTCCTTGGTCTGCATCCAGTCTTCAACGTGGCTCTCCTTCGGCCATATTTCCCACCACTATTAGACACCTCAGAGATAGCAGAGAAGTTGACACCAACAGAGCTCAACCCTGACTGCCTACAACAAGAAACCAGGGATCATATTGCAGACATGCAGATCAAGGGCATTCGACATCAAAGGATCCAGCTTTATCGAGTTGTCAAAGCAGGGCAGCTCCTGCACCAAGGCAAGTTGCTCACCCGAGTCCAAATTCAGTAGAAATTTCCTCATCTGATGGGGGAACTCAACACAATGGAGACCATTGCTTCCTAAGGAGGGAGGATTGATCCAGGTGGATATTGGTGGCCACCCATCTTTCCAACTGGCTCAAAATAGTTTTATGGCAATTTTGGTATTGTACTATTTTTAGCAGTTTTTCGGGTCCTGAACTTCCGGGGCCATTTTGAGGCCCTAAACGACCTTTTTTTGGCGATTTGGGGGGCCAAATGAATGCCATCGGCATGCATTTGGTTTCATTTGAAAGTTTTAAATATCAGATAGACCTTTCCAACAGGCTACTGAGTGCCCCAAACGAAGATCGTATACAAACGTTACGACCCCAGGAAGTTGATGTACTAACTTACCCAAACGGGGCCCACATGACTTTTGGTGCTTCATCTCCTACGGTTAGGTTTTTGGATGTCTAGGGTTTTTGACATTCCTGTTTATTGTAAAAGGCCATGAGAGCCTCATTGTAACCATCTTCTTGCGAAATGAGCTCAGCCGTCACATCTCTTCTCAGAGATAAGCCACCACCATTCCAGCAAGCTTGTTTTCCGCTGCATTTTACAGTTCTGGCTTATTTCCTTATTGAATAGAAAACCAGTTTTACTGTGTCTCTGTTATTTTGTGTTAAACATCTGATAATAATCTGTATTCTTTTCATTCTACTCATAAAATCCGGATCAGTGGTATCAGAGTGGTCTGCTCCTTGTCGTCTTAATGCATGTCCCCAACGAGGTCAGGGTACAAAGAATTAGGTCTCGAGCTTGTTTCTCTTGAGGACAAAAGCTCTCGCACGCCCAAGAAACCTCTCATGGTAGGAGAAAATAAAGATGATGGGATAGGAGATCCTATCAAAAAGTTGGTTGAGGAATCCCTCACGCAGCAGAGGAACGAGATGATGGATAATTTCGCTTAAATCGTTCAGCGACTACCAACAAGCGATGCATCTTCCTCGAGCGGAGGCGCCGCCCCCTTCAAGGTACAAATTAACTTCGATATTCCTATATTTGAAGGACAGATAGACGCAGATGCTGTAGATAAGTGGTTGAATCTACTAGAAGGGTATTTTTCTGTCCATAACTTTTCGAATAAAGAAAATATTACTTTTGCGCTCCTCAAAGCCGTTCCCCATGTCAAAGATTGGTGGGAAACATTCTGCGAGCAAAAGGACACAGAAGAAGCCTCATTGTTTTCAGTCACAACCACCTGGGAATCCTTCATGGATGCTATTAAGGAACAATACTACTCTGTTGGAAGTTATGACGACTTGTATACCAGATGGACCACACTGCGACAAGAAAGAGACCAAGCAATGCCAGAGTTCAAAAATATCTTCCATACCTTGCGCACCAAGCTGGGTATCAAAGATTTAGAGTGACATCTGGTGCTCAAGTATCGCTATGGTCTGCATAGATATATCCATATCGAAATGGAATTTCTGGACATCTCTTCCTTTGGCGCAACCTACCGATATGCCGTTAAAATCAAGTAGAAGCTCAAACAAAAGATGCGGCAATTTGGGCCTGGGAACCCTTCACAGCAAAAGACAGGAAAGGGCGGCCCCAACCCACAGAATAAAGGACAGAGCAAAGATGGACAGTATCAGGACAACTAGTCCAAGCCGCAAGCAAAGAAAGACACTGAAAAAACAAAGAAAGATACTGGGAAGTGCTACGACTTCCATAAGAGCCCTTGGCATAACACTACTGATTGCTGCTGAAAGCAGTCGCTGGTGGCCGAAGTGAAAGCATCTGAATCATATGCGAGTTCTGACTCTGAGTATGAACCAGAAAGGGGAATATGGATCATTGACGCGGAGCCCAGTGCCACCATTGATACCACCAAGCTCCATCCTGATGAACCAGACGAGCTAGAAGAAGGAGAACGCCTCTTCCATTCATAGATGTGGGTAAAAGGCACCTCACTGCAATTCATCGTTGATAGCGGTAGCCAGAAGAATCTCATCTCAGCAGAGGTCGTCAAGTGCCTGTCCCTGCCGACAACGCTTCACCCACAACCCTACACCATTGGATGGCTCCACAAAGGAAGCGATCTCCGCGTCAGCCAACAGTGCCGACTGCCATACGGCATCAATCCCTTCAAGGACGAGGTATTGTGTGATGCTGCTCCTCTCGAAGTTTCAGATGTTCTTTTGGGCCAACCTTATTTATGGAAACGTCATGCTATATATGAGTCTAGGCCTCATAGTGTTATTATTTCTTTGAACAGGAAATTATACAGGATACCCGAGGCAGTCCCTCCTAGTGTTATTTCCTTGATCTCTTCCAAGCAATGAAGGAAGGTCATCTCTCAGACCGGGAAATTTGTCTTCTTTGTGATTCGCTCTCAGAGTGAAAGAAAGATCACAGCCACATCCTAGGCCTCCATGACCGATCTATCCACACAACAAAAGCAAGTGGATAAGGTGGTGGAAGGATACTCAGATAACTTCTCCTCTCCGACCGGGGGTACCTCTGCACTGCCAGGTCAAGCATCCCATCGATCTGACCCCAGGCGCACTGCTACCCAATGGGCCAGTCTATCGCCGCTCTCTGTTGGAAAACGAGGAGATCAAGAGGCAGATGAAAGAATTGCTCCACAAGGGGAACATCCGTCCCAATTCAACACCTTGTGGGAGCCCAATCATGCTGGTGAAGAAGAAAGATGGGACCTGACAACTCTGCATTGATTACTGGGCCCTGAATAAAATCACAGGCCGTAACCGGTACCTAATTCCCCGAATCGACGACCTCCTTGATCAACTCATGGGGGCCAAATACTTCAGTAAGATTGATCTGAAGTCTGGCTACCACCAGGTCCCAATAGAATAGATAGATGTATGGAAGATTGCCTTCAAGTCAAAAGAAGGTCTTTTTGAATGGCTGGTCATGCCTTTTGGTTTGACAAATGCTCCAACAACTTTTATGAGGATGACGGATGATATCCTACGACCTTTCACCAACAATTTTGTAGTGGTGTATCTAGATGACATCCTCATCTACAACAAGACTTGGGAGGAACACTTGCAGCATATTCAGCAGGTTCTGCACACCCTGTGGAAGCACAAACTATATGCAAACTTGGAAAAATGCTCCTTCGGCATGGATAGGGTCCATTACTTATGCTACATTGTTGATCGACATGGTGTGCATGTGGATCCAGCCAAGATCCAGGTCATCCGTGACTGGCCAGCCCAACCACACTCAATGAACTTCGGAGCTTCTTGGGCCTCGCCAATTTCTATCGCCGGTTCGTGCTGGTATTCTCTCATATCGCATGGGCCCTCAGCTAAGTGACCAGGGGTGGTGGTAAGGAAAACTTTATTTGGGGCCTATCCCAACAACAAGCCTTCGATGACTTGAAGAAGAGTTTGTGCTCATCGCCGGTACTCTCATTACCGAACCTGCAACATCCCTTTGAGATTGAGATAGATGCTTCAGATTATGCTGTGGGCGCCGTTCTCACTCAACATGGCCACCCTGTGGCATATCATAGTGAGACACTATCAGGTGCTCTCCGCAATTACCCTACCTACGACAAAGAAATGTACTCCATTGTGCAAGCCTGCCTCCAGTGGAGACATTACATTCTTGGGAAGGAGACAATCATCCACACTGATCACAAGCCACTGCAGTTCATGCAAACCCAAGGAAAGTTGCAGAATGACCGCCATCAGAAGTGGTCAACATATTTACAGCAGTTCCACCTCAACATCAAATATAAAATAGGGAGTACCAACCGACTTGCTGACTACCTTAGTCGACCTCCAATCGTGGCACTTACCACGGTGCTAGACACTTGCGGCCATGAGACCTCCGGATGGCCCCACCTCTACGAGACAAACCCTGACTTCTCTGCCACCTATCAAATGTTGGGCACCAACTCAGTGGTTGCTAATTTCCATCTTTAGGATGGGTTGTTGTGCCATCTAGGCCATCTCTGCGTTCCATCAAACGAGCGCGCAAAGCTGATTTGGGAATCTCACTACAGTCGGGTGGTAGGACACTTTGGTGTCGAAAAGACAGTGGCATTGTTGCAGAAACATTTCTATTGGCTGAAACTTCGACAGGGTGTCGGCAAGTATATCAGGTCCTGCACTGCTTGCGCTATTATCAAATGGACCACTAAGAAATGGGGCCTATACACACCTCTGCGTACTCCTGACAAGCCGTGGGAATCCATGTCAATGGACTACATGTCGGGCCTCCCGTCCACCAAGAGGGGAAACTACTGTGTTTTTTTGGTTGTGGATCGCTTTTCCAAGATGGCGATTCTAGCCACTTCCAAGAAGAACATCACAGCAGAAGTGACTGCTAAGCTCTTCCTTGAACGAGTATCCGTACATTTTGGGATCCCACAAACCATTATCTCAGACCATGAATGTCAGTTCCTCAGCTCATTCTGGTCAAGCCTCTGGTCACTGCTTGATACCAAGCTCACCAAATCCATTTCCTTCCACCCCCAGACCAATGGACAAACGAAGGTCATCAACCGGATGGTCGTACATATCCTGGGCATGTACAATTCAACACACCCGCGTACATGGGATGAGAGTCTCCCCTATGTACAACATAGCTACAATTGAGCCCTGCATAGCTCAACTGGACACAACCCCTTTCAGGTGGGGTTGGGATTCCAACCATTGGGCCCCATGGATGTTGCACTTCCCCTTACGACCACCTCGGCCGACTCATCCCTAGAAGCTGACAAAGCCACCCAGTTCATTAAACAAATCCAGCATATCTGCCAACAGGTTCAGGATATTCTACAGAAGCCTAATTCCAAGTACAAGTAGTGCCATGATCAATATCGGGTGCCACATAAGTTTTAGGTGGGCGACAAAGTTTGGTTGCATTTGAAGAAAGAACGCCTTACAGGGCCACATCGAGAGCTTCTCCCACTCCGTTATGGGCCGTACACCATCACCAAGGCGGTGGGTGACAATGCTTTTGAGCTCAACATTCCCCCCTTGGTCTACATCCAGTCTTCAACGTGGCTCTCCTTCGGCCATATTTCCCACCACTATTAGACACCTCAAAGATAGCAGAGAAGTTGACACCAACAGAGCTCAACCCTGACTGCCTACAACAAGCATCCAGTGATCATATTCCAGACACGCAGATCAAGGGCACTTGACATCAAAGGATCCAGCTTTATCGAGTTGTCAAAGCAGGGCAGCTCCTGCACCAAGGCAAGTGGCTCACCCGAGGCCAAATTCAGCAGAAATTTCCTCATCTGATGGCAGAACTCAATGCAATGGAGACCTTTGCTTCCTAAGGAGGGAGGATTGATCCAGGTGGATATTGGTGGCCACCCACCTTTCCAACTGGCTCAAAACAGTTTTATGGCAATTTTGGTATTATACTATTTTTAGCAGTTTTTCAGGTCTTGAACTTTCGGGGCCATTTTGAGGCCCTAAACCACCTTTTTTTGGCGATTTGGGGTGCCAAATGGTTGCTATTAACATTTATATGGCTTTAGTCAAAAATTTTAAATCTCGGATAGACCTTTCCAACGGGCTACCGAGCGCCCCAAACGGAGATTGTATGCAAAAGTTACGACCCCGGGAAGTTGATGTACTAACTTACCCAAATAGGGCCCACATGACTTTTGGCGTTTCATCTCCTAGGGTTAGGTTTTTGGATGTCTAGCATTTTTGACATTCCTGTTTATTGTAAAATTCCTTGAGAGCCTCATTGTAACCATCTTCTTGCGAAATGAGTGCAGCCGTCACATCTCTTCTCAGAGATACACCGCCACCATTCCAGCAAGCTTGTTTTCCGATGCATTTTACAGTTCTAGCTTATTTACTTATTGAATAGAAAACCAGTTTTACTGTGTCTCTGTTATTTTGTGTTAAGTATTTGATAATATTTTGTATTCATTTTGTTCTTCTCATAAAATCCGGATCAGTGGTATCAGAGCGGTCTGCTCCTTGTCGTCTTAATGCATGTTCCCAACGGGGTCAGGGTACAAAGAATTGGGTCTCGAGCTTGTTTCTCTTGAGGACAAAAGCTCTCAGATGCCCAAGCGACCTCTCATGGCAGGAGAAAAGAAAGATGATGGGATAGGAGATCCTATGAAAAAGTTGGTTGAGGAAGCCCTCACGCAGCAGAGGAACGAGATGATGAATAATTTCGCGCAAATCGTTCGGCGACTACCAACAAGCGACGCATCTTCCTCGAGCGGAGGCGCTGCCCCTTCAAGGTACAGATTAACTTCGATATTCCTATATTTGAAGGACAGATAGATGCAGATGCTGTAGATAAGTGGTTGAATCTACTAGAAGGGTATTTTTCTGTCCATAACTTTTTGAATAAAGAAAAGTTTAATTCTGCTCTCCTCAAAGCCGTTCCCCATGTCTAAGATTGGTGGGAAACATTCTGTGAGCAAAGGGACACATAAGAAGCCTCATTATTTTCAGTCACGGCCACCTGGGACTCCTTCAGGGATGTTATTAAGGAACAATACTACCCTGTTGGAAGTTATGATGACTTGTATACCAAATGGACCACACTGTGACAAGAAAGAGACCAAGCAGTGCCAAAGTTGACAAATATCTTCCATACCTTGCACACCAAGCTGGGTATCAAAGATTCAGAGTGACATCTGGTGCTCAAGTATCGCGGTGGTCTGCATAGATATATCTAGACCAAAATGGAATATTTGGACATCTCTTGCTTGGGCGCGGCCTACCGATATGCCGTCAAAATCAAGCAGAAGCTCAAACAAAAGATGCGGCAGTTTGGGCCTGGGAACCCTTCACAGCAAAAGACAGGAAAGGCCGGCCCCAACCCACAGAATAAAGGACAGAGCAAAGATGGACAGTATCAGGACAACCAGTCCAAGCCACAAGCAAAGAAGGACACCAGAAAAACAAAGAAAGATACCAGGAAGTGGTGCGACTTCCATAAGATCCCTTGGCATAAAACTGTTGATTGCCGCTCAAAGCAGTCACTGGTGGCTGAAGTGAAAGCATCTAAATCAGATGCAGGTTCTGACTCTGAGTCCTAACAAGAAAGGGGAAGACGAATCATTTACGCGGAACCCAGTGCCACCATTGATACCACCAAGCTCCAGCTTGATGAACTAGACGAGCTAGAAGAAGGAGAACGCCTCTTCCATTCACAGATGTGGGTAAAAGGTACCCCGCTACGCTTCATCGTTGATAGGGGTAGCCAGAAGAATCTCATCTCAGCAGAGGTCGTCAAGCACCTGGCTCTGCCAACAACGCCACACCCACAACCCTACAGCATTGGATGGCTCCGCAAAGGAAGCGATCTCCGCGTTAGCCAATAGTGTCGACTGCCATACAGCATCAAGCCCTTCAAGGACGAGGTATTGTGTGATGCTGCTCCTCTCGAAGTTTCAGATGTTCTTTTGGGACAACCTTATTTATGGAAACGTCATGCTATATATGAGTCTATGCCTCGTAGTGTTATTATTTCTTTGAACAGGAAATTATATAGGATACCCAAGGCAGTCCCTCCTAGTGCTATTTCCTTGATCTCTGCCAAGCAATGCAGGAAGGTCATCTCTCAGACTGGGAAATTTGTCTTCCTCGTGATTCACTCTCAAAGTGAAAGAAAGATCGCAGCCACATCCCGGGCCTTCACGACCGATCTATCCACACAACAGAAGCAAGTGGATAAGGTGGTGGAAGGATACTCAGATATCTTCTCCTCTCCGACCGGGGTACCTCTGCACTACCAGGTCAAGCATCCCATTGATCCGACCCCAGGCGCACCGCTACCGAATGGGCTAGTCTATCGCCACTCTCTGTTGAAAAACGAGGAGATCAAGAGGTAGATCCAGGAATTGCTCCACAAGGGGCACATCCATCCCAGTTCATCACCTTGTGGGAGCCCCATCGTGCTGGTCCAGAAGAAAGATGGGACTTGGCAACTATGCATTGATTACCGGGCCCTGAATAAAATCACAGTCCATAACCGGTACCCGATTCCGCGAATCGACGACCTCCTTGATCAGCTTACGGGGGACAAATACTTCAGTAAGCTTGATCTGAAGTTTGGCTACCACCAAGTCCCAATAGAACAGACAGATGTATGGAAGACTGCCTTCAAGTCAAAAGAAGGTCTTTTTGAATGGTTGGTCATGCCTTTTGGTTTGACAAATGCTCCAACAACTTTTATGAGGATGATGGACGATATCCTACAACCTTTCACCAACAATTTTGTAGTGGTGTATCTAGATGACATCCTCATCTACAACAAGACTTGGGAGAAACACTTGCAACATATTCAGCAAGTTCTGCACACCCTGTGGAAGCACAAGTTATATGCAATCTTGTAAAAATGCTCCTTCGGCATGGACAAGGTCCATTACTTAGGATACATCGTTGATTGACATGGTGTGCATGTGGATCCAGCCAAGATCCAGGTCATCCGTGACTGGCCAGTCCCAACCACACTCACTGAACTTCAGAGCTTCTTGGGCCTTGCCAATTTCTATCGCCGGTTCGTGCTAGGATTCTCTCATATCGCATGGGCCCTCAGCCAAGTGACCAGGGGTGGTGGTAAGGAAAAATTTGTGTGGGGCCTATCCCAACAACAAGCCTTCGATGACTTGAAGAATATTTTGTGCTCATCGCCGGTACTCTCATTACCGAACCTGCAACATCCATTTGAGATCGAGACAGATGCTTCAGATTATGCTGTGGGCGCCGTTCTCACTCAACACGGCCACCCTGTGGCATATCATAGTGAGTCACTATCAGATGCTCTCTGCAAGTACCCTACCTATGACAAAGAAATGTACTCCATTGTGCAAGCTTTCCCCTAGTGGGGACATTACATTCTTGGGAAGGAGACAGTCATCCACACTGATCACAAGCCACTACAGTTCATGCAGACCCAAGGAAAGTTGCAGAATGACCACCATTAGAAGTGGTTAACATATTTACAGCAGTTCCACCTCAACATAAAATATAAAACAAGTATTACTAACTGAGTTTCTGACTGCCTCAGTTGACCTCCAGTCACGGCACTTACCACGGTGCTAGACTCTTGCGGTCATGAGACCTCCGAATGGCCCCACCTCTACGAGACAGACCTTGACTTCTCCGCCACCTATCAAATGTTGGGCACCATCTCAGTGGTTGCTAATTTCCTTGTTCAGGACGGGTTGTTGTGTCATTTGGGCCATCTCTGCGTTCCATCAAGCGAGCGCGCGAAGCTGATTTGGGAAGATCGCTACAGTTGGGTGGAAGGACACTTTGGCGTCGAAAAGACAGTGGCAGTGTTGCAGAAACATTTCTATTGTCCGAAACTTCGACAGGATGTCGGCAAGTATATCAGGTCTTGCACCGGTTGTGCTATTGTGAAACCGACCACTAAGAAACAGGGCCTATACACCCCTCTGCCTACTCCTGACAGGCCATGGGAATCCATCTCAATGGACTACATGTCGGGCCTCTCGTCCACCAAGAGGGGAAACGACTGTGTTTTTGTGGTTGTTGATCACTTTTCCAAGATGACGATTCTAGCCGCTTGCAAGAAGAACATCACAACAGAAGCCACTGCCAAGCTCTTCTTTGAACAAGTATGGGTACATTTTGGGATCTTACAGACCATTATCTCATATCATTACAGTCGGTTCCTCAGCTCATTTTGGTCAAGCCTCTAGTCACTGCTGGATACCAAGCTCACCAAATCCACTGCCTTCCACCCCCAGACTAATGGACAAATGGAGGTCGTCAACCAGATGGTCGTACATATCCTGTGCATGTACAATTCAACACACCCTCTCACATGGGATGAGAGTCTCCCCTATGTCCAACATAGCTACAATCGATCCCTGCATAGCTCAACTGGCCACAGCCCCTTTTAGGTGGGGTTTCCAACCATTGGGCCCCATGGATGTTGCACTTCCCCTTGTGACCACCTCGGCCGACTCGTCCCCAGAAGCTGACAAAGCCGCTCGGTTCATTGAATGGATCAAGCATATCCGCCAACAGGTTTAGGATATTCTACAGAATCCTAATTCCAAGTACAAGCAACGCCATGATCAATATCGGATGCCACATAAGTTTCAGGTGGGCGACAAAGTTTGGTTGCATTTGAAGAAAGAATGCCTTATAGGGCCCCATCGAAAGCTTCGCACACTCCATTATGGGCCATACACCATCACCAAGGCAGTGGGTGACAATGCTTTTGAGCTCAACATTCCCCCCTTCCTTGGTCTGCATCCAGTCTTCAACGTGGCTCTCCTTCGGCCATATTTCCCACCACTATTAGACACCTCAGAGATAGCAGAGAAGTTGACACCAACAGAGCTCAACCTTGACTGCCTACAACAAGCATCCAGTGATCATATTTCAGAGATGTAGAGCAAGGGCACTCGACATCAAAGGATCCAACTTTATCGAGTTGTCAAAGCAAGGCAGCTCCTGCACCAAGGCAAGTGGCTCACCCGAGGCCAAATTCAACAGAAATTTCCTCATCTGATGGCGGAACTCAATGCAATGGAGACCATTGCTTCCTAAGGAGGGAGGATTGATCCAGGTGGATATTGGTGGCCACCCACCTTTCCAACTGGCTCAAAATAGTTTTATGGCAATTTTGGTATTTACTATTTTTAGTAGTTTTTCGGGTCTTGAACTTCTGGGGCCATTTTGAGGCCCTAAACAACCTTTTTTGGCAATTTGGGGGGCCAAATGGATGCCCTTTGCAATCATTTGGCCCCAGTCGAAAGTTATAAATCTCAGATAGACCTTTCCAACAGGTTATCGAGCACCCCAAACGGAGATCGTATGCAAAAGTTATGACCCAAGGAAGTTGATGTACTAACTTACCCAAACGGGGCCCGCATGACTTTTAGCGCTTCATCTCCTAGGGTTAGGTTTTTGGATGTCTAGGGTTTTTGACATTCCTGTTTATTGTAAAAGGCCTTGAGAGCCTCATTGTAACCATCTTCTTGAGAAATGAGTGCAGCCGTCACATCTCTTGTCAGAGATAAGCCTCCACCATTCCAACAAGCTTGTTTTCCGTTGCATTTTATAGTTCTAGCTTATTTGCTTATTGAATAGAAAACCAGTTTTACTATGTCTCTGTTATTTCGTGTTAAGCATCTGATAATAATATGTATTCATTTTGTTCTGCTCATAAAATCCAGATCAAGGGTTCAAGAAGATTGATGTTAGCAGGGATGTAACATTTGATGAAGACTCAGCTTTCATCAAGTCAAGGAAGGCACCTGTTAAAGATCGTATACCATCACCTACAAAAGAAGGACTACAACATTTGTTCAACAACAAAGTTATCTATTGAAGATACGGAAGATATTGAAGTTCCCAGGATTTGGGAAGAATGCCATGATCGAGGAGGACCAGTCGATCATGAAGAATGATGTTTGGGATGTAGTCCGAAGACTTGAAGGGAAGTCTGTTGTGACTTCCAAGTGGATCTACAAGATCAAGCATGTTGCAAATGGCAGCATAGAGAAATAAAAAGCAAGATTTGTAGCTCGTGGCTTCTCCCAGAAAGAAGGGATTGATTATGAAGAGACTTTTTGTGGCCAGATACACTTCCATTAGAACAGTACTTGCTCTTGATATAGTGATGAAATGGAAGATACACCAAATGGATGTCAAGACAACTTTCTTGAATGGTGTAGTCGAGGAGGAAGTGTATGTGGAGCAGCCACTTGGTTTTGAGACACATGACAGAGAGTCATATGTTTGCAGGTTAAATAAATCCTTGTATGGCTTGAAGCAAGATCCTAGAACTTGGTATGATAGGATAGACAAATTTCTATCCAGTTTGGGATTTACTAAGAGTAAAGCAGATTCCAACCTTTACTACAAGGTTGAGGAAGACAATCCTGTGATACTACTCTTTTATGTGGATGACATGTTTGTAACAGGTGAGGATAGATTGATTATCGACACGAAGAGGAAGCTTGCTGCTGAGTTCGAGATGAAGGACTTGGGGATGATGCACTATTTTCTAGGCATGTAGGTGTGGCAGAGTGCAGATGGAATCTTCCTTGGACAAGGGAAGTATGCCGTAGAGATCCTGAAGAGGTTCAGGATCATGAAATGTAAGGCCATGGCCACACCTATGGCATCGAACCTGAAGCTTCTGTGTGATGCTTTATCTGATCCGGTTGATGTCACTGTGTATCGTCAGATGATTGGGTCCTTGATGTACCTAATGAACACGAGAGAAGATATTTGCTTTGCGGTGAACACATTGAGCTAGTTCCTGACAGATCCCAGAGGTGTTCACTTGGTTGCTGTAAAGCATATTCTGACATACCTGAAGGGTACAATTGATTATGGGATCAAGTATGATGTGAATCAAAAGTTTAACCTATAGGGTTATGTTGATTTAGACTGGGCAGGCAGTGGTGCAGATAGGAAGAGAACTTCAGGGTGTTGCTTCAGTATGGGATCAGGTGCGATCTCTTGGTTTAGCAGGAAGCAGTCCTACATAGCATTGAGTTCAACCGAAGCATAGTATGTTGCAGCTTGTTCGGCTAGTTGTGAGGCAGTATGGATGAGGAAGATACTGTCTGAGTTATTTGATCTCCCGTTGGATGTTACTGGTATCTTTTGTGACAAGCAGAGTTGTGTAAAGCTGTCTGAGAACCCGGTATTCCACGATAGGTCGAAGCACATAGAGATCAAATACCACTATATAAGGGATATGGTGTAGAGAGGAGCAGTGAAACTCCTGTATGTTGTGACGGATGAGCAGGTTGCAGATGTGCTGACGAAGCCACTAGCCAGAGTGAAGTTTGAATACTTCATAGAGAGGCTTGGTGTTCTTCAGATTGATGACACTTCAAGGAAGAAGTGATGGACACATTTGCAGGATCCATTCCGCGCATGGTGAGAGGAGGATCCTTCCATGGCTATGGATGTAAGCGTTGGATGATGAGCATCAGGACGATGCTCCAGTTACTGCTCTGTATATGCATCATGTTGGATGCTTGTTATGATTAGTTGGATCATGTATATGTATATGCATCATGTTGGATTCTTGTTATGATCATTTGGATCATGTATATGTATATGCATCATGTTGGATGTTTGGTATGATCATTTGGATCATGTATATGTGTATGCATCATGTTGGATGCTTGTGATGATCGGTTGGATCATGTATTTGTATTTGTATAAGGTGGATACATTATATGATCAGGTAGATCATGGATGATGATATGTATCAGGTATGCATAAGGTGTATGCATTGTATGATCAGGATGATCATGGTTGATGAGCTTCAGGATGTTGCTTCAGATGATATGTATAAGATATGCATCAAGTGGATGCATTGTATGATCAGGATGATCATGGATGATGAGCTTCAAGATGTTGCTCTAGATGTTATGCATCGGGATGATGCTATGACAATGATCAGGATGATCATGCGATAATGACATGCATCAGGACGATGCAGTGATGATGATCACGATGATCATGTACATCAGGATGATGTATGGTGAGTATCAGGTTGATACTCTATGCCCGTGGACAGGTTGTGCACACAAGCATATAATATGGCCCTGGGAGGTTTGCAAATACTCTTTCGAGGTTTTGCCTATGGCATATAATTTGGCCCTGGGATATCTGGCAAATGCTCTTTTGAGGTTTTGCTTGGGAGGACATGTAATATTGCCTAGGGAGATCCGATAGGTTGGGCTATGTGCCCGTAATAAGTCTTGGGATGATCTTGCGAGGTTTTGTCTTATGGCATATAATATGTCCCTGGGAGATCCGATAGGTTGGGCTATGTGCCTGTAATAATTCCTAGGATGATCTTGCGAGGTTTGTCCATGACCACATGTAATTTGGTCCTGGGAGATCCTATAGGTAGAGCTGTGTGCTCGTAACAGTCTGGGATGCTCTTGCGAGGTTTTGTGGTGACCACATGTAATATTTCCCCGGGACATACTGTAGGTAGAGCTGTGTGCTCGTAACAGCCTCGGATGCTCTTGCGAGGGTTTGTGGTGAGGTCACATATAATACGTCCTTGGGAGATCCGACAGGTAGAGCTGTGTGCTCGTAACAGCCTAGGATTCTCTTGCAAGGTTTTGTGACACACGTAATAAGTCCTGAGGATTCCACAGTATGGCCAGTGATGAAGACCTGTAGGCGGTGGGCCTACATCCAGTATGAAAAAGGACTAGACATGTAGAACTTCCTATGATGAGTAGATCAGAGATTGATTGAGATAGTAGCAGTAGTGACGATGATGTTGATTCGATGATGATGATCCAGTGAAGATGATCTAGAGAAGAAGACTTGTGCTAGCAGATCTATGTCGGGAAATACCTTCCTATTTAAGAGGGAGTGTTGATGTATATGTAACTTCGGAATGTATTTCACCTATGTATATTGTACTTTTATAGAGATGTTATTTTTCCTCTATATGGAAGTGTCGTCATTTGTATGAACAAGTGTCGCAAGTGTCACAACTTGCTCTGATGGGTTATTAGACCACCAAGTGTGGGGTCGACCCTAATTAATGTAACCATGGGTTATTAGACTCTCCTAGAGAAGTCGGCCTTGCTAGTGTATTAGGGAAGTTGGGACAAGTATAAATAGAGAGCATGAGATCTCTATTTGATCATCTCATTATTCACTCCTACATCACTCGGAAAGTGGCGCACTAGTTGAGGAGGAGGAGTATCCACTAGTAGAAGACTATCTCTTGCACTTGGGTTGTATCATTGCTCTTTCTGTCTCTGAGGAAGTTGTGGGGTTTTCCACCTTTATGGTTTTCCCCAATGAAACTCTGTGTGTCTATTGTCTCATGTGATTGCTTGGTGTGATTGATATGCATTGTTATACTTGATATGCTGTACATGTTATTCTCTCAGTAAAGATCCTAGAGTATGTTGAATTAATGCTCAAAATTAACAGGAACTATGTTCGATGGAGGCAACAAGCTTGATCCATTGAGTTTCAGTAAGGTATATAATCCCTCCAACACCTCCGAAAGAAGGGGTCCCCTATGCAGCTCCGTTAAAGAATCCCCACGGTGCCTCCGCATTGAAATCAGCCTCCATGACATTCCGAGGGAGTTTGGTTCCATGTTCAATGGATATCGCCGAAATAATGCCCATAGATCGGAGAGCTGTAATATTAGGAGGAATGCGTATATCCTGGAAAGTGATAGAGTTCCTAGCCTTCCAGGTATACCAGAGAATGACAAAAGGGAGAGTTGGATGAGTAATCTTTGGTGCATGTGTAGCCCAACTTTGTAAAGCCTCAGGGAGGGTGGAGCCTGTCCATGAGTGACTGAATCCATTGACCTAATGAACATCCTCCCAAACCGATTGGATGTAAATACAATCTATTAAAAGATGATTGATAGATTCACATTGAATCCTGCACAAAGGGTAGCATCCAGGTCCTTTGTAAAGCATGTGCTGTAGCCTGTCCCATACAGGGATATGACCATGCAAAGCAGCCCACGAGAAAAAGATAATCTTGAGAGGGAAGGGATTTTCCAAATCAAATCATACCACCAGCGTAGCTCCAAGAGAGGATTGATCCTTTGAGCAATATTATATCTGATGGAGCAGCTGTATGATTCGCCCGTAGGATTGAGAGACCAAATCAGATCATCAAGTTTATTAATGAGGCGAATGGAACACTTTTTTAGGCCCAATAAAAATCGTTGCCATATAATCGAGTCCTCAGCCGTAAGGTGGAAATACGCTACTCTCAACCAGCCTTGGTGATGGATATCAGTGTCACTCGGATTGTTGATATGTGAAATATTGTAGATGTCAGCCAGATTCAACCTGTCAATAATATGGTATGGGAGTCTGTATTCGTCTCCACAGCCCACCCATGGATCGATACCAATACAAATGCGTCGGCCATCACCGACCATCCATTTAAGACCATTTTTAAAGATGTCAAAAATGGAGATGGTAGCCCTCCACATTTGAGAAGACGGACCGCTGCTAGTTCCCCCAGTGCGTATCCATTCCTCGACTGTCATAGGTTTTATATATTTATGGAGAATAACCGTGGTGCATATTTGGCTAATAAGATGCCAAAGATTCTTAGCAATGAGGGCCTTACCAAAAGGGGCCAGCTGTTTTATACCCAATTCGCCCCAAGCCTTGGGCAGAGTAACTTGTTCCCATGAGATCCAATGTTGTGACTTTTCATTCCTCCCTTTCCAGAGAAAATTATTGCATATCCTTTGAATGGTATTTAGCATGTTGGTAGGGACATGTGCCATGGTTAACCAGTATACGGGTATGGCCTCCAATATCGATTTGATGAGGATGATGCATCCTCCTTTGGATAGCCACTGATTGCACCACAATTGGATCTTCCTTTCAATATGAACTATCATCCAGTTCCAATCTTTTATTCCATATGAAGATGGGCGGATGTTGAAACCCAAGTATGGCAATCCATCCTCAACATCCACAATGGTATAATGGAAAATCCTATTGTCACAGTCCATCAAAAGATTATCCATGCACATGAAAGAAATGGTAGATTTGGTTGAGTTGATGGTCATACCTGCAGCCCATGTGAAATACTTCAGAACGTCAGTTAAGCAGAGCAAATCTCCTTGGGATCCATTGGTAAATATCATAATTTCATCCACAAAGAGAAGGTGAGAGAGGATCAAGGTATCTGTAAAGTGAAAGCCAATGAAATCCCTCCATTTGCTAGCCTTATGTAGCACACAACTGAGGACTTCCACCACCAGAAGGAATAATAATGGAGCCAGGGGACATCCTTGACACAGACCCCTCTTCGGCCGGAAAAAAAGTAGCAGCAGAAGCATTGACAAGAACAACAAAGGAAACATAGGTGACAGAAGCAATGATCCAATTAACAGTATTTAAGGGGAAGCCAACCTGAAAAAGTGCCAAGAGAAGAAAGGTCCAGTTAACCTGATTGTATGCTCTGCACAGATTAATCTTCAGGACAATAGTTGATTTCTTTTTTATCTTAGCCGTATGAAGGACCTCTTGTGCAGTACCAATTGCATCTTGTATTAGTCTTCCTGTCAAGAAGACATGTTGTTCCATGGAGATCCTGGAAGAGAGGATACCCTTGATCCTATTTGCCAAAACCTTTGTTGTGATATTATAAAAGGCATTACATAAAGAAATGGGTCTGTAATCTACAAAAGTTTGGCCATTTTCAGTTTTAGGGATCAGTGCTATGAAGGTGGCATTGCTGGCTTCCAGAATCTTTCCATGGACCTTGGACTTTTCCACCACAACAAGAATGTTAAAT
The DNA here is from genome assembly GCA_027924585.1 of Larix kaempferi. Taxonomy (NCBI): domain Eukaryota; kingdom Viridiplantae; phylum Streptophyta; class Pinopsida; order Pinales; family Pinaceae; genus Larix; species Larix kaempferi. The sequence continues at coordinate 5,414,342 of BSBM01000063.1, read as the reverse complement.
TCGAAGAAATCCATAAAGGCTGTGAAGAATTCAACAACCCATCCGTCGGGCTCGAGGCTCTTATCATGTTGGAGTTGAGTAAGTGCAGCCCTAACCTCTTGAGTGTCAACAGGGTAAGTGAGGGCGATCCGATCATTGTCTGTAACCATATTGGGATAACCCTCCAATAAACTCAACATATGGGCCAATGGAACCTCACGGGGCTGTGCATAAACATTTTTGAAGTGTCTAGTGCCCAAAGTGCTTAGATTTTGATATCCAGTCTGTGAGTTTCCATCCTCATCCTTCATTTCCCAGATAGAATTGACATATTGTCTATGTTTGATATGATTGTGGAAAAGCTTAGTGTTGGAGTCACCTACCTCAATCCATAGGGCCCTGCTTTTCAATCGAGTAGAGGCTTCGTTGTCCTTCAGAATCACCTTTCTGTGGATTTCCAATGTAAGAATGTCCATTTTTTGTGTAGCATTAGAGAATCTCGTAGGATGGTCGGAATGGAACTTTGATAACTCTGATTCGATATGAATCAGTTCAGCATCTAACTCATGCTGTCGCCACTGAACCCATGGGATTGTGACCTGTTTTAAATGTACAAGATTGGAGTTAAATTGTGTGGCCGCCGAGGTTGGTGCACTCAGGTTGAATGGCTTCCACTCCTTAACAACCAAAGCATTGAAATCAGAGTCCTTTATCCATCTGTCATCAAACTTAAAAGGATTGGCGGGCTTCTTTGGGGTAAGGCAGAGTTCCATAAGGATGGGATGATGGTCTGATTCGCCCCGTTTACCCCTTTATACATCGTGGCTTATTGATCTAACTAGATTCTGTGTTTTTTTGTTTCTACTCACCAATTTACTACTATCCAATAATCCTTGGAAAATAAACCACTTATTTCCATGTATCTTAGCTATTGAGAAGGTCAACTAGAATTATAAATATTAATTATTCATAAAACATAAAAAGATATTTCATGTGATTTTTTAATAAATAATTCAATGAAAGCTCATTTTGAAACCATTAAACATATGATTACAATATCTGTCATGAATAAGAAATATATAGAACTTGCTTTTAAGATATTCATGAAACTTATCTAATATTTATTAACTTAACCAATCCAATTCATTTAAACATGCTAACTCAATGAATCCATAGTATTAATATTTAAAAATATTTCTCTATTATATGGTTAATTTTTTTTTTTTCATGTAAAAGAGTGCAGGGAAATTGAACCCCACCCTACACTATCAAAAAGCTCCGGCCTCATCACTCACCAAGTGAGCTACATTGCTGGCCTACTATAAAATTATATATATGATATTTTAGTTGAAACACAATTTTATTTTTTTGAAATACTTAACCAACGACACTCAAATTTTATAGAGTTTCGTAAAATATAATAAAGAATTCAATATGGCGTGTGCATTCAAACTCTTTCAAGAGGAGATGACTTTTTCTTTTCCAAGAGGACAAGACAATGTCATGATTGTCACTTTTATCACATTTCTTGGGTTTAACAAAATAATTGAAATTAATAAACACCACACTTGTTTGTGACGTAGATGAGAAAGCAATTCAATTTAGGAGAACGAAGCCTGGGTTTTAACACCTTTTGATAAGGTATTTGTGGGTAGTGATGAAAATTGAATGGCATGATTTTTGAAAAAATGATTTGGTTAGTTCCATTCTAAGATGGTGATGGAGATGGCGTTAGGGTTTCATGGGTAAGGGTTTGATTTGGATAGAGCTTCCTTGTGTATTGGCAGGTGTAATTGTGATGGTGGAAGGTTTTCGTTTCTATGTTGTTATTTGGGTAACTCCCGGTTTGTGCAATGGAGTTATGAGGGAATAGTTTATGGGAGGACAATGACCTGGATTGGGAAAGGTCTAGTATTTTAAAACTGGATGTTAATTACAAGTAAATGTATGATGAAGCACGAGCTCGACACATGTCAGCCTCGTGGAGAGAGGGTTTGTTGGAAGAGGACTTGGTGAATGAGACATTTTTGGCGTAAAACTCGGGGACTGCTTCCGGCGGTACAAACAAGGTGCATGTGATTGTTGTTCTAGAGTCATGTGATTTGGTTTTGGTGACAGAGTATTCAGAAGGAGCTGCAAAGAAACCCTTAGGTGGTGGGGGAAGGAGGGGTCCTAAGGTTTTTGAGGGTGCTAAAGAAAAAAGGACTTCGAAGGATCTTCAGGAAAGCTTTAAGAAGGTTTCGATGATGCTGGGTAAGGACGTAAATATGGATAGGGTGGAGAGCCTTGCCAAGAGGGATTTAGTGGGTCGACTTATGTACATTTCTATGAATAGACTGGAAATGCTTAGTTGGATCACTCTGGCTTGGAAACCGCTCTTAGGGTATCGTCCAAGGTTAAACATGCTCATGAACAATTGGTTTTGCTTCCAATTTTCAGAAGAGGAACATTTGCAGAAGATTTTGGGGCACTCCTAGGTTAAAAATAAGGGTTTTCTTATGTTAAAGAGTCATTCTCTGTCTTTCAATCATTACAAAGAGAGATTCTAGGGGAGATAGGTTTGTATTCTCCTTCTAGGACTCTCCATCGAGATTTGGTCAAGAAAGGTGATTATTGAATTGGCTAATCGTGTGGGTAAGTTTATTTTATTTCACGATGCTACTCTTCAGTGGGTCGATAAGAGGGTGGCTTGGGTCTTGGCGGAACTTGACCTTGCTCAAATTTTGTTAGTTGAGGTGGCCATTCACTTGGGTGAGGATTATCAATCAAGTGATAGATTTATGATGCCTACCCTTAAGATGTTTTAGATGCCACAAAACTAAGATTTTACAAAATAAGTGTCCAAGTCGGAATTCCAAAGATCAAAGGGCATTTCCGATGCGAAGGTCATGTTCCTTGGGAGAGGAATTAGAGGGAGAATTTGACGCAGAACATTCTCTGTTGGTAGTCGACACCCAGTTGATTTCTAGCTCTCTAGTGGCATCATTGCCTCAGATGAATATGACTTTCTCTAGCATGTTAAAATCTATTTTCCCTTACTTCTACAGTTTGTTAAAGCCTGGGGAATTATCCTTCTTAGAGGTTGTGGAAGTGCGGGGGTTGGTGAATAATCATGTTTCTTTGGGGGGTGGGCTTAATAAGCAGATTGAGGCTCATGTTGAGGATGTTTCCTTAGAAGTAAGGAAGGTTTGTGATCCACAAGGTTTGAACTTTGGGGTAGGTGTTTCTTTGAGGGTTGAAACTGGATTTAGTATCATCTAGATGTATTGAAGGTGATGAGGCAGACTTGGACACAGGAGGTGGACTTTCACTATTGGGTGATTCGAGAGTTGAAGGGAGGGGGTTATTGTCCCCTTTGTTGAATACATAGTTGGTGGAGAAGGGTACTTGCTATGATGAATAGGTACTTCCGGGAGGGACATACTATGTTTCTATGTCATCTCAGACAGAAAACCCCAGTCTTTGTGAAACTCACAATAAGACTCATTTGTCGATTTATTCAACAAATGTGGTGGGAGGTTGAGACCCAGGTAAGATATCCGTAGAGCGACTTTCAAATGTCATTGTTAGAAGGAATAATGTCAAGGCCATTAAATGGAATATTAGAGGCGGATTAGAAGATAGTGGTAAGTCCCTTGCCAGTCATATGTCTATAGTTCAGTATGGTGGGTTAAAGGAATATGTTAATTCTTCTGATAAACTTCTATTTTTAACATGGGCCCATAGAGCATTAGAGCCCTTAGTGGAGGGTCCTTAATGAAAAATATTTCCTTTAATGTCTGGGGGTTTGGGGGCAAGGAGAAATTTATGACCCTCAAAAGGTTGTTTGACTTAGAGAATCCTCATATTATACTTTTCCAACAGACTATGGTTATGGGGGTTAAGGCGAGAGATACTTGTTTTAAACTGTTTCTTGGTTGAGAATATACTACTATTGTTTCTTGAGGGATTTCGGGTGGAATATTGTCATCCTGGAATCCCAGAGTTGTAAGCTTTATGCGGCCTTTCTTGACATGTGATGGAATCCTTCTAGAGGGATCTTGTAGAGATTTGATCTCGACTTTCGAGTGCTAAATGTATATGGTCCCTACTATGGAAGGCAGGGTTTTCGGCAGGAGGCAGTGGACTATGGATTATTGAACTCTCCCTCCTTGATTTTGGGTGGAGATCTCAACCTTGTTATGGCCATATGACAGGTTTGGGGAACTGACCCCAATTTTGATCCATTGGTAGGCTAGTTCAAGAAGATTTTTGGAGAAGCTAATCTTGTTGACATTTTTCCATCCCTATTAGCCCCGACTTGGAGAAATGGGAGGATGGGAGATGAAGGAGTAGCTAAGAGGCTCGACAGGTTTTTGATATTAGTGTATCTCCTTCCCTTTGCTGGTCGATACAAGTCATATTAGCCCCGACTTGGAGAAATGGGAGGATGGGAGATGAAGGAGTAGCTAGGAGGCTCGACAGGTTTTTGATATTAGTGTATCTCCTTCCCTTTGCTGGTCGATACAAGTCATATTAGCCCTGACTTGGAGAAATGGGAGGATGGGAGATGAAGGAGTAGCTAAGAGACTCGACAAGTTTTTGATGTTAGTGTATCTCCTTCCCTTTGCTGGTCGATACAAGTCATATTTGGCTAAGGTTAGCATTTCAAATAATGTCTCGATTTGCTTGCAGCCCCGAATTGGAGAAATGGGAGGATGGGAGAGGAAGGAGTAGCTAAGAGGCTTGATAGGTTTTTGATGTTAGTGTATCTCCTTCCCTTTGTTGGTCGATACAAGTCATATTTGGCTAAGGTTAACATTTCAAATCATGTCTCGATTTGCTTGCAGCCCCGACTTGGAGAAATGGGAGGATGGGAGATGAAGGAGTAGCTAAGAGGCTTGATAGGTTTTTGATGTTAGTGTATCTCCTTCCCTTTGCTGGTCGATACAAGTCATATTTGGCTAAGGTTAGCATTTCAAATCATGTCTCGATTTGCTTGCAAATTGAGGGTTCGAATCCAAACATCATATACATGTTCAAGTACAATCATTCCTAGGTTGAACTAGCCGATTTCAGATAGTTGATCGAGGATAAATGGATATCCCTTAGTCATTTTGAAGGCTCATCAGTTGGGCATAGACTATCTTATAAACTGAAAGAGACACATTAGGAGCTCATCATGTGGGAGAAACAGAAAAAGTGGATATGATGGCAGAATTATCAGAGATAGAGATTCAAATCCAATCATGCTTTGAATGGAACTCGTCCGAGATCTTTACAATTCATGAAAGAGACCTCTTATCATATTTAGAAATAAAAAAAGCCATCATGCTTCACTTTGAGGAAGAATGATGGAATTTAAAGAGCAAAGATTTATGGTTGGCAGAAGGAGATAAAAATACAAAGTATTTCCACAGGTTTGCAGATAACCGTAGAATTCAAAATTATATTTGGGGATTAAGAAATGACTGTGGTGACTATGTTTTAGGAAAGATGGATCTGAAAAAGGAAGATGTGGAACATTTCAGTGCCCACTTCATGAAGGGCCCGGGTTTAAGCCCCATTGGTTCGCAGATGAAGGTAATCAATTCCCTCCCCATTTTTTTCAATTTGATGGATTATGCAACTATTGAGGCTCTTGTCACCTCAGACGAAATTGAAGGCATTCTCAAAAGTTTTTCTAGGGATAAGAGCCCGGAACCGGATAGGTGGTCTTTTGACTTTTTTATACAGTTTTTCAATTTAGTTGATATATAAGGAATTAAATCACATAGTAGATTGTATTTTCAAGAAGGCCCTTGGAATTACTGAAGGGTGAATGTTATATGAAGAAATCAAAGATCATACAAAAGTATCTTCAGGATTTTTGTGGGCTTATTAAGGGATAACAAACCTTCTATCTTGTTTGTTTCCTCAAGCATTTCAATTGTTACAGTTTGAACTTATGTTTTGGTATGTTGTGACACAGTAAATCATATGTCACTTTGAGGACAATCCTATAATTTTGATCCTTTTTGTAATCAAGTTTTAATTGTTGTTTCTTAGTAAGAATAGTTAGTAAAACTATAAACTCTACAATGGAGTTAGGGTTGCTGGTAAGAAATTGGATGAGACAATTTCAGTATTTTATGATTTCAATTTTTTTAAATAGTAATTCAAAACACATTTTAAAAAAATGTGATTTTTTGAAATCACTTGTTATTTACTAAGGATGATAAATATTATAAAATTTCAAAAGAATGGTCATTTTTTCACACAATCAAGGTATGGCCAGAAATACAATCATTACAATAGGGACTCTTGTTGGGTGGGGAGGGCAACAATCATTCCTCCCAACCAAACAAGCTACAACCAATGGACCTTTAAGTCTACTTCTTTCTTTCCTTTCAAAATTTTGTCACAATATTTTGCTTCTAAAAATATTGGTCACAATATCTTGCACACTTTACTTAAGGCCATGAAAAGTCATTGTACATCAAAACCACCAACATAAACATAAATTCAATCACTCTCTGTAAGTTGCGTTCAATATACACTCTGCATAAGTGAGGACGTTCAATATACACTCTGCATTGCAGCATTTAATATTGTTGGAGTGGCGATATGAACCATTGATTTTGATCCAATGATCATCCAACTGTTCGCATCCACCTTATAGCAGCATTGCAGTGGGAATGTAAACAGTTGGATCTGATCCACCGATCATCCAAGGATTCACATCCACCCCGCAGCAACGTTAAATGCTGCTTTGCTGGATGGATATTGAACACCATAAATGAGAAGCAGGTCAGAAACCTCGAGTCAGGTGCATTTTGGAAAACCGTGCATGGAAAGTGCCTTTTCAAAAGCCACGGTTGTCCAAGATCGGTTAGACAAGTTCTGAACCAACCATATGGCAAATGCACAGGAATAATTTAATAAGTGAAGTAAGAATTTAAAAAGCGAAGTGCAGTGTAAGGTAATGTGCAGGTCAGAGCCTCCTTGAAAATGTAAATGTTTTAAGGGTATTGCATGGATATACGCAAAGTAATGCCATGGCCGTGGCGGTGGCGATGCACGGTCATCAAAGCCAAAGGTAGCGATCTATCACCAGAGGAATATGGCACATGCACAGAGAATAATTTAATAAGTGAAGTGCAGTGTAAGGTGATGTGCAGGTCAGAGCCTCCTTGAAAATGTAAATGTTTTAAAGGTATTGCATGGATATAGACAAAGTAATGCCATGGCCGTGGCGGTGGCGATGCACGGTATCAAAGCCAAAGGTAGCGATCTATCACCATCCCTCTGGAACTGATTTCCTCTTAAAAGCAGATTGCATGCCAGATACGAGGAAGAATGGCAGATGATTGGCCTGCTCTTCCAGAATCAACAAGCTGTTCACATGTAACTAATAACATACAAAATGACAAAATAATTCAATTCACCCATCTGCTTTCATGAAGAATGGCAGATGTGAACAGACTGTGGTCTAAGAATCAAGTGAGTTGATGGCGCCACTCGGCTAAACCGTCCACACACACAGTCAAAGAAACAGGACTTAGGACTTGGATTGAATTCGACCAGGTGACATTCACACTACCACCAGCGGTTGCGGCTGACTGAGTACAGATAAAGAAATCTGCACACAATTAATCTCTGTACATACATACACATGTAACAGTGCAACCCATGATCTCCCCATTATATTTCCATTTCCATTTCCCTTTTCTGAGTTTTTGCATGGATTAGACTATCCAGTAAATATCTCAGAGGATTCCATAAAGAATTTGTATGAACAGATTATATTGAAGAGGATCAGGGAGTGATTCTGCATAATCACTGAGTAGGAAAAAATGAGAAGGAAAAAATCATTAAGTGATTTGACAATATTTTAAATGCAATAGATATTGGTAAAAGCTGTCTTATTATAAAGGAGTGATAGGTTACAAGTTGTTTTTTTTAGTTAAATGGGTTGTGTCTGTCACTACCTAATATCCATGCATGAGCTACTATCTGTTATACATGCATGTCGCTACTATGTGCATGAGGTCCTAGTTATCCATGCATCAGCTACCAATTATTTTTTATATTTCTTTTTTTATAATTATTTATTTTTAATTTTGAACCATAAAATCAATATGGACATATACTTGTTCTATTGAGAAAACATAAATGGTAGTCCACCCCAAATTCTAAGATATAAACACCTATATCTGTAATTAAAAAAAAAACATATACAAACCCAATTAACTTAATTTTGGTCAAAAATTCAAAAACTCAAATAACTTAAATGTTGTGTGATAATTTCGGTATTCTTTTCAACCAGATTTAAATCAAATCTCTAAAGGGACATTGGTTTCTTTAATAAAGTTTTTAATTTACCTTGTCAAATAACTCAAATGGACTCCCTAGTAAGATATCAAAGTCTTTTGTGATAAAGTGAGATAATACCTTTAACATTAAGCTTCATGTATACACATACACACATGGTATAGACTTCACCGATAGATTTTGGTTTCTACTTAAAGATGTTGTACTTGTAACCATGAAAATGTCTCAAGAAGTAACAATACCAACTAATTTATTACTAATCCAATAGTCTTCCATCTTACAATCATCCTACGGTCCGTCCTTAATAAGAAATGTATAGAATTATTTTTTATTAATCATGTAACTCGTCTGATCTTTATTACCATCCCAATTCATATTCATTTACAGATGCTAATTTTTGCTCTATTTTAAAACTTAAAATAAATTTTATTTTATAAAAGAAAATATATGATTTTAGTTGAAACCCGATTTTAATTTTTACACATACTTATGAAAGCCAACGAGACACAAATTGTATAAAGATTAATCAAATATAATACATTAAATTCAATTTGGCGTGTGTATTCAAAGTCTTCCGAGAGGACATGACTTTAATGTGATGTTGGTCATTTTTATCACTCATCTTGGCCTAAAATTTTTTTATTAAGAGGGAAAAGAACATAACTTGTTATTTTTAGTAAGAAAATCAAAGTTACATCCTCGTGTTTGTGAAAAAAACATAGTTTAGCTCAATACATCCCATGATAAGTCCATAGGTGACTGGTAACATTTGAACCAAAAAAATACTAATCACAAAGGTGCCATCTCCAGTGTCACAGAATACCTCAAGCTTATGCCTCCACACAAAAACCAAGTGTAGCAAATTATAACGCATAGGAGTAACAAAATACAATGATCCACATCCCTTATATGGCCCTCATTGTGCCCTGATCCACAACAATGTTGTCCAAATATTCTGCATAATGAAGGTACCTGTCCATAGGCCCAACAACTTCCTTTGATAACCGATCAACCTCCATGTTTTCTTTCTGATAAATATGCTTACAATAGATTTGTGCGAAGGAGGCCTTTAACCTTTCTACCTCTTTAAGCCAAGGATCCAACATCGTGACGTCAATATTACATTTTCTATTGAACCAACTGGTAACAACCTGGGAATCACCAAAGATGGACAAAGTAATGAAACCCCTCACACAAGCAAACCACAACAAACAACAAACCGCTAGGAGCTCCACTTTTAAGCAATCCCCTTTGCGAATACCCATTTTAATATGAATAATGTGATTCCTTCGAAGAAAAAAGATCACACTTACTCCTCACATTCCATGTTTTGAAGCCCCATCAAAATAATTGCGTATGATTTCACTGTCAATAGCAGGGTAAGTGACAGGCCTTCTCTTCTTACAACTTACAACATCTGGGTATCCACTCAATAAAAATAGGATTCTTTTACATGTGCCATAGACCGAGGGGGTTTTATTTTCAAAAATACCTTCATTCCGCGCCCTCCAAATGCAAGCCATCATGAACATAGGGAAAGTCATATAAGTACCACGATATCGAGTCCACTTGAAAAACACTCGTTTAAGCATTCACCTTTCTACTCTTCCAGAGTTGATAACCAACATTTCAATTCCTTCCAGAGTTCCTTAACAAAAATGCAATGAAAAAATAGATGGTAAATGTTTTCAGAGTCAGCCCTACAAAGAGAACAATAACTGGGTCCTTGAAACCCTCTTTTTTGCAAATTTTCCCAAGTGAGGATTTTGTCTTGTAAACACAACCACATAATTTTTTTTCACTTTAATGGGATTTTCAAGCTCCACAACTTAGCATGCCACCAATATGACTTCAGTGGAGAGTGGAGGTCAGTTAACACCATCTTATCAACCTGTGCAACTGTCAAAACCCCATTAGAATCAGGGCCATCCCAAATAAGACTATCACTGGAATCGGTTAATTGAATGCTCGCAAATGTTAATTGTTTAATGTAATTATCCCACACAGGAGCCCAATGTGCAGGGAGATTAAGATCCCTAGCAGAAAGCCAACAAGGTTTACAATAAACAATACTCTTATGGAAAACCTGAACAAGAACCACAATCTTTCTGTCATGAAGTTCCTTAATCAAACCAGTTGGGACTAACATAATTAGTGAAATTAATAACCTTCACATTTATGGCTGATATGACAAAGCAATTCACTCTGCGAGGGCTTGAATTATTTTTAACACTTCCAAAGGGTTTTAACTTTTCCTGGGTGGATAATTCAAAAAAATATTTAAAATTTTAAAATTTTGAAATTATTATATTTTTGAAAATATTTGTCACTTATAAATTATAAATAATATAATTTCAAAAAAAACTTTTTTCAATAGTCCATTAATATCTCAACTACCACCTTTTTGTTTTTTAATGAGCATTGTATGTTCCATAGAATGGATGTGAATCATGAGCTAAATTCAAGGTTCATCACTAATATTTTTTCCTTTGAAATTTATAGGGTAAAATTATCTCTATTCACTTTGTCTTTCATACATTCCTTAATACAATGTATCTTTTCACAACATTAAATCCACAAAAAGCTCATGTTGAGAAACTTCTACCATTGTATTGCAATATGCATCATTTTAAGCATCACATGAATGTAAGATTATCAAAGAAGTTTGGACACTTTATGTTTCTAAATCCCCAATTGAATTGTGTATTATGAACATCATTGATCATTCTAGACATGATAATTGCCATCACATTTAGTGCCCATACTTAATGTGTTCATATTCCACACTCACCAAAATGTTATTTCCTCTATTATATTTTCTTTCACTCTTGACTCTGAACAATACGAAAACAATTAGTCATGAGTTATTGATCTAATTATAATCCAATTGGAAATGTGTGGCTCCATGACAATTTTGAAAAGCTAACAATAGACATGGAGTGAACCCAAGGAAATGAGGTCATCTCCCTTTTTTCGTGTTCACATAATCCATCTCTCTAAAGGTATCTAACATGTTGATTCATTGTTATTTTGTTGCATTACTAATGCATGTTTTTCTTTGTTTCAAACAAAACTTTGTTAATGAACTTATTTAGTATAGAAATGTTTATTAAGCTCAATGATTTTTTTAAACTTGATGGTATTGATTAAGTTTAAATATGAACGTACACAAAATGCACCTTGTCAACATGACAAATCCTAAAATTGGGATTACAAACTTGATAATTGTGATTCAATTCATTCACTTCTTTGCCCCATCAAATCCTCATTTATATGTTCTTGATAATGATAATCTCCCTTTTCTCAAGTTTATGCATCTTTATTTATCATTTGTTTTTCACTTTATTCTTGTTGTTTCAGAAAAATTGACATGAGTGTAATGATACTTTGCCTGTCAAATATTATGAGAATTCCACATAGCTATGTTTCCCTCTATATCATTTGTGTTCATCCCAAGGCTTCCAATATCAATGAGCCATATCCTTTGTAGCATCAACACTTGGAGCAATGCCATTGTCTACTAGGTTGGATTCTTAAGAAAACTACGAAGAAGGTAACATAATTCTTGTTACCATCAAAGCTATGGATTAGGGATTATTCTCTAACCTCCACTTTATCATGTGTTTTTGCATGATTTGAGAGATAAAGTAAATAACCAGTATACTTAATAAAAATGACATATTCCATGGTCTTTTGGAGTAGTTTCTACTAATGTTGTGTTTGTATGGATCTTAGCAAGCTCCAAATCATAGACATCTTGGCCTAAATAATAAGCCATGGATACAATCATGCTAGATTTGTATGTTCCTAGAGACTTATAATGAAAGTAGTCTCTCTTCATGGATCTTATAGTGTTTTGATAAAATTATTATTCTTCAACAAACCCCTCAAGGTCTACTACAATTTCTCCTTTTATAATGAGATTACATTGAATATAATTCCCATGATTAAGCATGACCGTGATATACTAAACATATAAATCCAAGATCCAATATTAATGTTCACATAACAAATTCCTTTCTTATATAGATATCCAAAAAAGTTTTTATCAAACATTTACCTCTAAAGCTTTAAAAGATTTATATTCTCATTTATAACACTTTCAAATTTCTTAAAACAAAATAAAAGTGACTAAGTGTTTATAATTTTTTAATTTAATATAGATATAACTCATAAACCAATTACATTTGAAATTAGAAGTATATTTAATATTACTTTATATTGAAATCCTATTTATCTATTTGGTTGCTCCTGAAATTTTAACATGGTAATAGGTGATTGAGTGTTTATCATTTTTGCGGCTAGAGGCGCTCTACAACCCAATATGAGAGAGATCTTGTAACATGTGAGTGTTTGTCAAGTTTGTCCAGAACCCAGTATGAGAGAGATCTTGTAACATGTGAGTGTTTGTCAAGTTTGTCCAGTGTTTGCCCAGTAACAAAATAATACAAAGTAAACAAAAAAGAATAATACAAAGTAAAAAGTAATAAATATTATGTCGGCCATAAACAAAAAAGTAATACAAAGTAAAAAGTAAATATGAGACTTAAACTAGAGACTTTAGAGCTTAGGATTAGGTGATAAATATTATGTCAGTCATAAACAAAAAAAAAATACAAAGTAAAAAGTAAATATGAGACTTAAACTAGAGACTTTACTTTTTACTTTTAATACAATGTAAAAAGTAAATATGAGATTTTAGAGTGTTTGTCTAGTAACAAAATAATACAAAGTACACAAAAAAGAATAATACAAAGTAAAAAGTAATAAATATTATGTTGGCCATAAACAAAAAATAATAATACAAAGTAAAAAGTAAATATAAGACTTAAACTAGATACTTTAGAGCTTAGGATTAGGTGGCTGAGGTATTGCACTCAAGGAGCTATTTAATGAGAGCTTTGCACCTCGAGAGATTTGATTCCTGTGGGCGCTTATAAAACCTAGGATTTGGATCTATGCTGGTTTATTTAATATAGATATAACTCATAAACAAATTACACTTATTTAATATTATTTTATATTGAAATCCTACTTACCTATTTGGTTGATCCTGAAATTTTAACATGGTAACAGATTAGATATATAATATTTTATATAAAATAAATTTTTAAAGTGTGTTTTTAATTTAATTTGGTTATAATTACTTTTTAAGTTTTCATAATAGAAAATTTGGATGAATGTATCAATTTTAATTTGAAATAATTAATCTTTGGTTGCTCCTGAAATTTTAACATGGTAACAGATTAGATATATAATATTTTATATAAAATAATTTTTTAAAGTGTGTTTTTATTTTAATTTTGTTATAATTACTTTTTAAGTTTTCATAATAGAAAATTTGGATGAATGTATCTCTTTTAATTGAAATAATTAATCTTTTAAATTTATTCACTATTTATGAATAACTTGAAAATTAATATGGAGAAAGTTTTTTCTAAGATAAAAATTAAAGTTACCAAATTTTTAAATTTTGATATACAAAATTAATTTAAAATAAAAAAATTCTTAAATACATTCTTTTCTTTTACCATGGAACAACTTAGACTATAATATAATATATAATTATGATTCTGCGCCAACATAGATTATAATATAATATATAATTATGATTCTGTTTAAGATTTTTGCCTTGCTGCCTAAAATTTCTGCGAGATTGACCTAAAAAATTTCCCTTGAATACAATATTAGCTTAATCCGTGACTTACCACATCACGACACACGTTATCATGCAGTGACGTTGTAATACATTTAAATAGAAAATATATAAAAATACTTTATATATTAATTAAAGTTTTATTTATGTCCTTAATAAAAATTAAAATTTTATTAAAAATACATCAAAATTTAACTGGCTTATCTAATTTTTATTTATTCTTATGATTTACACAAGTCCCGTGAGAAGATACGAGACTCTCAACTCCCTTCCGTATGGAAATAGTTCCCCAAAAAACATTAATTGAACTACAAAACTTTGGATTTAAAAAAAAAGTATTTAGAGAGAGAACAAAATTCCAAACATAGATAAAACGAGCATTGTAGTAGGGTTAGAAGAAAAACTTGCACTAAAATATGAATAGAGTAAGGTCTGATTTATGAATAGAGTAAACCTTTACTTCCCACGAATCCATAACTTTGAATTTTATTTGTAAAAAATAATATTTATAGAAAAAACAAAATTCCAAACATAGATAAAACGAGCATTGTAGTAGGGTTAGATGAAAACTTGCACTAAAATATGAATAGAGTAAGGTCTGATTTTTGAATAGAGTAAGCCTTTACTTCCCAAGAATCCATTGGTTCTTAGCTTTTCACATAACGTTAATGTTTAGTCCCGCTTACTCGTACTATGTTCCAGATCTTGCATCATTTACATTTTCCATTGCAGTTTAGAAAAAGGAAAATAAGAATTATATCAGGAGGTTGTTGATGTATTTGTAATTTTGGAAGATATTCAATTGTATATTGTATGTATTACATTTGTACTTTATTGTATCCCCAACGGAGATGTATTATTCCTCCGATTGGAAGTGTCGTCATTTGTACTTGCAAGTGTCGCAAGTTATATTGTAAGTGTCATAACTTATATTTGATGGGTTATTAGACCACCCTAGTGGGGTCGGCCTAGTGTCAAGTGGTAGTGGGTTATTAGACTCTCCTAAGGGAGGTCGGCCCAGAGTCAGTTGTGATGGGGTGTTTAAGTCCCCTAGTGGGGTCGTCCTAGTTAGCATTATGTTAAGTGGTTAAGTTGGGGCCGACCTAGTTAGAGTTAAAAGTCAAGTGAAGTATTCATTCACACACTCACTCACTTCGCATTAGTGAGAGAGAGGAGGAGTGCACACAAATGGAGGAGGAGATGCTGCTAGGAGAATATCTCTTGTTTTGGGGTTTCATCTTGGTGATGTTTGTATTGGTGCTTATTCTATCTCTGAGGAAGTTGCGGGGTTTTTTACCTTCTTGGTTTTCCCTAGTGAAATGCTTTGTGTCTCTTGTCTCTTGTGTTTGATATGATGTACATGTTGTTCTCTCAGTTAAGATCATAGATCATATTGAATTAAATGCTGAAAAACTAACATGGTATCAGAGCTAGCCTGAAGGAAGGCATGGTATGGCATTTATGACACTTGTTGCACTTGCGACAAATTGGAAACTAGGGCTTGGTATAGTAAAAACTAGTCATCGTGGAACTTTCTCTATAACTCTGTTTTTGTGAAGGTTCAGGATTTGAAATTTCTATAGGTCGAAGATGAAATGTCCATGTACCTTGTGTCCGAAGGACAGCCTCAGATTCGTTTTACTTTGTGAGATATGATCCGTACAAGTTAGGGTTTCTGCCTCTTCCAGAATGCAGTCGTAAACATGTGACCTTGGAAAAAAGATCCTATCTCGAGCTAGGAAGCTCCAAATGGAATTCCGTAAAATGTGACAGTTAGGGAATGGACTGTAGTTTCACAGGTTTGTGTTTCAGAGGACTAAGTTGAAACAATGACATTTGGAACGTCATACAAGTTCACTATACTGTTTCATCCCATAAACAGGTCACGTTGCGACACTTGGCATATCTCTCTCTCTTAGAGAATCCATTTGAGCTCAGACCTGTGGGGTTGGAAAGATGACAGGTCAGTATACCATGGGCCGAAGTTTCAGACCCCGAGGATCCAAAATTTCAGAGATACATCAGAAACAATATGGCATATATTTCTGTCCAAACATAATTGGATTCTGAGCACTTTCATTTTTGGTTTGTCACTGCTGCGGGAAATTAGGGTTTCATATAAAGTTGAAATTTCTTGAATCTGAGACCACAGCTAGATTCTCCTCAGTAAAATAGAAATTTAGAGACCAAGATCGAATTTTTTGGTTAGGTAGAACCCCGGGCTCTATCAAACCCTAGTTTGGGATTTTGACCAGAAAACCAGAATTTGACAGAAGTTGTAGATCCGAAATTTTCAAAGTCAATTTTGAGAGGTCAAATTTTGGAGATTTCAAAATTGAATTATGCCAGCTTGATCAGCTCAGCAAGGCACATCTTTTCATCCAATCAGAAGTTTGATATTCAAAGTTTGGATTTTTAGGGTTTCTTTGTCAAACCCTAGCCAGCTTCAGATCCAGCTTCAGCAAATCAAAGTGGATTAGGTTAATCCTAGAAGAGAATGATTTGGACACCTACATAAGTGAAGAGATTCCAGTTCTAGAGGGAGTTGAAGCTAATTCCTTACATAAGAAGTCTACAAGCAATCCCGACAGGTATGACTTGAGGAGATAGAGGTATGTTTTGAAATCTGTTCATGATCAAGTTTACGATATGTTTGTCTTCATATTATTGAGGTTAGTACAATCTTGATTAATTTTAGAATTGTCTTATCACCCTAGTAAAAGTATGAATGCATGTGAATGATGGATGACATTCATTGATTAGGGGTATGACACTTATGATTGTACTAATACACTGTGGTGTTGTACGAGGATGATGTTGTCCACTAACATGAAGGGTACATCAAGAAAGACAAATCAAGTTCTAGATCAACAACACATGACCATGGTGACATGAAGACACAGAATCATCCATAGTCATTGATCACATAGAAGATCTACTTATGAGGTATGTATAATTTGGTTCTACAATGCTTAACTTATGAGATATGCAGGTTACTAGCACAAGGTCTCTAAAGCATTAAAAAAACAAAGAAGACATTGTTTGGGTATGTTAAACATAACTAGCAAACATGATAATCCAGGTATGTTAGAATCCTACCTTGTGTTAGGATCTTATATAAGTATATTTTTTTGTATGATTGATAATGATTATTCACGAAGTTATAGGTTTGAGTAATCATGGGTTTATGCATATTATGCTTCTTACTTTGATTGATGAAATGCCTAGAAAAGTCCTATGGTCGAATAAGAATATGCATGAGTAAAAGAAGCACTCCCTGAAATCTTGAATACTAATGCTTGTGATAAATTACCTGTGTATGAAATGATCATGACCATACATGTTTAAGATTATTTAGAATCATAATGTTTTGATAGTATTGAGATTATACTAATGCATGTATGATTATGTATGAGATCTTGAGGATGACACAATGATGACACTAGTGTACACTTAAGCATGCATAGTGGTCCAGGATAGATATAAGTTCAAGGAAAGATAATCAAGGAAGCAAAGATCAAGAGGGAGCACATTCCAGTAGTTCCTGCAAGGAAGCAAAGATCAGGAGGGAGCACACTCTAGTAGTTCCTACAAGGAAGCAAAGATTGAGAGGGAGTCCACCCAACAACTAAACAAAGATAAGTATTTGAATTGTTATTTCCTGTATATATGATTACTCAAATGATGTTGTTCAGTCATATACACACTTATATTCCTAGATTTACGATGTATATTATGCAAATTTAGAGAATTTGTCTTGAATTCACTCTATTCAAACACAATAATGTCAAAGAGCCATGGCCATGGCCTACCTCCTATTGTTAAGAAAGTAAAGGACATGAGATTTAATGGAAATATTATTTGTAAGAAAGCATGGTACAAGATGCAAAAGATTCCTCAAAGCACCTTCTATAACTACCAACATTGTTTCCAACATGGACATATCAAATCCATTCATGGTAACACCAACAAATGGAAAGCACATGCACATACCATGGAAGCAATAGAAATATTGCACAGAATTTTCATGGAGAATTTAGTTTTTTCACCAAACCAAACACATCAAGTTGAAGAACATGGAACGTTTTCTCCTTTAAGATTGCTTCCTTCAACTTACACCCAAAGTTCTTTGTTAAAAGAGATCAATGTGGCTCTTTAAAAGCTCAATTATCCATCAATATCACAACCAACAATGAGTAAGATTTGGAATACTCCTTTTCAAGATGTGGAAATCTCAAAGCACACCAGCTTCAGTAAATGTAGTGAATGTATCATGTTGAAAGCACAGATGAAGTCAGTGACTACAAAAGAGCTGGAAGAAAAGGCACGAGGTAGACTAAACAAACATAACAAGATTGTTATGTGTGGAAGATATTGCTACTATGCCCACATAATTATGTCAAAGCGGTTTCCAAAGGAATACTTGAGCATTATCCATGATAAAATGGACAAAACAAATACTTCAATCCCAAGATTACGTATCAAATCAAAATCTATTGCAGGAACAAACTTGGGTTTGTCGTTGATAGGTATGCTAACACATGGGCATAACACATGAATTTTTGGTCATTTCTCCCTACCATTTGTACACATGGGATCACAATTTACCATTACATCTCTTGCAAAGTGCTTGAGGGACCTTGAAGACCCACACCTTGATATGTATGGTGATCTACTTTATGAGAGTGGAAGTTCAAGAAACCCACTTTCAAATGCATTACTTGAAACCTCTATTTACTCAAAATGTAGAGTGTACGATGATTTTCTATCTTATGGAAGATAAAAAAATCAGAATGTTGATTTTAAAGGTCTCTTCCTCTACATTTGTTGTTACAGTTGGACAATGCAACTAGTGATAATAAGAATCGTTATGTTTTCATGTTTCTATCACTATTAATTGCACTTGGTGTCTTCATCACTATTGAGGTTGGGTTCTTGCTTGTCAGGTACACCCATGAAGACATAGATGGAACCTATGGAAGAAAGTCTTCCAACTTGAAAAGTAAAGATATATATTATTTACCTGAAATGATGGATACATATCGCACAATCGAAGAAAAATGAACGTTTCCTCCTACACTTGTTGACAAAGTGTATGACTTCAAAAGTTTTCTTAAATGATACATCAAGGAGGGAAAAAATGCACTAGTTGGACATCTTAATGTCCACTAGTTCCAATTTCTTGTACTCAATGATGTTCCAATTACGAAGTATAAAGAATCTGCTAGGGACATTGAATGGTCAGAACCAGTTCACTTGTGGAATATAGATGATGAAGGTCAACCTATATTGTTCACATGGAAGCCATTTGTCTTAGGTCCCAAAGAAATTGATGTTCATTTAAAAGAACTAAAGGAAGGAATAACATCATACATAAAAATGTGGAAAGAGACTATTGGAAATGATAATTCACCAATTGTTACAAAGGAATGGAATAAAAAAGTAGAGTATTGGAAAAGAGTTCTTGATGCATTAGATGAAATCTACAATGATCATACAACAGTGGATGGAAGTGATTCTTCTTCTTAGGATTTTTCGCCCAAGACAAGGCAAAATGTTAATGCTAATCGTAATGCACTTCATGTAATGTCAAGTATCATGGATGGGGATTTTGATAATGTGACAGATGAATCGGTATATGTTGGACCCAAGTGCAACAAGCCAAATCCAACATTCAATCCTATGAATGACGTTGAGAAAGGAAATATGTTGCTAGTTATATCAAGAAATGAGGATGAAGGAGAGATGATTTGGATGGCAAAAGCCACCCCAGACATCTTCCATGATGATGAAAGTGAGACTCTTCATGTAAAGGTTGATTGGTGGAAGCCTAGTTCAGGGAAATATAAGGGAAAATTTTTAGAACAATATTGGGTACCAAATCCCGATGACACAGAATTTGGATCTATTCCAATTAATACCATAGTTTGGGCATGGATGCCAAAGAAAGGAGATTGCAGGAAGACCAAGATAAATAAATGTGGTGTAGAAGCTGTACTTGATCTACTTCAGCGAATATAATTACATTAGGTGGAGATGATTCATGAATGTAATTTTGTTCTTTGAGTGACTTATTAATATACACGAGGAAACACTTTTCAACGTTTGTAGTGTATCAAATATTCTCTTCAAATTATTTTTTGAGGAATTTTATATTATTTACTACATATATAAAAAGTTTGGTTCAACTTCAATGTTAATTCATGTGACGATACTTTATACAAATTACATAACACCATTGAACAATATTTAACTTTTCAATCCGTTGTTTATATCAACCTAACATCTCACTATATCAAATGTGCATAATCAAATTTAGTAATTCCCGATTTAATCTACAATCTATTGATTTTCTGGATTAAGCTTTGTGAAAGTTTTTCAGACCAATGTTTCTAGCGGACACTCCACCCATCATCAGGAGAACCATGAAAAATTCATTGTGGTCTGAAATTTTTTCACACAGCTTAATCCAAAAAATCAATCACAAAGTAGTAACACTTAGTGTAATTATTAAAAAAATTAATAATAATCACAAACACAATATTAATATGTTGTTAAATAACTTAATATGATGTAAGCAATTTCTTACACAATTTAATAATTTATTAATAATGGAGTTGTCTAAAAATTCGACAATTTGGATCAGATGGTCATTTTTAGCCGAAATCCGAAGTTTTTTTATTTTGCAAAATCTAAAGTTAGTTGTGTTTCATTGGGATATTTGATAGTAGAAATGGATTCATCACCCTCAAAAACCCATGGGGCACCTAAAATTCTAGAATTTGATAGCTATAAACTGGATTTTGAAAAATTACGACCGATTTTTTTTCAAAATTGTGCTCGGAAAAATCATCTATTTCGACTCAAATCGTAGAATTTTTAGACTACACCAATAATAATACATGAGTCAAATATTTATGAATTTTGTTTTAATACATAAATATAAATACTAATGCTAATATAAAGATTATAATAAATCTATGTTTTAATAAATATTAATAATATGCTTTTTTCAATCCAACATGTTCAAACACTTCACAAATAAATAATGAACACTTGCAATAACTAGTGTAGTTGGTTTTTCCTCAGTTTCCTCTTTTATTTGAAAAAAATCAAATTGTAAGACACTTATGCTATAATTCTAGTTCATAATTGATTTTGATTGTTAAAATACTTAAGATTAATAAATAATTGAGGCATTGCTAATATCAATATCACTAAATAAATTTATAGGTAAGAAATTTTCCACATTAATCTATTATTCATAAAGTAAACATTCATCAACTTAGTTTTTAACACACCACCACCACTAACAATAATAGTAATAAATTATGTTGCTATTCTAATTCATAATTTATTTTAATCATTACAAAGTTACAATCTAGACTTTAAAGTTGTAAAAATATTTTATCAACCTAGACACAATAGTTAACATTAATAATAACAAGTTAATAATAGCAACAAACATTGATAATATCAATGTCATTAAATAACTTTAATAACATGAAACTCCAAGTTAATAAGATCTTGAATAGACATTGATAATATCAATGTCATTAAATAACTTTAATAATAAATTATGTAAGAATTTTCTTGATAATATCAATGTCATTAAATAATTTTAATAATAAATTATGTAAGAATTTCTTGCACAATCTATTATTCATGATGTAATCCTTGATCAACTTAACTTTTAAAAGAAAATATTAATATTAATAATATAAATAAATTATATTTCTATTCTAATTTATAACTGATTTTGATCATTAATAAAAAATAAACTTAGCATACATGTATATAATAGTTTCTCTTGTCGCTTATAAAATGTTGCCAACCTCCTAATATAATAAAACATGGTACTCAACACAGAAAATATCACTTGCTATGTCAAGAATTGAAAATTTTAAAGTAACAAACACAATTGTATTATGTCATTAAATAGTTTTAATATGGGTCATTCTAAACTTGTGTCAACATTTTACTAGTATATGAACTAAACACATACATAGTAGTTACCATATCAAATTATAAATAAATTTGTTAATCACAATAACATACATAATATTAACGTCACTATATAACCTTAATTAACTTAGTATTTAATACTAAGAAATTTAACATTTGTGAAGGCTGATTGGTACTGGTTATTAGCTAAATTAGAACAACGACTACATGGATGGAGTCATAAATGGCTCTCACGGGCTGGGAGGCTGGTTCTGATTAAATCAGTGTTGGAAGCAATCCCGGTGTATTGGCTGTCTCTAGCTTGGATTCCCAAAGGAGTATTGGAACAGATACGTCGGTTGTGTTTTGCTTTTCTATGGAAGGGTAAGTGTGACAAACGAGCGTTGGTGTGGGTCAGATGGGAAAAAATTGCGGTCCCAAAAGCCCTGGGAGGATGGGGGTTAAAGAATATATTTCTGTTCGCAAAAGCCTTGGGGGCCAAGGTGGCATGGCGACTTATACACACACAGAGCCTCTGGACGCGAGTGGTATATCATAAATATATTGCCCCTCTTACACTACTCGAATGGATCAGGCTGGGCAATAAGACGAGGGCAAATTGCTCTGTGGTTTGGAAAGCGGTGGTGCAGCATTTTCATTTGGTAGGATCTGGATTAGTGTGCAGGATTGGAAATGGGAGCCTTATTCGTATAGGACTGGACCCATGGGTTGGCTGTAGGGGAGGTCATGTCCTTCAAGTGGAATTGAGGAATATATTGGCAGCAAGGGGTTGCCATTTCTTGGCTGATATTGTGGATCCGAGAACATCTACACTTTGGCATCAGGGATGGAACTCTGCACAAAGACTTGAGATCCCTGGAGATATGCATGGGGCTTGGGCGGATTATCTTCGGCACTTAAGACTATCGAATATTCGACTGAATGATAGGACTGATGAACTTATTTGGGACCATCATCCCTCTGGAATATATACCCCGAAGCATGGATATATCCAGTTGAATGTGGTTGTACATAACAGGGGATTGGTGTGGTGGTGGAAATATCTGTGGAAGCTAAAGTGTCCAGGTAAAGCAAAACTACTCTTCTGGGCTATTCTGGAAAAAAGGGCCCCAACCTGGGACATACTACAAAAATGATTCATACTGGGTCCGGGGTTCTGTCCACTATGTAGTGATGCGGAAGAGACTAGTTCTCATCTTTTTGTACATTGTCGGTATTCTCAGGCAGTTTGGGCTGAAGCCTGCTTATTCCTGGATCTCAATGTGGGGTGGCAGGGTGCGAGTGTTCTTGAGGCATTCCAACTGTGGTGGACATCACATAAGACATCAACCATCCGGGCTTTCCCTTGTATTTATGCCTGGGGCATCTGGATTACCAGGAATAAGATTATCTTTCAAAATTGCAGGGTTCCAATGGAGAGTGTAGTGGCACAAATCATGGCTATTACCCTACACTACAAGGCACCTGTCCCTGTGATTAGAACGTGACCTGTGTGTGTGGAATTGATGGACAAATCCATGCCGTGGGCTTTTTTTGATGGTGCTTCAATAGACCATCAAACGGAGTGTGGAGGGGGGGGTGTTCTATTCAAAACAGAGTCCCATTACTTTCATCTAGTGGCTGGATTGGGGAGGGGATCCAATAACTATGCTGAACTTATGTCTCTTAGGTTGCTGATGTTATTCGCACTGGAACAAGGATGCCTATCACTACAGATTTTTGGCGACTCCATGTTAGTTATCGAATGGGCTAAGGAGATCACACATTGCAATGTGATGATACTCTTACCTATCTTGGAGGAGGTGATCCGGTTAAAGAAGTCATTTTATCAAATTACATTCACACATGTCTACAGGGAGAGGAATGGGATTGCCGATCTGCTTTCCAAGGAAGCGACGCAGCAACACTTACCATTTGGCACATGGAGGATCACTATTCACTCACCTGAGGGCACCTACAGCTATTATCACAGACCATTTCATGAAGATCTTGAGGCACAGAATTGAGCAATAGCTCAGTCTTAGGTGACAAGCGACGAATCTATTTCTCTCTGCATGTTGACCGGCGATGGACAAATCTCTCAGCGATGGAAAGAAATCGCAGTATTGATTGAACCAGCGATAGACTGCTATAGGATTATATGATAAATTGGATATAGATTGGATGTAGGGACAGTTGTATTCACAGTATTGAATTATGTGACTAGCGACAAGTCTGTTTCACTGTTTATGTTTATCTGTAATGGGATAAAAGTGGCTTGTATGGACAGCCGTTATAATTGAATGATATATGGGACATCAGATATGATGTTGAAAAGGGAAAATAATCTGTGACAATGTAGGGATCTTAGTGATTCTATTACATGTGCAGAATGTAATTTTGTTCATTTCATGAAATAAAATTACTGACTTTTTCCAAGGAAAAAAAAAGAAATTTAACATTTAATAGAAATTAGGTAAGTAATCAAAGTCTAAGACTTTCTTCATTTTAAACGAACTCAATCTAGCAGAGGTTATAAATTCTAGATCCATTGAATAATTCCAAATTTAATGAAATATGTGTTATTTTAGAAAAGTTGCATTAATGAACAAGATACTACTAATACAAGTAATGGGTAAGTGGCCTATGGTTCTGTACAACATTCCATTGCAACTTATCTATGTAAAATTAGTCACAGCAGATCTAATGAACAAGTAAATCAATCACAACAGATGAACATAGAAAATATGGTGCAAAATTGTGCAAAACATGCAGCAGTGCTCAATATCCCAATAAGGGTGAGTGAATTACAATACAATACAATGTCTGTCAATGAGCAATTCGAATTGACTAAGTAGGCCATTCGAATCACTGAATGGAGTATCTTGACTCCAACTAGGAGTCCTCATCATCAATCGGTGGTGGTCATCAATGCACAAGAACCAGTCATCCAGGTGTCAATCTGAGTCTAACTGAGTGTGTCATGTGTAACTGAAGTGTGTAGCACTGATTAAGGGAAGGAGGCTCAGTGGAGGGCGCATGGGAGGCTAACTGAAGTCAGAACAGGTCATCTAGTCAATCTGGAGGGCCAACGGAAGTGAAACAGTCAGTCGGGAGTGAAACTAGCCTCAAATCAGGGAGAATCGGAGCTAACTGAGTGTAACTGAAGTGGAACTGCAGTGGTAGGTGAACAAGTGCGCCCTTCTCTGGCAGTAGGTGAGAAGTGGGCGCCTTTCAGCCTAGGAGGGCTAAAACTCTGAAGTAAGTGGCTCCTAGGTGCTAGAATAAGGTGGCTAAGGTGCTGGAGGCATCAACCCGGTGACGGGGATGCATGCAAAGTGCATGCAAACCCTAGAATTTGCATGCAAACCCTAATTGCATGCAAGATCCTGAAAAAGATGATGTGGATATCCGAACACCCCCCCTCAATCTAGACTATGATGTGCAAAAAATAATGTGGGGCCCTGGTAACTAAGACCAAAGGTCACCCCAATACAATAATAATCCAAACTAATAACAGTCAATAAACCGAGGAAATGGGGAAAACCTCATGGGAAAAATACCCCCCCTCAAAATAGACTGTAGCACACCAAAAGATTTAACTGCTCCAAACTCAAGTAGATATGTCTGGAGGTATCTTACTCTTGGGAGTAAATGGATCGTGCTCCAAAGACATGTGCTTGAATTCTCCATCAGTGGATGCAAGCGAATGTGGAGACTTTATGAACTTTCTCTTCATACCGAAAATGGTGAGAACAAATCTGAAAATATAAGGATGATCCTGGAACCTGTGATTCGAACCAAGTGAGGTAGGATAAGCTCCAATAAGATCAAATAGCTCTTGAAACTTGAACTTCTTATCAATAGAAGTTAAATCAGCTCCAAAAATAGATGAATGGTTTCTTGAGATCTCCTTCGAACCAACAAGGGTGAGATCAAAACCAAAATCAACAAAAGGTGCATGAGAATTGACCTCAAGCGAATGGTAGTGCTCTTCATCTTCATTAAAAATATGAGAAACTTTGCAAATGATAGAACATAAGTCTATAGAAGGCATGCAATCAAGGAGGGCGAATGCTTCACCTCCAAAATCAGATTTTACCTCCAAAACATCAAGTAGATCATTATTCTGCATGCCGACAAACTCATGTGAAGAAGAGGATTCAAGAACCTCTTCGAAATCTAGAGTATGAGCTTGTTTATCTTGCTCAGAATTCGAAATAGAAGACTTTGAGAGAATGAGTGTTGAATCTACAGTTTCTTATTCATCTTGAACAATTGTTGAGGCCAACACATGATCGGAAAGAACACATAAGGAGATCTCACTGGGCTTGTTCTCCAAAAGGCTAGCATGATCCTCTTCTTCCTGCTTTCCAAATTCTCTGTCAAGTTGGACCCATAGATCACTTGGATTTTCAGCAGTCTTACTGAGGTAGCGCATACAAGGAGACATAGCAAGACATATTGCTCCAAAAGCTCTGTCACAATCATTGAGCCAATCATTCTCCTCTTCATCGAAATCAAAAACTCTTGTATTACCAATGCACATATCAAAAAGACATTGTCTCTTCAAGAATGCAATCATATTTGGTTTCCATTCATCATAGTTGAATGGAGTAAGAATATTTTGTGAAGAAGAAGTCTCTATCTTTGTATTAGCGAATGCACATGGAGGAATTAAGAAACCTGCAAATCACACACAAACAAACACTATGTTTTCAGCCTTGCATACACATGAGCGAATGCACATGCGATTTTGCATGCCGCTGCTAAAATATATTGGTGAGCAAAGATTGCTCTCTCTTCATGTAGAACATCTGTAGAAAAGAGATCTTGTTCCTTCCATGGCTCTGATACCATGTAAAATTAGTCACAGCAGATCTAATGAACAAATAAATCAATCACAACAGATGAACATAGAAAATATGGTGCAAAACTGTGCAAAAACATGCAGCAATGCTCAATATCCCAATAAGGGTGAATGAAGTACAATACAATACAATGTCTGTCAATGAGCAATTCGAATTGACTAAGTAGGCCATTCGAATCACTGAATGGAGTAGCTTGACTCCAACTAGGAGTCCTCATCATCAATCGGTGGTGGTCATCAATGCACAAGAACCAGTCATCCAGGTGTCAATCTAAGTCTAACTGAGTGTGTCATGTGTAACTGAAGTGTGTAGCACTGATTAAGGGAAGGAGGCTCAGTGGAGGGCGCATGGGAGGCTAACTGAAGTCAGAACAGGTCATCTAGTCAATCTGGAGGTCCAACGGAAGTGAAACAGTCAGTCGGGAGTGAAACTAGCCTCAAATCAGGGAGAATCAGAGCTAACTGAGTGTAACTGAAGTGGAACTGCAGTGGTAGGTGAACAAGTGCGCCCTTCTCTGGCAGTAGGTGAGAAGTGGGCGCCTTTCAGCCTAGGAGGGCTAAAAATCTGAAGTAAGTGGCTCCTGGGTGCTAGAATAAGGTGGCTAAGGTGCTGGAGGCATCAACCTGGTGACTGGGATGCATGCAAACCCTAGAATTTGCATGCAAACCCTAATTTCATGCAAGATCCTGAAAAAGATGATGTGGATATCTGAACAATCTAGAATGAAACCTCTTTGCTGGCATGTTGGGAGTTGTGCACACTCTTGGCAATGTTCTGGTAGAGATGGAAGGAGTTTAGAAAGTTACGGGATATGGATAAATGTTGTATTGAAGCATTGGCTAAAATAATTGCATGAATGTATGACATATATCTTTATGTGTAAGAATTTGTTCTGAAATCTATGAGATGTTTCTAATCATGCAATTGAACTTGTCTTGTAGGAAAGACAGTGTACCATCACCTACAAGAGAGACTTGTTTTGAAGAACAAGCAACGAAGACACAACTTTTGTTCCAGCAACAAAGTTCAAAGAAAACTATCTATTGAAGATTTTGAAGAATCTGAAGTTCCCAGGATTCGGGATGCAGTAATGGAAGAATGTGATGATCGAGGAATACCGGTCGATCATGAAGAATGATGTTTGGGGCGTGGTCCCAAGACCAGAAGGGAAGTCTGTTGTGATTTCCAAGTGGATATATAAGATCTAGCATGCTGCAGATGGAAACATAGAGAAATACAAGGCAAGGTTTGTGGCTCGTGGCTTCTCCTAGAAAGAAGGGATAGATTATGAAGAGACCTTTGCACCTGTAGCCAGATACACTTCCATCATAATAGTACTTGCACTGGCTGCAGTAATGAAGTGGAAGATACGCTAGATGGATGTCAAGACACCTTTCCTGAATGGTGTAGTCGAAGAGGAATTGTATGTGGAGCAGCCACTCAGTTTTGAGACACATGACAGGGAGTCATATGTGTGCAGATTGAAGAAAGCCTTATATGGATTGAAGCAAGCACCCAGGACATGGTAAGACAGGATAGACATCTTCTTGTCCAGTTTGGGATTTACCAAGAGTAAAGCGGATTCCAACCTTTACTACAAGGTTGAGGAAGGAAATCCAGTGATACTCCTACTATATGTGGATGACATGTTTGTGACAGGTGAGGATAAGTTGATTGCCGACACGAAGAGGAAGCTTGCTGCCGAGTTTGAGATGAAGGAATTGGGTATGATGCATTACTTTCTAGGTATGGAGGTGTGGCAGAGTGCAGATGGAATCTTCCTTGGACAAGGGAAGTATGCAGTAGAGATCCTGAAGTGGTTCAGGATGATGGACTGCAAGGCCATGGCCACACCAATGGAATCGAACATGAAGCTATTGATTGATGCTTCCTCAGAGTCGGTTGGTGCCACGATGTATCGTCAGATGATTGGGTCCTTGATGTACCTGATGAACACGAGACCAGATATTTGCTTTGCTGTGAACACCTTGAGCCAATTCCTGACGGATCCTAGAGAGGTTCACTTGATTGCTGTAAAGCATATTTTGAGGTACTTGAAGGGTACGGTTGATTATGGGATCAAGTATGATGCCAATCAAAAGTTTAACCTGGAGGGTTATGTTGATTCATATTGGGTAGGCAGTGCTGCAAATAGGAAGAGCACTTCGGGGTGCTACTTCAGTATGGGATCAGGTGTGATCTCTTGGTTTAGCAGGAAGAAATCCTGCATAACACTGAGTACAGTCGAAGCAGAGTATGTCGCAGCTTGTTCGTCTAGTTGTGAGGCAGTATGGCTAATGAAGCTACTGTCTGATTTATTTGATCTCCAGTTGGATGCTACTTGTGTCTATTGTGACAACCAGAGTTGTGTGAAGTTGTTAGAGAACCCCGTGTTCCATGACAAGTCAAAGAATATCGATATAAAATATCACTATATCAGGGATATGGTGCAGAGAGGAGCAGTGAAGCTTCAGTATGTTGCGACAGATGAGCAGATTGAAGATGTGTTGATCAAACCACTAGCCAGAGTGATGTTCGAGTACTTCAGAGAGAGGTTTGGTGCTCTTCAGATAGAAGATACTTCAAGGAGGAAGTGATGGGACACATTTGCAGGAGCCATTCCAAGCATGTTGGTAGGAGGATCCTTCCCATGGCTGTGGATGTAAGCGCTGTGGGATGAGAATCAGGACGATGCTCCGGTTACTGCTATGTATGATGATCAGGATGATCATGTGTGATGAGCATTAGGAAGATGTTCCAGATGATATGCATCAGGATGATGCTATGATGATGATCAGGATGATCATGCGATGATGATATGCATCAGGACGATGCTGTGACGATGATCAGGATGATCATGCGATGATGATGTGCATCTAGATGATGTATTGTATGATGATGATCAGTATGATCATGAACATCAGGATGATGCTTTGTGTGAGGATGATTAGGTTGATCTTGAGTATCAGGATGGTACTCTTTGGCCGTTGACAAGTTGTGCAAGGGTAGCATATAATACGTCCTAGAGATCCGGACAGGTTGTGCTAGTCACGTAAAAGGCCTCGGATGCTCTTTAGAGATCTTGCTGGGAAAGACACTCTTTTAAGGTTTTGCTAGACCACATGTAATACGTCCTTGAGATCTAGACAGGTTGTGCTAGTCATGTAAAAGGCCTTGAATGCTCTTTAGATATCTTGATGGGAAAGACACTCTTTTAAGGTTTTTTGGGGACCACATGTAATACGTCCTGGAGATCCGGACAGGTTGTGCTAGTCACATAAAAGGACTCGGATTCTCTTTAGAGATCTTGTTGGGAAAGACACTCTTTTAAGGTTTTGTGGAGATCACTTGTAATCAGTCCTGGAGATCCGGATAGTTTGTGCTAGTCACGTAAAAGGCCTTGGATGCTCTTTAGAGATCTTGTTGGGAAAGACACTCTTTTAAGGTTTTGTGAAGGTCACATGTAAAAGATCCTGGGAGATCTGATAGGTTGAGCTGTGTGCTTGTAAAAGTCCTGGGATGCTCTTTCGAGGTTTTGTTGATGCACGTAATCAGTCCTGAGGATTCCACAGGATGGACAGCTCCCAGAGATGATGAAGACCTACAGGAGGCTAGGCCTACAACCAACATGAAAAAGTGATGGCTCTGTAGAACTTCCTATGAAGAGAAGAATTGAGAGATAGCCCAGTGATCGAGATGACGAGTACAATAGCAGTGGCGATGATGCTCCGTGATCTAGGGACGATGATCCAACTCTAGTATTGAAGACTTGTGCCTATATGTATTGATGACTTGTGTCAAGAGAATACCTTCCTAGTTAAGAGGGAGTGTTGATGTATTTGTATCTTCGGAATATATTCACTTGTATATTGTATGTATTACATTTGTACTTTATTGTATCCCCAACGGAGATGTATTATTCCTTCGATTGGAAGTGTCATCATTTGTACTTGCAAGTGTCACAAGTTATATTGTAAGTGTCATAACTTATATTTGATGGGTTATTAGACCACCCTAGTGGGGTGGGCCTAGTGTCAAGTGGTATTGGGTTATTAGACTCTCCTAAGGGAGGTTGTCCCAGAGTTAGTTGTGATGGGGTGTTTAAGCCCCCTAGTGGGGTCGGCCCAGTTAGCATTATGTTAAGTGATTAAGTTGGGGCCGACCTAGTTAGAGTTAAAATTCAAGTGAAGTAAAGTATAAATAGAGAGTGTGACTCTCTCATTTATTCATTCAGACACTCACTCACTTCGCATTAATGAGAGAGAGGAGGAGTGCGCACAAGTGGAGGAGGAGATGCTGCTAGGAGACTATCTCTTGTTTTGGGGTTTCATCTTGGTGATCTTTGTATTGGTGCTTATTCTATCTCTGAGGAAGTTGCGGGGTTTTTCACCTTCTTGGTTTTCCCCGGTGAAATGCTTTTTGTCTCTTGTATCTTGTGTTTGATATGCTGTACATGTTGTTCTCTCAGTTAAGATCATAGATCAGATTGAATTAAATGCTGAAAAACTAACAGAGGTAGGCATGGACTTAAGAGAAAAAGAAAAAAATAGTGGTTTTCAATGTCGCCTTGGATATTTTCAGGTATAACCAGACAAAATGCACTGGAATTAGAACCCGAGAATTGATCTTGGGTTGGTTATGTTAAAACTCCAACGGATCTACTACTGCTAAACCAGATCCCAATGGATGACCATGAAGTTCTTATTTTTAAACATCCAGCAATAGTAACCTCAACTTCTATGTCTCAACAGTGGCAAAATCCTGTATCTCACCTTGAATCACCCACGACTTATAAATCTCAACCAACATCTTCTCATCATACTCCTTCAGTTCCTGTTTTCCAAAAGGATTCCCCCCACCAACATCGTATTGAGGGCTGAACCTGCCACCCATTAAATTGTTGGAGAAATCCCTGCAATTAGCCAGATTCAACATAATTTTCACATACGCATCTCTAATATTAACCAAATAAACCATGGGGTTCATCCACCTCCTTAATTTTATCTTAGGGATGAGCCTAAATCTCCAGATCCTTTTTCTCTTATGCCTACCTCCCAACTTGGCTATTTGCAGGATTCAACGATTGGTGGAGCCATCCATCATAACATATTTTCATCTCTTCTGCAACAAAACCTTCAAGATTTTGTAAGCCCCCATGATGCCTCCTCTTTCAGAAAGAAAAAAACACAAAATTCCTTCTTGTCTCTGCAAACTCCTCGACCCGACTCAAAATATCCCCAACAACGTCTATTTCTCTACCTGACAACCCACTGGCTTATGATTCAATCATCCTGGGGTCAAATGGAATCCTTGAAAAATAAAATGTATAATTTAAATGGAACCTTTTGGCTCACGTCCTGTTGCCAGAAATGATACCATTTCATTAAATTGGTCAGGTGTTGCCTCAATCCGGAACAACTGTGCTTCGGGGAGATCATCGTCCAGATTCTCCCTGGTCTCACCTGATTCAATCTTGGACAGATGGTTCAGGAAAACATTGTACTTCCTTGGATTGACCACAACTTCAAATTCAAACTCTTAGAATAGGAGCAACCATCTACAGATGCGCCCCCCCAACACTAGTTTGTTGACTAGATACTTCAATGGAGGATGATCTCTAAAAACATTGAAGGGATGACCCAATGGGCAGTGTCAGATATTTTGCAGTGCATACACCATTTCCAATCCTTCATGCTTAGTTGTAGTATTCTTCTTCTGAGCAGGGGACAACTTCCTGTTATCAAATTACATTGGGTGATTGATGTTCCCTTCTCCTTGATAGGATAACACTTCTCCCAACGTGACTGACGACACATCCACATGCACATGAAAAATGCATGCCCAATTTGGAAATATCAAAAGCAGTGTTGTAACTAACGTCTCCTTCAAAGCGTCCAATGCGTGCTGGCACTCCCGCGTCCAAATGTATTTGGTATACTTCTTCAATAGTTCTTCCAATGGTGTTGTGACAATGGCATAATTCCTGATGAACTTCCTGTAATAGCTAATATGTCTTACTGTCATGCATAACCCTTTTGCATGTTTTGGGGACGGTGATTTAACTATGATTACAATCTTAGTTGAGACGACTAATGAAACTTCCTTGCACATGATGTGGCCTACGAGGATTTTGAATGGAGTGAAAAAAAATACACTTCTTCAGATTCAGAGATATTTTCATTTTCTTACACCTATCCAACATCAATCTTAGTACCTTCAAATGATCCTTCAACAGATTGAACATTGTCTAGCCATCCAACTATATCTCAAGGACCATATGCATGAACTCCTTGAACACAACTACTACTATCCTTGAGAACAACACTGGTGCATTCTTTATCTCGAAGGGCATCATGTTGTAATGTCACGTCCCCTCCCGTCAATCGAATGCAAGGGAGGAAACATGACTATCATTCTGGGGCTTACTTGTGTAACTTAGCCCCATACATTATTCACAAATTCCTAATAAATAAAAACTTATGTGTGTAGATTCATACTCAATATAAACACAACGGAAATAACATTATCCACACACAACTGCATCATGCATTCAACATACCAGTAGAAACCATCAAATTAAACAACATGGAAAAACACCGAATTAACATACAGAGAATCAATCTCATTCTCATGCTATGCACAGACTTCATATCAATTTCATTAAGATAATCATTTCATTTCATTAACATGAACAATTAACATTCAGAACAGAACACATAATGATCATAATTTAAACCACAGAGACTACTTATCTTTGAGATGAATCTATCCAAACAACTGGCTATGTGAGAGCAACGTTCCACCCAACCATAGATCTATGTTCAACCTATATTCCTTCAGCTGAGATATCACCCTCGAGCTGGGTTGTGTATCCACTAAGGAGGAACTAAACAAGCTCACTCACAGCCATGGTTTCACACAAATAGTCATGCTAAGCCAACACACAGTTGGGTTTATCAAGCATGCAAGAGACCAAAGAGGAGGATGCTAAGCCAGTGAGCTAAAGCACAAAGCTACAGGCATCTCAACTAAACTCAACATTCATGGCACCCACAATACCTACCAGACCCAACACAAGGAAGGTCCCCTTCTCTGTTGCACAGTCCCTCAGGTGTCCCTTCCCTCCAGTGCTCTTCAGGGTGGGCATAGAAAGGTCCAGCTGCTAATTCCTTGATATTTTAGCCTTCACTGGGTTTATCAAGAAAACCCAACCTCTGTTCAAACATTCACACTTGGATTTCTCACAATTCTATCATCAAATAACTCAATCTCGTCACTGGATTTCTGGGCTATAAAAACTGGGTTTTCCAATGGATTTTAGGGTATCTAATGCTCTCAATTTCACCCCAAGGTTCATATCTATGGATCCCCCATTGGATTTTACTGTCAATACCAAATTCTGGGTGTTTATGGCACTTCAAAACGTGGGTTCATTCACAGTTGCGATTTCTGGTTTTTCTCATTGCTGGGCAAGTGTAATGGATGAAAATTGATGCTGGGATGTTCAACAATGGAATGGGAATGAGGAAAAATGAATTCCCATGACGTAGAGTGACTTGTGGGTCAAGGAAATAGAGCCCATACTCTGCCATATGAATTTATGGGCTTCCCATGCTCCATTGAAGCCATGGACCGATTTCTTCAACAACTTCCTTACACAGAATTAAATGCCAGCAAGGAAAGTCAAATGGGTTCACAAGATGACATTTGGCAGCCTATGGTTCAATTCCACAACCCCCACACCACTCCCTAGTGGAATACACATGTCCCCTCCTCATTAGTTGCTTCCATAGCTAGTTTTGGTATTTTATTGCAATCTTAAATATTTACATCAATTACAATATTTCATGGCTTAATAGCTCATGGGTAATAAAATATCAAATACTTGTCTTTCTAAATATAATCCGAGCATACACTAGCGGGGCCTTGGCCTTGATCTCCACGCTAGGAAAACATATTTCGCATGTACACAATATTTACATTAAAATCCAATATATCATAAGGGTCAAAATTGGGGTATTACATGTAAGCAAAGCAGCCCCATTCTGTCACGAAAGTGGTGTTCTTTCAGTCCTCCTCTAGTATGCACACCTGATGATATATGGAGAATCCGTCAGAAACATGCTTCCCTCCACCCACATTCTCTAGTACTTCATTGGTGAATGGTGTGGGGAAAGGGTCATGTACACATGTTTCATTCAAGTTTCTTAGGTCTATGCAGATCTAGATTTCCCTTGTCTTTTTTTCTTGGACCATCATCGAGTTGATCCATTCAAACTCTTCAACTGGAAAAATAATGCCTACATCCAACATGCAGTCTAGTTCCTTGCACACCATCTCCTTATATTTGGGGATCAATTGGTATGGTCTTCTCTTTACTGGCTTGGTCCCTTCCTTGAGCTCAATTTTCCTCTCCCCCAGGGAACCTATGATCCCCTTCATTTCCAAGAAATTAAGTGGAAATAGATCTTCATATTCTTTTAATAGGTTCATATTTGGGTGATCGTCTCTTGTTCCCATTTCTATCCTATAACTTACATATTGGGTGCCTCTTCTATTCCAATGTTGAGTTTCTTTATTTTAAAAGGTTCTCTGAACTCTGGCATAGTACTGGTAGAGGGATCAAACTACATCGCATTCTCACTGGTAATATCTTTGATCTGTGTATTGTGTGGATATTCTTATCCATCAAGCTCCATACCGTCTACTTTATAGCAATATACCAGTTGATTCAACCATGCCAAATCCCTTTGATATGCGCATACTAGCTTCTGTGTCGCATCCTGCTTTGGTCTTTCTCCAAAGATGAAATGCTTCATCCAATGGATATGTGGTACTAAATATGAATGTGGTAGTGAATTGGGTAGTCATATTCTCCCAATTTCACATCTTCCTTCTTCATTCCTATTGTATGTACTAGCTGCACGGTACCACATCTAGACTATGGAAGAATCGATGTACCCATTGGTTGCGCAATACGTTCTTCATCATCCATCTACATCGACATAACTAAATGTGCTCCCTGGGATCCTTAGTTCCTTTGAACCTGTTCAGAAGTTCCAAGTCTTTTCCAGGTTGGAACCTCACCTTGATGCATGTCTGAATTCCTCCCAGCGAATCGACTCCTCTCTATGAATCACCCACTAGTGCGCAGGTGTCCCATAGGTCACTGCATCCATTTCCTTCACTCGTTATTCCTTTGGGACTTGTGCCTCCAATTGATCCAAGAAGGAATCCACCTGCTCTATCCCATCAAATTTCGGTGGGTCGTGCAACTCTGACCCAATCCAACACATTGACTTTGTGACTAGTGCACAACTTCTTGAGTATATTTCGTATAACTGATTCTTCCATTGGTCCAAAGCTTCTTGTGAATCCGTATCAAAATAACATACATTGCACCAACTATCTCCCCGTTGGCAATGGGATTCACATAATCCTTGTTTTCCCTGTCACATTATAGATGTTGTCAATATCGATACTACTGGTATCATACCTGAATAGCTCTATATGCCTTTATCCTTTTGCAGCATCAAGAGGAGAAACTACCCCCAGCTCCTCATTCTCAAAGGACATGCACCTCTATTTCAAATTCAAAATGGCATTGTTGTCGAATGCCTAGTCAATCCCCAATATTGTTGGGTAGGGATCCGTGTCTTCCATGATCTCAACAACCTCGAAATCTTCCATTGTATTCACTCCATCAATGCTTACTTCTACATTGGCCAGCCTCCCGATAGGGTATATCTTGTATTGGTTTGCTAGTCTAAGTTGTAGAGGAGACCATACCAACTTCGAATTCCCTATCAACTCCCATGATTTCTTATGAAGGAGGTTGAAATATGACCCCATGTCAAGAATTACATCCTTCTTCTCATATCCCCCCAGCTCTAGGGACAACTTGAACTCTTTCCCAATTCGCCTTCTCTTTCCCACCCTGCACACACTCCTCTTAGGGAGTGGTGCAGAGATGGGTTCTTCCACTTCAATTATCATTACCAATTTTCTAAGCATGTTGGATAATTTTATGGTATCTTTATAATCATTCAATATGTTCAAACAACTTTATAGAAAGCTACTTACTTGTTTTTCATAGTCATTAACTTGTATCTTTCTGTGCCGCTATTCCTCCTCCTACTACGCAATTTTTTGTTGATCCTTGGTACGCCTCTAGCATAACATCTCTTCCTCATGTAGTCTTCTCCTACATTCCTCATCCTCACACAATCTATGAAATTGGTCTTCCTTGTGTAACCTTTCCTGATGCATGTCCTCTTCACGCTGGGAAGCCTCTTCTATTACCTTGCATCAGGCATAAATTGTCTCTAGTGGTCACCATCAAACTTGGGTATAGGTTGTGAAACCTTCCTTATCTTGTGCTCAATTGGTATTTTTACATTGCGCTCTCCAAAAATATCTTCACCTATTCTGGCACCTCCACGAGTCATTATGTTCACATGTGTGGGGTCCCCTTCATCAACACCATCTCAAGGCTCAGGGATCACCATGTCACAACGCCCTTTATTCTCTTCCCACTTGGTGACCAAGTCCAAACAATCCTATGTAGAGTGTTCTATACTACAACAATATGAAGATAAGGTATGGGGATTGGTACAAAATCTTGTAGATGTCCTAGCTGTGCCATCCCCACTTTGAACCTTATAATAGTTTGGTCTATAATGTAAATACTATATGCATATTATGTATGATTCCTAGAGTGGAGCTCAAGGCCAAGGCCCCATTAGTGAATGCTCGACCTTGAAGAGGCAAGTATTTGATATTATGCTACCCGTGTGCTAGTGAGCCATGGGAATTGTAAATGTGTGTTTTAATATAAATGCCCACAACTAGCTATGCAATGCAACAAGAGATGGGGGCATGATGTTTACAAGGAATTGGGAGGGAAATATTCAAACCCTTGAGCCAATCAAGTCAATCCAAGTGTCAATGAGAGAACCCATGAACCCTCAACTACCCATGTTGACTTTTGTGCCCAATCATTCATTTCTCCCAAGAGTTGGTTGAGGTAGTTAATGCCTTGGGGAATGGAGAGGTATGGCTGTCCAAATTCAAGTATGGGAAAGCCACCCTTCCCAGAATTTCGTGTTTGGCTTCTTGGGCAAGAAAAGAGCCACGAAATTGCCCCCAAGCCATTATTCACCCATCAGTTTTTCTCTCTCACGAGTTTGGGGCTACCTGGGCGTTTTCCTCCATGAATTTCCTGTGTTTTCCTTCATTTTCCTAGTTGGGAAGGGCATTTTTATGTTTTATAATAGTGGGGAAGAAGGGGAAACAATTTGGGGATTTATAGAGGCCGTTTTGGCCCAAAGGGGAAACGATTTGGGTTTTTATAGAGGCCGTTTTGGCCCACTAAATGCTCATACATCTGTGGGAGAAATCGGTTTTCTTCCCTGGGGTTGATTCCCTCTTCCCACAATCTGTGTTGGGTGTGCAACATTTTGGAGAAAACCCATAGACCCTATTCTATGAATCCCATTGCTGAAATGTGTATCCATGCCTAGTTTTGAGTTGCTGTGTGTGTAAAAGAATGTTGGGATTGAGATGGGTATCCATTGCTTTGGGCTGTGCTGACCTTGAGAGTCCCCTTTTCCTTGTAGATATCATGCCTATCTCGAGGGTTGTCTTTGAGTGCTAAAAGAATATAGGCTGGGCAGAGACCTATGGTTGGGTGGAAATTTTTAGCGACATAGCTAGTTGCTTGGGACATCATTACAGTGAGATAAGTATATCCTCTTATGTGTATTTACTTTTGCATTGTTTTAATTAAAGGATGGTTTCTCTTGATATGGTTGATTCTTGTGAAATGTATGTGGATGATGTCTTATTCCGTTGTACATGTCTGCCGGATTTATGGGAAATTGTTTATATTTATATGAATCATGGATGTTGAAATGGGCTAAGTTTTATAAAAGCCCAGGTTTTGGGTATCATGTTCCCTTCCTTGTGTTAATAGATGGGAGGGGACGTGACATCTCCACAATTAAAACATAGCACCTATCAGCCTCCTCCCTCGTAGCCTTTGTTGCGGCCTCGGTAGCGACCGCGTGTTATTTCCTGATGCCCTCCTTGATCAGTTCCCTTGTTCTCTTCTATGCCTTCAACCTGAAAGGATTATGTTGTGTTATCCTTGATCAACTATAGATCATGAAAGCTATTCACATAATGTCCTAATGATTTACAGAACTCGCAAAATGGGGCGTGCATTGAACTTTGGTACTTTTGCAAAGTTAGGAAATTAGGGGGTGAGTGGCCCCATAATCTACAAATATCACACCATTTTTCTTTAGGTCCTGCTGGAAACGAACTCGGTGCACCAGTACCAATGTAGTTATTCAATATCAAAAATTCATTTTGTGATGGCCTTTTGTTTTGTGGAAGCTACACCACATGTTTTCTCTAACTTCCTTTCCTGTCTACGATTGTTGTAACTAGATGGTCAGTGCAATAAGCTAAATCTGTACCTACGCCATTCTTATTGAAGACTACTCTCCTGGAGTCGCTTCCATTTGCATTGCAATTTCTAATGGTTCTGATTGAGTAGCCACCTTTTGTTGTGTTAGGGGAACTCTTATATGGGACATCGAGCTCATGATGAACCATTCGCGATGTTGTACATCTTGGATATAGAAACTCAATCAATCCAAAAATATCTTAAACCATTGTTCATAGTCCTAATTGGACTCACCAACTCTCTACTTGATATTCTCAATCTCAATTATGCATCGAGACTCTGACTTTCGATTATGAAATTCCTTTAGAAGGTCTGCTTTGATAGTTTCCAATGGTCAAACTTGACCTAGGGATAGGGTGGTGTTGTACTTCATGTACCATGTCATAGCCTGGTCTCTAAACGTGGTTTCTAGATACACAGTCTTGGTATCCTCATCACTGATATGTTTCACTGACCATATTGCCTCACAGGTAAAACAATGTTGCTAAGCGTCATCCTTCACTGTCTTGTGAACAACAGGGAATCTCAATGTAGAATCTAATGTCGTCACCATGCTTGGAGTGACTTGCGTACTAGGTATTCTGGTCAAGTCTGGAGGATTAGGAACCCTATTGCTTGATTCTAGAACTAGTGCCTCCGATTGATTCTCTAAGGTAGAACTAGCTTATATCCCCCCAATTTCTTCTACTTCTGGACTTGCCTCCAGAGTATTTTTTAAGGATTCTAATATTACACTTAAGTATAGTATTCTAGGCAATTATTTTGGATTGGAAAAAACATAGATATAGATAGGTAGGCGAATATTAAATACAAAACTTACAATTTACTACTAAAATGTGTAATTTTTGGCGAATAATATGCTAAAAAAACATATTTTATGTAAATATAGGCGATATTAGAGTCTAAAAATAACCAAATAGCGAATTTATTTTTTTGAAAAAAAGCCCAAAAAATAGCCAATTGGCGAAATTTCGCCCCTAAAAATTACCCTGCTTGCCTCATGTTCAATATATGGTAATAAGTTGTCCTCCTGATTTTATAAAGGGCACTGGGGGTTTGGGAAGAACAATTAGTTTCTTCTCGGTATGTTTCTCCTCATAGCGTTGAATCTAGAAAATGATAGACATAGTTGCGCAGTCTCCCCGTCTATCATCCAAGTGCCTCCTTCGAGCTGCACTTCCTCTTCTTCCACATCCTCTAGATCTCTTCCTCTACTTTGCCTCCATAGGTAGCTCTCAATGTCTTCATTTGAATTGTCTCTATCCTCCATTCCACGTCATTTCGGGGGTCTCTCATTCATTGTGCACTCTTCTTGCACATGCATTGCACACCCTTCCAATGCATCTAACTCATCCGCACACCCTCTTGGTGCAGTATCTTCCATGGCATTATTCCTTCCTCTCCTCTCAAAACTCTCCTCCCTTGTCAGACGCTTTTCTTTTCTTATTTTCTTAACAGAATACCTTATTTAAGCTCTTCATACATACCTCTCCTCCCTTTGGTGTCACTACTCTTTTGGATCCATTGTTGTGACTACCTATTCTCCCACTTGTTCATACCCCATCCCCACAACACGAGGTTTACTTTTCCATCCTATCGGGCTCCATGCTCATTATCCCCTTCTCAATGAACAACATTTTCACCCATAGTGATATCTCCACCAAAAATCTCTTTCTAGGGCCCTCCTCAAACCTTGCTTCTTGTTACAACGTAATTTTCCACCTTTTGAGCATCATCACTCTTTGGCCTTTAGGATCCATTTCACTGACTCAGAGGCACTTTATGTCCTTCAGACACACTATTTCCCTATTTTTTCTTCCTGTACACTAGCTGTTCCACTTTAGCCAACGTACCCGCGAGCTGCACCACTATAGCCCACGGGTGACAAGTAAAATGGTAAAAATCACTAGTAAATGACTTTTTACTCCCAAAAAGCGGTCTTAGGGTGACCTTTGGCCCTCTATTTTCCTCGAAACGCCTCGATGTGTCCTTTCACTTACCTTTGGAAGGACTATATATTGAGCACATATGGAATATGGAAGAGAGGAGAAAGAGAGAGCAAGATAACTCTAGCGGATTTTTGTCATATCTTTACACTCATTGATCCTTGTTGTTGTGAACCTCTTATGTTCACCTTCCAAACTCCTATCATAGTTTGAGTTTGCCATTCCATGGAGGATTGAAGTGGTGGAGGCACAAGTGGAGAGGCCCAGTTCTTGGTTCAGATTGGTTGCCGACAAGAGGTCGTATCACATTGTACTTCTTGTTATTTATTAATAGAAATAATCATATTTTCATCCATTAATGTTGTGAATGTTGTTTATATTACATTGGGTTACATTTACTTATGATATCATGGACCATTTCTATTGATGATGCTAGTGTCTTTTATATATTATATGCGCTTGTTGTATATTGGCTGTCAAGACTAATTTGCAGGTTCAAGTGCACGAATTGAAAGCTCCAACGGGGATCTACATCGACCTTTCGGATCGAGGTTGGTTATATTCTTCATTATCTTAGCATTGTCATTTATATAGCATAACATTGAGAATTGAGTTAATTTTGGGTAGTCAGCTGTCTGTTGTGGTCTACCCCAAGCCATATGAAGTTTTCTCCGTAACAGAAATGACGACTCCGCTGGGGAGAACATCCATTTTTGGGGATTTTTAGGCGTTAGTCCTTGTTTAGAGTTGCTGTGTGTTGAGTCTCTATGTCATTGATTGGATGTTAGGATACACTATAAAAGACACCCTTGTTTTGAGCCATTGGACTCTTTTTCTGCTCATTTGCTTTTCCCTGTACGCGGGTGAGCCTAGTTCTTCCCGCATCTACCCGCTCCTGTCTACACTAGAGCCTGCGGGTAACCGCAGTTATTCCTTTGATAGTAGCGTACAACTCTGGGGGTGATTGGTTTATGGCCTTTGGTTGTTGTTGGTTTGGTTTTGAGTGTTCGTGAGTCTTCTTTGGCCTTGTTCATGATTGTTCCAAGCCTTGTTCATGACCAGAACTACTCTTTTCTCTTGGTTTTGAGCCTTGTTGGTTTTCACCCATTTTTAATTTTTTAGCTCATTACATTGGCCGAGTCTTACTGTTTAGGATCTGCTAGGTTGTCTGAGTGATCGCCTTTGCATTTCTATAACTAAATAGTGGGATTTTGCTTGCATTTTTCATTACATTATATTGAAAAATACAAAAACTAGTTTTGCATTTTCCTTTTGCTTATAAGTGAAAATACAAAAATAAAAATAAAAATTATGTACTGCATATTGCATCTGAGTGCTTGTGCTTTCATTTAGGTTCTGCTTGTGCATTGAAAATATAAAAGAGTTGCATTTTTATTTCGAAACCGTTGGTTTGATTTTCATTCTAGTGGCATTATTTTTATTGGATAGATGAGTCTAGAGTTTGATGATTTTGCATACTATTGAGTCATATACATCACTAGTTTCATGACCATATCGTTTGAGTAACCACAACCATTAAAATTAATGCTTAATCCTAAAATTGATTAGAACGATTTTATTTATAGGGTACACCAACTAGCATAGGTTTAGAGTCTTGGAATAGATCATTGTGAGTTAACAATCCAAGACTACTAGACGAAACATTATGTGTCTGACTAGGGATTGGTGAAATCCATGGTATACATCGGTGTTCTCAGGAAGCTCTACTCAGACAAGAGTTAAGCACGAGGTCATGGGAGGTTGGTTGCGGAGATAACCCTCCAATACCGGCTGAACGTGGGAGATATTTCCAGGATTTGTTCGTATCTGGGGACTCTTGGGGGATTTGACTCTCTTGAGTGTTGGGCTTAGCTACCCTGCCCATATGACGGATCCCACCTGCGATTGTCCCCTTGAGCATTGGTTATACTGCGGTGGCCATAGTTTCCTTACCTAGGTATCTCATAGGGTACTTGCAGTGGTTATACTGTTTGTGTCTTGAGTCAGATAGGGATTGGACAACATAGTTGTTTGTTGCTGAGGGTTCCGGCCCTTTGCGTGCAGTGAAGCCTGGGAACCTTTATAACTGATTCTGTTACCTTTGGCTACAGTTTGGGAGTCTCAAGCCTCTCCTAAGCGAGACATACCGGCTCTAGTGTTGGTAGCTCATTTAGCCACTTTGTTTGTCTGCTCTTGGATGTAGTTTCTCTAGGTGTGTGCTCTTGATAGTTTGGCCGTTAAGGGATGCTTTGATTTTATAGTCACTACGGAGATATCGTGGCACGGATTCCTTCTCTCGCTGATCTCGTAGGTTGGCTGGTTTACTAGCTGCTGAGCTTACATTCTGTATTGATAAGGGATGCCAGAAGGCCCCCTTCAAGTCTTCAGATTCTTACGAAACATATATCGTTGACATCATGACTACACATTCTGGCATGGGAGAAATCCCTACGACTCCATCGGGTAGAGTTGAACACACTTCAGACACCCCTACTCCTAGAGAGGTGTGGGGGGGTGATCCACTTGAGACCCAACCTAGTT
This sequence comes from Larix kaempferi, assembly GCA_027924585.1. Lineage (NCBI taxonomy): Eukaryota > Viridiplantae > Streptophyta > Pinopsida > Pinales > Pinaceae > Larix > Larix kaempferi. Next base: position 5,370,641 of record BSBM01000063.1, on the reverse strand, counting down.
TGTTTGGTCCGGATCCACCCGAGACTCGACCTAGTTTGTTTGGTCCGGATCCACCCGAGGATGACCCATTCGATCCTTTGAATCCACATGATTTCCATTATGGGATGCCAGAGTTACACGATGACACAAGTACTACGACCAATGCTACCCCCTTCTCTTTTGGTATGCCTGATTACAACACATTTGATCCTTCCACTACATTTGGCAGTCATGCTGGCACTAGTCATGGTGTTAGCAACACTGCACCCACCGGGGGTAATACCCTTGCCGGGGGCACCACTTTTTCCACTCACACACATAGTATGGGGATCGGTCACATTCCTCCTAAGAATGCAAATGTTGGAAGATGGCGCCTCTTAGGACTACCCATCCTAATAGGAACACTGTTCGTAACACAACTTGCCATCCACAGTTCAATACACATGCCTCTACCCGTCAACCGAGGACCACTTTCGCGAATGTTAACATTCTTCCCAATCACCGGGGTGGACATATACAGTATACTTTTACTTCTGTTACCGCTACTAGTAATGCTAATATAGGAGGTGGGAATATCCCTTATACTCATGGTCACAACGCCACCATTCCTGATACTAGTAATACCAATGTTGGGGTTAGGAATACATCTCATACTTATGATCACCACACGACTGCTCACGCTACTAATAATGCTTACGTAGGGGGTGGGAACATACCTTATAACCATGGTCATTACAACACGGTTCCTGCTACGAATAGTACGTATATGCCCCATAATTATGGTGGCAACCCTTACTACAATACAGTTGGTGCTGGCCATCAGTACAACCCACCTCAATATGGTGCTCAAAATGCATATATACCTGCTTACTCTCACACGGGTCAGGTTGGAGGAGGTTATCAACCTTATGGACATGGTCAAACTTATGGTCAGTTAGGTCCGCATAATCAACATTTTATTGGTCATGGTCAAGCTTATGGTCCTTCTTATACTTTGGTTCCGTACAACCAACCTGTTATGGGAGCTTATAATCAAGCTTTCCAGCCGCAGCTCCCGTTCGTTGCACGATTGAATCTTTCGGATCTTTCGAAGCTCACGAATGATTTGGTGTGTCACGATCCCAATTGGCCTCCGGTCCCTACCAAGTTCCCTTCGGACATTCCCAATTTTGAGGGGAAGAGTGGTGAGGATCCGGGTGACCATGTCACGACCTTTCACCTTTGGTGCTCATCCAACTCGTTGAATCACAACTCCATTCGATTGTGACTATTTCAACGCACCCTCACGGGGGCAGCTGCGAAGTGGTATGTTGATTTTCCTGGGGGCACTTATAGGGGTTTCAATGAGATCGGTTTGGTTTTCTTGGATCATTTCCGGTTGCCAGTTCATTATGCTACTGGCACTGAACTTTTGTCTACCTTCAGTCAGAATAAGGCCACACATATTTCTGACCACTTTAAAGAGTGGCGTCGAAGGAAGAGTTTAGTGAAAGCCAACATTCCTCCAGAGTTTTTGTTGGAATGGTTTCTCAAGTCTTTACTTCCATATATTGCTAAGGACATTTCGATGTCCAGCATTGTGACCGAGGAACAAGCCATCTTAAAAGTCCAGCAGTTAGATTTGTTATATTCTCAGTCTAGCATTTTGTATGACATTATTCCTGGCACACCTCGAATACGACATGAGCCCAAGTCAGTTCCTAGACCACATGTTGATGGCATTGTGGGATCCGCAAGTACTCACCCTATATATTTGGTTGCTAATCAAATGCAAACTTTGTCGCTTAACCAGTCTACTCCCGGACAGGTTCACATCTTTTCCACTTCCACCCCATCGTCCAATGTACACACTGTGCAATCAAGGAACCCATCGGGTAACCAATAGCCTGGTGGTAAGAAGAAGGGGAGAAACAAACGTAAGGGTGGAAACAATGGGAACAATAATAGTAATCGCAATACACCTTGTAAGGAGAATGCCAACCCTCCTCGGGAAGGCGGAAATGCTGGCGAGGACCGTAAACCTAGGCATAAGGTGAAATTCCCTTGCAAGCTTTGTGGGGAAGATCATCCTACTCACTTATGTCCTCAAATCGAAGAAGCATCAAAGCATTTGGCACAGAGCTCAGCTGTGTTGAAAGATCCCCTTCCTCATCATCAGAACATGGCTTCGCATGCTCCCGCTACTGGATATGGACCTAATGAGACTACAACATCTTCTTCCAATACTAGTGGCTATGGATGTGTGAATATGGTCCAATTGGAGGTTAGTGTTTCCACTCGTCAACGCGATTATGGTGCACCACAACCCAATTTGGGGAATGATCCTCCCCCTCCTCATGATAATTCCTTGCATATAGAGAAGCCCTCTATTATGCCGTGGATATCGAAAGGTGTTCTCTAGCACTCTACGCATAATCCCAATGCTCGAGCCGCCCATAACTACTCCATTGTAGAATATTTGGGCCAAACTCCATGTGCCATGTAGGATCTTGAAGTTTTACACGCATGTCCTTCTCAAAGGCATGCCCTTTTATGTGCTTTAGGAGTTCAGGATGGGGCGAGTCCCAACGTTATCAAGTTTGACACTATTGATGTTCAACCTCGCTTACCTTACCACGTGGCTTTTCAAATCCATGTGGAGTGCCTTCAGAATTTTGTCAAGAGAACGGTGGTTGACGAAGGTGCTTCCACATCAGTGATGTCTTTAGCTTGTTGGAAAGCTCTTGGCTCTCCTCCTCTACTCACGTCTAGAACCATGCTCACTGCATTCGATGGTCGGTCATTTAAGATGCATGGGATTATCCCTTCCCTTGTTGTCTACTTGGGAGGTAAACCTGTGCCTATTGAAGTCGAGGTGGTTGATGCGCCCATCGAATACAACCTTCTCCTGGGTAGGAATTGGATGTATGCTATGAAAGATGTTGCGTCTACTTTATTCAGAGTTATTTGCTTTCCACATGAAGGCAAGATTGTGACAATCGATCAGCTGGATTTTGTTAATCCTTCTCCCACAACATCCACGGGATCAGTAGTCCCCCATGTTACAGATTCTCAGCCGGAAACTGAGAACATGGATGTCGGATTGTATCCCTCATTGATGGGATCTTATGAATTCCCTTCACCCATTAATTTTATTGGAACCATTTCCGACAATGCATCTCCTTTGTTGCATAATGTATTGTTCTGGACTTCATATTTTGATGATCCATGGACCTTACCATCCACAAGTTCTACATCCGGAGACATTGTGCACGTCGGGATGTCTATGCCACTGTCTACTGCTGAGCTTGCTTATCAAGATATTCAACAAGCCATGGTAAATTCGGATCTCCCCTCTTCTCGGACAGAAGAGGAAGATCTTGTTAGGCTGCCGGTTTGGGAAGCCAACTCATCTTGTTCTCACAATTTCCTTGATGGTAATTTACCTTCGGATGAAGCTATTATCGAGGCCATGTGTGGCAGTGAGAGACCTTGGGAGGATATGCATCATCGCTTTTATTTCCTTTCCAACCTCGATCTCGACGAGCAAGAAGAGTTTAGGACAACTCTTGCCGAGATGGTTGGTCACCCTGTGGCTCTTTTGGGCTCACATGAGATTTATGCGGAGGGGAACATGGCTAATATTTTCCCTATTATACTGATCAACATCTCTCACACTCCCGGAAAGATTGAGAACGTTTACATCGGTGATGATTGCTCTTCTGAGGAGGTTTCCATTTACACCAAATTGTTTACAGAACTTTGGGAAGATTTCACCTGGTCATATGAGGAGATTCCAGGAATAGACACCAGTATTGTCTAACACGACATTAGAACGTATCCTCATGCTAAACTGGTTCGACAACGTCTTCATGCTGTTAACCCTAGGAAGGCAGCCGCTATCAAGGCAGAGGTGGAGAAACTGCTCAAGGCTGGTTTTATCTACCCTGTTCCCCTTACCGAATGGGTGTCAAACCCCATTCCTGTGGATAAGAAGCAGGGAATGATTCGTGTATGCACTGATTTTAGAGACTTGAACCGTGCATGTCCGAAGGACAATTTCCCCACTCTATTCATTGATCAGATCTTGGATTCTTGTGTGGGAAGTGAATTTTTTTCGTTCATGGACGGATTTTCGGGGTATAATCAAATTCAAATCAAACCTGAGGACCAACATAAGACTGCTTTTATTTGTCCTTGGGGTACGTTTGCATATCGAAAAATTCCCTTCGGACTTAAAAATGCCGGAGCTACATTTCAGCGTGCTATGACCTATGCCTTTCACGACCTTAAACATATAATGGAGGTTTTCTTGGATGATCTTACCGGCCATTCTCGCAAGAGAGCGGACCACCCCAAGCATCTTCGTTTGATTCTCGAATGATCTATACACTACAAAATTCGATTGAATCCCAATAAATGCATCTCTGCTGTAAGGATAGGTCACCTTCTAGGATTCATAGTTTCGAAAGAGGGTATTAGAGTCGATCCTCTTAAAATTGAGGCAATACTTTGGTTGCCTCCTCCACGCAACTTGTTTCAACTTCATAGCCTCTAAGGGAGAGCTACTTTTCTACATCGCTTTGTAGTGAATAATGCTAGTCGTACCAAAGGTTTCGCGCGCTTGTTGAAGAAAGACACACCATTTATCTGGGATGAGTGAGCCCATCAGTCTTTCGATGCCCTTAAGAAAGATTTGGTATCATACCCTGTGCTTAGTCCACCCGACTTCGCACGAGAATTTATACTCTATGTGGCTGCGTCTCAAGGGACGATTGGAATGGTCTTAGTTCAGGTTGACGATGTGCTCGTCGAGCATGTGATCTATTACCTTAGTCGAAATCTAGTCGACGCTGAACTGAGATATACTCACGTGGAAAAGTTGGCACTTGCGACTGTTCATGCAGTCCAACGGTTACGACACTATATCATGCTTAGAACTACCAAATTTATAGCGTATATCAATCCATTTCAGTTCGTTCTATCACGACGTCTTATAGGGGGGAAATACAATAAAATGATTATGATCCTTCAAGAGTTTGATCTCGATTTTGCTTCGGCGAAGTCAGTGAAATCCTTGGTTTTTGCTGAGCTTATGTCGGACCTTCCACAACTTGAGGAGGACGTTGTCCATGAAGATTCCTTTGTGGATGAGAACTTATTTCTTATCTCTTCAGAGGACCCTTGGTATGGGGATATTTGTATATCTCCAAACTTTGGATTTTCCTTCACACTATTCGCAAGATGAGTGACGGCGTGTGAAACAACATGCTAAATATTATACTATCATCGGCGACACTTTGTATCGTCGAGGAAAGGATTCTATTCTCTGTCGTTGCTTGACTCACGAAGTAGTAGAGTGTGTGCTTAATGATTGCCATGCTGGGGCGTGTGGTGGTCACTTATCCGGGCTTGCTACAACCCAACGCATTATGCGAGCTGGTTACTTTTGGCCTTCAATATTTAAAGATTGTATAAACGCTATGAAGAGATGTCACCTTGCTAGGTGTTTTCTCGGAATATACACTCGCATCCAGCGCCTCTTCATCTGGTCATCACCATCGGTCCCTTCACCAAATGGGGGGTGGATTTCATGGATTGCAAACTAGATTCGGCTGGGGGGCATCACCATATCATAGTGGCCGTGGAATACTTTTCCAAATGGGATGAGGCCATGCCTACCGTAAAAGTTGACGGTGCTACAACAACCCATTTCGTATTCAATCATATTATTACTCAGTTCGGTATTCCAAAAGAGATTGTCATTGACCATGGCAGTCACTTGCAGAACAAAATGATGGAGGATTTGTCACTCAAGCTTGGGTTTCGTCAAGAACACTCATATTATTACTACCCCCAACCGAATGGACAGGTTGAAGCAGTCAATAAGTCTTTAAAGACCATTCTCCAACATACCATCCAACAAATCAAGAACAACTGGCATATTATGTTATATCCTGCTTTGTGGGTGTATCGAACCGTAGTCAAGACTGCCACCCGGGTTCTCACCATTTCAGATGGTACGCGGTGTGGAGTCGATTTTACCAATTGAATGCGAAATCCCTTCGCTAAAGATAGCCATAGAGCTCCTCCCTGATACGTCGGGTATTGAGCAACGTTTAATCCACCTTGAGCAGCGTAACGAGCAGCGTTGAGATGCCGCCCTGGCTATAGATTCCAATAAACGTCGTGTCAAGTTTTAGTACGATAGGTGTGTCCATCCACGACAATATGTTGAAGGTGACTTGGTCCTCTTATATGACCAAGATAAAGAACCCCTGGGGGGCGGCAAGTTTAACCCCATGTGACACGGTCCTTACATCGTGAGGTGTGTCCTGGAAAAAGGAGAGTATGAATTAGAGGATTATGAGGGGAATGTCTTGAAGGATCCGAGAAATGGGCTCTACCTAAAGCGATATTACGCTTGGACTTCTAGTTCGAGCTAATACTTTTGCATACTATTGTATAGTTTCTTATGTACATAGTTTAGATTTCTTTTGGTTACTGAGTTTGTTGATTCGCTTCTGTTTGATTGACAGATGTCAGCAGAATATCCTATGTTCTTAGGATTTGCGAATGGTGCTAGCCATCATACACAGTAGCTTGCTTCTGCTGCCTGGGTTATTTATTCACCCGACCACCTAGTTGTTTCCTTAGGAGGTGCTTGTATTGGTCCTACATCTAACAATGTGGCTGAGTATAGTGTCGTGATTGAGCTACTTCGAGATGCTATTTCACATGGTATCCAGTTTTTAGAAGTCCGCCTGGATTCACAATTAGTTGTGTCTCAGTTGGATGGTCAGTACCGTGTGAGGGATCCTATGTTACTACATAAATTCTTAAGGGTAAGACCCTTGGAATGACATTTTGTTTCCATTACATACATTCATGTTCCGAGAAGTTTTAATCATATATCTAATGCATATGCTAACTATGTCCTAGATTGGCATTTGTCACATTCATAATGAAGCACACAAATAAAAGATACATTCATACATTTGTACATACACACATATAGTAGAACCGGAGAACCATAGTTTTTTATAAATAATATGTCCAAAATGGTAGTGTCATAATACAAAACTGGAGCCCGTAGCTCTCAAAAATATACATATTGATACAAAAATGGGACTCTGATATGTCTAAGCCCTACGAGGAGGCCTAGCTGTCGCCTCGGCAGGATGCGTCTGATAGTAATAATGTACTGCATTCGCTATACGCTGCAGTAGTCGCACCCAGTTGCTCAGTACCCCCACCACATGGTGCTGCATATCCTCTGGTAGCTGCGCTATCTCTATACCCGGTACCCTGTTGGTCATCCATGATAGGTTGACCCGCACAATCTGTAGTGTATGCTCTGCTGCAGTACCCACTACTTCATCACCCCTTCCCCATTGGCGATGTCTCAGGAATCCTTTTGGTCTAACTAGACCCTTATCTACGAGCAAACAGTGACCAATTAATGTATGATACTACCCCCAAAAGTATTTTGCATTTACATTTACAATAAAAAAATCCAAAAAATTTAAGACACCAAAAACATAAACAGAGTACTCATCAATGTCTCCAAACGCTACTCCTGGTGGAAGCGGCATGTCACGATCCTGACGGAAGTCTATCCCTGCATAGGGGTAGTCATCTATAGCTATGACCTGCCGGTCCCACCAGTGAAAGAACTCCTCTGTGTATGGTGATGCTTGACGGCCACCACCCTGTTGCGTCAAGACCTCTTCCCATCGGGTCATGGTTTGGTCGCGGAGACTATGAGGAGGGACTTCAACCCTCAGACTGAGCCCTGGAACTCGCTCAAAGAAGAAATTGTATAAGATACTGCCATATCCAAATTTTTTTACCTCCCCTTGCTTGCACTTAGTTAACTGAGTCTTCATGGACCCCAGTAACGTTGTGCACCAGTCATAAACTGTGGACCGCATACACTGTGAGGCATAGAACATCACCGGCCTAGATTCCTGGTGAAGAGCTTTCGAACCTGTAATCCGCACTAGGGTAGCCACTATGACCTTCATGCTCAGATCAACTATGGCTCTGATGGGGACCTGACTCCCCACTGTCTGAGTATTGGGAACACAGTACTGCTCGATATAGTTGGGAATGGTGATCCCACCACTCATAGAACGAGATTGAAGGCTTGCCACTTCCCGTCCAAGTTGAAGTTCTGTGCATCTATGTCCTAGTAGTATATCAAACGCTGGAGCAATATGTTTTGGGGGTATCTACCCATATGCTAGTAGCCCGTAGGTACCGCTGTGACCATTTAGGGCTTGGCCATTTAAAATTTTTAACCAATGAAAATTCAAATAAAAACATTTAAATGAAATCTACGGGTGATATTACCAACCTGCTCCAGACGGCTTGATGAATGGATGCCCGTAGCTCCCAGAATCAGTGACTGAACTTCGAGGTGAAAACTAACCAAAAACTCCAACTTGGGTGAATCATGAAAATGAGTTGTAAATTGTAATTTTTTGTTACTATTTATAATTTTGAAAACCCACTTGTCTATAGTTTTTTCCATTTTAAGCTGTTTTGGACTAATATAATGTCTTGGAGTAGCATTTTTTGGCCAGATTTCTTCGGTGAGAGTTGTTTTTTATCATTTTGCACCTACGACAGGTATATTTCACACCTGGAATATAGGTTACATGTCAATTTCACATGCATTATGCATTTGAACTTTTGACATTTCATAAACCCTAGGTGTGACCCCGCTTCTTAACCAACACGGAACCTTCACACTGTTATAGAAGTGTAGTTATGTAGCGGTAGGGCATTTCCGAACATGGCTACCCTAGTTAGAACCCCTTTTTTCATTTTGGTGCCTATGCCGTTGTTTGTCCTTAAGATTGGGATTCCTTTGTATTTACTCCATGATTTTGTGATAAAGACTCATACTCTACTTTATCTTATCCTAGCCATCTCCCATAAGGACTCCCCCAATTATATCAAGTTGTGATTGCATTGCATCATCTTGCTTGCCGCTTGAGCCTTGTGCCGGCTCCCGCTTACTCAGTTGTTAGCCTGGTGCCTGAGCACTTTTCCCTGTCGAGCCCTGCAGAGCTTCCATTTTCCCTTCGTAATTTGATGACCTTTTGACCCCGAGGGAACACCCCTCGAGTGTCCACATCTTGCACATTCTTCCTTGCATAGATCATAGGTATGTTCCACTGCTTGGGACTGTCTGCTCGCTATTTGACACTCGTTACCTCCATTGTTGTACTATAAGCAATTTTATTCCTTTTCAAGATTTTCCAAATATGAAAAAGACCAAAAAAATCAAATATTCTAAAAAGCTGGATGGGATTATGGTTACTACTTCTAGTTGGTAGCTATTATGTCGCCTTTGAATGGAGCATTCATTCCACTCCATACATTATGAGTCGGGACTATAGTTGGAACTTAGGAGTTGTACTTGTTTCTCAGTTTACTCCACCGATTGGTTAAGCTTCCAGTCACTATGGAGCCCTTTGTTGATGCCTCGTTCATCGCACAATGTTATGTCAAGTCTATGTTGCCTGAGTCTATCCATCTTCTCATGCTCTTGTTCAAAGGAAGTCTTGAAACTAGAGTCGGACACTCCTTAGATCTCTTGACTATTGCATGTCGACCATCCTATTGAGTCAGTCCGTTTCACCTGAGTTCTTCCAAATCTTTCAGCGTAGCTGGTACCTCGTGTTGGTTGATGGGGGATGCCTTAATTCCCTCCTTCCAGCAAGTTTCATTCCGTCGACTTCAACTCATTTATTCCAAAATTTGAGACTTAGAGTTCGGTTGAGTACCTTGAGGCTTGTAGTCATTAGTGGTAGGTTCTCTCTCCATCAACAGTTTTGGGAATACGTCAATGTCCCCTGATCGATCGATTCATCTTAGTGTTCGACTTCAACACATCTATTCACATTTTGATGATTGTACTCTGTGCCTTTATGCCCATTTTCATTATTGGTGGGTTATCTCGCGTTTGTTAACGATATACATCATTGACTGGTAATAAGACTATGTCACATCAGGTTCGACCTCAACTCCTTTATTCACTTGATGGGACTTGCACCGTATATTATTTGTGTAGAATACCCTAGGCAATAGTGGCATTCAGTATGCTACTTATGATCGTGACTTTACATCTGATATATCACCTCTCAGATATCAGCAGTTTGTACCTCCAGTTTGCACTAGTTGTTTCCTTTTCAGCAAGAGACCATATCTTACTGTAGAGGGATCATGGCTATGATCACTTATGACATGTATTCACTATGTACTGCCTATTCATGGCCATTGTATCATATTGTTGTACTATATCGATATGTATTCAGAGATATTGTTGTATTATGACGAGTGAGATGTTCCTTCCACTTGTGTCTCCATCACTCCACTTCTGAGATTTATAATGTATTTCAGCCATCGTAGCACAATTCTCTGACCTCACACATTAGGGGGCGTATGTTACAACATAATTTTCCACCTTGTGAGCATTAGCACTCTTTGGCCTTTAGGATCCATTTCACTGACTCAGAGGCACTTTATGTCCTTCAGACACATTATTTCCCTATTTTTTCTTTCTGTACGCTAGATGTTCCACTTTAGCCAGCGTACCTGCGAGCTGCACCATTATAGCCCGCGGGTGACAAGTAAAATGGTAAAAATCACAAGTAAATGACTTTTTACTCCCAAAAAGTGGTCTTAGAGTGACCTTTGGCCCTCTATTTTCCCCGAAACGCCTCGATGTGTCCTTTCACTTACCTTTGGAAGGATTATATATTGAGCACATATGGAATATGGAAGAGAGGAGAAAGAGAGAGAAAGATAACTCTAGTGGATTTTTGCTCTATCTTGAGTCTACACTCATTGATTCTTGTTGTTGTGAACCTCTTATGTTCACCTTCCAGACTCCTATCATAGTTTGAGTTTCCCATTCCATGGAGGATTGAAGTGGTGGAGGCACAAGTGGAGAGACCTAGTTCTTGGTTGAGATTGGTTGCCGACAAGAGGTCACATCACATTGTACTTCTTGTTATTTATTAATAGAAATACTCATATTTTCATCCATTAATGTTGTGAATGTTGTTTATATTACATTGGGTTGCATTTACTTATGATATCATGGACCATTGCTATTGATGATGCTAGTGTCTTTTATATATTATATTTGCTTGTTGTATATTGGCTGTCAAGACTAATTTGTAGGTTCAAGTGCACGAATTGAAAGCTCCAACAAGGATCTACATCGAACGCCCGAATCGAGGTTGGTTATATTCTTCATTATCTTAGCATTGCCATTTATATAGCATAGCATTGAGAATTGAGTTAATTTCTGGTAGTCAACTGTCTATTGTGGTCTACCCCAAACCATAGGAAGTTCTCTCCGTAACACTTCTGCACGACTATAAGATTCATTGCATTCTATGACACATTCTACAATATACCCTTGTTTTACCCATGTAAACCAAAATTCAATCGCTGTAGACCATTTATTATCTAATTTCTTCAATTCCTCTACTTTCTCTTCAATCCAAACTATTGTTCTAAGTTCCCTATAGATATTGTTAGTTTTATATTGCCTATTGGACCATTCATACATTAAAATAGGGAAATCATAAAATAAAATTTAGTGGATGTCTAAATAAATGTACCTTTCTTTCCAATGCCACAGATCTATCAGTAGGTCTCAGGTATCCCTTAGTGTGAACTTGTCCTCCTTTCTCTCCAACCATTCCTCGATCTCAACCTTGGTCGGTTTCCACCTCATCTCTTCATCCTCCCTCTATAGTCCCTATATAGGTCATGGTTGGTGTCATTTTGACCCAGGCATGGCCAACAAAATGACCTACATGCATCAACATTTTCAATACCCTACAAGAAGGATAAGGTCTCACGCAAGACACACGTAGGAATTGCAAACACCCTTATATTGGTTGCGTAGAGGAGGATGGAGTGGTGTTTTCCATATCCTTACAATCTTATTAACTTATTCATGCATTCCTCATAGTGAACCACTCAACATTCATTATTTATAACAACGAAGACATTCATTCCAAACATAAGCATAAACATAATACACTATGCAATATATAACATAAGCAACTTTATATTATTACTTGGCAAGACTCGGTACATATGAAAATCATAACTGTACAAATCATGGATTCCTCTTTCATGTCACTAGCTTAGATGGGTCTCAAGATACAACAAACCCTATCAACAATAGACTCTGAACAAAAAATGAACCACAACCGAACCCAAAACATTACAAAATGTGCATCTTAATAGGCTTTTGGTTATGCTTCTTGCCATTAGTTTGCGTGCAGTTTGATAGGAATGCCAAATGCCACAAGCATATTGTCACTGAAGCACGATGCTATCTTCCCTCATGTCGTCTCCTGTGTGGCAATATTCCTCACCACTTGGATTCTTTGATGTATGTCCAACTATGCCAAAACTCAGGCACCGACACAATTGATGTGTTGTCTTGCAGCACTTAAAGGCTAACAATAAGCTCATATTCATACCTGTTGGTTTTATACTACTAAGAGAGAAATAATAACTTGCTTTCCCTTTGGAATTCAAAGGAACCATGATGACACATGTTCATCATTAATTGGGTTTCTAAAGGACTCAATAGCCTCTAACCTCTTGTCCTAGTGGATATCGTTACTCGTCAATTTAGTTGCCTTAAACATTCAGTCCTAGGTTTGTTTTATTATTTCAACATTTACAATTTACATCATATTTAGGACGTTACCATGCCTTTCCAACGCACGATTTCTGTACATAATCAAAATATTATTAAATGTTGTAACGTTCATTGGAAGGGCCTTGGCCTTGGGTTCCCTGCCATGAACAAATACATAAGTACATAGATTGGAATTAATTACATAATAGGGGTTAAAAGAAAGGGGTATTACACAGTGATTGGGATTATGACCAATCCAATTATTTATGGAATTTTGGAGGAAAATATAGTGTGAGTTCCATATGGGGATGGGGATAAAAGTGCATACTTGAAGTATTCACTAATTCTTGTTCTCCGCAACCGTATTTGACACATGTTGTTTCTTCTATATTTTTATTGGCAAACAAAAAAATTATGGTCCTTGCTACACCGTTGTATAAATATGGGTGTTGGATACTTAATCTATGGGATGAACCGGGTTCGGCGAAGTTCTAATGTAGACCCAACAAAATCCCCTTCACTGGCCCTTTCAGCATCAACCTGCGAACATGATGAAATCTCAGCCGAAGCGAATATGGGTGGTTATAGAATCATGTTTCTGTAAGCTTGGTGATGCGCATATGTGTTATGCGAGATTGTAATGCTTTCCTTATTCTCATTTAATTAATGTAACATTACCAACATGTAACTGCGCACTTCGCAGTTACCAACAACCTACAGACTTCGTTGAATCATGGTTATTGCTACTCTTATAACTACAGATTCATCATTCTTAACATGAATTTGCAACAGTCATACACATTTGTTTCTCTTACTTAACATATGATTCTCATTCACATACATATGAAATTAAATACCTAAGCATAATCATAACATGAACACAAAACATATCATAGAGTCATACACACAACGCAGATATTTATGTGGTTCACCCCCCGGATGGGAGCTACATCCATGGGAACTGTTCTTATATTACTTGGAAGGGGTAACAGTTCCAATCTGTGCACTCAACTGCATACTCCTCTCTAGAGTAGATCTTTGCACACTCAACTGCAGAATATTTTTCTCTCTTAGATCTCTCTCAGTCTAGATCTATCAATATCTCTTATAATCAATCAAAATCTAACCCTTCCTTATACAAAATTTCCCTTTATAAAGATGTGCCTGAAGGTCACATATTACAATAACTATGGGCCAACCTCCATAGTACCCTTAAACCAAAAATAGCATGGTTCTCTTGTTGACCACGCTTTGCCTTAACTTCGCTGGAGCTCTACTGTCCTTTTGCGCCGCTTCTTTTGACTTTGACGCTTCTTCTGACAGTCACAATTCTGACCGTGCGGATTTGACTCTACAGTGGCACATCCTTTGCACCGTTCCGCTTATTTACTCTCTACTTCTGTAGCTGTCAGTTCGCCGCTTCATCCATAAATTCTCCAACTACCTCTCGTCATCCCTAGTACTTCGTCTTTACTAAGGGAACATGTCCTTTCCTTTCAACTTTGCTTCGCTCCATACCCTGCTCCCGAGAATTGCGGAGTTGCTTGTCCCAAAACTTGGTCAATCTTAGGCCTTTCCTAACTTGTACCTTTGTCATCAAAACTTCCTGCACTTGGGCTGCGCCCAACAAGCACCTATCACTTACTTGTGGCTTTCCCCCAAGCCACTTTCATTGGGCTTCTTCAACTGCACATCACTTGGGATGTTCGTATCCGCAACGAATTCCTGAAAAATTTGCGCTTAGCTTCGTAACTACTTCCTTAGTCTCTTGCTCAAATTCTTTAATTGTTTCGAGCATCATCACCAATACAGGTTCTTGCAATTGATATTTCACTGTACTTTCTATTATGTGAAGTTCCTGCAAATTCTCCTCAATTTCGTTAGAATGTGCTAGTGCTTCTTCTTGCATCGGTTGCAACTTTGATGAAGTTTCAGCTTCCTTCATCCTTAGTGTTTTTAGCTCCTTCTGAAGCTCTCTTGTTTCTGTAAATTTCTGGATCCTTTTCCTTGGCGACAAATCCTTTATGGTCGTGTTCACAGATCGAGGTCCTGCTGCCTCTTCTGAATGTCATTCGGAATTTTCTGTAATTTAGGATCCTCTTGCAGTATATCCCATACCTTAGTGACTTCTTCCAGTAGGTCATGACATCTCACCACTTATGCGGATATGTTTTCTGATGACGTATTCAACTCTTCGGCTCTTTCTTCTTTCACATCTCGCGGATTTCTAGGTTGTTGCTGAGACTCTAAGCCAACAATATTCTCCTTGTAGCCAATCTCCATATCCTCCATATTTGCTTTGAGATTGTCCACAATAGTACCAACCTTTAGGATGGTCGCCTCTACTTCAGGCTCTTCTGTGCAGTATGGGATATTCACGCAGACTTCAGCGACGACTTTCCTCAACTTTTTCTGCCTCTCTTGCACATATACTACCTCATTTGTCTTCAACGTGAAATCATTATTCAACTCCTTATAGCTATCTTCTAGCTTCATATGCTAGTTATAAGAGATCATATCTTTGTCTCTGATCTCTTCCACAACCTGTAAATGCATATTATGCAGTCCTTCGATGGTAAACATCCCATTGTTAATGTCCAAATGTGTGATCTACTTCACACCTTTAGTAAGCTTGTCAGTCGGGAATATTACATTCATCGGCTCTATTTGGACTAGCAAAGGTCTCATCATCAGAGTAGACATTTTTCTTCTCCTTTGGCTTGACTTTCCTGTCCTGTCTTCAGAATCCGATTCTCTGACCAAGTCTCGCTGGACTTGTTCTACTCTTGCTACCAGACTCTTCAGCTCTGTGAGGTTTCTATCATACTCGCTTGGACTTCCTCTTTCTTGTTGTCCTTCAACGCGAGTGTCTCTTCAAGGTGCTCATTGACTCGGGCTATGATTTAGTCATAATCATCATCATGCAACTGCGCATCGAGCGAATCCTTATTTTCTTTATGTTTCTTTCTTTGGGCTGCTTCTGGTATGGCTATGCTGAGATTCTTCCTTTTCTCTCCTACTGGAAAACCAATAGTTTTTTGTTGTTCTTGTCTTTGATCTTGGCCCTGATCTTGAGTACTTATTAACTCATCTTCTTGGTTCTGCATATTTTCAGCCGCGCTTTCCACTGATGTAGTGATGAGCGTCTCTGGATCATCGATCTTCCACTCTGGCAGCCAATATTCCATGATAAGATCAATTTTTTGTGCGTCCAATTGATATAACCCCTCAAACCATTCTGGGTTATTTAGTGGTGCCCTCGGATGAATGTAAATGAAGTGAAGGTCGTCTTTGAATGTCATTTTGCGAATATACACAATTGTTATTTCTTTGGTAATACGTGAAGTGCATTGGATAACTTCACATAGCTTCTCATAATATGTGAACAACTATATATTGTTGATTCTTTGTCTGTCTGGCTTTGATTTTTCCCACATGTTCGCAAACCCGAGTCCTCGGCAATCTCTTATGAATACCGATACATTCTGCTAATACTTATGCTCTTTCCAGGCTACGAATGCGATCAACACTAACAACCAACTATAATGGAATTGGTGTCCATTATCTTGTGTATCTGCAACATCATCATGGAACTCGTTCAGTAGATAACTTTCCCAATTATACTGGATTCCATCCTTGGCCTTTGCAGCTAAGGAAATTGCAGAGACCGACACCTCATTCGGTTTGCATTTCCTTAGGAATCTCCATGCGAGCAATTGAAATGTGAATCGCGTAGCTTGATCCTTGATTCATATTGTCTGATATCCACTGCTTCCCTTGAGCAAACCAAATTCACTTTTCATTCTTTTGGAAAGCTCTTTGTCCTTGTTCTTGCCTACGAACTCCATTGCGGGATCAACACCTCTTTTGCTTAAGTGCGTGATTTGGTAAATAAGGTCTATGCTAATTTCAATCTTGCGGTCCAACCACAAGTATCCCTGGTGCGTACATGAAAGTAATTTTTGCACAACCGTTGTGAGCTCTGGTCTCCTGTCAAAGTGCGAAATTCGCAACAAGTTCAACAACCCTGATGGCTGCAATGACACAATCCAGTCTTGCACTTGAATTGTTGTTTGTTTTTTGGCTTCATCGTGTCTCCTACACATATATTGGTAAGGTTGAAATGACGGGTACTTAGTTTCTTGCAGCAATTCATGATCTGAGAACTTGCACTATGGAATTTTTCCAATCAAATTCTCCTTTACGCGCACATGGCTCGACATGGGTGGCAGCGGGATCTCATACCGTGGATTCTTCGTGAGTATCTGTTGAAATTATTCAAATAAATGGGAGGGGGGGTGAATCAGTTATTATTGTGCTTAAACAATTTTACATTCCTTTTCCCTTTTAACTTTGATGAAGTGTGACGATCAATATGATATGAGATGTTCTATGCACATTCCTTTATAGCAGGTATATTGTTATAACAGAATTAAATATAAGGCATATAAACAATGTTCAATCACAGAAATATGCAGAGACACTGATTTTCCTAAGGAAACCCATACAGGGAAAAAACCTCTTCTTCTTCGTATGAAAGGCAAGCTCCAACTCCTCTTTACATTCTATTTTATCTGAGCTACAACCCATATGAGGCTGCTACCTCTGTTTCTTCAGCACCAACTGAATGGAAGCTACAACTCCCAATTGTACAAGCACCAACTTGCCAAGAAGACTTTATAGTCTTCCCTTGTTCCTCCCTACCACCCTATGTAAGAAAAAATTCAGTCAATTATATCACACTGGTTCAGATATATCAGTACATACCCTTTTTATTTTGTTCTATGCAGCTACAGCTTGAGTTTCTGGGCATTTTGTTCTTCATTAAATCGAGCTATACATTTCTGTTCTGAAATGTTTTCTTCGAATCATAGCTTCATCAGCAACCACTCCTCTTCATCCTCTCAAATCTCACACTAATTTTGTTCTCATCAATTGTTTTTTATAGATGCTGAAGTTATATGCCTCGGTCTCTTTAACTTCTAGATATACCAATTCTAAAACTGAAATGTCTCTTTAACTTCCAGAATTTACACGCTGTAACTGACATTTTAACTGTCTCTTTGAATTCCAGAGTTTACACTCTGTAACTGACTAATTAAAAATATGTTTGTGAGTCGCAGGTTGTTTGAGTCACGGTTGTTTGAGTCACAGCTGTTTCAACCAATTGCTAATTTGTAAAAAACCGGCTGCAAGAGTAAATCTGAGAATTACATGTTCATAGAACCACTTGTATAGCTCAAACCGTAGCTTTGTTTGGTGGTTTCCTTGTGATTCAGGTAAATGAGGCCGTTGCACACAAAACCCATGTCCCAGATTTTTGAGATTCGTCTTCAACTGCCCAAAAGTCGAGACGCGAATCACTATGTTCTTATCTAAGTCACGACCATCTGAGTCTCAGCTGTCTGAGTCACGGCCGTCTGAGTCGCAGCCATCTGAGTCACAGCTTGTCTGAGTCACAACTGTCTGAGTTATAGCTTGTATGAGTTGCTGAGTCACAGCTTTTCTAACAACATTCTTTTCTTGTATTTAAAAACTCAGTAGCTGCTTTCCAACCATTAATGACAACTGAATCAAAGTGCCAACAATCTCCCCCTTTGGCATTGATGGAAACCTAAAATTTATGATGTTGCACTGACTGCTTGTTATCTGCAACTACATGAACTTCTCCCCCTTTGACATCAATGTCAAAGAAATCATGACAATACATCTTCCCCTATCAATATTAACTCAGAAATCAACAAATAAAACATTCTGGAACCATCTTAGAATTACATCAGATATGCAATAAGCACAAACTCCCCCTGCCAAAGTGAAAAAGTTAGTTGGAACAAGATATGACACCCAACTTCTGGCGTAGATATTCAAACTGGATTTTGGATAAGGGTTTAGTAAAGATATCAACAATCTATTATTTAGAAGGAATGAAATTTAATTGGACAACTCTATTTGTAACTTGCTCCCTTAAAAAATGATACTTGATTGGAATGTGTTTGGTCTTGGAATGAAGAACAGGGTTCTTTGACACACTAATGGCACTTGTGTTATCACAGTGAATAGGAATAGGTTCAGAATATTTCACCTCCGAATCAGCAAGAGTTTGTATCATCCATAATACCTGTGTACAACATGTTGCAGCAGTTATGTATTCAGCCTCAGTAGTAGATAGAGAGATAGAACCTTGCTTTTTACTCATCCATGCTACTAATGAATCGCCTAAGAAGAATGCACCTCCACTAGTGCTCTTTCTTTCATCCAAACCACTAGTACAAAATGAGAGATAAGTGACTAGGTGACTAAAAACATTAGTCACCACAGTTTTTTCAAGGGATAAATAACTAAAATTGAGCAATTTTAAGTGAGCCCTCTAAAACCGACTAAGATAAATGACTAATTTAGTCACGAGATAAAATATATGACTAGATAACAAGTGACTAAAATAAAAATGACTAACATAAATGACTAATTTAGTCACATGAATACAAATATGACTAGCTAACAACGACTAAGAATATGAATTAATCGTTTATGTTATTAGTTTTTAATTATGTCACCTTTGCAATGGAAAATTACAATTTTATCAATGAATTTGTACAATTTACTAATTTTTAACACTGTAGATGGATTCAGAGACCCCTTAGTAAATTTTAACATTGCAACTGGATTTAAAGGGGGTCTCTGAATCCATCTGTTTGGGGGTCTCTGAATCCATCTGCAATGTTAAAATTTAGTAAATTAACGACGTTTTCCTTGGGTACTTTTAATGGATCCCATGGGAGGGGGCAACATTAGCCATCCCTCCACTATGTACATGTTCCTTCTTTCAAATTTAAGATGCTCCTACATGAAAGAACGACTATAAGATTTTCCTTTGTAAAATAGGTTATATTCTAATTGATTTCACTTATAAAAATGCTTGCTTTTAAGGAAAAATTAACTAAATCCAAATGATTGAGATAAAATAAATGGTAGAAAAACCACATAAAAGAGGTTAAAATTGTTATTGATCATTTGGAGGGAACCGCATAAAAGAGGTTAAAATTGTTATTGATCCTTTGGAGGGAGTATTTTCTTAGCTTATGGGAAATTCCCCTAATTTTATTTCCCACCATTTGTTACAAAACAAGATAAATGGAGAGGATAATTGTTTCCAAGGAGAAATATCAGGTGTGCATAGTGAGATCGATGGATTCAATCGATTGATTGCTTTGATTAATAATTTTTTTTACCACTGGGATTCTCTTATTTCAGAGTTTGGAGTTGTTCAGAGTTATTTTTAGACTGAAATGCATCAATAGATTAAACTACATATATTGTATATGCAACTGCTGAAATCACTGCTTCAACGGATGCTCGTCCAAGGGGATCTCAGGGCCTGACACAACTGCTCATACCCAGCCATATGCCCAGGTGAGATAACAAAAAAAAATTGCATTGATTATAATTCTTTAACTATAGAGTGTTTTATTGCGAGTGTTTTTCCCTCCCAGTGGAGTTGCATTAGTGGATTCACCTTCTCAGATCACTTCTTAGGGATCTTCCTTACCAAAATCTATGATTTGTTTCTAACTGATTTTATTCCCTCAATATCTGATTTGGGGAATCGATTCTTTTTCTTTTACTACTATGTCAAAGTGGTAAATTTGGTATGCAATCCACTCTCTCGTATCCAATTATTATGTATGAAATATGAGGTTATTGTTAGCACTCTCCACTGCTTGTTTCAAACAAAGGAGTTTAGGAAACTGAGGAATGGTGGGTATAATGACCTACCATAAATAAGCAAGTTCGATCTCGTAAAGCATTCTAGGGTAGAAATAAACTAGGTCCAATTGTTGGGCATCAACACCAATTTTTCCAAGACATGTCTTGGAAGGATATGTCAAATCGATGTGTATCCATATATTCAAAAATAGTTTTATTATTTTCAAAAGAGGAAAGGATGAGAATGAGTGCGGTATTTGAAAGACATGAGTGGAAATATTGGGAGATATCTACAAATATTTCAAGGAAATGCACCTCTACGGCTCTTCTCAATGGAGGTAAGAGGATTGATCTCATGGTCCCTGCACCCCTTTTTACAAATTATTAAATTTTGCTTTCAATTGATGCAAATCCACATGGAAGAAAAAATCACCAAAGAACAAAATCACTTGCAAAAGTGAGGATGTTTGGAGCAATTTTACCATTGGAATTTCAGTCACAAAGTCTCCCATCACAGAGCCATATTATTGCAAAGTGGTTGGAGGGATTGCCAAGGAAGAGAGTCCTTAGAAATGAAATGGATATGAGCAAGGATTCCCACCTCAATAGAGAGTAGTTGCAGTGATAACTAAACAAGGTCTTCACATGCTAGAGAAGTATCCCTAAAGAAAGGCTTGCAACAGAGCCAAGGCTACATGGCCATGACAACAAGGAAGTTCATGATAAAGAGTGTATTTATCTCTCCTACTTGACCATGAGAGCAAGGAAGTTCATGATAGAGTGTAATGATCTCTCCCAATCCAATGCTTAGTGGATATCCACAATGTTTCATAGGAAAAAATGACTTAGATATGCAAATAGACTCTTTAAATATCCAAGAGGCCCCCTCCCCAAGAAGTTAAGGTCTCTTCCTTTTATAACTTATACTGGGTAGAGTTGTGCCATATCATTGAAGTGTGCATAGTTCTTTTGGAAAACACTTTGTGTAGTGCAATATAACAATAGAACTAGGTTGTCTTTGCAAAAAGATCCCTTATAAGCAAAGAAGACTTGGAGGGAATGTAGGGTCATTGATAACACTTACGTGATAACGATCAAACCATACAATCTTTGTAGAAATATGCGACTTTGATAGGTTGAGGAGACTTTCGAGGCAAAGTAATGTTTTTTATTTTGACTAATAAAACAACATGTGAAGTAAATTGTTGTCCAATTTACAATTGTCATTCCAAAACCAATCAAAAATATCTTCTAACTACTTAGGTTGAGAGAGCACAATCTTATTTTCTTGTTGTAAAATTTGAATAACAAGAAAGCGATGTAGCTTGAGAGCACAAAAAATACATCACAAAATCATGAGATTCCTATTATGCACACCCAATCCTCTAAATACCATTGTCCATGCATGGTTATGACTGTTATCACAAGCACTTGAGATCAATGGATAATTTCCTAACTTACCCTATAATATGTGAAGATTAGACACAAAAATTTTAGACAATGGATCACAAACTATAGCTTCAAGTTTTCACCTAATGTGATACCATGTTAAAATGATATGAGAATAATTGCAAAGTTTTAATTGGGTGCATGCAAAAGGGCTTAATATGGGCGTGAGGATGGTTTGCAGTGATGTGTGAAAAGGAGGAGGATGCCATGGCCATTCTGAATTGCTCATGGAAAGCGGACTCTTCACCACTAAGCCTAAAGTTATGGAGTACACCTTTTGATGTGCGGAAGGAGAGGGATGACTAGATCCCTATTTGAGTCAAGCTCGCAGGCCTTCCGATGGAGTACTAGATTTGGGATCCATTTAGAGAGATAGGAAATAGAATTGGCATATTTATCTTTGCATATATGTCCTTTGAGCAAACTAGTCAAATGTTAGTGGCTCAAATCTTGATCTCTATTGATTTGAGGGAAGGCCTGGTATCATAATCATACCTTCTTAGAGGTAATCAGACCATTATCATCAACATCACCATTATCATAGTTGTCATCCACGTTATCTTGTCACCATTGTCAACACTCCATTCTATTATATGATTTCTTATAAGTAATTTTAATGAACATAACATATAAGTAGAAGGGAAAATCCCATTAGTTGTCCAGGATGATGGTTTGACTCTAACCAACCTAGATCCAAATCCTAGGCTCTATCAAGCACCGAGAGGGATCAAATCTCCCGAGGTGCAAACCTCGGCTCAGGTATTGCACTCAAGGAGCTATTCAAGGAGAGCTAGTAAAAAGAAATTACTATAGCCGACATAAGAAATAGAAATTACACAATCTCCCTCATATTTACTTTTTACTTTATATTATTCTTTTTTGTTTATGGCTGACATAATATTTATTACTTTTTACTTTGTATTATTCTTTTTTGTTTACTTTGTATTATTTTGTTACTCGACAAACTCACACATGTTACAAGATCTCCCTCATACTGGGCTGTAGAGCGCCTCTCGGCGCAATAAACCAAATATTTGGATGTTGAGCATTATCATCATAAAGGTTGCCATCATCATCCTCATTCTTTGTCATGCAAACCATTATCATTGTTTTAATCATCATCCTTGTCCTTGCCATCTTCACCCTCACTATAAACAATCAGCATCATCATCTTTAATATATATATATATATAAACATGTAAAATAAATACACCTATTGATCAAGACATTAAAAATTTTTAAAAAAAAAATATTCAAGAAAAAAATTATAAAAAGTAAAACAAAGACAACGAAAAAAACCCAAAGAACAAAAACTCAAAGCAAAAAACAACGATTCCTCAGGCCACCGCTTGGGAACGGGGATGGAGTTTCATTAGATTCGACCATCGAGAGAATTCCGACACAGGTGGGGTATTTTGGGGTTATGAGTTTCGACTGGATTTATTGATCTATCAAAGGGAATCTTTACTTTCTTCACTGAACAAGAAATGATAAACCACTTTCCCCACTGTACAGGTGCGTGGGCAAGGTGCGGAGCAGCTGCAGGTCGATGGCATCATTAGTTTGAGGGAGAGTGCATCAGGGTTCAAGGTATGTCTAATGATTATTGTTGGTGATTCCCTTTGCTTCTTCGATCATGTGTGCATCTTTATCTCATATGTTTCCATTCAACCTTTGTTTTGTATATATTTCAATGTTTCCAATTCACGCCCCCAATCCGTAAATGTGAGATTTTACATTACAGTTGAATCTCTATCTTGTTTATTGATTCACATACAAAAGTGCCCCAAATAATTCCTACCAGTGGGTGCTCCGAGGCCACCCATCAGGCCCTCCAATGCCTGGTGACGAGGATGATACGACTAATGCTCTTGGTATGAATTTATAATTGACCAATATTTCAAACGATCTCCCATTTCCATACTTGTGAATGTCATTTCTTTCCATTCTACCATATACAATATTCTTCTTAAATAGAAAACTAGATCTGAGCAAATATTCTTGTTATATATCATTAATGCACACATCATCAGAGTTACTAGATTCTCCACTCTAAGGTGGCGATCTGGTTTCCAGTGAAGATCAGATCCAAAAATGATTCGATCCACAGTAGATTCGGCAGTATCTGTGATTTTTATGAGAACTGGATGCTCTAGACTGGTTCAACCCTTAGGGACCCTGAACTGACCTTTGGACTGGACCGACAAGAAGGTTCCACTCAAAACCTGCCGATTCCAACCTAGACCAAACTACAACCAACAAACCCACTTGCACACCAATTAGGTGAAAGAAATGAAAAATAAAAGGGAAGGAAAGGAATTTTTTGCCACTGGAAGCCTAACTTGTAGTATTGAATTATTAAATTATAAGTTCATGTTCTCCTTTATCTATCCTTTTTTATTTTTTTACTTTAATGTTGAACACTACCATTAATTGTTCCAGAATGTTTGAGAGTGGTTCCAACATCATTGGACTTCATATGAGGAAATCAGAATTACATATCCCATTCATAATTCAACAGAATAAACAGTTTTCAGGATTTCAGCATTTCAGGACTGGCAGCATCATGACATTTGAGCACTGGATTCTATCATGTATGAGGGTATAGGAGGGGCATATAATAAAGATCACCAATCACTCTATGTACTCCAATGTTGGTGCTCTTGACAAACATAGTAAAAGTGAAGTCTTACTCACCTAGGCACACCTCCTATTACTAAGCTCTAGGCCCCTAGGTTGTAAAAACCCTAATTGGTTGTCTAAACCCTAATTACTATTGTGGCAAGGTCAACATGCTTTGCTAACCTAGGGTTTTACCAAAAGGATAATTTTGAACCATTCAAATCACCTTTTTACTTTTTCCAAGTACCCCCCTCACCATTTGGGCAACTTTTGATGGATGGAATTGATGTTTTAGGGATGCAAACTCACCACTATTCCAAAAATATTTATAAATAGGTCCGATATCCTCTTGTTGCTGCTACTAAGGAATGGAGATACCCTCACCCTCATTTCCTACAAATTAAAATCATACAACAAAACTGGCCCTTTTGTACCTTGAATACTTGGAAATCAAACTTCATTTGTGGTCAAACCTACTGTTGATCATAATCTCTGTATGCTAATATACTCCATGCTAGTGTGAACTGTATGCTAATACAAATAAAGTCTGACTAATAAATGCTTATACTGCTGGTATATAGGGTTGTGTGAATCACCTTTATGTTGTTACTATCTATGGTTACCTTGTTGATGCATCACTGAGATATTGTTCACCTTACTGCTGTATAACTATACATTGCTGATATAAACTAATGTCATGCTGTTGATTTGATGGTGCAATAAATGATGATCTAAAGGGTTACATTGCTAAGTTGTAAACTAGTATATTGCTAGTGCAATATTGATTATCTCTGCCGATTCATTTGCTGATTTGAATTGTCCCATCATTGATTAGATACTGAGTGATACTGTTGATAACTACTACTGGTAACATTGGTTGTTCACTAATATTTACATCTTAAAAGCTTATGCAAATTGATACGTTTTCAACTGTTTCTATCCCTTGTTACGTAGACTTGTATATTGTTGAGTTCTTATTTGTTGTGTTGCTGATTACATTAGCCAACAAATGTTGTTGGTGCATCCATTGATATACTGGTTTGACATATGATGATGTCATTGCTCATTTTATGTAGTACATTGTTGGTGACACATATTAGCTGTGTGTCATTCTTGTTTCAGCTGTATGAAATGTTACTTGGGATAAAGTGATACATGACCTGCATACTTACGCCATTGCCTCACACTTAATGATAACAAGTATTTGTCAATAGAAGAGTCTTCCCTTGTTGACTAATCATTCATGAAACTATTACTTTGACTCTCCTTTGACTTATCTTCATACAAGTGTTAGGTTCTATCCTATGCTTTCCAGCTAAAAACATACTTTGGTAACCCCCCAAGACTAATCAAGTCGAAAGTGAAGATGGCATCTTTCCTAGGTGACTGACAGTTACAAGGTCGCTACATTGCCCAAGGTTTCTTGAACTCATCTGAACCTTGCCAAAATGTATCCTAAACTCAAGCCAAAAATATTGATTAGCTGTATGCCTCATTTCATCACAAATTGGAGGGTGTTGACTTGAGCCACAATAGGATGGATGGACTTGGATCCACAAGTAGCACCAAGCACTAGAAAAAGATTCATTTTAATTAATTCCATGTTAATGTTGCAACAATCAGTTTCATACGATAATTTCCTTTTGGCAATTTTATTATTAAGATCCAAGGGAAAATTCAATGTAGAAATATATAAATTAAGATCTTTCACTTTAATAAGATTACTTGTACACTAAGTAGCAGGGGTACCTATACCTGAGGTAGGGTATGTGTACTTGTATCGGCTACATGTACCCACGTCCTGGGTACAGGGTCAGGGACTTGTCAGAGGTATCTTGCAGTATTGGGTACTTCACCCACGTACTTGAAACTTTTGTCAGCAAAATAGGGGATGCTGAATGTAGGGGGGAGATGGTACCGTGATTTTGGGGATGCTTGGGGATGTGTGGGGACGCTTGGGGATGGGGTGCCATGATTTTGGAGACACGTGGGGATGATTATAATGATGGGGGAATGGGTGATGGTGAGATACTATGGAGCAGGATGTGTTGGATTGAAGGTATACCAACTCATTCTCCCATGCAATGGTCTTCCTAATGACCATATAAACTTCAACAACTTTAAATTTCTTATTGTTGATAGCTTTGCTAGTCATCCAGTGAACAATTTTGTTGGCTATGGTATGGTGCCACTCCAGGTAATTGCTTATTCAATCTAGGAAATCTTACTATTGATGAACTTATCATTGCTAATTGCTTTGTTTGTTAGGATATCTTTGAACTTACCCCTTTCCTGGAATGGATCTCCATTATACCCCAAACTATGCTTATGGATGACAAGCATACTTCCGCAATCTTTACAGGATCATTTGCCACGAAGCTTTTATCAAATGTTGAGGATTATTTTAGGATCTTATAGGTTTGGAATTGTTATGAATTCGTCTAGATTATCTTTGATCATGCCCATGCTTTCAAAATCAACTATGTTTCATTGCTAATATCAACTTCGTTTCATTGTTGATATGATCATCAAACTGTCCAAATCTAAATGTAAACTGATCAGCTCCAAGATTTATGCTAGCGGCTCCACAAACACACAAA
This sequence comes from Larix kaempferi, assembly GCA_027924585.1. NCBI lineage: Eukaryota > Viridiplantae > Streptophyta > Pinopsida > Pinales > Pinaceae > Larix > Larix kaempferi. Next base: position 5,343,623 of record BSBM01000063.1, on the reverse strand, counting down.
GTCAACACTCTATTCCCAGATCTTCATAAATTTGTTGCAATGGGTATGGTTGATGAGGAGTAATTCTCAGATGAGAATTTCAACTTTTGCCAAAACTCTTAAACCCAGGGTCAACACCTTTATGGATTCCAGAAAAAAGATAACTCAGGCATGTAATTAAAGTTGTTATGTTGTAGTCTAGCACCAAGTATGTGATGATCAACATAATGAATTATCTTTTCATACAAAAGAAAGAAGGATAAACATGTTAACTAAATGGATATAACTAGCAGTGTCTATCAATAATAGTTTATTCTTTCAGGACAAAATGTCATTTAGGAAATAAGAAAATATAAAATGGGATAAATATTTCCTCCCACGAGTATTAATTACTTTGCAAAAACATTTGCAAACCTCTTAGAACTCTCTTAGAATAAAGCTTAACAAGAAACTGGTGGATACCTGTGTAACATCTATCAACAATAGTTCATTCTTTGAGGACAAAATGGCATTTAGGAAAATAACAAAACATAAAATAGGATAAAGGTTTCCTCCCAAGAGTATAAATTACTTTGAAAAAACATTTGCAAACCTATTAGAAATGTCATAGAACAGAGCTTAACAAGTAACTGGTGGATACCTGTGGCACCAGCTTGCAATTGCATTGACTGAATACAAGGTGTCACCCCTTCCAAAAGTAAAACTATGACTGATTGGCTTGTAGGATGAGGAATATGGTGGACACTGGCCCGGGATTCCTCCTGCAGAATCTATTTCTTATGGAGGGATACACTGTCCACTCATGCATGCTCAGCCTTATCATCACAATCTCAATCATGTATATAATAACTACTTCTTGCTGATTATTTGTCTTCTTAATACTTAAATAACAATGAGATTCTAGATTTTATATGGCAGTAGAATGGCAGCTAACTATTTTTGGTTTCTGAGAAATTTTATTGTTTGTCATTTCATTTGAACTTTTAGGACATGATGGCTACTCAACAAGCAATGTCTCATCAATTAATACCTCATCATCCTTTAATGCCAGACCAGCAGTTGATGTACCAACCTCCACAAGTGAGTAATATTTAGCTTTAAATGTTTGGAACATAGACAAAAACATTTAAGAAATGCTTTTGATTTCTGAATTTAATATTGAGAAATTGGTCAGACATATGCCACTGATAGGTGGTGATAAAAACATGTACATGGAATCCATTTATACAGTCTAAGTGGGTCTAATGGTTAAGAACATGTGTTTCCTCCTAGTAGGTCATAGGTTCAACTTCAAATCCGGAGGGGGGTAGGGTATGTATACCTCCATAGACTTTAGCAGTCAAATCGCTGCGCGGAGGGGGGGGGCTTGTCCCACAAACAAGGGGATCTCACACACCAAAATTGGTGTCTGGATAAAGTGTGGCCTTAAAAATAGATTATTAGTATTAGTATTATTACTTCAAGCCAATATACGAGTTTGGTATGAACCAGTGGTAGAAACCCCTTTTTTCCTTAGATCTATCGTACTTTTCCATTCTCTACTTTGACTTTCACAGAGGTTGATATCATACTATTACATTCTCTACTTTGACTTTCACAGAGGTTGATATGTTAGTGCCTTCCCTACCTGTTTTTGTTGCCAGCAAGAATAGTAATGTTGTTTGTGGGTGTTTCCTTTGTGGGTTGGGTGGGGGGCCATACTACATAGGCATGATTTACAATATTATGTATTTGCAAGCCATTGTTTATTAATCTGTATATAGTACATATCATACCATATTCTTGGTCTCTAATTAACTATAATATTTCTCCTCTAGTGTAGTGTGTAGAATCTCACACTGAAAAGCTCCAGGGGTTCCCATACTCATCTTAGCTCTGACCAAAAATATATTTTGAAATATTGAACTTGAAGCATGTCCCCAAGATCATATTTTAGCTCCTCCATTTGCCAATGGAGTGTCTTGAATGTCTGTCTTTTGGCAAGTAAGTAAGCGTTGTGGATGTTTTTGTGAAGCTGAGGGCTCCAATGTTACTCCATGATTATTAGGCATCCATATTCTCACCATGACTCGGGAGGTCCACACTGTATCCGTGTATGACAAATAGTGTAATGTAATTGCAGGTCCTTGCTACCAATTGCAAACTCTATATGTAAAGAATCAACTTGTACCAATATGACATGTTGTCTGGCACTGCATAAACACTAGCCATAGCAAGTCAACGACTTCAATTCTAGTGCTGGAAGGTGCTGATAGACAGTTTCCTCTCAGTTTTTGAATTCATGATATCATAAGGCTGACTATGTAAAAGCCGTATTTTTTTATTGTAGAGTCAATGTATTGATGTTTTCAGCCAAACCTATAATGAATTATTAACATCATTGACAAATCTATAAATATGAAGCTTTATTTTACGAAGTTCTATTCATCTATACCATTTATAGATCAAATCAAAACTATCTTGCATTCTTTTCATTGTATTGACCAAATTTAATAGGTGTAACATACAATTGCTGACTCAAATTTAATTCAAGTTGATATCAGAACATGACATGGGAAATCCTAATTTTGATGTTGGAAGATTATTTTATTGACTCGGTGCACCTCACAGCTCAAACCTAAATCCATGCTTACGAGGCACCCACCTTCTCACTGTCGCTTGGAAAATCTGCATTGGCTGTTTATAGAGGCTTCATTTTCTCCTCCCTAAATGTTACAGGGAGTAAAATCTGAAGTTGCAAACAATTTGGATGTGAAGATAAAATCCACCCAAAAGTTGCTTTAAAAGTTCATTGAGAGGTAGTTATCAGTGCAAAATAGTTCTTAGGAGTATTAGATTTCCCAATGCCTTTGAAGTAGAATAATCTAGCTTCCTTGTATGTTGAACAGTGAGAGCACACATTTGCTGCTCCCTCAATTTAACACGTAGTTTTCAGTTAAACTTAAAAAATATGTCAACTAATGCTAAATTTTATTATGTCCAGGTATAATTTGTAATGTGATGTTTCATTTTTACAGGAATAATGTATACAATTAAATTTTCTTGCTCATTACATTGTGGGATTTTGCAGCAATGATCACGAGGTTAGGTGGAAGCTAGAGTATCAATCAAGAATGATCAGGCTGATTGCTCATCAGATTTTCTCAAAAACAACACTTTCTGATTAGATACAGCCTGGGGGATGTATCTTTATTGGTTGTCCCTTATATATGTATCAAATACTAAAGCTGATCAGTACTCTGTTCTTGTTATGCCTGGCTATATTTTGACAAAATAAGTGTTTATTAAAAAAAAATTCATGGCCATCAGATGGATCTATGCTTTGTTTGAAAGAATAAAGATGAGGATCTGGCTATAAAGCACAGACAAATACAATCAAGAATAGAGTTTAAACAAGTTGCTTCTTCAGAGCGTTTGAACATGAATAAGATAAACCTAATTTTAGTTATCTACTAAACTTGATTATAGAATATATTCTTCTCATACAGTTAGGATCAATTTTGCACCAGTTTGGTTCGCCACCTAACTATAACATTGTGCTTGGGCTCTGCATCTAGTGATAAAATTCATTGTGGTTTAGTTGACATCAAAATTTATAGACCAAATTAAATTTTGAACTATCGGAAATTAGTCAGTGATATACTGAATGATTGATGGAGCTTATTTAACTTAGGGTTGTTTTACACCATCTGCCATTCATGTAAAAAAAAGTAAGATTCATTTTTGCAGAATATTTTGGAAGTCAAAGACAAAATATAACAGATAGAGATATACTTCAAGAAGCTGCTAGAGACCTAGTGTTAATGAAGTTATTTGACTTCGCCTATGGGGCGTTGAAGTATTGGTAAGGTTAAAAGAGTGACAGTTGGTCTAGTAGGTTTCCTTTCCCAACTTTATGCCCCACCTATATGGGATGCGTTTAAGGGATGAGCCTATGTGCAAGTCCCAAAAGACCTTGGTCAAATAGATACTAGATTCCTTCTTTATATTGCAGCTCACTTGGGGCATGTTAAATGAAGCCTGTTTATTTTTTACTTTAACATAAAAATAAATTTGCCTCTAAAAACAACAAGTATGATGGGTAAGCTATTTCTTTGTAATGATTTGTTTTTTATTTTTATTTTGAGCTGGTAAGAGTGGGGTTCAAATTGCTAATTTCTCTAATGACTTTGAAGGTTTACACTGGCCATATTATTATAATTATTATTTTGTCAATGGAAATAATTTTCATTTCAATCAATGAACATTGACAATTGATTTGAATAGCTTATGTTTAACCATTTTTATTGTATTTGCATTCTTCATGGGAATAATTTTCATTTTAATCAATGAATATTGGTAATTGAAGAGCTTATGTTTAACAATTTTCATTGGCATTCTTAATTGGAGTAATCTTCATTTTAATCAATGAATATTGGTAATTGATTTGAAGAGCTTATTTTCAACAATTTTGAATTGTAAGACAATATCAAAGATTGACTATTCAAGGTATATAAGGTTTTGAAAATAAAATTTTTAAATTCAAACTAATATATTTAATACAAGCATATTTATGTAATTATGAACAAAAGTCATTGTGAATCTGCCAGAGTATAAAGGATAAAGGTTTCCTCCCAAGAGTATAAATTACTTTGCAAAAACATTTTCAAATCTCTTAGAACTGTCTTAGAACAAAGCTTAACAAGTAATTGGTGGAAACCTGTGTCACTAGCTTGCAATTGCATTGACTGAATACAAGGTGTCACGCCTTCCAGAACATACATCTTGCTATTATTATTAGGCCAAAATCGGAACTGAAAGACCCACTCCTTGCCTTTGACATCTTGAATTTTTAGAGGCAGCCCTTCGGGTTGTGATATTGGAGGGAAATAAGCCTGTCCATGAACATTCTAATTAGAATAACAGAAAATCCTCGTAAATGGGAATATCAAAGACCTACTTTTTTAACAGTTTTGACATGCAAACACTAATATTTCAATAGAATCTATTAGAATTACACACATACATACAGATTCACAAAGTTGTAGATAGGAGAGAGAAAGATAGTGTGATTCATTAAGCATCGGGTGTGAGAAACATTACATAGCCTTGTCTCAATGAGGGAAATGTATGTTAAAAAACCCTTCAACACCTAACCACTAACATACAACTTAATTGGTTTTAAATAGTTGTAGCTCAACTTTCTTTTCATTTAATGGCTTGAGACTTTAGCTTTACCAGCGGAGTTTACTAGGTGGTTATGTTTTATGGGAACTTATCTCCATGGATAAGATGTTATTTTTTAAACTAATTGGAAATCAATGTGTATGTAATTCTTATCAGCTCAAAAATATGTTTGCTTGATAGCTATTAATGAAGTAGAAATTTAGATAGAATCATACAAGGAAGGTGAGATATCTATGCAAAATTTGTTCCCATGCAAAATTTGTTTGAATATCATCATTGTCAAGTAATAACAACTTCTTAAAGGGTGCTAGCTCAATGGTAGAGCACCTACCTAATTATAGGCAGGATATTGGTGGTTCGATTCCTCCGTACCCTATCATAAATTACTGACTAAGAAAATGACTAAATTCGCATATATACGACTATTAGTAGCTAATTTCCACTGTCTTATAGCGCGACTAATGTTTAGTTGTATTTAGCTTAGTCATTAATATGTTATCATCTAGTAGTTTATTTAGTCGTATATTTGGTCATTAATTGTGACAATCAATGACTAAATCAGTGAGTAAATCAGTGAGTATCAATGACTAAATCAATGACTAAATTAGTGACTAAATCAGTGAGTATCAATGACTAAATAAATGACTTAATCAGTGACTATCAATGACTAATAAGTCAACTAATTAATGACTAGTGAAATATGACTAGAGATAAGATAGTGGAAATCATATACTATTAGTCATCGACTCAAAAATAGTCGTTTATAGTCGAATTTTAGTCATTAATTTCTCATTTTGTACTAGTGAACAGTTTTCCTGTTAAGATTTAATATGCTAAGACATAAAATAGCAGCATTACATTCCATTTCACAATAATAGCATATACAGGATCACTAAAGAAACAACAAGCACAGCATAAACACAAGAGACAAAGATTTATCCTGGGAAACCCTCATGGGGTAGAAAACCCAGCAAAGCTTCCTCAATATAGATGACCAAAAATATACAAAGATGAAACCCTGAGACATGATCTCCTTCTCCACAATAGCAGACCTCTCCTCCACAAGTGAGCTATCCTCAAGTGAGTGTGTGTGTATAATGAGGAACACACCTCCTCTATTTATACACTACTCTGATATGTATTTTACACAAGTACATGTAGGCTCGTATTTAACCATTAGGTTAAATACCCCATTATAACTGACTGGGCCGACCCCCACATGGTGGGTCTAATAACCCTAGTTACCACAACCAAATCGGAGGAATAAACATCTCCGGATTTATAGTATAATCACATCGGAGGTATGGAACATCTCCGGAATAAATAATATACAAATATAATATTCTTTGAAGTTACAATATTTCAACACTCCCCCTTAACGAGAAGGATATTATAACAGTATCTGCACGAGCAAGGAGTCATCAACATCATACATGATACATCTATAAATCATTGGAAGCTTTCTCAACATCATTAGTAACTCAAGCAGTTACTAGAACATCTTCAATACTGGAACATCGACATCTTCAGTATTGAGTCTTTATCTTCTGTAGCACTTGAACAGCTACAACAATATCATCATCTGGATCCTCACGATACATGATCATCAGCATCATCATCTCACGATCATCAGCATCGTCATCACACGATCATCAGCATCGTCATCACACGATCATCAGCATTGTCATCTCACGATCATCAACATCGTCATCACACGATCATCAACATCGTCATCACACGATCATCAACATCGTCATCACACGATCATCAGCATGTTCATCACACGGTCATCAGCATCGCCATCACATGATCATCAGCATCGTCATCTCACGATCATCAACATCGTCATCACACGATCATCAGCATCGTCATCACACGATCATCAGCATCATCATCACACGATCATCAGCATCGTCATCACACGATCATCAGCATCGTCATCACATGATCATCAGCATCATCATCACATGATCATCAGTATCGTCATCATACGATCATCAGCAGTACAATTATTCATGCCAATACAAGTGACCATATCAACAATACGAGTATCCTACCGATACAAGTAGCCACATCATCAATACAAGTATCCTACCGATACAAGTAACCACATCATCAATACAAGTATCCTACCGATACAAGTAACCACATCATCAATACAAGTATCCTACCGATACAAGTAACCACATCATCAATACAAGTATCCTACCGATACAAGTAACCACATCATCAATACAAGTATCCTACCGATACAAGTAACCACATCATCAATACAAGTATCCTACCGATACAAGTAACCACATCAAAAATCACTTTCTCGGAGACCATACGTCTACGGATCAATTCAGGGACCTAAGTCCGGGGATGATACAATCCCCACTTCTCGGAGACCTCACGTCTAAGGATCAATTCAGGGACCACAGTCCGGGGATGATACAATCCCCACTTCTCGGAGACCTCACGTCTACGGATCAATTCAGGGACCTAAGTCCGGGGATGATACAATCCCCACTTCTCGGAGACCTCACGTCTACGGATCAATTCAGGGACCGCAGTCCGGGGATGATACAATCCCCACTTCTCGGAGACCTCACATCTACGGATCAATTCAGGGACCTAAGTCCGGGGATGATACAATCCCCACTTCTCAGAGACCTCACGTCTACGGATCAATTCAGGGACCGCAGTCCGGGGATGATACAATCCCCACTTCTCGGAGACCTCACGTCTACGGATCAATTCAGGGACCTAAGTCCAGGGATGATACAATCCCCATCACGTACATTTTGAACTTAGTGGTTCCGGGATGATGCAATCCCCATCACTTTATTCTTGGAGACCTCACGTCTACGGCTCTCTTTAGGACTGAAAGTCCAGGGATGATCCAATCCCCTCAATTGTCCTCTAAGGACTTCATTCTCGGAGACCTCACATCTACGGCTCTTTTTAGGACTGAAAGTCCAGGGATGATCCAATCCCCTCAACTGTCCACTAAGGACTTCATTCTCGGAGACCTCACGTCTACGGCTCTCTTTAGGACTGAAAGTCCAGGAATGATCCAATCCCCTCAACTGTCCACTAAGGACTTCATTCTCGGAGACCTCGCGTCTACGGCTCTCTTTAGGACTGAAAGTCCAGGGATGATCCAATCCCCTCAACTGTCCACTAAGGACTTCATTCTCGGAGACCTCACGTCTACGGCTCTCTTTAGGACTGAAAGTCCAGGGATGATCCAATCCCCTCAACTGTCCACTAAGGACTTCATTCTCGGAGACCTCACGTCTACGGCTCTCTTTAGGACTGAAAGTCCAGGGATGATCCAATCCCCTCAACTGTCCACTAAGGACTTCATTCTCGGAGACCTCACGTCTACGGCTCTCTTTAGGACTGAAAGTCCAGGGATGATCCAATCCCCTCAACTGTCCACTAAGGACTTCATTCTCGGAGACCTCACGTCTACGGCTCTCTTTAGGACTGAAAGTCCAGGGATGATCCAATCCCCTCAACTGTCCACTAAGGACTTCATTCTCGGAGACCTCACGTCTACGACTCTCTTTAGGACTGAAAGTCTAGGGATGATCCAATCCCCTCAACTGTCCACTAAGGACTTCATTCTCGGAGACCTCACGTCTACGGCTCTCTTTAGGACTGAAAGTCCAGGGATGATCCAATCCCCTCAACTGTCCACTAAGGACTTCATTCTCGGAGACCATACGTCTACGGCTCACTTTAGAACATGTGTTCAAGGATGATACAATCCCCACATGTATTCTCATCAATACAAGTACAAGTATCCTCAACCATACAAGTACATTAATCAATACATGTGTCATCAAAAGTATGTATTCTTACCAATACATCTTATCATCAAAAGCATGTATTCTTACTAATACATCTAACATCAAAAGCATGTATTCTTACTAATACATCTAACATCAAAAGCATGTATAAGTAAAACTAAGTATTCTAAGTATAAGAGTCCTAAATCTAAATATTTCTAAGTATCTAGGTGTGGAGAACAGGTTACCTCATCATCGACCTTGTTGTTCGATGAGACCAACTTATCATCAGTGACTATACTACTCCCCCTTTCGAGGAGAGTCCTTTTTGAACTACACCAAGCTTATCTCGGAAGTATTCAAATTTCACTCGAGACAGAGGTTTGGTTAGTATGTTGGTAACTTCTTCACTTGAGGTAAAGGTTTGGTTAGTACAAAGGTAACCTGTTACAAATTCAAACTTTATAGTTCCTTTCCGCGTCATATTTTGTTTGTTCCCTATGTTCTTTGACTTATCATGGAACACTAGATTCTATGTCATCTTGATACAACTCTAATTATCACATAGGATCTCAGTTGGTTCTATCTCTAAGTCAAACAATCCTGAAGCCAAACTTCTTCACAACTAGCGGAGCAAACAACCATATATTCCGCTTGTGCTGAGAGCCACACTAGACTGCTTCCAGCTAAACCACGAGATCATGGCTAACCCCAGACAATAACATCCTCTCGATGTGTTCTTCCTGTTTGATACACTTCCTGCCCAATCAGAATCTGAATAACCATCTGAAGTCATGATCTTCAAGATAGCATTCTATCGTGTCCTTTATGTGCCTTATCACATGCTTTGTAACTATCAGGTGAACACATCTAGTTTCTACTAGATACTGACTCAAGGTGTTCACAACAAGGCATATCTCTAATCTAGTATATGTTAGATACAACAATGACCCAATAATTTGACTGTACAGAGTTATATCCACTAACTCTGATGAGTCATCTCCTAACAGTTTCAAGTTGGAATCCATAAGAGTGGCCATTCCATCATATCAAGTCTTCTCAAGATTTCTCAGCATACTTTCTCTGGTTGAGAAGGATTCCTACTGAGCCTTTCCATACTTCCAGACCTAGGAAGTAATACATTAATCTAAGAACTTTTATTTTCTTTTCTACAGTCATCTATCTATGCCATCTCTCATCAGATGGGTCTACTGATATGAGCCTCAATATCATTCGAACTCTGTAGTGAGTTCCTTCTTGCATCCATGTCATCTGTGTATAGAAATCATATTCAACCTTGTAGCAAAGGTTGATATCCACATCACCCATGGTGATCATTAAGCTTATCGAAACCTGATTCACATTTCTTCTTTAATTACACCATTAAGAGAATGGTCTTATCTAGCCACTTGGAGCAAACATTTCATCATGATTCTCTTCCTCTTTCTAGGAGAATCTTCTAGCCACAATCCTTCTATAGTGTGTTTGATTTGTAAATCCTTTTGTTGAACATCCATCACTTGTTCATCACTCATCATGATTTTTCCTACAAATCAAAATTAGGTACATGATTAGTAATACTTCATAATCATCAAATCATATTGGCATGATAACCTATTATGCATACAGATATCATTTACATAGTTATGCAACTATCTTGACCAATACTTTGGCACAACACTTTCCCATATCCTGTATGCATACAGTGGCTATCTAGATGCCTTCCATCTCTACCAGAACATACTATTGAGAGTGTGCACAACTCTCAGCATGTCAGCAAAGAGGTTTCATTCTAGACAAGCAACAATGGAATGTTTGTCCAACTTACCAATCATATGCACATTAGTAGTATACTGTTCAATTATCTATGAATGTTTACACTCAGCATCATATATTCTAGGAATACAAATATGCATACAACCTATTACAGGCAATATCATTACTATTTCAAATAACAACTCAAATACTTATCTTTTATGTTTGTGTGGTTGCCTCCCGCTTGATCTTCTATATATCTTTTGAACTTCTATTCATTCTGTACCACTGTACATGTTCATGTGTCATCCTCATGATCTCATACACAAACATACACCCATTAGTATGTTCTAAATGTTATCAAAACATTATAGTTCTAAATAATCTTGAGAATGTATAGTCATGATTATAGTTAATAAACATTAGTATTCAAGATTTCAGGGAAGTCTTGTTTTACTCATGCATATCATCAATCAAGATAAAAGACATAATATGCATAATCCCTTGATTACTAACTTTATGAATAAGCATAACCAATCATACCAAGTATACTTATATAAGGGATCTTAACACAAGGTAAGATTCATGGGAAACATACCTGGATTAGTATACCTACTTAGTTATGTACAACATACCTCGTAAGTAGAACAAAGATTATGGATGAGTCTTTTTCTTCATGTGGTCATGGTCATGGAACTTGATTTGTCTTTTGTGATGTACCTGTATCTTGTTAGCAGACAACATCAACCTCACACAACACCATAATGCATTAGTACAATCATATAATCCTAATCAATGAATGTCTTCAATCATTCACATGCATTCATACTGTTACTAGGGTGATAAGATAAGTCTAACATTAATCAAGATTGTACTAACAAATAATATGAAGACAAACACATCATGAACTTAATCAAGAATTATATTTCAAGACATACCTGAGCCTCCTTAGGTCATACCTGTCGAGACTTCTTGTAGTCTTCTTATGTAAGGCCTTAGCCTCAACTCCCCCTGAAACTTGATCTGGAGCTTAATTAGGGTTTTCTAGAGAAACCCATAAAGATTCAACCTTTGACTTTCACACTTCTCAATGGATGAAAGAATATGTCTTGCTGAGTTTATCAAACTAGCATACTTCAACTTTGGAATTTCCAAAATTTGACCCCTCAAAATTGCCTTTGAAACTTCTGGATCTTCTGGACAGGATCCCGAACTAGGGTTTGATGAAGCCCACCCTTCTGCCCAAACAAAAGGTTCAATCCAAGGCTCTAAACTATTATTTTTCTTAGGAGTTTCCAGCCGTGGTTACAGACTTAAAAAATTCCAACTTTTGCTGAAGCCCTAATTTTCCATCTTTCCGATCAAAATCCCGAACTGGGGTTTGATCAAGCCCGGTCTTCCACCCAACCACAAAATTCGAACTTGGTCTCTAAATTTCAATTTTTCTGAGTAGCATTCAGCCGTGGACTCCGATTCCAAAAATTCTAACTTTCTCCGAAACCCTAAATTCCGGAAGCCATGAATAAAGGTGCTCCAAAAATAATTCTGTTTTGACAGAAATATGTACCTGATTGTTTCCGCTATAAATATGAAATTTTTGCTCCCCAGGGTCTGAAACCCTTTTTCTGCAGTATCCTGACCTTTCATCTTTCCATCCTGATAGGTCTGAACTCAATTGGGTTTTCTGAGAGAAAGTTATGCCAAGTGTCGCAACGTGACCTGTTTATGGGATAAAACAGGAGAGCGCACTTGTACGGAGTGCCACGTGTCACTGGTTCAATTTCGGCCTCTGAAAAAGTTTCCTGAGATAGTACAGTCTGTGTACTACCTGTCACTTTTTACGAAATTTCATTTCAAGCTTCCTAGACCAAGTTATGACCTTTTTTCCTAGGTCACCTGAATTTGACTGAGATCTGGAAGAGGCAGAAACCCTAACTTGTACTGATCATAAATCACAAAGTACAACGAATTAGAGGTTGTACTTTGGACACAAGGTACCTGGAGATTTAATATTCGTGCTGTAACAATTTCAGATCCGAAAACTTCTCCAAAACGGATTTATAGCGAAAGTTCTACGATGACTGGTTTTTGCTATGTAAAACCCTAACCTTCAAATTGTCGTAAGTAAAGGAAGTGTCGTTAGTACCATACCTTGTCTTCCTTCAGGTTAGCTCTGATACCATGTTAATATTTAATATGCTAAGACATAAAATAGCAGCATTACATTCCATTTCACAATAATAGCATATACAGGATCACTAAAGAAACAACAAGCACAGCATAAACACAAGAGACAAAGATTTATCCTGGGAAACCCTCATGGGGTAGAAAACCCAGCAAAGCTTCCTCAATATAGATGACCAAAAATATACAAAGATGAAACCCTGAGACATGATCTCCTTCTCCACAATAGCAGACCTCTCCTCCACAAGTGAGCTATCCTCAAGTGAGTGTGTGTGTATAATGAGGAACACACCTCCTCTATTTATACACTACTCTGATATGTATTTTACACAAGTACATGTAGGCTCGTATTTAACCATTAGGTTAAATACCCCATTATAACTGACTGGGCCGACCCCCACATGGTGGGTCTAATAACCCTAGTTACCACAACCAAATCGGAGGAATAAACATCTCCGGATTTATAGTATAATCACATCGGAGGTATGGAACATCTCCGGAATAAATAATATACAAATATAATATTCTTTGAAGTTACAATATTTCAACATTTCCCAGTCAGCATCTGAATATGCAATGAACTGAAAGTTTTGATTCCTAGGATACTAGAGACCATAAGTCATTGTGCCTTTCAAGTATTTGAAAATTCTCTTCACAGCTACTAAGTGACTTTGTTTGGGAGCGGACTGAAATCTTCCTACCATTCCAATAGCATGCATAATATCAGGACTAGTTGCAGTAATGTATAGAAGGCTTCCTATCATTGACCTATATGTTCTTTGATCAACATCTGGTGAAATATCGTCTTTGCTAAGCTTGCAGCCAACAATCATAGGGGTACTAACAGGTGAAGAATCCTCCATTTGAAACTTTTTCAACATCTCCTTCAGATATTTCTCTTGAGAGAGAAATAGACCTTCAGAATTATGATTGATTTCAAGACCAAGAAAGTATGATAATTCTCCAGTCATTGACATTTCAAACTTAGATTGCATGGCATTAGCAAACCACTGGACAAAAGATGCATTAGTACATCCAAAGATAATGCCATCAACATAAACTAGAACAATTAATAAATCGTGACCTTCAATTTTGATGTATAGATTGCTATCAGCAGTGCCTTTCTTGAATTCTTTTTCGTGTAAATATTTATCCAATCTGTAGTACCAGGCTCTTGGTGCTTGTTTCAATCCATATAGTGCCTTCTTCAGTTTGCAGACATAATCAGGATTGTCTGTCAGTGAAAAACCTTCAGGTTGCTCCATATACACTTCTTCTTCTAGATATCCATTTAGAAAAGCTGATTTAACATCCATATGATAAACTTTGAAATTTTTGTGATAGGCATAAGTAAGAAACATTCTTATAGCTTCCATTCTTGCCACAGGTGCAAAAGTCTCATCAAAATCTTGTCCCTCAACTTGTGCATACCCCTTGCAAACCAATCTGGCTTTATTACTCACAATTTGTCCTTTTTCATTCATCTTATTCTTAAATACCCATTTGGTACCTATCACATTCTTATCTGCTGGTCTAGGAACAAGTTCCCAAGTATTATTCTTTTCAATCTGATCAAGCTCTTCATTCATGGATTTTATCCAATATTCATCTTCACTAGCTTCATAAAAATTCTTGGGTTCTATTATAGATAAAAAGGCAATGTGAGACTGTTCTATATCTTTGAGTAAATTTCTTCTTGTCTGCACACCTTCATTCTTGTCACCAATGATCTGACTTTCAGGATGATTTTTCTGAATAATTCTTGAAGGAGGTTTTACTGATTGCTGTTGTGAGTCTGCATCTTCATTCTCTGATTCAGATTCTTCCTTTTCTGATTCTTGGACCTGTTCTTCTTCATCTTCAGTTGTATCCTCTGTACATGATTCATCATTGTTTATCTGAGTGTCTTTTACATGAATCCCTTCATCTACTTTAATATCAATGCAGTCAACCATCTTATGCAACTTCTTATTGTAACATCTATATCCTGAATTGTTTGTAGCATATCCTAGGAAAACACCTTCATCAGCCCTATCATCATATTTGCCAAGATGTTCATCATTATTCTTGATATAACACTTACTCCCAAAGACTTTGAAATGCTTGATTGTAGCAGGTATCCCAAACCACAATTCATAGGGGGTTTTATCACTGTTTTTCCTTAAGTGAGCTTTGTTAAGTATATGAACAGCTATATGAATTGCCTCTACCCAAAAACCCTGAGATATATTCTTTTCTTTCATCATTGATCTTGCCATTTGCTGAACTGATCTATTCTATCTCTCAAACACTCCATTTTGCTGTGGAGTCCCTGGAATTGTATACTCTCTTTTGATACCCCGTTCATTACAAAATTCCTTGAAATTCCTTGAGCTAAACTCTCCTCCTCTATCTGACCTTACTTCTTTCAGTCCTATTCCTGTTTGATTCTCGGTCAAAGCTTTAAATACTTTGAATTTTTCAAACGCTTCAAATTTCTCTTTTAGAAAAGCAACCCAAGTAAGTCTAGAATAATCATCTATAACCAACATAAAGTAATTCTCTTTTCCTGTACCTTCCTTCCTTGATGGTCCACATAAATCCATATGCACTAACTGAAGAGGTTTATCTGAAGATGGAAAGCTCTTGGATTTGAACTGTGTTCTAGTTAGTTTTTCCATTTAGCAAGGTTTACAGAAAACATCATATGGTTTTGATATCTTTGGGAAATCTTTCACTGCTCCATTGTTTCTAAATTTGATTAAATGATCAAAATTTAAATGTCCAAGTCTTCTATGCCATATCCAGCTCTCATCATACTTGCTTAGATGACATTCCTCCTTTTCTTCTTTCAAGACATAAACATTGTTTTCTGTTCTTATACCTTTGGCAACTAATTGACCTGAGTTTACAGAATTTATCTTACAATCTTTAGCAGTGAAAACCACTTCACATCCCCTGTCACAGACTTGACTGACACTAAGAAGATTATGTTTTAAACCATCCACAAACAATACATCTTGAGCTTTCCCTTTTCCATTACTCAGGATTACCATTCCTTTGCCTCTGACTTTTCCTAGAGCATCATTTCCAAAAGTTACATTTCCTGATTTTTGATCTCTTAGAGACAAAAACTTACTTTTATCCCCAGTCATGTGTTTGGAGCATCCACTATCAATATACCATAGGTCCTTCTGTCTTTGAGCAGAAAGCACTAAATCACATTGATTGCTTTATTTCCTCTTCCACACTTTTCTTTCAGCTGCATAATTCACTCTTGAATCTATTTTGTAGTTCTTCAAATAACATTTTGTAGCCTTGTGTCCAAAGTTATGATAAACATAGCATTCTGGCTCATTGTACAAAAGATCAAAAGGATTGACATTTCTATCATGAATTCCTCTTCTGATTGTTGATAGAGTATGATAGTTTTGGTTACTCATTGTCTGTTCCACTCTGTGTTGCAGTATTTGATTCTCACTAAATATTATTTGTTGCATGTTTCTAGGATTAAATACACAGATTGAAGCTTTGTGACCAAAGCTAAAACAACAATAACAGTAACCATTAAAGAAATTTTGATACCTGGATCTTAGCTATCCTCTTGGAATTGATTGCCTTGTCACTCTGTATTGTATATCTTCTTCATGCTTTCTTGACTGCAGAATATTGTTTTTTGTTCCCGTAGCTATATCCTTTTTATCATTCATTAGATTGTCATTACTGTTGGTTTTATTTGCTTCAGCTTTGATGGAGGTTGCAGACTTTGTGAATTCTGATTTCTTGTTGCTTTGAAAGTTGATCACCTTTGTTATTTCTTTGTTCTATGAGTGACTGCTGCTTGAACCTTGTTCATAGCCTAAACCAGATTTAATCAAAGGAGATCTTTGCTTACTCAAGATATTATTTAACTCTTCTGAGGCTTTAATACTTGAACAATTCTGATGATACAAAGTTTGGAATTTTTCTAATTCTTTCTTCACAGTCACCACTTCTTCCTCTAACTTTTCACATCTTGTTTTACTTTCAGCCAACGGTTGTTTAAGAATGTCTTCTATTTTCTTTGCCTCTTCTAATTCTATTTTTACCAAAATACGGTCTAAACTAGGTTCTTTGTCATTCTTTTCATACTGTATCAGCAATTGTTTTTGTTTCCTCTTCTTTAACCTGAGTCTATCAATTTCTTCCAATGCACTAATCAACTCACCTTCCATATCAAATATAGCATCTTCATCATTCATGTCACTTTTTACATATTCAATGTCAAGATATTCTATGGCCATAAGCATAAAATCATTCATTCTATCTTCACAAGATGAATTGCTATCTATATCCTCTAAGGAGACATCATTATTTGCACACAAACTTTTCTTTTTACTGTATTTCTTAAATTTGTATTTCTCTTCATCATCCGAATTCTGATCTTTTTTCTTGTGAGGACATTTAGAGGCAAAATGACCTATCTTACCACAGTTAAAACATTTAAAAGGCAGCTTGTCTCTATATTTACCTGATCCTTTCTTCAATCTCCTTACAAATTTTTCCTCAATCTCATCTGCTCCAGAATCAATATTCTTATCTGCTTTAAAGGAGGCTTCTCTAGTGGTATTTTTATCTTTGTTGATCCTCATCTCATAGGCAGTTAGAGTTTCTAGGAGTTGATCAATACCCAGATTTTTAAGATCATTTAACTCTTCTATTGCTGAAACTTTGGGGTTAAATTTATCAGGCAAAGATCTTAAAATTTTCTGAACTAAGGATGCTTCTTCACTTGTTTCACCGAGACCCTTCATAGAATTCACAAGCTCTTCAACCCTTAGGAAATATTTACTAACAGTCTCATCCTCATTCATCTTTAGTTGTTCAAATTTCAGCCTATATGTTTGCAATTTGGCATCTTTTGCTTTCTCATTCCCTTCATATCTATTAATAAGTTTATCCTACATATCTTTAGCGGATTCAAGATGCATCACTTTCACAAATTCAGATTCAGCAAGACCACTTAATATTGCATTCATTCCCTCAGCATTAAAACTGAATTCCATCTTGTCATCTTTGGAAGCAAGAACCACAGGTTTTGTATATCCAGTTTCTACAACTTCCCAAACATCAACACCTAAGGACATTAAATATGTTCTCATTCTAACTTTCCAAAAGGAAAAATTTGTTCCATCAAACATAGGAGCTTTATTGGTTGAGCCTTCATGGCTTGTCATGTTTAAGCTTTCAGATCTACCTTAGACTAAAGGAACACTCCTCTGATACCAATTGTTGAAAATATTCAAATAACTGAGAGGGGGGGGGGGTGAATTAGTTATTACAGTGCTTAAAAATTTTTACATTCCTTTTCCCTTTTAACTTTGATGAAGTGTGGCGATCAATATGATATGAGATGTTCTATGCACATTCCTTTATAGCAGGTTTATTGTTATAACAGAATTAAATATAAAGCATATAAACAATGTTCAATCACATAAATATGCAGAGACACTGATTTTCCTAAGGAAACCCATAAAGGGAAAAAACCTCTTCTTCTTAGTATGAAAGGCAAGCTCCAACTCCTCTTTACATTCTATTTTATCTGAGCTACAACCCAAATGAGGCTACTACCTCTGTTTCTTCAGCACCAACTGAATGGAAGCTACAACTCCCAAATGTACAAGCACCAACTTGCCAAGAAGACTTTACAGTCTTCCCTTGCTCCTCCCTACCACCCTATGTAAGAAAAAATTCAGTCAATTATATCACACTGGTTCAGATATATTAGTACATACCCTTTTTATTTTGTTCTGTGCTGCTACAGCTTCAGTTTCTGGGCATTTTTTTCTTCACTAAATCGAGCCATACATTTCTGTTCTGAAATGTTTTCTTCGAATCACAGCTTCATCAGCAACCACTCCTCTTCATCCTCTCAAATCTCACACTAATTTTGTTCTCATCAATTGTTTTTTATAGATGCTGAAATTATATGCCTCGATCTTTTTAACTTCCAAATATACCAATTCTAAAACTAAAACTGTATCTTTAACTTCCAGAATTTACACGCTGTAATTGACATTTTAACTGTCTCTTTGGGTTCCAGAGTTTCACACTGTAACTGACTAATTAAAAATATGTTTGTGACTCGCAGCTTGTTTGAGTCACGACTGTTTGAGTCACAACTGTTTCAACCAATTGCTAATTTGTAAAAAACCGGCCGCAATAGTAAATTTGAGAATTACATGTTCATAGAACCACTTGTATAGCTCAAATCCTAGCTTTGTTTGGCAATTTCCTTGCGTTTCAGATAAACGAGGTCGTTGCGCACAAACCCCATGTCCCATATATTTGAGATTCGTCTCCAGTTACCCGCAAATAGAGACGTGAATCACTGTGTTCTTATCTGAGTCACGGCTGTCTGAGTCTAAGCCGTCTGAGTCACGGCCGTCTAAGTCGCAGCCGTCTGAGTCACAGCTTGTCTGAGTCACAACTGTTTGAGTTATATCTTGTCTGAGTTAATGAGTCACAGCTTGTCTAACAACATTCGTTGCTTTCCAAGCATCAATGACAACTGAATCAAAGTGCCAACAGTATCACCACTGGTGCATTGTCTCTTCTTGGAGGTGTGTATTCTAGGATAAGAAAAATCGTCCTCTCATGAGGTTGTGCTGGTGGAAATGGATTTGGAATATTCGCGGCCTTCGGATTTTCTTACTCAATGGCTTTTTGCTTATCTTTCTGCTTCGGCTCTGGTACATTTCGCGGTGAACTTCTAGATGTTCCACGTCTCTCTGGTAGTGCTTTCTTTACTGGTGTATTCATGACTCCTTCCAAACTAGAATGTCAGAATTCTCTTAATATCTCATCTAGGATCGATTTTTCAAACATACATTGTCGGATTACTCTTGCTCTTGACTGGTAAAAACTTGGAAATTACAGGCAGTAAAAATTAAAATTCGCGGTAAAACCGGTAACTATGCGGTCTTTACTATTTATAGGCACATCGACATTGAGGCGCGCACAAAAATGGCTAACTTATCATCAAATGCCATGTCCATTGGCCAAATATTGCTTAGATATTGGTCCTTTTCCTTCATTTAATGTGTCTTCAACCGATGAATATGCCTTAAAAGAGGAAACATATGGTTCCTGAAAGTACTGTATAACGACTACTTTCTGACTAAAATCCATAACGGCTAGTTTTCTTTTACTTCGTTGACGGTTAGGCCAGTGGCGAAGTTCACTTCACATTTCCCTTCTCCTAGTTTGAACTTGATGGCACTACTCCCTTCTTTTACTTCGCAGCTTAGCTTTCTATGTGTGCTTCAAAGCACATCTTCCTATATTGTGAAACTACGCATTTTAACAAACTATGTGCAGACTCTGTCCTCTGTTTTAGTGTCCAATTTCAACTACACTTGACACTTAAAATTTTCTTGCATTGCTTAACAGATACCTACAGGAGTAGGGTGATCCTTGTAAGGCTTTAGTCTACTCCCATTAACAAGTCCTTGCAATTTTTCTCCAAGTAATGTGGCTAATTGAACTGTGCCACCATTAGTGACATGCTTAACAATGTATGGTCCTAACCAGTGCATTTTGAATTTTCTAGGAAATTTCATAAATTTCCTATCATAGAGGAGGACAAGGTATCCTACCTGGAATAATTTATTCTTGATGTGTCTATCATGCCATACCTTTTCTCTGTTTTTCTGCACATAATGGTGAAAACCTGCAATGAAGTGATCTTCCTCCAATCCAACTAACTGCAGTAATATTTCATCCATTGTTTGATCATCAACCATATTTGCGAATGCTGCAATTCTCAAGATTGGTACTATGTATTCCAAGGGCATGACAACTTCCTGTCCATATGCTAAAATGAAATGTGTGTGACCTGTTAAATTCTTACAATTTATTCTATATGCCCATAATACTGCTAGTATTATGAGATCCCAATCATCCCTGTTTGTGTTGCATACTTTGGTCAATGCATTCTCCAATACTTTATTAAAGGCTTTTGCAATGCCGTTAACTTGTGGATGATATGGTGTGCTCTTTTGATGGTAGATCTAAAATTCTTCTGTTAGAGCTTCAATAGTTCTATTCAGGAAATGGGTTCCCTGATCACTCGTTAGAATATTTGGACATCCAAACCTTGGCAAAATGTTCTCAAAGATGAACTACGCGGCAGTAACTACGCTACAGTCCTTCACTAGTTTTGCCTCTGCCCATCTAGTTAGATAATTTGTAGCTATGATAATATATCTTGAGCCAGTTCGTTTCCCTGGTGGGTTAATAGGTCCCACAAAGTCAATAGCGCATTTATCAAAGGATTGCAATGTCAATTGTGGCATTAATGGCATCTCATCTCTACAAGATGGCTTCATTGTTCTCTGGCATACAGTGACACTTCCGACAATGTTCTTTTGAATCTTTGTGTATCGTTGGCCACCATAGTCATGCTCTCAAAATTTTATGCATAGTATCTCTTCCTGCATAGTGTCCTCCAGGCACACCTGAATGTGCTTCATCAAGTATGATGGGCCTTTCATGTTCTAGTATGCATCTACGCAATATCATCTAGTCCCAATTTATATAGTTTCCCTGCAATTAGGGTAATGTCAGTTGATCTTACCACTAATTGTTTCTTCTGCTACGTAGTAAGTTCCATAGGTGCTAATCATGTAGTCATAAATTATACAATATATCTGAAGTAGTCATATGTTATATGAATAGAAAATAATTGCACATCTGGTAGATTATCCTCCAAATTACTAGGTTCATCTCCTGACTCGATTCTTGAAAGATGGTGAGGTCCTGTGTTCATTCTTCCTGGATTCACAATGATTTCAAAATCATATTCCTGAAACAATAAGAGCCATCTGCATATTCTTCCCACTAACAATGGTTTATTGACCAAGTACTTCAAAGTTGAATGGTCAGTGAAAATACAAAAATGCAAACCTAGTAGATAGTGTCTAAAATTCTGCAATGCGTATACCATAGTTAAGCCTTCCCTTTCTGTTGTGCTATAATTCTTTTATGCTTAAGATAACTTTCTTCTTGAAAATGCAATGGGATGATCGATGCCTCCCTCACCTAGTTGTGCCAATATAATGCCAAGTGCTATAGATGAAGCATCTACATGTACATGAAATGGTTTATTCTAGTCAGGAAAGACAAGAATAGGTGCTGTAACCATTTTCTCTTTCAATGTGTCCAATCCTTTTTGGCAATCTTCAGTCCAACTATACTTCTCTTCTTTCTTCAACAGTTTCTCCATAGGTGCAGTGATCTGCACATATCCTTTAATGATTTTTATATAGTATCCTTTGTGCCCCAATGTAGTGCATAGTTTCTTAACTGAATTAGGTGCTAGAATATTTACTTTGATTGCTATCTTTTCTAGGTCAACTATCAATCCTTGCTTACATACTATGCATCCCAATAAAATACCATAAGGAACACAGAAGACACATTTCTTCAATTTCAAGGGAATCTGATACAATCTACACTTTGCGAACATCATTCTTAAGTTCGCATGATGGTTCTTCAAAAGGTCATATACTGTCCAGACATCAAAGTAAACTTCTAAGAATTTATGAATATAATCCTTAAATGCAGCTACAACCACTCTTGAAAAAATAACAAGTGCATTCTTCAATCCAAAAGGCATAACAGTGTACTGATATAATCCCCATTCAGTAGAAAATGTAGTCTTGTGTCTATCTTCTGTAGCAATTCTGATATGATGATAGCCAGAAAATCCATTGGTGAAAGAGTATGCCTCCTGTCCACCTACATTCGTCTGTGAATGGAGTAGGAAATGGTTCATGCAGAGATGCATCATTCAGTTTTCTAAGGTCCACACAAATTCTGATTTCACCCTTAGCTTTCTTGTCTTGAATTACCATGGGACTTATCCATTTTGATTCTTCTACTAGCTTGGATAGTTAATCTATGGGATGACCCAGGTTTGGAGAAGTTTTATTGTAGACCCAATCAAATCCCCTTCACTGGCCCTTTCGACATCAACCTGCGAACAAGCTGAAGTCTCACCCAAAGCAAAGATGGGTGGTTACATAATCATGTTTTTGTAACCTTGGTGATGCACAGATGTGTTATGCAAGCTTGTAATGCTTCCTTGCTTCTCATTTACTTAATTCAACATTACCAACATGTAACTATGGACTTCACAGTTACCAACAACCTACAGACTTTGCTAAATCACTGTTATTGCTACTCTTATTACACATTCATCATACTTAACATGACTTCGCAACATTCATACACATGTTTTTCTCTTAATTAACATATGATTCTCATTCACATACATATGAAATTAAATACATAAGCATAATCATAACATGAACAAAAAAATATCATAGAGTCATACACACAACATAGAGATTTACGTGGTTCACCCCCCAGATGGGAGCTACGTCCATGGTAACTATTCTTATATTACTTGGAAGGGGTAACAGTTCCAGTCCACACACTTAACTGCTGAATCCTCTCTATAATAGATTTATGTGCACTCAGCTGCAAAATCATTTTCTCTCTTAGATCTCTCTTAGTCTAGATCTAGCAATATCTCCTATAATCTATCAAAATCTAACCCTTCCTTATACAAAATTGCCCTTTATATAGATGTGCCCAAAGGTAACATGTTACAATAATTATGGGGAAACCCCCATAGTACCCTTAAACCCAAAATAACATGGTTCTCATGTTGACCATGCTTTGCCTTAAATTCACTGGAGCTCTGATGTCCTTTTGTGCCGCTTCTTCTGACTCTGACGCTTCTTCTAACAGTCGCATTTCGAATCGCGTGACTTTGACTCTACAGTGGCACGTTCTTTGCACCATTCCGCCTCTTTACTCTCTGCTTATGTAGTTGTCAGTTCGCCGCTTCATCCATAACTACTCCAACTACCTCTGGTCATCCTTATTACTTCATCTTTACTAAGGGGGCAGGTCCTTTCCTATCAACTCTGCTTCACTCCATACCCTACTCCCGGGAATTGCGGAGTTGCTTCTCCCAAAACTTGGTCAATGTTAGTCCTTGCCTAACTTGTACCTCTGTCATCAAAACTTCCTGTGCTTGGGCTACACCCAACAATGGGGTTGTTTCAGTATCAAATATTTTGATGACATCATGTCAATATGGAACTCAAGTATGTGAGATTTCCAATTCAAGAATTGGATAAATCTGTGAAGGGTTACATAGTTTGTTCTTTTGGGTTTATCAAAGGAGATGTAGCTCTCACTGAAGAACCATTGGATACAATCAACGGTGTTGTCCTTATTAAAAAATACTAGTCTTCTGCATTTCAAGAGGCCGCTTTGAAGACAAGAAGGGATGCAATGGAATATAGATAGATGTTCAATAGTCTGGAATAATTTTGGATCAAATAAACTACATATCATTTGGATTATGAGTATGCATGTAGGGATTTCTATCCAATAGTTTAAGGGAAATTTTGGATCTGGAAGTTCGTCATCATACCTTTATGAGAATTACAATACATTGCAAGTGCTAATGGCATCGAATGATGCAGGGAATCTTGGATTACAACTAGGAGGCTATATCGTATGGTGGAATAGGAAGCAACTTGAAGGAGTCTTACTAATCCAAGAACTGTTTTCAAATGAGTAGGTTTTGAAGGATGTAAGTTATGTTTTTTTTTGTCTAGTCAATGTGTTTTTTTTTTCAATTAATTTTGTTTTTAATAATGTAAGCCTTAAGAGGGGGCATTGAAATGTAAGGCATACACATTTTCTTTCAGTTAATTTTTTTTTCAATAATGTAAGCCTTAAGAGGGGGTGTTGGAATGTAAGGCATACATCTGTAATAAGTTCGGGTTGTTATTAGTAATTAAGCTTAACAGGTGTTTGTTGGATGATAGTTGAGAGAATCTCTCAACCACTTCCTTCTAAATTTATAATAGGTTATATATAATAACAAACTTTGCACTCTATATAATAGAGTTCTAGTGTATTGTAATGTGTGCTAGTGATTTTCATAATATCATGTGTGTGAAATTTTGTGTGGATTTGTGCACCATTAGTTATGCATATTCAATTTTGTTGGTTGTTATGTGATTTCCTATCATTAGCAATGCAATGCCCCCAAAGAATCTAACTACTCAACAAGAAACTATTGTAAATATATTGAAGAAAGGACACATTGAACTCACATATGGACACAAATTCCACACACTTGATATTATATGAAATTGGTATATTTACACTATGTTGGAATTCTAATATATAGAGTTCACTATTTGTCATCAACTATAACTTATTCCTAGTTTTGAGGAAGAGGTTGAGGTAATATCTAACTGTACTCCAATGACTTCTATTTATAGATAAGAAGTGGTTGAGACATTCTCTCCACCAAAATCTAACAAAAAGCATGACATCTATTTGTTGATGTATATGTAACTTCGGAATGTATTTCACATATATGTATATTGTATTCCTATATAGATGGTATTATTCCTCTATAAGGAAGTGTCATCATTTATATTGTAAGTGTCGTAACTTATACTTGATGGGTTATTAGACCACCTTGTTTGGGGTCGGCCCTGTATAAGTCATGTGGGTCAAAGGGTTATTAGACCACCCTATTGGGGGTCGGCCATGTGGGTCAAAGGGTTATTAGACCACCCTATTGGGGGTCGGCCCAGTCAGCATTATGTTATGTGGTTAAGTTCGAGCCTACATGAGTTAGGTAAAAAGGCAAGTCAAGTCAAGTATAAATAGAGTGCGGGAGGCACTCTATTTACTCACTCACTTCTCACTCATGCACTCAAGGAGGAGTGGCACACTTATGGAGGAGGAGGATCTGCTGCTAGGTTATGTCTATCTCTCATGGTTGGTTGTATCATTGCTCTATCTATCTCTGAGGAAGTTATTGGGGTTTTTCACCTTTATGGTTTTCCCCAAGTAAATCTTTGTGTCTCTTGTGTGCTTGCATTATTGTCTCCATGATTGATATGTTGTAGATATGATGTACATGTTGTTCTCTCAGTTAAGATCCTAGATCAGATTGAAGTAAATTCTGAAAATTTAACATGGTATCAGAGCTAGCCTGAAAGAAGGCATGATATGGCATGTATGACACTTGTTGCACTTACGATGCTAGGGCTTGATATAGCAAAAACCAGTCATCGTAGAACTTTTGCTATAAATCCGTTTTGGAGAATTTTTCGGATCTGAAATTGTTACAAGACAAATCTTAAATCTCCAGGTACCTTGTGTCCAAAGGACAACCTCTAATTCGTTGTACTTTGTGATTTATGATCTGTACAATATAGGGTTTCTGCCTCTTCCAGATCTGAGTCAAAATCAGGTGACCTTGGGAAAAAGGTCATAACCTGGGCTAGGAAGCGCCAAATGCAATTTCATAAAAAATGACAGGTAGTACACAGACTGTACTATCTCAGGAAACGTTTTCAGAGGCCGAAGTTGAACCAGTGACATGTGGTACGCCGTACAAGTTCGCTCTCCTGTATTATCCCATAAACAGGTCACGTTGCGACACTTAGCATAACTCTCTCTCAGAGAGTCCAATTGAGGTCAGACCTGTCAGGATGGAAATATAACTGGCCGCGCTATCTCAAAAAACGTTTTTAGAGGACGAAGTTCAAACAGTGACACGTGGCACGCCGTACAAGTTCGCTCTCTTGTTTTATCCCAAAACAGGTCATGTTGCAACATTTGACATAACTCTCTCTCAGAGAATCCAATTGAGGTCAGACCTGTCAGGATGGAAAGATAACAGGTCAGGCTATCTCAGGAAACTTTTTCATATCCTGTGGATTGAAAAGTTTGGTGTTACACCAGAAACAATCAGGTACATATTTCTGTCAAAACAGAATTATTTTTGAGTACCTTCATTCATGGCTTCCGGAATTTAGGGCTTTGGAGAAAGTTGGAATTTTTGTAATCGGAGACCACAGCTGGATGCTACTCATCAAAATAGAAATTTAGATACCAAGATCAGAATTTTTGGTTGGGTAGAAGGCCGGGCTTGATCAAACCCTAGTTCGGGACTTTGATCAGAAAAGTGGAAAATTAGGGCTTCTGTAAAAATGGGAATTTTTGAAATCTGTGACCACGGCTGTAAGCTCCTCAGAAAAATAGAAGCTTAGAGCTTTGGTTCAAACCTTTTGATTGGGCAGAATAGTGGGCTTCATCAAACCCCAGTTCAGGGTCACGTCCAGTGAATCCAGAAGTTTCAAAGGCAAAATTGAGGAGTGAAACTTTGCGGTTTTCAAATTCTGAATATACAAGTTTTATCAGCTCATCAAGGCGCATATTTCTATCCTTTCAGAAGTTTGAAATTCAAAGTTTGAATTTTTGGGGTTTCTCTGACAAACCCTTATCCAGCTCCAGGTCCAGTTCTTGCAAATCAAGTGGATAGGGTTAATCCTAGAAGAAGATGGATTGGTCACCTGCATAAGTGAAGGACTTCTTGTTTCAGAGGGAGAAGAGGCTAAGGCTTTACATAAGGAGATTACAAGTGATCTCGACAGGTATGACTCATCGAGGTATGTTTTGAGATTTGTTCATGATTAAGTTTATGGTATGTTTGTCTTCATGTTATTACGGTTAGTACAATCTTGATTTTAGATTTGTTGTATCACCTTAACAAAATTATGAATGCATGATAGAAGATATTCATTGGTTAGGGTGTTGACACTTATGATTGTACTAATGTATTATGGTGTTGTATGAGGTTTATGTTGTCTACTAACATGAAAGGTACACCAAGAAAGACAAATCATGTTCCAGTTCAAGAACATATGATCATGATGACATGAGGACAAAGACTCATCCATTTTCATGGATCTCATAGAAGATCCATTTACGAGGTATGTATAACTTGGTTTTATAATGGCTAACCTATGAGATATATAGGTTACTAGCACAAGTCATTGAAGAAGAACAAGAAGACATCATGTGAGTATGTTAGACATAACTAACTAGCATGCTAATCCAGGTATGTTTTTCCTATATCAAGATAGAATCCTACCTTGGGTTAGGATCTTATACTGTTGTTGATAATGATTATTCATGAAGTCATAGGTTTGAATAATCATGGTTGTATGCATATTATGTTTCTTACCATAATTGATGATATGACTAACCAGAAGAATCATGAAGGTATAGGTTCGAATAATCACAGGTTTTATGCATATTATATCTCTTATCTTGATTGATGATTCAACTAACCCGAAGAGTCATAGGTTTGAGTAATTACAGGTTTAGACATGTTATGTTTCTTATGATTTGACTAACCATAAGAATCCTACATAAACCTTGAATGCTAATGCTTATTATTTTCTGTTTGAAATGATCATGACTATACATGCTTGAGATTATTGTGTTTTAATAGTATACTAATGAATGTATGATTTTATATGAGATCACAAGGATAACACAATCATGATACTAATAAGCATGCATAGGAACCAAGGATGAATATGAGTTCAAGAACAGGTAATCCAGGAAGCAAAGATCAAGAGGGAGTACACTCCAGTTGTTCCGGCAAGAAATCAAAGGAACACACTTCAGTAGTTTCTACAAGGATGCAGATATTCAGAGGGAGTTGACCATCTTTCCTCAACAGAAAGGTGTAGAAGAAGCTACTTCAGATTAGGACTCCAACAGCTCCTGTAAGGAAGCAAAGACTCAAAGGGAGTCCACCCAACGAACAAACAAAGATAAGTATTTTAATTTCTTGCATATTTGTTTGTTTAAATAAAATTGTTCAATGATGTATATGCTCATGTTCCTAGACTTAGGATATGTATTGTGCATATTAGAATAGTTGCATTGATGAACAGTATACTACTAAAATACATGGGTAAGTGGCCTATGGCACTGTACAACATTCCATTGCTACTTATCTAGAATGAAACCTCTTTGCTGACATGTTGGGAGTTGAGCACACTCTGAACAATGTTCTGGTAGAGATTGGAAGGCATCTAGAAAGTTACGGAATATGGATAAATGTTGTATTGAAGCATTGGATAAGATAATTGCATGACTGTATGACATATTTCTTTATGTGTAAGAATTTGTTCTAAAAATTATGAGATGTCTCTAATCATGCAATTTAACCTGTTTTGTAGGAAAGACCGTATATCTTCACCTACAAAAGGACTACAACATTTGTTCCAGCAACAAAGATATTTATTAAAGATATTGAAGATTTTGAAGTTCCCAGGATCTGGGATGAAGAAATGGAATGCCATGATCCGTCGATCATGAAGAATGATGTTTGGGATGTAGTCCCAAGACGTGAAGGGAAGTTTGTTATGACTTCCAAATGGAACTATCAGATCAAGCATGTTGCAGATGGCAGCATTGAGAAATATAAAAATGATGAATTAGAAGATACACCAGATACTACTTGGTATGGTAGGATAGACAGCTTTCTATCCAGTTTGGTCTTTACCAAGAGTTAAGCGGGTTCCAACCTTTTCTACAAGGTTGAGGAAGGCAATCCAGTGATACTACTTTTGTATGAGGGTAACCTGTTTGTTACAAGTGAAGATAGATTGATTGTCGACTCGCAGCGGAAGCTTGCTGCCAAGTTCGAGATGAAGAACTTGGGGTTGATGCACTATTTGTTTTTGGCATGGAGGTGTGGCAGAGTGATGGAATCTTCCTTGGACAAGGGAAGTATGCAGTAGAGATCCTGAAGAGGTTCAGGATGATGGACTACAAGGCCATGGCGACACCTATGGCATCAAATCTGAAGCTTCTATGTGATGCTTCATCTGAGCCAGTTGATGTCTCTATGTATCGTCAGATGATTGGGTCCTTGATGTACCTGACGAACACAAGACCAGACATTTGCTTTGCTGTGAACACATTGAGCCAGTTCCTGATGGATTCGAGGAGTGTTCACCTGGTTGCTGTAAAGCATGTTCTGAGGTACCTGAAGGGTACAGTGGATTATGGGCTCAAGTATGAGGTGAATCAAAAGTTTAACCTGCAGGGTTATGTTGATTCAGATTGGGCTGGCAGTGCTGCAGATAGGAAGAGCACATCCGGGTGTTGCTTCAGTATGGGATCAAGTGTGATCTCTTGGTTTAGCAGGAAGCAGTCCTGCGTAGCACTGAGTATAGCTGAGGTAGAGTATGTTGCATCCTGTTCAGCTAGTTGTGAGGCAGTATGGCTACGGAAGCTACTGTCTGAGCTATTTGATCTCCCGTTGGAGGCTACTGGTATCTTCTGTGATAACCAGAATTGTGTGAAGCTGTCCGAGAACCCAGTGTTTCATGATTGGTCGAAACACATAGAGATCAAATATCACTATATCAGGGATATGGTGCAGAGAGGAGCTGTGAAGCTCCTATATGTTGCGACAGATGAGCAGATTGCAGATGTGCTGACGAAGCCACTAGCCAGGGTGAAGTTCGAGTACTTCAGAGAGAGGCTTGGCGTTCTTCAGATCGAGGACACTTCGAGGAAGAAGTGATGGACACATTTGCTGAAGCCATTCCAAGCATGTTGGAAGGAGGATCCTTCACATGGCTGTAGATGTAAGCGCTTGATGATGAGCATCAGGATGATGTTTTGGTTTCTGCTTGGATATGATCAGTTGGATCATTTATATGTATATGTATGTATGCTGGATATGATCGGTTGGATCATGTGTATGTATTTTGTATATGCATCATGTTGGATGCTGGATATGATCAGTTGGATCATTTATGTATGTATGCATCATGTTGGATGTTGGATATGATCAGTTGGATCATTTATGTATGTACGCATAATGTTGGATGCTGATGGATACATTGTGTGGATCATGTATCTTTGTATGATCAGGTAGATCATGTATGCTGATGGATACATTGTGTGGATCATGTATCTTTGTATGATCAGATAGATCATGTATGCTGATGGATACATTGTGTGGATCATGTATCTATGTATGTATCAGGTGGATACTTGGTGTGCATCAGATGGATGCATTGTATGATCAGGATGATCGTGGATGACGAGCTTCTCCAGATGACATGCAGCAGGATGTTGCAGTGATGATGATCAGGATGATCATGTGTACATCAGGATGATGTTTGATAAGTATCAGATGATACTTTATGGCCGTGGATCAAGTTGTGCAGGAAAGCATGTAATTTGTGCCCTGGGAAATTTGCAGATGGTCTTTCGAGGTTTTTCCTATGGCATGTAATTCGGTGCCCTGGGACATCTGGCAAATGCTCTTGCGAGGTTTTGCTTGGGAGGACATGTAATTTGTGCCCTGGGAGATCTGCAGATAGTCTTTCGAGGTTTTTCCCATGGCATGTAATTCGGTGCCCTGGGATATCTGGCAGATGCTCTTGCGAGGTTTTGTCCTATGGCATGTAATTTGCTCTTGGGAGATCTGGACAGGATGAAAAAGGCCTCAGATGCTTCAGCCAGGTTTTGCCATGACCACATGTAATTTGCTCCTAGGAGATCTGGACAGGATGAAAAAGGCCTCAGATGCTTCAGCCAGGTTTTGTGGTGGACCACATGTAATGTGCTCCTGGGAGATCCGACAGGTAGAGCTGTGTGCTCGTAACAGCCTGGGATGATTCAACCAGGTTTTGTGGTGAGATCACATGTAATGTGCTCCTGGGAGATCCGACAGGTAGAGCCGCGTGCTCGTAATAGCCTGGGATGCTTCAGCCAGGTTTTGTGATGGGTCACATGTAATGTGCTCCTGGGAGATCCTACAGGTAGAGCTGTGTGCTCGTAATAGCCTGGGATGCTGCAGCCAGGTTTTGTGACGCACGTAATAAGTCTTGAGGATTCCACAGTATGGCCAGTGATGATGAAGACCTGCAGGTGGTGGGCCTACATCCAGTATGAAAAAGGACCGGCTATGTAGAACTTCCTATGACGAGTAGATTCAGATATTGATTGAGATAGCAGCAGCAATGACGATGATGATGACTCGATGACGATTATCCAGTGACGATGATCCAGAGAAGATGACTTGTGCTAAAAGAACTGTGCTGAGAAATACTTTCCTAGTTAAGAGGGAGTGTTGATGTATATGTAACTTCAGAATGTATTTCACATATATGTATATTGTATTCCTATAGAGATGGTATTATTCCTCTATAAGGAAGTGTCGTCATTTATATTGTAAGTGTCGTAACTTATACTTGATGGGTTATTAGACCACCTTGTTTGGGGTCGGCCCTGTATAAGTCATGTGGGTCAAAGGGTTATTAGACCACCCTATTGGGGGTCGGCCATGTGGGTCAAAGGGTTATTAGACCACCCTATTGGGGGTCGGCCCAGTCAGCATTATGTTATGTGGTTAAGTTCGAGCCTACATGAGTTAGGTAAAAAGGCAAGTCAAGTCAAGTATAAATAGAGTGCGGGAGGCACTCTATTTACTCACTCACTTCTCACTCATGCACTCAAGGAGGAGTGGCACACTTATGGAGGAGGAGGATCTGCTGCTAGGTTATGTCTATCTCTCATGGTTGGTTGTATCATTGCTCTATCTATCTCTAAGGAAGTTATTGGGGTTTTTCACCTTTATGGTTTTCCCCAAGTAAATCTTTGTGTCTCTTGTGTGCTTGCATTATTGTCTCCATGATTGATATGTTGTAGATATGTTGTACATGTTCTCTCAGTTAAGATCCTAGATCAGATTGAAGTAAATTCTGAAAATTTAACACTATTAACCTTAATTACTAATAACAACCTGAATTTATTACATATGTAATCCTTACATTCCAACACCCCCTCTGAAGGCTTACATGAAAATGAAATTAATTGAAAGAAAACACACACTAACAAAAACAACATAAATAACATTCTTTAGAAGCTACTTCTTTGAAAATAATTCTTGGACCAATAAGACTCCTTTAAGTTGCCCCCTATTCCATTGAAAGATATAGTTTTCCAGCTGTAATCCAAGTTCCCAACATCATTGGACACCATTAGCACTTACAATATCTCATAACCCTCGTAAAAGTATGATGTTGAACTTGAAGGGGATCAGGGATTGGTTCTACATGAGCTCCTCAACACAATATAAATTGTTTTTGGTAATGCCTATTGAGTACGGTGAACAAAAAAGTCATGAAGTGATTTGACAATATTTTAAATGCAATAGAAACATTAGTGAAAGCAGAGAATTGTCTCATATAAAGGAGCCATTTCTGTTATAAAATTCTCCCAAAAGTATCAGTAAAATGTTGCAATGCACCTTGATTTCAATTAATAATTAACGTCTAACATGAAATTTGAATTCAATATTGTAAAATCCAATGTTGTCGTTGGAAGAGCTTTCACATGTAGGCTCCTACATGTCAC
This sequence comes from Larix kaempferi, assembly GCA_027924585.1. Lineage (NCBI taxonomy): Eukaryota > Viridiplantae > Streptophyta > Pinopsida > Pinales > Pinaceae > Larix > Larix kaempferi. The sequence goes on along the minus strand of BSBM01000063.1, from coordinate 5,310,453 downwards.
GCCAGGCCATACAAACCCAACTCCAATTATTCAACCTTGTGACATATACAGGAACAAATCCCATTGATTTAACTTTAATTTTTATTATACCTAGGTTTCCATGTAAAGGGTTAAACATTGTTAATGGTAAGTTTTGCAATCTTTTCATGACAAGTTTCCCACTCTTCTCATCTCATTTAGGTTCCGGTTCAAATATTCAATGAAACATTACCTTGTTATGATCAAAATAAAAGGATAAGTATCATGTCTAGACATATCTGCTCCACTGCATTCTAAGAATATTCATGTAGAGAAAATTAACATTATACAACATCCCCTACAACCTTTTCCATCTATTTTCCACCAATTTGACTCCAAAATATTCATCTTTGAGTTTCTCAACTCCATGAAGGGGAAAGGATACATAGAACACCACCATGGTAGGGTTTTCAAATAAAATATTGTTTCCATTCCTTCTCGTCATCTTTTTTCTTACTCTCACTTGGAAAGGTAAGTAGTGGGAAAGATGGGTAAGAGTCGAGAGTATTTGTTTTTTATAATCCTGTTTTACGTGATTTTTTTTATACAAGGTTTCATTTTGTCATAAATTATGTCCAATTCTTTGTTAGGAAACGAGTGATACTATAAAGATTTTGAAGGGAGAAAATTACAATAAAATTACAAAATGAGAAATAACAAGATGACATAATCACATTTACAAGATACAAAATTTATGTGGTATAAAAATTCAAGCAAAACATTTAGGGGTGAGACATTGGTATTCGTATTGCTTAAAGGTAAATATTGCATATGCCACAACATGCTATAACATAATTATCTTTTACCTCAAATGGATACACAAATAGATATAATGTCTACAACATAACTATCTACCATTTCATGAACTACCATCATTTCATGAACCACCACTGTTACATGAACTACCCAGGTAAATATGGTTTACCATACAATTTCCATCGCGGGTAATTGTTGGACATCACAATTTCAATGATCTGCACCTTGACAACAATTTACTTGATACTTTTCCATAGCCCATTCATCACCATTTTTGTAAACCAAGAAAATCCAAACACGACCGCAACTTATTTAATAGTATTGGTTTTGTAAACATGTCTGACACAATTTTCTTGCATATGGAATTTCTCAAGAGCTACTCCACCTCCATCAATAACCTGTCTTACAAAATGGTATTTAATAACAATATGCTTTATGTTATTATGATAATTTGGATTGTTAGCCAAATGAATAACACATTGACTGTCATAGAATACATTCACATTGTCCTGCACTTTTCCAAACTCACCAAATAGACCCTTCAACCAATTTGCCTCCTTGCATGCATGTGAGGAAACTATATATTTTTATTAACTAGTTGAAGAAGCTGCAATTCTTTCTTGAAAATTTGACATCCAACAAATAGTTCATCCTGCAAGAGTAAAGACATAACCTGAATTAGGTCTCCTTTTTTCCAAATCATTTGCAAAATATAAATCAACATATCCACAAAATGAATTACTGCATCCATTATAGGTGATACAATAATCACTTGTGACTTTAAGATGATGAAGCACCCATTTCATTACTTCCCAATGCTCCCTACCTGGATTTTCCATGTTTCTACTCACAACATCAACTGCATGTGAAATATCTAGTTTTGTACATACCATTGCATACATTAATCTTCCTATTATGCTACCATATGCTACACGAGACATAAAATCTTTTTTCTTCTTTTTACTAGGTCATAAAATTGAAGAAATATTAAAATGGGAATCCAAAGGGATATTTATTGGTTTCACATCCACACACTAAAGTTGTGATAGCCATTCCATGTTTCTTGTCTATGTGTATTTCAATGCCCAAAATTTGTTGTGTTGCTCCTAGATCCTTCATATCAAATGTCTTGGCCAACTGAGCCTTCAACTTGCTGATCTCCACCATGCTTTTGTTTGCAACAAAAATATCACCAACATACAATACCAAGATAATGAATATGTCATTTTTCAAACTTTTGAAGGAAACGTTGTTGTTAGGGAAAGTTTCCTATAGCTTGTGTTATCACTCCAGGAAGCTCTCCTAGGTTGTATTTCAGAGATGCCTGGTAACTTAAAATTATCTTAAATGATGGGGTTTGTTTGGATCAAGTTGGATGACTGAGATCAAAACTCACACACTCAGAACACACATAGAGACGCTCAGGTAGACAAGGCTTTGACTACTGCTGTTCAGAGGGTTGATAAAAGATTAATGGGAGTGAATCCTTATCGTGTCAGTAGACTCATACACAGAAATATGTATATAAATGGCTAATCACAACAAATAAATAACATGTATGTTTAGTTCTCAATACAAAGACAGGATTACAGCTATCTGGCATAAACAAATGAACATGCACGAAATAAACCATCCGCTGCGAGTACAGGAATATAAGATAGAAAATATGAAAGCAAATAGTAAAAGAAGCTTGTCTTACTGAGAAGTCACTGAAAGTATGATAATACAAATATCAATAAGTCTCTCCAAAACCAAACCCCCGTTCTCCTTCAGTTCTAGGCTTTATAGCCATTACAAAGTTTTTCGGATCCCAAAAGATGGATTGAATATACTAAAAATAACATATAAGAACAGTTAATGAAAGATGTGACAGTACGTTATGATCAAAATAACTGATCCTTGTTGATACACATATGCTTGACAGCTGAGACGAGCCTCCGGGGGCTGGAGGACAAGTTTGAAACTGCTGTCTGCAAAAAAACCTGTAGGCGTCTTTTTCTAAAAATAGGCAGGAATATTCCACTATTAATTACGTTGGCGCCCTAAGTCTGGGACCAAAGGTGATCATGATGCACTTGAACGCTTATCAATCCCCTGGAAAATGCCTTCAAGATGCTAGGACCAACAAAAAAGGAGTTTGATGCCCAAAGATAGACCTTTGCATTTTTTGTGTTTTCGGTAGCTAACAAAATTGGGCTTGGAGGTGATAAGCAACCGAAAGCCTAGTATTCGGTGGTTAATGAAATAGATTGACGCTTTGCCTAAACCATCGAACTGCTTTAAAGTGCTGGAAACCTTTATCTCTTTTCGGTATCCGGGAGGGCACTGCCTGCATGTCGTAAACTGCCGAAACGGGATTCAGTAGCTAATGAACAACTCCTATGTTCGCCCAAGCTGCCGAAAGCGGTTGATGATCCATCCTGCAAAAAGTTTACAAAACTATGCTTCTGTCCCCTGCTACCTGGATTTTCCTTCCTCCTGGGCCAAAACCGGAGGGTCGGCAAAGTTGATTGCAGCTGCTGCTAAGGTCTCCAGGTCCGAATGTACCTTGGGCTGGGGACTTTGAGTTTTTTCCTTACCCTCCAAAGATTCGACCTTCCTCCTCAGCCTGATGTTTTCCCTGATCGGCCTAATGTTTCTTCCTCTCATTTTGCCATGTTTCCTGGTTAACCCCTGAAAAGAGACATACAACTCATTATATCTTTCGGTTAGCCTCTGATTCTTCTCCTTGATGACTCTTTGGAGTATCTCGCATTCATATGCCTGTTGGAGGGGTCGATTGATTTTCTGTGAGGCGGAACGCTTTGTTTGATGGATTAGTTCTTCGGCTACCTGCTGACCTTGCTCCTCCACAGTTGTAGGGGAGGGTAATTTTGCACGTTCGAATCCCTGCTCTTCCATGGGTGTAGGAGAAGGAAATTTAACATAGGTGGTCTCCTGTTCCATCACAAATGGAGCTGCTTCCTAGAGCTCCTGATCCGTCGCCACCTCTTGATTTCCTTCTTCGGCTTCTTGCAATTCATCCTCCTCAGAATCGGTGTAAGGGAGGTTTAAAAGGTCGGCATTATTGGAAGGGGTCTCTTCTGAAACAGCTCCCTCATTTTCAGTCTTATCTTTGAATGCTAATTTCCTTTTGGATTTCTTCGCCTTTGGGGCTGAGCAAAGGGGTTCGATTGTGATTGGGGATATAGCCATCCTTTTTCTTTTCCCACTTCTAGGGGTGGATGTTTTCTTTCCATCTTCCGGTTGAAATTCTGTCTCGAACCCACTCCAGAACAGGAAGCCCAGTTCATGCTTTTCCTCTACAATAACTCAGAGACCAAGAGTTTGATCAGACCATGGTGGTACAACCTGCCTGCAATTTTGGTGGGCTGGGATTTTACTTGATGTGCCATTTTGTTGAGACTCTTGTGGAGGTAGAAAGGGATATCTAAAGGGCTCTTGCAAGTGAAGTGATACAGTAATATAAAATGGTAAATTACCACCCTGTTATACATGCCCTCATAGGTTATATAGACCAGAATGGAATTCAATAAAAGCTGCCATTTATCCTCCAGATATGACATAGGAATGTCTTTTTTCCAAATCAGGTTCCTATGCTTCGGTTTCAGATATGATTGAAATTCAAAATCCTTTTTGACAGTGGTCTTAAACCAGCTCTCTCCGGTCGTTGGAAGCTCTGTCACCTGGGCTATAAGGGCCTCGTTCACCTGAAATTCTTCCTTGCCTATCACTGCCTTATCTCCGTCAAACGTGGGAAAATGCTTCGGCCACGTGTTGATGAGAGCCCTGTAGCTTTTTGCAAAAGATATAGCAGCTGACATTTTTGAAGAATTGACATACCTCGGGGTGTGCCTCCAAATAGCAGTTTTCGTTCAATTCCTTTCACAGGGCCGTGCCTCCTCCTTTCTTCCTTTGTAACCTGCTCATTGGCACCTGCTACTAAAATTAGGACTGAGGGAGAGACGGGAAAGAAAAGAGAAAATGAGTTCAATCGACGTGGTGAGGGTGAAAGACGAAAGGTGGTGTGGCTTTTCGGGGACTGACTCCGAGGGGTGTGAAAAGGTGGATAATCATGAGGGTGTAATGATTTCTACTGTGGCATGATTATACCAGAGGAACGAAAATTAAGAAATGCTGGTATGTGGATAGGAGAAGAGGTCCGTCTGGCCAGAGGTATGGCGGTTGTGTCTAGCCTCACCTTGGAGCAAATCGTGTTTTCGCTGAAGTGACCCTTTCAGCGGCTAAGCTATGATGGATTTCCTTTATTATGACCAAACCCTTGATTTTACGTGCCTGCCGATCAACACCAACTCCTTTTCGGCATCCGATAATCCTCCCTTGACCCCGTATGCCGCCGAAAAACAGTCTTAACTAGTGCTCTTTGCTTTCGGTGGCTGTAAACAACCCAACCTTTGGATGGTAAGCTACGAAAAGTATCCGCCCTTTTGGTGGCTAATGAGCACCATCGTGTTCGCCCAAACCCCTGAAACGGCCTCATGGATTGTGAAAATGACTTTGCTTTTCGGAAGCTACGGAAGGTTCTAAACTTGCACTGCGAACTACATAAAATATTTACCTTTCGGTGGCTAATGAACACCATCGTGTTCGCCCAAGCCACATAAAACTGGGCCACAACTCACGCTGTAATTTTTCCCTTTTGGTAGCTAGAGCGTGTTTTCTTTCACACAATAAGCTGCTGAAAATAGGGTTTTCGGTAGCTAATGAACCATTTCCAGGCCCGCCTAAGCTACCGAAACCTAAAGATTTCCTTTTGAAGGAGAGCTAGCTTTAAAAATTTATTTTAGACTTCGTTACCTTCTTCAACCTATCAAACCGGAACTTAAATACTTGGGAAAAACAAAAATTAAAGTCTTCCTATCACCTAGACACCATGACTAGTCTATGTTTATTGAGGAGATAACATCTGACTCCTACTTGGGGATGGAAACCTCCCAGTGAGGTTCCAAGAAAAGCAGACCAAATGCCTTTCCTAATAAACAAACAAAACTCTAACCCTAACTTCTAGTGTTCCATTGGGCATGGAGTTATTTGTAAATAAGACAAAAAAAACTGAAAACAAAATGATATTTACAGTGACCAGGCTGTGAAGCCTCAGACGAAGTAAAGTTTCAGGAAATGCCCATTGACCGGGCTTCCAAATATCTCTTGACCTTCCAGACTTTTCAGTTTGAAGGTATTGTTCTGCTTTGCTTGAGTTATCACGTAAGGACTTGTCCAGAGAGAATCAAACTTTCCGTGCTTGCCTTTGTCCTGCCTGGGGGCATCCCATTTGAACACCTAGTCTCCCACCTGAAAAGTGTCAATCTTGGCCTTCTTGTCAAAGGTGCCTTTTATTTTTTCCTGATGAGCTTCTGACCTTTCCACTAATTGTTCTCTGGTATGCTGCAATTCAACCAAATCGAGCATTCTTCTTACCATGGCATTTGGTTCATCCTGTTCCTCCTGAATGAATTTAGTCACTAGCAGGATTAACTGGACTGGGAAAATGGAATCAGTGCCATAAACCAATCTGAAAGGAGAGGTCCCTATAGATTTCTTATTTGTCACCCTGTCAGCCCAGAGAGCAAATTTTAGCTTTGAATCCCAACTCCTTTGATTTTCCTCCAATAGTTTTTTTATGATCCTGACTAGGATTTTATTGGAAGACTCAGCGAGGCCATTGCCTTGAGGATAGTAGGGAGCGGAGTGAACTAACTGAATGCCCATTATTTCTCACATATGGACTAACTCTTTATCTTTGAAAGCAGGTGCATTGTCAGTTACCAGCCTTTTCGGACAACCGAACCTGGTGAGGATGTTTTCATATAGAAATTTGATGATAACTTGATGGTTGGCATTTCTGGTGGGAATTGCATCTATCCATTTGGTGAAATAGTCAGTGGCTACCAAGATCCATCTGTGTTGGCCGCTGGATGAAGGATTGATCTCCCCTATGAAGTCAAGGCCCCATTGTTGGAAAGGACCATTTACCACAATAGGCTTCAAGGGGATGGATTTCAACTGTTGTTTTCCTGTGAATCTTTGGCATTTGTCACAAGTTTTCACGAAAGTGTATACATCAGAAAACAAACAAGGCCAATAGTACCCAGCCCTCAGAATCTCGTGGGCAGTATTTTTCCAGTAGTGATGCCCCCCACACATGCTTGAATGGAAGTGATGCATGACTTGACCTGATTCTTCTTTGTCCAAACACCTTAACAGAACTCTAGCGGGGTCTTTCAAGTACAACAGATTCCCACTTATGCACAATTTTGCAGTTTTAAGCTTGAGAGATCGTGCCTGAGTTGAACTAAGCCCGGGTGGAACTTATAAATTCTGTAGGAAATGAATGATACCCGAATACCACTCGCATGAGAGCAGATTTTCTGCCACCTGTTGGCTGTTACATTGTTCTGTTGCAGCTGCTTCTGTTGGTAAATTTTCAGAATTTGTTCCGATGAAATTAATGTCTAACAGTTTTCAATTCTCTTCAGCCATCAGTTTGTCTAGACCTTGGCCCTTTATTAACCTGGTGGGCTTCACCTCTATGTCAAATTCGATCAGCTTGGCGATCCATTTGGCCCTCTTACCATCAATGTCAGGCTGAGTTAGAACATCCTTCACAGAAGCTGAAGGGACATAGGCTATAACCTTTGCATGTAGGATATAAATTCAGAATGCTTTTAATGATTTAATTAGAGCATAGGCCTGTTTCTCTATGGGATCGTACTTCCATTCAGCATCCCTCAATGTTTTGCTGAAGAAAGCAATCGGATGATCGAGCCCCTCTTCATCTTTTTGCAGCAAGACCACTGCCACTATATCACGGGAGGCGAAAGAGAAAATGTAGAACTCCTTGGTGTAATCTGGACCAATCAAAGTGGGAGCCTCCATGATGGCCTGCTTGATGGCTTCGAAAGATTGTCTCGCACTTTCTGTCCATTTGGTTTCGGCTCCCTTTTTTAGCATGGAGGTTATGTGCTTTACCAGCTCAGAAAAAATTGGAATAAACCTCCTGACGAAATTTATCTTACCAAGGAAAGACTGGATATCCTTTTTTGACCTTGGCATAGATACCTTCTGAATCACTTCAATCCTAACTGGGTCAATCCTCACGCCCTGTGCTGAGACTATGTGGCCCGGGAGCTTTCCCTCCCCAAGACCAAACTGTGACTTCTTGGGATTCAAAGAAATTCCAAATTGTCTGCATTTCAGGAAGACCTCCCTTAGGTGTTGCAAGTGTAGCTCGTGACTGTTTGAGTATACTGTGATATCGTCGAGGTATATGAGGACAAACTTGTCCTTAATCCCCACAAACGCTATATCCATGGCCCTCTGAAAAGTGGCCCCGACATTCATCAATCCAAACGGCATCTTGGCGTACACGAAGGTACCCCAGGGAGTGGTAAAGGTTGTCTTCTCTTGATCATCAGGGTGCACAAAAATTTGATTATAGCCCGAGAAGCCATCTAGAAAAGACATGACCCTGGCTCCTGACACTCTTTGTAGTAAGTGCTCCTTCTTGGGAAGAGGGTAGTTATCTTTTTGGGAGCCCTTGTTTGGGTTCCTGAAATCGACACATAACCTGACTTCACCATTCTTCTTCCTTACTATAACCAAATTTGCGACCCATTTAGAATACCTCAGCGGGATTATGATCTTAGCATCAAGGAGCTTTTTTATTTCCCTCTCGATCACAGGTAACAGGAGAGGGTTGATAGGCCTTAGCTTCTGTTTAAAAGGGGTGGTTCCCTTTTCCAATGGAATTCTATGCTGAATGGTGTCTTCATCATAAGTTTTCAGGTCACTGTATTCCCATGCCAAGACATCTGCAAAATATTTTAATAGGTTGCAGTAATCTGACTACTGATCAGCTGTCAATTTAGTGGACAGATTTATGAATTTAGGGTGATCTTGGATGCTTATATTATGTTCACGGAAAGCTGGGTCTTTTTCCTCACTCATAGGTTTAAAGGGGATGTCATTATGGTCAAAAAGCCTTTCGAGAGGTACTAAGCGCCTAGGTATATGATTTCCTGGAAATTGGACAATGTCATGTTGGCCTATTTTCCCTTTCAATTTAGATTTCTGATTTTCTTCTATATTCAGGTTTTCTTGGTCAATATGCATATCAAAAAATTCATCAACCACTTGGAGAAATCTGCTAAGCTCATCATCATTCTCAAAAACTTTCTAGAATTTGACATTATCGGGTAGGGATGGCCTGTACCTGACTTGGATATCATAGTTCAACTTGGGAGGCATGGGATGAATGAATGTGATGGCAGAGACAACAAGGGAATTAGCCAGGTGGTTCATGGCCTGTGGGATATAAGAAATATCAAAAAACATGAAGGAATCTCTGAGTTTCTATACCTCATCTTTGTATGACTTCAGTCTAACGTTCTTTGCCTGATAATTTCCATTCACCTGCTGTATGATGAGTTCCGCGTCTCCAAATATTTTCAGGCACATGATTCCCATTTCTTTGGTAGCTTTGACTCCCAATAGAAAAGCCTCGTACTCTGCTATATTATTTGTAGTCTTGAACTCCAGTTTATAAGACAAATGGGTAACGTCCTTCAGAGGGGAGATCAAGACTACACCTGCACCTGCTGAAGCCTGGGTACTGGAACCATCAAAAAACATGTTCCACACAGCAGTGGTCACTTCCTCAGGTTGCTGACCAGTGGGATTCGTGAGTTGTAGAGGGGGTGACTGATCATCATCTATTTGTAGGATACATGCCCCAAAATATGTATCCACTGCGTAAATGGGGTGGTTTACAGAATTCTTCTCATTGCTGATGACATAAGCCAACCGATTTTCCCTATAGAGCCTTTTAGTTTCTCCTCCAAACATAAGAATGGTAGCATAAGTGAGATCCATCTGTAGGGTACCCCCTAGCTGCTTACTCCATGACTGGGACAATAGGATACCAAACTTTGGTGGGATGTCAGAAACCACTACATCCATTACCATACTTTTCGAAGGAAGCTGAGTCGGGTTTATGACAAGATCCTTTATGAGGCCCAGGCATCTAACATTTCTGGAATAAAAAGAGAAGAGATCATGGTAGAGATCATGGTAGGGTTCTGTGATGCTAAGCCCAAGTTCGTCCATCACAGCTTTAGGCATGAAGTTGTGAGAGGCTCCTGAGTCGAGTAAGCAATTGTGAAAATTTTTGTCATGGATGTTTAAGGATATATAAAAAGGTGGTCAGGACCCGTCATGTTCTTCAACCATAGGACCTAGGGTTACTGTAGGATTATCGTCTTGTAAATTCATAAAGTCAGCATCTACAGGTGCTTTTGGCTGGAGGGATTTCAGTATGGATGACTTGAAGGAATCGTTTTTCATCAGCTCGATTATTGGAAAAGGGATTTTTATTTTTTGAATCTCAGTTTCGAGATTGAAGGAGTAGGGCAACTTGTCAGGGATTCTTGTCTCTTGGGCTGGAGCTGTAAGTTGGCCAAGATCTAAGGCAGCTGGCTGAGATGGTTTTTGCTACTGTTTTGCAAGAGTAATAACCTGTTTTGTAGGAGCAGCAGGATGCTGTTTTGAAAGAGTGACAGACTGTTTTGCAGGAGCAGCAGGATGCTTCGTGGGGGTGGGAGTCTTCTTCCTTGGAGCAAGGTTTAAAGGTTTCTTAGTGACAGTCCTGGACCTCAAATCATAGCTCCTTTGATCATCAGCCTGATACAGCGATTCCTCAGTGATTTTTTCATTCATGAGGGATTCCTCATAATCAGATTGTGTCAGGAAGGCGAGGTCAACCTTATCCTCCATGCAGTTGACATTGTCTTCTCCTTCTGCTTCTCCCTGAATGAGTTCCTGTTCTTCTTCTAATACTACATGCTGGAAAGGGGCTCCGATCCTTTGTTCTTCAGCGGGATTCCTGTCTCTCTTGAGGGTCGGAACCTGTGGGCCATTTCTTATGTAAGGGGGGGCATTGGTGTTCCTAGGAACAAACTCATTCGGTCCTTTACTTCTCGCAGATGGCTGGCCTTGCAATTTCATCTTGGACATTTCAGAGGTAAGGCTATCCATTTTAGCCATTTTTTCCAGGTTAGTTCCTGACAAGGAGGAGGAATCTGGGGTCTGCCTTTTCTTGTCGATTTTCCATTTGAGGATCTCAGATGCAACCATGTCTGAATCAACTTTGAGTGCAACATCTTGCATGAGTAGTAAAGAGGCAGCTCTTCTTTCTCGGAGATGAAGACAAAAATCAGGGTCAAAAGCATTGGCGTAAATGATCCTGGCAGAGGTATCCATAGGTTTGATTTCAGCAGGGACTTTGCTAAACATTTTATTAAACCTCTTCATGAAAGCTGACACAGACTCGCCACTTTCTCTCTTCAAATTATCAAATTCTGTGAGATAATAAAGGTGGTCTCTTCTTTCCCCCCAATGTTTCAAAAACAATTCATCTAGGGCCTTGATGTCATCTATTGATCTAGCGGGTAGTCCTTTAAACCACTTTCTTTCCTGGCCATCCAAACTTTGTACAAACACCCTAGTCCATACATCTTCGTGCTCGATATTGATATTCTCAGCATAGCTATAAAATGCCTCCAAGTGCTCCTCAGCTGTAAAATCCCCCTCCCCGGTGAATTTAGGCATATACTTTTGGTAATCTTCGGTAGGCATAGCAGAAAGGGGATTAGACAAATTTAGAGGGGCATACCTAGCAAGGAGGATCTTCTCCATTTTGGTCAGAGGGACAGCCATGGTGGGTGTGGGTACTAAAAGGATGGCAAAAATCAATTTGGGTGTGGACGGTAGCTGAGGAGGTATAGGCAATGATGAAAGTGGGGGTTTTGATTCAGCAAAGTCGCCAAAAAATGGGGTGAAACAAATTGATTGCTATTCTGGACAATCGATTTTCTTATTGGACTGTGCAAGCAAAGAGGACAACCTTTGTTCACGCTGGTCTAAAAGGTCTTGAAAAATGTTTTCAATGGAAAGTACATTGGTGTAAACAAAGGGGTACTTCTCTTCTGGTTCAGTCAGTGAGGGTTGCAGGTAGGAGGAACAACCTTCTTCTTTAATGGATTCTAGGATTTCTTTTCCTAGGTCAGCTCGGGTAGCAGAATCAGGGTTAGGGACTTGGGCAGCAGAAACAGATGAGGATACTTGGGCCCATAAATCTTCTGCTCTACTTATAGTTTCTTGTGAACCAGTTGTTTCAGAAAATGGAGATTCAAAAGTGGTTTCATCTGATGAGACATAAGAAATACCTCTGGTAAGGCCTGATGTAGTTCTCCTTGTGGATCTGGAAATCTGTCTCTGCGTAGTCCTTCCTCTCCTTATAATTTGTTCGGGATCTGAAACAGGTGTCATTGGTGGCCTTTGAGGATTTGATCTGGTACTTGGTCTTCTCGAAGCCACTTCGTTCCAATGGAGTCACCAGATAGATAATTACAACTGAAATAATGCCCAGGCTTTGTTTATCATCAAAGCTGGAACTGTGTCGTCTCCCAGGGAAGCTACTGCTTCAATAATCTTTCCCCGGCAACGGCGCCAAAATGTTATCACTCCAGGAAGCTCTCCTAGGTTGTATTTCAGAGATGCCTGGTAACTTAAACTTATCTTAAATGATGGGGTTTGTTTGGATAAAGTTGGATGACGAAGATCAAAACTCACACACTCAGAACACACATAGAGACGCTCAGGTAGACAAGGCTTTGACTACTGCTGTTCAGAGGGTTGATAAAAGATTAATGGGAGTGAATCCTTATCATGTCAGCAGACTCATACACAGAAATATGTATATAAATGGATAATCACAACAAATAAATAACATGTATGTTCAGTTCTCAATACAAAGACAGGATTACAACTATTTGGCATAAACAAATGAACATGCACGAAATAAACCATCCACTGCGAGTACAGGAATATAAGACAGAAAATATGAAAGCAAATAGTAAAAGAAGCTTGTCTTACTGAGAAGTCACTGAAAGTATGAGAATACAAATATCAATAAGTCTCTCCAAAATCGAACCCCCATTCTCCTTCAGTTCTAGGATTTATAGCCATTACAAAGTTTTTCAGATCCCAAAAGATGGATCGAATATACTAAAAATAACATCTAAGAAAAGTTAATGAAAGATGTGGCAGCACGTTATGATCAAAATAAATGATCCTTGCTGATACACATACGCTTGATAGCTGAGACGAGCCTCTGGGGGCTGGAGGATGAGTTTGAAATTGCTGTCTGCAAAAAACCTGTAGGCGTCTTTTTCTAAAAATAGGCAGGAATATTCCACTGTTAATTTTGTTGGCGCCCTCAGTCTGGGACTAGAGGTGATCATGATGCACTTGAATGCTTATCAATCCCCTGGAAAATGCCTTTAAGATGCTAGGACCAACAAAAAAGGAGTTTGATGCCCAAAGATAGACCTTTGCGTTTTTTGTGTTTTCGGTAGCTAACAAAACTGGGCTTGGAGGTGATAAGCAAACGAAAGCCTGGTATTCGGTGGTTAATGAAATAGATTAACGCTTCGCCTAAACCACCGAACCGCTTTAAAGTGATGGAAACCTTTATCTCTTTTCGGTATCCGGGAGGGCGCTGCCTGCATGTCGTAAACCGCCGAAACGGGATTCGGTAGCTAATGAACAACTCCTATGTTCTCCCAAGCTACCGAAAGCGGTGGATGATCCAGCCTACAAAAAGTTTACAAAATTGTGCTTCTGTACCCTGCTACCTGGATTTTCCTTCCTCCTGGGCCAAAAATGGAGGGTCGACAAAGTTGATTGCAGTTGTTTCTAAGGTCTCCAGGTCCGAATGTACCTTGGGCTAGGGACTCTGATTTTTTTCCTTACCCTCCAAAGATTCGACCTTCCTCCTCAGCCTGATGTTTTCCTTGATCAACCTAATGTTTCTTCCTCTCATTTTGCCATGTTTCCTGGTTAACCCCTGAAAAGAGACATACAACTAATTATATCTTTCGGTCAACCTCTAATTCTTCTCCTTGATGAATCTCTCGAGTATCTCGCATTCATATGCCTACTGGAGGAGTCGATTGATTTTCTGTGAGGCAAAACGCTTTGTTTGATGGATTAGTTCTTCGGCTACCTGTTGACCTTGATCCTCCACAAGTGTAGGGGATGGTAATTTTGCACGTTCGAATCCCTGCTCTTCCACGGGTGTAGGAGAAGGCAATTTAACATAGGTGGTCTCCTGTTCCGTCACAGATGAAGCTGCTTCCTAGAGCTCCTGATCCGTCGCCACCTCTTCATTTCCTGCTTCGGTTTCTTGCAATTCATGCTCCTCGGAATCAGTGTAAGGGAGGTTTAAAAGGTTGGCATTCTTGGAAGGGATCTCTTATGAAACAACTCCCTCATCTTCAGTCTTATATTTGAATGGGAATTTCCTTTTGGCTTTATTCACCTTTGGGTCTAAGGAAAGGGGTTCGGTTGTGATTGGGGAGATAACCCTCCTTTTTCTTTTCCCACTTCTAGGGGTGGATGTTTTCTTTCCATCTTTCGGTTGCAATCCTATCTCGAACCCACTCCAAAACATGAAGAAATCCCAGTTCAAGCTTTTCCTCTGCAATAACTCAGAGACCAAGAGTTTGATCAGACCATGGTGGTACAACCTGCCTGCAATTTTGGTGGGCTGGGATTTTACTTGATGTGCCATTTTGGTGAGGCTCTTGTGGAGGTAGAAAGGGAGATTTAAAGGGCTCTTGCCACTGAAGTGATCCAGTAATCTAAAATGGTAAATTAGCACCCTGTTATACCTACCCTCACAGGTTATATAGACCAGAATGGACTTCAATAAAAGCTTCCATTTATCCTCTAGATATGACATAGGAATGTCTTTTTTCCAAACCAGGTTCCTATGCTCCGATGTCAGATATGATTGAAATTGAAAATCCTTTTTGACAGTGGTCTTAAACCATCTCTCTCCGGTCGTTGGAAGTTCTGTCACTTGGGCTATAAGGGCCTCGTTCACCTGGAATTCTTCCTTGCCTATCACCGCCTTATCTCCGTCAAACATGAGGGAAAATGCTTCGGCCACCTGTTGATGAGAGCCATGTAGCTTTTTGCAAAATATATAGCAGTCGGCATTTTTGAAGAATTGACATACCTCGGGGTGTGCCTCCAAATAGCAAATGTCGTTCAATTCCTTTCGCAGGGCTGCGCCTCCTCCTTTCTTCATTTGTAACCTGCTCGCTGGCGCCTTCTGCTAAAATCAGGACTGAGAGAGAGATAGGAAAGCAGAGAGAAAATGAGTTCAATCGACGTGGTGAGGGTTAAAGAGGAAAGGTGGTGTGGCTTTTCAGGGACTGACTCCGAGGGGTGTGAAAAGGTGGAAAATCATGAGGGCATAATGATGGCTACTGCGGCATGATTATACCAGAGGAGCAAAAATTAAGAAATGCTGGTATGTGGAGAGGAGAAGAGGTCCGTCTGGCCAGACGTATGGCAGTGGCGTCTGGCCTCACCTTGGAGCAAGTCGTGTTTTCGCTGAAGTGACCCTTTCGGCGGTTAAGCTATAATGGATTTCCTTTATTATGACCAAACCCCCGATTTGATGTGCCTGCCGATCAACACCAACTCCTTTTCGGTAGCCGATAATCCACCCTTGACCCCGTATGTCGCCGGAAAACGGTCTTAACCGGTGCTCTTTGCTTTCGGTGGCTGTAAACAATCCAACCTTTGGATGGTAGTCTACGAAAAGTATCTGCCCTTTCGGTGGCTAATGAACACCATCGTGTTCGCCCAAACCCCCGAAATGGCCTCATGGATTGAGAAAATGACTTTGCTTTTTAGCAGCTATAGAAGGTTCTAAACTTGCACTACCAACTGTAAAAAATATTTAACTTTCGGTGGCTAATGAACACCATCGTGTTCGCCCAAGCCACTGAAAAATGCCCCACAACTCACGCTGTAATTTTTCCCTTTTGGTAGTTGGAGCGTATTTTCTTTCACACAATAAGCTACCGAAAATAGGGTTTTCGGTATCTAATGAACCATTGCCAGGCCCGCCTAAGCTACCGAAACCTGAAAATTTCCTTTTGAAGGAGAGCTAGCTTTAAAAATTTATTTCAGACTTCGTTACCTTCTTCAACCTATCAGACCGGAACTTAAACACATGGGAAAAACAAAAATTAAAGACTTCCTATCACCTAGACACCATGACTAGTCTATGTTTATTGAGGAGATAACAGCTTGGTGATACTACCAACGTACTGGGGTGAAAGACAAACATCTAAAGTTCTGCAAGAAAAATTATTAAGAAAATGGTTTTAGGGTTTGAGAGAATTTCTACATTATTCAGAAGTTTGATCCAAGCCTCTCTTCTTTCTCTCCAATGCAACAACCTGCAAAAACATTCCAAAATACCTTCCTCAAACTAGTTTGACTACAAATAAAAGATTGACATTTATAAGAGAATAAAAAATCAAATTGTAATCAGATATGAAACATACATGAACAAAGGTATTTGGAAAGGGAAGAATGTCCAATATTTGTTAATAAATTAATCAAGTACATCAAATTACCTTCCTTCAAGCACAACACTTCATGAAACCAAGATTCAAGGTCTCCTTCTCCTCTCCTCCAAGGATCCCAACCTATGATCAAATGTGCTAGGATTTATAGACAACTAGGGAACAAGTGAGAGGGATGTGAGTCCCAATTCCTCCAACATAACATTACAATGGGATTTTGTCACTTTCAAGGTCCTCTCTCCCTCTCTTATATAGCAAAGAAAGAAGATAGGCTTGAGGAGGAAGTAGTTATAACCAAGGAGATGGTTCCAAAACCACCCAAACCACCAATTTTTCAAGAGAAGTTTTGGTTTCCAAAAATGTTCCTAAGCTTCCTACATATCAAAAGGGAAATGAATTAGGTAATTCCATCCTCCTAAAATCCCAAATGTTCTTTTGTGTGACTCACAGTAATCTCATGAAATGTCGTCATGTGACCAAAAGATGTAAGTGTCGTCACATACGAAGAAGTTCCAAATTTGGCTATAAAAGATGCCCCCTAATGTATTAGGTCAGAGGGTAAGATGATGGCTGAAATACATTATAAATAAGAAAGGTTTGGTCTTGGAGTCAGAGAAATCAGAGAAACCAAGAATCGTAGGCTTAAACGAAGTACCTGAAAGAAAGGAAAATGTCAAATAATCTCATCCCTGGGATAAATGTCAATGTCAAATGGTGAAACATGACCTCCAGGAGGATACAATGATGATCCATTACATATGTATAACTGATACATATATCATGGCCACTAGAATACAAGCGTGGATCCATGAGAAACATAAGTATGGACATAGCCACAGAAATACAAAGGTGGATCTATGTCAAAACTGGAGATCATATCCATAGTGAATAAACTAGATAAATTTCTCATCAAGAGCCAAAATGAATGTGTCTCGGTCTTGCGTAGCTTGGGAAATAAAAAAAGAAGATTATGCTATTATGGGCCTAAGGTCTTCAATCCAAACCATCTCAAGGTACAAATCCTAACCATGCGAATAAATGAGTTGATGTCGAACATGGAGGATACCGTTTGATTACCGACCATTGATGTAAACCGTTAACAAATGAGAAGGAAACCACCAATAATGAAAATGTGATCCAAGGTACCTAGTACATTCTTACAAGTGTGAATAAGGGGTCTTGAAGTCGAACACCTAAATAATCCATCGAGTAAGAGACATTGGTGTATTCACATAACTCAATGGAAAGGGAAATTGCCACTGATGACTGCAATCCCACTACAAGAAAAAAGGTCATTGATGAGGGTCATGCCTGTGACGGACCTTTAAGGGTTGTCACCAATGTCGTATATGATGGCGGTCCTTAAAACATCGTCATTATAAGTTACTTTTGAGATGGTCCTTTAAGGTTCGTCACCAAATCCATTTTCAGTGACAGTTTTGGTGAGGGTTGTTAAAGGCCCGTTGCTAATTCTCTCTTTGGTGACACTTCTAGTGACAATATTTTATTGGCCCTCACCAATACTCTTTTTGGTTACTTTTGGTGATTGTAGAAATTTTTTTGTCAACATTGATCATTCTAATGATTTTTTGATGATGCTATGTGACTGTCTCTATAGTTTTTGAAAAAAGATAGTGGTTCAAGACCACTGCTATGGATTCTTTTTCATTATGTGTCCAATGTCATAGTGGTTAGAGGAAATCAATTTCTTGATAAGTTAGTGTGTTAATGGTATTAGGTGCAATGTCACTTATTTTTGGGGGTTAATGTTAAGATTTAATATGCTAAGACAGAAAATATTAGCATTACATTCCATTTCACAATAATAGCATATACAGGATCACTGAAGAAACAACAAGCACAACATAAATACAAGAGACATAGATTTATCCTGGGAAACCCTCATGGGGTAGAAAACCCAGCAAAGCTTCCTCAATATAGATGACCAGCAATATACAAAGATGCAAACCAAAGACATGATCTTCTCCTCCTCCATAGCAGACCTCTCTCTCACAAGTGCGCTACATTTCAAGTGAGGGAAGTGTGTCAAATGAGGAGCTCACCTCCTCTATTTATACACATCTCCGACTTGTACAATATATTAACTAGGTCGGCCCCAACTTTACCATTGGGTTAAACACCCCACTACAATTGACTGGGCCGACCCCTCTAGGGTGGTCTAACAACCCTTTGACCCACATAACACATACAGGGCCGACCCCCACTAGGGAAGTCTAATAACCCAAGTTACCACATTCCGACGGAGGAATAAAAATCTCCGGATATACAATAAGATCTCCACGGACGAATGAAACATCTCCGGAATAATAAAGTACAAATATAATATTCTTTGAAGTTACAATATTTCAACAGTTAAGTGTATGGCAGGTCTATGAAGGCTTTCTGGCTGGAAGACAGTGGAACAACTCTACAGGAAGCCGATGCAAGGATGTTTAGGGCATGTCCGAAGGAAGGTAGGTAAGTTGTCAGGTTCTCAGTATCACTTATGTCCATGTGTTAAGTGTGACATTTATGAATATCACCTATTGCTTCCATTACTTTTATGTTCAATAATTTTCTACAATTCAATTTCCATTTTGCACCATCCAATCTATTCTCATGAGAACAAATGTGAATAACTTTTGAATTGTTTGTTAGGATTTCTTGAGAATATGAAGCTTATAAGTCTGTCTCCTACTTATTTTTTTTATAACTTGACAATTAGCTCAAAATTAATCTCACTTACTCTGTCAAAAATGATGTCAATGTTGGAGTTTTTGACAGCTTCGCTACATGTGACACTATCCATTCTTTGTTCATTAGACACTATACTTTTATTAGTTTCTTTCTCACTCATTTTTACAAGTAAATGCCTTCCATTTTGATAAACATAATAATTTCTGTCAAAATTATGTTTACCTATTGTGTCTTCAATTCTTTTCTTTGTTCCTTCAATTGTATCAGTAGTATGGGGGTATCATTTCCCTCAAGTAATGAGAATGACTTATTTGTCCTTTGAGTCAACATATGACTCAAGCCTCTTAGTTTTCTCACTAGAAAATTCCCTTTAGATGAAGTTCCACTAGTATGTGTAGGAACCATATTATTATGTAGGATTAACCATATTATTTAAGACATAATCAAGCCGGTTAATTCCAATAATGAACGAGACTAACTTGCTAACTAGCTACGCAAAGGTTCCCCTTCATGGATATCTTTTTAGAGGGAATATAGCCATTTAGGCCATGGAATTTTGAGACAATAACATGTCTGTGATGCCCTTAGATGTTATGGTTTGCATGCTTGCTACACTGATGCAACCAATGGTTTTTTATCCTTGGTTTGAGAGGATTGGGAAATCTTATTATACCATTGAAATTATTGGTCTTCAACAAGGAATTCCTAGTAAGTGTGTTTCATCAACTCATGTTGACTATGTCCCTACCCTTTGTACACACCGCTCATTGCTCCTACCAATTAAATGATCTAGTGAAGTGTTTGGATCATGTCAATGAAGGTGGATCACCGCCTTCGACGTCATGAGAAGTTTAATGAACCTTATCATTTAGAGGAAGGAGAATTCATAACAAGGTTACTATATGTGAATCTATGGTAGGATCATTAACAAGAAATTATCAGACGATACCCCTTTGTGGGATAGGGGATAGTTGCACGGCCCATGCAACCGGATTTGTTGTGGGTGGTGGTTCCTCACCATTCCATCCACACAATGCGGCTACCTTGGTCAATGGGTGTAGGAGGTTGGATCCCACTAATATGTGGGGTGGGAGACGACTACGACCCATGTGACTGGATTCATTGAGGGCATTGATGCCTCGTCGTTTCATTTGCACAATGTTGTTTCCTTGATCATGGATCATAGGAAATCGACTCTCTAATACAAGATCTCACATCCCCCTTTCTTCCACAATGCATAATCATCGAGGAGTGTTCAGTGGATGGGTGAAAACGCTATGCAATGCATTGGGTTGGACACCCTAGTCCTCCTTGTCACCCTCTCAGGATTCCATCGTGAAAGTTGGGTAGTTTTTTGGGTTCTTATCTGAAGCACCTTTCTGGGTGTATGTGGCATCTATCCAACAACTCTTAAATTTGCCCCTTAATTTCTTCATTTTCAAAGAATGAAGTCCTACATAAATCCTCGTTTGGAATAACAACTTTATCTCTCAGTTTGATTCCATGCATGTTCAATCAAATGGCTTGGATGCATTTGATGAGGTTCTCATAACAACTCATGATAATAGTACTATAATAGCTCATCCAACGTCTTTTATTAATTTGAACTCTCCTATCAAACTAGAAGCATGTTTTATGAGTTCCCATGGTCTTGGTGAAAGTTAAAAGGTGTTAATTTCTCTTCCTTTTGGGATCACAAAATGATCAAGGAAAACTATTATGAGGCATTGATTAGTTTATGAGCTTTAATGCCAAAAGTAGTGCTAAATATTAGATGGTTGGGTCTTTTTACCTCATCATCACAGATGCTTGGGATTTTCTAGTAGTTAGTGCTTTTTCTTTCATAGTTAGTAGAATGCATCTCAATACCATTTTTCCATGAAAAAATTCCTTAGGGAAACTCTTTAGGCACTCTCTCACATTTCATGAATGGCGCCAAGAGTAAATGTTGTTGATATACAACATGTATTCCTAACCCCGAGGGACGAAGGTGGATTTGACATTGTGACCTCTTTGGCTAATATGACTTCAGCATGCCAAGTTAAACCACTTGACCCAACCCTAGGGGATTTTTGCATTCCACTAACAAATGTGTGGACAAGTGAAAATAAATCCACACACATTTAGTGGAACTATCTTTATCTCTACTGTAATTGATTAATATGGAAAAATCCCTATTGCATTTTTGTAAGACACACATATTTGTTCTTGTTGAGCCAACCAATGAGTAGGGATCACAACATAAACCCAAAAATAGATTGCTTATTCACTATCTTATTCAAATTAAATATTAGTGAACCCAGAATATATATATATATATATATTCATTCACACAAATATTAGCATGTCTATATTCGCAATGAATCAACTCCAAATTCCCATTAAGTTTATGAAAATGTATGACAATGTATGGACAACGTGAAGTTGAGCAAAATATTCAAGCAACCAACTATTCAAGTATTCACAATCTCATGATATGGAATTAATTATCATCTAGTTAAGGGATACAAACGTTTTGTCTTCTAGTCTATTCATATTGTCTATATTGAACAAAGTACACAAATTCCCAAAGTGGAAGAGAGAAACAAGGAAGATGATTCGTCTTGAATATTGGCATTCCATGCACAATCTATTGAGCTCCTCAACTACATCAATATTTCATCTCTACAACAAGAATCACTGCACTATGTTATGAAATGCATATAACATGATTTAAATTTATGCTTATGCGACTAGGTCACAACACCACAAGTGCGTGACAAAGAATATCAGTATTTTTATAACACACCATTACTTGCCAAGTTTAATTTGCGCTAAATATTTACCATTGAAATGTGCATCGAGCACCAATACCTTTATACTAACATGCATATAAAACACAACAACCAAATCCACAAGTATGTGCTTAAAAAAATTCTTAATGAACCTCTCTCATCAATTTGATCAATTAATTACGGACTTAGTCAAACTCTCAACCCTTTCATTATCAACACTAAACCAAACAAATCCTTTTAAGACCATACCTTAAAAGGGATTAATTTACGCAATACCTTAAAGGTGTTGGTTAGGACCTTGTCGCCAAGTTAATCGAGGACCTATCCTTTCAAAAGAATATTTATGGGTTGGGTTGATAGATGAAGGACCAACCCTTGAAAGGGTTAATTGAGGACCTTACTGGGTGGCACCATTCATCATGAGATAGTTCATGAATGAATCGACAATTCCTTTAATAAGCTAAAAACCCTAATGCTAGAAATAAAAAGATATAAAAGGAAATAAATCACCTTAAATTCATTATTGTATATGATAAATATCCTTATTCTAAATATGATAGTTATGTCAAACCTCTAAGAGTGATTCAAATCTTGGAAGATGCTACACACAAAACTCCAATTTCCTACGAGATAACATTGGCTCAATCTTCCAAACTTCCGTTATTTTAGTTCACATGGAAAAACATGACCATCACACTAGAGGACACCTAAAGATCGTTAGGGATTCTTAGTACCAAATATACTTTCTCAGAGAAAAAGGTGGACAATGATGCACTTGGGATGCTCTACCAAGGCTAAGACTGACAAAACATATAGATAAATTTAGGGGCAATGTTAGACTCATGATTCACACTTACATGAGGGTTTTCAACCTAAAATAAGTTATCATTATGGTTGTAGGAGGGAGGATACTCCTTACAGAGTTCACAAGGGTACTTTTGATATTATATAAAAATTCACTAGTAGTGGAAGTAGAGTAGTAAGAGATGTATGACTAGGAAGTCTTTGTCTTAGCTCGAGTTTATGATGCGTTGATCACTATGAGATATATAGGACAAGGAGGAACAACCTACATTTCACTACTACAAGCATGGTTTTAGGAAATATTTATACCCTTGCAAATGCATTATCCCTTTATGTTAGGAGACAACAAGGACAAATTGCATGATGGGATAGTTGCATACCTAGTCATGATGAATAGAGTGAGAGAGGATCCATCTTGTAAAGAAGGAACCTTAGATAGTTCTTCACCTTCCATCTATCCAATAACCAATAGGGAGGTTTATTTTTAGTTTCATGCCCTCTTGGATGATATGTCTTCTTCTTGATTGTGTTCTCTCTTGACATGAAAAAAATAGATAGATTGTAATTCATATTTTGACTACATCATTCTCCAAATACCCCCCAATAGGTTCTAATTCCAAGAAGCGGTAGATATTTCTAGCTTGGATAAAACCAAGTTTGAGTCTCCAAAATTTTGAAGGTATCTAACACATTTCTCCAATACAAAAAAAATCAAGATTGTTGCAAGACTTAACTCTACTATGTTTTTCATATCAACACAAAATGTACATTAAAAATGATTTTGTATGAATTTGATAAGTGTAGAATTATTCCTACCCAACTAACACCTAGATTATCTCAGGAAGCACCACCAAAGAAACCAAAAGGATTTTCCTTTCCCACCACTAAATATAAAATTGCACATACATTCTCATGCTTCCTTACTTGACCATAGAAAATTGATGAACACCATCTTTGAATTCAAACCTTTCCTTGAAAACGTGTGGCATTCAATGCAACCAAATTTCCCAACAAATGAACATCAACAAGGAATGATGAAATTTCCTAACTTCTTCAATATCCAACTTGTTTTGCAAAGTCTCATCCATAAATTTTCCTTCCCATCTACATATTCCTTTGGTTAATTTCAAATATCATTCCATGTCCCCTTTACAAAGAGACATGATAGAAAAAAGTGTGTAGTAATTTCTTCAACTTCTTTATGGAGAGATACTGAAAGGTAGGATCGTGTCATGATCTATTTTGTAAATTATCCCAAGTTAAAAGTTTGTTATTCAAAATTAATTGAAGTAGGGTTCAACCTTACAAATATCCTTCATCTTCTAGATCGTGCTCCATTTCCAAGGCTCTATTTATTCGTTGCATACCTTATACCCCAAAGAAGCCTTGTACAAACCTTCTAATTTTGTTTGGGGTCCACACAAAAATGGATTTTTCTCTCTTATTTTGATCCAACATTCCAAAATGTGTTTTTTAGACTATCCATTCCTCTTTCCATACCCCAAACAAATACCCCCGCAACTCCAACTTCTCAACATATTTCCACCCCAAGTCCCACATTCCTCTCTACTCCCCATCAAACACGTTAGAAATGTGATGTATATTCCTTACATGTAGGGAATAAATTAGATTTTAAATCACTCTAAAAAGTCATGCCAAGTGACCTCTAATGACATGATATTCCTATGACTTCATTAAATCCTTATAGTATTAGTTGAATCCTCCTAGACAATTCTTAGTCGTATTTGTAATCCACTCCTCTATGATTGTTTGGGGTTTGTATTTTCTTTTCATAAAATATATTAATATTTCTATTAACAAATTTAAAAAAAATACAAAAAACAAAACAAATATAAGATAGAGAGTGAAAATAAATAAACAAAGGAAAAAATAGGGAAAAAAAACTGAGGAGAAAAAATGGGAAAATTAGAAAAGAGATCTAAGCGGGAAAAAAACTGAGCGGGGAAAATGGGAAAATTAGAAATGAAAAATAAATTAAAAGAGGACATTTTTTCAAAGGAAATCGCAATAGATATTTAGGGATTGCATTGGAGTCATTTAATCTGTGCTTGCTCAAATGGTATGCCTGCAGATTGATTGGGTCAGAGAGCGAATATGCCAACAGGGTTCTAATCTTCCAAGAGAGCGAGTCTGCTTCCAGAAAATCGGTGACTGGTAGGTTACGGTCGATGGCGGTCAATGGTGGCCTTCGCTGCATTCAGTAGGTGTAAATTCATGTTGGATTTTTATATTGTTCTTTATCTTTTCAAGGTAGACCCAGGTTTTGTGTCGTTCCGGGAACCAACAAAACCCCCTTTCATCGGCCCTTTCGGAAACAGTCTGCGAGTAGACTAAGGTCTCACCCAAGGAGAAGTTATGGGGAGGTTGTGGAATCAGGTTTCCAAAACCCGGTGATGCGTGGTTCAACTGGAGAGCAGCGCGCTATAGGACTCACGCTACGGACTGGGGGACTGCACAAAGTTCCACCTATTCCGTGGTTCACACTGATGTTGTCACGCATCCAAGGACTGCGCAGGCCAGAACGACCACTTACAACAGGACAACGCAACTGAAGACTGCGCTTCCTCCTCGGTAATTAACCAACTTCAATAGACTTTACTTAGATGCAAACCTATGCATTCAACATGTATCTTAAACTGTGACCTTGCAAACTTATACAATACGATCAACTACAATGCATTGTGCACTTCCAGTGCTACGCTTCAGGGAATCACACTATACAGACTTCGCTGAATTAAGTGTTACCCATTTACTTATGCATTCATCATGTTCAAAAATACTTCAACATTCAACATTCGCTCATAGGAGTTCAAATCCTAGCACATTATTCCTATCATTCATTCTTCTGGAAAATACACATGGAAGTAAAGATACAGATACTCATAAGCAAGAACTTAACCATTCATCAAAGAAAACACACATTCAGTCACACAACACAAGGATTTAACGTGGTTCACCCCTGGAATGGGAGCTACGTCCATAGGAACTATTGTTTTATTATCAATGGGAAGGATTCAACAGTTCCATCCTGCACACTCAGCTGCAGACTCTCTTCTCTCTCCAGTAGGTCTTTGTGTACACAGTTGCAGAGCCTCTTTACAACATTCTCTCAATAGAGATCAATATTCAACATCGAATATCATCCAAGATTATTAATTAACCCTTTCCCTTACAAAATTTTCCCTTATATAGATCATGCCCTAAGGTCACATTTGTTACAATCATGGTGGGCCAAAAACCCTAAGGTTACCCAAAACTGGTGCGGTTACCCCGCTAACCAGAACTATTAGGCTTATGATAGTGAATTCATCGTCATGGTCATCCTTCTACAGGTGGCCACGTCGCTTTCATCCCCTCTATCGAGCGCATGCCGATGGGTCACTTTCATCTCGTCATTCCTTCTCTAACGAATTCATGTACCCGGTTCACGTAGTGCTGCCTTTGCTCGTGTGACCGATCAGTTTCCTTCTTCGTCAATCCTTACCCGTCTCCTGGGAATCTCAAAGTATCTTAACCAAAATAGATCGCTGAACGATCTCACCGAAACATTTA
The DNA here is from genome assembly GCA_027924585.1 of Larix kaempferi. Classification (NCBI taxonomy): domain Eukaryota; kingdom Viridiplantae; phylum Streptophyta; class Pinopsida; order Pinales; family Pinaceae; genus Larix; species Larix kaempferi. Next base: position 5,284,364 of record BSBM01000063.1, on the reverse strand, counting down.
TTTCTTTTCGTCTAAAACCTTTCCATGCTAGATCTTCGCGGACTAGCACTTCATAGCACTGTATCTCCGCAACGCTGTAACTTCGCAGCGCTGGCTCTTCTACTTCACTATGCTGTGACTTCACAGCTCCCAAAACTCAATTGTCCAAAATTGTCTTAACGTGGGCCAGGCCCAACAGGCCCCTAACACTTACATGTGGCTCGTCCCCGAGCCACTTGCCATAGGTTCACTACGTTTCTCTTATTCTTGTTGATTTATCTTCGCAGCAAATTCTTGATAAGTTGCGGTTATCTTCACAACTGTGTCTTTAGCATCTTGCTCAACTGCATTGACAATTTCCAACACATCTGGTGTTAGGTCTTCCTGAGCCTGTTCTTGTACTGTTTTCTTTGACTCTTAGAGTTCTTGCAGTTTCTCTTCAATCTCTTGCAAGATAGCATGAGCTTTTTCCTGCAGGGGCTATGACTTTTCCCCAGTTTCAGCCTCCTTTTCTCTCAAAACTTGAAGCTCCCTTTTTAGTTCTTTGACTTTCACAAATCGTCGGAGTCTCTCTCTCGGTAGCAGGTTCTTCATCTCCGTTTTTAGAGAGTCTAAAGCTACTTGTTTTTCCTGTACGCTGTTATGAACCTGTAACAACTAAGGGTCCTCGTGTAGAGTAGTCCATACTCTAGTTTCTTCATCCATCAAGCTCTAACACTTAGTTATTTCACTGGATATGCTTTATGCGGCATCTTTCACTTCTACTACTCTAAGTTATGTTTGATCTAGTGGTGTCTTCGTTAGATTCTGTGCTTCCAAAGTGGAAATATTTTCTTTGTAATCAGTCTCCATGTCTCCCATTTCAGCCTTAAGATTGCTGACTACTGAGTTGATCTTAAGGATGGTATCTACGAGCTCTGGCTGCTCGTCGCACTCTGGTATATCTGTGCAAACCAAAGAAACAGTCTTCTCTATTCTTCTGCATTGCTCATGCGCACTTTCAATCTCTTTAGCCTTCTGCACACTCTCTTCCTGCAACTGCTTATAGTTTTCTTCGATATCCTGGTGTTAGCTAAAACTCACCATAATTCTGTCATGGATTTCCTCCACAACCTACAATTGCAGATTATGTAGGCCTTCTAGTGGTAACATGGCGATATCAATATCCACATGTGACAATATCTTTGTGCCTTCACTTAATTCGTTGCTTGGCAGAATTACACTGAGTGAGTCTATGCGGACGATGCGCGGTCGCGGTGCCATGGTTAGAGCCAAGGGAATTTTCTTCTGCTGATATGTGGCACCAGATCTTCCTTCTGAATCAGGATCGCGAACCAAGTCTTTCTGGACTTGTTCCATCTTCGCCATGATGCTTTGCAAGGTGGTCATATTTTCTTTTAGTCTCGCTTGAATCTCCTCATTTTTGTTGTCTTTTAGGGAAAGCACGTCGTCCATGTATGCACTTACCCTACCCGCGATGATATCATAATCATCATCATGAAATATTTCTTCCAAGGGGAGCTTTGTGGCTTTTTTCTTCTTTTTTGACCCTTTCTATGGTACCGATATTTCTGGATCCTTTCTCTTTTCTCCTAGTGTACTCTGAACTTCATTGGCTCCTTTATCTTGATCTTCGCCGGTTTCTTCAATGGCCTTTGTTGGGGTCTGAACACTTTCATCGGAATCACTATCGATGACCATTGGCCCTTCGAACTTCCATTCGTCTACCCAATCCTTCATGATCAAGTCAATACCTGCTTCATCTAGGTGATAATTCCCTACGAACCATTCTAGATTCTTTTTCTGCGCCTTCGCTGAAATATAAATGAAATGCATGTCAGCTTTAAAATTTAAAGTGCAGATATACTTTGTTGTTACCTCCTTTGAAATGCGTGGTGTGCGAACGATGACATTGCACAACTACTCGTAGTATGTGAGGAATACTTCATTTGAGGCGCGTTGTTGTTATGTCTTTAGAGTTTCCCAGAGATTTGCATATATGGGTCCTCGACAATCCTGGATGAAGGAGGAAAGACCGACGCAGTGCTTTGGTTCTTTCCATCCTACAAAGGCTATCAAAACCATCATCCAACTTAATGAAATGCTATACCATTGATCTGAGTGTTGCATAAATCATCCAAAAATTCGTTTAGCAGATACTAACACCAGTTAAACCTTTCTCCCTACATTGTCTTCACAGCGAGGTGAATTGATCCTGCCGGCACATCTGTTGGTCTTTCCTTCCACAAGAATTTTCCTCCAAGCAGTTGTACTACAAACCGTGTAGCATCATCTTTTAGGTATTCAATGATAAAACCTCGTTTTCCTTTGGGAATATGATATTCTTCCTTCATCTGCACAACGATCTCTTTATCTCTGGTTTTTCCTGCAAATTTTTTAGGGTCATCTCCCCGCTTACTTAGCCCGGTGATCCTATGGATCAAGTCTATGGTGAGATCAACATTCCTGTCCATCCACAGGTAGCCTTGGTGTGTGCGCTATATCAGTGTGTGCACAACCGCGTTGAGTTCGGGATTCCTGTCGAAGTGTGGGATGCGCAGCGGGTTCAGAAGGCCTAAGTCCATGACTTTGGAAATCCAACTCTGTGCTACCAACAGTGGATTATTCTTCACATCCATCTTTCGGCACATATATATGTCGGGTTGAAACTGAGGGTAGTTCAGCTCGTCAGCCTCCTTGAGTTGCTGCAGTAAATCAAAATCTTCAAATTTTCAATCGGAGAGATTTCCCAACAAATTCTCTCGTGATTTTACATGAATAGACATTGGAGGAAGCAGTATCTCATACTTTGCATTTCTGGCAATATTTACTGCTAGTGCATCTGGTGCGCACGGAGAAATGTATGTTGGTCTTAGGTATATCGACAACTTTGTGTCTGCTGGTGGGGCATCTGGTTTCTTAGGCCCTATTATCCTCAGCTTTGATGTTTCAACTATAGGTTCCTTTCCCTTGTGCTGCATTGTTGTAGGGTGGCGTGGTGAGGGGCGTGAACCTTGGCCTTTTTTTGTAACAGTCTTCTTGGCGGGGGTTCTCATCAACCCTTCAACTCTAGTTTGTTTAAAGACGTGTACCACTTCATCTAGAGTAGACTCTTCAGACATTCACTTATAGTGCAAATATGAGCTCAAGAAAGTCAATGAATTCTCTGTAGTAATTAGCTTGAAAATCCTGGTGACTGAATCACTATGCAAACTGCGGTATTTATAGGAACTGGATGCCTTACCCGCGCCCAAAGATGGCTAGATAAGCATTATTTGTCATGACCGTTGGAAAAATTACTCGAGGATCTTGGTCCTTTCCTTCATTAACTTCTTTAGAACGACTAATTTTGCGTTAAATGCTCAAGCAACATTGGAAAAATCACTGTATAATGGCTAGTTTTCAGCTCTAACGGCTATTTTGAGGTGTTGCATTGAATTGCGCGGACGGGTGTCGCCACTCCCAGCGTGGTGAACTACGCGGTTCCATCTTAGACTTTGCATTCTTCTCATTTCCTTTGAGCTGCGTAGCTGCATTTTGAAATTCTCAACTGCACGCTTCTACTTCTTTTTTTTTATAATCTGTGCAGTTTCACTTCTCGACTAGTGTTGTGCGGTAGATTCATCCTTTTCATCGAACTTCGCATATCGGACCAAAACTGTGTACAGAATCTATTCAATTTCTAGTGCCCAATTTCAACTTTACTTGACACTTAGAAATTTCCTTCTCTTCTGATCATTGAGGGCTCTACGAAGTAGGACTATCCCTATAGGGTTTTAGTCTACTTCCATTTATCAGACTAGGTATATTTTCTCCGGCTAATGTGGCTAACTGAACTGTGCCACCGTTAGTAACATGCATAACAGTATATGGGCCAAGCCAATGCATTTTAAACTTTCCTGGAAATTTCATGAACTTGCTATCATAAAGGAGGACAAGGTCTCCTACCTCGAATATTTTGTGCTTGATATGGTGATCATGCCATTCTTTTTCTCTTCCCTTCTGCACTTGCTGGTGAAATCCTGCTATGAAGCGATCCTCCTCCAATCCAACCAAGTTTAGAATCCTTTCTTGCAATGTCTCTTCGTCTTCCATGTCTGTGAATGCATCAATCCTTAATCTTGGTAAAATGTACTCCATAGGCATCACAGCTTCCTGTCCATAGACCAACCTAAAAGGTGTATGGCCTATCAGTTTCTTATAAGTTGTTTTGTGTGCCCATAATACAACTATAATGCGCAGATCCCAATCATCTATGTTTGTGTTGCATACTTTGGTCAGCGCATTCTCCAACACTTTGTTAAATGCTTCGACAGTTCCATTGGCTTGTGGATGGTACGGTGTACTCCTCTGATGATGTATCTGAAATTCTTCAGTTAGGGCATCAATGGTTATGTTCAGGAAATGCATTCCTTGATCACTCATTAAGAATTTTGGGCATCCAAATATCGTAAGTATATTCTCAAATATGAACTCCGTGGCAGTGACTACGCTACAGTCCTTCACTAGTTTAGATTCTTCCCATCTAGTGAGATAATCAGTCACGGTGATAATATATCTCGCACCAGTCCTCTTTCCCAGTGGGTTAATAGGTCCCACGAAATCATTGGCCCAATTGTCAAATGCTTGTAGTGTCAACTGCGGTCTTAATGGAATTCCATCTCTTCACGATGGATTTCCAGTCCTTTGGCACACATCGCAACTTTGGCAATGTTCTTTTGGATCTTTGTGGAGGGTAGGCCACATAGCCCTGCCCTTAATATCTTCCGCGCAGTATCTCTACCTGCTTAGCGACCTCCAGACACACCTGAATGTGCCTCAGCTAATATAAATGGATTCTCATGCTCTAACACGCATCAGTGCAGCACTTCATCTGGTCCTAACTTGTATAGTTGTCCTGCGAGGATAGTGAAGTCTGCTGCTCTGACTACCAGCTGATGCTTCTTCTGCTGAATAGTAAACTCTGTAGGTTCCAATCCTATAGTCAAGAATTCAACAATATCTTTGTAATAATCATATGCGATCTGTATGGAAAATAACTGCGCGTCAGGAAGATTGTCTTCAAGATTAGTTGGTTCTTCGCCTGACTCAATCTTTGAGAGATGGTCATCCTAGGTTCAGTCTTCCTAGTTTAACAATGATTTCAAAATCATACTCTTGAAAGAGTAGTAACCATCTTCATATTCTCCCCCTAACACTGGCTTATTGACCAAGTACTTCAAAGCTAAATGGTTAGTGTACATGGAGAAGTGCGCACACAACAAATAGTGTTTGAATTTCTGGAGTGCGTATACCATAGCTAGACCCTCACTTTCTGTGGTTGTGTAGTTCTTTTCGGCTGAAGACAACTTTCTGATTGAAAATGCAATGGGGTGATCAATGCCCCCTTCACCAAGTTGAGCGAGCACAATGCCCAATGCTATAGATGAAGCATCAACATGTACGTGAAACGGTTTATTCCAATCTGGAAAGACTAGGATAGGTGCAGTTACCATTTTCTCTTTTAATGTATCTAATCCTTTTTCGCATTCTTCATTCCATATGAACTATGATTCTTTCTTCAAAAGTTTCTCCATCTCCGTGGTTATTTGCGCATAACCCTTGATAGACTTTCTGTAGTATCATGTATGTCCCAGTGTTGTGCGAAGTTTCTTTACTAAGTTCGGTGCTGATAGATTTACAATGACTGCGATCTTCGCAGGATCAACCATCAGACCTTGCTTACACACAATGTGTCCCAATAGAATCCCATAGAGTACACAGAAAATGCATTTCTTCCAATTCAACGATATTTGATGTTGCCTGCACTTAGCTAACATCATTCTGAGGTTTTCATAATGGTTCTTCAGTAAACCAAATATAGTCCAATCATCAAAATAGGCTTCTAATAACTTATGGATGAAGTCCTTGAAGGCAACCACCACAACTCTGGAAAATATAGCAGGTGCATTCTTCAAACCAAATGGCATATCTGTATACTGATATGAGCTCCATTCAGTAGAAAACATAGTCTTATGTATGTCTGTTGAGTCGATTATAATCTGATGGTACCTAGAGAATCCATCAGTGAATGAGTAGGCCTCATTTCCTCCCACATTATCTAGTACTTCATCTGTAAATGGAGTAGGAAATGGGCCGTGTGATGAAGCATCATTCAGCTTCCTCAGGTCCACGCAGATTCTGATTTCTCCTTTTGTCTTCTTATCCTGGATAACCATAGGGCTTATCCATTCTGATTCTTTCACTGGCTCAATGATCCCTGCATAAAGCATCTTATCGAGCTCTGCCTTGACTCTTTATTTGTATCTGGGATTCAATCTATAAGGCCTCTGTTTGATGGGCTTCGCGCCGGGATTGAGAGGTATGTTCATGACTCCCAAGTTGCCCAAAATGACTTTCATTTCGGCGAACTTTGTTGGAAACAAATCCTGATATTCATGTAGATGGTCTGCGATCTGCACGACTATTTCATCATCCCAATAATCCCCAATAGATGCTAACTTTGGCTCTTCACTTGTGCCAATGTTGACTTTTCTTGTTTTAACAGGGCCTCTCATATCTGGAATTTCTAATGGAGGTCCTTCCACATCGCGCACTCCCTATGACTCAGGTATACTAATATTGCATGGATCCTCCTCATCGCTCTCCTGCTCATCTTCTTCATTTGCGGAGAGGTTATAACATTCAAGGCCATATTCTATATGTCTTTCCCATTCTGGTTGCTTGTTCCCAGTTTTTGGTCTGTCATTAAATGTCTTCTCGTTGATCACCGTGAATGCCTTGTTTGTACTTGGGCACTCGTCTTTGAATATCCTTTCTTTAATAGTCTGCAGAGCTTCATTTATGCTCGAGAAGTCATCTTCAAAACTCAAAGTTCTCTAGAATTTCGCAGTCATGATAGACCAATCTGTTGTTTCTCTGCGAAGCTCTGCGTCTGTATACCAGTTGTTTGGAATCTGCTCTAATGTGTGCACAAACAAATGAATCCATTCTGTCTGTGGCCTATTTATCTATTCTTTTGAACATATCTCTATGTGATCCCTTGGATTTGTTTGTCCATTATACTTAACCATTTTCAGCGCGGCTTTCTCTGTGAATCTGATTTGCATCATGTGCTTGCATTGTTCCCATGTGGTCAGAGTTTGCTTATGTGTGGCCCACCATCTGGCAGGTGTAGTGTGCAGTGCTATATCCAATGCTGGTATCCAATGTTGAGCTGAAACTGATACAATATACTCTTGCAAAAATGTATAGACATTAGTTAAGCCATCATAAGTGGGGATTGGACTTACCTCTGTTCCAATCTAGCGCAGTGATTTGGTGATTTACACGCATCTTCTTGCAAACACTTTATGCATTTGGATTTGACAATTCTCTAGTCCCGTGTTGGAGTCTGATATGCAAGAACTGTCGCAACTCCAACTAAGCATTCCATCAGCTGTAGGATTGATGTAGTCGGCGTGGTTTGCTATCATCTTATAGATGCGATCAAGGTCCTGTGCTCTACCTTCTTCTTGTGTCGATTCACTATATCTTGGTACTTGTAAAGGGTCTAAAGGTGCGATGACCCGGATATCTTCCCCTTCAAATATCATCTTCTTGCTCTTCATATTTATGATCGTGAGGTTATCCATCTCCCAGTCTATCCCCAATAATGTTGGATATGGGTTACTGTCGTCAATGATCTCAATAACCTCAAAGTATGTTGAACTTCTTACTCCATGAATGTCTACGAGTATATTGGAGAGTATTTCGAATGGAATAACTTTTTGTTGATTAGCTAATCTCAGCTGGATAGGTTACCATGATAAACTTGGTTTCCCCATCTGTTCCCATGTCTTCATAGTCAATACATTCACTTCATATCCCAAATCAAGGATGATCTAGTCCATTTCATAGTATCCAATTTGTGCATTTAGCCTCATTTCTCAGCTTGTTCTCGTATGTCTTTTTATCTAATGAACTGCGCTTTGAATAGTATTTGTGCAACTGTATTTTTCATAGTGGTTTAGTAAATTTTGCATTTCCACTAAAGCATCGTTGCTTTTTAGCAATTTCATGCAACTCCATAGGAACTGCGCAAAGGAAATACCTGTTCCTGCTGTGGTACTTGTTTGATCATACGCTGCTGGCATATCCTTCATATGCGTTGTTTCACTTCGCAATGGGATTCTTGGTGTCACAGGTGCTAGTTCTTTAAAGGTCTCCCTTGCTTCTGCGAAGACTTATTTGTTTCTTTCCAGGTTGAAAGCAGGTGCTTTCCCAGTTGATTTTCTTATCCAAACCCCTTCAGTAGGTATATGCTTAGCTTGGTGATCTCCATAAGTCGAGCCTTCTGGTTCTTTATCTCTTCCTATCGTAACTCCACTTCGCGTCACAACATTAATATTACAATTTATATTTCTTCTTTCAGCTGTGATCATCTGAACGTTTGGGTTCTTTGCTTCTTGTCTCCTTTCTTGCATCTTTGCTTGCACAACGGGGCATGCCTCAATGACATGATCAAAATATTTACAGTATCTACATGTAGTATAGGGATTGGTACAGTCTCTAGATAGATGACCAGGATGAGCGCAGTTATAATAGATCATCTAACCTCTTCCTCTTCCTGGGCCAGTATTTCTTCCTCTTCCTTGGAATCCACAATGGCCTCTATATGCTCCCTGGTCATACTGCGCATTATCATTATGCTGTGGTGTTTCTTCTTGAACTTTGTAAACATCATGCTTCCTTTCTATCATTAGTTCATATGCCCTACAGTTGGAATCATCATGTCCAACTGACTTACAGAATGTGCAATATAAATTCTTGGGTGTTCGCACATATTTCTGGATTAAGTAACAATCTTCAGGGCGATGTCCTATGCATCGATAGATTTCACACCACAGACCTTGCTGCTGATTTAGTGGATTTGGTGCTCCACTATCAAGGTATTCTTGAAACAGGGGGCAATGTTCCTTCGGGTTCCCTTCTCCCTTGCATCTTGTACACCAGACTTCTTCTCTAGTTTCTTTTCCCTTCTTAATGTCTTGTAATTGTAACATCAAGGTTGCTAGCTGATTCTGGATCTGGACCATGCCTTGGCTAGTCTCTCCTATCGGCGAAGCCTCTAGTTTCATTGTGATCTACAGGGATTCTGCCTGTGAAGCAAATTTATGTTGCATCAGCGGCAGTCTGATACGAGGAAACAACGCAAGTATGAACCACTCTTGGTGTTGTTGCAGTGCAATGTCAAAACTGACCTGATCTAACAATGTTTTGAACTTTTGGTCAAATTCCCATACTGTTTCATTAGTTTTTTGCTTAATCTCTTTTAATTATGTTATACATTGTGATTCAGACTTCGGTTTCTTGAATTCTCTTAAGAGGGAATCCTTGATATCCACTAGATTTCTATTTTGTCTAGCAGAATACTTCATAAACCAGTTCAACTCTATCCCTGAGTGTAGTGATGAGCTGCGCTATAGGACTTCAACGTGTCCACAGGGAACTCTGTCATGAAGCCCTCTAGGATACTATCAACCCAAAATTTGACTGCTCGCGCGAGTGGACTATCTACTGCTTTAAGCCTCTGAATGAGCTCTAGGGTCCACTCAGTAGGTACTCCTTCCTGGAAATAGTTCTTTTGCTCTGCGAGTCTTGATAACCACTCGTGCAACTTGTTTCCAAACGATGCAAAGAAAATTTCATAAATGTCCGCCCATAGGTATCTCTGCAACCACTCTACGTCAGAGAGACGCGGATGTCTATTCTCTTTTCTTGCAAAATCCATTTCTGTCTTGTCCACCTAGTTCCATATTTATGTTTTCTCTGGATTATAAATTTTCGGTGCTCATCACCAGTTCAAGTGCGACAATGAAACCATTTGTTAGCTCGTTATATTGTTCTTTAGATTTTCAAGGTAGACCCAGGTTCTGTATAGTTTAGGGAACCAACAAAATCCCTTTTCACCAGCCCTTTCGGCAACAGTCTACGAGCAGGCTGAGGTCTCACCCAAGGCGAAGTTATGGGGACGTTGGAGAATCAGGTTTCCACAACTGGGTAATGCGCAGTTCAACTAGAGAGCAACGCGCTACACAACTCACTCTGCGGATTGGGGGATTGCGCAAAGTTCCACCTACTCTGTGGTTCACACTGATGCTGTCGTGCATCCAAGGACTGCACAGGCCGGAATGCCCGCTTAACAACAGGATAGCGCAACTGAAGACTGCACTTCCTCCTCGGTAATTAACCAACTTCAATAGACTTTACTTAGATGCAAACCTATGCATTCAACATGTATCTTAAACTATGACCTTGCAAACTTATACAATACGATGAACTACAATGCACTGCGCACTTCCGGTGCCGCGCTTCAAGGAATCGCACTATACAGACTTCGTTGACTTAAGTGTTACCCATTTAATTATGATTCATCATGTTCAGAAATACTTCAGCATTCAACATTCACTCATAGGCGTTCAACTCCTAGCACATTATTCCTATCATTCATTCTCCTGGAAAATACATATGGAAGTAAAGATACAGATACTCATAAGCAAGAAATTAACCATTCATCAAAGTAAACACACATTCAGTCACACAACATAAGGATTTAACGTGGTTCACCCTCAGAATGGGAGCTACGTCCACAGGAACTGTTGTTATATTATCAATGGGAAGGGTTCAACAACTCCAGTCTGCGCACTCAACTGCAGACTCTCTTCTCTCTCCGGCAGGTCTCTGCGCACACAGCTGCAAAGCCTCTTTACAACAATCTCTGAACAGAGATCAATATTCAACATCGACTATCATCCAAGATTCACAATTAACCCTTTCCCTTACAAAATTTTCCCTTATATAGATCATGCCCTTAGGTCATGTCTGTTACAATCATTGTGGGCCAAAAACCGTAAAGTTACCCAAAACTGTTGCGGTTACCCTGCTAACCAGAACTGTTAGGCTTATGATAGCGACTTCACCACCATGTTCGTCCTTCTGCGTGTGTTCACATTGCTTTCAGTTCCTCTGTCAAACGCATGCTAAAGGGTCGCTTTCATCCCATCATTCCTTATCTAATGACTTCGTGCTCCCGATTCACGTAGTGCTTCCTTTGTCCATGCGACCGTTCACTTTCCTTCTTCACCACTCCTTACCCGCCTCTTGGGAATCTCGGAGTATCTTAACCAAAATAGATCACCGACCGATCTCACCAGAACTTCTATTGTTTTTCGTTCAAAACCTTTCCATGCTGGATCTTCGCAGAATGGCACTTCGCAGCACCATATCTCCACAGCGCTGTAACTTTGCAGCGCTGGCTCTTCTACTTCACCGATGCTTCATTGCGTCGTGACTTCGCAGCTCCCAAAACTGACTTGTCCAAAATTGTCTTAACTTGGGCTAGGCCCAACAGGCCCCTAACACTTACATGTGTCTTGTCTCAGCAACCGAACCATTTGTTGGCTCATTATATTGTTCTTTAGCTTTTCAAGGTAGACCCAAGTTCTGTGCGGTTTAGGGAACCAACAAAACCCCTTTTAACAGGCCCTTTCGGAAACATTATGCGAGCAAACTGAGGTCTCACTCGAGGCGAAGTTATGGGGAGGTTGCAGAACCAGGTTTCCACAACCAGTTGATGCGCGGTTCAAATGGAGAGCAGCGCGCTACAGGACTCACGCTGTGGACTAGGGGACTACATGAAGTTCCACCTACTCCGTGGTTCACATTGATGCTGTCGCGCATCCAAGTACTATGCGGGCCGGAACGACCGCTTAACAGTAGGACAACACAACTGAAGATTGCGCTTCCTCCTCGGTAATTAACCAACTTCAATAGACTTTACTTAGTGAAAACCTATGCATTCAACATGTATCTTAAACTGTGACCTTGCAAACTTATACAATACGATGAACTACAATGAACTGTGCACTTCTAGTGCTGTGCTTTAGGGAATCGCACGATACAGACTTCGCTGACTTAAGTGTTACCCATTTACTTATGCATTCATCATGTTCACATATACTTCAGTATTCAACATTCGCTCATAGGAGTTCAAATCTTAGCATATTATTCCTATCATTCATTCTTATGGAAAATACATATGGAAGTAAAGATACAAATACTCATAAGCAAGAACTTAACCATTCATCAAAGTAAACACACATTCAGTCACACAATACAAGGATTTAACGTGTTTCACCCCCGGAATGGGAGCTATGTCCAGAGGAATTGTTGTTATATTATCAATGGGAAGGGTTCAACAGTTCTAGTCTACGCACTCAGCTGCAGACTCTCTTCTCTCTCCAGAAGGTTTCTGTGCACATAGCTGCAGAGCCTCTTTACAAGAGTCTCTCAACATAGATCAATAATCAACATCGACTATCATCCAAGATTAATAATTAACCCTTTCCCTTACAAAATTTTTCCTTATATAGATAGTGCCCTTAGGTCACGTCTGTTACAATCATGGTGGGCCAAAAACCCTAAGGTTACCCAAAACTGGTGTGGTTACCCCGCTAACCAGAATTGTTAGACTTATGATAGCGACTTCATCGCCGTGGTCGTCCTTCTGCGCGTGGTCACATCGCTTTCAGCCCCTTTGTCGAGCGCATGCTGATGGGCCGCTTTCATCCCGCCGTTCCTTCTCTAATGACTTCGTGCACCCGGTTCACATAGTGTTGCCTTTGATCGTGCGACCGGTCACTTTCCCTCTTCGCCACTCCTTACCCGCCTCCTGGGAATCTCAGAGTATCTTAAACAAAATTGATCGCCGACCGATATCACCAGAACTTCTGTTGTTTTCCGTCCAAAACCTTGCCATGACGGATCTTCGCGGATTGGCACTTCACAGTGCTGTATCTCCGCAGTGTTGTAATTTCGTAGCGCTGGATCTTCTACTTCGCCTATGCTTCGCTGCACTGTGACTTTGCAGCTCCCAAAATTGACTTGTCCAAAATTGTCTTAACTTGGGCCAGGCCCAACAATTCAATTGGCAATTTAAGTGGAGAAGAAGGCGAGTTGGGTTGTTCAAATATTTTTAGGGTTTTCCAAATTTCTGGGATCTTATACTTCTGTGTTGCTTCTCCTAACTATGTTACAGGGATATTACCAGATTTCTTGTGAAGAAGTTTTCGAATCGGTGAGTTTTCCTTGAGTCTCAATTTTTTGAAACATTTTACGGTAGTTGTCTGGATCTGTTTTTTGAAACTATGGTTGTCAAGATCAAGAACATTTCACCTGGGAATAAATGTTACTTTGTACACTGCTCATTTCATTGCTATGTGATTTAAGTGGAGTCGATGGACCTTCCAAGAAGGTTAGTATGAAAATAGCTATGACAAAATAAAACATGGGGTCAAACTAAATGTAGATATACCTGCAACCAACTTACAATCTCTGCATTGACTCAATAGATTTGTCCTTCGATCGATGGACGAGCTGTGTAATAAAATCCCCATTCAGGATTACACTGAGTTATATTTTGCTTAAGAAAACAGAGAGTTATATACCCCTGTGGATGATTCTTCAACCCACTCCAAACGATAGTTTGCTTTATCAAAGCACGCATTGAATAAGAAGATTTTTGGATTTATTGACATGAATGCTTTTAAATCTTGCTTCGAAGGAGGACATGGTTGGGACTCTTTATTCTTGCTTTATCCTTAGATTAGTCTCCATTCTTTTCAAAAGAAAGTGAGAAGAAGCCTTAATTTGTCTGTAAGGTAAGTACTAACCTTAGAGACATTATGTAGTCTGTAGTATGTAGGTTACTAGCAGCAGTATAGTAAGGTCAAACAACACAGCAAAGACGCTAGTAAAAGCACATAAAATGTTCAAGGGTGGAGCTAGTGATAGAGAAGGCTGGGATCAGTTGGACGAGCTATAGCCGGTCCTACACATTGTTCCTGTAGCAACGATAAGACCAATCACCCTGCTATTATAACTACTGTGGAGTTATATCTCGATATTCTTGTCACCACGAGGTTTAACAAATCCTGAGGTTTAATATCATCTTTTAGATATAATTTTATCAATACAACTCTGGATCTATTTCGAAGCACCTTCCTTGCTTGTTGGGTGCCCAATTATGTGAATTAAAGATTATGCCCTATATGCGTGTTTTTCCCTGTTTTATTTGTTGAAACGATGGAAGGCTCCCGATCTGAGGATACCTTTTGCATCAGATACTCTGTGTTTCATGCATTAATCTATCATATAGTGTATCTGGATCTAAATATAGTAACATAAAAATGCCCTGTGCTCCATAAAACGTTCATGTATTGGTCTTGTCATCCATTATTCGGCTTGGTTAATGGGTTGTTGTTCTTTGCTGAGTGATGTTTATAACATTGAATGCGATCTAGGCGAGGTCTATGGATCTGATTAGAAAGTCAGCAACAGAAATACTATAAAAACATACAATGAGATGTGTGTGGGGCAGATATGCTTGCCATCAATCTGCAACATTGCGTTGGCTGGGAATGGAATGCTATTTCCATTCCAAATCAATCAAGATCAAGAACGTTTCACCTGGGAATAAATGTTACTCTGTACACTTCTCATTTCATTTCTATGTGAGTTAAGTGGAGTTGATGGACCTATCAAGAAGGTTAGTATGAAAATATCTATGACAATATAAAACGCGGGGTCAAACTAAACGTAGATATACCTGCAACCAGCTTACAATATCTACGTTGACTCAATAGATTGGTCCTTTGATCGATGGGTGAGCTATGTAATAAAATACCCATTCAATATTACACTGAGTTATCTTTTGCTTAAGAAAAGAGAGAGTTACATACCCCTGTGGATGATTCTCCGACCCACTCCAAATGATAGTTTGCTTTAGCAAAACAAACATTGAATAAGAATTTATTTTTGGATTTACTGGCATGACTACTTTTAGATATTGCTTCGAAGGAGGACATGGCTGGGACTCTTTATTCTTGCTTTAGCCTTAGCTTAGTCTCCATTCTTTTCAAAAGAAAGAGAGAAGAAGCCTTAATATGATTGTAAGGTAAGTACTAACCTTAGATACACTGTGTAGTCCATAGTGTGTAGGTTACTAGCAGCAGCATAGTAAGGTCAAACAACCCAACAAAGACGTTAGTAAAAGCACATAAAAAGTTCAAGGGTGGAGCTAGTGATAGAGAAGGCTTTCCCGTGCAAAGCTATAAGTTGAGGTAATTGAGTTGGTCTAGAAAGGATTGTGAAGACGCCAGGTTGTGAGTTGGTTGTTGCTCTACTGTAGGACATAATAAAGCAATGCAAATAGGCTGCTGGGGCGTAGCGGTGCTCAACCAATAATGCTGCTACCACATTCCATACCTCCAGCAAGTGGTTTGGAAGCGATACTACAAACAACTTATGTAAGAGATGTCATTTTAAGACAAAGGGAAACCCAATACTGCGTGGTTAAATATGGAAAATATTTTGTTGTTCATGCACATAAAGACAAATAAAAACTCTCATTGATAAGTGCACATTGGGCTTAGTGGTTGATAAATAAAAAAATTTGTGTTGTTGGTTCTTTATAAGAATCAACGGTTTAAAAGAAGGAAAGATGGAGAAAAGAGAATCCTTGAAGGATGTGAAAGGAAACATCCAAAACATATGGAACATTCGAGCAATAAATACAAGGATGTGTTTCTATAACCCAAACGTCTGCAACCTAAAAGGAAAGTTGAGAACGAGATTCAATTGTTGCCAGAATATCAATTGCCTAATATCGGATTCTGTTTACATTCTTTATTAGAAGCTAACAAAATGAAGAATCAGTTGTGGCATCTCTTTAAGTAATGAGTTATAAAACCTAGCTTCATCTTGTAGGTCACCCATAATCATAGTGCCAAAAAAGGATGGAAGCTTAATAATTTGTATTTACTACTAAGCATTGAACAATATAACCATAAATAATCGGTCTGAAAATGGTGCTTATGGAGCTGCTTGTCCTGGGAATACTTGGGCTACTGGGAATGAGGCTGATTAAACTGGTGTTGATGGGGATGCTGGAAATTATGCTACCGGGAATGATGATGATTATGCTTTTACTGATACTGGGAATGATGAAACCGGTTCAACTGTTGATTCAAATGCTGGTTCAACTTATGCAGCTAGAAATATCTTCTTGGAACTGCTATTGGTACTGTTGGGAATGCTGGTTCTAATGTGGGAATAATGAGAATTCGTTTGGTCCCAATTAGGCTGCTGTTAGGACTCCTTGTAGTGATTTTTATGCTTGTGCTTTGAATTATTTTGCTGTCCGCTGAGCTAGTGATAAAGAAGGCTGGGATCACTTGGACAAGCTATAGCTGGTCCTAAGCATTGCTCCTGTAGCAACGATAGGACCAAGCACCCTGCTATTATAACTACTGTGGAGTTATATCCCGATATTCTTTTCACCACGAGGTTTAACAAATCCTGAGGGTTAATATCATCTTTTATATATAATTTTATGAATACACCTCTGGATCTATTTCGAAGCACCTACCTTGCTTATTGGGTGCCCATTTTTGTGAATTAAAGATTATGCCCTAGATGCGTGTTTTTCCTGTTTTATTTATTGAAATGGTGGAAGGCTCCCGATCTAAGGAGACCTTTTGAATCGGATACTCTGTTTCCTGCATTAACCCATGATATAGTGGATATGGATATGAATACAATAACATACAAATTCCCTGTGCTCCATAAAGCGTTCATGTATTGGTCTTATCATCCAATATTCGGCTTGGTTAATGGGTTGTTGTTCGTTGCTGAGTGATGTTTATCACATTGACTGCGAGCTAGGGAGGTCTATGGATCTGATTAGAAAGTTAGCAACAAATTACTGTAAAAACATACAATGAGGTGCGTGTGGGGGAAGATATGCTTTCCATCGATCTGCAACATTGCGTTGGCTGGGAATGGATGCTATTTCCATTCCAAATCAATCAAGATCAAGAACGTTTCACCTGGGAATAAATGTTATTCTGTACACTGCTCATTTCATTGCTATGTGAGTTAAAGTGGAGTCGATGGACCTGTCAAGAAGGTTGTTACGAAAATAGCTATGCCAATATAAAACGTGGGGTCAAACTAAACGTATATATACCTGCAACCAGCGTACAATATCCGCATTGACTGAATAGATTGGTTCTTTGATCGATGGGCGAGTTGTGTAATAAAATCCCCATTTAGGATTACACTGAGCTTAGAGAATGAGCTTATGAATAGGATTAAATCAACAACTACATCTAAATAAACCATCACCAATGTGAAAGATTTATTAAGCAAATTAAATAAGGAAAATGATAGGGTGTCCATACTGGAAAATGGAGTAATGTATCACACAGAAGAAAGGGGGAAACACTACAGAGTTTCATGTTTGTGCTTTTGAAGTGCAAGATTAGTTAAATTCTACCCAACGATTAATGTACAAGAGACAAGATCTTGAGAATTATTCTGGACAGTTTGGGGGAATTGCTAGATAAAATAAAATAAAAATGATGAAAGAAAGGTAGGAAATAATATTATATGTATTAAATAAACTCTAATAATGGAAGGAAAAGGTAGAGTGTGCTCCTATGGACCTCCCGAAGATGAGCACTAAATACTTTCAGTGTCACAACATATCATTGGCTAAGTGGAAGCCTATGACAATATTAAGTTTGAGAAAAGGGTTACTACTTCATTCAAAAAATGCCATCATTTATATGAGTTAGTAGTAATATTAATCCAATGATGTAGCTTTCCTACTCTTGGTGAATCACGAAATTACTTGACAATAAGATAGTGCATGCTAGAACTAAAACATAACATCAAATTAAAAAGAGAAACGATTGACAAAAAAACAAGCGTGTAAAAGGTTCAACTTAAAGAATACATAGCCACACCTTCAAAATAAATTAATTGATTAATTCATATGAAAATACATTACAAAATAATATGCATCTCATGCCAAGATAAATATTGATGTATGAAGTGGCATGAGATTAGTTAGTCTTCCCTTGTGCCATTAACATTAATAGATAAATTATGAAATTTGGAAAGGCTATTTTAAAGATAAAGTTGAAGGAATAATTCCACATCAGTAAAGTCCAAGTGGAAATGGTACCATCTGAAGAGGCACAGGTAAAGACAAAGATTAAATAAATAACTTCGCGTGGGAATTCCAAGAGTCCAAGAAATGGTTTATATGTCAAGCTATCTATAAATGTAAACTTTGTAGAAGTTAGAAGGGATTTTGGCTTATTACCTTTTGTAAACTAATTGAAAGTAAAAGCTATTGAAGCCTATTAAAAGCCATTCAGGGAAGAGGATTAATCAAGGACGGTTTTAACTTAATAACAGAAGATAGCAAGGAAGCCAACATCACTTTTGCAAGGATTATATTTCTTTAAAATTCATGACCTTTTACATATTTTAAATATATTTTCTAGAATATTTTAAATATATTTTCCAGAATTTGGAATGATCTCTGATTATATTTTCCAGGATTTCAAATGATCTGCATCTCTCATTTCATTAAACCTATAATTCTATCCTTCATTGGCTGGCAAGGCCTGCTCTACAAGCTTAAAACAAAGATCAAGTCAGCCTCATGTAAATGTAGGAGTCTAGTCGATTTCTCGGTAGCTCTTTCTTTGAACACAAATAAATAATGGAGCATATTTCTCCATTCTTGCAAATCAAACATGTTGGATTGATCGTAGGACCATAAATATAAAGCCATGGTATGGATATTAAAAACTATTCAACTAGTACATATTTGTGGCTGCTACATAGATACATATACAATACAATGAGCTTATGAATAAATCTTTTGGCTCCTAAACACATGCTTAGATAAATAAAGGAAGTATGTTTTCCAGGATTTGGAATGATCCTATGATTATATTTTCTAGGATTTTGAATAATCTACACCTCTCATTTCATTAACCCCATAATTCTATCCTTGATTTGTTGGCAAAGCCTGCTCTACAAGCTGAAAATAAAGATTAGGTCGACCTCATGTAAAAGTAGGAATCTAGTCGATTTCTCGGTAGCTCTTTCTTTGAACAAAAAGAAAGAATGGAGCATATTTCTTCATTTGTGTAAATCAAACCTGTTGGATTGATCGTAGGACTAGAAATACAAATCCATGGTCTTTTTACAAATCTTAAAATTGTTCAACTAGTACATATTTGTGGCTACTACATAGAGACCTGTACAACAGAATGAGCTTTTGAATAAATCATGTATCTCCTAAACACATGCTTAGATAAAGAAAGGAAGTATGCATACTTACATACGCTAATAGACAAAATGGTAAACCAGGACCCTCAATTTGAGCTATTTATCCCAGTTACACCAACACCAATGTGAGATACATATTATACCCCCCCCCCCCCCCCTTTTATTTTAACAAGTGAAAAACCTTAGAACATGATATAGTGCGGGTAAAGTGCAAGAACATGTAGTATGGTAAGTCAGGAGAAGGGCTTAAAAGAGAGTTGTTTTACCGCCACCTCCCAGACAGTGTTGCTAGGCTAGATAGGATTGATAAATTAAGGAAGCACTACACCCTATTCTATTTGCACAACTCCAACTTTGTGTTGATTGTGGAGCCAGATCTTCTAGTCTCATAGATGATATTGTATCAGCCATGTTTGTACCCCAGTTTTATATGATATGTAGGTGGACTGTACAGTCACCCCAACGCGGGGGTGTGGGGGGGAATCGCCCCCCCACGGGGTTCCAAGAGGGACCATCCCCCCTGGTTGGGGGGTCTGGGGGCAGCGCCTCCAAGAAATTGGGTTCGGGGACAACGCCACCGAAGAAAATTTTTGGGGCTGTTTTCGCCAGCTGTTTTGCGGGCCCATGGTTTTGGGTATCCCGTGGTATTTTTCCATTGTATTTCCCTTATAAAATAAAGACATTGTAATACGCTAGGGATGATGTGTTCGAAAAACAGGATCACAGAGCAATAAAAATAAACAGAAATGCAAATATAATCACACATACACATTACAAGAGAGACACAGATATATCGTGGTTCACCCAACTTGGGCTACGTCCACACTGAATTTGCCAGTCCTTATTATTATTACCGTCCAGCAAGGTGAAGGGATACAACCTGCAACACAACTGCTGCACTTCCTCTTCTCTGTTTCACAGTCTCTCTCCTGATATCAGAGATCTTTACAATGCATAAAACCTAATACATCATCCTCCCTAGCCATATTACAATGTCTTTATTTTATAAGGGAAATACAATGGGAAAATACCACGAGATACCCAAAACCATGGGCCCGCAAAACAGCTGGCGAAAACAACCCCAAAAATTTTCTTTGGGGGCGCTGCCCCCGGACCCCCCCAACCAGGAGGGATGGTCCCTCCTGGAACCCCGTGGGGGGGCGATGCCCCCCCACACCCCCCCGCTGGGGTGACTGTACAGTCCACCTACATATCATATAAAACTGGGGTACAAACACGGTTGATACAATATCATTTATGAGACTAGAAGATCTGGCTCCACAACCAACAATCTTCCACTTGGAGACTAATCACAGCAACTCCACCGCTACTGCACTTGCTGGACTTGGACTTGGCAAATTTCTCCTCTTCACCTTCATGCTAGAAGGCCAACTGAAACCGAGCACAAACTCAGTTTCTCTCTGGTCACTACCATTGTGAACATGTCTGCAGGATTCTGGCTAGTATGTATCTTTTCCAGCTTTAACAGTTCATCTTCCAGAACAGAGCGTATGAAATGGTACTTGAGCTGTATATGTTTAGTCCTGGAATGGAATGCTGAGTTCTTTGCAAGGTGAATGGCACTTTGGCTGTCACTATACAATCTGCTATCCTTTTGCTTCTTACCCACTTCCTCCATAAACCTCTGCAACCAAATCATCTCTTTACTAGCCTCTGTAATGGCAACATACTCTGCTTCTGTTGTTGAAAGTGCAACAACCTTATGTAGTTTCGAAATTCAGCTTACTGCTATTCCACCTACAGTAAACACATACCCTATGGTGCTCCTCCTGCTATCCTTGTCACCTGCCATATCTGCATCAACATATCCCTGTAGAACAGTGTCTGAACCTCCAAAACATAATGCCTCAGTGGTAGTACCTCTCAAATACCTGAGAATCCAATGTACTGCCTTCCAATGTTCTTTACCTGGATTGTTCATATATCTGCTCACAACTCCCACTGCATGTGCAATATCTGGTCTTATGCACACCATGGCATACATCAAGCTGCCAACTGCTGATTGATGGGGAATCTTGGACATGTAATCTGTCTCTTCTTGTGTCTTGGGACACATTTCCTTACTTAGACTGAAATGGCTAGCCAAAGGTGTACTTACAGGTTTTGCATTCTGCATTCTGAACCTCTCCAACACCTTTTGTATGTACTCACTTTGAGACAATGTCAATTTGCGATTTTTCCTGTCTCTCGTTATTCTCATACCAAGGATTTGCTTTGCAGCACCCAAATCCTTCATCGCAAATGAATTAGCTAGCTTCCTTTTGAGTACATTTATATCCTGCATGTCAGACCCTGCAACAAGTATGTCATCCACATACAATAACAAGATAATATATCTTCCATTGTCTAGCTTCTTGAAATAAACACAGTGGTCAGAATGACATCTACTATAACCTTGTTCTGTCATAAACCTGTCAAAATTTAGATACCACTGCCTTGGAGCTTGCTTCAAGCCATACAAGCTCTTTTTCAACCTGCATACCAGATCCTCCTTACCTTTGACCTCATACCCTTGTGGCTGCTGCATATATATTTCTTCCTCCAAATCCCCATGGAGGAAGGTTGTTTTTACATCTAACTATTCAAGATGCAAATCTTCTACCACCACTAGACTTAAGATAGTCCTAATTGAAGTCATCTTAACAACAGGAGAAAATATTTCATCAAAATCTATACATTTCTTCTGTGCAAACCCCTTTACAACAAGTCTGGCCTTGTACCGCTTCTTACCTCCTTCTTCTTCCTTCAACCTGTAAATCCATTTGTTTTGCAATGCTCTTTTACCAGTAGGAAACTGAACCAAATCCCAAGTCTAGTTTCCTACCAATGAGTCCATCTCCTCATTCATGCCTTGCTCCCACTTCTTTCTAGTTTCCACCTGCATTGCTTCTTCATAACATTCTGGTTCACCAGAATCAGTCATCAATAAATAATACATTGAACGAGAGTATCGTTCAGGGAGTCTACTTAACCTGGTAGATCTTCTTACAGTTACAGGAGTTTCAGGTACTTGCTGCTGCTCTTGATTTTCTGGCACCTTCGGAACTTCATTTTCTTTAATTTCATCAAGCACTATGTACTTTGTGTTTTCCTTTTCCTGTTTCTTTCCCTGCAACTGATCTTTATACATGACCTTTTCATTTAATATCACATCTCTACTCTTGATAATTTTGTTATTTTCATAATCCCATAAACGATAACCAAATTCATCAACCCCATATCCAATAAAGGTACATTTCTTGGATTTAGCTTCAAGATTTGTTCTATTTTCTTTATCAATATGGACAAATGCTTCACAACCAAAAATTCTCAGAAATGAGTAGTTTACCTTTTTATCTGTCCATGCTTCCTCTGGAATACCACCATCCAAAGCATTTGAAGGTCCTCTGTTTATTAAATAAACAGCAGTATTTACAGCATCCGCCCAAAACTGTAAGGGCAACCCTACATGCAGTCTCATACACCTTGCACGCTCCATGATCGTTCTGTTCATCCTTTCTGACACACCATTTTCCTGTGGTGTTCTTGGGACTGTCTTCTCTCTACAAATCCCACGGTATGAACAGTAACTATCAAAATCTTTGCTGCAGTACTCACCTCCATTATCAGATCTAAGACACTTCAATCTTTTTCCTATCTCATTCTCAACCAAAGCTTTCCACTTCTTAAAAGTAGCAAACACATCGGATTTCTGTCTAATGCAATAAACCCAAGTTTTTCTAGTTGCATCATCAATAACTGTAACATAATAATGAGAGCCACCAAGAGATTGTACCTGAGCCGGTCCCCATACATCTGTATGCAAAAGCTCTAATTTTTCATTCTTCTTCTGTTTCCCAACCCTGAGAAATCTGACTCTCTTCTGTTTTCCATAAACGCAGTTTTCACATAATTCCAAACTTACCTGCTTCAAATCCGGCAGCAACTTCCTTGAGTGGAGAATCTGCATCCCCTTCTCACTCATGTGGCCAAGCCTATGATGCCACAATGCTGTATCTGTTCCTGTGGAAGCTAAAGAGATAGAATGGTCAGTATTATGAGGACATAAATACACCGTACCTACTCTGTCTCCTTTTGCTATCACCATTGATCCTTTAGTGATCTTCCACCACTTTTCTCCGAATGTAGATAGACAGCCGCCATCTCCCAACTGCCCTATTGAGATCAGATTTCTTTTCATAGCAGGAATATGCCTAACTTCTTTCAACAACCAATCAGTTCCATTCTTAACTTTTATCCATACCTTACCCATTCCAACAATTTCACATGGCTCATCATCACCCAATAAAACATGTCCAAAGTCGCCAGGAACATACTCATGAAAGTATTTCCTATGGGGTGTAGCATGACATGAAGCTCCTGAATCTACTACCCAATAATCACTAGTATTATCTAATGCAAGAATCAAAGCATCTTGTAACACATCACCTGTTACATTTGCTTCCTGGGTAGTTTCCTTCTATGCATCTCCTTTCTTCTTTAGAGATTTGCAGTCTTTCTTCAAATGTCCTTTCTTTCCACAGTTGTAGCACTCTATCTTTCCCAGTCTGGACTTGGATCTTTCCATTTTAGACTTTCCACGATTACCTTGGCTCTTTCCTCTCTCCTTTTGTATTCCCCTACTCTCCATGGTCAACGCA
The DNA here is from genome assembly GCA_027924585.1 of Larix kaempferi. Classification (NCBI taxonomy): domain Eukaryota; kingdom Viridiplantae; phylum Streptophyta; class Pinopsida; order Pinales; family Pinaceae; genus Larix; species Larix kaempferi. The sequence continues at coordinate 5,260,533 of BSBM01000063.1, read as the reverse complement.
TTACCTGATGTCTCACCTGTGCTTTTTCTTCGCATTTCCTCACTAAGAATAACACCAATAGCATCATCAAATTTCAAGGTGTTTGAACCAGAGACAGAGTTACTTATAGCCATGAGCAAGCTATTCCAGCTTTCTGGCAATGAACACAAGATTAGAAGAGCCCTAACCTCCTCATCAAAGTTCACACTTACAGAACTTAGCTGATTTGTAACCGTATTAAACTAATTTAAATGATCAGTAATAGATCCACCTTCAAACATCTTCATATTAAATAAATGCTTCATTAGAAATACCTTGTTGGAGGCCGAGGGTTTTTCGTACAGCTTACCCAATGCTCTCATCAAACCCTCTGTTGTCGTTTCTTTTGAGATATTGAAAGCCACCGACGAAGCCAGGCTCAACCGTATTGTTCCCAGAGCCTTTCTGTCAAGAACCTCCCATTCTTCGTCCTTCACAGCCGTCGGCTGCTTTGCTTTTCCTCCCAATGGTAGGAATAGATCCTTCTGGTACAGATAGTCCTCCATTTGCATCTTCCATAACCCAAAGTTTTGGCCGTTAAACTTCTCGACCTTAAACTTTCCTTCTTCTGCCATTGCTCCCACTCGAACCAGAAACCCTAGCTTCCTACGGGTTTAACTGCCAAATAGACCTTTGGCTCTGATACCAATTGTTCGATAAACAGGATCGCAGAGCAATAACAATAAACAGAAATGCAAATATAATCACACATACACATTACAAGAGAGACACAGATATATCGTGGTTCACCCAACTTGGGCTACGTCCACACTGAATTTGCCAATCCTTATTATTATTATCGTCTAGCAAGGTGAAGGGATACAACCTGCAGCACAACCACTGCACTTCCTCTTCTCTGTTTCACAGTCTCTCTCCTGATCTTAGAGATCTTTACAATGCAGAAAACCTAATACATCATCCTTCCTAGCCGTATTACAATGTCTTTATTTTATAAGGGAAATACAATGGGAAAATACCACGAGATACCCAAAACCATGGGCCCGCAAAACAGCTGACGAAAACAGCCCCAAAAATTTTCTTCGGGGGGCGTTGCCCCCGGACCCCCCAACCAAGGGGGATGGTCCCTCCTGGAACCCCGTGGGGGGGCGATGCCCCCCCACACCCCCCCGCTGGGGTGACTGTACAATCCACCTACATATCATATAAAACTGGGGTACAAACACGGCTGATACAATATCATCTATGAGACTAGAAGATCTGGCTGCACAACCAACATGATGATGTATTAGGTTTTATGCATTGTAAAGATCTCTGAGATCAGGAGAGACTGTGAAACAGAGAAGAGGAAGTGCAGTGGTTGTGCTGCAGGTTGTATCCCTTCACCTTGCTGGACGGTAATAATAATAAGGACTGGAAAATCCAGTGTGGACGTAGCCCAAGTTGGGTGAACCACGATATATCTGTGTCTCTCTTGTAATGTGTATGTGTGATTATATTTGCATTTATGTTTATTGTTATTGCTCTGCAATCCTGTTTTTCTAACACTTTGTTCAGTGAGTGCTTCCTGAATCCAGCTACTTCACTTTCGGGCCTCCCTATTTTGTAGGCATCCTATCCATTGTGTACATATCGCGTCTTAATAACATAGGGATTCATCCATTTGTGTGCTAATTACGTATTAATCACAATTCAATGAATGGTTGTGTGTGTAGGCCCCCTTCTCTGTTGTGTGTGTCGGCATCCTCTCTACTGTCTACATATGAGAGTGATGCTAAACTATATTTGTATGAGATAGGTTTTTCACCTCCTCCTCCAGATCATCAAGTGAATATGTGAAGCTAGAGTGTAAGCTTTAGCCTTAGAAAGTTTCGTTGTGAAGAGCTGTAGATCTAGCTATTTCTGGACCAATTACTTGTGCGGGGAACATCATAGTGCAAAACACTATCAGTTTGGATTTAGTGTTAATACTTATCATAATCGTGACAATATTGTCTTTTAGGAATTCAACTACATAAAAAAATTTCCATTGAAACTAGTAGGAAAGCATAGTGTTCCACCCCCTTGAATACAAACAAGTAATAACTTGATGAATACGGCTAGGGGGCTATCACCAAGGAAAATTTCCTTACATTTCTCTAGTGGAAATCCATATTTTCTTTTAGTTAAATCCTTAATATCTAACTCAAGATCAGTACACATGACTAAAAATCGGTTGACTACAATGCTGGTTTGGATCATAGCACTAATATCCACCTGTGAATTGTTTTGGATTTTGTTTTTCTACCATTTCTTTCAATTTCATTCATCATCATATTATTATGATTATTGACAACTTTTCCTAGTAATCTTTGTCTTCGAGACATGCCCTATTATCTCATCACCAAAATAAACTTGAGTGATCATTCAATGTCTTCAAATTTGCTCCTCTTTCCATGCTTAAGTCTTTTAATTTCTTTGCAAGAATTATCAATGACTTATAACCCTTTGCTTCCAATCGCATTTATGATTTCAAGAATTTCAAGATGAGGACAGAGTCCAACCAATTTGCAGCGATGCTTTGTGCTCAAATTATAAATTGAATATCCAATTGTCTTAAGGGAGGAATATTTTGGGAATTTAACAAGTATCTTAGCTTCCATTTGGTCCTAGCAATAATGTTTTCATAGATTTGCAACCATTGCTCACTTCCTAAAATAATATTTTGTAGAAGACTAAAGCTATAGCTTGAGATCATACAATCTCTTTATATGAACTCAAGCTGGTCATCGAAAAGGCGTCGTTGTTGAGCTACAAAAGAAAATTTCTCAAAGCTCCATTATCAACTATCACAAACTACTAGGCCACTATTGATCAAGATTTTTTGACAAGCATTTCTTACCACATCTTCAATTGTTTGTAGCCATCCGAATTGACTCAATATAAATCAAATTCTTATCCTTGCAAACTGCATTCACCATTATATAAATTTAGTTATTTTTCACCTAGTGATGATAGAATCATCAATGGATTCTCCATGCTTGCATCATTGTCCATGCGCTTTGGTAGTTTCTTCTTCCCTACATTTGATAGCCTTTTCAAAATCCTACAAGGAAAAATGCCACACATGAAGTGCTCTTTCTAAAATAAGTACATTAGTTCTAGACCACTGGAACATCTCTTATACAATCCATTTTCCAACGTAGACAATTTGGCAAGTGCGGATCAGGCTTTGTGGCAGTAGAAATGTAATCACGCTCTTCCCTTAATGTGTCATGAAGTCCAGACTTTACATTAAAGTTTTATCCCTTCATCAACGATTGGCATCAATATCGGGTCCTGAATGCAATGTGGCATATTTGACATTTGGAGGCTCGGTTCTTGGTATCCGGTCACATAGCATGAACTTGTGAATGTTGTCCATGGATACTTGGTGTTTTTCCTTTGATGGCTATGAAGGCCATTTTCTCTACACCTGCGCTCTTTCCTTGACATCTGGATTCTCTCCCATTTATGTTTTAATGCAATGTGACTTTCATCCCACATGCATCAAAATATATTACATTGCATTATTTAGATACAACCATATGCAAATATTTACACACCAAGTAGCACACAAGGGTTTGACCATGGGATTGCTTGGCAGGATTTATTCACGATACTTGGATGATGTTGATCATTTCAAGTGATGTTTGGTGGCATTCAATGTTCACTTGGGATTTGGTGAGTTCAATTGGGTTCGATACATGAAAAACCCAAAAATACTTTCTTCCAAAATTTATTAAAATATAAAACTCATTATAATCAAAATGGTCTTTTAACAAACTTGGAAAAATTGATACAAGGTAAAAGAACTAAGATAGGGCCATTATAACATTTTGAAAAGGAAACAAAGAACATAGACTAGACCTTAAATTGGACAATGAAAGACAACGATGTTTTACAAAACTTCACCAAATTTCAAGTGGGATTTCACTACAAAATCACAAAATTCTTCCACAAAAATCACTAGATTGTGATTGAGACAAAAGGAAATCAGGAAACTTTTACATGAATTTGGCAGAGGTTCGAAATTTTTTACAAGTTATAGTGCTAACAACAGGAAATATCTCGTCATGTCACAACGGTTACCAAGTCGTTGTAGGCTCTAGATGATATATATGTATGTGATGTTCTATCATATATTTAAAGAAAAGAATGGAATTGCATCCTAAGGTCAGTCTGCAGTGACATCTACCCACAACCTCTATGCATAAGGATATGTATGTGGACTTTTGGTTCAGTTGAAAAGAAAGACTAGAGAAAGTAATGTCACTAACTCTACTTGAATTTGGCTATATTGAGCATGCAGAGGGTGTGGTATATATTTTTTGATATGTGAAAGAGAGTGGACTTGCTCTTTTTGCTGAGTATTGACCTTGGCTGATGGCACCAAATAAAACAAGTGGCCAACTTGTGAACCAAATCTGAAAACAATTAAATTGCGATTGGAGAAGCTTGATCTCAATTGCCGATGAATTGCAAAAGCACCAAATTTTGAATTAATCTTTATTTTTTTAACATTACATAATGTTATGTGACAACATCTCCCTCATAATAGGTTGTAGATAACCTCACTACCTTCAGTGCAAAGACCTAAGGGCCATTGATGCGCAAATTCAACATGAAAATCAAAACTCAAAGAAGAAAATATAGAGGTTTGACAAGAGGGTAGTAGATATAGAAGTCAGTTATGCGTATGCCATTTGGAAAAAGTTGACAAGTAACACAGTTGTGATCATGGTTGAATCCCGCTAACAAGTTACTATGCTACTTATCTCACTTGTTTAGTACAATATTTGCCAATAACTTGCAAATTTTTCTAATTTAATGAAAGTTTTAGAATTTAGAATTTACAAAGTTTCAATGTCTAATTCTTTGAATGATGCTAGATCAATGTAAGAGCACCTGCTTTACAAGCAGGAGGTTGGTGGTTCGATTCCATCATTCCCTAATATTCATAGGGAATGGTGACAATCACTATCCGTTCCTAAATATGTATCAATATTGAGGCATAATCAAAATTCATTTTTTATATATGAAATGGTAATGGTCAATGAATGTTTCCATATATATGCATCAATAGTGAGGGCCATGAAATCACCATAAATCACTGTTGTTCATAAATGGTGACGGTCACTATCGGTCATTATAATCATCATTCATGACGAAACTTGAATGTCACCATATCACTGATATTTTTGGTGACGTGGCCTTTGGCGACATTCAATTTTTGGTGACAGAGGGTCTTTTGACCATCACCAATGAGCTTATGGTGACATTTTTCAACCCTCACCAAAATATGCAATGTTGACAGTCAACTAATGCTACCATAAAAATAGTGATGGCGATGAAAGGTCCATCGCCATAAATCATAGTTGTTCATATGAAATGGTGATGGTCACTATCCGTCATTATAATCATTATTCGTGATGGACCTTTAATGTCACCACATAACCTATACTTTTGGTGACGAGGCCATTGGTGACATTCAGTTTTGGGTGATGAACACTCTTTTCACCCTCACCAATGAGCTTATGGTGACCTTTTTCGACCCTCACCAATGACCTTTTTTGTTTTAGTGTCCCCAAGGTATTACAAAAAACTATAAACTTCCTTCCCATAGAAATATGAGTTGAAGCTGATGGGAAGAAGTCTGTTGGAAGGGAGCCGACCTTAAGGTGTCCTCTATCATCCAACATGAGAAACAATCAAAGGTTGATCTGATTTGGAGTAGGACTAAGTACATGATGAAACATACTGACACCAAGGAATGGATGACACATGAGGTCTAGGAAATTGTAGAATGGTCGACACAGGTTTTATCCTTGAACAATGAGCACGACGCATTAGTGACTTAGGAAACTTTGAACAAAAGGTACCATGATATAAATCTGCAATGTAGGAGACATTAACAGATTCTCTATATGATTGGAAGATTAACCAATCAGAGGAGTAAAAAATCTGAGATCAGGTTTATCCTAAGGTCAAAACTAGAACCTAACATTTTTGATAGACTCAAAACATGTTCTTTGATCAAGGACATAGTTGACTTGCTGCCATTATATTAAAAGACATTTGACACTCTTCCCTTCCCTTTTCTCTTTCTAGATACCTTTTCATTTTTTAACAAGATTAAAAAAGAACTAAAGTATGCTCGATAAGGATCCAACCATGTGTAATTTTATGAGTCCATAGAAGATAAACTCAAGACTTTCTTCATATTTTTACGAATTTGTAGACAATATAGAATATTACTCGATAAAATACTGATACGTGGATTTTAATATTGATTCTGGATCTTTTCATGCTCGCTGGTGTTTTCATATTTAAAGAGTCTGAAAAATTTAAACAAGAACTCTAAACACCCTCTCGTAGATTTCACATCGAGCCCAAGTTGGTAAATTCTTGCAGCTGTTTTCATATTTAGAGAGTATGAAAATCCTAAAGAAGACTCCAAATGGTACTTTTTCATAAAGTTATTCTCCTCACCCGAAAAAGGGTAAAAAGTTGCGATAGAGACCTCTTCTAGCCAAGTATGGCTAGAGTATTCCTTTTTTTGTACATAGTATAAACGGTTAGGAAAAGGGTTAAACTTATACCGTAGAGATGACCTGTAATGTCCCCATTCAAATAATTGCATAGTAAGACAATCCCATCATTCCTACTAGTTTCCTAGGTTGGATGGGCACATGTGGAATTGTAATAAGGAAGCTAATAAATGATGTTTAGACATTAGAAGGGTCAATTATTTAATAAATAGGTTGAATAAATAAATTCAAGAGAAATTCTAGGTGGCAAGTGGTTTTGAAGACATATGGAGGATGTGGGACCCACACTAGCTTGATTTCTCAAGGACACATGGCATCTCTCTCTTTCCAATTCAAATTTACAAGAAGGTGAACACTCTTGGGTGAGTTGGTAAGTCATAACACATGGAATTGAGCATCTTAGGTCGAATTGGGATGGATTGGTAACCTCCATGGAAGATAAAGAGTCAAATTGGAAGTTTGTGACACTTGGGCTAGATTCCCTAGCCCCTATGACACCAATGATGGAGCATATATGACAACTATGACAAATTGCAGACTTGACCTCTGACATCTGACCATTATGACACATCAGCCCCAAAAATAGGCTCAACGAAGGCACTCATGGGAGTTGGAGAAGCCAAAGAGACTCAAACTCGAATTTGGGAGAAGATGGAAGGTTGGAACTAGGAGACAAGTGGCAAATGGGGAATATTTCCTAAGTGGAAATATCTTGGAGCTATGGATAGGATTTAGACATTTAGAAGTCTAATGTTGTTTATAAAATGAAGAAATAAATTATGAGAATAGATTTTGATGATTTGAGAAAAATTGCATTTGTGAAGAGAGAGCTAGTGGATGACTAGTTTCTTGCCTTAGCCAATTTCGAGGGTGAAAGATTCCCATCCAAGTTGGTGTTTGGAGAGGCCACTCAGGTATTTCATGGAGATTTAATGGAGTTTTATTTGTAGGTATCATATACAGGGTAGGTCGTGGATTTGTTAGTGTAGCACCATCTCTCAACCATTTCTAGTTTTGAAGGCATAATCATGCTCCTTGAGGGAGGGCATTTTTGGTGAGCTCTTGTTCTTCTTGGGAGAGCTTCTCATTATGTATTTATGATTGTAATAGCTTCATATCCTCTTTTCTTAATATTCAGAAAGTATCAGGTCGAAATACCGACTGGTTGTATGCAAAAATGTTGATTAATGAGCAAACAATGTCCATTTCCCCACTACATTGATGTATATCATTATAATGCTCATGATTTCAAATGAATGGATTATTATATGATAAATTTGTGATTAATAGACTGCCATAGATGTATTTTACAAGTTTTATGTACTGTACTTGAGCATTTGAAGTATTTTTACTCAGTTTAATTGCATTGGGAGAAGAAATAGTGCCATTTCCCCAAGGGTCGAATTGGGGATTTTTGAAACTGAATGGGAGAGGGCTGGAACAGACATAATAATCAATTAATGGTACATTGGGAACCTTATTAACATCCTTAATGCGTCCAATACCTCTGTTCAGAAATTCGAGGGAGTTTGGAATCATATGGGAGGCCATTTTCATTGTTTACCCAGGGGGATTTGATGCATAAATTGCTAGTTAAAATACCATACATTAACCAGAATACAAATCAAATTTGCAGAAGTATTTTGAGGGTTATAAATCATCCCTGAACTTAATATTCAAGTCTAAATATCATTCATACACCCTTACAGAATATTTGGGATCATTTGGGTTAATTGGGAGGCCAAAAAGAGTAAAACTAGTCAAAGGTCGAAATTGGGGAAAATTTGGAAAATTGGGCATTTTCATAAAATTTTGAGAAAGGGACATTACATGAAATTTCAGGTAGTTTAACAAGTATGAAAGAGACAATCTGACTCGACAATATTTTCCTATTTAAGGATTCTAAAAAGAGCTTAAAGAGGACTCCATAAAAATATTTTTCGTAAAGGTTAACGAGCCCAAAAAAGTAAACTCGTGACCTCCTTACTATTTTTAACGAGCTAAAAGGAGAGATGGAAGAATGCTCATAGCATCCTTACTTTTTTATCGAGCTCGAAGGAATGATGTAAGAATGCTCGTAGCCTCCTTACTTTTTTTAACGAGCTTGAAGGAAGGATGGAAGAATGCTCGTAATGGGAGGAGACGAGTGTTAGGGGAATGCAAAACTAGTTCCAAGTGCATAGAACAGTGCTATGCATAATGCAAGGAAAATGAGAAAGATAAGGACACTCAGGGTGTGTCTCCTCCAGGTAAAAGGTGTCAAATCGCAACGGTGAAATGATACATGGATTAACCGAAATGAGATCAGAGATGAAGTCTTATATAACGAGCTCAAAGCATCGAAGCCGACATCAGGCTCATTATTGCAAGTAGGATCAAAGTAAATGCATATGTGACTTAAATAGAAAAATGGGAGACTTATAAGGAATAGATAGAAATATATGAGGAATAAAGACATGAGGCTTCTTCTCAAAGTCATGGTAAATCTAAAAAGGCTCTTGAGCCTATGGTAAATACTCAACATGGGCACCAAAAAGGAATAAGGGTGCTGAATAGGGTGACCCATGTTAGGTAGGCTCTATTGTCGGACTAATGCACAATGCATATAGAGATGGATAACACACAAATATCTAATAGGTTTGACCCTATGGAAAATTCGGATGGAAAAAGGTTCAAATGCATCATAATAGTAGGCAGGCCTAAACCTATATGCAAAGTTCTTAATATACCTAACATGATCGAACAATATGTCAAAAAGAACCAATAAGCAATCATGATTCCAACTAAGAATATTGTATCCAAGAAACAAGAGTACCAAGATCATATCTAAAAAATATGTAAAGAAATATCTGTTACAGGTCACCGTGGTAAAAAAACTTTCAACTTCACTATTATCGACAACCGGCATAATTAAGGAAAAGTTAACCAATGAAGACTCTATAGTACCAAATCATGAGGGATTACAATCAACAAGATCAACTTTAGGATGAAGATCAAAGTCGAAGGATGTGATGGAATCTGCAGGAACAAATTCATCATCACGGGATTTGAAAATTCTAGAAGAAGAATCAAACTCAACAGGAACATCGATTTGCGGACCTATGGGAGAGTTCAAAGACTCAATAGTGGTAAGATCGAACTCCAAAGTCAAATCGGGGTTCAACATAACTGCAACTACATCAACATCCAGATGAATGGCATAATGCATTATAGACTCTAAGAAAAATTCATCAGACGAAAGTATATCATCCCAGATAAAACACATATCCAAACATTCAGATGGAGGTATCACATGGTCAAATGTCAAGAATAAGACCCGACAAGGTATGACTTGATAGTATCTACTGCAAACTCCGTTATGTACCCTTCGAGGATACTATCTACCAAAAAATCAATAGCTAGAAGTACCTTGTTATTGACCTGCTTCAGCTGTCGCACCAACTCTGGGGTCCAACAATCCGGTTCAGTCTTTTGACAATGGTTCTTGCGGAATGTCAACTGTGCTAGCCACTCATGCAATAACACCGAGAATTCACAGAAAACAATTTCATGAATATATAAATAAATGTATCTTTCTAACCAATCAGTTGCTGTCTTTTTAGGATCTCGCTTCTCACTTCCTGTGAATTCTTCTGCCTTCTTATCGAACCACTCCTGGATATCTGGTTTTGTCGGGTGCCATAACATATCCTCTTTTCTTCTTCCTTAGGGTCTCGACAACGGAAACATTTATTGACGTGGAGTCTATCGATAGGGTTTCATTCCACATTGTCACCAACAAACTATCAACCTAACTCCCTTATACACCAGCCCGAAAAGGTGTAACCCTTCCCAGCAACACTTGTGGAGCAAGTGCAGTCTCACCCAAGGTGAATAAGAGGGTTGTTGGAACCAAATTTCCGCAGTTGTGTAGAGGATATGCACACTTTACTTTCACACTAACCAGAGATTATAGCATTCACAACATATTATTAACTAATCATCCGCATCATAAATCATTCACACATACATTTAGAACATACTCAAACATATTCGCATCAATCAACAGAAAACATTCACATAACCCATTATCCATCATCGCATCATTGCACAACAACATAATTCATATCATAACTGAACATCCTCATTTATTCATCAAAACCTACATAATAAACCTCGCAGAAACTGTCAAGTCATCATATCACAGATACAGAATGAACCCAAAATATAGGATTAATCTCCAAAACTTCGATGCCCTTAGGCTTACAATCCTACTCTATTTATATTCTTCTATTCTATTACAAAATGGTCCACATGGTTGACTTGAATAATTTAACAAATATTATGTTTCTGCAAAAATGGCGAAAGGTCCTTTTTTTGCGGAATGGCCCTTTCGCATCTGTCGGCTTCCGCACTTCCTACGGATCTATCCCGTGCCAATACTCAACCAGACTCGAACCTCAGAACTTGAGACCTCACAACAAAGTCTTCCTTGAAACGTTCCTTTCAAATTAATTGAGTTAACCCACTGGGTTAAGTTGGCTTTATATATGTGTGTGTGTGTGTGTGTTCAGTTTAAAATTATAAAAATAAATTTACTTATATATATGTTTGCAACTGCCCAAACATAATAGGATTAAACACATTTCATATAGTTAATTTAACAAAACTGCTACTGCGTGTTCATAGACGTATTTGAATTCAGGGCATCTGCAGCTTTGGAGGACATTTGGATTTGATAGACAGGAATCAACAAGTTCATGGCTACCTTCTCGGAACATTTTATTGAATCATACTGCACTGTATGGAGAGGTAAAATACAACTACTAGTAAAAAACAACTAGTTTAGATTCATCCTTACCCCAGTATAAGTATTGAATGAAAGTGAGTTCATTAACAATTTTATGATTTCTTGCATTTCCTTTCATTTTCATTGGATTAGTATAATATTGTAATTCTTTTATTGTTATGGTGTTTAGCAATTTTGAAGTATACCCTGTGGATCTAGTATATGATCAATGTTAATTATTTGTAAACGAGGGACTTAAATCCCAGTTTCTTTACCAACATAGATCCTATGTGAAATTATTTATGTAGATTTTTGTGGTTAGACATCTATGGGGTCTATTCAAACAGTTCCAAAAGTTAGAAGAGCTCTAGGCTTATTATGGTATATTTTTGTGCTTATAAATGTGTTTTGAAAATTAAATTGGATTTTAAGCATGGTTGCCTTTGAATATTAGTGTCTTTTCTTAGAATTACAAATGATGCAATCTGGGTGTTCATATTCTCCTCTCCCCAATTCTGAATAGGTTCTAGCTCAATGGAAGAGCGTCTGCCTTACAAGCAGGAGGTTGGTGGTTCGATTCCTCCATGCCCTATTGATATTGCAATATTGGTATTTTTAATAAAATATAATTTATTATGATTTATTATGGCTATAGAGGGGGTTTCAAACCATCTTTGTATGTTGCTACGAGGGGGGTTCTAAACCACCTTCATATGTCACTATGAGGGGCGTTCGAAATTGCCCTTGTATGTTACAATGAGGGGGCTTTAGAACCACCCTTGTAGGTACCTACGAGGGGGGTTTAGAACCACCCTTGTAGGTACCTACGAGGGGGGTTTGTAACTGCCCCCAAAGGTTTGTAATAAGGAATTTTAGGGTTGGTTCTGAACCGCCCCCATAGGTGTCTATGAGGGGGGTTTATAACTGCCCCTAAAAGTCACTTTTAAGGGGGGTTCCAAACCACCCCTATAGGCCTCTACGAGGGGGGTTTCAAACTGCCTCTATAGGCCTCTACAAGGGGGGTTCAAAACTACCCCTATAAGCCTCTACAAGGGGGGTTCTAAACTGACCCTATAGGCCTCTACAAGGGGGGTTCCAAACTGCCCCTATAGGACTATACGAGGGGGGTTCACAACCTCCCCTATAGGCCTCTACAAGGGGGGTTTGAAATCGCCCCTATATTCCTCTACGAGGGGGGTTACAAACCGCCCTTGTAGGTTTGTATGAGGGGGCTTATGAGGGGGGTTTACAACCTCCCTCGTAGGTCTCTATGAAGGGGGTTCAAAATCGCCCCCGTAGGTCTCTATGAAGGGGTCTACGAGGGGGGTTTAAAACCGCCTCTGTAGACCTCTACGATGGGGGTCACCAACCGCCCCCAAAAGTCACTTTTGGGGGCGGTTCCAATCTCGTCAAAAACCGCCCTTAAAGGGAAAAACTTTTAACATCGGTTCCTTTAGGGGTGGTTTTTCCAAAACCACCCCCAAAGCCAAAACCCCCGTAGGTCACTTTTGGGGGCAGAAGACAACACCCCCTAAAGGAAAAAAATGCAGTAGTGGGGGCATGCAAAACTAGTTCCAAGCGCATAGAACAGTGCTATGCATAATGCAAGGAACATGAGAAAGATAAGGACACTTAGGGTGTGTCTCCTCCAGGTAAAAGGTGTCAAGTCGCAACGGTAAAATGATACATGGATTAACCTAAATGAGATCAAAGATGGAGTCTTATATAACGAGCTCAAAGTGTCGAAGCCGACATCAAGCTCATTATTGCAATGCATATGTGACTTAAATAGAAAAATGGGAGACTTATAAGGAATATCCAGAAATATATGAGGAATAAATACATGAGGCTTCTTCTCAAAGTTGTGGTAAATCTAAAAAGGATCCTGAGCCTATGGTAAATACTCAACATGGGCACCGAAATGGCATAAGGGTGTTGACTAGGGTGACCCATGTTAGGTAGGCTCCGCTGTCGGACTAATGCATAATGCATATACAGATGGCTAACATAGAAATATCTAATAGGTGTTACCCTATGGAAAATTTGGATGGAAAAAGATTCAAATGCATCATAATAGCAGGGAGGCCTAAATCTATATGCAAAGTTCCGAATATACCTGACATGATCGAACAATATGTCAAAAAGGACCAATAACCAATCATGATTCCAACTAAGAATATTGTATCCAAGAAACAATAGTACCAAGATCATATCTAAAAAATATGTAAAGAAAGATCCGATATAGGTCACCATGGTAAAAAACTTTCAACTTCACTATTATCGACAACAGGCATAATTAAGGCAAAGTTAACCAATGAACACTCTATAGTACAAATCCTGAGGGATTACAATCAACAAGATCAACTTCAAGATGAAGATCAAAGTCGAAGGACATGATGGAATCTGCAGGAACAAATTCATCATCATGGGATTTGAAAATTCTAGAAGCAGAATCAAACTCAACAGGAACATCGATTTGCGGATCTATGGGAGAGTCCAAAGAATCAATAGTGGTAAGATCAGACTCCAAAGTCAAACCGGGGTTCGACATAACTGCAACTAGATCAACATCTGAATGAATGGCATACTGCATTATAGACTCTAAGAAAAATTCATGAGACGAAAGTATATCATCCCAAATAAAACACATATCCAAACATTCAGATGGAGGTATCACCTGGTCAACTGTCGGGAATAAGTCCCGACAATGTAAGCATGAAATTAGAGGCTTCTTCTCAATAGAAATTGTACCCAGGGGATATAAAGATTTGTTGAACTGAGTATAATCAACTTCATAAACTGAACACTTCCAAGGGTTCGTAAAGTTTGAAGACTTAAATTGAGACTCCTTATTATGGAAGGTGTAGCAACTGTTGAAATTGTGTGCACGGGTAATGGATTAGCTTGCAAATTAGGTGGGGGGAGATTAAAAGTTCCCATTAATGAAGGATACATCCCTACACTAATGTTTTCACAACTCCTCGTGGAATCAGAAACTAAAGGAATATTGGATCAATGATCCTGATTGAACTCATTACTGTTTAAGGGTAGTTGGTCAATTTTTACAGTATTTCCTTCATGTGGAAACTTGATGACACGAAATATCGAAGAGACTACTTCCATCATATCTTGAGTCTAATTTCTACCTAGTAACAAATTATAATCAAGTGGGGAATTAACCACTTCCACGTCCACTTTTACTACTTTGCGCCTTAGCTCTATTGGAAAAACTGGAATAATTCCATGAGGTTTAAAAAGATGGCCATTGAAATCTTTTAACATGGTGACCGGAGGAACTACATCAGGTGATCCTAAAGCCTTCCAACATGATAAAGACATAATGCATGTGGAGACACCCTCATCTACAATCGTCTTATGAATCTTAGTATTTCTAGATATGACTTGGATCTAAAAAGCACCATGGTAGGGTCAATGATTCTTCCAATTATCAAAATCGAAAGTGATCACTTGACTGTTTGTAGGATCAAGGGCCGCTAAATTTGAAAGTAAGGTCTTCCTTTGAGATGGAAAAATCTACAAGACCTCAAGTGTAGACATTGCACATCGATCTTATGTCAAATATTCAACTATGCTATAATTCTGTGCAGCATGTACATTATAATTGAATGTTGATTTCTTAAGAAAACCTTCCGGTATTCGAGGCATAGTGTCGTTGGGAGGCTTCTCTATATGCAAAGAATTGTCACTATAAGCATTAATAGATTCCTTACCTTTTGATCCAGATGAATTAATTTCATAACTCTTGTTCCTAGTCTGGAGATACAAATATCGTTCACACATGAAAACTTATCCTTAGCTGAAGCTACCCCCTTGGGAGGAGGCTCCCTGGTTTCCCCCTTGAGAGGTTATAGGGTTTTGATGATTACCAACCAAAAAATTTGTGCCATTTCCATCTTAGGGAATTTATAAGTTAGATGATCCTCCCCGCATAGCAAGCAAGGGAATTTTGTATTAGCTTTTTCATTATCCCCACCAACATTATTGTTGTTATTGTTTGCATTGTTTGTCCCCTTATTCCCATTTTTCTTATTATTGTTTTTCTTCCCTCCAGGCTGTTGGTTTCCTTGAGAGTTCTTTACTAACATAACGTTAGAAGGAGGGTTGGGTTTAAGGTTTTGTGTGTTAATATGACTAGTTGTTGGTGAATTATGACTTGAAAAGTTTGTACCTAGGCTCACTGGATTGTTCTCAACTGCACCAATCACTCCATCAGCATGAGGTGTCGGGATAGGTTTTGTAAGATCAGTAGTCGATCTCGGTGCATCATGAATAATTTCATATAATATCCTAGACTAAGAGTTAATAAAGTCTAATTGTTGGGCTCTAAAAATGGATTCCTCTTCTGTTGTAACCCCTAAAGTAGAAACATCCTTGGATATATAAGGTATAAGTGATTTCAAAAACCATTCTAACAAGAAATATGAGGGTATATCAACCTTGATCAATATTTTTCTTCTTCGCCACTCCTAAATATGATCAGGAATATGAGTGGCCTTGTTCTTCATAAAGGTATAAAGAAGGTCTATACCAACGTCATACCAAACAAGAATTTCGAAATGGTTAAGGAAGATTGTCTCTAAATCATAGAAAAAATGGTAAGCAGTGGATGGCAGCTCAATGTACCACTTAGTTGCTACACTGGTTAAAGTCCTCTGCAAGAGTCTCAACCGTATAGAATCATCATTCAATGAGTTGGAGGAACACCACAAATGAAAGGTAGTGACATGGTCCCCGATATCTTCACCAGTATTACCTTCAAAATTTGGGATGTTTGAAGGAAATTTGGTTGGAATGGGAGGCCAAGTGAGATTGTGATGGACCATATCATTCATCGGTTTCGATAGGTATAGAAAATTCAAGTTTCCAGAAAGGGTAAACGAGGTCTAGCTGTTGGGTTCCAGGTTCTAGAAGCATTAGCTTCCCATTGGTTGGTGTTGGCATGTGGTTTTCCTAAAACATGTGGATTTCCAGGATTAGTGAAAGGTCGAGTGGGATGTCCAAAGTTCTGACCAAAGTGGTGTTGAAATGAAGGATCGGTTGTTCCAAAAGTACCTCCCATCCCTCCAAAAGGTTGGCTACCTTGAAAGACAGTTTTCATAACAAGGTTAGTCATATTAGAACCTCCCACCCCATACAAAGGAATTTTTCCTTGAGTAGCAGGCTGCCCCCATGAACATCCAGTGTTGGTGCCCCCTAGTACAATAGGATTAATTTGTGACACATTGAATCCATAGGGGTGACCAGAGCTCATACCTCCAATAAATTGGAAAGGGAAGCTTGACTGGAGTAGAGTGGAATTAGAAACAACTCCACTAAGGGGTGGGTTGGACATAAACATTTGTCCACTGAAGCGTGGGACAATATGGAAAGGGATAGATGGGACACTTCCTGAAGCAATGGTCAAAGTTGAACTAGAAGGGAGTGGCAGTCATAGGTTGACAACCTAAAAGAGGGAATCCAAAAGAGAACGAGTTTGAACTCACTTGAGTTAACGAACTAGTACTAGTAAGTACCATCGAGGTTGGGGGAAACCAACCTAATCCTATTGTAGATCCCATGTTAAAAGTGAATCCTCCTGCAGGGAAAGTGCTAATTAGAGTAGACATGTCCCCTGAATTAAATACGTGTTCTCTGTTTTCCATGTTAAACTGCCTAGATAATGGATTAGGAACATTGATACCAACTAACTGAGAAAAACTAGGACTTTGTGGCGGGTTTAGAAGTCCAGATGGATATGAGAAGTCCTCAATTTCAATGGGAATTAAATTATCTTGAAGCTGAGGATAATGGAATCTAGGAGAGTTATGCAACTACTCGTCAGTATCTCTAAAGTGTCCTTCATCAGAAGGTCTCTCAGAATCACCTAACCTAGAACTGTTTTCTTCTACTGGTTGTTTTGTTTGATGTTCTTGGTTTTCCTCTTCTTCCCCCGAGGGGGTAGATTAGGATAATCCAATATTCGCTTCGGTGCAAGGACTTCTTTCCATTCAGGAGATTGTCCTTGAATCCTTTTGGATTGGCGCAGAGGTTAACCAGACATAGTGGCTCACAAAAGACACTAAGAAGAAAATATACAAAAAATAAAAAGCAAACAACACATACTAAAAAGTCCTTGAATATGTCAAACAAGTAAACAAATACCTTCCAAAGGAATGTCTGGGATAATTAGGTCCTAGAACAAACTAGTTAAGGGATGAATAACAATTAGCCAGGGTCCATAATACAGACACCTTGGGGCCAAGCGTTTGAATCACCAACTGCCTTCCCAAAGCACTACAAGGGATTTCCTCCCATGTTTTTCTAAGGTACAATAGAGATAACCTTCCACTGTCACCTGTGTAGAGCCCTAAAGGTCCAAATACTAAGGCTACCAACTTTATAGATAGGGTCAGGGGGGACAGTCACAGGTTGAGTTAATGTGCATGGGTAGGGTAACAAAGCCCGAAACTCAAAAGAACCAATGGTAATAATGAATCTCCATATGTGCACCAACCCTGGTAGATGCTTGATTGAATATCGAAGGGGTATCTCTTCTACTCAACCTCGCACGACCTCGTGCTTGACTCCGGTGTGAGTGGAGATTCCTGGTTCACCTTCTGGAAAATTGGGTTTTCTCCCTAAATGAATGACACCTATGTTTTGAGAATTTTGAGTGATCGTGGAGGAGTTAACTCACAACTCCCTACCCCCACAATCCTACTTAAGCTATTAGGTGTGTTTCTAAACTAGAAGAAAACCTAATATCCTATCCACGTTATTGATTGCTTGCTTTAAAATGTACTTCAAAATTTTCAGAAGAAGTAAAATAAGTGCAACTAAAGAAAGATATTCCTTAACTGAAATATGAAGCACTCAATCACCACAAATATGCACTTCTCACTCTCAATTTCTTTCCAATGAAAGTCCTAAAGATATGATTTGGAATGCATATGCAATTTTTCTCTATATGATGCAATGTCTTGGTATTTTTTAATGCAAAAGGTAAAAATTTAAAGTCTAATATGCAAAATCAAAACTAAAGCATAAGAATGCAACTACCAAAATAACTAGTTATGCAAAAGAAAATTTCTTGTTGTTTGATGAAAAGAAATCTTAAATCCTTTAAGCTACTTTCAAAGCATTCAACCAACACTAACTTGTAAAGTGAACCAACTGTTTACTCTTTTTGAATATGAGAAACAATAATCAAACTCAAATAAGCACACAACCAAAGCAAATGCAAAAACTTTCTGATCTCCTTATCAAATAGTGAAAGCAACCATAAACCGTAAGCTTCTTAATTATGTAAGCATGCCAAAATTGGGAAAATCATACAACAAAGACTTTTAGACCCAATCAAAGAAAATTACCTACTAAGAAATATGGTTGGGTAAAGCTAGGTTTGCAAACAAACAGTGCAATTGAGGTCCTAAACCACAAAAAGGACACTTGAGCCTCCACTCCAAAAGAAAGACCAAAAGCACAAGAAAGGACAATAAACCAATATAAAGAGGAATTTCCACTCAAATATATACAAATAGGATCAAATAGACTCAATAGGTTTCAAATCCATTCAAATTGGAGCAAATATGTCCAGTTAGACTCAAATTGGTTCAAAAACACCAAACTAGTTCATAAACCCCCAACATGGGTCAACAAGCCCCAAATTATTCCAAACCAACCAAATTGCTTTAAAAACATCCCAAACATAAAAATAATATCAATCGCAAGATAAAACACCACTTCCCAGGGGTCCTATATATACCTAGGATCAGCAGGGACTCCAAAAAATGCAATCAAAACCCCCCAAACAATCCTAAAAGTGAAAAATTCATGTACAAGAGGTCCACATGGGTGTAAAAGGGTTCAAGGGTGAGTGAAACTCTAGTGAATAACCTTCCAGAAGTAGGTATGTATCAAAATCACTACTGTAAGTACTAGGGCTAGCATGTATGCAGAAGAGTCCCAAAAAATCTAAAATCCAACCCAAGGATTGAGCAAGGAAAGGTCTAACAAAGCTAACTGATTATTCCTAACATGAAATCAAACTTAGACCTTTAATATATTGGAAAAATGGCCTTGGAGACCCCCAAATAATATAGGCTCCTCCCTAGCGGATTTGCCAGTTTTGTTGTTAGGGAAAGTTTCCTATAGCTGGGGTGAGACTACCAACGTATTGTTGTGAAAGACTGAAATCTAAAGTTATGCAAGTACAATTATTAAGCAAAGGGTTTAGGGTTTGAGAGAATGTGAACCTTATTCATAAGGTTGATCCAAGCCTCTCTTCTTTGTCTCCAATGCAACAACCTGCAAAAACATTCCAAAAGACCTTCCTCAAACCAATTTGACTACAAATAAAAGTTTGACATTTATAAGAGAATAAAGCATCAAATTGTAATAAGATCTGAAACATACATGAAAAAAGGTATTTCGAAAGGGAATAATTTCCAATCTTTGTTAATAAATTAATCAAGTACATCAAATTACCTTCCTTCATGCATGGCACTTCATGAAACCAAATTCAAGGTCTTCTGCTCCTCTCCTCCAAGGATCCCAAACTCTGATAAAATGTGCTAGGGTTTATAAATAGCTAGGGCACAAGTGAGGGTGATGCAAGTCCCAATTACTCTAGCATAACATTAAAATGGTCTTTTTCCCCTTTGATTGTCCTCTCTCCCTCTCTTATATAGCAAAGAAAGAAGATAGGCTTGAGGATGAAGTAGTTATAACCAAGGAGATGGTTCCAAAACCACCCAAAGCACCAATTTTTCGATATTTTATATTTTTTTGGTATTTTTTAGATACTTGTGGGTGGAAAATGGACAAGAATTGGGTAACATGCGAGTTTACCATGTACAATCTGCGTTTTTGTAGATAAATGGTGAAAAACATCCTTTCTGAAAGGTTTTCAGGAGAAGTTTTGGTCTCCAAAAATGTTCATAAGCTTCATACCTATCAAAAGGGCCATGTATTAGGAAATTCCATCGTCTTAAAGTCCCAGGTATGGCTCTTCCATCCCAAATGTCCTTTTGTGTGACTCACAATAATCTCATGAAATGTCGTCATGTGACCAAAAGATGTAAGTGTCGTCATAGATAGAGAAGTGCCAAATTTGGCTATAACAAACACAATGGTCATACTCACTTCTTGTAAAATTTTGGCTCACCATGAAGGAATAAAACTTCCTATACCATTGCCTAGTAGACTTCTTCAAACCATATAATGACTTCTTGAGCTTGCAAATAAATTTTCTTTTGTGATTTTGAACAAATACTTTTGGATTTTACAAATATATTTCCTCATCCAAATAATATCTGCTAATGATGGTTTTTTGGGCAGAAAGATCCCACAATTTGTATCTCTTAACTCCATCATCAAAACCAACAAAGATATGTCTTCTTTGATATCGAGTCCAACTTAGAATGTAGTTTTTAGGAATACGAGCATAAGCATCACAACCAAAAATGTTGTTTTTCTTTCCAACCAAAGCTCTAAATAATTTAAACACGCTACTTTTGTTTTATAGCCCCACACCTTTCTAAAGTATTCTTTTATAAATGTTAGAAAATATGATGATCATCTAAAAGAAATTGTATGGGATAGCTCCCAAACATTGAGAATACCCTTACTTGTATGACTACCCATTTAAACTTATATCTACATTGCTTCCTTAAAACACAATGCTTGTAGAAATTCAAATTCAAATATTTTAAATATGGAAGTAACTTATAGTTTATCAATGCCTTTAGCCCTTTCTCGCTCATATGTCCCAACCATTGACACCATAAAGAGTATATTCATTTTTTTCCTCATATACCATGGTTGCTTCATTTATTTTAGTACTCCCTTCTAGTATGTAACGGTTCTCAATCTATGTAGCCTTCATTATTACAAAAATGCCCTTGGACACTTTCAGTGCTCACCTTGAAAAATAATTATATAACCTCTATAATCCAAATCTTCCAAGGAGATTAAATTATTTTTTGAGTTCTAGCATATGTATACCTCTATTAATGTCCTTACAATACCATCAAACATTTTAATGTTAATGCTCCCAATCCCAAGAGTCTTACATGAAACATTGTTTCACATGATAAAAACACTTCCATCAATAGCTTGGTAAGTAGAAAACCAACTCTTATGTGGAGACATGTGATGTGAAGCACACAAATCTAATGATCCTTCCTCATGATATTTTAAGATATTACAAGTAGATAATACTTCATCAACCAAACTTGTACTTGTCTCAACCAGATTTGCTTCCTTTGTGGAGTCATCCTTGGATTCTTGCCTCTTCCAACAATCTTTCTTGAGATGCCCTAATTTGTTGTAGTACCAACATTTTTGCTTACCCCTTTTTTCCTTTTGACTTAGATCTAGTTGAACCTCTCGAATTCTCCCCTCTTTTTGTGGATTGACCCCTAGCCACCATTGCTTTTGGTTTGGAAGTTTTTATATTGGAATTCCTATGCACCTCCTTAGACAATAACTCCCACAACAATGTCATAATCAAGAGTGTCTATTGTGCTAAGGATAATAAAAGTGACTAAGTAGTTCCAAGATTCAAGCAATGGACACAATAAGATGGTTGTCTTGTCTTCTTCTTCGATTTTTACACCCATACTAGTCAATTTGCACATAAGAGAATTGAAAACATTAAGATGTTCAACAATTTTGGTACCTTCTTTTATTCGTAAATCGAAGAATTACCTCTTCACGTAGATTCAATTTTTCATAGATTTTTTCATTTAAAGGATCTCCATTTTGTTCCATAATCATACTATTGTTTCCTTTCCAAAAATATTGAATAGAACGTCATCTGCTAAACACAAGTGAATGGCGCTGAGAGATCTTGCATCCAAATCTTCCCAATCCTCATTAGTCATACGTGTAGGTCTCTCTATCTTTCCTACCAATGCCTTATGCAGTCCTTGTTCCAGCAACAGATCGCATGCATTGAGCTTCAATAGCTCAAATTTATTCTTGCCATGAGATTTATCCACCTCGAACTTTGCATTCAAAACCTTCACCATTGAAATTTACTAAACCCTAAATCTCCCTTCACAACCTTTTGTCCTTAACCCACCTCACTAGCTCTGATACAACTTGTTGGAAAACAAGTGATCCCACAAAGAATTTGTAGTGAGGAAATAACAAAATGAGAGAGAGCAATATTACACCATCACATTCATAAGACACAAACTTTACGTGGTAAAACCTTGACGAAAAGTCAAGAAAATATCCATAGGGGAAGATATAGATATTCTGATTCCTCAAAGATAAAGATTATATATACCATAATATGCTTACACAATTTTTTTTATCTATATATATAATGTCTACAACATAATTATATATTGCTCCCTAAACTTCAATTTAAGATTGAATAAAATTTAAAATTCAATAAATTCAAAATAAGTTAAATGAAATCTATATAAAATTCAATAAATTTAAAATAAGTTAAATGAAATACTATATGAATTTTATTTAATGCTAGGCAACATAAGGATTCAATAGATTCAAAGTAAGTCCAGTCAAATGAAATATTAATAAATTTCAATTAACATTATGCAACATATTTTAGTTCAAACACATACATGTTGTAGACTTCACCTACATGACATCCTCACCAATAATCCAATAATCCTCCCAAAAAACAATTCTTTCCATGTATTTTTAAATCCTCCCAAAAAACAATTATTTCCATGTATTTTTAAATCCTCCCCAAAAAACAATTCTTTCCATGTATTTTTAAAGTCAATTATTAACTTGACTTCAATGCGTCCCGAATAAGAAATAAATATAACTAATTTTTAAGTTATTCATGAAACTTGTCTGATCTCTATTAACTTAACCACCCGAGATTCATCTTGAATAAGAAATATATACAACCAATTTTTAAGTTATTCATGAAACTTGTCTAATCTTTATTAACTTAACCACCCCAATTCATTTATACATGTTTATTCAATGAACTCATCGTATTAATATTTAATAATATTGCTTAAAAAAAACTTTATTTTATAAAATTAATTTTATATTAATATTTAATAATATTGCTTAAAAAAAACTTTATTTTATAAAATTAATTATATATATATATAAATGATTACAACTAATTTTTATTAAGTTATTGATGAAACTTGTCTCATCTTTATTTAATTTAATTTAACCACCCCAATTCATTTAGACATGTTAATTCAATGACTTCATAGTGTTAATATTAAATAATATTACTCTGCTATTTGAAACCCTAGTGCATCCCAGCTACGTGCACTCGCTGTACTTTTCTGTCGGCTATACAATTCAATGACTTCATAGTATTAATATATTAATATATACAATTCAATGACTTCATAGTATTAATATTTAATAAAATATTGTTCAAAAATAAATTTTGTTTTATATATAATTTTAGTTGAATCACGATGTACGTATGTGAACCAACGACAAAAAATTATATACAGATTTATCAAATATAATAAAGAATTTAATATGGCGTGTGCATTCAAACTCTTTCAGGAGGACAAGACTTTATGTGATATGGTCACTTTTACAAAATTATTGAAATTAATAAACTCCGCACTTGAGACTCATATGAGAAAGCAATTCAATTTAGGAGAGAGAAGCCTTGGTTTCATATGGCATTTGTGAGTCCTGATTAAAATGGAATATGTTTAATTTTTTTCAAAGGTGAATTCTTAAGAAAAGAAATTAAAAAAAACTCTTAAATTTTTATTTTTTATTTTTAAATCACGAGGATAAATATTATAAAATTTTAAAATAAAGGTTTTTTCTAACCATTAATCAAAATCTCAATTTTCAATTTTTTGTTTCTCAATGAGTGTTGTGATTTCCATATTATATG
Source organism: Larix kaempferi (assembly GCA_027924585.1). Lineage (NCBI taxonomy): Eukaryota > Viridiplantae > Streptophyta > Pinopsida > Pinales > Pinaceae > Larix > Larix kaempferi. Next base: position 5,236,352 of record BSBM01000063.1, on the reverse strand, counting down.
AAAATGGATGTGAATTATAAGTTAAATGTAAAATTAATTATTTATCATTTTTCTTTAATTTATTGAATGAATGTAATTGTTGAGTAAATCATCATGCAAGTACATAATAGAACTCAAGTGGATGGAATGAAATTCATCGATACCCATCAATCCCTTGACAACCTTGATTTCAAATAATAATTAACGTGCAACATAAAATTTAAAATCAATATTATAAAATCCAATGCTAACAAACCCCTTTTATTTAACTTAATTTCTAGGTTAAAAAACTCAAATAACGAGAGGTAGGTTTTGCATTTTTCCTTATCTAAATAAAAACAACATTGGTTTCTTTTGTTGTAATAATAGATAATGCCTTTGAGTTCACTTGTAGACTTCACCGATGGTTTTTGCTTTCTACTTGAGACGTCTACCAATTTACTACTAATCCAATAATCTTTCATGAAAATGTTGAATAATAATACCATATATTAATTATTCATGAAAAATAAAAAATAAAAGACTTGATGTAACTATTTAATAAATAATTCGTTGAAAGCTCATTCGATGACTATTAAACATATGATTACATTCTGTGCTGAATAAGACACATATATAGAACTATTTTTTAATTATTCATGGAACCCTGATCTTTATTAAATTAACCACCTAAATTCATTTAAACATGGTAATTCCATGACTTCGTAATATTAATATTTAATAATAATATTATTGTATTTTAAAACATAAAATAAATTTTATAAAATAAAATAAAAAATTATATACATAATTTTAGTTGAACCACGATTTTACTTTTACACATACTTAAGCGAACTAACTACACATTTTTTTTAAAGAGATTAATCAAACACAATAAGGTAAATTCAGTTTGTCGTGTGCATTCAAACACTTTCAAAGAGTACAATAATTTATGTGATGCTTGTCACTTGTATCACCCATCTTGCCCTAACATATTTATTATTAAAAATTAATAACCCCCACACTTGTGATTGATATGAGAAGGAAATCCACTCTAGGAGAAGCCTCCTTTTAGCAGCTTTTGATGAGGCGTTTGTGATCAATTCGAATGTTTCCTAGAAATTTAAAGGAATTATTTATTTATTTAATTTTCAAAAAACATTTTAAAAGAAAATGTAAAATTTTAAAATTAGTGGTTTGATGATGATGATGATGATGATGATGATGATGATGATGATGATGATGATGATGATGATGATGATGATGATGATGATGATGATGATGATGATGATGATGATGATGATGATGATGATGATGATGATGATGATGATGATGATGATGATGATGATGATGATGATGATGATGATGATGATGATGATGATGATGATGATGATGATGATGAACTTTGGTCTATCTGATGATGTTAGTGGTTAGTTGATGATGATGATGATGATGAACAACTTTGGTCTATCTGATGATGATGATCCAGTGAGATCAACTTTGGTCTATCGGACCTTAAGAAGATTATTACTTGGTTTGCTTTAAAATTTTGTACCTATGCTTAAAAAGCTTGGTAAGAAGCTTTCCAAGCTCACTATAGTTTTGGCAAGTTAGGAGGTTAGCAAGGTTTGTGTTGTAGAAAATACTATGAAACTCATATCAAATATGGGTGTAAGCAGAGCACTCTAAGAGAAAGTGATTTTCATCCTCAACGCTCATAGACTCACAAAGATGGCAAACCCTTTCTGCCCACGGAGCTTTGAGAATAGACCAACGCCCTATTTCGCTATGAAGCTCATGGGAGTTTGTTCTAATCTTGGCTATATTAATTCCCTTCTTTGAACTAGTTACTATCGAGAGATATTTCTGATCTTCCAAATTAGGGTTAATGACCTCTTTATAGTATCTTAGTTTTCTCTTAACCGCTAAATTTTCCTCGCACCACAATTTCTCTTTAAACTTAAAGGTAATAATATTTTTGACATTATCGATATTTTGTAAAGTGTCATTTTCATCAATGCCCCAATGGTCTAACCAAGCCATCATATCGTTACACCAAAGCCGCTTGAGGCATCATTGGTTTTGACTTGAATTTAAAGCAATTTTAGGAAGTCTTTCGTTTCTCATGTTATTTATCTTGTGCTTGTATATCAAGTACCTAGTCATAGCCATGCTCTCGATGGGGGAAAGACCCACTTCTATGAGGAGAATAGGATAAGGTGTATTGCTTTTAATTTTGAGGTTATAAGTTATAAACTATTTCTGGATTTGCTCAATCTTTCTCCATGTTTCTTTAGAAAAGTTGCACCCCCATACTTCACAACCGTATAAGATAATAGGGATGACAAGAGTTTCAAAGAGGAACTTTTGTTTATCCCACATGACTAGGTTGGCTGATTTACAATTATTTTCAAGAGCAAAATAAATTTTCCATACTCCATTAATCCTTTTCTCAATGCTATGGTTCCAATTGAGCTTGTAATGAATATCAATTCCAAGATATTTGCAAGAAGTCACTTCCTTCAATTTACTGTTATCATAAATAAAATTTGCGTAGGTCTCTTTCTTAGATTTTACAATTGTAACTTTTGTCTTGTTGGTTTTAACAGTCATACCCATGTTAGAGCAGAAATCTTTGAGAATTCTTAATTGTTTATTGAGATCAAAGGGACACCTTGCCATAAGAACAATATCATCAACATAAAGAAGGAGGATGATAACTATCCTAGCTAAGATCATGCCGACACAACTTGCTTCTTTTAAACATCTTTCTAGTTTAACGATGTAAATGCCAAAAAGGGTAGGGGAGAGGGGGCAACCTTGCTTAACTCCAATATTACAGTTTATATCCGTTGACCAACCCTCATTATTCTTAAATTTGGAAATGACCTTTTTGTATAACCTTATCACAATAGCACTCAACTCAAAAGGAACATTAAGCTCCTCTAGCCTCTTCAACATGTTATTTCTAGGCACTGTATCAAAAGCTTTCCACAAAGAAAAAAAAAAACAAAGAAACAAAAAAGGTCAGACTTATTATTACAAAATTCCTCTGCAATGATCCTAAGTGTAACGAGGTGGTCTGTGGTTGAATGATTCCTTCTAAAACCTGCTTGGCCTTTAACCCGCTTACCTTCCATTTCTAGCCATTCGTTGAACTTATTTTCTAAGATATTACCGTATAACTTGGCTAGGAGAGGGCTAATCATAACAATCCGATAATTAGAGGGGTTATTTTTGTCGCCAATTTTGAAAATAGGAATAATGAGGCTTTGATTCCAAGGTGTAGGGAACCCTTGCTTGATCGCTAGATTAAAGAGTTTGTGGATGTGCGGGATGAGGAAAAGCCCCCCAATTTTTAATATTTCTGCTTGGTAGCCTTCAATCCCTTTGGATTTTCCATTTGCTAAGTGCTTAACCCTAAAATCTATGTCTTCTAACGAGAAAACTCATTTCGTTGTAAGAAGAGTTTTTGTGTTATCTCTGATATCCGAGGATTCATAAAGCCTTTTAAGATAAGAATTCCAATATTTTAAAGCAATCTTATTATCTTCTTTTGTTTTGCGAGTTAGAATTTTCCTCCAGAATTTCTTAAGGGCCACCATGGAGAAGTGTAAGAGATTTTCCTGTCGTTTACTAAGATAGTGCCTTTTTTTTCTTTTAATTAGAGTTTTGTAGTGATTTATCTTGTCCATTTTTATTGATTCTGTAGTAGCTTCCTTAATTTATTTTCTCGCATTCTTACACTCTTGAGCGTACCAAGGGTTGGTTCTACTATCTCTCTTTTTAACCGAGACTTTAACAGAGAACTTGCTAATGGACGACGAGAGGGATGTAGTAAAATTATGGTAGAGATTTTCTATATTATCCATACTAGATAAATGAGACATATAATTATTTAAATCATGGAGAAAATTCTTGGTTTTATTTTTATCGAAGATCAGGTGCTTTTGGAAATGATAGTTTTCCTCTTTGGGATCGCTATGCATGGAAATATTGAGAGTTATAATTAAAGGCCTATGATCAGAGTCATCCTCATGGTCATTTAAGATGTCGAAATCTATTAACTTGTTGCATAAAAGGATACCGGAAATAACATAATCTACCACACTACTGGCAAGGCCGTGAATACAAGTCATCCGGTTAGAATTTGGCCATTTTGTTAGTCCGTTGCAAATGATAAGGTCTTGAGTACTACAAAAATTGACCGGCTCAGAACCAAATAAATTTTCACCTAGATCTTTAGAGCTTCTTTTGTACCTATTAACTAGAGCAAGGTCTTCGTCTGACCAAAGAGGATTAGGATTGGAATAATTGCTTAAAATAATAGCTTGGTTACTAGTTCAGTTCGGGCATTGAAGTCAGCCATCAAAATGATAAATTATTGCCTTCCTTCCTTAGGCTAGAAATATCATGTTCTAAACCATTATAAGGACACTTTTTATCTAAATTGTTTTTTCTAGAGAAGTTGGAATTAATAGGGGCAAAATAACAAATGGCTATGAAGGGTTTTTTCGTCATTAATGTATGTGATCTCTATCCAAATAAATTGGTTGTAAGGGTCTTTCTTATAAAGCCTAACATGATGGGACATGTTCTTCCTAATGTATAATATTATGTATAATATTTTTAAAATTAATATTTTAAAGAATTTATCAATGTCTCAACTCTCAACTCTTTGTTTCTTATTGAGCATTGTACCTTTGATATTATATGAGAATGACTGTCAATCATGATCTAGAATCAAGGAACTCCTTACCCATTAATTTCATTTGGCATATAAAGAGTAAAATCATCTCTATTCAATTGGTTTCTCATATATTCCTCATGCCATGTACCCTTTCACAACATTAAATCCACAAATAACTCATGCCCATAAAATTATACCATTGTATTGCAATATGCACCATTTTAAGCATCACATGAACGAAAGCTTATAGGAGAAGCTTGGACACTTTGTTTCTAAATCCTCGAATTCATGTATTATAAGCATTGTTGACCCTTCTCAACATGATAATTTCCATCACACATTTAGTGTCCATACTTATTGTGTTAATATTCCACACTCTCCAAAAGGCCATTTCCTCTCTTGACTTTGAACAACACAAAAAATTTTAGTCATGGGTTATGTCTAAATTATAGTAGCATTGGAAATGTGTGGCTCTATGACAATTTTGAAAAGATAACAATAGACATGGAGTGAACCCACATAAATGAGGTCATTTCTCTTTCTTTGTGTTCACATAGTCCATTTTTCTAAAGGTATATAACATGTTGGTTCATAGTTATTTTGTCGAACTGCTAATGCACCATTTTTCTTTGTTTCAAACAAAAAATTGTTAATGAACTAGTTTGGGATCAAAATCTCTATTAAGCTCATTGAATTTTTTTAACTTGATATGGTATTGATTAAGTTTAAATATGAACCTACACAACATGGACCTTGTCAACATGGCACGGCCTAAAATTGAGACTACACCAATGATAATTGTGATTCATTTGATTCAATTTGCTGCCCCATCAAATCCTCATTCCTATGTTCTCAATAATGATCATCCCTATTTTCTTATGTATCTTTATCTATAATTGACTTTCACTTTATTCTTGTTGTTTCTAGCAAAATTGACATGCGTGTAATGATACTTTCCATGTCAAATATTAGGATATTTACGCATAAGTACGTTTCTCTCTATCCCATATTTTTCTCATCCCAAGGCTCTCAAGATCAATGAGATGCATCCTTTCTAGCATCAACACTTGGAGCAACGTCATGTTCGACTAGGTTGGATTCTTAAGAAAACTACGAAGAAGGTAACATAATTCTTATTATCATCAAAGCTATGCATTAAGGATTATGCTTTAACATCCACTTTATCATGTATATTTGGTAGTCTTAAGTTGTAATTTCTATTAGTTTTGTGTTTGTATGGATCTTAGCAAGCTCCAAATCATAGATATCTTAGCTAAATAATAAGTCAAGCATGCAATCATGCTAGATATGCATATACATGTTCATGAAAGTAGAGCATATGCTAAAGAATCCAAAATCCAATATTATTGCTCGCAATAACAAATTTATATGTTATCGCGACCTCCACAAAAGTTTTTGATTCAAACATTTATCTCTAAAGCTTTAAAAGATTTATATTATAAATATTTATATTTTCTTTTATTTAATATACATATAGCCCATAAACAAATTACATTTGAAATTGGAAATATATTTTATATTGAAATCCTACCTATCTATTACATTGTTGATGAAATTTTAACATTGTAAAAAATTAAAATATTTTAAATATAAAATAATTTTATTTTGAAATATGTTTTTAGTTTAATTTTGTCGATTTTTTTTTTTTCAAATTCCCATAATATAAAGATTAGATTAATGTATCCCTTCAATTTGAAATCAAAATTAAAACTCTTTACATTTTATCACTATTTGTGAATAACTTAAACATTAATTTAAAGAAAGCTAAAATTGGACAATAAGTTTTCATGATTGAAATTTGACAATTCTGTGACGGAAAATAAAGTTATAAGATTTTAAATTCTGATCTAATTTATACCACATCACTACAAACGTTATCAGACAGTTACGTTGTAATACATTTAATTAGGAAATAGATAAAAATACTAATATATATATATATATATATAATATTAAAGTTCCAAGATTTTAAATTCTGATCTCTCTATATATAAAATTAAAATTACAAGATTTTAAATTCTGATCTAATTTTAACTACATCACTACACACGTTATCAGACAGTCAGGTTGTAATACAAAGTACATACATTTAATTAAGAAATAGATAAAAATACTTAATAATACAGATAAAATTTGTATATATATATAAAAATTTAACTGGTTTTTTTTTTTCTAGAGAAAAAAATTATACTCTTTTTATTCATATCTAAAAAGGAGAATACATTCCACAAATGCAACTGCACAATTTCAAGTTCAAGAGTCTTAAATTTTGCAGCTTTTTAGTTGTTTACATCATTCTACATTCAAAGATATTCAATCTTACATTCACTGAGATTTACATTCGGCCAAAAATAAAAAATAAAACACAAAATTTTAAAAAAAAATCCAACTTATCCTTTTATCCAAAAATCTAGAGTTTTTCTGTTTTGATCCTGGATGCAGTTTCTGTTGGATGAAATTAGACATACTCCAGCCTCGATTTCCAGCCCAGCTTTAGAAAGAACTCTGCGTCCACGTTTTGTTCTCTATATACATGCTGGAGAAAAACGTAGGAGGCCAGACTTACCAGATTATGGCCAATATTTGTGAGGTTCAAATTTCCAATTTCCAATGCTGTGAACCTTGTTCATATGGTTAATCCAGATTTAACTGGGTTACCTACCTATTTTTTATATTTACTAAAGGTTCATTAATTGAACTACACAACTTTGGGATTTTATTTATAAAATAATATTTACAATGAAAAAAATTCCAAACATAGATAAACGGGCATGGCAATAGGGTCAGAAGAAAAATTTAAATATGAATAGAGTAGGATCTGATTTATGAACAGAGTAAGCCTTTACATCCCAGGAATCCATTGGTACTTAGCTTTTCACATAACGTGAACGTTTAGTGCTGCTTACTCGCACTATGTCCCAGACCGTGCATCATTTACGTCTGCCATTGCAGCTTATCAAAAAGAAAAGAAGAATTATACCAGGAGGCAGCCATGGCCTTCAGAGAAGAAGAAAAAAAAAGAGTGGCTTTCAATGACGCCTTGGAGATTTTCAGGTAGAACCAGACAGAATGAACTGAAAATCGAGCCTGAGAATCGATCCTGGGCTGGTTATGTTAAAACTCCCACGGATCTATTACTGCTAAGCCAGATCCCAATGGACGGCCATGGCGTTCTTATTATTTATAAACACCCAGCAGCAGTACCCGCGGCTTCAGCTATGTCCCAAGAGCGGCAGCAGCCTGTATCTCACCCTGAATCACCCACGACTTATAAATCTCAACCAACATCTTCTCATCGTACTCCTTCAGCGGCCGCCCTCCAAAAGGATTCCTGCCGCCAACAGCGTACTGAGGGCCGAACCCGCCAACCATTAAATCGCTGGAGAAAGCCGTGGAATTTGCCAGCTTCAGCATCATATTCACATACGCATCTCTCAGTTTAACCAAATAAACCATGGGGTTCATCCACCTCTTTAATTTTATCTTAGGTATGAGTCTGAATCTCCAGATCCGTCTGCGCTTGTGGCCGCTACCTCCCAGCTTGGCTATTCGCAGGCGGCGGCGACTGGTGGAGCCATCGAGCCTCACATATTTTCCCCTCCTCTGCAACAGTACCTTCAAGCTCTCGTAAACCCCCATTACGCCTCCTCGCAGATATCCTTTCTGTCTCGATTCAAAATAGGCCGAGCAGCGTCTGTTAATATACCTGACAACCCACTGGCTTATACTGTGGGCATCCTGGGGTCAAATGGAATCCAATAATCCGCATATAAATTCAATGAAATATACCATTTACAGACGAGATTTTACGTGCCAAAACCGTCTTCTTTTACGTAGCCAATCCGCATTCTACTACTTGCCATGTTTATCGAATTCCAAGGGGTTGAAAAACGAGGCACCTGAAAACAAGAAAAAGCTTCAGAATCGGAGTGTGTCTGCAATGGCCAGCACGCTGAGCACTCTAATAATAGAGGCGATTGATGTTATCGATGACGTTAATATTTTTATTCACCAAGTCCACCTAAGCCAAATGGCTGACGTTAATGACTGTGTACAGGAAACCACCTACCTTCTGGATAAGGACACGGTCGGGTTGTATTTTAATTTTTAAGATTAAAAATTTTAGGTTTTATATTTGCTCTTTTATTGGAATTCATTTCTATATATTTTAAATTTGGATTTATATCAAGATTAAAAAATTATTTCTTTCAAGTTGATAGATTTATATTGATTTTAATTTTTCAATTTTTGTATGTAAAATATAGAGTTGAGTATACGTTGTTGAATAGTTTTATATATTTATTGTTATTGTACATGACAACATCTTTTATAACAGCTCATTCTTTTTTATACAATAAGAAAATTTGATAATCACAAGTTTCCAAGTTTTCATACTATTTTTGTGTTAGGTGTTGTTAGTGTGAAATATTATTCTGAAGGATGTATATGTTGTTGAACAATTTTATATATATATTTTTAATGTACATGACAATATCTTTTATAACAGCTCACTCTTTTTTATACAATAAGCAAATTTGATAATCACAAGGTTCCAAGTTTTCATACGATTCTTGTGTTAGGTGTTGTTAGTGTGAAATATTATTTTGAAGGATGTATATGTTGTTAATAGTTTTATATATATATATATATATTTAATGTACATGACAATATCTTTTATAACAGCTCACTCTTTTTTATACAATAAGTAAATTTGATAATCACAAGGTTCCAAGTTTTCATACAATTCTTGTGTTAGGTGTTGTTAGTGTGAAATATTATTTTGAAGGATATAAAGTATGCATATTTAAGCAAGTTGTTTTTTTAAATATTATTTGATTAAGAGTAAATAATATGATTAAATATTAGCATAACTATATTAATTAATTAATATGGTTGATACAGGTGTGACATTATTTAAGGTAGGAAAATAATGAGGATCTATATATATCAACCATATTAATGTTTAATAGATTTATATTGATTTTAATTTTTCGACTTTGCTATGAAATATAAAATTAAGTTAATAAATGTGTGAAAGGAAATATGAATATTATTTTGAAGGTGGTAGACTATGCACATGTGAGCAAATTGTTTTTAAAAAATATTAATGTAGAAAAACCAAATAATATGATTTTTAAATACAAGCATATAATTGTATTAATTAATTCATATGGTTGATATATGTGTGGCATTATTTAAGGTGGGGGAAAAGAATGTGGATCTACATATATAAGCCACATTGATGTTTCATAGATTTATATGGATTTTAATTTTTCAACTTTCCGGTGAAATATAAAATTAAGTTAATATATGTTGTTGAATAGTTGTATATAATTTTTTTGATGTACATGACAATACCTTCTATAATACTCCACTTTTTTTGATACAATAAAAAATATGATAATCACAAGGTTCCAAGTTTTCACACTATTCTTATGTTAGGTGTTGTTAGTGTGAAGGGGAATATGAATATATGATAATCACAAGGTTCTAAGTTTTCACACTATTTTTATGTTACGTGTTAGTGTGAAGGGGAATATGAATATTATTTAGTATTTTTATGTTACGTGTTAGTGTGAAGGGGAATATGAATATTATTTAGTAGAAGGTATAATATGCACATGTGAGCAAGTTGTTTTTTGTAAATATTATTGTAGCAAAAACAAATAATATCATTAAATATTAGCATAGCTATATTTATTAATTAATATCGTTGATATATGTGTGACATTATTTAAGGTGGGGAAAAGAATGCGTATCTACATATATAAGACATATTGATGTTTGACAGATTTATATGGATTTTAATTTTTCAACTTTTGTGTGAAATATAAAATTAAGTTAATATATGTTGTTGAATAGTTGTATATAATTTCTTTGATGTACATGACAATACCTTCTATAACACTCCATTTTTTTTATACAATAAAAAAAATGATAATCACAAGGTTTCAAGTTTTCACACTATTCTTATGTTAGGCGTTGTTAGTGTGAACGGTGTTAGTTTTTCATAATTTACTTCAATCTAATCTAGGATCTTAACTGAGAGAATAACATGTACAACATATCTACAACATATCAATCATGGACACAATAATGCAAGCACACAAGAGACACAGAGTTTCACCGGGGAAAGCCAAGAAGGTGAAAAAACACGCAACTTCCTCAGAGATAGATAGAGCAATGATACAACCAAAGTACAAGAGATAGTCTTCTCCTAGCAGCTGATCCTCCTCCTCACATGTGCGCCACTTTTCGAGTGATGGAAGAGTGAGTAATGAGATGATCAAATAGAGATCTCCCGACCTCTATTTATATTTGTCCTGTCCTGCCCAATAAACCAGTGGGGCCGACTTGTCTATCTTAGCCTAATAACCCATGGTTAACTTAATCAGGGCCGACCCCACACATGGTGGTCTAATAACCCTTTTACCCACATGACTCATACAGGGCCGACCCCATCAAGGTGGTCTAATAACCCATCAAATATAAGTTACGACACTTACAATATAAATGACGACACTTCCGTATAGAGGAATAATAACATCTATAAAGGAATACAAACACTTCCGTATAGAGGAATATTAAAATCTCTATAGGAGTACAATATACATGGGTGAAATACATTCTAAAGTTACATATACATCAACACTCCCTCTTAACTAGGAAGGTATTTCTCGACATAGATTTGCTAGCACAAGTCTTCTTCTCTGGACCATCGTCATTGAATCATCGTCATCACCATCGTCATCGTCATCGCTGCTGCTATCTCAATCAATCTCTAAATCTACTCGTCATAGGAATTTCTACAAAGCCAATCCTTTTTCATACTGGATGTAGGCCCACCACCTGCAGGTCTTCATCATCACTGGCCATACTGTGGAATCCTCAGGACTTATTACATGTGTCACAATGCCTCGAAAGAGTATCCCAGGACCATTTATGTGCCGAAGCACGACCGACAAGATCTCCCAGGTCCACTTACATGTGACTGTCACAAAACCTTAAAAGAGTGTCTTGACTAGCAAGAACCCTAAAGAGCATCCAAGGCTTTTTACGTGACTAGCACAACCTGTCTGGATCTCCAAAACGTATTACATGTGACCCCTCACCACAATGCCTCGAAAGAGCATCCCAGGACTTATTACAGGCACACAGCCCAACCTATCGGATCTCCCAGGTCTACATACATGTGGTCATGGCAATGCCTCAAAAGAGAATCCCAGGACTTATTACGGGCACACAGCCCAACCTATCGAATATCCCAGGTATACTTACATGCCATAGGACAATGCCTCGAAAGAGCATCCCAGGCTGTTACGAGCACACAGCTCTACTTGTCGGATCTCCCAGGTCTACTTATATGTCCTCATAGAGAAATGCCTTGAAAGAGCATCCCAGGCTGTTACGAGCACACAGCTCTACCTATCAGATCTCCCAGGTCTACTTATACGCTCATCTACACAACCTGTCCATGGCCACAAAGTATCAACCTGATACTCACCATACATCATCCTGATGTACATCATCACACGATCAACCTGATCATCATCACTGCATCGTCCTGATGCATGTCATCTGGAGCAACATCCTGAAGCTCATCATCCATTATCATCCTGATCATATAATGCATCCACCTGATGCATACCAAGTATCTACTTGATACATATCATCATACATGATCCACCTTATCATACAATGTATCCACCTGATACATACATAGATACATGATCCACCTGATCATATAACGTATCCACTTGATACATATACAGATACATGGTCCAAGCATCCAACATGATGCATATACATATATATGATCCAACTGATCATAACAAGCATCCAACATGATGCATATACAAATATATCAAGCATCCAACATGATGCATATACAAATATATCAAGCATCCAACATGATGCATATACATACACATGATCCAACTGATCATATCCATCATCCAACATGATACATATACAGAGCAGTAACCAGAGCATCGTCCTGATGCTCATCATCCAGCGCTTACATCTGCAGCCATGGAAGGATCCTCCTCTCACCATGCTGGGAATGGCTCCTGCAAATGTGTCCTTCACTTCTTCCTTGAAGTGTCATCAATCTGAAGAACACCAAGCCTCTCTCTGAAGTACTATCGAACTTCACTCTGGCTAGTGGATTCATCAGCACATCTACAACCTGCTCATTTGTCGCAACATACAGGAGCTTCACTGCTCCTCTCTGCACCATATCCCTGATATAGTGATATTTGATCTCTATGTGCTTCGAACTGTCATGGAACATCGGGTTCTCAGACAGCTTCACACAACTCTGGTTGTCACAAAAGATACCAGTAGCCTCCAGTGGGAGATAAAATAACTCAGACAATAGCTTCCGGAGCCATACTGCCTCAAAACTAGCCGAACATGCTGCAACATACTCAGCCTCGGTTGTACTCAGTGCTACGCAGGATTGCTTCCTGCTAAACCAAGAGATCACACAGGATCCCATACTAAAGCATCACCCAGATGTGCTCTTCCTATCTGTAGCATTGCCTTCCTAGTCCGAATCAACATAACCCTGCAGGTTAAACTTTTGATTCGCATCATACTTAAGCCCATAGTCAATTGTACCCTTCAGGTACCTCAGAATATGCTTTACAGCAATAAGGTGAACACCTTTGGGATCCGTCAAGAACTGGCTCAATGTGTTCATAGCAAAGCAAATATCTGGTCTAGTGTTCGTCAGGTACATCAAGGACCCAATCATCTGACGATACACAGTCACATCAACCAGATCAGATGAAGCATCACACATAAGCTTCAAGTTCGATGCCATAGGTGTGGCCATTGCCTTGCAGTCCATCATCCCAAACCTCTTTAGGATCTCTACTGCATACTTCCCTTGTCAAAGAAAGATCCCATCTGCACTCTGCCACACCTCCATGCCTAGAAAATAGTGCATCATCCCCAAGTCCTTTATCTCGAACTCAACAACAAGCTTCCTCTTGGTATCGGCAATCAATCCATCCTCACCTATTATAAACAGGTCATCCACATACAAGAGTAGTATCACAGGATTTCCTTCCTCAACCTTGTAGTAAAGGTTGGAATCCACTTTACTCTTGGTAAAACCCAAATTGGATAGAAAGCTATCTATCCTACCATACCAAGTCCTAGGAACTTGCTTCAAGCCATACAAGGCTTTCTTCAACCTGCACACATATGACTCCCTATCATATGTCTCAAAACTGAGTGGTTTCTCCACATACACTTCCTCTTCGACTACACCATTCAAGAAAGCTGTCTTGACATCCATCTGGTGTATCTTCCATTTCATCACTACAGCCAGAGCAAGTACTGATCTGATGGAAGTGTATCTGGATACAGGTGCAAAAGGTATCTTCATAGTCTATTCCCTCTTTTTGAGAGAAGCCATGAGCTACAACCCTTGCTTTGTATTTTTCTATGCTACCATCTACAGCATGCTTGATCTTATAGATCCACTTGGAAGTCACAACAGACTTCCCTTTAGGTCTTGGGACTGCATCCCAAACATCATTCTTCATGATCGACTGGTACTCCTCGATCATGGCATTCTTCTCGAATCCTAGGAACTTCAATATCTTCAATAGATAACTTTGTTGTTGAACAAATGTTGTAGTCCTTCTTTTGTAGGTGATGGTATACGATCTTTCCTACAAAACAAGTTAAATTGCATGATTAGAAAACATCTCATAGTTTTCAGAACAAATTCTTACACATAAATAAATATGTCATACAGTCATGCAATTATGTTAGCCAATGCTTCAATACAACATTTATCCATATCCTGTAACTTTCTAGATGCCTTCCAGTCTCTACCAGAACATTGTTAAGAGTGTGCACAACTCCCAACATGTCAACAAAGAGGTTTCATTCTAGATAAGTAGCAATGGAATGTTGTACAGTGCCATAGGCCACTTACCCATCAGATGCATATTAGTAGTATACTGTTCATTGATGCAATTATTCTAATATGCATAATACACAACCTAAGTCTAGGAACATAAGTGTATACACCATTGAACAATATTGTTTAAACAATCAAATATACAAGAAATGATAATTTAAATACTTATCTTTGTTTGTTGTTGTTGGGTTGACTCCCTCTAAGTCTTTGCTTCCTTTCTACAGCTCCATTCTGATGTGGATTGTGAGAAGTGGTCAAATCCCTCTGAATGTCTGCATCCTTGCATAAACTACTATAGTGTGCTCCCTTTTGATCTTTGTTTCCTAGATTACCTGTCCTTGAATTTATATCCATCCTCGATCACTATGCATGCTTACTAGTATCATCATTGTGTTACCCTCGAGATCTCTTACATAATCATACATTCATTAATATAATCTCAATACTATCAAAATGCAATAATCTTAAACATGTATAGTCATGATCATTTCAAACACAGATACTAAGCATTAGCATTCAATGTTTTAGGGAAGAGTTCTCTTACTCATGCATATTCATATTTGACCATAGAACTCTTCTGGTTAGTCATATCATCAATCAAGGTAAGAGACATAATATGCATAAACCTTAGATTACTTAAATTTCTAACTTCATAAATAATCATTATCAATCATACCATGTATACTTATATAAGAGATCCTAACACAAGGTAGGATTCTAACTTGATATAGGAAAAACATACCTGGATTAGCATGCTAGCTAGTTATGTCTAACATACCAGCATAAAGTCTTCTTGTTCTCTTCAATGACTTGTGCTAGTAACTTGCATATCTCATAGGTTAACCACTATAGAACCAAGTTATACATACGTCGTAAGTAGATCTTCTATGTGATCCATGACAATGGATGAATCTTTGTCTTCATGTCAACATGGTCATATGTTCTTGAACTAGAATGTATGATTTGTCTTTCTTGATGTGCCTTTTATGTTAGCGGACAACATCAACCTCATACAACACCATAATGCATTAGTACAATCATAAGTGTCAAAACCCTAATCAATGAATATCTGCATTCATAATTTTATTAAGGTGATATGACAATTCTAAAGTTAATCAAGATTGTACTAACCTTAATGAAGACAAACATACCATAAACTTAATCATGAATAGATTTCGAAACATACCTGTAAGTCATACCTGTCGATATTGCTTGTAATCTTCTTATGTAAGGCCTTGGTCTTATCTCCCTCTGAAACTGGAACTTCTTCACTTATGCAGGTGATCAATCCATTCTCTTCTAGGATTGACCCAATCCACATGAGTTGCAGAAATTGGATCTGGAGCTGGATTAGGGTTTGTTAGGGAAACCCTAAAAATTCAAACTTTGAATTTCAAACTTTGAATTTCAAACTTCTGAAAGGATAGAAATATGTGCCTTGATGAGCTGATCAAGCTGGTATACTCAGAGTTTGAAAATTGCAAAGTTTCACCCCTCAAAATTGCCTTTGAAACTTTCGGATCTTCTAGACATGATCCCGAACTAGGGTTTGATAAAGACCCCCCTTCTGCCCAACCAAAAGGTTCGATCCAAAGCTCTAAACTTTGATTTTTTCTGAGGAGCTTCCAGCCGTGGTCACAGACTTCAGAAATTCCAACTTTTGCAGAAACCCTAATTTTCCACCTTTCCGATCAAAATCTCGAACTAGGGTTTGATCAAGCCCAGCCTTCTTCCCAACCAAAAAATTCGATCTTGGTATCTAAATTTAGCTTTTGATAAGGAGCATCCAGCTGTGGTATCCGATACAAAAGATTCCAACATTTTCTGAAACCCTAAATTGCCGCAGCCATGAATGAAGGTGCTCAAAATCCAATTCTATTTTGACAGAAATATGCACCTGATTGTTTCTGGTGTAACTCTGAAATTTCAGATCTACAGGGTCTGAAAATTCTTTCTGTGGTAGCCTTACCTGTTACCTTTCCATCCCCATAGGTCTGACCTCAATTGGATTCTCTGAGAGAGCGTTATGCTAAGTGTTGGAACGTGACTTGTTTATGGGATAAAACAAGAGAGATAACTTGTACGACATGCCACGTGTCATTGGTTCAGTTTCAGCCTCCGAAAACTTACCTGAGAAAGTACAGTCCATGCCCTACCTGTCACATTTTACAAAATTTCATTTGGAGCTTCCTATCCCAAGTTATGACCTTTTTTCCTAGGTCACCTGTTTATGACTGAGATATGGAAGAGGCAGAAACTCTAGATTGTACAGAGCATAACTCACAAAGTACAACGAATTAGAGGTTTTCCTTTGGACACAAGGTACATAGGGATCTTATCTTAGACCTGTAATATTTTCAGATCCTGAAACCGTGCCGAAATTTATTTATAGTGAAAGTGCTACGATGACTTCTTTTTTCTATATCAAGCCCTAGCTTCGCAAGTGCAACAAGTGTCATAAATGCCACACCATGCCTTCTTTCAGGCTAGCTTTGATACCATGTTAGTTTTTTCAGAATTTACTTCAATCTGATCTAGGATCTTAACTGAGAGAATAACATGTACAACATATCAATCACGGACATAATAATACAAGCACACAAGAGACACAGAGTTTCACCGGGGAAAACCAAGAAGGTGAAAAACCACACAACTTCCTCAGAGATAGATAGAGCAATGACACAACCAAAGTACAAGAGATAGTCTTCTCCTAGCAGCTAATCCTCCTCCTCACATGGGCGCCACTTTCCGAGTGATGGAAGAGTGAGTAATGAGATGATCAAATAGAGATCTCCGGATCTCTATTTATACTTGTTATGTCCTGCCCAATAAACCAATGGGGCCGACTTGTCTATATTAGCCTAATAAACCATGGTTAACTTAACCAGGGCCAACCCCACACATGGTGGTCTGATAACCCTTTTACCCACATGACTCATATAGGGCCGACCCCATCAAGGTGGTCTAATAACCCATCAAGTATAAGTTATGACACTTACAATATAAATGACGACACTTCCGTATAGAGGAATAATAACATCTCTATAGGAATACAAACGCTTCCGTATAGAAGAATAATAACATCTCTATAGGAGTACAATATACATGGGTGAAATACATTCCGAAGTTACATATACATCAACAAATGGGAGTATGAATATTATTTTGAAGGAGGTAGAGTATGCACATGTGAGCAAGTTGTTTTTTGTAAATATTATTGTAGCGAGAGCAAATAATATGATTAAATATTAGCATAACTATATTAATTAATTAATATGGTTGATATATGTGTGACACTATTTAAGGTGGGGAAAAGAATGAGGATCTACATATATAATCCATATTGATGTTTGATAGATTTATATGGATTTTAATGTTTCAACTTCTGTGTGAAATATAAAATTAAGTTAATATATGTTGTTGAATAGTTTTATATAATTTTTTTGATGTACAAGATAATATCTTCTATAGCACTTCACTCTTTTTTATACAATAAAAAAAATGATAATCACAAGGTTCTGAGTTTTAACACTATTCTTATGTTAGGTGTTGTTAGTGTGAAGGGAAATATGAATATTATTTTGAAGGAGGTAGAGTATGCACATGTGAGAAAGTTGTTTTTTGTAAATATTAATGTAGCAAACTCAAATCCATGTGAACAATGTATACAAATGGAGCCTTATCTACTGGATTTGAAAGATCATTACATAACAAATGAAACTGCTATAGATTCAGACACCTAGTGGCATCATTGCCTCAGTCTTGGTCTCAAAATGCTCAACAATTTCATTACAATTTATGACAGTGTACAATCAGAGGGGAATTTATCTCTACATCCCTGGTGCCTATCGTCTATTTTCAACATTACAATAGATTTTCAACGATATGAATACAATGAAGAATGAGGAAAGAAAGAGAGGAGAAAGCTAATGTTGTAGATCTGACGGTATCTCTAAGCTCTAAAAAATTTAGAAAGTGATTGAACCTCCTTTTGTGCCTCTTCTAGATGAGCTTTTATATGATTTATGATGTTGTCTGTGTTCTTTTTAGTCGAAATGTGAGCTTGCCACATTCATGGAATCCACATCTTCTTCAGCAGTTATCGTAGTTGATTCTCGGGAGCACCTTATCTCAGTATGCCATCACCTACAGGCTTCAAATCTTCACGTGCCTTTCGCTATCTGGCCTTTTTGAAGGATAAAATGTTTACGGTATTGAACAACGTAAGAGCCTTCTTTTCTTTGATTGACATCGTCACTAGAGAGCACTCATCTCATAATGCATTGAATCAAGGAAAATTGCAAGGCAAGTTATATTTTTCCTTATTGTTACATGATAGGGAATAAAATTGGCGGAGGCAGCTTGGTATCCACAACCCTTATTGTTGAGGAATCCATCATAACAAGGGATCCAACAACCACATACCTCATTCGATACAAGCTTTCCTGGGGCCAACCTTCGTGTATCGAAAAGATACACAACTGAATGATAGTGTACAAGTGAAGACGCCTATAACCTTTGTATATTTTCCTCAGATGGCATATCCTACTCTCTCAAACTTCCCCATTACATGGAGGTGGTGGATGTGGAGCCCGGGAGAGAGAAAAATGGGGAGAGCAAAAGAGCCACAATTACAGAGAAATTATTATGATATATCTTGAAATGCTTATTTAATATGGGTTATGTAATCCCACTAAAGAGTAAAGCTTCGAAATGCTTATATAATATGAGTTATGACTAGGAGCAATTAACTGGATGTTTTATCTAGAAGTAATTGAGCCAGGATTTTCAGGGCATCATTTTATACAATGGTAGGGGAAAATACACATATGTTAACAGGATTAGATGAGTGGCCATCACAAAATAGAGCATCTAGGAAGAATTTGGTATTGGAAAAACAAGCAAGCTATGGACTGTCGGTGTTAAAGCCTAGCATATATATAAACTTAGCTTGAAAAGGAATGTACTCAGTCATGATATAGATCAGACACATAACAATCATGGCTTAGAATTTGGCCATTTAGGCTCATATTTTTTATGATAGTGATCACATGGATCCTAGAGTGAATTGGAGTGAGGTTATACATGTAAGATTAGGGATGACTACCTGTAAGCATGAAAACAATATGATTGAATTATGAAAGGGGGGAAAACCAATTGAGATGATGTACGTTATTGAGGCTGGCACTTCATGCTTCCTAAGATAACTGCAACTTCACATGAGTAGGTAGAATTTCAATCACCTTTGTAGTCACGCTTCTATGTGGTTTGGAAACTCACGCCATACAAGTCCCGAGTTCGGCATGAGGGGATCTTTTATTTTCGTGACAGGTTCTTCGATTCTTGGATGTTGGGATTATATTTAATTATCATGCATGATTCATACCTATCCATAGTTAGGATGGCCATATTCACTTTTATTGCTCGCCTATCACGCCATCAATAGCCTAAAATTGCTTTTGGCATGCGATTGAACACCTACCATTGATGAGGAATCAAAGTTTACTCATCTTGCTACTTGCTTTGGTGACTGTCAATGGTCAGGACCATGCCTTCTCCTACTACATGATCTGATCTGGAATGCTCGTGGCATCCATTTTTTCTTTATCTTGAGTATAACCTTTATCCCTGCAACGGCTAGGATTCACGTTGAAAAGCTGAGCGCATTAATCTTTGCCGTTGGCGGAAGGATATTTCGCTTGGTTTCCTCATAGGTTCCGGTATCTCCAATGGTCGACGTTGATATTTAAAGGATTTCTCCATGACATCTAGATCGTCAATAGGAACTTTAACTTTTAACTTTGTTGTACATCTTATAACCTCCAAGGGACACGATCCATTCTAGCAAATTGTGTGATTTAATCTAATCCATAGGCGTATAATACCCACTGTCGATTTATTTTCATATCTTAGGGACTCGTGCGGTCAGGATCTTCCCCGATGGACTGCATTTCCACATCCAGGCCATTGATGATATAGAGCGCCGGTAACTCTCTCACTATTTAATATCCTTGAATGGTTCAGATCTCTTATATATATATAAAGTGACCCTTGATGCTCGATGCTTGATTTTAATTTTCTTTCAGTCCTTGATATTCCACTTAATTGAGGAGAAATAAGCCATAACTATAGGTACAAATCATGCTACAACATTCATCTCCTTCCGTGGGATGGATCCTCCTCGCGAGGTGTCAAGAATCAATCTTGAAAATCTCGGGATAGTAGACCAGTGCCTCGACTTCCATTTTTCCATGGATTCTAACTCAATGTCATACCTTTAAGGGGTATTCAAATGTATTTTGAGTGAAGCAGAAACCAAAATGCTGATTGTGAACTTATCTATTGGCTCGACGGAGCGAAAGGCATCGTCTACGATGCTTTTAGGGAAAACAAGGACTGTACAGACAATAAAAGTGATGTATGAAAAATGGAACTATGATACAGGGCATGGGATGATCCCCTTGTTTAAGGAAGGAAACATTTCTTAGTACCCTCCGCTATAGAGTACTCCCAAGGCGATTTTCCCAAATTCTGGAACTCAAAATGTAGGGACGTTGTCTTGCAACATATTTAGCAGGAAATGGTTTATTCCAGATGTTCTCAACTTCTTTATGCTATTCACGACCTTCGTAGGACTTCTCTCCTTTTAAAAATTCAATCTCTTTAGTGGAAATTTCATGTTCAGACGATTGATCGGTAGGAGTTATTGGTTCTTCTAAGACTATCTCATAAGTTGTCTAGTAACCTTCTTTCTTTTAAAGCTCTACATATGCCACTGGTTTGGTTAAGCCATATGTCCATTAGCTCTTCTTTCATGGAGTGATTGTGAAATTATTGGCTCTATATGGATTGGTTGTAAACCTCCCATCATCATGCTGGCCTCGCCTCTCCTCGAGAGGCTTTGGATGGTACCCCTCTATCTTAGTTATTTCCCTTGATTCTTTGGATATATTTGACTTGATGTTAGCTCTAACTTTTTCTACCCTTGGTTTCAGCATTGACGCTTTGCAACCTTGGATATCGTTGATATTTTCATAAGAAGAATTGAGCATATACCGAGAAGCTTTAACATGTTAAAGCTTGGACCAAGAATAAACTGCCTCTTCGTTTTCTTATGGTTATTTTCATGAGTAAATTTATATATCCCAAAGGCATATATATCTGATTCTTCAGTGGTAATTAAGGGCCAGTATTGACATTGGAAAGAGGTTTGATGGCTGAGAAAAAAGGTTCCTAGTTCACGTAGGTATATGCAGGGAAATTGGTTGGGTGATTAGGGTCATGTTGATGCCCCGAAATTCGCAGCACCAACAATAGGGATTCTCCCCGGTAAGCAAGCCCAATTAGATCACTCACCGTTTGGTGTGGGGAATCTTTTTAGTTAACGAATCGGCTACCGTATGTGTGATTATTAAAGTTATTTACCAGTTGTGGCTTGGTTCACCGTTTATGTGATTTTATATTTAATTATGAGATGCAAGTGCCCTAATTAAATGCATATAACTAGCAGGCAGAAACCACACTAGCGATATGCAGGTTCTTACCTCTCGTCTTACCGCTTCTGCCTGATCAATTATCTATTTATCCCTACACTAAGCTAACTATCGTAACCTATCCTTGTAGGGAGCAAGTTTGAATTAAGAGTAATTTACTGGAAATGTTCATACAAGTCTAACAGGTAGCTGTTCAAACACAATATTCACATTTACAACAGAAAGAAATACCAAAGATAACTTTGATATGATAAAGCAATTTATTACTCATTGAGCACATAAACATTTGCACAGAAAACAAAATCATTCATCACCATGAAGTAATTCAAGAAAGTTAGAATGATCTCACAGTATGAGTTATGAGTGCAAGAAGAAGTAGTTCCACATTAACATTCTACACATTCGATGCAAAATATCTGCGCATGCTTTTCCTAGGCAACAAATTCTTATTAGTTAGCAGAAAAATAGTTCTGAAACAAAAATGGTCTAGCTCTATTGTGCTAGCAAAATTCATTAATCTGTATTCTCCTCCTCTATTTATCTCACAAAAGTTTTTCCTCTAGTGACTCTTCACATACCCTAAACCTAGGGATTCCCAAAATTTTGTCTTTTAGTGTTTGTACAAAGAAAATACAAATATTAATTTCCAGCTGGCCTTTCCAAATCAGAAATGTATTTGGCCCACATGTTAGTTTCTTCCGAAATAATATTACTTTGCATGAGGTCTACCATTTTCAAAGTGATCTCATGATTACATAATTCTACTTCTATACTCTTTACTCCTTCAACCATTGCCTTGTAGCCGTCTTCTAAAAAGTAAGCATTAATGAAAGCTTTCTCAATGAAATGATGAAGGTCTTCTCTTGTTAGCACGTCCAGCTTCTTAATGTAGTTCAGATCATCACTCAGCACATTCTGCAACTCTGATAGGCTTTGGTACCTATCAGAAAATTCTTCCATAGTCAGAGGTATAACCAGCTGACACTTTTCATGGATTTTATGAATTTTCTGGTAAAATCCTGTACACTTCTCGATAGTTTTCAGAATCTTATTATTAATCCATAGACCAGCTTTTCTGCAGAATTCAAGGAGGCCTAAGTCCATATTTGAATCTACAGTGGTCTTGTGAGGAAAGTACTTAGGGAATCATGATTTCTCTTCTCTCCAATTCACTTGCTTCTTAATCTCGGCCATGGTGCATACTAATTTCTGCCTGATTCTCAGAGCCTCAGCATCAATTTCCCCCATCCTTGATATCATTATCTTCATCTTGCAAACTTCCTCGGTGATAACTTCTTGTGAATGATGGATCTTCTTCTGAATGTCACATGCTTGCTCATGAAAAGGAGTCAAGTATTGCTTCTTATTGTTCACAATTTCTAGTTGTTCCATCATAAACTCATTTTCCTTTATCAATTCCCCCAACTGAACCTTCAAGTCTTCAACTTGCTGCCTATTGTCTGCCTCTCTTTTCTCTGATTCATTAATGCAAGTTTCCAAGTTGTTTTTCTCGCCTTCCATAATCATTATCTGCATAGTTAGTGCATCCTTTTAAGCTTCCAATTTCTGGTATTCTTCCACTATCCTCTCCTTTTAAGTTACCTATGATCATGTTTCCTTTTCAGTTCTATTACTTCTCCCCGTATTTTAACCAAATTATCTTTCAACCTGATCATTTTCTCTTTCTTTCTCTCCACGTCGCTCATCAACTTGTCAACATTGTCTGCACTTGCTTGCGCAACAACTACGTTGAAATATTCCATAAGCTTAGGGTCCCTATGGGTATCCTCTAAGATTGTGCTTTCCTGAATAGTAACAACATCAACGTGGGCTGGTAATTTCAGTCTCTTTTCCGACCTTTTCATGATAGCCTTTCTTTTTGAGTAAAAAAATATTGTGTCTAATATGTCTACCGTATGTTGTTTCGATGGGGTGAACAGGGTGAGACCGAGCTCTTGAAGTGGGAAGTGTCCTCCGGTGATTATCTCCGGTGGGTCTGTGTCCATATCTTTCACATTCGGGCTTCTCTTTTCCACACCTTATTGGCAGGCGGTTTGGTAAGGAAGAATCGTAGCATCGCTGATGCTGCGACACATTAGAAGATGTCGCAAAAGGAAGAAAGCTGGATTATTTTATGCATTTTTTGGTCAATTGTACCACATTTTGTGGGTTTTGGGTCATTTGGACCGTCTATTATGTATTTTGAGTCATTTGGACCGCGTCAGTTAGATTTTGGGTCAATTGTCCAAAGTGTCGATTAGGAAGTTGTTAGTAAGTGGACAAACATTGTAAAGGTAGAAGCCTATATATAGTCATAAGTTGTAAGTGTTGAATCATCTTAGTACGGATCCTTGGATGTGGACGTGTGCGTCTTTGAGACTGTATCTGAGATCAAGAGATATTGGTGCGATTTGGTTTTGCGGAGATATTGTATCAGGGTTTTGTTGAAGTAATATGACATGACGGAACTATTTGGTGAAATTCCCTCTGTATCTTTTATGATAATGCATGTTGCGATTCACAAATGATGCTATGTTTTTGCTGCAACTAATGCTTTAATGTTATATTTGTTGCGATGAGAGATTTTGTTGAATGATTCTATGAATATGAATGATGTTAATGCATAGATCTATCTATGAATGTCGCGATAAGTAAGTAATTGGTGCCGCTTGTCACCAGCATAGAGCTTCGTCACCCGAATCTGACGCCCCTTATTTTACATCTGACTCTGAGGCAGAATTAGAAAATCCTACGTACACAGCACCGACTAGCCCCATGGCTGGCATTTCTTCCAACCCATTCTTCGCAGGGACTGTCGGTGGAGGGTCTACCACCACCCCCTTCACCACAATGGCCACCACAATAGCCACAACTACATCAACTACCTAGGTATGCCCTCAATGAGACCCACACCTACCATCCCCGTCACTACTCAGATTCCAATAGCTACTGGACCTAATTCGAACCCATCTGTAACCCACGTTACACTTGGAGGCGTAGGCCCCTCTCACGCCAACCCAACACCTCTATTTGGGGGTCATATCGCCCTCACAGCTAATATTCCCTTTGGGGGCAGTTCCCTGATCAACAATGCTACCACTAGCACATACGCCCCGGTGACCATGTCACACTCTTCTGCCAGTTTTCCATTTATGGCTAGTCTCAACCTACCAGACCTGGCAAGATTAACAAATGATCCAATTAGAAATGATCCAATTAGAAATGATCCTACTTGGATTCACATGCCTACTAAAATCCCATCAGACATACCTAATTTTGAGGGGAAGGCTGGTGAGGATCCCCAAAATCACATTATGTATTTCCATCTATGGTGTTCCTCCAACTCCATAGTAGATGACTCCATTTGCCTACATCCGTTGCAAAGAAATTTCACTGGCTCGGCAGCCAAGTGGTATATCGAGCAGCCTCACGGGACCCACCCCACTTTCACATCCCTTGCCTCGACCTTTCTACAGTTCTTTCAGCTACCCGTCCATTATGACACAGGAGTAGAGATCCTCTTGTCTTGCAGGAAGAACACAGCTACCCACATCACTGATCACATTCATGAGTGGCGTAAACGCCGTAGTTTATGCAAGATCAAGTTGGGTGATTGTATTTTCCTGGATTGGTTCCTAAAATCTCTCCTTCCAGCCATAGCCAAAGACGTGGTGTCTGAACGACCCCGGTCGGAAGAAGAAGCCATTCTCAAAGCCCAACAATTTGATCTAATCTATGCCTAGTCTGGCTATTTGAACACCATCTTACCTGACACCCCTCGCGACGATCCATCTCGGAATGATGTGACGGGGGCATCCCATGCCACCGATGGTATCACTAGTCATGTTGTATCACAAAACTAACCCTTTTCAATTATGCCTAATAATAATGGCCCCGACCTTTTGCGGGCCACATCTCACTTTGGAGTTACAATTTCGTATGCTCCCATGGCACACTCTAACCACACTCATGGAACCTCATGTCCACCATAGTGTTACAGGCATGAACCTACAGCTTATGCACCTCCTACGTATTATCACCAATAGGCCACTCATGCTCTTGTTCACTCACAAGCCCAATTGGCTTATTACCCTCCACATGCAGCGCCTGAAGCACCACAACCTCTAGTCACTTAGACTCACCAACAACCACAATCAGCACCTAGACCACCTCTAGCCCCTCCAGCTTATTATCCACTGTAGCCTGCTCCAGCACCTGCGCAATCTCAAAATCCCCCTACTTCCCAAGGGCAAGTGTATGTGCAGTAGAACCAGCCCCAAAACCAAAACAACCAACGTAATCAAGGAGGTCAACAAAACCGCGGAAGAGGATGCAACCGCGAGAACAATCAACCTCAAAACCAAGGCAGTTAGCAACCCAATCCTCCGAATAATAACAACGCTGCTCCCGTCAACCAAAACCCTGATCGTCCATCGAAACAGGGTAAAAATCCTAACTTAAGAACAAACCATCCGTGTTCCATATGTGGGGTATATGGCCATTACACACACTCATGCCCCCATTTGGAGCGAGCGCGCCAACTTTGGACTGATGATTGTTAGGATATTCCTATACTCCATCCTAGTCCCACTAGTATTTTGATCATTTACATTTTCAGTCATGCATCCACCTTTATGGTTTGCATACATTCGAAGGTTTGCATGCATCCCAATCATCAGTCCAACACCTAGCCCTCAGTTAGCCAACCCCCAGGAGCTTCTCACTATTCATTTTTATCCCTCCAGTTGCTTAATGCGCCCTTCTTCCTTGATTTTAGGGAGCAACTCGCCCTTCTTCACCTACCAGTCTAGTTGTCACTCAATTACAGTCAGTTACAGTCAGTTACACTTAGTTACAGTCAGTTACACTTAGTTACAGTCAGTTACAGTTAGTTAAAGTCAGTTACACCTACCAGAGTTAGTTCGACTGATGGTTGGCAGTTACTTGAGCATTGATGACTCCACTGATGATAATGAAGACTTCCAGTTGCGCACTGATGATCATGAAGACACCTAGTTGTGCTCCGATGACACTCTATTGATCTTATGATCACTCTAAGAGGTTAATTCGAATTGCCACCTTAGGCATTCAAATCCTCTCTACCATTGTACTATTTATTTGTCCATACTGTGATTAATTAATTAGTGTGTGTGAATTTTTATTGCTTCTATCTGAGTTCTACTGTACCATATTATTCTATTGCTGATTATACTATATTGTTCACTCTTCTTCTATTTTCCTGCTTAATCATAATTACTCTTGTGAGATACACATCATCTCTTAGATCTGCTGTGAGGATTTTCACATGGTATCAGAGCATGTTGAGAGTATTGTTTATCTCCATTCTTGAGAGTTTTTTGCAAGTTATTACCAAGATTTCGAGTGCAGCAGTTTCTGCATTTTTGCAGCAGTAGTAGTTGCAGTTATTCTATATTGTTTTTGCAGGTCTTCTACAACTTCAATGTATCCTGAATTAGAAGAAATCACTCCTCTTTCTATATTCAACTATGATGAATGGAAACCAAAAATAATAGCATATTTAAAGAGCCATGATCTCTTTGATTGTTATTTTGAAAGAGAGTTCGAATCCTCTGATGAGAAGATTGACTGGTTGAATAAAGGTGACATGCACATTGGAAGAATGAAGCTTACTATGCTGGATTACATATTGCTCCCAATCATTATTGATATTGAAACTCCAAAAGAGCTATGGGCTCACCTGGATGAAAAATTTGGCAGAAAGAATGAAGCATTTGGTCCAAACCCCTTCAAAAGCAAGCAAAGTGATGCATTCGCTCCTCTTGATGGTCTCTCAGATCATGAACCAGTATCATCTCATATTGAATTTGTTGACAAAGAACTTGCAGATTCTCCACTCATGCTCAAACTTTCTTCTCTTTCTGTGCTAGCTCACACTCTAGATATTGCAGAAGGTCCTAAATCCTCTCTTGCACCAGAGTCTGTTGGTTTGCATCATGATCACATGATTATTTCAGATGTCAAAACAACTTTTGAAGGTAATGCATTCGCTCCTCTCCAGCTATCTCCTCTTTTATACTACTATATGATCATAATTCCATGCTTTCAGAAGGTCATTGAAGAATATGGCCATTGCCATTCGCTTGGGATAATTTCTCATGCATCTACTGGTTTTGATCTCACCTCTCATGGTTCAAAGGAGATCTCAAGAAACCATGATTCAAGTCTTGGATCTAATTTGGATTCTAAGCAATTACTGCTTGGGATAATTTCTCATGCATATGATAGTTTTGATCTCACCCCTGCTGGTTCAAAGGAGATCTCAAGAAACTATTTTTTAAGTCTTAAATCTGATTTTGATTTCAAGCAAACATGTAATAGTTATTTTTGGCATAATCTCACCCATGGTGGTTTGAAGGAGAAGACAAAAGACTATATGCACTTTCACAGATTTGATCCTACCTCAGCTGATTCGAATCACAGGTTCAAGGATCATTCTCATACTGTTGGATTTGTTCTCATCACATTCGATCTGAAGAGCAAGTACAAGCACATGCTTTTTCAGCATGATCCACTTCTTCCCAAGAAGAAGATACCTCCAGACATATGACCAAGCATCACACATGCTTGAGTTTGGAGCATTTATTTTTATGTGTGCCTTACAGTCTATTTTTTTGAGGAGGGGGTATGTTTCCCATGAAATTTTCCCACTTCCTTGGTTTATTGATTGTTATTATTCATTGTATTGGGTGACCTTTGGTCTTAGTTACCAGGGCCCAGGATGGATTAAGGGGGGGTGTTAGGATATTCCTATACTCCATCCTAGTCCCACCAGTATTTTGATCATTTACATTTTCAATCATGCATCCACCTTTACGGTTTGCATGCATTCTAGGGTTTGCATGCATCCTAGTCATCAGTCCAACACCTAGCCCTCATTAGCTAGCCCCCAGGAGCTTCTCACTATTCAATTTTAGCCCTCTAGTTGCTTAATGCGCCCTTCTTCCTTGATTTTAGGGAGCAACTCGCCCTTCTTCACCTACCAGTCTAGTTTTCACTCAGTTACAGTCAGTTACACTTAGTTACACTCAGTTACAGTCAGTTATAGTCAGTTACATTGAGTTACACTCAGTTACACCTACTAGAGTTAGTTTGACTGATGGTTGAAAGTTACTTGAGCATTGATGACTCCACTGATGATGATGAATACTTCCAGTTGCGCTCCAATGATCATGAGGACACCTAGTTGTGCTCCGATGACACTCTATTGATCTTATGATCACTATGAGAGGCTAATTCCAATTACCACCTTAGGCATTCAGATCCTCTCTACCATTGTACTATTTATTTGTCCATACTGTGATTAATTAATTAGTGTGTGTGAAGTATTATTGCTTCTATCTGAGTTCTACTGTACCATATTATTCTATTGCTCATTATACTATATTGTTCACTCTTCTTCTATTTTCCTGCTAAATCATAATTACTCTTGTGAGGTACACATCATCTATTAGATCTGCTGTGAGGATTTTCACAATGACACCCAACGCCAAGGGCACGCGGCACAACTAGCGCCACCTCCTCAACCACAACCCATGGTGTTTCAAAACCCTTTACCCACACAAGGAGTACTGAACACCCGTCCGATGGATCCCCCACAAGGATCCACGACACCACAACAACAAATCACTTATGCTGCAACTGATTACCAACACATAGATTCAGGTACTCACCATCTATTAATGATGTCATCGACTTATGTCCACCTCCAAACACGTCAAAACCAATATGGCTCCACCCCTGAGGCCATGCCCGCTGATCCAGCTACTACCACCCTTCCAACTGATCAACCATTAAATATACCTACTATACCATTGGACGGGGGTCCTAAAGCTCCTCGCTTCCCTCTACGACGGATCAACAATAATCCTAATGCTTGTGCCGCCTCAAATTATAATATTGTGGATGACATAGACCAATCCCCCGCTTCTATGTATGCCCTGGAAGTCCTAAAAAACTGTCGTGCACAACGAAAAATATTGTTATTTTCCATTGGTGCGATAGACCCTTCTGACTCACGATTGATGGCATTCAATTTGGACCAAGCCGAACCATGTTTTCCTTCCACAGTAGCATTTCAAGTTTCTGTATCCATTCAAAACCTTGTCATTCATTGTTGCATCATCGATGAAGGTGCCTCCACCTGTGTGATGTCGACATTTGTCTGGCAGAAGCTCAGATCTCCTACACTACAACCATCCACCACCGCATTACGAGCTTACGATGGACGTTCAGCTCAACCACAAGGCATCTTGGCCAATGTTCCCATTCAACTAGGTGGAAAAATGATCCTTATCGATATAGAGGTCATTAATGCCCAGCTTGATTACAACCTCTTACTCGGACGCAGTTACATGTATGCCATGAAGGCTGTCGCTTCATCTGTCTTCCGAACTATGATGTTCCCCCATGAGGGACGTGTGGTCAAGATCGATCAACTGACGTAGTACGATCCTAACACCCCCGCTGCATTTGAAAATGTTCTCCCTATGATTGAACAACCCGTTCAGAATGCACCTACATTGTCCGTCTCCACATTCGGACCCGGGATATACTTAGATACACCCATGAATTCCATGTTCCAATCCATTCCACCCCCTTTGCCGACAGCCGAAATATTTGATTTGTGCACCCTCTCACACAATACACAGGCACCCAACCAACAACCCCCTTTACTGCCGCAACCAGCCTAAGTGCCCAATCATGTCAGAGCCACACCAATAAACAATATCCCGTTCCTATTTCCCCCTTCAGGAGCAGTCAACACCCCCGTAATGGCTACGTTAAATCTCCCCGGGTTGACATTAGGACTACCTATGTGGTACCTGCCCACCCCAACTCTTCCCCCGACACCAAACGTCATTTTACAACCAGTCCAACCTATTACTGTGACAAATCGCCCACCTCCAGGGGTGGCAACCGCATCCACATTAGGGAGTACAGAAGTTCCACCCCGCCATACTATGGGAAGGGGCCCACAAACTTACACTGCCCCACCTACACCAAAGCCAACCAAGAATCCTATGCCATTTCATGCTCCCCCCAAATGTTCTCTGTGCAATGATTTGGGCCATGCTACCCATCAATGTCCACAACTACCAACACTTTAGGAACACATCACCCTTGCACCATATACGTAATCTATGGTCATTATTCACATCATTGCCCAGACCTACCTGAGTATCGACAGGTTCTCCAAGAATTGAATCAGTGCTCTTTAGAGTCATCCATTACTGCCATCCAGTAGATTCACCCACCCGAATCCTCCTCATTAGCTGAAATTAACACCATTTACATGGTTTCCACTGGAGACCCCTCTGTCCAGTTGGCCCTTCCACTGATCCTTCTGACACACATGTTCAACCTTTCCAAATCAACGAGGTAACCGCATGTCCACAGCATGGGGGCAAGCCCAAAACCTTGCCTACTCATCATCATCGTCATTCTTGTTGGAGATATTAGGGGCATCCACCCCGCAAGGGGAATCCCCCATCATCATATCATCACTTCAGTATGCCACCACGACCCACAGCCTCATGGTACACCCCCCCGCCAGCAGTTGGTCAATGCCCTGTTGATCCCTCTCTAAGACAGCATCTGCACCGGATTGACACATCTGAGTTTGGGGGCATAATAGATTACCTAGAACCTGGGGTAGGGGGCATGATCAATCATTTTGACCGTACCCCATCACGTCTATCTCAACACTTCAATGAGCCCATCGTTCAAACCAACACATATGTAATCCACAATCACAAACCCCATGCACATGGCATGGGGGCAAGTCATTAACCCATCTCACTTTTTCACATTCGTGATCTCAACCATTTTTGAGGTCATGTGTCACTTGTATATTTGATTTCATATGCCTAGTATTTCGCCCCCGTGGGTCATCACTTCTCCCCGCCACTGCATCCTTGGCTTGGTGGGCTCACCTTTATTTATATCCATTTTTAACCTCGTTTTTCCTTTGACCATTCCAGAGTCATTTGACCTCCCCTTTTCGCACCTTTTGCACCACAAGAATCAGATATCTTTGCCCATGATGATGCTTTAGATCATTTCTCGCCCTCACTAAAAACATTCGAGCATTTTTTCACATGCCCCTCACCACCTCGATTTGTGTGCCACACCGGCCGTCGTCATTTTTTTACATTCTTTATATCATCGGATTTAGTTTTCCGCGCTCGTGACGATGCTTCAGAACATTCCTCGCTCTCACCACCATATTTTTTGGGCATTTTTCACAAGCCCCTCGTCGCCTCGGTTTGCATGCCACATCGGTCGTTATCTATTTTTGACAATTTTTATATCACCGGATTCAGTTTTCCGCGCTCGTGATGATGCTTGAGATCATTTCTCGCTTTCACCAATTTTTTTTGACATTGTGTCCACACACATTGCCGCCTCGATTTGCATGCCACATTCGTCGCTGTCGAATTTTACAAATTCATGCATCACATCTTATACACGAGCCCTCAACTCCGACCATATTGTAATTATGGCGTTGTTTTGCTATCATTGATCAACCCACAAGGAGGCCCCATCAGTGTTCCCCCCTATCACTATTCTTGGTCCCCATACTTATCCCTTGATTGAATACTTCCTCCTTGCCTGACCATTACTTTTGTTCGGTATAATTTTATCGCTTTTCAGGCTGAGCAATTCCCTTACGAAAAAGGTGTTAGGATATTCCTATACTCCATCCTAGTCCCACCAGTATTTTGATCATTTACATTTTCAGTCATGCATGCACCTTTAGGGTTTGCATGCATTTTGCATGCATCCCAGTCATCATTCCAACACCTATCCCTTAGTTAACCAGCCCCTAGGAGCTTCTCACTATTCAGTTTTATCCCTCCAGTTGCTTAAAGCGCCCTTCTTCCTTGATTTTAGGGAGAAACTCGCCCTTCTTCACCTACCAGTCTAGTTGTCTTCAGTTTACACTCAGTTACACCTAGCAGAGTTAGTTTGACTGATGGTTGACAGTTACTTGAGCATTGATGACTCCACTGATGATGATGAAGACTTCCAGTTGTGCTCCAATGATCATTAGGACACCTAGTTGTGCTCTGATGACACTCTATTGATCTTATGATCACTCTGAGAGGCTAATTCGAATTGCCACCTTAGGCATTCGAATCCTCTCTACCATTGTACTATTTATTTGTCCATATTGTGATTAATTAACTAGTGTGTGTGAAGTATTATTGCTTCTATCTGAGTTCTACTGTACCATATTATTCTGTTGCTCATTATACTGTATTGTTCACTCTTCTTCTATTTTCCTGCTTAATCATAATTACTCTTGTGAGGTATACATCATCTCTTAGATCTGCTATGAGGATTTTCACATGGTATCAGAGCATGTTGAGAGTATTGTTTATCTCCATTCTTGAGAGGTTTTTGCAGGTTATTACAAAGATTTCGAGTGCCACAGTTGCAGCAGTTTCTGCATTTTTGCAGCAGTAGTTGTTGCAGTTATTCTATATTGTTTTTGCAGGTCTTCTACAGCTTCAATGTATTCAGAAGAAATCTATCCTCCTCCATTCAACTATGATCCTCTTTCTCCATTCAACTATGATGAATGAAACCAAAGATGATAGCACATTTGAAGAGAAATGGTCTGTTTGATTATTGTTTTGAGAGAGAGTTCGAATCCTCTGAAGAAAATATTGACTGGTTAAATAATGGTGACAGAGCCATGGGAAACATGATGCTTGCTATGTCTCGGTGCTTGGTACATCAATTCATTGATGATGTTGAATCTCCAAAAGAGCTATGGGCCTACCTGGATGAAATATTTGGCAGACATAATGAAGGGATTGGTCCAAATCCATTCGAAAGCAAGCAAAGTGTTCCATTCGCTCCCCTTGATG
Source organism: Larix kaempferi (assembly GCA_027924585.1). NCBI lineage: Eukaryota > Viridiplantae > Streptophyta > Pinopsida > Pinales > Pinaceae > Larix > Larix kaempferi. The sequence goes on along the minus strand of BSBM01000063.1, from coordinate 5,202,332 downwards.
GTCTCTCAGATCATGAACCAGTATCATCTCATATTGAAGTTGTTGACAAAGAACTTGCAGATTCTCCACTCATGCTCAAACTTTCTTCTCTTTCTGTGCCAGATCACACTCTAGATATTGCAGAAGGTCCTAAATCCTTTCTTGCACCAGAGTCTGTTGGTTTGCATCATGATCACATGATTATTTCAGAGGTCAAAACAACTACCGAAGGTAATGCATTCGCTCCTCTCCAGCTATCTCCTCTTTTATACTACTATATGATCATAAATTCATGCTTTTAGAAGGTTATTGTAGATTATGGCCATTGCCATTCACTTGGGATAAATTCTCATGCAATTACTGGTTTTGATCTCACCTCTCATGGTTCAAAGGAGATCTCAAGAAACTATGATTCAAGTCTTGGATCTAATTTGGATTCTAAGCAATTACTGCTTGGGATAATTTCTCATGCATATGATAGTTTTGATCTCACCCCTACTGGTTCAAAGGAGATCTCAAGAAACTGTTTTTTAAGTCTTAAATCTAATTTTGATTTCAAGCAAACATGTAATAGTTATTTTTGGCATAAACTCACCCATGGTGGTTCGAAGGAGAAGACAAAAGACTATATGCACTTTCAAAGATTTGATCCTACCGCAGCTGATTCGAATCATAGGTTCAAGGATCATTCTCATACTATTGGATTTGTTCGCATCACATTCGATCTGAAGAGCAAGTACAAGCACATGATTTTTGAGCATGATCCACTTCTTCCCAAGAAGAAGATACCTCCAGACATATGACCAAGCATCACACATGCTTGAGTTTGGAGCATTTATTTTTATGTGTGCCTTACAGTCTATTTTTTGAGGAGGGGGTATGCTTCCCATGAAATTTTCCCACTTCCTTGGTTTATTGATTGTTATTATTCATTGTATTGGGTGACCTTTGGTCTTAGTTACCAGGGCCCAGGATGGATTAAGGGGGGGTGTTAGGATATTCCTATACTCCATCCTAGTCCCACCAGTATTTTGATCATTTACATTTTAAGTCATGCATGCACCTTTAGGGTTTGCATGCATTCTAGGGTTTGCATGTATCCCAGTCATCAGTCCAGCACCTAGCCTCAGTTAGCCATCCCCTATGAGCTTCTCACTATTTAGTTTTAGCCCTCTAGTTGCTTAATGCGCCCTTCTTCCTTGATTTTAGGGAGAAACTCGCCCTTCTTCACCTACCAGTCCAGTTGTCTTCAGTTTACACTCAGTTACACCTACCAGAGTTAGTTTGACTGATGGTTGACAGTTACTTGAGCATTCATGACTCCATTGATGATGATGAAGACTTCCAGTTGTGCTCCGATGATCATGAGGACACCTAGTTGTGCTTCGATGACACTCTATTGATCTTATGATCACTCTGAGAGGCTAATTCGAATTGCCACCTTAGGCATTTGAATCCTCTCTACCATTGTACTATTTATTTGTCCATATTGTGATTAATTAACTAGTGTGTGTGAAGTATTATTGCTTCTATCTGAGTTCTACTGTACCATATTATTCTATTGCTCATTATACTGTATTGTTCACTCTTCTTCTATTTTCCTGCTTAATCATAATTACTCTTGTGAGGTATACATCATCTCTTAGATCTGCTGTGAGTATTTTCACATGGTATCAGAGCATGTTGAGAGTATTGTTTATCTCCATTCTTGAGAGTTTTTTGCAGGTTATTACCAAGATTTTGAGTGCTGTAGTTGCAGCAGTAGCAATTGCAGTTATTCTATATTGTTTTTGCAGGTCTTCTACAACTTCAATGTATTCGGAATAAATCTATCCTCCTCCATTCAACTATGATCCTCTTTCTCCATTCAACTATGATGAATGGAAACCAAAGATGATAGCACATTTGAAGAGAAATGGTTTCTTTGATTATTGTTTTGAGAGAGAGTTCGAATCCTCTGAAGAAAAGATTGACTGGTTAAATAATGGTGACAGATCCATGGGAAACATGATGCTTGCTATGTCTAAGTGCTTGGTACATCAATTCATTGATGATGTTGAATCTCCAAAAGAGATATGGGCCTACCTGGATGAAATATTTGGCAGACAGAATGAAGGGATTGGTCCAAATCCATTCGAAAGCAAGCCAATTCTCTTTCAACTAGCTAATCTATGATATTGAAAAGTAAATGCAAAAGGGAAATGAGTAGAGTATGATGAGACCAATGGTGAGAACCCCTTTTCTTGTAAGTTACAATGCCTTTTAAGGACCATTGAAAAAACCTTAAGCACTAATCCCTGTATAAAAACAACTGGCTCTCTACGTGCTACCACAAGCCCAGGCTACTCAGTGCTCATATCCCTAGAGGGGTGTTCTCAAGGCGGCGGAGACCTGGAAAATGAGACAACCCCACCGGCCATGGATAGTCCAAAACTTCATACTGACCCAAAAGGGTGCACGAGAAATGAAGGGTGACTGGATAGAGGTCAGGACAAGAAATGCGGGACGGGAAACTCATCCAACCATGGCATTTTAGGGTGAAAACGGATCTAGGCCCTTAAAAGGACAACCCCGCCCCAACATTTTAAAACAACAACCCAAGCAAAACAAAACCCCTAAAAACAAAGTAGAGATGGCTACGTGGTCTCCTAACTGTCACCTGCGGAATGGTTAGGTCAAAAATATTGGTGGTGATAGCTACCTGGCGTCTGGTGAACGACGGTGGCTTAAGATGCTCCAACAATGTTTTCTTTTGCTTTGCAAACAAAGTTAAAAAAAACCCGTTTTCCAAATATATAACAAAAAAATGCCTCGCAATAAATGCGAATGTGGTTGGTTGTTGGGGTCAATTAATGACTCTGCCAATTTGGCGCCAAAAAGCCTTTATCGATTCGCGGACCACTCAAAAAAAAAACTTACCCGACTGTTTCGGCGAACTTTCCTTAGTCATTGCAAAAGGGTCATCGAGATTCTTTCAAACCCCCCGACACGGTCGACGAGGACTTATTAGGAAGTTTCTACCATGGGAGTCTTTCCCAAGCGCAGTGAAAGAGCCGACGACAAAACCTCCGGTTGGAGAAAAACGGTCGGCGCTGCCTAGCCAGACCACAATGAAATGGTCGACGAAGTTTTCGAAACCGCGGTGAAACAGTCGACGATCTCTGCTCAAACCATGGAAAAACATCTCGGTGCAGAGTTCACCAAAAGGACCACGACACGTTGGATAAAAATAGGGTCAGAGTGAAATAGTCGGTGAGTCCACCCAAACTACAGCGAAATGGTCGGTGAAGTTTGCCAAACCGCGACGAAATTGTCGGCGAATTTCTGTCGAAAAAGATGCAAAAAGTTTGGCATAAACTCGTTAACGAGAATTCAACAGAACATTGCCACGGTTTTGGCGAGAAAAAACTGAGTTGCACTTTAGTTGTAAAATACTTGCTCTTCGATATTTTCAAGGAATAAAACTAAGTGTCAAAGGGGAATTCTTCTAAGGAAAAACAAAATCTAAAAAATAAAGTAGGGGCCCTACAATTCTTTTATGAAAATTTTGGGGATCGGGATGCATCAACAACAGTTCACTGATAAAATAAGTCATTTTTGGTTCCCTGTACAGCCGACAAGTGCCCCCCCAAAATATAGGTATAGTAGCATAAGATAATTTGAACTGAATGTTTCCTCCTACAGAGGTTCCCCAATGGAGGGATAGCAACATACCATAGGATGGAGGAACATCTTCTATGACTACATCCATCATGAATTTTTTTTTAGGAATCTATAACATCTCCACCACAAGGTCTTTAATCATCCTGACACATTGGATCCTTTTGGAATTAAAGGAGAACATGTCTTTATAAGGTCTTGTAATATCCAAACTGAGCTTTTCCATGATTGCGAGAGGCATCAAGGAATTGGAGGAACCAAAATAATATAAGAAATTATGTAAGTGGAAGTCCTGAACCTCCAGAGTGATATAAAAAGGAGGGGTGTCATAGTTTGTCTGATCAGGAAGTCTTCCAAGGACTATTTTAGGGGCATTGTCTTGTGGGTTGATCTGATCAGATTGTAAGGGAGGTTCGTCACTTAGACCATTAGATTGGAGGAAGAAGGGGTTGATTTATTTGGGAAAGACAAGACTTTAGGTGTTGTAAGCGAGGATAGGGATTTGAGTACTGCAGGGATGTTGACATATTTGATTATATTTGTCGAGACTACCACATGTTACCGATAAAGAGATAGTAGATGACACATTTCCATATGAACACTTATTTGTCATCTCTTCACAAACCCCATGGTTTTCTAACATTGCAAATTATTTGGCCATGTGGGAGTTTCCAAAACACTTCACCTACAACCAAAGATACAATATAATCAAGAAAAGTGTTCCATTCTCATGGATCCAAGGATATCTTTTGAGAAGGGGAGTAGATCACATCCTCAAAAGATTCATTAGGGAAGACAAGGTGCATGAAATACTTCATGCTTGTCATGATGAACCATGTGGTGGGCACTATGCAGCTAAAATGACAACCTACAAAATTTTGAAGACATGATACTATTGGCCAAATTTACATAAGGATTAAGCTAATTACGTTTCCAGATGTGATGCATGCCAGAGAATGGGGAAACCGACTCAAAGAGATGAGATGTTACTCCATCCCTGGATCCATTGATCCTCCATCCAATATGAAACATCACATTCTAGTCTGTACAAACTACCTTACTAAATGGGTAGAAGTGAAGGCGTTAAGATCGACAAATGAATAATCAGTAGCCAAATTCTTAACTAGGAAGATTTTCACCAGATTAGGAGCACCAAGAGAGCTTGTCATAGATAGAGGAAAACAATTTGCATCAAATATAATAGAAATCATCCTCAAATAAACAAAGTCAAACACCCACAATCTACATCATACCATCCTTCAGATAATGGCCAAGCAGAAGTTGCCAATAGTGAAATAGAAAGGATTCTAACTAAGACAATCCAACTGCATAGAAGAGATTGGGAAGATAGACTCCATGAAGCATCCTGGGCTTACAACACCACTTGGAATACTACTACAAACTTCACTCCATATGAAATATTATATGGAAAAACAATATTGTTTCCTGTAGAATTTAAGCTTAAGACATTAAGGACAACATTAGAAATGGACATGGACCTATCTACAACACAAGATGAGAGGTTATTCCAACTTAATCAATTAGATGAAATCAGACAACAAGCCTTACATCATACATAAATAGTCCAGCAGCAGAGGAAAGCATGGCACGATAAATTCATAAAGACCAAAGATTTCGAGGAAGGAGATTGGGCCCTACTATACGACTCGAGGTATAAAGAATTTAAAGGAAAATTGAGAACCAGATGGTTGGGACCATGCCAAGTTGAAATTATCAATGACAATGGTTCTATCCAAATCTCAACCATAGATGAGGATAAAATACCATTATTAGTTAATGGTCATAGACTGAAGCTTTATAAGAAACCTCTCAGCAAAGAAGAATTCACAAAGACTCTAAAGACAACATAACTATACATGATACTAGGGAAGCATTTTGATTTACCATTATGATCATCAATACTATATGATATATATATATATATAAAGGAAAAAAAAAAAAAACAGTCCTTAAATGAAAACCTTTTATAAGGCATCTAGAGTATAACTTTTTTTTTTTACTAATCCACTACAGGAAACTACGAAGACACATCCTTCAAGCCATCTACAATTTGAAGCACTCCTACAAGAAGTAGAAACATTGCTACCAACCAGAACAACAATCGGTAAGTTAGTCAAAGGTATGCCTACTCATTGTTGAAGCCTCTGGTGTTTAGGTGCTGGAATGGGTTCTAAGTCTCACAACAGAGGGGGAACACCCAGACTGAAAGGATTCAAAAGGTCATACGCAAGGACAATTCTATCCCCAGCCTATTTGAAATAGTAATCTCCCACGGATACAAAGGCCTCCGCTGGAACTTATGGGGTTTGATACTAGAAGGATCTGTATTCCTATAAAGGAAGATCAAAGTGTCATAATTCTAAAGTGGATCTAAACCTAAGTCAACTCTTCCTTAAAAGAAAAATCTAAGCTAAGTTAGATCTAATCTAACAGGAGTGTATTGTTTGTGTGCAAGGTAACTTGGTTTGAGTGCCAATAAGTTATCTCATCAACTTGACATAAATGTGAAATCAAATCTTTAACTCATCGCTTCGAAATAGAATCATGCAATGAAAATTACTTGATAATAATTCAAAGATTAAACATATCCAAGATTATCCTTTTGTTCTTTTGCTAATTGAAAAATTTACATGAACTTAATAATTTATGTGAATCATTTGCAGAAATAGATAAAGATTTTAATTAAAGAAATTCAATTAAAACATTTAATTACATAGATCATGAATTAATACAAATCTAAATTCTAGATCAATGTGTTAATGAATGGATGCAAAATCAACAGTATTAATTAATAATTAAGGTGAAGAAATTAGACATCATCAAAGAAATTTGATAACTTACACAAAGAAGATGCCAAAAGAAACTATCTGTGATTCATTGGTCTACAAAAAATTACATGATCACAAGTGAAACAACGTTTCTCCAGTCCTTCTCTCGCGATTATCTTCCCCCCTTTCCCATGAGGCTTCTATCCCTTTAAATAATAATTACAAAAATGGTTACAAAGGATAGCTTCCCCATGAAAACCAGGATTTACATAATCAGACTATTCTAAAATACCATTGTAGAGAATGGTTCATAGCGAGCATTTCACAAAATTTCAAAAGATATTCATCACATAATTGCTGGAAACATCCCGAAATAAACTGTGGAGGTTAACTGTATTCTACTAAGTGTATTTGACGGACAATAAGGGAGCTGAAAAATATCTCTTAGAAGATTTATGATGATCAACAATGTTCTCGAAAATTGAAAAGTCGGCCACTTGTTCCTCCTTCGAAGGAATTAATGGAGTGACAGGTTCTTCATTGATTATAAAATCCTGGATAATGGTATTGTCTCGATCAACTGGATTCTCAGTGATCTTCCTTCTCTTCTTCTGTGGGAGATGCATGCAGATAGATTGAATCTTAGGTTCTTCTTCACTACCGCTGCTTTCATTAGGAACATCTGCATCAAAAGGTGGCAACAAAGGTTCTTGATATAGAAGAGGATGAAGTTCTCTCTCTTCGCAAAATCTGGCCAGAGATCTTTGAACTTTTTGCATATTGCTCATAATATAACTGTTAGAAGGAAAATTTATAAAAATCAACCAACAAGACTTTTCTATTACAGTATGGAAAACAACCAATTTCCCATGTTGAAGCCTGTATTTAACATAGAACAATAAAGATTCCAGAAATGACTAAGCGTAACGAATCGGCATGATTAAAACCTCACGGTCTGGAACTTGCAATTATCACGTCTGTATTGAAATAACACAGAGCATGTGTCGACAGGGATTGGTTTAAGGAAGGATAAGATTGAAATGATTCACGTATGATTAATCCCAAATCTTAACACTCAATCACATAAAAATTAGTTGAATTAATGATTATTAGTCGAATGAGGCCGCAGGTGAAAATCACAGTTCAAAAATATGATTGCAAAAATGAAAATGGTGAAGAAAAACAGAGAATCGAAATGATTATTCAAAATGAAAACAATCCAATATCAATCGCAGGATCGAGGCAAATCAACGGTCAAGATTAAACATGCAAGCTGCGGAAGAAAAATGCGGAAGGTTTATTTTGAAAATGTATACATCATTCCCGCAATCCATAATCTACAAGTTGCGGGTTGCGGGATCACGACTTTAAAAATGATCAAAATGCGCAAAATTAAATTAAAAGGTGTTCCCGCAAAGCTATGAATATATGCTGCCATCGACTAATGAAACATAAGGCAGGAAAACTAATTGCTTCCTCAACTTCAATTAACCAAGAAAACAACTATAAAGATACTGATTAAGGTGGGAAGGTATCAATCAAGGCTTTGCAAATTATGACTGTTTTGATTTCATAGAAAACATTTTCAACTACAATTTAAGAGGAATAAAAGCTGACACTGTTTACCTTAAAAAAAATCAGGCTCAAATTATCCTGAGACATACTTATCAACCACCTTCACCAAAAGGTGTAAGAATTATTCAAAAATGAAACCCATGTATAAAAGGAAACTAAAAAAATGAAATTAAAGCAAGAAAAGCAAACAAACCACACTTTATGTACAGTAAGTGAATCTGCTCAATCAAACAAAGTACTTTTTGAGCAATTGCACATTGTCTGGATAGGAGTTTATGATACCCTCCAATGTCTGCAATAGGACAGTACTAGGACCAATCTTTTCTTTAACAATGAATAGTCCTAGCCAAAGGCGTTGGTAGTTAGTGTAATAATTATTGTCCTTGTGTTGTTTATCCCACTTCAACACTAAGTCCCCCACAGTAAAATCCCTCTCATATGAGGATTTCTCATCAAACCACCTCTTTACTAGTTGTTGATGTTGATATAGCTTGTTTTTTAACTTCTCCCTGTCTTCTTCCAACTTGAGTAACATATTAATTCTGTGTTGGAGTGTGGAAGAATCATCCTCTTGTATGGACTGTGTCAACTACAATGGAGGGATCATGAGGTTGGATGGCAATATGGACTCTTTACCATAAACTAAACAGTAAGGGGAATTTTCTATGGCTACCTTTGGGGTGACCCGGTCTGCCCAAAGAGCGTTGTATAACTGGGTATTCCAATCTTTATGATGACTAGCAACTTTCTTCTTTAAAATATTTATCAAGTTTTTGTTGGAAGACTCTGCTAGTCCATTCCCTTGTGGATAATAATTGGCAGAAAACTTCAGCTTTATCCCTTTTTCAAGGGCATACTGTGTAAGATCAATGGAAGAAAAGTAAGACGCATTCTCAAATACTAAAAATTCAGGGGCACCAAACCTAGTGACTATTTGGATTTCAAGGAATGATATAACTTGGTTTGTGTTACATTGTTTGAGGGGGACTACCTCTACCCATCTGGTAAAGTAGTCCGTAGTTATTAAGATATACTTGTGCTGTAGGGAGGAAACAGGGTTGATGGGCCCAACAAAATCCAATCCCCATTGTTGAAATGGAAACTGGATAGACACTGGCTGCAAAGGAAAGGCATTTTTTTTTACTTTACCAACACACTTCTCGCATGATTCACATCTTCTAACTATGAATATGCATCTTTGAACAAATTAGACCAGTAGTATCCTGCCCTAAGGATCTTATGTGCAGTGATTTCCCCTGAGAAGTGTCCTCCTGCAGGTCCTGCATGAAATTGTAAAAGAATATCATCAGTTTCTTCTTTTTCTAAACACCTGAGAAAAACACCATCATAATTCTTCCTAAATAAAATGCCATCTATGAATTGATAAGGCAAAGCTTTCAACCTTAAAGCTCTATGTTTTTTAAAGTCCAGGGTTTCAGGAGCAAACCCATGAGTAAGGAAGAATTTAATGTCATCATACCATTTAGATGCTTGGGTTGTCATAACATTAATAGAACCTGTTGTTCTACTCTCCGCTTGTTCCCACTCAGCCTACTGGTGTACAGGATCATTGGATTGAGCGGTTAGCAGACACAAGCCTTGGCCTTTGACAATCTTTGCTGGTCTGATCTCCAAATCATATACTTGCAAAGATGTCATCCAGTGAGCTCTCTTTTCCCCTAATTCTTTCTGAACCATAATATTTCTAATAGCTGCATAAGGAACAATAAATTTAGTATGAGATTTCAATAAATATGGTCTAAAATGTTTCATAGATTTATAGACCGCGTAAGCTTGTTTGTCAACCTGGGAGTAATTGAGTTCTGCTCCTTTGAATGTAGAGCTCATGAATAAAATAGGGATCTCAACATCGTTATCATGTTGCTGTGTCAAAACAGATACATAGGAGAAATCAGTAGCAAACATGTACAAAATAAAATCTTTGCTGAAATTTGGAGACATCAGAGTGGGGGCTTCCACAATGGCTCTCTGGATTTCAACAAAAGCATTTCTTTGTTCCTTGGACCATTTAAACTGGGCATCTTTCTTAACCAATTGTTGTAATGGCTTAACAGTTTGAACAAAATTCGGAACAAATCTACGAACAAAATTTATCTTACCAAGAAAAGATTGCATGGCCTTACGTGAACCAGGCAGATCGATTTTCTCAATGGCTTCTGTGCACTCTGGATCGATAATCATGCCTTCTTTCGAAATAATAAAACCCAACAACTTACCCTCGGTTACTGCAAAGATCGATTTTTTAGGGTTCAATGAGATTCCATATCTTCTGCAGTGTTAGAAAACCTGTGTCAAAGCAGACAAATGTTCATGTCATTTTTTGGAATAAATAGTAACATCATCTAAGTATACAATGCCAGAATTGTGCAACAAACCCCTGAAAGCTATGTCCATAGCTCTCTGAAATGTAGCACCTGCATTAATCACCTCGAAAGGCATTCGCCTTTAGGAAAATGTTCCCCAAGGGATCCTAAAAGTTGTTTTTAGTTTATCATCAGGGGCAACCAGGACTTGGTTATACCCTGAGAATCCATCAAGGAGAGAAAACATTTCAGACCCTCCTACCTTCTGCAGAATTTGCTCCATTGGTGGAATAGGGTAGTTGTCCTTCTTGGAAACTCTGTTTAAGTTTCAAAAATGAACACAGGGTCTGATTTCCCCATTCTTCTTCCAAACATGTACCAGGTTGGAAATGCACTGTGTATGCCTGACAGGGAATATAATTCTTTCCTCCAGTGGCTTCTCAATCTCTTTCTTTACAGAGGGTTCCAGACTGGGATGCATCTTCCTTAACTTCTGTTGGTAAGGTTTTACTTCTAGTTTCATTGGTATATTATGGTGCATGATACTGGTGTCAAAAGTCTTGAGTTCAACGTATGTCCATGCAAAGACATCTTTGAACTCCTTGCAGAGTTTGATAAAAGCGCTCTTCTCCTCAGTAGAGAAATCAACCCCTAGATTGATGAAACGAGGGTTCTGTTCAGTTCCTAGGTTGACTGACTCATAGTTGAGGGATGAAATCTGGGTCTTGCAGGTGGTCTTTTGCTTGAACTTATCTTGCAGATCATAAAATTTCTCCAGGTTGATAACTGATTTTAGGATAAGGCTGGAAGGATCAGATAGAGACTTATCATGCTCAGCCTCATCTATTGCAACATCTTGAAAAGTGTCATGGGATGTGAGAAAGTCTAATATTTGTTGATCATCATCAAACACCTTCCAATTTGTCACATTATCAGGAATAGAAGGCATGTACATAAGTTCAATTGAAAAATTTTTAGGGGAAAAACCTTCTGGAGGGATCAACCTGGATGTAGTATTAGCAAGCAAATCTGCATCAAAATTATGTGATCTTGGGACGGACTTGATGTTAAAAGAACAATTTTTTTTTAGTGAGATCTCTTACCATTTTTTGATAGTTAATCAATCGAGGAGACAAACAATGAATCTTGTTTCTCACCTGTTTTACTATGATCTCAGAATCTCCATAGCATTCGATTACCTGTGCACCCATGTCAATGGCCCTTTTGAGTCCCTGAACCAAGGCTTCATACTTAGCTACATTGTTGGTACATTCAAACTCAAGTCTGCAGTCAATCATAGTTTTGGCCCCTTTTGGATCAATTAGGACACAACCTAAACTAGATCCATCTTTAGATCTGGAGCCATAAAAAAATAGAGTCCATGCATTCAAATCTAACCTAAAATTTGTATTCACATTATATACATTATGGACAATGGTACCTGAGAATGGAACAAAGGTGATATTGACAATTTGGTACTGATTCTGTATATTCTCAGCTGGTGACAAATCCACAGGAAGATCCCCAATGAAAGTATCAAAAGTGTAATGTTCCACATGTGAGCTAAAGTATGCAACAGGCTCACTGGGATCATTCAAATATGTGACAATTTGCTTCATATAAGGCTCCCTACTGATTTTAATTTTGTGTGGCCTTCCATTGTAGGGAAGCCATAGGTGAGACCAATTAGTAGCAAAGTAGCCTTTAAGCTTCTCTGACCAATCTCTGCTTAGCCACATGCCATACATTTCTGGAATGTATGCCACATTAATGTCCATTGTCTGGTGGATTCTAGGGTCAGCAAATAATGTTAAGAAAACATTTTTTAGTTCTCCCACTACCCTTACTTTGGATCTTTCCAATTGGACAATTTGAGTAGGGAATGGATCCCAAGAGGCATTTAACTTTTTGCAGACCGACAGAGGCAACACATTTGATGAAGCCCCTGAATCAATCATACAATTATGGACATTTCTATTGAAGACTTCAAAAGTAAGCAAAAAAGGAGGCGCCTTCTTGCTACCTGGCTTTTGATTTCCATTTTTAGAGTATATTTCCAAATTGTTGTTCTGAGTTTCCCTGGGATTGTTGACAATCATACTTTTGGGCAGACTATCTCTCATTGTAGGGATTTTTAGAAGTTCAAAAAGGGAAATATTAGGTTTCATCCTTTTTAATTCATCAATTAGATTGTATTCTATTTCAGGAATTATAGTGTCCTTATGTACTGGTGCTTTACCTCTGTTTGCAGTGGGTGTTGAAGTGGAAGCTTCTTGTGTGGGCCACCCTTTACTCCTTGTATTGTAAGGATGTTGTACATTGAAGACAGCCTCAGTCTCATCTTCCTCCTCAACCATAGGAAGTTCTGAAAAGAAGCTAATTGTGTTTATCTGTTGATCTTCTACTTCATCCGGGGGTTCAGAATCTTGATTCTCTTGTAGATTTTGATCTTACTGATCAGGAGAATTCTGTGGTTCTGAAACCAAATCCTTAAATATAGAAAGAATTTCCTCTACATTCAATCCTTCATCCGGGTTAGGTGGAACTTGGTTTTGTGGGGGTTGGTAAAGTCTTCTGAAAGGTTGTCTGTTGAACCCCCTGTTATTATTCCGATTTTCTGTGTTGCCTTTCTTCAGGTCTACCATTTCATTTGAGATCTTTTGGAGAAACTTCTTTATATCAGTCATCTCAAATGGGTCCTTGTTTTGTACTATGGGTTTTGGAAGAGTTTCTTTCTTTCATTTAGAGGTTTAAGGTTGATCTGATGGAACATCGGGATTATCCTTTAGGCATAATATGTCTTTTTCAACCTGGATAGCCTCCGCGAAGGCTTCTTGCAAATTATCTTTTCGTGCTCTTTTTACCCACATAGCAATGGGAATAGGTAAACCCTTCACATAATAAGCAACTAGCAATTCTTCTGCAGGGAGAAGAGTAACAGGGATTTTATTTTTCAAATATGAAAACCTTTGATTATAATCTTTTACCCTATCCTTACCCGTGATTTTCATTGAGGATAAATCTAAAACCAAGTCTTCTGGAGTCTTATCATCTCCAAATATCTGAATGAACATTTTTTCGAAGTCATCCCATGAAGGAATAGATTGAGGTTGTAAGGAAAAGTACCATGTGGATGCTTTTCCTTCGAAGGTGTATGGGAACAACCTACAAACTACATCTTCGTGAATGACACTCCTAAGCCTAATAACCTGCATGAAGGTTTTGATGTGATAAAGTGCAGGTGATTTGTCATCATGGTTAAACTTGGGGAGCCATTTCTCAGGATTTTTGGGCAGTCTGTGTTGTTTACCAACAACGAACACAGCATCTTGGTCCATCCAGGGTCTGTTTCCATCTTCTAACATGGGTAAGTCTTCTAAATCTGAACTGGACAATGAATCACTACCAGATGATTTGTCAGATGAGGACGATGAAGATGAAGGAGGTGTTGGTGGTGGTCCACCTATGGCAATGTTTGGTTGGTTTTGCTCTGTTTCTCCGAATAATATATCAAGTTCGAAATCGAGAAGCAGATTGTGGTGAGGTGAATTATGTTGTTCAGGGTTTGGACGATCTGAATTTTGATTATTCAAATTATTAGCTTTCAGATCAATGTTCTGGTGATGAATTACTGCTAGTCCTTGATTACGCTCTTCAACGATCCTTTGTTGTAACCTAGAAACACTATCAAAAGTACCTTTGAGTATTTGTTCCAGTGTAAGGGGTCACCTAGTGGGTGATACGAAAATGATGTTGTCGCCCCTTCTAGTTTCCTTCTCTATCACATGGGTGGTAGGAATGACGGTTGGATCTTGTACCGGTTGTTTTGCAGAGGTCAATGCATGTGTATGAATACGGGTGACAATCGGTATTCTTGCTGGAGGAGGTTTGCTAGTGTTTCGTTTAGGCATAGTTTGCACTCGTCCCTCCTTCTAGTGCCATTTGTTGAATCCTTGGGTGTGTAGGTGCTAGAATGGGTTCTAAGGATCACAACAGAGGGGGAAAACCCATACTGAAAGACTTCAAAAGGTCCTACACAAGGACAGTTCTATCCCCACCCTGTTTGGAATAGTAATCTCCCATGAATACAAAGGCCTCCGCTGGAACTTATGGGGTTTGATCCTAGAAGGGTCTGTCTTCGTACACAGGAAGATCAAAGTGTCCTAATTCTAAGGTGGATCTAAACCTAAGTCAACTCTTCCTTAAAATAAAAATCTAAGCTAAGTCAAATCTAATCTAACAGGAGTGTATTGTTTGTGTGCAGGGTAACTTGGTTTGAGTGCCAATAAGTTATCTCATCAACTTGATAGAAATGTGAAATCGAATCATTAACTCATTGTTTCGAAATAGAATCATGCAATGAAAATAACTTGATAATAATTAAAAAATTAAGCATATCCAAGATTATCCTGTTGTTCTTTTTCTAATTGAAAAATTAACATGAACTTAATAATTTCTGTGAATCATTTGCAGAAATAGATAAAGATTTTAATTAAAGAAATTCAATTAAAACATTTAATTGCATAGATCACGAACTAAGACAAATGTGAATTCTAGATCAATGTGTTAATGAATGGATGCAAAATCAACAGTATTAATTAACAATTAAGGTGAAAAAATCAGACATCATCAAAGAAATTTGATAACTTACACAAAGAATATGCCAAAAGAAACTAGCTTTGATTCATTGGTCTGCAAACAATTACATGATCACAAGTGAAACAACGTTTCTCTAGTCCTTCTCTGGCGATTATCTTCCCCCATTTCCCATGAGGCTTCTATCCCTTTAAATAATAATTACAAAAATGGTTACAAAGGATAGCTTTCCCATGAAAACCGAGATTTACACAATCAAACTATTCTAAAATACCATCGTAGAGAATGGTTCATAGCGAGCATTTCACAAAATTTCAAAAGATATTCATCACATAACTGCGGGAAACATCTCGTAATAAACTCTGGAGGTTAACTGCAGTCTACTAACTGTCTTTTACAGATAGTAAGGGAGCTGAAAAATCTCTCTTAGGAGATTTATGATGATCAACAATGTTCTCGAAAATTGAAAAAGTTGATCACTTGTTCCTCCTTCGAAGGAATTAATGGAGTGACAGGTTCTTCATTGATTATAAAATCCTGGATAATGGTATTGTCTCGATCAACTGGCTTCTCCGTGATCTTCCTTGTCTTCTTCTTTGGGAGATGCATGCAGATTGATTGAATCTCAGGTTCTTCTTCACTACCGCTGCTTTCATCAGGAACATCTGCATCAAAAGGTGGCAACAAAGGTTCTTGATATAGAAGAGGCCGAAGTTCTTTCTCTTCGCAACATATGACTGGAGAGCTTTGAATTGTCTGCATATTGCTCACAATATAACTATTATAAGGAAAACTTATAAAAATCAACCAACATGACCTTTCTATTACAGTATGGCAAACAACCAATTGCCCATGTTGAAGCCTTTATTTAACAGAGAACAATAAAGATTCCAGAAATGACTGAACGTAATGAATTGGCATGATTAAAACCTTACGGTCTAGAACTTGCAATTATAACGTCTGTATTGAAATAACGCAGAGCATGCATCGACAGGGATTGTTTTAGGAAGATTCCAATGATTCACGTATGATTAATGTCAAATCTTAACACTCAATCAATTACAAATTAGTTGAATCAATGATTATCAGTCGAATGAGGTTGCAGGTGAAAATCACAGTTCAAAAATCCGATTGCAAAAATGAAAATGGTGAAGAAAAACAGAGAACTGAAATGATTATTCAAAACAAAAACAATCCAATATCAACAGCAGGATCGAGGAAAATCAACGGTCAAGATTAAACATGCAAGCTGTGGAAGAAAAATGTGGAAGGTTTATTTTGTAAATGTATAATCATTCCTGCAATCTGCAATCCACAAGTTGCGGGTTGCGGGATCACGACTCTAAACATTATCAAATGAAAATTTCCCTGCAATCTGCAATTTGCAGGTTGCGAGATCGCAATGCGTAAAATTAAATTAAAAGGTGTTCCCGCAATCCGCAAGTTGCGGAACAAGCAACCAAAATTGTTAGGCAAACAATTCCGTGGGTTGCGGAACAAACAACATTCCAAAACAAAAAATACAGATCCCGCAATCCGCAATTTGTGGGTTGCAGAATTGCGGGTTGCGGAAGAACTGATTTTTCGAAAAAAAACATGTGCTTTCTGCAACTCTGAAAAACACACAAAATCAAGGGAATTTTCAAAAAGGAAAAATGACTAACTTGATCAAATCGACACAAAGAGATTAAAGCATGACCAAAACCCCAAAATAACCAGGGATTTTAATCATTTTCTTTGCATATAAAAATTTGGGGCTCTCATGTTTTGTAGAAACATGGGATCTGTTGTACCTACAACACTCATCCATGTATCTAAATTTGATGTCTGATATTTTTCTTAACTAGTAAAAGTACCATATTTTTATCAACTTGATGAGGAAATCAACCATAGATTTGGGGGGATAAGAACATGAAGTGTAAAACTTCTTATCTGTATCCAGATATTATAAAAGAAGACCGTATCCAGGTCATGGAGGAAGATGTTCAATTTTCGAATAAGATAAATATATTTATAGATAAAAATATGAATGGATAGATGATTTACATTTACAATGGTCGAACTTATATAAGTCCATTTGTGACTTTCCAACGTAAAGTCATGACTCTTTGATAATTATTAATTATCTATTAATATTAATATTAATGTTAAGATATATTATTAATATGTTTATATATATATTTTTATATAACATTGCCTTCCCCTTAAAGGGAGCTTTGTCCTCAAAGCTTATTGAAGACAAGGCTTATGTCTTATTACTTGCTTGAGACATCATATCTAGATCCTTTCTGTAAGTACTTGCGACTCTTGATGAAATGAAGCGATACGAGTAATGAATTCCAAAGAACTGTCCCATCGTCTCTGATGTGGTCCATCCGAGATCTATTTTTATCGGAGCTATTTGATCACTTTGTGGGATGGGTCTTCTCGTTTGTTGTTTAGTATTTTGATTTGATGTTCTTGCTTTTCTTCCAACGTAACTCCTCTGTGTATATTCTTTTTAACCCTATTGTTGGTCAAAATGAAATTTATAATTGGGGTGTCAATAAGGAGTTCTTGTTGTTTGTTTTTCTGCTGGATTGACTTATTTTTGAACTGTAACGAGGACTGAATTTATTTACTCAACTTGAATTTGTTTTCTAGAGAGTCTGGATGCTTCCTTCTAGATTTGCGCTAATTTGTTCTCTAATAGATTGTAATTACTCTGAATTTTCTCGAACCTTTCATCTTGCGACTTTTTGTCATATTTTAACTTGTTGATTTGTTCCTCCAATTCTTGATTAAAATTTCTCAGGCGCTGGTTTTCTTCTTGATTTTCTAGTATTATTCCTTCTAGGTATTCATTTGAATGTTCCATCTTCGGACTATGTTTCAGCTTCTTGATTTTCGTAAGTATTGTTTTGTTATGAATTCCTAGTCGAAACAGTTCTTCGGTATTGATTTCTAATTTGTCATTGATTTTCTTAATTTCCCGCTTGTGTGCCTTTTTAGTGTCTTCATACTTTTGCTGGAGCTCTTCCTTTTTTTGTTGATGTTGATACATTTCTGATTCTCGCTTTTCTAACTTGCTCTGGACTTGCTCCAATTCATTATCTTTTTCCATGATGAGCTTGTTTAAACGTTTTATGTCTTCTTTGAAATTGTTATCGTTTCTATAAGTTGATTCTTCGATATCTTCAAACTTTTTGGTTTTGTCTTCAATATCTTGATTGTGAATTTTTAATCAAGATATTCCTTCATTCTTAGCTGATAACATTTTCTCGATATATTCATTAGCTTTTTCCATCTTTTGGTTTTGATATTTTAAGCGATGATTCTCTCGTTCTATCAACTGATAAAAAATGCTCTGCTTACTTATCTCAAATTGCAAAATTTTATTGCTTTCTTTGTAGTATCCTAATTTGCCTTCCAATTTCTATATTTGCGATTGCAATTGTGATTGACCTTGATTGTCCTTCATAAAAAAGTATTTACCACATATGGGACAGGAGCGATTGCAATTCTTAAAGGCTATTGCATATTGGAATTCCATTTCGCAATAACGACACTTAGTCCAAAATTTGGACTTATATATGGAATCCATAATTTATTCAATCAATAGATAATTGGCTTCAATGACTTCTTCAATATCTTGTTTGACTTTGATTTTTTCTCTTCTAATATTATTTCCCCCTTAATATTTGTAAAATGGTGTAGATTGAGTGGTTGGGAGGAATGATTGTTACCTTCCCCACCCAGGTTCAAATCTCTCTTTTTGTTTGTTGTTGAAGAGTAAAACCCAAACCCACTTATTAAGAAACCACGTGTGGTTTTAATTTTTCTTTATTTTTACTTTTTTTCTTTTCTTTTCTTTTTACTTCTTCCTTTTTTTTCTTTTTACTTTTACTTTTACTTTATTTTCTTCTTTTTTCCTTTTTACTTTTACTCTTCTTTTTCTTCTTCTTTTTTCTTTTTACTTCTTCCCTTTTTTTGTTTCCTTTTACTTCTTCTTTTTTATTTTCTTTTTAAACAAGGTCCTATTTTTTGGGGAAACCCTAATATAATGGTTAAAAACCAAAAGGAATCCAAAGGCAGGAATCAAGCCCAAGAAGGGGCTCTGATACCACATGAAGTGTAAAAACTTCTTATCCGTACCCGGATATTATAAAAGAAGACCTTATCCGGGTCATCGAGGAAGATGTTCCATCTTCGAATAAGATAAATATATATATATATATATATATATATGTGTGTGTGTGTGTGTGTGTGTGTGTGTGTGTGTGTGTGGATAAAAATATGAATGGATAGATGATTTACATTTACAATGGTCGGACTTATATAAGTCCATTCATGACTTTCCAACGTAAATTCATGACTCTTTGATAATTATTAATTATCTATTAATATTAATGTTAAGATATATTATTAATATGTTTATATATATATTTTTATATAACAGAACATAAGTAAGAAAAATCATGACAGTATAAGGAAATGGATCCCCTAATAGTCGTTTCTAGTAAGAAAAATCATGAAAATCTAAGGAAATGGATCCCCTAACAGTTGTGGCATTTTTGTTTTTGGCTTTTTCCCAGAAAAGCGGTGTTTCGCACATACAAAAATCACATGAAAACATGTCACATGCCACATCATAGGAAAAAAAGTGGGTAGATGAGCGTGGAAAGGATCGATGGGACACATTAAATGGATCTGAGTGTCATCATCTCCCACTCCAATGAAAATGAAAGCTGGGACAACCAGCATAATGTAATGACAAGTGGGAAATTATGACAGGAATAGGAGGTTGGAGAAGTTCAAAATTTCATATCGGGTTATGATGAATAGGGAATTATAACATAACAAGCAAGGTTTATGACCATAATTCACCACCCAAGATCAGGACTAGTACTGAGGAACCCACGGAAGCAGTACCCTGTAAATGAGCACCGTAAGGGCTAAAAACATTGAGGAGTTGAGAAAGAACAGGTAATTCTAGGTCCCAAAATTGCTCTATATATTAAAAAGTTCTCCTTCAAAATCTATATCGTTTACAAGAGGGTTATCATTATAATGACTGGGGGTTTTGTTAAAAGAGAACCCACAGACCATTCCAATCTATTTAAAAATCAAAATTCCTTGAAATATTTCCATGATGTGGGATGAGACCAATATTTCCAAAAATTTGATGGCTACCATGAGGGATTAATAGATGAATTTTCTAGCAAGATGAAGAAGATTGATGGTGATAAATATCAAACAAAAGTAAGGGGGGTTAATATTTAACTCAATGAGGATGTGTTGAGTAGGGTTACCAGTCTCCCTAAGGGAATGATATGGGACAAAGATGATATGGAACTGGACCAGGAGGACAAAAAGCATTTAATTTGCTTCACTGAGAAATATTATGAATCAAATGGGATTTTAAAGAGGGATTCACTTCTAATCCCATGGGATGAGGTGGCTCTTATAGTCATGAAATATATCACTTGCGATGGTAGGAATTCCTAAGTACATGCCTACCATTTTCACATATTAATCCTTTTGAGAAACTTTAGGTGGTCGAGAGTAGGGTAGAACATCATCCTTCCATGGTTTTTCTTTAAATACCTGAAGTCGATGAGTATCAAGTTCTAACTAGGAAAAATATATGCTCTATCCCACCAGGGGTTAGTTAAGATGATCATTTGTGGCACCCTGAAAAGAGAATATGCTCCCCTAACTTGGGATACATTTTTGAAGATTAGTCAAGCTGAAATACAAGTCTTTCATAAAAAATAACATTCCTCTCAAGAATAATTGACCACTCCATGGAAGAAATCCTTAGTCGAACAAACAACAAATTAGAAGAAGGGATCTCAACATAAAAGAAGCTTGAATAAAAATGGATTTGTTTCTTAGAAGACCCAAGCTAGTCGCAAAAGGGTGATAAGTGATGACGAGGAATACAAACCTAAAGAAGAACCTAAAGAGGAAGGAGAATTGGGGGAAGAAGAATAGGAGGAAACCATTGTAGACACCCTCCTCATCCTGGGAAAAAAAGGATGGAGCTCCTCTAAAAAGGGGACCCTGCAAACCGGTAGCTAGGAAAATCCTAAAAGGAGAAAGAAGAAAGAAGAACCCTAATCTGTGCAAATATCAGAGACTAGTTCCTATCAGAAGTAGCATACTCTTGACTCAGATGATGAAGACATGGAGGAAGTATTCCCAGAAAAGGATGCTCAGCAAGAGGAAGGAATAACCTCTCCCCAATATTAGTAGGATGCGGGGATATTTTTGCTAGAATCCAGCATAATGTTGAAAAAATTGCAGATATAGAAAACTTGCCTGGGTCTGCAGTAGCTAATGAAAAAACTGCTAGCACTAGACTTCATGAAGCACTTAGTGAAAAATATGAGTAAATTTCAAAGATCCAATCTCCAATCAAGGAGTTGGAGCAAGAAGTGTTAAAATGGAATAACATTTCCCATACAATACAAGCTCTAAAAGCTGCCTCTTCCAACACACATGACATCAAGAATATGAATTACATCCTTTGGAAGAAAATTTTCAAGTCATTAAAATGCAGTTTGAGTGGGAAAAACAAAGGTACTAAATGAAAACCTCCTCAAAATGGATTTTAAAGGTTATGGAGCCGAGCTAAAGTATGAAATCAGAGAGAAAACCAAACCAGAGTAACAATATAAGAAAATCTTTAACATTATGAAGCAAATAATTCAATGTAGGAAACCATCAAGGATGTATTCGATCTTCTTGAAAGAGAGATGGATTTGGTATCAAATCAAGAGGATACCGACTAGAATATCAGAAGAATTGGATACCCCTAAAAACTTCATAGACACCTGTCATGGATTAAGAGAGCTTGTCAAAGAACAAATCTGTGAGTTCTAACTCCATAATTTTATACTGTCACACCCCTATAGATGGTCACCAAATCTCTATATATGTGATGTGCAATTCAGAGTACTCGGGTCTTGGCTCCCCAATGAGGATAAAAGAGCTACCGAAATGCTTCATTACTTTGAGACAGAGAAGGACACCCAATTGTGGACAAGAGAAGAGGAACCTATAGTAGATAATGTCCTCAATTCCCATCAACTATTAGTCCATGACAAGGACATGATACCAGTCCTAAAAGAGAAACAAAATGTTGCCATTTATCACTTTAAATACATAACAACTGAGGATAATAAGAACCATATCATACAACTAATCACAAAGATATGGAAAGACACCCCCCTCGAACTCCAAAAACTTGAGATACACTCACTCTCTAACATGGAAAGAGTCCTCTACAGGTCCACTCTATACCTTCCCACAATAGAAAGAATGGGACGACAATGGGTTGGGCTAAGATTCAACCCACCACTACTTATCTCCAATAATAATCAATAATGGAACTAGGAGGAGGAAGAGGAAACTTAGGAACATGTTAGAAAGAACAAAGTATTTTACCAGTCAGGGGCCATGAGCAGTTGCTATGCTTTTAAGATCAAACCTGCAAAAGTACCTGATCGCATAGAACAATCAAAGTAAACAATTGGTTGCACAAAGGCGTGCAATTGATATAGTTAGGGGGAGATGATGGCCCCCATTTATAAGTAAGAAAAGGCATCTAAATCCTTTTCTCAATTAATTAGATTGGTTTAGAAAGAAGGTATTATGGTATCAAGTTGGTAAAATATGAATGCATCCTAGTTAGATTTATAAAATATTTAAATTTACATATTATGAATGATGTAGTCTTCCTTTCTAGCTTAAAAGTACGCATATGACACTAATATGATTGGTTATTAGAAGAACCCCTTTTGACACAGGTTTAGAACAAAGAAATTGACCCAATTTTTCTAGAAGAACATGAAATAAGAGCAATTTTACTTCAGTTAGTTGGCATAGTTTTAAGGAATGTTAAAGACTAGTGCGCAGGACAAGTGAGATCCAAAAGAGAAGATGCGATTACTATGAACAACTCCAATGTTCGATGATTCTAAATACAAATATGATTGAGTCCTAGTCCCAGAGGATTGGACTCAGCTTGGTTGGATTTCCAATATGCACCATCCTCCATAAAGAGCCACAAGAAGTTACAATTTAAATACTAGTAGTTCATAGCATTAGAATAGGTCTATTTAAAAGACATCGCTTGGATCACAAAGTAGTCCCGATTTTGTATAAGCACAGTTATATTTTCATCATTAGAGGAGAATCATAAAAGTTTTGAGACTTATTATGTTTAATAATGATTTTTAAGTAATGAAGAATTCTTTCATCTTATCTTATTGAGTAAATTAGTGTTCCCGTGTTTCCATGGGTAAGGGCCAATACATAGGTAATAATAGGGGCATGTGAGTTAGATTAGATTTATTTTCTTTTGAATGAATGAGATAGGTTAAAACAGAAAAATGTAGATTCATTAAAGTTTGTATCCAATTTATAGTATGTTGGCAGAGTAGCACTAAATAGATTATTTCTGCAATTGGAATTCAGTTTGAATGCTTTTTATTGTTTATGCAATTTATCAATACAACATTTATTTTATGAGACATGGTATTTGATTATATGAGTTCGGTTAAACACAATATTTTTTATTTTGCTTAATTACTGACTCGGATCTTGATGTAACCTAAAATTCCTAGACTTAATGTGTAAATGAGAAGGTAGATCAGGACTCACTCCTCAAAAGGATTGTCTAAATCTCGACAAGGATATCATACTGAAACTGGTTCATAAACCATTGATAAAGGGATCAATACCTAACCAAATAATGGGATCCATGTCCCTTGCAATCCCTAAATCATAGATCAGAATTCCCTTTTGATTTTTATCTGCATTTTTCCTTCTTTAGAATACTACTAGGCATCGTTAGAAGTTTCTCATAGTTGCGCATATTGTGCAGGACCCTCATAAGTTTGTATGAATCCTTGGGTTGATGATTAAAGGGAAGGTTAAGATACAACACCTTTATTGGTGTTTTGTCCCGACATGATACATTATTGATGTTTTCTAATTAAGCCCATCAAAACCCCTAAACACCAATCTCTCTCTCACTTCCTCTCTCTCCCTCCCTCGCTCCCCAATATATATATATATATATATATATCTAAACTCCTAACCCCTAATATATATATATATATATATATCTAAACCCCTAACTTCAAATCTCTCTCTCTCTAAACCCCTAACCTGCAATCTCTCTCTCTCTCTCTCTCTCTCTCTATAAAAACCTAACCCACAATATCTCTTTCTCTCTCTCTAAACCCCTAACCCCCAATATTTTTCTCTCTCTAAACCCCCAAACCCCAATCTCTCTCTCTCTAAAACCCTAACCTCCAATCTCTTTCTCTCTCTATCCATCCATATATCTAAACCCTTAAGCTCCAATCGCTCTCTCTCTCTCTCTATATATATATATATAAATATATATATATATATCTAAACCCCTAACCCCCAATCTATATATAGATCTCTCTCTATCTAAACCCCTTACCCATAACTCCCAATCTCTCTCTCTAAATATCTAACCCCCAATCTCTCTCTCTCTCTCTCTCTCTCTCTCTCTCTCTCTCTCTCAACCCCTAACCCCTAAACCCATAACCTCCAATATCTCTCTCCTTCTCTTTCTCTGTCTTAATGCCTAACCCTCTCTCTCTCTCTCTAAACCTATAACCCCCATTCTCTCTCCCTATAAACCCCTAAGCCCCAATCTCTCTCTCTCTCTAAACCTCTAACCCCCAATGTTTCTCTCTCTCTAAATCCCTAACCCCGATCTCTCTAAACCTATAATGCCTAAATTTCAGACACATGCGACATTTTGGCTAATCTTGTAGTAAGGAGTCATCAACATATTGCATGCATCCCATAGAAGACATCCTCATCAAATCCATAAAGCAACATGAGTCCAAAAATGCCAAAAATAGTAAAAAATAAAAGGTAGTGCAGTTACTCCCGTGATGTACTGCACTACAACGCGTATTATCTGTTTGTTCCTACGGTATATTGGCGTGGATTTTCCTTCGAAATCTGTGTGAATGTAAAAAATGGTGAGACCACAACCACCCTTGGCGCATTGAAGGCTCAACAAGGCTCCATCACCTCCAAGAATTAGAATTTGGTCTCCTTGTGTACTTGGGTTCATTGAATGGTCCCCCTTTGTGTACTTTGGAGCCAAATCATGGATTTAATGAATCCACATTTGGATCCAGTTTTTTCTTGGCCACTTCTTAGCCTATAAAAGAAAACCATGGGCATGCATCTAGTGAGGAGAAATTAGAGAAAGGTTACATTGCTGGAATTATGTTGGAACTTATTCTACCTCTTTCCACACCTATTAGCATCTCTCAAGATCCCTTGCCACCTTCCTCCATGGGGAAAGTGTTTCTCCATTGTTGCTTCCTTCCTCAAGTGCAATATATTCATTATTTTAGCTTATTTTAGTCTTGTTGAAGGTGATGTAGCTTATGAGTGCTTGGTCTACCTAGCCCATAAATACTACTATTCCATTGGTTGCAAGTTATAAGGATAATAGGGAAGGTTGCTCACCCTTGTGGCAATTTTCCCTCAACAATATTTATGGTCACTCGAATCTATTTTTGTTCATTTCTCTTTAACTAGGTTTTTATTTGTTGAATAGCTGATTTTGGGTGCTTGTCTTGTGTAGGTGAAGAGGTCCATACCTTTCAATCCCCGAATTCGGCCTCCTTTTGGTTGATTTTGTTGTTTACGCAGTCGCGTAGATCCTAGAGCTAGAGTGTGCTACCCACACATTTTTTTCTTCGGCAGTCGTGCTACTTGTGGATTTTAGTAGACCGTCACCCATGTAGTAATCTTCTCTCTATTTGCATAGCCTTGCTATGTTGTAATTGCGCTATTGCAAGCCAATGACTGTATTTTTCATGCTACCACACGTTTGTTTTTTTGTTTTTTGTGCCGCTGTCATTTATTTTCTTTTTATCATTTTTTCATACAATATTGTAGTCCCAATGACTAGTCACTAATGAGCCAAAAGTAAATTTATTTTCAATAGTTAGTTTCTCTTTAGTAATTATCCCACTTAGACCAAGATTAGGGAGTAAAGAGTCATTCTCTCTTGAAATCTACTTAGGTAACCAACTTTGACGCTTTCAATGGGCCTCTTGTTGTCACTAGTATTCAAGACATATTTTATTTTTCTTTACTTTCTATGTTTTAAGGAAAAATAGTGTAAATCCACTTTTGCACAGAACTAAGGACCTAAAGACTCTAATCTCCCAAAGTATGCTCTTCACCTCGCACTTCTTGTGAGCTTGGTGAATAAAAAAGAGGTGAGAACTGTGAAATACCTCCATTGCACACTTATATTTCATTAGCATTTTGTTAGCAAGCACCATTAGCATCTTTAGAGTTGAAACTCCTATTTCATTAAATTTGGACTTATTAGGAAAAAATTGGACTAAAAAGGTGTGAATTTAGACTTTGAAAGTGTCAATATAAACCTTTCTAAAGTGCAAAATTAGGTTATGAAAGTGCCAATATTGGCTTCGAAAAGTGTGTTTTTTTTATTCAAATAGTGTGTTTTTTGACTACTTATGAACCCTAAAATTGCATTTTTTTATTATGAAACTATGATTTTCAATTCAAAAAGTGTGAATTTCAAATAAAAAAATGCACATTTTGATTTGAAACGTGCAATTTTCATTTGGAAATGTGCAATATTTTAAGGGTGAAAAGTGCAATGTCTATAATATTAAGTCCTTGTTTGAATAACAAGTTTATCAGTTCTTGTTTCTTTTTTGATACAATATCAAGAATATCTAGCTTTTTACATAGCTAATTTTAGTAGTTTCCAAATGAGGCTGGAATTCTCTACGTAATTTGTATAGGAACAACTTACTTGCATAGTAGTAACCAGTAAAAGGTGTATTATGCATCACAGTAGTAATTTTCCTCAAATTCCTAGAGGCTCGTGGACGTTCCAAACGCTTGATGTTTTCTCGCCCAGCCAGGTTGATAGACAGACTAGAAGGATCTCATCAAACGATATCCATAGGAACATCCATCCCACTCTGAACACTATGCCCCATCTGTTCTCGTTGTTCCTTAACAATTGTAATGCCCTTCTCGTTTATTGTAATTTTCTCTCATGTCCATCCTATCCTTGGTGACCATGCCCATATGATTCTATTTACATCGATCATCATATTTTATTCTGCTCCAACAACCCATTGTTTCTTTCTATTTAAGCAGTTTTTGAACAAGACCTTCATATCCTTCGATGCTCCTGTTGGCTTCCACCATTGCACCTCTACTTTGTAAGACCCACGAATACTAGCATCTGAATCCTGATAAATATTACCAATCGCCCTACCCAACCATATTACATAGTCTGGCTCTAGTGATTTTTCATGTCCCAAATTTGGCATTGGGTCACAATGGCCTAATCACATTGGCCCTATTCATTAGAGTTTGTCAAATCGATGCTAAAGGTCAAATAATTGCCAAGGAGGAAAATTACTAGTTTCCTAGGTTTGGGGTGGAAGTTTTGGGATTTGGAATAATGGGGATAATAAATGATGTTTGAACATTACAATGGCATAAATATTTAATAAAGGAGCTAAATAAATATATACAAGTGAAAATCAAAGTGGCATTTGATCATGAAGACACATGGAGGAAGTGGGACCCACATATGGCTAGATTTCCCCACTACACTTGGCATAATTCTCTCACTAATTCGAATTCAAGGTGAATGGTAACATACTTGGGGGATTCAAAAAGGTATTATTCATGGCATGAATCATCCAAGTTCGAAATATAGGGGAAGAGTAACTCCCATGGAAGAGGAAGAGGCAATTTGGAGCTAGTGAGACACTTGGGCTAGATTCCCTAGCTCTATGACAACAATGATGAAGATGCTATGACACCTATGACACAAATCAGACCTGAAGGCTGACATATGACATATATGACATGTCAGGGCTAAAAATAGACTCCAAGAGGGCGCTCAAGGGTGTTAGGGCAGCTAAGATGCTTCCACATGTGATTTGGTGGAAGTGGGAGACTAAGAATTATTGTACAAGTGGCGTTCTTTGGAATCTATTCCCAACTTGAGTTGGAATGAGTCTCTTGGAAGGAATTCGACCCATGGAGGAAATTAGAACTTTATAAATGTCAATAAAAAATGATGAAACCATATTTTGATCATTTGAGAAATTTGCAATTGCATTTGTGAAGAGGGAGAGTTAGTGGATGACTAGTTTCTTGCCTTAGCCAATTTCGAGGGTGAAAGATTTCCATTCAAGTTGGTAATTGGAAATTCCATTCATACCTTTCATTTGGAGCTTTAATGGAGTGTTTATATGCAGGTGTAAGCTATAGGGAAGCTCATGGTTTCTTCTATTGCAACACATTCTCTCAACCATTTCCAGTTTTGATGGCATATTCTTGATCCTTGAGGGAGGGCGTTTTTGGTGAGCTATTGTACTCTTTGGGGGAGATTCTAATGCCCCATTTATTTTTTAATATGAATTAAATACTCTTTAATTCATCTCCAAAAATTTTCAGGTCTAAATTCCATGTATAGATGTATAAATCTCATTTTTAATGAAAGAACGGTGCCATTTCCCCACTACATTGATGTATAGCATGATAATGCTGATGATTTCGAATGAATGGATGGTTATATGATACATTTATGATTAATAGACTGACATGGATGTATTTTACAAGTTTCATGTACTGTACTTGAGCATTTGAAGTATTTTTACTCAGTTTAATTGCATTGGGAGAAGAAATAGTGCCATTTCCCCAAGGGTTGAATTGGTGATTTTTGCAGCTGAATGGAAGAGGGTTGGAACAGAGATAATAATCAATTAATTATGCACATGAGACCTTAATAAAATCCTTAATACATTCCCTACCTCTTTTCAGAAATTTGAGTGGGTTTGGAGGCATTTGGGAATTCATTTTCAGTACTTACCCCAGGGGGATTTGAACCCCAAATTACTAGTAAAATTGCATACTTGGTCCAGAATATTAAGAGAGTTTACAGAGGTATTTTGGTGGCCATATCTCATCCATGAACATCATATTCAAGTCCTAATATCATTCATAAACCTTCCTTGAATATTTGAAGGCATTTGGAGTCAATTTGAGACCTAGAGACCAATACTAGTCAAAGGGAAATTACTAGTAAAGTTCCCTACATTGGCCAGAATTGAAAGAGGATTGGAATAAGAATTTTAAAGGTCCAAAAGAATCTCTGAAACACATATTTATGTTCTAAAATCATCCATATACCTTCTCAGAATATTTGGGAGCAATTGGAGCAATTTGGGTACCTAGATCTCAAAACTAGTCAAAGGTCTAACTAGGAAAAAAAGTGAAAAATTGACATTTTAATAAAATTCCTAACAAGGGACATTACATGATTGCACAATGACCATTTATACCTTTAAAACATCCACTCTCGGAATGAATTCATCTCTAGGCTTGTTGCATATTGGTGCAGCATATAAATCCTGCAAAGCAAGAACATTTTCCTTCAAATAGGCATCCATAATTTCATGTCCATATCTTGTAGGTTCACTACTATGAATATCATGGCTTTTTAATGGCAAAAATTTAGTTGTTGATTGATCAACACTCTCGAAAGGACTGTCCAAAGCTTTATATACATCCTCCCAATAATTTAACATGGGAAGCCAAAATTGTTCACCTCCCTTCACTTGCATGATGACATCCCATCAACCATATTCTTTTATGATGGTAGAATACATATGGGATAAGCCATCCTCTTTTAATTACCATACCCTTGTCATGGAATATGAAACCATTGTCAAATGTCACTGTTGACATGGAGGTTTGAGTGGTTTCTGAAATGGGTACATCTATTAGAAATGCCACTTTCAAAATTCTAGGAAACACCTTTGGTTTTTATTTTTGGGATATGATTATTGTTGGGTTTTTGTATGACACAAGGCTTCAATGGCTTTGTAGGTCTAGTGGCTAATGATATGTTTCATTGGAAATATACGATTATGGGATCTTCTGATAATCAGTATGCAGGGGGTGTGTTTGTGGTGACTATTCATTTTCCTCATGATTATCTGTTCAAGCCTCCAAATATATGGTAATTAGACATGAAGGTTCTAGATTCATGAATTATTTATTTTGAGGGGTCTCAAACAGCACCCCAAAGTAAATTTTGGGAGTTTTTCATTTCTCTTCAAAATCCTCCCTTAAAGGGAAATTTTTTTAATGTCAGTGCTTTTAGGGGCAGTTTTTCCAGAACCGCCCCTAATGCCAAAACCACCCCCAAAAGTCACTTTTTGGGGCGGAATACAACCCCCTAAAGGACAAAAATGTAGTAGTGATTGTGCATTTATTCTTCCATCTGGACCAAGAGAACATACACTACAATAGAGAAATCAAATCTGTTAGCAATAGTCAGCTACAGGATATTATCTGCATCACTGTTATATTCATTCTTTGTTATTGTCCAACAATCTGGCTTGTGATATTTTTTGGTATTCTCACATAGATCTAGAGACAAAGATAAAATTCACACTAATTCTAACAGCGATCAAAAGAATTGAGCAGGGAAAATAGAGGAGAAAAATTTGTGTTACAACACAGGAGAATGAAGAAAAATTGGAAAAACTTCCATTACCTCTATTATTCAGTAAATGTGTACATAAATAATACATCTCCAAAGGATAAATTCATGATCCCAAATAGGTAGTTGGAATCCACACATGTGGTAGGCTTAGTTTGCATTGAAACCATCTCCCGTTAAGGTTTAGTGGCCACCGGTGATGAATGACTAGCTTACTGGGGTGGACTATCACATAACTGAGTCATTGGGGCTATATATTAGGGGATGTGACTCTAAGGATGCACAATACTGACGTGTAGTGGTCAAAATAGGTGCCCCTACACTTAGTAGCAGTGAAACTAGGTGTAATAGTCAATTAACTGAGTAATCAAGGGGACAAGGTGCCCTAAATCATGGAATTGACTGTACTGTCACCTAAAATCATGCATGAGGCCGCCTTTGTACTTTAGTGATGTAACCAAGGTTCTCTGAGTGGATAAGAGGGATAATGATGACCAAAGTTAAGCTCCAGGGGGCCTAAATTAAGGACTAGGTGCTAAGAGACTCAACTACCAATGCATGGATGCATGGAGTGATGCATGGAATGCATGCATGCATGAAAAATGAATGCAAAGCATGCAAAACTAATATGAGATGGTTAGAATATTCCAACACCCCCCCTTAAGCCTGACTATGTGAGGAAATATCAGAAATGGGGCCATTGTAACTGAGACCAAAGGTCACCTTTTACAAATTTATTAGTCCATTTAAGTGAGGAATGGATAATATCTCCAAAAGGATCAAATTCATTAGTTGTATCACTTTCATCTACATCAACTACATGGGAAGGGAAAAATTCGAAACTGTCTTCAACTTCTAGAGCAACAGAGGAAGGAAATTCTTCAACAAAAACTTGAGCAGTTGGATCTGCAATTTCTTCTTCATCTTGAACAACTTCAACATGAGAGATGCTTGAGATCAAGACATAATCAGAGAGAACACTTGAGGAGGTATCACTGGTATTGTTCTCCAAATGGCTAGCATGATCCTCTTCCTTTTTCTTTCCAATTTCTCTATCCAAATTGGTCCAGAGATCACTTGGATATTTAGCAATATCAATGAGGTAGCGCATACTAGGAGACATAGAAATACACATTGCACCAAAGTCTCTCTCACAATCATTTAGCCAATTATTCTCCTCTTCATAGGAATAAAAGCTCTCATAAAACCAATACACATATCCAAAATACCTTTTCTCTTTAGATATGCTATCATCTTTGGTTTCCACTCATCATAGTTGAATGGAGAGAGAGGAGGAATTGCTTTCAAATTCATGGAAGTTGTTGTAGAATACCTGCACACAAAAAAAACCTGAAAAAATTACCGGAATATTACTTTTCTCAGCAAAGCTTTGATACCATGTGATATTTTCTGATATTCTCATAGAGATCTAGAGACAAAGATAAAATTCACACTAAGTCTAACAGAGATCAAAAGAATTGAGCAGAAAAAATAAAGAAGGAAAAATTGTGTTACAACATAAGATAATGAAGAACAATTGGAAAAAATTCCATTACTTCTATTATTCAGTAAATGTGTACATAAATAATACATATCCAAAGGATAAATTCGTGATCCGAAAGAGGCGTTTGGAATCCACACATGTGACAAGCTTAGTTTGCATTGAAACCATCTCTCGATAAGGTCTAGTGGCCACTGATGATGCATGACTAGTCAACTGGGGTGATTGGAACATAACTGAGCCATTGGGGCTTGAGATTAGGGGATGAGACTCCAAGGAGGTACAATAATGACTTGCAGTGGTTAAAATAAGTGCTCCTACACTCAAAAGTAGTGAAACTAGGTGTAACAGTTAGTTAACTGAGTAATCAAGCGGACAAGGTGCCCTAAATAATGGAACTGACTATACTAAGACCTAAACTTATGCATGAGGGCACCTTTGGAATTTAGTGATATAACCAAGGAACTTTGAGTGGATATTAGGGATAATGATGACCAAATTTAGGCTCTAGGGGGCCTAAATTAAGGACTAGGTGATAGGAGACTCAACTACCAATGCATGGATGCATGGAGTGTTGCATGCATGCATGCATGCAAAACCAAGATGAGATGGTTATAATATTCCAACATGCCTATGTATTGAGAGTGTTTATATGGCTGTCACAATCCTATAAGTTACCTCCAATCATTAGTTAATGTATTCGCATTAGTTCAGACCTCTTGGAAAGCTATTGTCACTATTTATTTGAAGATTGACCATTTTTATTGTCATTTGCATACATATGGAATGTTAAATGGGAATTGAGAGAAATATTGATAGACATGAATATGTCAAACAAATGATGCATGAAGCTCATATAAAATCTGAACACAAGAAATCAACCCTTGATTTCTCTGTCAAGAAGTCTAGATTGAAGCTATAAAAATAAGGACATAAAGTCTTTGCGAAAATACTACAACCAATTAGATTTAATTCCCAGTAAGCTACAACAATTTTAAGACCAAGTTTTTGTCAAAAGTCTATAGTCATCTTGTTAGGTAGTTTGGGAAAATTTTGATGGAATTTGAATCGGGGACATTACAAGGTGGTTGGGGCCCCACTTCCCATCTTTTCTCTTCTGGCACCAACTTGTGAGTAGTAAAAGCTCCATCAGATGGTTAAGTAACAAGTCTATATGGGTTGTGTTTGAGTAGGATACTTATCTCCATTAGGATGGGGTGTGTCCTAGGACTATCTCATTCTTCTTGATTTCTGGCCAATTATATATTGGTCTGCATAAATCAAGATAATCCCATATTAAACTCTAAATAACGTAGATAGGAGCCCTCTTTAAAGTATGGTTATAATGACCAGAGATCCAAGATGATGAATCTGTGACTTAAAATGTGTGTGAAAGATGTATGTAAGTAATGATTGATGGGGATCAATCTTGTGTGACTAGAAGGAGCGGAGATGGGCCCCTATATTATTGGCTCACCACTTCCCCAACAAATCTATCATCAATAACTTGTGATGAATATAAATCAATCAGAAATGATCTAATTGTGAAAGGATGTAAGAAATTGTCTGTTGGGCTTGGGGGTGTATGTCATGTCCCAAATTTGGAATTGGGTCACAATGGCCTAATCACATTAGCCATATTCATTAGAGTTTGTAAAATTGATATTAAGGGTCAAATAATTGCCAAGGAGGAAAATTACTAGTTTCCTAGGTTTGGGGTGGAAGCTTTGGGATTTGGAATAAGGGGGATAATAAATGATGTTTAGACATTAGAAGGGTTCAAGTATTTAATAAATAGAGTGAATAAAGAAATTCAAGAGAAATCCTAAGTGACAAATGGTTTTGGAGACATATGGAGGATGTGGGACCCACACTAGCTTGATTTTTCATAATACATGGTATCTCTCTTTTGCAAATTCGAATTAATGGGAATGTGAACACTCTTGGGTGAGTTGGTAAGTCATAACACATGTCATTGAGAATCTTAGGTCGAATTTGGAAGGATTGGTAACCTCCATGGAAGATAAAGAGTCAAAGTGGAAGTTTGTGGACACTTGGGCTAGATTCCCTAGCCCCTATGACACCAATGATGGAGCATCTATGACAACTATGACAAATTGAAGACCTGACCTCTAACATCTGACCACTATGACATGTCAGCCCCAAAAATAGGCTCAAAGAAGGCGAATTTGGGAGTTGGAGAAGCCAAAGAGACTCAAAATCAAATTTGGGAGAAGATGGAAGGTTGGAACTAGGAGACAAGTGGCAAATGTGGAATATTTCCTAAATGAAAATCTATTGAATCTATTGAGAGGATTTCGACCCTTAGAAGGCTAATGTTGGTTATAAAATGTATAAATGAAGTATGAGAATGGATTTTGATCATTTTTAGAATTTGCAATTGCATTTGTGAAGAGGGAGAGCTAGTGGATGACTAGTTTCTTGCCTTAGCCAATTTCGAGGGTGAAAGATTCCCATCCAGGTTGGCAATTGAAAAGGCCATTCAGACCTTTCATTTGGAGCTTTAATGGAGTCTTTATTTGCAGGTGTAAGCTACAGGGCAGCTCATGGTTTCTTCT
Organism: Larix kaempferi; assembly: GCA_027924585.1. NCBI lineage: Eukaryota > Viridiplantae > Streptophyta > Pinopsida > Pinales > Pinaceae > Larix > Larix kaempferi. The sequence continues at coordinate 5,167,761 of BSBM01000063.1, read as the reverse complement.
ATTTCAGCTCGCTCCTTCAACCATTTCCAGTTTTGATGGCATATTCTTGATCCTTGAGGGATGGCGTTTTTGGTGAGCTATTGTACTCTTTGGGGGAGCTTCTAATGCCCCATTTATTTTCTAATATGAAGTAAATACTCTGTTCTTCATCTACAAAAAGTTTCAGGTCGAAATTCCAAGTAGAAATGTATAAATCTCATTTTTAATGGAAGAACAATGCCATTTCCCCACTACCTTGTTGTGAGCCAATGTATTGATGATGATTTCGAATGAATGGATGATTTTCTGATATATTTGTGATAAATATATTTCCATGGATGTATTATACAAGTTTCATTTACTGTACTTGAGCACTTGAAGCATTTTTACTCAGTTTAATTGCATTGGGAGAAGAAATAGTGCCATTTCCCCAAGGGTCGAATTGGGGATTTTTGCAGTTGAATGGGAGAGGGTGAGAACAGTTGTAATAAACCATTAATGGTGCATATGAGACCTTAATAACATACTTAACACATTTCATACCTCTTTTCATAAATTTGAGTGGGTTTGGAGGCATTTGGGAAGCCATTTTCAGTACTTACCTTAGGGGGATTTGAACCCCAAATTACTAGTAAAATTGCATACTTGGTCCAGAATATTAAGAGAGTTTGAAGAGGTCTTTTGGTGGACATATGTTATCCCTGAAAATCATATTCAATTCCTAATATCATTCATAAACCTTCCTTGAAGATTTGAAGGCATTTGGAGTCAATTTGAGACTTAGAGACCAATACTAGTCAAAGGGAAATCACTAGTAAGGTTACCTACATTGACCAGAATTTAAAGAGTATTTGCAGAAGTGTTTTAAAGGTACAAAGGCATCCCTGAAACACATATTTATTTTCTAATATCATTCATATACCTTCTCAGAATATTTGGGATCATTTGGGGCAAATTTGGGACCTAGAGAACGAAACTAGTCAAAGGTCGAACCAAGGAAAAAAGTGGAAAATTGCAATTTTAATAAAATTCCTAATAAGGGACATTACAGTGTATGATAGATGTGGCTTAGGGTATGAGGGCTACCCCTAATGAAAGCGATATCTATGGAAAACCTCTTTCCATCTCTTTACTGGAAAGTATATTGGCATTCTCATCTCATAGAATACGTTATTGTCCCATTGCCTCATTGATATTTTCAAAATAGAAAGAAAGAAATATAGTAATGTCCACAAGAAACCACAATAAGTCAACAGGACTAGAAGAAGGGATAACGGATCATTATTAGTGGGAACCATTGTAGAAAGGACAAAATATTAAGGCTTAGACCATATGGAGCACAAAACAATGAAAGTACATGAGGGAGAAAAAAATGCATGGTTGGATGCTTGATCATACAAGAAGGTTACATGTGCATGATCATAAATGCAAGGCAAGGAGTTTGTGCTTGTCATTTATAAATAAGAGAAGAATATTTTTTATGATATTTTTCTTAGCTCTGATACATGAATGTTTTGCTACTATCCATCTTCATGGGTAAAAATACATGCCAAATATTGTCACCATTGTGGAAAGAAATGGTGACGTTTCACCATTATCCTTTAGGGACCATTATAATTATTTTTTTACAATTTTAATTGAAATGGAGACAATCCTTTATTGTGTGTCATTAAAATATTTTCAAAATGAAAAGCGGTGACAATCTCATAGAAATTGTCGCCATTGATATGATAATGGAAACAACATCAATAGTGAGGGTGACTGAAATCCCGTCATCATAATTCATTGGCGACGTTCATGTATTTGGTGATGGAGGCCCTTTTGACCATCACCGATGAGCTTATGGTGACATTTTTCGACCCTCACCAATGATCAGTTATTGACTGTACCCATATATGCATCAATGGTGATGGAAAAAATAGGTCCATCACCAAAAATTCATATGAATCAGTGAGGGTCACTATACGTCATATAATCATTTGTAGTGACGAACATTGAATGCCACCACATCACCTCTACTGTTGGGTACGTTGCCTTTGGCAACGTTCAAGTTTTGGTTACAACACCCCTTTTGACCATCACCGATGAACTTATGGTGACATTTTTCGACCCTCACCAATGATTAGTTATTGACCGTCCCCATATATGCATCAATGGTGAGGGACAAAATAGGTCCATCACCAAAAATTCATATGAATTGGTGAGGGTCACTATCCATCATAATAATAATTATTAGTGATGGACATTGAATGGAACCACATCACCTCTACTTTTGGTGACAATGCCTTTGGTGACGCTCAATTTTTCGTGATGGAGGCCCTTTTGACCATCATTGATGAGATTATGGTGAAATTGTTTGACCCTCACCAATGACCTTTTTTCTTGTAGTGACTTAGATTTTCAGATTTTTCAATTTCACACTCATCCTTAGTGTTAACACATAAATCTTGCACACATGCGACATTTTTTCAATTTACACAGTAAGGTGTCATCAACAAATAACATGCATCTCACTGAAGACATACTCATCAGATCCAAGAAGCAATATGGGTCCATAAATGCCAAAAAATAGTCAAAATATAGGATTGTGTGGCCTAACCTCTATTTAGGTGCACAATTGTGCATATTACCAGTTATGTGCCTGCGCGACCCTTGTGCAGATTTCCCTTCGATATTTGTGCGACTGTCAAAATGATGGGATCTCAACCACCATCTATGCATTAAAGGTTCATAAAGTCTCGTCACCAACACAAATTTGAACATGTCTTCTCAACAGGATGGATTGGAATTAAATATCCCCCACTGTGTATCTTGAAACTAGTTCATGAGGTGATGGGGTTCGCACTTGGATCTAGTTGTTTCTTGGCCACCTCTTAGTCTTTAAAAGGAATCCATGGGAATGCATATAAGAAGAGAAATATAGAGCAAAGTTATGCTGCTGAAATTGTATTGGATCTTCCTCATATCCCATCTCTTTCACACTCATTGGAATTCTCCATGCTCCCTTGCTCCTTCCTCAAAGGGGCAAGTGCTTCTCTCCATTGGTTTAAGATTTCTAGATTTTAGTGTGGAAAAAATAGACCTCCCTAAGTGATATTGTTGGAGTCCCTTTGAATCCTTCACCTACTATGTGACACTACATGTATTTGCTTGACCATTGAGCAATCTAAAGTGGTTCATGCAATGGTTCTTTGTTATGGTTTGTACTCTCTTCTTCTCTTTTCCCATTTTAAGTTTTTTTCTTTTTTTGTTTTATTTCACTAAAAAATCTTTGCATGATCTACTTTGGGGTTATCACATTTTCTTTATGTTTCTAAATACTGGGCCTAGTCAACAACCTCAAGGGATTTCATCCAACGTGGGAGAGGTTGCACACCTTTGTGCACAATTTCCCACAACAGTATCTATGGTGACTCCACTTCATTTTTGTCCATTTTCTCTTAACTAGGTTGTTAATTGTTGGATAGCTAATTTCTGGTTTATTCTCTTTTGCAGGTGAAGATCTCCATACCCTTCATTCTAGAAATTTAACCTCTTCTTGTCCGTAATATCTATTTACACAGTTGCATGGATCCCGATTCCTTAGGGGCATTGTCTGTGCCTAGAAACCTTCGACAGTCACACTATCAACACATTTAAATAGACTTTTCCCGTTCCGTTCATCTTTCATTGTGTGTGCGACCTCTTCGCATTATAATCATGCTATTTTGCACCAATGAGTGTTTTTTTTTAGATACTACGCACCCGTCTCTACTTTTTTACGTGTTGATACTCATTTTTTTTCTTTTTATAGATTTTTCACAATCTTGTAGCCCCAATGGATACTCACTAATGAACTACAGATAATTAACTTGCAATAGTTACATTTTTCTATAGTAATTATCCCACCTAGACTAATATTAGGGAGTAAAGAGTCCTCTCTTGAAATCTACTTAGGTAACCAACCTTGAAGCTTTCAACATGAGGCTTTCAATGGGCCTCATTGTTGTCACTATTATTGAAGACATATTATGTTCTTTGTTACTTTGCATATTTTAAGGCTAAATAGTGTAAAAACCCACTTTTTGCATGCAAGCAAGGACCTAAAGACTCTCCTCTCCCCAAGTATGCTCTTCACCTCACACTTCTTGTGATCTTGGTGAATCATAATGGGGTGAGAAGTGTGAAAGACCTCCATTACAAACTTTTACTTCATTAGCACTTTGTTTTTGCAAGAACCATTAGCATCTTTTAGTGTTAAATAGTTAAATTTCCATTGGCATTTACTTTATGCTCTTATAGTTAATTGAAACAATCAATTTGATTACCTCACATGTGTTAGCATCACTAGCACACACTAAGGGACCTAAAATATCTTTCATTCCAATTATGCTCTTCACCTCGCACTTCTTGTGAGATTGGTGAATCGTAAAGGAAGGGAATTGTGAAATACCTCCCTTACACTCATTAAGTGAATTAAGACCATTGAAATCAACATTTGTAAATTTCCAACCAACTAAAATCCTCCACGGGAGGTCAAAAAACAACATTTTAGTTAGGTAGGATTGATTGGGATAGGCATCCACTAATGCCCACCAATCTAGTTTCATTAAGTTTTTGAAACATAACATTGTTGACTTATAGGGTACTATCAAAATCTTGCTATCAACAAGTGTTCAAAGAAAACCAAGATTAGAAGTGCACCGTGTTCAAGGAGGTCAAAGTCGAGGTGTAGTTTCCTTTCCTTCTCCAGAGAGACACTTAGATTTTTTTGTAGGTGAGCCTATACCACCCAGGTAGAAACACTTATCCACACTTTATGCAAGGTATCTTAGTGTCCAAACTTAGGACATCTCCAAGGAGCAATTGTGAGTGCAATTGAATCTTGAAGTTAGATATTTCCATTGGGAAGTGTTTCTAGTCCTTTCAGAACATATCCCCATCACTAGTATAACTAAATCTTTGTTACCTTCACTGGTAAATTGGTGTGTGGATCCCATCATCGCCATCAATTGTGCTTTTGGAATTCTTGGTTACATTTGAGAGGAAGGACGTTAGTTCTTTTAGGGAATTTACACTTATTTTTCGTTTTTAAATACAAGTTCACTAACTCGAAATTAAAAAGAACCTACATGTGGGGACTCTTTCACTAAATCAACATAGCACATATCACTCATTTTTGCACCATATTTCATCTATTGTGGTTGGCATATTTTTTCATTTGTTCAATTGTGTCTACTTCCACTATCACTCTCACTTGGAACTCATCTTTCACCATTGAGCAACAAAAAAGGCACCTAAGTAAGTCTCGAAGACTACAAGGCCTTTCCCCTCTCTCGAGGGGTGTATACCCACTTTCTCCCCATGGTTCATGTGAGAGATACTCCATCTAGGGATGCTCCCAGGACACTTTGATAGGATACTATGAGTGAGGACGATCCTTTATTAGTTCATTCTCCCCCCTGGGAGAGAGTTTAGATCCCTTTTCCTCCTCTCCTCTCCTCTCGGAGGAGTCTCTCCTTTTTTTTCTCCCCTCGGATATAATTTGGACCATTTTGATCCCTCCTCTCTCATAGGAGGTCACTCTTTATTGTAAACACCGCCTCAGTCTACCCCTCATTGAAACCCCACATAACATAAAATGGAAAGACCTACTCCCAACCTACCTTTCATGGCTATCCTAAATATACCAAATTTGGCCAAACTGATCAATGACCCTATCACGCATGATCCAACATGGTCATATATTCTAGAAAGGATTCCCTCCAATATCCCTAAGTTTGAAGGGAAGCAAGGAGATGACCCTTCCAACCATGTCATGTTCTTTCAATTATGGTGTTCCTCTAACAACATAGTGGAAGACTTAGTAAGGCTTTGCCTCTTTTAGTGAACCCTCAATGGCATGAAAACCAAATGATATGTACACTTACCTAGATCAAACCATGCCACCTTCGCGACATCAACCATTCCATTTATCACATACTTCCGGCTTCCTATTCACCATGACCTTGGCCTCAAAATTTTCACAAAATTTCAACAAAACACATCTACACATATGGTGGACTATATCCATGAGTGGCATATATGCCGAACATTGTGTAAAATCAAAATACAACCTCCTTTCCTATTGGATTGTTTCATTAAATCACTCCAACCAACAATCACCAAAGATGTAACCACATCCATTCCACAAAATGAGGAAGAGGCCATCCTGAAGGCCCAATATTTTGATCTTATGTATGCACAATCCAATTATTTATACACCATCATTCCTGATGCCCCTCGGCATCAGTCGTTGGATCCTACACCCACGGGATTGTCACACTTAGCAGATGGGATTATAGGGTCCATTTACCAACAAGGAAAGTTTCCTCTCCCTACTACTTTTATGCCATTCAACATGGCACTGCAATACCCACCCATATCTCCCGCGTTGACACCTCCTACTCCTATACCAACCCCTCCACTTGGTCAGTTACAATATGGACCCTATAATGCTAATTATCCCAATGCAAGCTAAGCATCGATGGTACCTAAAATGCAAATGGAACAAGTCGCTCCTACATACACATCCTACAAAGTGGAAACTACATTTATGTTGACACAAACCCAGTCAATAGGGGTTCCTGACACTGTCGACACCCAACTTACCGCAATCTCCCTAAGCACCGGCCCAGACAGGTTTGACCCTGTCCAACAACACCTATAGAGCAGATGAGGTCTCACCCGAGATGTTGAAGGGAGAGTTGACGGAACCATGTTTTCGTCGAATGAAGGAGGATGTTGTGCATCAATTGACTAACTTATTGCAACGTTCAGAAATAGATCTAAGCATTCAACTCATAAATTAATCATAATCGCGACATCATTCAACAGGAACATAACCATTATTGCAACAGATAAAACAGTAAAGCATTAATTGCAGAAAGGAAACATCACATCATTCATATATTCATATCGAAAAATGCATTTACCAAAAAAATATGGAAACGACACAAAGGTTATGCTCAAAAGATTTGTCACATCATATTATCTCTGCAAAAACCCAAATACAACAAGATACTCAGTCTTCCACTTCGGATCAAGATCCCTCATATATCAATAGTTACAATCATGCGCTCTGAAAAGATATCTCAACACTTACAAACCTACATCTATTTATAGGCTTGCATCTTTACGTTTGTGGTCCACTTAGGCAACTTCCTAATTGCTTCTTAAAAAACTTCTTTAAAAACTAAGCCAAAATCCCACAAAATGCGGTCAAATGTCCCAAAAACCCCCTTAGTGCGGTCTAAATGACCCAAAATATACATGAGGCGGTCCAAATGACCCAAAAACTACAAAAATACTTGTTGCCTTGCTCGTTGTTCTCCTCCTTTCACGGTACCTTTGGCCTTGCACAGCATCCGTGATGTTGACTCATCAAACCACTTGCCAACAGGCCCCCAACACAATCTTATGGCTCGCCCTCAAGCCACGTCAACTGGACATGGTTTACTCGGAATCATCTATGGCTGGACTATGTCTCTGCGACTATTCTTGCTGTTTAGATGTCGCTGTTGTATATGGTTGTCGTTGCTACGATGATCGTGGGTTCACTGTCATGTACTTCTCATCTAAAACTGGTCATCCTCCAGCTTGCTGTCATGTACCTCTCAAACTCATCCTCCAGTCTCTGGGAACCTGGTGCAGACTGAGGAGAGGTTGACGAATAGCGCCGAGGGGCGAAATAGGCCAATTGCTCTGGCACATCTATTTCGCACTGGCGATCACGTACAATCGGGACCAGGGATCTTCCACCCTCGTCATCTCTGTGGTCGCAGGGACCACGAAGCTTCGAACTACCACCACCTTCCTAGACATCTCAGATGAGACTTCATTTTTGAAATGCCTAAGTGTCTGCGGTGCTGCTTGCTCTAGGCGCTCATGCACATTCATCATTTGGGCCCTCAGCGCACCTGGTGTGCTACCACAAGAAATCAAATGGATCATTTCCACAGCCTCCTTGGAATTCCTGACTTAGCTAGATGCCTGACCCTCTCGCAGCATAAATACCTCTCAACTAGAAATACCTATGTGCTCGGATATCCTCTGGTTCCTATATTTATGCATCGCCCTCATCTGGACGTCTGCATTGACAATCATTTGGAAAACCTGTTCACGTAAGGTGTTGATCATATCATTCTCCTTTTTCCCGCGTGTAAAGACCGGATTGCTGATGGCCAGAGTGGTGACCATACTTCCTCCAACTATCATGCGTGCCAAACCATGCGAACCATCACCCTTGATACCATCGGCCATACTGCCACAGTGTGTTCTTCATTCCAAACGTGCATTACTCTAGCGGCAATCCAGGCAAGCTAACAATCCTACCCACCGAAAGAAAAAGTTCCATTCACTAATGGTTCATAATGATTGCTGATTTGACTCGGTTGGGACCTTGCCGCTGTCGTGAACCTGCTCCCAAAATGCGACACAAGCACTCCTGCTTGCACATTCTGTTCCTACTGGTGCACCAACCTGCCACCGATCATCCTACCATTTTTTTTTCGATGCGACTCAGGCATCGCACTGCTTCAAGTCTGTCCTGTAGGGATTCAACCTGCTACCATTGATCAACTTGGGGAGCATCGCTCCATCTAACTACTACAATTGTACTGCTGCTCCTGAAGTGATCCTATTGATGCGATATGGACCAAGCCAATGCATCTGCAACTTCCTGGGATGCTTTAAAAACTTGTTGTCATACAACAACACCAAGTCGCCCTGCTAAAACTAGTTTTTATTAATATGGTGATCATGCCAAGCCTTATGATGATCCTTCTCCACGCTCTGGTGGAAACCTGTGACGAAGTTGTCTTCCTCAAGCTGTACTAGCTGCGCCAGACGCTCTCCTAATGCTGCTTCATCATCCATACCTATCGTTGTTGTAATGCGCAGGCTTGGAATGATGTACTCCATAGGCATAATCGCTTCTTTCCCATACACCAGTTTGAATGGTGTCTTTTCTGTCAACCTTTTACAAGTGGTGCGATATGCCCATAACACTGTTGGAATCTTCAAATCCCAGTCGTAGTGATTTGCATTGCAAACCTTTGTCAGCGCATGCTCCAAGATCTTGTTGAAAGCCTCTACTGTCCCATTTTCCTTCAGATAATATGGCATGCTCTTCTTATGCTGTATATACAGTTCTGTTGTCAATGCACTGACAGTGCGATTGATAAAATGACTACCATGATCACTCATCAATACCTTTGGGTAGCCAAACCAAGTGATGATGTTGTCGAACAAGAATCACACTGCTGTTGTCGTGGTGCAATCTATGACTGGTGCAGCCTCTGACCATCGTGTCAAATATTCCATTGTCGTAATGATATATCTTGCACCAGTGCACTTCCTAGGTGGGTTGATAGGGCCCACGAAATCCACTACCCATTTATCAAATGGCTGCAGTGTAACTTGAGGTTTCAATGGCATCTCATCCCTCCTAGAGGGTTTCCCAGTTTGTTGATAGACATCGTAGGTCCGCGCATAATCTGTCGCATCATTATGAAGCATTTCCCACCAAAGCCCCACGCAAAGCACCTTTTTGGAAGTAGCACGACCGCCATAGTGCCCACCAGCTACTCCTACATGTGATTCCGACAATATCTTCCCTTTCCCATGAGGAAGGATGCAATGCCTCAGGATCTCGTCGGTTCCCAGTTTTTCCAACTGTCCTGCAATCAGCTGGAAATTTGCATCCTTGACCACCAGCTTCTTCTTCTAACTGGTGGTGAACCCTTCCAGCATGGTTCCTGTCGCCAGAAGCTGGATGATTTCTCCATAGTAGTCATCAACTACTTCAACCTTAAACAGTTGCGCATTAGGTAACCCATCCTCAATGTTGGTTGGTTCCTCTCCTGTCTCAATCCACGACAGAAGATCTGGCCCTGTGTTCAAGCGTCCTGGCTTCACGATCACCTCAAAATCAAACTCCTGAAAAAGAAGGAGCCAGCGACATATCTTCCCCCCCAACACATGATTATTGACCAGATACTTAAATGTAGAGTGGTTTGTGAACATCTTAAAGTGACCCCCTAATAGGTAATGCCTGAACTTCTGCAGTGCATATACCATCGCCAGACCTTCCCTCTCTGTCGTTGTATAGTTTCTCTCTACAGACGACAACTTTCGACTTGCAAAAGCAATGGCGTGGTCCAAATCCCCTTCCCCTGGCTACGCGAGCACTACTCCCAGTGCAATCGATGACGCATCAAAGTGGACATGGAATTCTTTGCTCCAGTCCGGAAAGACCAGTATCGGCACTGAGGCCATCTTAGCCTTCAGCGTTTCAAAACTAACTTGACATTTAGGACTCCACTGAAATACTGCGTCTTTCTTCAGCAACTTCTCCATAGGGGCTGTGATCGCTGCATACCCCCGGATGAACTTGCGATAATGCCCAGTGTGTCCCAACGTCGCTCTCAATTGTTTGAAATTATTCAGCAGTGTTAAGCTCAGAATGAGCGCAATCTTTGCGGGGTCGACAAAAAATCCCTGCTTGCAGATAATGTGACCCAGCAATATCCCAAATGGTGCACAGAAGATGCACTTCTTCAAATTCAGTGATATTTGATGCCGTCGACAGTGCTCCAACATCAATCGCAGATTCGCTAGATGATCGCTGATCAATCCATAGACTGTCCAGTCATCCATGGACACCTGTAAAAACTTCTGACTGAAATCCCTGAAAGCAGCAACGACAACCCGAGAGAATATCGTCGGTGCATTCTTCAACCCAAATGACATCACTGTGTACTAAAAATAGCCCCACTATGTCACAAAGGTTGTCTTGTGGCGGTCTTCTTTCGTGATTCTAATCTGATGATAGCTAGAGAACCCATCCGTGAAAGAATACATTTCTTGGCCACCCACACCTTCCAACACCTCATAAGTGAATGGGGTCAGAAACGGATCATGTAGACATACGTCATTCAGCTTCCACAAGTCGACACAAATGCACACTTCGCCTGTCTTCTTGTCCTGCACCACCATAGGACTAATCCAGTCTGATTCCTCAACTGGTTCAATAATGCCAGCATCCAACGTGCGGTAAAGTTCTACTTTGACCCTCTCTTTATGGCCCGGATTCAAGCGATATGGTTGCTGCCTGATCAGTTTTGCATCCGGTTTCAATGGGATCTTCATTTCCCCTAAATCCCCCAAGATTCCCTTCATCTCAGAAAACTTTTTAGGGAACAAGTCTTGGAATTCATGCAACAAGTCGGTAACTTTCCCCATCATCTCATCATCCCAATAGTCCCCAACATTCACAAACTTTGGACTTTTCTCTATTCCAATGTTGACCTTTCGGAGCTTCAGCGGCTGACTGATTGGATCGGTTGGTGCATCTGGTACTACCACATCGCGACTGCCTTCTGATTCCGGAATATTGAAATTCTGCAGATCATCACCATCTTCTGGCCCACCAGTGATATTATAACATTCCATCATGGACTGCATCTTGCAGTGCGTATGCGGATCCGCAGGATATGCCACCGGAAAAACCTTCAGAACTATGTCATGGATGAGTTGCAAAGCATTATGGACATCCGAGTTGGCATCTGTAAGGCTGAACGTATGAGTAAAACAAACTGTCAACTCCAACCAAGTGGTAATATCCCCTCATAGTTATGCTACAGTATACCATGATTGCGACATCTCATCTAGCCTATGGACAAAGGCATGGACCCACTCATCCTTTGGTCTTTATGCCCACAACATTTGACATTCCATCAAATGACTGCTAGGGTCATTCCATCCATCATATTTCCCAGTGTGGTAAACTTCAGTGTCACCAAAGTGAATTTCAGCAATCTCCGTAACTGCGGCAACCCAACAATCGATTTCTTATGTGTCGCCCACCAGCGTGCTGGAGCAGCCTTCAACGCTTCCTCCAATGCCAGAAATCGCTGTGGTTTTGAGACCTTTTCCTAGAATTCCATGAGAAAATCAGACAAACTGGGAAACCCTTCATATACTTGCAATGCAATAGTTTCAGTCACAACGTGGCATAATGACTGCGTGACTAACCCACACTTGCGGAGTGACACCTCATGCAAGCAGTTCTTCCAATTCTCTAAAGTGTCATCAAAGTCAGAAGACACACAGCTGAAGCTGTGCCACCCAAGCAAATCGTCGGCAGTCGAATGAATATAATCTTCTGAAATATTGTATGCATGGTCCCATCCGCTAGGAACTTCATCTTTTATCGGTTCAATATACCTGTGTCCTTCAGCCGGATCCAACGGAGCAATAACTTTGAGATCGGGGTTTTCAAAAGTCATCATCCGCTTCTTAAAGTTGATTTCTGATGCCTTGTCGTTAGCCCATCCAATCCCCAGCAACACGGCATAGGAGCTTCCCCCTTCAACTACTTCGATGACATCAAAGTCAGCATATGTCTTCATTCCCTCAATGTCCACACCCAGGCATGGAACTCTCCCAATCGCTGTCACCTTCGCCTGATTAGCCAGATGGATCTGTACGGGAGACCAGCTCAGCGTGGGACTCCTCATTTTTTGTCAGGCCTGCTTGGTTAAGATGTTGACATCTGAACCAAGATCTAAAATAACTGAATCAAATTCATAGTCTCCAATCTGAATGTTCATGTGCATTTCCTTACCTGTCTTCCGCCTTTGTAAGGAATTTACCGCATGTTGACACTCAATAGATTTTGTGCTGAAACTTCTTCCAACAGCATCGGTGATGCAAAAAAAATAGAACAAATTTCATGATGGGGGATCTCAAACTTGGTCGATAAAAGTGCATTTGTCCTCGAGTTGTTGACACTATGTTTCAAAAATCCAAAGGAAGGCCTAAAGATGTGTCAAAATTTTGCTCAAGTGAAAAGGACTTAGAAGAAAGATTGCTAAGAGTATAAGAATTATAATAAAATCAACAAACAAAAACCCACAAAAGCTATAGTCCGATGATAAATATTAAAAGGGTTAAACTCCAGCGAAGATCCGACGACGGAGATGTTACACGCAAGGATCAACGGTCGTCGTGAGATCCCGCATCACCAAAAGGCACGAGATCCCGCATCACCAAAAGGCACGATCACAATGTATTGTAACTGGTTGCGGACGAAATACCACGGGAGCACGTGGCGCGTTATTATTCATCCGCATCAACGCGAGGGTGGTCTTATAAACCGCCTTCTGCCCATGCAGAACCGCCATTCTTGAAGGTAAAGCGCCCAATAGCACATGTTATGTGTTATTAAGAGTTGTGCGCGGTGGGGTATATAAACACCACAATTATTTCTCGCTCAACCAATGTGGGATATATCCCATAGAGAAAATCAAATGGGATAAGTATAACACGTTTTTGAGAAAATGCCTGTTTTAGTCACCATTTTCTAGAAGTTGTTTCCTCCAAACCAAGAGGAATTTTAGGAAACGAAGAGAGATTTTTCTTCAGCACGGGACAATCTTCAAAAACCTCTCTCCGTTTTTACACAGGTGTTATGGTTTAAGATAATCGAAGTCATCTTCACGGGGCAATTTTCCAGAATTTCAGTTTACTGTTTTAGTCATTAACTTCAAAGAGTTGTTTCTTCCAAATGAAGATGAATTTTCAGAAACTGAAAGAGGATTTTCTTCAGCACATGCCCAATTACAGAAACCTCTCTCACAATGTACACATCTATCTCCATTTGAGATATACAGCCAGGTCTTTGAAGCCTTTTTTTCAGCAAATTTACTTCCTGAAATAAAAAAAAATAAGTTGTAACTATTTCTATTTTTAGAGTTTCAGTTAGGTTTTGAATTCACGATTAGGTATAGGCCGTCTTTCTATATATTGATATGTAAAAAACATGTAATGGGGGGGGGGGATTTTTCAGAGAGAAAGAATTCCCGTTCAGGGTTTTTGAGGTTTATTTCAAAAATTAATAAAGATTTCAGAGTTGAGCATATTTTTTCAAAGATTCATGTGTTGTTTTAAGATTACAGTCTGTACTTTCTCTTTCTTTACATGTGCATGTCAATATTCTTTGTCATTCTTGCCATTATGTCTTTCTTCTATGCTTGAATGAAAGTCTAAAATAAATTGAGATTCATATTTGCTATGCCTCAGTTTATCGCATTCAAGTATCCACCTGCTTCTCCAAAGTTAACAGTGGATTCATCTGAAAATCGATGCTCGTTGTTGACGGATTGTCATTAATTCTTTCTTGTCACCTGTAAAATCTTATTGACTGTAATAAAACAACTATCTTGCCTTTGTACAAAAATTTGTTTGGCTTCTGATTTGTATTTTTCTGTTTCTCGACTCCATTGCCCAATGGTATCTTTTTCCTGTTGATCTAACCACATTATTTAAAGCCTCCAAAGTTTTTATTGTTATTTTACAATTTGGCCATTGAATTTATTTTCAAGCTGCTGTCGTGGTGACATTGGATAGTAGATTTGCTGAGAGAGCCCTCTCTGGATGAAAGAGGCCAACTTTTCAGTCTAAAGATTGGTTTGAAATAGGTTACCTCGGGGTTTCTTTGATATAGCCCAAGGAAAATCCGAGTGCTAACATTTTGGAGCCGTTGCCGGGGATCGAAGGTTTCATTTTCCCTGGGTATGAACGACAAAGTTGCAGGTTTGATTGTTGATGGTGAACAACGGTCAGATATCAAGAAGGCTGTGCATTTTTCACCTGGCGACTCCATCTTCAAAGAATCCAGTTTTCAGAAATTCCATGGCGACTCCACATTAAAGAAATCCAGTTTTGCATTGGTTCACAGGTTGGTCTCCTCGATTTTCAAATCAGAATTTGCAGCTCCAGTATTTCAAGATGGCCTCGTTATTAAGAAGGTATGCTCCTATGAGTAGGTCTCATATTCCTGGTTTTCCGAATCAAATTCCTAAAATTGATTGGCAGTCTTATTTGCCTAAATTCAGAGATGAAAACAATGATAATGCTGTTTTACATTTAATGAGATTTCACATACATGTGCACAAGCTGAAGATTAGGTTTCATGAGGATTGTCTTATGAAGATGTTCATGGCTTCTTTAGAAGGAAAAGCAAGGGATTGGTATGAAAATTTAAGACCTGGCAGCTTGTTTTCTTTAAAAGATTTTCACATAGCATTTTATGAGCATTATACAGTAGATTTTCCAACTTTGTCTTTACTGGAAAATTGTTGTGATCAGTTTGAGGGTTTCATACAATATCTTGAAAGTATTGACGAAGATCTGGAAGGTATGAATGATGAAGACATGTCTGAAATATTTTATCATTTTTCTTCGCAAGTCCATAGCCATGATGATCAAGAGAAGCTAGCTGTAGATAAAATCAATGAAGAAATGATAGTAGATTCCCATGAGCTCTATTCAGAAACAAATGATGATTCATCTATTCCTTTCTATACAAATGAAGAATACATCCATCATCATGATCAATCTGCAGAAGAAGAAGAAAACAATAGTTTTTTGATTCAGAAAATGCACAAACCACCTCCTCTTTTAACAGAAGAAGAAATAGATCGGCTCTTGCAGAGTCATGCTACGACACCTGCTTATACAGATTTGCGGTCTTCACATAGTCCGGGGTATGTAAGTGAAACTTCTTCCATTTTTGGGCATGTAAATATGAAATTAAATGGTGACAGTCACGAGGATCTTTTGAAGGAATCCATTAGTGATGATGATTCTCCACAAGAAAATCAGGTTTTAGACACCTTGTTCTTTCATCAAGAAGATAGAGCTGTCATGTTTAATGATCTTGCACAGAGTTTGCTATTTGAGGATGCATTAGATTATGAGGTTAATCATTCATTTATGGAAAAGAATGTTAAGGAAGAAAGAACATTTCAGCTCTCCCGTCAAATTGCAGAAAATCCGAAGGTACTTCAAATAAAATGTATTTTCTTTGATCCTATAGTTGAGTATATGAAGAAATTTCTCAGTTTCGATTTGCAGCTAGGTTTTTATTTTGAGAATAAAGAGTATCAGTGGTTTCCTATACTGTCATATTTTCTGTTATTGGCTTATTTCGAACACGACAAAGGAGTTAGATTGTTTGAACACCTAATGGATTGGCTTTATTGGTGTTTCCGAATTACTTGATTGACGGAAAGTCTTTGACATTCTAAAGGTAGTGTAGGTAGGAGAAATAAGTTTGCCAGGAAAGCAGTCTTCAGTATGTACAGTGTTGTTTTCAGCTCAGTTTTAGCATGTAAGTTTTCAGTTTTCGATAGTTAAAGTGATTTTCAGCTACAGTTTTTGGATGAAAGATTGATTACAGGATACAGGTTACAGGTTGCAGTTGTCAAGGTTGGGAGCTGCCCAATGCTTAGGCACATGGTCTACGGTGTTCTTTGCTTCCTCGCTGGGAGGACAACATCCCCAGTAGGAGCTAGTTGTTGACACTCAATAAATTTTTTGCTGAAACTTCTTCCAACAACATCAATGATGCAAACAAAATAGAACAAATTTCATGACGGGGGATCTCAAACTTGGTCGAGAAAAGTGCATTTGTCCTCGAGTTGTTGACACTATGTTTCAAAAATCCAAAGGAAGGCCTAAAGATGTGTCAAAATTTTTCCCAAGTGAAAAGGACTTAGAAGAAAGATTGCTAAGTGTATAAGAATTATAATAAAATCAACAAACAAAAACCCACAAAAGCTATAGTCTGATGATAAATATTAAAAGGGTTAAACTCCAGCGAAGATCCGACGGCGGAGATGTTACACGCAAGGATCAACGGTCGTCGTGAGATCCCGCATCACCAAAAGGCACGAGATCCCACATCACCAAAAGGCACGATCGCAATGTATTGTAAGTGGTTGCAGACGAAATACCACGGGAGCACGTGGCGCGTTATTATTCATCCGCATCAACACGAGGGTGGTATTATAAACCGCCTTCCGCCCATGCGGAACCGCCATTCTCGAAGGTAAAGCGCCCAATAGCACATGCTATGTGTTATTAATAGTTGTACGCAGTGGGGTATATAAACACCACAATTATTTCTCGCTCAACCAATGTGGGATATATCCCATAGAGAAAATCAAATGGGATAAGTATAACACGTTTTTGAGAAAATGCCTGTTTTAGTCACCATTTTCTAGAAGCTGTTTCCTCCAAACCGAGAGGAATTTTAGGAAACTAAGAGAGATTTTTCTTCAGCACGGGACAATCTTCAAAAACCTCTCTCCGTTTTTACACAGGTGTTATGGTTTAAGATAATCGAAGTCATCGTCACGGGGCAATTTTCCAGAATTTCAGTTTACTGTTTTAGTCATTAACTTCAAAGAGCTTTTTCTTCCAAATGAAGATGAATTTTCAGAAATTGAAAGAGGCTTTTCTTCAGCACATGCCCAATTACAGAAACCTCTCTCACAATGTACACATCTATCTCCATTTGAGATATACAGCCAGGTCTTTGAAGCCTATTTTTCAGCAAATTTACTTCCTGAAATAAAAAAAAAAAAAGTTGTAACTATTTCTATTTTTAGAGTTTCAGTTAGGTTTTGAATTCACGATTAGGTATAGGCCGTCTTTCTATATATTGATATGTAAAAAACATGTAATGGGGGGGGGGGATTTTTCAGAGAGAAAGAATTCCCATTCTGGGTTTTTGAGGTTTATTTCAAAAATTAATAAAGATTTCAGAGTTGAGCATATTTTTTCAAAGATTCATGTGTTGTTTTAAGATTACAGTCTGTACTTTCTCTTTCTTTACATGTGCATGTCAATATTCTTTGTCATTCTTTCCATTATGTATTTCTTCTATGCTTGAATGAAAGTCTAAAATAAATTGAGATTCATATTTGCTATGCCTCAGTTTATCGCATTCAAGTATCCACCTGCTTCTCCAAAGTTAACAGTGGATTCATCTGAAAATCGATGCTCGTTGTTGACGGATTGTCATTAATTCTTTCTTGTCACCTGTAAAATCTTATTGACTGTAATAAAACAACTATCTTGCCTTTGTACAAAAATTTGTTTGGCTTCTGATTTGTATTATTCTGTTTCTCGACTCCATTGCCCAATGGTATCTTTTTCCTGTTGATCTAACCACATTATTTAAAGCCTCCAAAGTTTTTATTGTTATTTTACAATTTGGCCATTGAATTTATTGTCAAGCTGCTGTCGTGGTGACATTGGATAGTAGATTTGCTGAGAGAGCCCTCTCTGGCTGAAAGAGGCCAACTTTTCAGTCTAAAGATTGGTTTGAAATAGGTTACCTCGGGGTTTCTTTGATATAGCCCAAGGAAAATCCGAGTGCTAACATTTTGGAGCCGTTGCCGGGGATCGAAGGTTTCATTTTCCCTGGGTATGAACGACAAAGTTGCAGGTTTGATTGTTGATGGTGAACAACGGTCAGATATCAAGAAGGCTGTGCATTTTTCACCTGGCGACTCCATCTTCAAAGAATCCAGTTTTCAGAAATTCCATGGCGACTCCACATTAAAGAAATCCAGTTTTGCATTGGTTCACAGGTTGGTCTCCTCGATTTTCAAATCAGAATTTGCAGCTCCAGTATTTCAAGATGGCCTCGTTATTAAGAAGGTATGCTCCTATGAGCAGGTCTCATATTCCTGGTTTTCCGAATCGAATTCCTAAAATTGATTGGCAGTCTTATTTGCCTAAATTCAAAGATGAAAACAATGATAATGTTGTTTTACATTTAATGAGATTTCACATACATGTGCACAAGCTGAAGATTAGGTTTCATGAGGATTGTCTTATGAAGATGTTCATGGCTTCTTTAGAACGAAAAGCAAGGGATTGGTATGAAAATGTAAGACCTGGCAGCTTGTTTTCTTTAAAAGATTTTCACATAGCATTTTATGAGCATTATATAGTAGATTTTCCAACTTTGTCTTTAGTGGAAAATTGTTGTGATCAGTTTGAGGGTTTCATACAATATCTTGAAAGTATTGACGAAGATCTGGAAGGTATGAATGATGAAGACATGTCTGAAATATTTTATCATTTTTCTTCGCAAGTCCATAGCCATGATGATAAAGAGAAGCTAGCTGTAGATAAAATCAATGAAGAAATGATAGTAGATTCCCATGAGCGCTATTCAGAAACAAATGATGATTCATCTATTCCTTTCTATACAAATGAAGAATACATCCATCATCATGATCAATCTACAGAAGAAGAAGAAAACAATAGTTTTTTGATTCAGAAAATGCACAAACCACCTCCTCTTTTAACAGAAGAAGAAATAGATCGGCTCCTGCAGAGTCATGCTACGACACCTGCTTATACAGATTTGCGGTCTTCACATAGTCCGGGATATGTAAGTGAAACTTCTTCCATTTTTGGGCATGTAAATATGAAATTAAATGGTGACAGTCACGAGGATCTTTTGAAGGAATCCATTAGTGATGATGATTCTCCACAAGAAAATCAAGTTTTAGACACCCTGTTCTTTCATCAAGAAGATAGAGCTGTCATGTTTAATGATCTTGCACAGAGTTTGCTATTTGAGGATGCATTAGATTATGAGGTTAATCATTCATTTATGGAAAAGAATGTTAAGGAAGAAAGAACATTTCAGCTCTCCCGTCAAATTGCAGAAAATCCGAAGGTACTTCAAATAAAATGTATTTTCTTTGATCCTATAGTTGAGTATATGAAGAAATTTCTCAGTTTCGATTTGCAGCTAGGTTTTTATTTTGAGAATAAAGAGTATCAGTGGTTGCCTATACTGTCATATTTTATGTTATTGGCTTATTTCGAACATGACAAAGGAGTTAGATTGTTTGAACACCTAATGGATTGGCTTTATTGGTGTTTCCGAATTACTTGATTGATGGAAAGTCTTTGACATTCTAAAGGTAGTGTAGGCAGGAGAAATAAGTTTGCCAGGAAAGCAGTCTTCAGTATGTACAGTGTTGTTTTCAGCTCAGTTTTAGCATGTAAGTTTTCAGTTTTCGATAGTTAAAGTGATTTTCAGCTACAGTTTTTGGATGAAAGATTGATTACAGGATACAGGTTACAGGTTGCAGTTGTCAAAGTTGGGAGCTGCCCAATGGTTAGGCACATGGTCTACGGTGTTCTTTGCTGCCTCGCTGGGAGGACAACATCCCCAGTAGGAGCTAGTTGTTGACACTCAATAAATTTTTTGCTGAAACTTCTTCCAACAACATCAGTGATGCAAAAAAAATAGAACAAATTTCATGACGGGGGATCTCAAACTTGGTCGAGAAAAGTGCATTTGTCCTCGAGTTGTTGACACTATGTTTCAAAAATCCAAAGGAAGGCCTAAAGATGTGTCAAAATTTTTCCCAAGCGAAAAGGACTTAGAAGAAAGATTGCTAAGTGTATAAGAATTATAATAAAATCAACAAACAAAAACCCACAAAAGCTATAGTCTGATAATAAATATTAAAAGGGTTAAACTCCAGCGAAGATCCGACGGCGGAGATGTTACACGCAAGGATCAACGGTCATCGTGAGATCCCGCATCACCAAAAGGCATGAGATCCCACATCACCAAAAGGCACGATCGCAATGTATTGTAAGTGGTTGCAGACGAAATACCACGGGAGCACGTGGCGCGTTATTATTCATCCGCATCAACACGAGGGTGGTATTATAAACCGCCTTCCGCCCATGCGGAACCGCCATTCTCGAAGGTAAAGTGCCCAATAGCACATGCTATGTGTTATTAAGAGTTGTGCGTGGTGGGGTATATAAACACCACAATTATTTCTCGCTCAACCAATGTGGGATATATCCCATAGAGAAAATCAAATGGGATAAGTATAACACGTTTTTGAGAAAATGCCTGTTTTAGTCACCATTTTCTAGAAGCTGTTTCCGCTAAACCGAGAGGAATTTTAGGAAACTGAAAGAGGTTTTTCTTCAGCACGGTCCAATATTCAAAAACCGCTCTCAGTGTTTACACAGGTGTTATGGTTTAAGAGAATCGAAGTCATCTTCACGGGGAAATTTTCCAGAATTTCAGTTTACTGTTTTAGTCATTAACTTCAAAGAGCTGTTTCTTCCAAATGAAGATGAATTTTCAGAAACTGAAAGAGGATTTTCTTCAGCACATGCCCAATTACAGAAACCTCTCTCAAAATGTACACAACTATCTCCATTTGAGATATACAGCCAGGTCTTTGAAGCCTATTTTTCAGCAAATTTACTTCCTGAAATAAAAAAAAATAAGTTGTAACTGTTTCTATTTTTAGAGTTTCAGTTAGGTTTTGAATTCATGACTAGGTATAGGCCGTCTTTCTATATATTGATATGTAAAAAACATGTAATGGGGGGGGGATTTTTCAGAGAGAAAGAATTCCCGTTCTGGGTTTTTGAGGTTTATTTCAGAAATTAATAAAGATTTCAGAGTTGAGCATATTTTTTCAAAGATTCATGTGTTGTTTTAAGATTACAGTCTATACTTTATCTTTCTTTACATGTGCATGTCAATATTCTTTGTCATTCTTGCCATTATGTCTTTCTTCTATGCTTGAATGAAAGTCTAAAATAAATTGAGATTCATATTTGCTATGCCTCAGTTTATCGCATTCAAGTATACACCTGCTTCTCCAAAGTTAACAGTGGATTCATCTGAAAATCGATGCCCGTTGTTGATGGATTGTCATTAATTATTTCCTGTCACCTACAAAATCTTATTGACTGTAATAAAACAGCTATCTTGCCTTTGTACAAAAATTTGTTTGGCTTCTGATCTGTATTTTTCTGTTTCTCGACTCCATTGCCCAATGGTATCTTTTTCCTGTTGATCTAACCACATTATTTAAAGCCTCCAAAGTTTTTATTGTTATTTTACAATTTGGCCATTGAATTTATTGTCAAGTTGCTGTCGTGGTGACATTGGATAGCAGATTTGCTGAGAGAGCCCTCTCTGGCTGAAAGAGGCCAACTTTTCAGTCTAAAGATTGGTTTGAAATAGGTTACCTCAGGGTTTGTTTGATACAGCCCAAGGAAAATCTGAGTGCTAACACCGCAAACTCTCGTTGGCTCTTAGCTGGTCGCTGCAATAGCCCTTCAAGCTCGGCAAGAGCATCTGGATCCCTTGCCAGTGATAAACAAATTTCAATTTCTTTTTTAACATACCAGATTATCGCGATGGACCTACCTTGGAAGTGGAATCAAAAGCAGGAGGCATGTCACAAATAATTGCCTTACCATGATCTTGTTCCATCGCACGACGTGCTTGAAAGAATGCATCACGCTCGGAATCAATGTCAAACGATACCTTCTTTTGCCCGGCTAACCAGATGAGAGACTGTGGACCGTCTTCTCCTGTTGTTGTTGATGTATATGTAACTTCGGAATGTATTTCACATATATGTATATTGTATTCCTATAGAGATGTTATTATTCCTCTATACGGAAGTGGTTGTATTCCTATAGAGATGTTATTATTCCTCTATACGGAAGTGTCGTCATTTATATTGTAAGTGTCGTAACTTATACTTGATGGGTTATTAGACCACCTTGTTGGAGTTGGCTCTGTATAAGTCATGTGGGTCAAAGGGTTATTAGACCACCCTATTGGGGGTCGGCCATGTGGGTCAAAGGGTTATTAGACCACCCTAGTGTGGGTTGGCCCAATCAGCATTATGTTAAGTGGTTAAGTTGAGGCCGACCTAGTTGACTAAAGGTCAAGTCAAGTTAGTGTATAAATAGAGAGTGTGTCTCTCTCATTTTACACATTCTATTCTCTCACTCACACTTGGGAGAGTGGCGCACTTGTGGAGGAGGAGGCTCTGATACTAGGAGAAGACTATCTCTTGTATTCTGGTTATATCATTGCTCTATCTATCTCTGAGGAAGTTATTGGGTTTTCTCACCTTTATGGTTTTCCCCAAGTAAACTCTATGTCTCTTGTGTGCTTGCATTATTGTGTCCATGATTGATATGCTGTAGATTTGCTGTACATGTTGTTCTCTCAGTTAAGATCCTAAATCAGATTGAAGTAAATTTTGAAAATTTAACATGGTATCAGAGCTAGCCTGAAAGAAGGCATGATATGGCATGCATGACACTTGTTGCACTTACGATGCTAGGGCTTGATATAGCAAAAACCAGTCATCGTAGCACGTTCGCTATAAATCCCGTTTGGCGAAGTTTCCAGATCTGAAACTTTTACAGGTCTAATATCAGATCCCCATGTACCTTATGTCCAAAGGACAACCTCTAGTTAGTTGTACTTTGTGATTTATGATCTGTACAATATAGGGTTTCTGCCTCTTCTAGATCTGAGTCAAAATCAGGTGACCTTGGGAAAAAGGTCATAACCTGGGATAGGAAGCTCCAAATGAAATTTAATCATAAGTGATAGGTAGTAAACAGACTGTACTATCTCAGAAAATTTTTTCAGAGGCCAATTTTGAAATAGTGACACGTGGCACACCGTACAAGTTCGCTCTCCTGTATTATCCCATAAACAGGTCACGTTACGACACTTGGAATAACTCTCTCTCAGAGAATCCAATTGAGTTCAGACATGTTGGGATGGAAATATAACAGGTCGGTCTATCTCAGGAAAAAATTTCAGAGGCCGAAGTTGAACCAGGGACACGTGTCACGCCGTACGAGTTCGCTCTCCTGTATTATCACATAAACAGGTCACATTGTGACACTTGGAATAACTCTCTCTTAGAGAATCCAATTGAGGTCAGACCTGTCGGGATGGAAATATAACAGGTCGGGCTATCTCAAGAAAAAATTTTAGACCCTTTAAATCGAAAAGTTCTGAGTTACACCAGAAACAATCAGGTACATATTTCTGTCAAAACAGAATTATTTTTTAGCACCTTCATTCATGGCTTCCGGAATTTAGGGCTTCGGAGAAAGTTGGAATTTTTGTAATCAAAGACCACGGTTGAATGATACCTATCAAAATAAAAATTTAGAGACCAAGATCAGAATTTTTGGTTGGGCAGAAGGCCAGGCTTGATCAAACCCTAGTTCGGGACTTTGATCAGAAAAGTGGAAAATTAGGGCTTCTGCAAAAATGGGAAGTTTTGAAATCTGTGACCACGGCTGGATTTTTCAGAGAGAAAGAATTCCCGTTCTGGGTTTTTGAGGTTTATTTCAGAAATTAATAAAGATTTCAGAGTTGAGCATATTTTTTCAAAGATTCATGTGTTGTTTTAAGATTACAGTCTGTACTTTATCTTTCTTTACATGTGCATGTCAATATTCTTTGTCATTCTTGCCATTATGTCTTTCTTCTATGCTTGAATGAAAGTCTAAAATAAATTGAGATTCATATTTGCTATGCCTCAGTTTATCGCATTCAAGTATACACCTGCTTCTCCAAAGTTAACAGTGGATTCATCTGAAAATCGATGCCCGTTGTTGATGGATTGTCATTAATTCTTTCTTGTCACCTACAAAATCTTATTGACTGTAATAAAACAGCTATCTTGCCTTTGTACAAAAATTTGTTTGGCTTCTGATCTGTATTTTTCTGTTTCTCGACTCCATTGCCCAATGGTATCTTTTTCCTGTTGATCTAACCACATTATTTAAAGCCTCCAAAGTTTTTATTGTTATTTTAGAAATTTGGCCATTGAATTTATTGTCAAGTTGCTGTCGTGGTGACATTGGATAGCAGATTTGCTGAGAGAGCCCTCTCTGGCTGAAAGAGGCCAACTTTTCAGTCTAAAGATTGGTTTGAAATAGGTTACCTCAGGGTTTGTTTGATACAGCCCAAGGAAAATCTGAGTGCTAACACCGCAAACTCTCGTCGGCTCTTAGCTGGTCGCTGCAATAGCCCTTCAAGCTCGGCAAGAGCATCTGGATCCCTTGCAAGTGATAAACAAATTTCAATTTTTTTTTTTAACATACCAGATTATCGCGATGGACCTACCTTGGAAGTGGAATCAAAAGCAGGAGGCATGTCACAAATAATTGCCTTACCATGATCTTGTTCCATCGCACGACATGCTTGAAAGAATGCATCACGCTCGGAATCAATGTCAAACGATACCTTCTTTTGCCCGGCTAACCAGATGAGAGACTGTGGACCGCCTTCTCCTGTTGTTGTTGATGTATATGTAACTTCGGAATGTATTTCACATATATGTATATTGTATTCCTATAGAGATGTTATTATTCTTCTATACGAAAGTGGTTGTATTCCTATAGAGATGTTATTATTCCTCTATACGGAAGTGTCGTCATTTATATTGTAAGTGTCGTAACTTATACTTGATGGGTTATTAGACCACCTTGTTGGAGTTGGCTCTGTATAAGTCATGTGGGTCAAAGGGTTATTAGACCACCCTATTGGGGGTCGGCCATGTGGGTCAAAGGGTTATTAGACCACCCTAGTGTGGGTTGGCCCAATCAGCATTATGTTAAGTGGTTAAGTTGAGGCCGACCTAGTTGACTAAAGGTCAAGTCAAGTTAGTGTATAAATAGAGAGTGTGTCTCTCTCATTTTACACATTCTATTCTCTCACTCACACTTGGGAGAGTGGCGCACTTGTGGAGGAGGAGGCTCTGATACTAGGAGAAGACTATCTCTTGTATTCTGGTTATATCATTGCTCTATCTATCTCTGAGGAAGTTATTGGGTTTTCTCACCTTTATGGTTTTCCCCAAGTAAACTCTATGTCTCTTGTGTGCTTGCATTATTGTGTCCATGATTGATATGCTGTAGATTTGCTGTACATGTTGTTCTCTCAGTTAAGATCCTAAATCAGATTGAAGTAAATTTTGAAAATTTAACATGGTATCAGAGCTAGCCTGAAAGAAGGCATGATATGGCATGCATGACACTTGTTGCACTTACGATGCTAGGGCTTGATATAGCAAAAACCAGTCATCGTAGCACGTTCGCTATAAATCCCGTTTGGCGAAGTTTTCAGATCTGAAACTTTTACAGGTCTAATATCAGATCCCCATGTACCTTATGTCCAAAGGACAACCTCTAGTTAGTTGTACTTTGTGATTTATGATCTGTACAATATAGGGTTTCTGCCTCTTCCAGATCTGAGTCAAAATCAGGTGACCTTGGGAAAAAGGTCATAACCTGGGATAGGAAGCTCCAAATGAAATTTAATCATAAGTGATAGGTAGTAAACAGACTGTACTATCTCAGAAAATTTTTTCAGAGGCCAATTTTGAAAAAGTGACACGTGGCACACCGTACAAGTTCGCTCTCCTGTATTATCCCATAAACAGGTCACGTTACGACACTTGGAATAACTCTCTCTCAGAGAATCCAATTGAGTTCAGACATGTTGGGATGGAAATATAATAGGTCGGTCTATCTCAGGAAAAAATTTCAGAGGCCGAAGTTGAACCAGGGACACGTGTCACGACGTACCAGTTCGCTCTCCTGTATTATCACATAAACAGGTCACATTGTGACACTTGGAATAACTCTCTCTTAGAGAATCCAATTGAGGTCAGACCTGTCGGGATGGAAATATAACAGGTCGGGCTATCTCAAGAAAAATTTTTAGACCCTTTAAATCGAAAAGTTCTCAGTTACACCAGAAACAATCAGGTACATATTTCTGTCAAAACAGAATTATTTTTTAGCACCTTCATTCATGGCTTCCGGAATTTAGGGCTTCGGAGAAAGTTGGAATTTTTGTAATCAAAGACCACGGTTGAATGATACCTATCAAAATAAAAATTTAGAGACCAAGATCAGAATTTTTGGTTGGGCAGAAGGCCAGGCTTGATCAAACCCTAGTTCGGGACTTTGATCAGAAAAGTGGAAAATTAGGGCTTCTGCAAAAATGGAAAGTTTTGAAATCTGTGACCACGGCTGGATTTTTCAGAGAGAAAGAATTCCCGTTCTGGGTTTTTGAGGTTTATTTCAGAAATTAATAAAGATTTCAGAGTTGAGCATATTTTTTCAAAGATTCATGTGTTGTTTTAAGATTACAGTCTGTACTTTATCTTTCTTTACATGTGCATGTCAATATTCTTTGTCATTCTTGCCATTATGTCTTTCTTCTATGCTTGAATGAAAGTCTAAAATAAATTGAGATTCATATTTGCTATGCCTCAGTTTATCGCATTCAAGTATACACCTGCTTCTCCAAAGTTAACAGTGGATTCATCTGAAAATCGATGCCCGTTGTTGATGGATTGTCATTAATTCTTTCTTGTCACCTACAAAATCTTATTGACTGTAATAAAACAGCTATCTTGCCTTTGTACAAAAATTTGTTTGGCTTCTGATCTGTATTTTTCTATTTCTCGACCATTGCCCAATGGTATCTTTTTCCTGTTGATCTAACCACATTATTTAAAGCCTCCAAAGTTTTTATTGTTATTTTACAATTTGGCCATTGAATTTATTGTCAAGTTGCTGTCGTGGTGACATTGGATAGCAGATTTGCTGAGAGAGCCCTCTCTGGCTGAAAGAGGCCAACTTTTCAGTCTAAAGATTGGTTTGAAATAGGTTACCTCAGGGTTTGTTTGATACAGCCCAAGGAAAATCTGAGTGCTAACACCGCAAACTCTCGTCGGCTCTTAGCTGGTCGCTGCAATAGCCCTTCAAGCTCGGCAAGAGCATCTGGATCCCTTTCCAGTGATAAACAAATTTCAATTTTTTTTTTTTAACATACCAGATTATCGCGATGGACCTACCTTGGAAGTGGAATCAAAAGCAGGAGGCATGTCACAAATAATTTCCTTACCATGATCTTGTTCCATCGCACGACGTGCTTGAAAGAATGCATCACGCTCGGAATCAATGTCAAACGATACCTTCTTTTGCCCGGCTAACCAGATGAGAGACTGTGGACCGTCTTCTCCTGTTGTTGTTGATGTATATGTAACTTCGGAATGTATTTCACATATATGTATATTGTATTCCTATAGAGATGTTATTATTCCTCTATACGGAAGTGGTTGTATTCCTATAGAGATGTTATTATTCCTCTATACGGAAGTGTCGTCATTTATATTGTAAGTGTCGTAACTTATACTTGATGGGTTATTAGACCACCTTGTTGGAGTTGGCTCTGTATAAGTCATGTGGGTCAAAGGGTTATTAGACCACCCTATTGGGGGTCGGCCATGTGGGTCAAAGGGTTATTAGACCACCCTAGTGTGGGTTGGCCCAATCAGCATTATGTTAAGTGGTTAAGTTGAGGCCGACCTAGTTGACTAAAGGTCAAGTCAAGTTAGTGTATAAATAGAGAGTGTGTCTCTCTCATTTTACACATTCTATTCTCTCACTCACACTTGGGAGAGTGGCGCACTTGTGGAGGAGGAGGCTCTGATACTAGGAGAAGACTATCTCTTGTATTCTGGTTATATCATTGCTCTATCTATCTCTGAGGAAGTTATTGGGTTTTCTCACCTTTATGGTTTTCCCCAAGTAAACTCTATGTCTCTTGTGTGCTTGCATTATTGTGTCCATGATTGATATGCTGTAGATTTGCTGTACATGTTGTTCTCTCAGTTAAGATCCTAAATCAGATTGAAGTAAATTTTGAAAATTTAACATGGTATCAGAGCTAGCCTGAAAGAAGGCATGATATGGCATGCATGACACTTGTTGCACTTACGATGCTAGGGCTTGATATAGCAAAAACCAGTCATCGTAGCACGTTCGCTATAAATCCCGTTTGGCGAAGTTTTCAGATCTGAAACTTTTACAGGTCTAATATCAGATCCCCATGTACCTTATTTCCAAAGGACAACCTCTAGTTAGTTGTACTTTGTGATTTATGATCTGTACAATATAGGGTTTCTGCCTCTTCCAGATCTGAGTCAAAATCAGGTGACCTTGGGAAAAAGGTCATAACCTGGGATAGGAAGCTCCAAATGAAATTTAATCATAAGTGATAGGTAGTAAACAGACTGTACTATCTCAGAAAATTTTTTCAGAGGCCAATTTTGAAATAGTGACACGTGGCACACCGTACAAGTTCGCTCTCCTGTATTATCCCATAAACAGGTCACGTTACGACACTTGGAATAAGTCTCTCTCAGAGAATCCAATT
Organism: Larix kaempferi; assembly: GCA_027924585.1. NCBI lineage: Eukaryota > Viridiplantae > Streptophyta > Pinopsida > Pinales > Pinaceae > Larix > Larix kaempferi. The sequence continues at coordinate 5,138,840 of BSBM01000063.1, read as the reverse complement.
GAGTTCAGACATGTTGGGATGGAAATATAACAGGTCGGTCTATCTCAGGAAAAAATTTCAGAGGCCGAAGTTGAACCAGGGACACGTGTCACGCCGTACGAGTTCGCTCTACTGTATTATCACATAAACAGGTCACATTGTGACACTTGGAATAACTCTCTCTTAGAGAATCCAATTGAGGTCAGACCTATCGGGATGGAAATATAACAGGTCGGGCTATCTCAAGAAAAAAATTTAGACCCTTTAAATCGAAAAGTTCTGAGTTACACCAGAAACAATCAGGTACATATTTCTGTCAAAACAGAATTATTTTTTAGCACCTTCATTCATGGCTTCCGGAATTTAGGGCTTCGGAGAAAGTTGAAATTTTTGTAATCAAAGACCACGGTTGCATGATACCTATCAAAATAAAAATTTAGAGACCAAGATCAGAATTTTTGGTTGGGCAGAAGGCCAGGCTTGATCAAACCCTAGTTCGGGACTTTGATCAGAAAAGTGGAAAATTAGGGCTTCTGCAAAAATGGGAAGTTTTGAAATCTGTGACCACGGCTGGATTTTTCAGAGAGAAAGAATTCCCGTTCTGGGTTTTTGAGGTTTATTTCAGAAATTAATAAAGATTTCAGAGTTGAGCATATTTTTTCAAAGATTCATGTGTTGTTTTAAGATTACAGTCTGTACTTTATCTTTCTTTACATGTGCATGTCAATATTCTTTGTCATTCTTGCCATTATGTCTTTCTTCTATGCTTGAATGAAAGTCTAAAATAAATTGAGATTCATATTTGCTATGCCTCAGTTTATCGCATTCAAGTATACACCTGCTTCTCCAAAGTTAACAGTGGATTCATCTGAAAATCGATGCCCGTTGTTGATGGATTGTCATTAATTCTTTCCTGTCACCTACAAAATCTTATTAACTGTAATAAAACAGCTATCTTGCCTTTGTACAAAAATTTGTTTGGCTTCTGATCTGTATTTTTCTGTTTCTCGACTCCATTGCTTAATGGTATCTTTTTCCTGTTGATCTAACCACATTATTTAAAGCCTCCAAAGTTTTTATTGTTATTTTACAATTTGGCCATTGAATTTATTGTCAAGTTGTTGTCGTGGTGACATTGGATAGCAGATTTGCTGAGAGAGCCCTCTCTGGCTGAAAGAGGCCAACTTTTCAGTCTAAAGATTGGTTTGAAATAGGTTACCTCAGGGTTTGTTTGATACAGCCCAAGGAAAATCTGAGTGCTAACACCGCAAACTCTCGTCGGCTCTTAGCTGGTCGCTGCAATAGCCCTTCAAGCTCGGCAAGAGCATCTGGATCCCTTGCCAGTGATAAACAAATTTCAATTTTTTTTTTAACATACCAGATTATCGCGATGGACCTACCTTGGAAGTGGAATCAAAAGCAGGAGGCATGTCACAAATAATTGCCTTACCATGATCTTGTTCCATCGCACGACGTGCTTGAAAGAATGCATCACGCTCGGAATCAATGTCAAACGATACCTTCTTTTGCCCGGCTAACCAGATGAGAGACTGTGGACCGTCTTCTCCTGTTGTTGTTGATGTATATGTAACTTCGGAATGTATTTCACATATATGTATATTGTATTCCTATAGAGATGTTATTATTCCTCTATACAGAAGTGGTTGTATTCCTATAGAGATGTTATTATTCCTCTATACGGAAGTGTCGTCATTTATATTGTAAGTGTCGTAACTTATACTTGATGGGTTATTAGACCACCTTGTTGGAGTTGGCTCTGTATAAGTCATGTGGGTCAAAGGGTTATTAGACCACCCTATTGGGGGTCGGCCATGTGGGTCAAAGGGTTATTAGACCACCCTAGTGTGGGTTGGCCCAATCAGCATTATGTTAAGTGGTTAAGTTGAGGCCGACCTTGTTGACTAAAGGTCAAGTCAAGTTAGTGTATAAATAGAGAGTGTGTCTCTCTCATTTTACACATTCTATTCTCTCACTCACACTTGGGAGAGTGGCGCACTTGTGGAGGAGGAGGCTCTGATACTAGGAGAAGACTATCTCTTGTATTCTTGTTATATCATTGCTCTATCTATCTCTGAGGAAGTTATTGGGTTTTCTCACCTTTATGGTTTTCCCCAAGTAAACTCTATGTCTCTTGTGTGCTTGCATTATTGTGTCCATGATTGATATGCTGTAGATTTGCTGTACATGTTGTTCTCTCAGTTAAGATCCTAAATCAGATTGAAGTAAATTTTGAAAATTTAACATGGTATCAGAGCTAGCCTGAAAGAAGGCATGATATGGCATGCATGACACTTGTTGCACTTACGATGCTAGGGCTTGATATAGCAAAAACCAGTCATCGTAGCACGTTCGCTATAAATCCCGTTTGGAGAAGTTTTTAGATCTGAAACTTTTACAGGTCTAATATCAGATCCCCATGTACCTTATGTCCAAAGGACAACCTCTAGTTAGTTGTACTTTGTGATTTATGATCTGTACAATATAGGGTTTCTGCCTCTTCCAGATCTGAGTCAAAATCAGGTGACCTTGGGAAAAAGGTCATAACCTGGGATAGGAAGCTCCAAATGAAATTTAATCATAAGTGATAGGTAGTAAACAGACTGTACTATCTCAGAATTTTTTTTCAGAGGCCAATTTTGAAATAGTGACACGTGGCACACCGTACAAGTTCGCTCTCCTGTATTATCCCATAAACAGGTCACGTTACGACACTTGGAATAACTCTCTCTCAGAGAATCCAATTGAGTTCAGACATGTTGGGATGGAAATATAACAGGTCGGTCTATCTCAAGAAAAAATTTCAGAGGCCGAAGTTGAACCAGGGACACGTGTCACGCCGTACGAGTTCGCTCTCCTGTATTATCACATAAACAGGTCACATTGTGACACTTGGAATAACTCTCTCTTAGAGAATCCAATTGAGGTCAGACCTGTCGGGATGGAAATATAACAGGTCGGGCTATCTCAAGAAAAAATTTTAGACCCTTTAAATCGAAAAGTTCTGAGTTACACCAGAAACAATCAGGTACATATTTCTGTCAAAACAGAATTATTTTTTAGCACCTTCATTCATGGCTTCCGGAATTTAGGGCTTCGGAGAAAGTTGGAATTTTTGTAATCAAAGACCACGGTTGAATGATACCTATCAAAATAAAAATTTAGAGACCAAGATCAGAATTTTTGGTTGGGAAGAAGGCCAGGCTTGATCAAACCCTAGTTCGGGACTTTGATCAGAAAAGTGGAAAATTAGGGCTTCTGCAAAAATGGGAAGTTTTGAAATCTGTGACCACGGCTGGAAGCTCCTCATAAAAATAGAAGCTTAGAGCTTTGGATCAAATATTTTGATTGGGAAGAAGAGTGGGATTCATGAAACCCTAGTTCAGGGTCACGTCAAGTGAATCCGAAAGTTTCAAAAGCAAAATTGAGGAGTGAAACTTTGCAGTTTTCAAATTCTGAATATACCAGCTTGATCAGCTCATCAAGGCGCATATTTCTATCCTTTCAAAAGTTTGAATTTTTGGGGTTTCTCTGACAAACCCTTTTACAGCTCCAGATCCAGTTCCTGTAAATCAAGTGGAATAGGTTAATCCTAGAAGAGGATGGATTGGTCACCTACATAAGTGAAGAAGTTCCTGTTTCACAGGGAGATGAGGTTAAGGCCTTCCATAAGAAGATTACAAGAAATCTTGACAGGTATGGCTTATAGGTATGTTTCATGTTTAATTTTATCATATGTTTGTCTTCATATCATTACAGTACAATCTTGATTAATTACTGGACTTGTCGTATCACCTTAATAGAAGATATTCATTGATTAAGGTTTTGACACTTATGATTGTACTAATGCATTGTGATGTTGTATGAGGTTTATGTTGTTTTCTAACACAAAAGGTACACCAAGAAATTCAAATCATGTTCTACTTCAAGAACATATGCTCATGGTGACATGAAGACAAAGATTCATCCATTGTCATGGATCACATAGAAGATCTACTTTCGAGGTATGTCTAACTTGGTTCTACAATGGTTAACTTATGAGACATGCGGGTTACTAGCACAAGTCACTGAAGAGAACCAGAAGACATTATGCGGGTATGTTAGACATAACTAGCTAGCATGCTAATCCAGGTATGTTTTCCCTATATCAAACTAGAATCCTACCTTGTGTTAGGATCTTATATTGTTGTGTTGTTGATAATGTTTATTCATGAAGTCATAGGTTTGAATAATCATGGTTGTATGCATATTATGTTTCTTACCATAATTGATGATATGACTAACCAGAAGAATCATGAAGGTATAGGTTTGAATAATCACGGGTTTTATGCATATTATATCTCTTATCTTGATTGATGATTCAACTAACCAGAAGAGTCCTATGATCAAATAAGAATATGTATGAGTAAAAGAAGACTTCCCTGAAACCTTGAATACTAATGTTTATTATTTGTGAATGATCATGAATATACATGTTTAAGATTATTGTGTTTTGATAGTATTAAGATTATACTAATAAATGTGTGATTATGTATGAGACCTCAAGGATAACACAATGATGATACTAATAAGCATGCATAGTGATTAAGGATGGATGTAAGTTCAAGGATAGGTAATCTAGGAAGCAAAGATCAAGAGGGAGCACACTCTAGTTGTTCCTGCAAGAAAGCGAAGGAGCACACTTCAGTAGTTTCTGCAAGGATGCAAATATTCAGAGGGAGTTGACCACTTCTCACAATCCACATAAGAATGGAGTTGCAGAAAAGAAGCAAAGACTGAGAGGGAGTCAACCCAACAAACAAACAAAGATAAGTATTTGAATTGTCATTACTTGCATATTTTATTGTTTAAATAATACTGTTCAATAATGTATATATTGATGTTCCTAGAATTAGGTTGTGTATTATGCATATTAGAATAGTTGCATTGATGAACAGTATACTACTAATATGCATGGGTAAGTGGCCTATGGCACTATACAACATTCTATTGCTACTTATCTAGAATGAAACCTCTTTGCTGACATGTTGGGAGTTGTGCACACTCTTAACAATGTTCTGGTAGAGATTGGAAGGCATCTAGAAAGTTACGGGATATGGATAAATGTTGTATTGAAGCATTGGCTAAGATAATTGCATGACTGTATGACATATTTATTTAGGTGTAAGAATTTGTTCTGAAAACTATGAGATGTTTTCTAATCATGCAATTTAACTTGTTTTGTAGGAAAGATCGTATGCCATCACCTACAAAAGAAGAACTACAACATTTGTTCAACAACAAAATTATCTATTGAAGATATTGAAGTTCCCAGGATATGGGAAGAATGCCATGATCCGTCGATCATGAAGAATGATGTTTGGGATGTAGTCCCAAGACCTGAAGGGAAGTTTGTTATGACTTCCATATGGATCTATCAAGATCAAGCATGCTGCAGATGGTAGCATAGAGAAATATGAAAGTGATGAAATAGAAGATACACCAGATGGATTTCAAGACAGCTTTCTTGAATGGTGTAGTTGAAGAAGAAGTGTATGTGGAGCAGCCACTTGGTTCTGAGACACATGACAAGAAATCATATATGTGAAAAACTTGGTATGGTAGGATAGGCAACTTTCTATCCAGTTTGGTCTTTACCAAGAGTAAAGCGGGTTCCAACCTTTACTACAAGGTTGAGGTAGGCAATCCAGGGATACTCTTATTGTATGTGGATGGCCTGCTTATAACAAGAGATGATAGATTGATTATCGACACGCAGTGGAAGCTTGCAGCTGAGTTCGAGATGAAGGACTTGGGGATGATGCACTATTTTCTTGGTATAGAGGTGTGGCAGAGTACATATGGAATCTTCCTTGGACAAAGGGAAGTATGCAGTAGAGATTCTAAAGAGGTTCGGGATGATGGACTGCAAGGCTATGGCCACACCTATGGCATCAAACTTGAAGCTTCTGTGTGATGCTTCATCTGATCCTGTCGATGTCACGATGTATCATCAGATGATTGGGTCCTCTATGTACCTGACAAACATGAGACCAGATATTTGCTTTGCGGTGAACACATTGAGCCAATTCCTGACGGATCCGAGAGATGTTCACCTTGTTGATGTAAAGCATATTCTGAGATTGGGAAGGTAGTGCTACAGATAGGAAGAGCACTTCTAGGTGTTGCTTTAGTATGGGATCAGGTGTGATCTCTTGGTTTAGCAGGAAGCAGTCCTGCATAGCATTGAGTACAACCAAAGCAGAGTATGTTGTGACGGATGAGCAGGTTGCAGATGTATTGACCAAGCCATTGGCCAGAGTGGAGTTTGAGTACTTCAGAGAGAGGCTTGGTGCACTTCAGATCGAGGTTCCTTCCAAAGGGAAGTGATGAGTCCGGAAGATGTAGATGCACATGAGCTTTTCTGACATGGTTGATGTGTTCTCCCTTGGTCGTGATATAATTGTTGAGCCATTTTTCACATGGTGGTAGATGTGTTTTCCCATGGTGAAAAAGTAAGGGCTAGAGCCTTCCCCGAATGGTGGTAGATGTGTTCTCCCATGTCGGTGGTGTAAGTACTGGATGATGTGCATCTGGGCTGTGCTTCGTGGAAGATAAGATGATCTGAAGAGGACGATGCTATGATGATCAGGAGGATCATGGATGATGAGCATCAGGACGATGTTCCAGTCACTACTCTGTATATGCTTGAGGATGATGCTGGATATGATCAGTTGGATCATTTATATGTATATGTATGTATGCATCATGTTGGATGCTGGATATGATTAGTTGGATCATTTGTATGTATTTTGTATATGCATCATGTTGGATGCTTGGACCATGTATCTGTATATGTATCAGGTGGATATATTGTATGATCAGGTAGATCATGTATGTTGATATGTATCATATATGATCAGGTGGATCATGTATTTGTATTTGTATCAGGTGGATACACTGTATGATCATGTGGATCATGTATGATGATATGTATCAGGTAGATACTTGGTATGCATAAGGTGGATGCATTGTATTATCAGGATGATCATGATGACGAGCTTCAGGATGTTGCTCCAGATGATATGTATCAGGATGGTACAGTGATGATGATCAGTGTGATCATGAGCATCAGAATGATGCTTTGTGCGATGATGATCTGTGGGATCATTAGTATCAGGTTGATACTTGGAGGTCAGAGATGATATGTGGTAGGCTGTGCAAATAGCATGTAATCAATCCTGGGAGATCTTACCGGTCGTGCTGCGGCACATAAATGTTCCTGGGGTACTCTTTCCGGTATTGCTATGTAGTATGTAATCAGTCCTCAGATATCTGATAGGTTGAGCTGTGTGCTCGTAATCAGTCTTGGGATGAGGTATTACTATGGAGACATGTAATCAATCCTGGAGATCCGAGAGGTTGAGCTATGTGCTTGTAATTAGTCCTGGGATGCTCTTTAGAGATCTTTCCGGTCATGCTGTGGCACATAAATGTTCCTGGGATGCTCTTTAAAGGTTTTGTCTATCCACATGTAATCAGTCCTGAAGATCCGAGAGGTTGAGCTGTATGCTCGTAATAAGTCCTGGGATGCTCTTTAGAGATCTTGCCGGTCATGCTGCGGAACATAAATGTTCCTGGGATGCTCTTTAAAGGTATTGTGGAGGAGATGCATGTAATCAGTCTTGGGAGATATTGCCGGTCGTGCTTAGGCACATAAATGTTCCTGGGATACTCTTTCTGGTATTGCATCCGCACATAAAATTAGTCCTGAGAGGCCACCTCTATCAGACCGTTCGCACAGATGATGAAGACCTGCAAGTGGTGGGCCTACATCCAGTATGAAAAAGGACTGGGTCTGTAGAACTTCCTATGACGAGTAGATTCAGAGATTGATTGAGATAGCAGTAGCAATGACGATGACGATGATTCGAGGATGATGATTCACTGATGATGATCCAAAGAAGATGACTTGTGCTAGAAGACCTGTGTCAAGAAATACCTTCCTAGTTAAGAGGGAGTGTTGATGTATATGTAACTTCGGAATGTATTTCACATATATGCATATTGTATTCCTATAGAGATGTTGTTATATCCCTATACGGAAGTGGTTGTATTCCTATAGAGATGTTATTATTCCTCTATACGGAAGTGTCGTCATTTATATTGTAAGTGTCGTAACTTATACTTGATGGGTTATTAGATCACCTTGTTGGGGTCGGCCCTGTATAAGTCATGTGGGTCAAAGGGTTATTAGACTACCCTATTGGGGGTCGGCCATGTGGGTCAAAGGGTTATTAGACCACCCTAGTGGGGGTCGGCCCAGTCAGCATTATGTTAAGTGGTTAAGTTGAGGCCGACCTAGTTGAGTAAAGGTCAAGTCAAGTTAGTGTATAAATAGAGAGTGTGTCTCTCTCATTTTACACATTCTATTCTCTCACTCACACTTGGGAGAGTGGCGCACTTGTGGAGGAGGAGGCTCTGCTGCTAGGAGAAGACTATCTCTTGTATTCTGGTTGTATCATTGCTCTATCTATCTCTGAGGAATTTATTGGGGTTTTTCACCTTTATGGTTTTCCCCAAGTAAACTCTGTGTCTCTTGTGTGCTTGCATTATTGTGTCCATGATTGATATGATGTAGATTTGTTGTACATGTTGTTCTCTCAGTTAATATCCTAGATCAGATCGAAGTAAATTCTGAAAATTTAATAGTTGTCGCACCTTCACTAGTGATCACTGCAACAGGTACGTTTTGCATCCTCGATTCTGCAGAAATTGTCGTGATAGTTGCACCCCGAGTCTGATTCAGTGGCGGATTCCCAGGTTGGTTCACGTTCTGGTTAGCATTCTAATTTGGAAGCTGGTTCTGGTTCTGTGGTGGTTGTTGTACTTGATTTTGTGCTAGTTGCTACACCTGATTCTGATTCTGTAACTGCAGAACGTTCCTAGATTGCCATTGCGCAATAAACTGTAGGCAATTTTCAACAGTGTGATCGGTAACAAAACAAAATGTACACTGTGTCTGCAATTGTGGGAAATCTCACGGGTAGTATCCCCACACTCCGTAGTTATAACACTGGACAGGTCCTCGACCTCCTCTTCCTTGTCCTCCTCCGTGACAAAAGTCACCGCCGCGTCCTCCTCGAAATCCTCCACGGAATCCCCCTTGCTGTTGGTATTGTGGTTGCTATTGTCATTGCACATATTGCCTGGGCTGCACGTATAGCTGTTAAACATATTGTGGTTGTTGTGGATCCATTTGCATCGGATCATATTGGTGCATAAACTGTTGTGGTTGTTGCTGCGGTACAAACTGCACCTACGGTTGAGTTAGCGGCTAGGATACCTATGGCTGCAGTTGTGATTGTTGTACGACATGCTAGTCGTCCTTCACATAGAATGCATCATATGTTCATTCATGAAGTAACCCATATGCCCGGCAGTCCTTGTCTTCGTGTCCCACAGATTTGCAGAAGTTATAATACATATTCATCGGTCTTGTTACCATCTTCTGCATGTATTGACATTCCTCATGGTAGTGCCCATACACCTGACAGATGCGACACCAGGTCATACCACCGCCGCTCAATGGATTCGGTGCTTCTGACATCAGATAATTGCGGAAGTCTGGGAATTTATCTTTAGTAGGCCCCTCTTCGTGACATCGCGTACAACATACTTCCTCACATTGTTCCTTTCCTTTCTTAAGGTTTTGCAGCTGTATTGTCAAGTTAGCCAATTGTGTCTGAATCTGTGACATACCCGCTACGTTCTCACCAAGTGGCGAAGCTTGCAACCGCATCGCAATATCTAGATATTAACTCGGTGTTGCAATGTTCTAGTGCATCAGCGGTAATCGAATGTGAGGGAGCAATACCGCAATGAACAATTCTTTGTGCTGGACAGTGCTCATGTCGAAACTAACCCTTGCCATCATTGTTTTGAATCATTGGTCAAAATCCCACACAGTCTCATTGGGGTACTGCTTAATTTCTTTTAGTTCTGTAATATATTGTGCTTCAGATTTTTGTTTTCTGAACTCTGCATCAATCCAGCTCGAACTTCATCTAGCGCCTTTTCTGGAGCGCCTACAAGAACCTACACAAACTTCATGAACTAGTGTAATGTGCGACCCCAAAGGGTTGTCACCAATTGACCTTTCTTGGCATTATCATCAGTAATTTGCTTTACAGTCCATACTGCTTCACATAAGAACCAGTACTACTCGGGATTATCTGTTCCATTCCCGTGGAACAACAGTAAATTTGCATCTTCACCTGCCATCCTAGGCTTCCTTCCTACAGTCACTGAGCTACTAGCAATTAAATTTTGTTGATTTGATGAACACGGTGGTGTCAAAGTTGTATTTCTTACTGGTTGAGAGATAGTGAACGGAGGTGTGGGTATATTGCGGCTGGGGTTTGGTCCTGCCTTTATCCTGGGCATAGCCTGGTCATCCCCGTCGACATTGTGAGGTCGCTTCATCCCATGTGGTCTTCCTCCGTGACCTTGCATTTCGATTGCAGTAGGAACTTCTCCTGTCCTCTATCTCTTTTCCTGTCGAAACCTTGCTCCTCCCCTTGTAAGACCACTCTCTTCCTCATCTTCCTTCACAGTCTCGTCATGACCCGCACCCATCTACCCCTTATCATTCCATGTACCGCCCCCCTATCATCATGGTATCCATGGCCTCTTCCCACCAGGATTCTTACTTATCTAGGTGCATCTTTAGTATGCCCTTCTCACAAATGAGCATTTTAATGGACAACTATAGAGACAATAGAAATCTACCCCTTGGCCCGTTGAAGAATTCCCTTTCTGCCTCACTATAAGAATTTATGGTGTAAACCACAAATTCAGTGATGTAGCCTTCCAGTATGCTGTTGACCCAAACCTCAACAGCCCGCGACGCTTTGTTGTCAACTTCTTGCAACTCCTAGATCAGTTCTGGGGTCCAGGCTGTCGGTTCACCACCTTGGAAGTTCTGATTCTGGAAGGTCAGTTTTGCTAACCATTCATACAGGATGATTGGGAATTCACAGAAAAAAGTATTCGTGTGGACCGTCATGGATATACTTCTACAACCACCAATCTGTCGACAACCTAGGGTTCTTATTTTCTTTTTCAGCGAATTCTCACAACTTTAGGTCGAACCAATCTTGGATCTCCGGTCTTGTCGGATGCCACAACATATCCTCCTTTCACTTCGCACTATGGTCCTAGCAATGGAACCATTTGTTGACACAAACCCAGTCGACAGGGGTTCCCAACACTGTCGACACCCAACCCACCGCGATCTCCCTAAGCACTGGCCCAGACAGGTTTTACCCTATTCAGTAACACCTGCAGAGTAGATGAGGTCTCACCCGAGATGTTCAAGGGAGAGTTGACGGAACCATGTTTCTACCGAATGAAGGAGGAGGTTGTGCATCAATTGACTAACTTATTGCAACATTCAAAAATAGATCTAAGCATTCAACCCAGGCATTAACCATAATCGCGACATCATTCAACAGGAACAGAACCATTATTGCAACAAGGAAACATCGCATCATTCATATATTCATATCGCAAAATGAATTTACCATAGAAAGATGGAAACGACACAAAGGTTTTGCTCAAAAGATATATCACATCATATTATCTCCGCAAAATCCCAAATACAACAAGATACTCAGCCTTCCGCTTCGTATCAAGATCCCTCAGATATCAAGAGTTACAATCATGTGCTCTAAAAAATATCTGAACACTTACAAACCTACATTTATTTATAGGCTTGTGCCTTTACGTTTGTGGTCCACTTAGGCAACCGCCTAACTGCTTCTTAACAAACTTCTTCAAAAACTAACCCAAAATCCCACAAAATGTGGTCAAGCGACCCAAAAACGCCCATAGTGCAGTCTAAATGACCCAAAATATACATGACGTGGTCCAAATGACCCAAAAAGTACAAAAATACTTGTCGCCTTGCTCGTTGTTCTCCTCCTTTCGCGGTACCTTTGGCCTTGCGCAGCATCCGCAATGCTACGATGACTCATCAAACTGTCTGCCAACAATTTATCCCACCAACAGGGTATAGCTCTTACTACCCATTTCCATGTCCTACTGGTCCAGCCCCCACACCTCACATGGGGTTTAGTCTCGTTCAACCTTCTTTCACACAACAAACTCAATAGTTTGAGTAGTTGAACGCAACAAATCCCTAGAACCCTCAAAATCAAGGAAAGAAGGATGGAAAGAACAAACAAAACCAACAACAGGGGCAAGGGGGAAATCCCCCTCCCCAACATAACCAAAATCCATGTAACCAGAATGAGGGGGAAAATAACCCCCCCAAACAACCGAAAAATGCTAACTTGAGAACTAATTACTCCTACTTCATTTCCATAGAATATGGTCACTACAATCACCATTGTAGCCTTATCCCTGACTGCTAATAGTTGGTGGAAGCCAAGAAGAAGACATTGGTAAATTGTCCTCGGGTCCCTAACCCTATACAACCCCAAAATGTTGTATTACAACAACCCTTTTCCAATCAAGGGGTCGTTACTTAGCAACATGAGCCCCACCCCTCTAGCGATGGCTCCTTCGAGAACATCTACACACTAGCTGTTAACCTATAGACTAGAGCCAGAGTTTATGAGAGACTTGAAGCCCCCTAAGTGGAATATGTACCTATCCCCTCTGGGGGGCCTTTGCAAATACCATGGCCAAGTGGTGAACAGATCCCACGAATCCCAAAGGTACCACTTTGGTGCACCCCCAATAACCCCCATATGAAAGCTTCCCACAAATTATAGTATTGTGGATGACTTAGCTCAGTACCCCAAGGCCATGTCCATGTTAGAGGTGCTGCAGTATTTCCCCACTCAATGAGAGGCATTAGTTAATGCACTAGGCGATGTCGACTCTTATGAATCATGCCTCATGACTTTCAATATCGACAAAGGTGATCTGTGACTACCCTCACCAGTCGTATTCCAAGCCCCCGTTACGGTAAAAAACATTACCATTCATTGATGTATCATCAATTAAGTTACATCATGTCCTCTAATGTTTGGAAATGATTGGGATCACCTGAGTTAGTCCCCTCGTCTATCAATCTCCGTGCATACTATGAGAGACCATCCCAAACTCAGGGATTGTACTAGAATGTCCCTATCGAGCTGTGGGGAAATATGGTGATGACTGAAATCGAATTATTTGATGCACAACTCAACTACAATATCCTCTTGGGTTGGCGCAGTTACATGTATGCCATGAAGGCGGTCACCTCTTCGTTTTTTTGCATCATGATGTTCCCCTTTAATGGGAATATAGTCACCTTAAACCAACTCAACTAAGACAACCCTAATACCAACTCCAATCCTGACAATTTCCTTCCCACTGTCATTAGGACAAGTCAATCCCCTTACATTAATATTTCCCCCAGAGTGTACAAGAACTCTAACTTTCTAGGGGTGTATTCCTGTCCGCCATCCAAAATCCCTGCATCAACCGATGTCCTTATGTGCACAATTTTCGCCGTTGAAAATGTGCCCACCTCCCCCTCAACATCGTCATCAACACCTCTGCTAAGCCATGGCATTGAACAAATTTTGATTCCATCAGTACCTCCTATATTCCAAATACCATTGTTGTACCCCCCACGGGAGTCCAAGGGATACCAGTTATGGATCAGTCGACTCTACTCAGACTCACTTTGGGTATACCTTTGTGGTACCTTACACCACCATACCCATAGATGGATTCAATTCCCATATCTCATTATGAGTTTGTCCCTATCTCGTTTGTTTCCCCTTCTAGGCTAGTCACACCATCTGTAACGCCAGTTGAACCTACGACATCCGTAACTAAACCAACACTGTCAGTCGCTAAAACCACCAATGGGGGCATGAGACAACCTAATTTGAAAGCCCCCCTCCTACCCAATCCTTCACCTGAATTATCATCGGTGGTTGCTAATCCTAAATCAAGGGGAATAACCCAACAATGGTTAAAATCCCTAGTAATGAACAATACTCCCACACAGAAGGTCACTCTACCATGTGCTCTTTGTGGGAAACAAGGCCACCTGACCAACCTATGCCCCACCTTGTCGGAGCTTAGGAATTTTCTCAAAAACTCTCTTAGCATGACACATGCGACACCCATGGTAGTAGGGGGCACCTCATCTTTTCCCAACTCAACCACTAAATCAAAATCCCTAAGTACCAATCAGGCATGTTCGGTTTGCTCCCAATTTGGGAATTATACACATTAATATTGCCCTTTCCTCCCTCGCTTTTGAGATGCTTTGGAGACCATTTTCCTCACTCAACCATTGGAACATAATCCTTCCCTCAACTACTAGAAGAAGCTTCTATCAATATTGTTACCATAGCAGTCTCCATTCCTATCGCAAGCACCTATGTGATAACTCAATGGCCATAGTCACTTCCTAACCAACAATTGCCGGGGAATTCCAAGGCCTTATGTCACTAAGAAATGCCTACCCAAAGAGGCATACATATTAATTGAACCTAAAGGAATAACCCTCAACAACCATGTCAATAGGTTGTACCTCAAACACTTCTACGCCTTATCCAAAGTGCACTCCACATGTGTGCAATGTTTTGGTTATCAATTTTGTATCGTCAATACCTTTGTCATGTTCTTTATTACACTTGGGTATTTTTTCCATATGTGCAGGACAACAACCAAGACTCATCTACCTCTTATTTTTCCATTATAAGAACAAGACTCCACCCCTCAACAATGGTGCCATAAATTTATCACAGGTATCATCTCGAAAATGGCATATAGACAATTCCTTCCCTCTATTTGAATTCCACTTACTAGATATTCCCATTGATAACCATAGGTTCCTCATATCTAGTAATGATATGCAATCAATATCACTACTGAGGGTAGCATCTTTCCTCCATGGGCATGCACACCATTGCATCCCAATCATTATTTGACACCCATGATGTCGACCACCCACAAACCTGAGGAATTCGATACACCTTGAAACAATCAACCCATAGTTCATCATTTTATAGCTGCACATTTACTCCCCACCTTCAGTAGTTGATAAAATCAAATTCCACAACACATGTTATGATCAACAACACTCATTGACCACTCATACCTCCATGACCACTCTACCCTATGCAATCTTATTCGTACCACCAACCCTTACAAGACACCCATGGGGCCCCACCCTCCGAAGAAACTAATTCTATTCAGTCATTCCCATAGAAACAATCTACATGTCATTGATTCATGGGGCACCCGTCTTCATGTTTGCAAACCAACCCTCACATCATTATGGAAACATTTCCCTGACGCACTAAAAAATGAGAGAACTTCGCTCATCATAAATCAATTCCTCAATTAACCCAAAACCACAGGAACCCCACCCATCATCAAATTGGTCCCCCAACACCCCAAAAACCACATGGACCCCACCAACTATTCCTTATCTACAAACTATTCCCCAATCAACTCAAAATTGTGGGAGTATCAATATTCTTTTGGTAGCAACTCCTTGTCTCCTTTGAGTCTCACTACCCCCAGCATTATGATTTTTTTTCGATCACCATCACCCTCAGTGTTGTGTCCCCCACAAAATCCTTCATTTGCAACCTGTCTCCCTCCATTACAACCTATACCTTTATTTTGAAGAATGTTTCCGTCCATTACTCCCAAAGTGTTAGGATATTTAGACACTTACGAGTTAGTTAAGATAAACTTGTGTAATATATCTGTTAGGAAAAGTGTGTTTCTTTAGTATGCATTAGTATGTATTTGTAAATATTTAATTTGGCGGTCACGATATGTTCTAGACATAGAGTGATCCGACGGCTCAGCTTCTCTTAGATCATACCTAACTTTGATCCGTGGCTTAACACCCGATTGGTCCATGATCTCTATTTAAAGAGCATGGAGGGTCATTATCTAGTTGATCGATTATGAGAAGCTCATTTGTAACTTTCTTTATTTGCATAATAAATTGCTCCGTAGAAGCTATTTGGCTGGGGCCGTGGAGTTTTTCTTTCTCGAGGGTTTAAACCACATCAAAACATTGGTGTGTCGATCTATGATCTGGTTGTGTGAAGTGGTTGCTCTAGGTGTTCGATCTTTTGGGAGTACCCTGTGTACCCGAACATGGTATCAGAGCATTTATGAAGAGCCGCTTCCGATTATGATCTAGATCTTGAACTGATGTTGCCGAAACGTGAAAGGGTTTCTGGTTTTGGTATTTCTATGCATTTCTGGGCTATGGGAGATGTTCCATTGCATCTAGAGCACCGTTTCCATTGGAAAATAGTTTTTGTTTGATCGAAAATGGTTCCCGGTTGCTTCAAAAATGCGTATTTAATCAGATCTCAAGGTATAATGTTACAGTGACGTTTTTTTTATTTATGTTTTAAAAGAAAAAATATCTCATATTTGATCAGTTTTTAGTATTAGATTTTTTTAGTTTCGGATTGTTGTTTTCCCTGTCTGTTTATGCTATTTGTCGTGCACCTTGTGCGATCTCGACGAATCAGAAATAGAAAGGGAAAGAGTTTTTCTCGGCTGCGTATGCTCTTTGCCGTGCACCTTGTGCAATATCGGCAAATCAGAAACATAGAGTAAACGTAGACTTTCCAGGCAAGCTAACGAGATCTAACCCCACAGTTGTGGAATTTTTTTTTTGGTTTTGGTTTATGGCGTGATTTGCAGGAAAAAAGGCAAGCACAGAAACCGTGCAAGAAGAGTAAAACAAAAAACCCTTCCTCCTTCCCAACCGAGCAGGAAGAGTTAAAAAAAAAAAACCCTTCCTCCTTTTCATATTTTACATACCTTTTAATCAAGCTCACTGGGTTAAAAGTTGTTTTATTGCTTAATAGGTCTTGAGCTCAAGTCTTAGGAAGTTACTTTTAAAAGAAAAAAATGCATGGAATTTCTATTTTCAAGTTACTTTATTGTAAAAGTGCATCTCACTTAAATAATAAAAAATAAAAATAAAAAGTGAGTCACTTAAGTTCATTTTTATTGCTGCACTATTTAAAGTAACATCATTGTAAAAGTGAAATCACTTATTCTACAAAAATGATTCACTTAAAGCAACTTTCTTGTAAAGTGATTGTCAAAGGTTCATCTTGGGAAGAGGGGGGTCCTTTTTTTTAGCTGGTCATTCTCTATCCGCGACGTCACTATTAGGGACATCTTCAACATTTTCTTTGTTCAAGCATAACTTCATCATACGAAGTCAGTTTTCAGTGCCGTTTTTTTTAAACCGCCTATTTTTTTGAGCTCTTCGCATCCAGACTATTGGTTTATGATTTTATAGCCATTAATTTACAAATATGGTGCCTATTTTTTCAAGCTCTTCGCATCTAGACTATTGGTTTATGCTTTTACAGCCATTAATTTACAAATATGGCCGCCCCTTGTGATATTCTACTTACCTGTTTCAATTATTTCTCATGGAAATCTTGTATGGAGGATGTTCTATGAAGTAGAGGAATTTTTAGAATTACCTTAGGGAAAGAAACAAAGCCACTGATGATGATAAGAAAATCAAATGGACAAATAGATGTGATGAAGCTCGTGGATTGATTGGGATGTCAATCTCTACTGATTTGCGATTTCACATATATGGAATTAATGAACCTGATGCTGCTTGGGACAAGTTGGAATCTATGTTTGGTAAACACAATGAAATTCGAGGTCACCAACTCGAAAATGAGTTGATTTCTTTAAATCCAAGTGATTTTTCATGCATACAAGATTATTTATCTAAGTACAAAACTCAAACTCTTATGTGAAGAATGCAAGATTAAGAGGGAAGACAAACAATGCATTTATCATATTATTTTCATACTTGGACCTGCATATTCTATTTTTGTATCTACATTTTACTCCATGAAAGAATCCTTGAATGCAGCTAGCTATCAAGAGCCTAGTCTTGAATCATTTTGTGATTCCTTGATTAGAAAGCAAGATAAGCTCATCCATCTTAGAATAATTAACAATACAGATACATCTGGGAAAGCCTTGTTGTCCCAACAGAAAGAAAATTTCAAGCCTCCCAAGAAACAAAATTTTCACAATAATAAGTCAAACAAGGGTCCCAAACCTTCTCAGTCAGCTCCTTCTTTAAAAAATGACAAAGGATCCAAGCCAAAAGGAAAGAAGACTAAGCGTCATTGCAACAATTGCGGGAAAGATAATCATGATGAATCTAAGTGTTTCAAGAAGATGGAAGCCTTGGAAGCAGCAATGAAGAAACACCACATTATCCTAGATTCGCCTTCAGAATCTACCTCTCATGGACATGCACTTTGTGCTTCTGGTTATTCTTATAATGCATCTTCTTCTTCTACTTGAAATGAATGGCTCATTGATTCTGGAGAATCTTATCATATGGCTAAGGATCAAGCCATGTTTTCTACTATGCATGAATGTAACACCAAACAAATATTTGTTGGTAATGATAGATCTCTAAGTGTTGTAGGAGCTAGAACAATTCCAGTAGATAATGGTCATTTCAGTGATGTACTATGTGTTCCAAGAATTTCCTGCAATTTGTTATCAGTCTATCAAATCACTCATTCCAGTGAAGGTAAAACTGTGACATTTACACCTCACCAAGTTGTAATCAAGGATTTTAAAGATCCTCAACATGTCCTAGCTACCGGACTTGTTGATGATATTACCAAGTTGTACAAATTTAACAACTTTGGGTCATCACCTTTTCCTTCAGTTTTTGTTGCTCATAGTGATAACTTGAGAAAACTTTGGCATGAGCGATTTGGTCACTTAAATTATCGCTCATTGCAACAACTATGTAAAGACAATATGGTGATAGGTCTTCCAATGGTATCTTGCAGGGATGGTGTCTATTCCGGTTTTGTACTCGAAAAACATCATCGGGACAGTTTTGACAAACGTGCCTCTTGGCACACCTTGGTTCCCTTGGAGCTTGTGCATAGTGACTTGTGTGGTTCTCTTCCATCTGCTTCATTTTCTGGTTCAAATATTTCTTAACTTTCAATGATGATTACACCAAACGCACTTGGGTTTATTTCCTAAAAATTAAGAGCGGAGTATTTAACATGTTCTTGGCCTACAAGGCCCTTGTTGAAAAACAATCTGGTCATCAAATTATTAAGTCAATATCTGACAATGGAGAAGAATATGTTATCAAAAAGTTCACTACTTTCTGCACTGAACAAGGAATCCAACAACAACACACTACTCCATATACACCACAACAAAATGGTGTAGGTGAACAAAAGAACCGCACTTTAAAAGAAATGGCTAATTGTATGATCCAATCTAAGGGAATAAGTCTTCAATTTTGGGTTGAAGCCATAAATTGTGCAAATTACATAGTTAATCGCACCCCCACTAAAGCTTTAAAAGGTATCACACCAAAAGAAGCATGGAGTAAAATTAAACCAGATGTAAGTCACTTTCATGTGTTTCGTAGTGAAGCATGGGCTCACATTCCGGATGAAAAACGGAAAGCATTGCAGCCTCAAAGTGAAAAGTGCATATTTGTTGAATATTTTGAAGATGTAAAAGGTTATAGACTTCTTCATCCACATTCTCACGATATAATCATGAGAAGAGATGTTAAATTTGATGAAAATCTCTTGGCCTGCGAGCCTAACTCGATGATTGTACCATCTTTGGCCTGTGAGCCTGATTCAGTGATTGTGCCATCTTTGGCCTGCGAGCCTGATTCAGCGATTGTGCCTTCTTCTTCTTCCAACTTCCTCGACAGGTTTCCAACTCCAGTTTCTGATGATGACAGTGAGGATGAAAATCCACCTTCGCTTGTTCATGTTCCTCCAGTTGCACGAGCACAAGTGCTTCCTCGTTGGGTCCGTTCAACATGTGAAGCAGCTGGTGATCTTGTCGGTGATCCTAGAGATCAACGTCGAACACGTTCTCAGTTTTCGCGAGCCTCTTCTCTTTTGGCTCAGGTTTCTGAGAATCATGATCCATAAAATTTTGCAGAAGCTTCAGGAAATCCAGATTGGGATGCAACTATGGATGAAGAATATCATTCCTTAATGGAAAACGATACTTGGGATCTTGTACCTCTTCCAAAAAGAAGAAAACTTGTCAGATGTAAATGGGTCTTCAGAACTAAGTATGCATCAGATGGAAGTGTTGAAAGACTTAAGGCAAGGTTAGTTGCAAAACATTTTTCCCAAGTTGAAGGGATTGACTACAATGAAACCTTTGCTCCTGTCACAAAAATGAACTCCATCCACCTTGTTCTTTCCCTTGCAGCCTTACATAACTGGGAATTCCATCAAATGGATGTCAAGTTTGCATTCTTACATGGTGATTTACAGGAGGAAATTTACATGGAACAACCTCATGGATATGTACAGAATAACTCTAGCCTTGTTTGTCGCCTTAATAAATCCTTATATGGCCTTAAGCAAGCTTCTAGAGCTTGGTATGCCAAAATGGATAGCTTTCTACTTGACACTGGTTTTTCTAGATGCCATTCTGACCCCAATGTCTATACCAAGAAAGTAGGAAACCATCTCATCATACTTGTTCTATATGTTGATGACCTTATTCTTACTGGTAGTGACCCTAAGCTTATAACCCATGTGAAATCCAGTCTTAAACAAAATTTTGAAATGTTAGACTTAGGATATCTACATTATTTTCTTGGTCTCCAAGTCCTGCAAACCAAAGAATGAATCTTTCTTTCTCAGTCTAAGTATGCTTGTGACCTTCTTCGTCGCTTTCACATGGAATATTGTACACCAGCCCCTTCTCCCTTCTAGTATGGAGTCAAAATTTATGCCACTTGTACTTCACCTAAAGTAGATGCCACCTTGTATCGTCAGCTTGTTGGTAGTCTCTTATACTTGACTCATTCCCCCTTGACCTTTCCTTTGCCATTGGTCGTGTTTCCCGTTATATGCAAACACCTCATGAAATTCATTGGAAAGTAGCTAAAAGAATACTTCGATATATTCGAGGTATAATTAAGTTTGGGATTCATTACAGTATAGGGGGGAAACCTTTGTTGGTTGGTTTCACTGATTCAGATTGGGCCGGCGATCCTGATGATCGAAAGTCTATAGTAGGTTATGTTTTCAGTCTGGGATCTGGTGTTAGGAACCCATGTCAACCCTTCTATTTACTTTGTTAGTATATTGTTGTTGGACACATATGCTTTGTAAGTCATCACATAGTATTTGTTGATCAATAGTTTGTATTATTGTTGTTGGACGCATATGCTTTGTAAGTCGTCCCATAGTAATTGTTGATCCATATTTTGTATTGGCCCATGGTTTGTATTGACACATGGTATTGACCCATGGTATTGGCGCCTAGACTTAGTATATAAGTTTGTATTGAGACCAATGAAGGTACGGTGAAGTTATTTGTATTGAGCTTGCTCAAAGGAAGTTGCCCCCTCGAAGTGGCCTACGATCAATATAAAAGTAATTCTGAGTTCTGTTATTTCTGCTATTTCGTGTGTTTTCATTAATTAATTATTGCAGGTTCTTCACATCTGGTATTTGAGCACTTTCTTGGGCTCGCTGGGTGAAATTTCTGCCAAATTTTTTTTTTGCAGCTTCGAATCTGGGAATAATCCCTATCCGCTTAACTGTGGGAAGTACTTGGGCATAAGCCCTAAAATTCATTGTGAGGAGTACCATAGGAACCCCGAAGTATATGGCCCATTGAGAGGACCTACTGGCGAAAAGGGCAACGACCCCTACTTGATTGACTAGTTCCCACCCGTGAGGTAAACCAAGAGCTGTCGTTTGTGGCAAAGCGGTTATCAGTTTTATCTGAGCCGTGGAGTGAGGGGTACTGCCCCAATATGCAAGCTGTCAGACAGCATTGGTGGCCGAGTGAATCCCCTGAACCGATAGGAAGCTGCACATACCTGGGGTCCATATCTATTTTCAGTTGAACTGTTGTCGATAACTTTCGCGTCATTTCAGATCCATTCCAAGCCGTTTCAGATCCAACCGTTTCAAATCCATTCTGACAGTCATTCCAGATCGAGCCGTTTCAGAAATCCATTTCAGATCTAGCCATTTTTTACCCATTCAGCGTCGTTTCAGATCCATCTGCTGCCAATCCCTTCCGCGTTGTTGCAGATCTATCTGTTTCCGATCCCTTCCACGTCGTTGCAGATCCATTCCCTTTTCGCCATATCTCCCTTGTTTTAACTCTGTTTCCCTTGAAACTTTCCAGACACCCCTGCAATCCGATTCTGCATATTTCATTCCTGGAGACCCTATCCCAAATTCTACTTCCCAAAGATAGAAATCTCACATTTGTCTATTTTTATGGTTTTCCATAACTTCTTCAATTTTCACCCACTCGCCTCCAAATTTTGCCACCGTGTTCATTCCCTATTTTTACTTCTTTGTCCCTCTTTAAAAAAAATTCTCATTCTTTCACCCCGCTTCTGAAATTCCCATTTTTTGTTTCCATGTCCATCAGAAAGTGTCCAAAACCTAGTCAAACCCAAATTACCCATCCAAGTTTTTCCCAAATTCAAATTTCCCTTTACTAAATAAGATTTTGTTTATGTTTTTCTATCCATTCCCCCGCCCCCCCCCAAAAAAAAAGACTCCTGGTTATGGTTGTCACCCGCACAGGAGCAAAAACCATGGAGGAAGCACTTACAACCATCCAAACCAAACTCCAAGATCTGGACGAAAACTTTCTTAGCTTCCATCTTCAGCATTCAGCCATGACCAATAATCGACAACAAGAATATTCTGCAACGAATGGGTTCTCTTCTTCCAACACTTTCCGTGGTCCGGATCTTGAATTTCCTCGCTTCAATGGTACTGATTCGACTGGATGGATCTATCGTGCAGACTAGTATTTCAGTCTGCATAATACTTTTGATGTCCAAAAAGTTCCACTTGCATCCTTTCATTTGGAACAGGAGGCCCTTCAATGGTACCGTTGGTACATCAAGCTCATGACGAGCCAAAATGGACATATTTTTTCCAACTCCTTTGCAACGCTTTGGTCCTAGTTCTTTTGATGACTTCACCGGAGCACTCACTAAACTTCGTCAAATTGGCACTATGAGAGAGTATCAGATAGAATTTGAGAAACTAGTCAACCACACAGAAGGATTGTCTGATGACTTCTACAGGAGTTGTTTTATCAATGGTCTTAAGGATGAAATCCGCCCAGAGGTCAAAATGTTCTGTCCCAACACAATGATGGAAGCCCTGGGGTTGGTTAAGTTGGCAAAAAACAAGATTGTCGCCCAACAACGTTCCAAACCCACTTTTGTTCCCTTCCGAAATATGGGTTCTCAACGACCTCCCATCTCGCCAGCTCCTCGACCAACTCTTATCAATCATTTGTCCGAAACAAAGATGCAGGCACGCAGAGAAAAAGGGCTTTGTTATAATTGTGATGAAAAATTCACTTAGGGACATAGATGTGTTCAACAAAAGCTCTATCTCTTGGATGTGGATTCTCTGCCCACCTCTAAAGTTAGTGAAGAAGCTCCAGATACATCGGATGATCAGGTCAACATTCAGGAGCTGCCTATTGACTTCCCATCTCAGGAAGGCCACCTAGAGATATCTCTCCATGCTTTATCCGGCGTCACCACCCCCCAAACAATGCGAGTCAGGGGTTACGTCAAGAAGCTTCCTCTTAGAATATTCATTGATTATGGTAGCACTCATAACTTCATTAACCCTCGGATCACCAAACATGTTGATTGTTTTGTCCATCCTTCCTCCAACTTTGAAGTCATGGTTTCCAATGGGGGAACCTTACCTTGCAAGGGAAAGTGTCACAACATGTGTATCTCTCTGGAAGATTATAAACTGCGCTCTGACATGTTTGCTTTTTCCTTAGGTGGATGTGATGTGGTTTTGGGTGTTCAATGGTTACTCACACTTGGCCCCATCTTATGGGATTTTGCTGAACTTTGGATGCAGTTTTCATTCAATGGAACACAACAAAAATTTATGGGCTTACAACCAGGGTCTCTCCACATCATCAGTTCACATCGCCTAGAAAAGCTCCTTAAGAAGAATTCACATGGCGTCATCGCTCATCTCCATGCCATCCAAATGTACCCATCAACGGTCTCCACTACTTCCTTGGATAGATATGCAGGTGTCTTTGTTGCACCAGTGGGATTACCACCTTCAAGAGACCTTTTCAGTACGCATTTAGCTGCATCTACATCTCAACAGGAAATGATGGCCATTTTTCCTGCAGTACAGAAGTGGCAGCCATCCCTACTAGGAAATTATTTCTACATCAAGACTAATCTCCAGAGTCTGGAACATTTTCTGGAACAACGGGTCTCCTCACTAACACACCGGAAATGGGTTATCCAACTCATGGGTTATGACTATGCGATCACTTACAAGAAGGGTAAGGATAATATGGTGGCAGATGCTCCTTCTTACCAATTTGATGACCCAGTTTCTCTTACAACGATTTCTCTGCTTATTCCAAATTGGTTGCAATCTGTTCAACAGGGCTATCTCTTCTATGAACTCCATGCTTCTTCATCGGTAGGGCACTCTGTGTTCCTCAAAACCTATGACCGGGAACAATGTAACTTCTTTTGGCAGGGACTGAAAATGAAAATTCACCAGATGGTGGTTGAGTGTGATACTTTCTAGGTCAACAAGGGTGAAACGACACTCCTTTTAGGACTGCTCGAACCCTTGCTCATCCCTACACAGATGTGGACCGCTATTTCTATGGATTTCCTAGAAGCGCTCTAGTGGTACAATACCACATCTAAAAGGACACCATATGAAGCAGTTTATGGACAGGCACCGCCAGTTCTTCTTCCATACACGCTCAGCAGCTCCCCAGTTTAGGCAATTGACTCGGTTCTTCGAAACCGCGATCAGATTCTTCTCATTCCGCAGGACAATCTTCACATGGCAAGAATTCGACTGAAACAACAAGCCAATCAACACCATTATGAGCGCACTTTTCATGTAGCTGATATGGTCCTTCTTCATCTATAGCCTACCAAGCAATCCTCCCTGAAACTCAAAAGGCATCAGTGGGCTGGAATGCAACCCGAGGATGCTATAAGGGAGGATTGTTTTGAGGACATCAATTTCCACATCTAAAGCTTTGAGGACAAAGCTTTTTCTAAGTGAAAAGGGATGTTAGGAACCGATGTCAACCCTTCTATTTATTTTGTTAGTATATTGTTGTTGGACGCATATGCTTTGTAAGTCATCCCGTAGTATTTATTGATCCATAGTTTGTATTATTGTTGTTGGACACATATGCTTTGTAAGTCGTCCCCTAGTAATTGTTGATCCATATTTTGTATTGGCCCATGGTTTGTATTGACACATGGTATTGAAGCATGGTATTGGCGCCTGGACTTAGTATCTAAGTTTGTGTTGAGACCAATGAAGGTACGGTGAAGTTATTTGTATTGGGCTTGCTCAAAGGAGGTTGCCTCCTCAAAGTGGCCTGTGATCAATATAAAAGTGATTCTGAGTTCTGTTATTTCTGCTATTTCATGTGTTTTCATTAATTAATTATTGCAGGTTCTTCACATCTGGACCTATCACTTGGGCTTGTAAGAAACAACAAACTCTTTCTCTTTCTTCAGCAAAGGCAGAATATCGAGTAGCAGTTAATGCCAGTCAGGAAGCTTTATGGCTTCGACAAATCCTTTCAGAATTTGGATTCGAGCAGCAGCAGCCTACTCCACTTTGGTGCGACAATCAAAGTGCCATCAAACTTGCCAAAGATCCAGTCCTACATCAATGCTGCAAACACATTGAGCTACATATGCACTTCATCAGAAATCGTGTTCTTGAAGTGCTCTTTTGTCCTGTAGATGATCAATTTGTAGACATCTTCACCAAGTCTCTTACAGAAGTGAAGTTTTCTAAACTTCGATCTATGTTAGCAGTTCAGGAATTTGTCATTAAGGGGGGATAGGCTCTAATTCCTCCTTCCTTCTTTTAATAGTGTCACTTTTGTAAATCCTTCAATCCTATCCCAAGTTGTTCTTAAGGGGGGATGTTAGGATATTTAGACACTTAGGAGTTAGTTAAGATCAACTTGTGTAATATATCCGTTAGGAAAAGTGTGTTTTTTTAGTATGCATTTGTAAATATTTAATCCGATGATCACGATATATTCTAAACATAGAGTGATCTGATGGCTCAACTTCTCTTAAATCATACCTAACCTTGATCCGTGGCTTAACACCCGAATGGTCCATGATCAGTCATTGTCTAATTGATCGATTATGAGAAGCTCATTTGTAACTTTCTTTCTTTGCATAATAAATTGCTCCGTAGAAGCTATTTGGTTGGGGCTGTGGATTGTTTCCCTCTCGAGGGTTTAAACCACGTCAAAACATCGGTGTATCGATCTGTGATCTGTTTGTGTGAAGTGGTTTCTCTAGGTGTTTACAGAGGGTACTCCTAAAGTTGAATGTTTTCGTCCATTACTCCCCAAGTTGACATTGATCAAAGAAATTCATGAGATTCACACTTACCAACCAGTCTTGTGTCAGGTCTATCTGTCCAACAGTTGGTTACAAAATGATCTTGGTTCTCAGGATAAGACCCTAGTCTTATCATATACATAATATCTTATCGACACCAAATTACCATATTATGAGGTTTGTAGTAGTTGCAGGTGTACCTTGGGGTCTCTTTCAATCACTATGAGGGACCACCTCGAACTAAGTAGGGGGTTCCCTTAGTTCTCCCTAACTTAGTAGTCTCTCCTATGCTCAGTGTCAATACATCTATCGCATTAGGGAGATTTGTACGTTCCAAAGGTAGTAGTGTTCACATTTATAAATCATGGTTGCAGCAGTTTGTGAGGTCCTACATTCAACACCCTCACTAGTATTCCAGTTCCCCACCCTTGTGGGATTACCATGGTTATCAGTAGTGCCAATTATTCAACACCTATAAAAACATTTCTAGGTTCAGTTGCTATTGCATGGATTGAAGCCGCCTTCATCCATGTGCTAACAATATATTGATTTGACCCCTTGGTCTACTCATATTATAACCACTTTGGCAAATTTTCATGAGGATGGGTATGCCTGCCTCATTTGTATAAAACGATATTCTTTGTTTCGGCTTTACCAACAATATTCCCCCATGGGAGGACCCTATTCGTCCACACATGCTTCATAGCTTTGAAGAATACCAGAGAGCAAAAAAGAAATGATGATGCATTATCGTCCCTATAGTACCCTAAGAACCTCATACATCAGGGGGCATATGTTAATGTATAATTCTCCCAAACATGTGACATTTTTGCAATTCACACAGTAAGGCGTCATCAACATATAGCATGAAACTCACCAAATACATCCTCATTAGATCCAAGAAGCAATATGAGTCCAGAAATGCCAAAAAATAGTCAAAATACATGACTGCGTGTCTTGACCTCTGTTTAGGTGTGCAACTGCGCATATTACCAGTTATGTTCCCACATGACCCCTATGTGTATTTTCATTTGATATCTGTGTGACTGCCAAAATGACAGGATCTTTGTGATAATCTGTAGGGATCTAGCAACTGTACCAAGCTTACAATCAAACTCTCAAAATTATTTGCAAAGAAGAAGAGAAGCATGCATTCAATAATCACTCATAAACACAGAATAATGAACAATAACAGTATCATACAATGAATAATGAATGTAAATAATGTGATACAATAATCAATGATGATGCATCATATAGGATTCAAATTAGCCAAGTAGGGCATTCGAATATGAGCTCAAAGGCTAGCATGAATAACTATGGAGACATCATCCAGTCGGTAGTGTCAGTCATAAATGGTAAGAGTCAGTCAAGTGTGTTCAACTGATTCTAACAGAACCATCTAGCCATAAATCAGGGAATGAAGACTCCAAGGGGAGTGCATGAGGCTGTCTAACTCAAAGTCTAGCTTGGATAACAATGGAGATGTCATCCAGTCAACAGTATCAGTCATAAATGGTAATAGTCAGTCAAGTGAGTCTAACAGAACCATCTAGGCATAAATCAAAGAATGGAGACTCCAAGGAGGGTGCATGAGGCTGTCAAATAGTAAAGTGGAACTCCAGAACTATATAACTAGAAGCTACAAGCAGTCAGCATGAGCAATTAGTGGAAGAACTACTCAATCAATGCACTAACTAAATGATAACTCTCGGTAGGTGAGATAAGGTGCCCTAACTGAGTGATAACTGGTGGTAGGTGAGAAAAGGCGCCCAAACTGTTGTGGTAGGTGGTAAAGGCGCACTTGCCATGCAGAGAAGTCAATGAGGCCGCATTCGATAGGTAGGAGGCCAAATGGGGGCTGTAGACAGGCTCTAGAGAGTTAGAAGCAAGCTCTAGGTGCTGGGAGACCACCATGATGATGATTGGATGCATGTAGTGGCATGCAGATTTGCATGCAGACATGCAAAATATTAAAATGATGGTGAGAATATTCCAACACCCCCCCCCCCCCCGCAAGCTATACTATGAGATAATAACCCAAAACAAAAAAATAGGGCCCTAGTGACTAAGACCAAAGGTCACCCCGTACAATCAATCTAAATAAACTAAGTGAGGAAAGAGGGAAAACCTAGTGGGAAGAAAGCCCTCCCTCAAAAAGACTGAAGGATGCTAGTGAAGCATATCATCGCTCACCCCAAAAGGAGGTAAGTGTCCTTCTTTCTCAAAGAAGGATCGATAGATCCGAAATGAATAAGGAATTTCACAAGGATGAATCCTCACATGTGAAAACTGTGATCTGGCAGATCGGGGAGCAGTGGTTTCCCATCGAAGAAGAGGATCAGTAAAGTAAGAAGGATGAAACCTCTCATGCTGAAAATCTGATCTAGATGATCGGTGAGCAGTGGATACCCATCGAGGAAGAGGATCAACAATGTGAGAAGGATGAAACCTTCCATGTTGAAAATCTGATCTGGCTGAAACTATTGATGTCATGAAACTGCTCCAGAATATGCATGTAGTACTCTTTTAAACCATCATGACTGTAATCAATATTAGAAGAACTAGGACGAGATGATCATGGATCTTCATTAAGATCGAAGAAGGATGCAATAGTGGAGGCCCATTTTTAAATAGGAGTTGGACAAATAGGTGTTGGATCTTCAAGTTATTGTGGATCTGGATCAAGCATTCGCACTTCTTCAAGAGTCCTCTTTTTCTCAATCTCTTTTGATGCATATTTTCCCTTTAGGAAACCTTCAAAAGTACCATGAGCAAACTTTCCACTTAGAAAACCATCAACCACATTCATAGCTAGCTTGGGGTTGAGATGAGATAGTCTACTCTCTTCATGAGTATGAGAGCAAAGAGTAGAATCCTTTGAGAGAGGTAAGAAGTGTGAAAACTCATAGAGTTTTGTCTCATGATTTGCAACTCCTTTTGCAATGATTTTCTCTGAAACCATGTGTTGTACCTTGACTTCAAATGGAGTAAATATCACTCTTTTGGGCTCTCTAGTATGAGTCATTTGATACACTGAAAGGACATTAGCTGCAAGAGAAGGAACATAAAGCACATCACAAAAATAACCATGATCAAGATCAATTCTTCCAATCCCATGAGATGAGACTTCTGAATCATTGCCCAAACTGACGGAAGGGCCAATAGAGCTTTCGAAACTAGAGAAGAGATCTTTGGAGGAAGCCATATGGCATGATGCTCCTGAATCTACAATAAAAGAAGAATCAGTTGATGCACTTGCTATGAGAGCATGACATCTTTCTTTACTTTCGAATCTAGAAGATTCAGTATCAGGATGTTTCTTCCTTGCACATGCTGGTACAGGAAGATTGTTCTTCTCAAGTAACTGAGCCATCAAATCTATAGTCTTCCTCATACAAGTACTCTCAGGATGGAAACCTCTAAGACAGTATGTGCACTTGGTCTTTCCTTTCTGAGGATGCTTGGTCTTCCTTGAGTTCGAAGCTCCATCTGAATGGTATGGAATTTCTATAGGCCTTGTATCATTCGATCTCTTGTCAAAGATATTTTGCGTGCCTTTACCATTCGCTCTCTCTGCAACTATAAGAGCTGAATCCAAGTTGGATTTGATCATTCCCACAAATATCAACTTCTCTTCCTCTTGAGTAAGAGATTGGATGAAGTCATCAAGTGATGGAAACTTCCATCTTGGAATTGACAACTTAGCTGACTAGAAAGTAGAGACAAAAACTGAAAAGTTTGGCCCTAAATTTGAGAGAATGGAAAGTATAAGCTGCTTGTCTTCTTTCACTATCTCATATCTTTTCAATTGTGATATCAAGCTTTTGAACTTGGTGAGGAAGGCATTTATAGATTCGAAGCTGTCAGGACTCAAACATATGAGCTCATTCTCCAATTTGTGTCCTTTCATATCATCTTTCTGTCCAAAAAGGGATTTGAGCTTGTCCCAAACATCTTTAGGAGATGTAAGATCGATGACATGGAAGTGAAGATCTTCAGAAATTGAGAGAAGGAGGAGACCAACTGCTTCATTAAGCCTATCCAAGTACTTGGACTTTTCAACTACACTGAGAGGTTCTACCATTGTTCTGTTGAGTATTTGGGTGAAGCTCTTGGATCTCATGAAGAGAGCCATCTTGGCTTTCCACTCAACATAGTTGGAAGATGTGAGCTTTAGATCCATCTAAAACAAAGAAAGTTGAATAGTTTAAGAAGATTCCGAACGGGTGAATAAACCTGCAAAATAAGAGAATTTTTACTGATGGAGAATGCTACACTTCGACTGAACACTACCTTTTGAACACTGAGCACATAGACTAAGTATTTCACACCTGGATAGACCTCACTGGATTTCTCCAATGAATTCAAGTAATAACACTAGGATTTGCTATGGAAACTCAGAGGCTTCTAGTGCTCAAGTGAAAGATAGCTGCTCAAAGAAATGTTGCAACTGCTGCTGCTGCAATGGCTGCAATTCGAATAGTTGTTGACTGCTCTAATACCATGTGATAATCTGCAGGGATCTAGCAACTGTAACAATCTCACAATCAAACTCTCAAGATTATTTGCAAAGAAGAAGAGAAGCATGTACTCAATAATCACTCCTAAACACAGAATAATGAACAATAACAATATCATAGAATGAATAATGAATGTAAAGAATGTGATACAATAATCAATGATGAGGCATCATATAGGATTCGAATTAGCCAAGTAGGGCATTCGAATATGAGCTCAAAGTTTAGCATGAATAACTATGGAGACATCATCCAGTCGGTAGTGTCAGTCATAAATGGTAAGAGTCAGTCAAGTGTGTTCAACTGAGTCTAACAGAACCATCTAGCCATAAATCAGGGAATGGAGACTCCAAGGGGAGTGCATGAGCCTGTCTAACTCAAAGTCTAGATTGGATAACAATGGAGGCATAATCCAATCAATAGTATCAGTCATAAATGGTAATAGTCAGTCAAGTGAGTCTAACATAACCATCTAGGCATAAATCAAGGAATGAAGACTCCAAGGAGGGCGCATGAGGCTGTCAAATAGTCAAGTGGAACTCCAGAACTAGCTAACTATAAGCTACAAGCAGTTAGCATGAGAAATCAGTGGAAGAAATACTCAATCAATGCACTAACTGAATAATAACTCCCGGTAAGTGAGCAAAGATTCCCTAACTGAGTGATAACTAATGGTAGGTGAGCAAAGGCGCCCAAACTGGCTGTGGTAGGTGGGAAAGGCGCACTTTCCATGCAGAGAAGTCAAGGAGGGTGTATTAGGTAGGTAGGAGGCCAAATGGGGGCTGTAGATAGGCTCTGGAGAGCTAGAAGCAAGCTCTAGGTTCTGGGAGACCACCATGATGATGACTAGATGCATGCAGTGGCATGCAAAGCATGCAGATTTGCATGCAAGCATGCAAAATATAAAAATGATGGTGAGAATATTCCAACAATGTCAACGACTAGTTGTGCATTAAAGGCTTATAAAATTCCATCACCAATACAAATTCGAACTTGTCTTCTCAACATGATGGATTGGCATTCAATAGCCCCCATTGGGCACCTTGAAGATATTTCATGAGGTGATGGGGTTCACACTTGGATCTAGTTGTTTCTTGGCCACCTCTTGGCCTACAAAAGGAAGCCATGGGCATGCATCTAAGAAGAGAAATCTAGAGAAAAGTTATGCTGCTAAAAATGTATTGGAGCTGCCTCATATCCCATATCTTTCACACTCATTGGCATTGTCCAAGCTCCCTTCCCTCCTTCCTCAAAGGAGCAAGTGCTTCTCTCCATAGGTTTTTTAATCTTTATACCATTTAGTGTGGACAAAATAGGCCTCCTTAAGGGATATTGTTGGATTCTCTTTGAAGCCTTCACCTCCTAGGTGACACTACATGTATTTGCTAGACCATTGAGAAATCTAAAGTGGTTCATGCATTAGTTCTTTGTTATGTTTTGTGCCCTCTTGTTCTCTTTTCCCATTTTAAGTTAATTTTGTTTTTATTTTGTTTTATTTCACTAATAAAGCCTTGCATGATCTAATTTGGGTTATCACATTTGCTTTATGTTTCTAAATATTGGTCCTAGTCAAAAAACTTAAGGGAAATCATCCAATGTGGGAGAGGTTGCACACCTTTGTGCATAATTTCCCACAACACTCAGGATAAAAGACACACCCAATACAAATATATGCCTTGCACCTACTAGTACTCATGTCAATAGATTCAAGGATTCCATGTATCTCCTATCCGTAGTTCAAGAAATAATTACCATCCTTTCAATGTTTCCAAGTATACTGTTGGAAGGGCCTTTAGTATTTGTATAAATATACCTTAGCAAGTGCTCCAACCTCCTCAATTGATGTATAAATATACCTTTCAAGAATGAATAAGATAGTTGAACGTTTGAGTCCATATGATCTTCTTGATGGATATGTGTACATGCATTTATTCTGTGCTTGAATGCTGATATGAAGCATCAAGTTCTAACATTGGCGCCGTTTCCACTCTCTTTGGTCTGGGTGACAACAACAACAAAGGAGAGAGGTTCAAACTTAGAAGAAAATGAAATTACCGATGAAAGGTAATTGAAAGCCTTCTGGAAATGATGTCGGATTGTCTCTGTGTTACTATTCATGGAGGCGTGGAAATTTTCATTCAAAGAATCGGCTTGTCAAGGAGGAAAACGTGCCAGAAGACAAAAAAAGAAACTTGTTGAAACCCTGTGCAAGGTCGATCTGCACATAGCGCCAAGTTTATGAGAATTAATGGACCCCGGTCGATCTCTTGTCCGATAAGTTGTAATATTGACTACAAAATTGAATATGATCGATGATAATGTGTATGAACTCCGTCAATTAGAGTATGAAGTCCCATACTCTAACTTTGGTCATTGCGTTTAACTTCTATTTGTGAATGCTTTGGGTCGATCATTGAAGTTTAGCCAAAGAGACTATTGTCGTCCGAGTCGAAGTTTGTAGTCGATGTCCAAGTAGTCAAGTCCTTACTCTTACTACTTTTGGTTCGATGGTACATTATAAAATTTGGTCGAGGTAAATGTGGTCGGTCCCTATGGTCAATGTTTAACTTGTGCATGAATTATAGCATGTCGTTGATATAATCTTTAGTCATCTTTTTTATAAGACTTCTGGTCGGTCAACGCTTAAAAATTTAAAGTTAGGTATACATGTTACTTTTGAGTACAGGGTATTTGTAAAGAGTATGGTCGATATAATTAGTCAATCAAGTCATTTGTAAACTCTCTTCATAATTGAAGTTCATTAAATATATTTGCATCGATTGAGTCATTCACTACCCAAGTGACTCTACTTTAGAGTTTTGAAGTCGAGGAGGAAATGAAACGTGATTCTTTCTTAAGGCGGACGATCTAATCAATTTTGTAATGAAGTTGGTCCCTAGCTGACTCTTGTAAGTTGAGTCGAGTTAAGTTAGTTGCATCCAAAAATAGTCATCCACGAACAAGACTGTGCACATGGGCAGGCATCATAAAATCTTGCAGGTATTCTAAATCCTCACGACCAACGAAGACGATGAAGTTGGGATTCAAGCAGAAGACACTTTACACCGCATATAATAGATCCTAATGACATATGATGACACAAAGAACACTTGAACCAATTGAGCCCCCGACACAGAATTGTAGAACAATTCATGGATTGTGACTTTAGAAGTTGAAGACAAAGAAATGGTACAGAAAGAAGAGTTAAAAGAACTCAGTTCTGAGTCATTGAAGACGAGTCCGGATAGATTATTAAAGGGTTAGGCTTCAAACGATCGTTACTAGATTGAAGATGGAAGCTAAAGAGTCATAAGTCACGATTGTCTCTGCATACTTATTCTCTTCGAGGCGAAGAAGTGTCTTGTTGGTGGGGGAGATGTTGGAAGGGCCTTTAGGGTTTGTATTTGTCATCATGTAATGTATTAACATAAACTAAGCATAATGAATGAGTAGATGGAGCGAGTGTAACCGCTCCAACCTCCTCAATTGGTGTATAAATATACCTTTCAAGAATGAATAAGATAGTTGAACGTTCGAATCCATATGAACTTCTTGATGGATATGTGTGCGTGCATTTATTATGTTCTTGAATGCTAATACTGTAAGTTTTAAACCTTAACAGTGAAGTACAAACTTATATGATTCTTAAGCATTAACAGAAAATACACAATGGCACACACATTACACAGAGATTTTCACCTGGAAACCCTTAACCGGGAAAAAACCAGCAAAACTTAGAGCCGCATAGCTCCTTTTTCATTATATGTTTTATTTAACCATGTACAATACAATAAATGGTATTCCGCAGCATCTAAAACCCTAATTCGTTTACCCGAAATTAGGTTAAAACCCTAATCCCTTTTACCGGGATTAGATAGAGTACAATGGGTCAAAAATTGCGAAAAAGCAAAAAGCAACCCAAAAAATTTTGCGCTCCGCGCGAACTCTAGGGGCCTAACGGCCCCCTCCGTGTCGTTTCGGAACCTAACGGTCCGAAACGAAGGGGGTGGGCCCTGTCGGGCTACCCCCCCCTCTAAACCCCCCCCTCCGGACGCGCCCGGCGCAGGCGAATCACTAGTGTCGTAGGGATCGTGTTGTACACGCAGCGACCATGTGAAGAGATATAACATACCCAACAAATACGAAGCATCAACTTCTAACATATGCCAACAATACTCCTGCTTTCCAAGTATATAGACAATACTCTTGTCTCATCACTTCTTGTGCTTAGTACAATCCCAATGCTTATTCAATGAACCAGGATGTACTTGAACAAAACTAGTCATCTGCAACTCATAGATATTGAAAGGTTGTCCACATCTTTCCAAGGGTTTTTCTTGTTCTTGGGTCTTGGTGTCTCATTTCTTTCTTTCCAAGTTGATGATGATTGAGAATGAAAAAAGTCAATGATGGCCTTTCTCTTCTTTGGAAAACTTTTTTTTGTTTTGTCATTTTCTTTTTGTTTATTAAATTCAATAAATCTTCTTTAGGTTTTCTAAAGAGGTGTCACCTAACATTTAGTTAGGATTTGAACTCTTCTAATTTTCTTTTGAGTTTTCTCCAAAGTTTTGAGTGTGTGACTGAGTATCATATGTTTAAGTTTTCCCTTTCCTATAGGAACATGACCCCGTATTTACTTCGGGCTTGTTCAATTTATTATTAGAAGATAATATTAATCCTATTGCATATGCATTTATCAAATGTTCAAATGTTCACAAACAACAAAATCATTTTCGAGGGTTTCACAAAATAGGGTATTACATATGGACCCTACACCATTCTCCAATGCATTGGATAGGTAACCTATAAGCTTGATTTTCTAGACGAATCCAAGATTCACTCCATATTCCATGTATCTAGCCTAAAAAAAGCGGCAATGTTTAATTATAAAGTACATACCAATTTACCAAAACTAGATGAGGAAGGCTCCATTTGGCTTCAACTAGCTACAGTATTGGCTTCTAAGGAATGACAATTGTGAAGACGTACAATCAAATAAGTCTTGATTTAGTGGAAAGACAAGTTGCTAGAAGATGCCACTTCAGAACTAGCCAACATTTTACAATAATTTTTGCATCTTCAACATTGAGGGCAATTTTGCTTTTGAAGAGGGAGGGCATGTTAGGGTTCTACCGTAACTTTCCTTGCTCTAGGAGTTAGTCACACTTTGTATAAGGCCATATCTTTGAAATAAGGCCAAGTAAGTTAGGGTTCATCAATTAATGTAAAAGGGTCTCTTTATTAATTAAGACCCACTAGGAAGTTGTATTTTGACCATGTCAAGTAGTTAGGGTTTTCGATATTTGAAGCCTATTTAAAGAGCTTCGAGGCCACTAGGAAGAGTTTTGGCGAGAATTATTGTAGCGAAGCTCTGGTCAAGTGAATGGTCACTCGACCATAAGAGGCCTATGAACATTGTTTCTCTTAATATGAAATCTCATTTCCAGAATATTATCATTATATATTTGTCTCATGTTTCTAGTTTTGTTCCACATATTATGGTTTATTGCATCCTAATCATGCTATATTCTGTGTGATTTTATATTGAATATATCGCCTTATCTTGGATGAAGTAACCTCATACTTGGGCATTTTTTTTGCTTTGGGTATGCATTTGATGGGGTTCCAAGCCACTTGTTTTGGTTGTTGGTGCTCCTTCATTGTCTTCGAGGTTTTCTGCAAAGTCATCGCATTCCATCTGTCTCCTTTCCCATTGAATCTTCAAGGCTTCTTTCCTTTCCTTTGCTTAGGTCATCCTGCATAGAGTTCTATCTCTACATATATGAAAGAACCTCTTTGAAGGAGGGAGAATTGCACCCCCCTCCTACTGCTTCCATAAGATTTTCCAATAGTGGTTAGGTCACTGCAATAATTCTCAAACCTTATGTCCTGAGCTCACCAATCATGATAGTTCTATTATCCCTTAATTTCATTGAGATATTTATCTTTATAATTTAATGTTGAGATAAAAAACATTCTTCTAATACTCATAAATATGGTATAAATTACCCCTCTATTAAGTAAGTTGATTGGTCTTAATATGAATGATAACCATTTTTGGAAATTTGTAGCAAACATAATGTGGATATTCTCCAATATGCTAAAAAAAATTGACCCATTTCTTGGATATAAAAAACTTCACTATTAATAACAAAAATCATACAATTGATCGTATTTACATCATAAATAAATACCTTTATTGTACAACATAATGATAACAAAAATTTGATGTAAAGCCTAGCTGCAACATTTTCAAAATCTATAAAAACTTAAAAATAATACAAATTTGTTTTATTTATTTCATAAATAAATAAGTACTATCACTGGGACTAAATACTTTCATATAAAACCTACATGCAACTTTTTCAAAATCTATAAAAACTAAAAATCATACATATTTATCATATTTATTTCATAAATAAGTATTATCATTATACAAAATAATAATAAAAAGTTAAAATGAAGGTTACCTACAATATTTAAAATCTATAAAAAAAACCATGAAAGACACAATTATGTTACAAAAGCTTATATTATCACCTCGATTTTTTTTGCTGAACTTTGATTTTATTGTGTTTATCTCATTGTAATATTATTTTATAAAAATACTTTTAATTATTATTTGTTAAAACAAACTTTCCTATATTAAGTAAATAATTTTTTATTAACTTTATCATCATAATAGTAATAATTACTATTATTTCAATTATACCTATCAACACATATGTATACATTATATTAAGTAAACTCTCACAAGTTTAAAAATTCCAATCTATACATTCATTTCATGCCATATATCGAGTTTAAAGACACTAATTATACACTCATATTTACAAGTCTTAACATGGAACAAAGTTTCGAGAATGGATAAGTTTTCATTGAACTTAATTTTAATTTTAATTTTCTTTTAAACCAAAATTGTGAGATATAATAACTTTTCATTAATTTTTATTTTTTCCAAACCTAACTAATTTATGCAAACATTTATTGAACATGATAAATTCTTTAAAATTTAATATTTTAATTAATTTTTTTTGAAGATGTTAAAATTAAGCATAGCTTAGTTGTTAAACTAGATATTCATTATTCATTCAAATGTGAGTTGACTTGTCACCATTATTTAAGGAAAATATTGCCATCTAAAATGATTCATTAATGGTGTTGGGTCATTAACCTATTTCTTTATGTACAAGAAAGACAAAATCTTAACCAATCATAAATAATTTTAGATCTTACTCAAAGACCCAAAGAATGACTTCAACTCGTTCTAATATCCTCAATATATCCATTATCCACTATTCTCTATCATCAATTACTCATGCTAAATAAAAATCATGTCATATAAAATATACAATAAAGTTTATTTCCATATATAAAATTAACATATTATAAAGTTTAAAAATTCCAATCTATACATTCATTCCATACCATATATCGAGTTTAAAGACAATAATTATACATTCCTATTTACAAGTCTTAACATGGAACAAAGTTTCGAGAATGGATAAGTTTTCATTAAACTTTGAATTTTTATTTTCTTATAAACCAAAATTGTGAGATACAATAAATTTTCATTAATTTTTATTTTTTCCAAACCTAACTAGTTTATGCAAACATTTATTGAGCATGATAAATCATTTAAAATTTAATATTTTAATTAATTTTTTTTTTGAAGATGTTAAAATCAATCATAGCTTAGTTGTTAAACTAGATATTCATTATTCACTCTATTAGCAAATGTGAGTTGACTTATCACCATTATTTAAAGAAAATATTGCCATCTAAAATGATTCATTAATGGTGTTGGGTCATTAACCTATTTCCTTATGTACAAGGAAGACAAGATCTTAACCAATCATAAATAATTTTAGATCTTACTCAAAGGCCCAAAAAGTGATTTCAACTCGTTATAATATCCTCAATATATCCATTATCCACTATTCTCTATCATCAATTACCATGCTAAATAAAAATCATGTGATATAAAATATACAATAAAATTTATTTCCATATATAAAATTAAGCTATTATACTTGATTAAAATTTTACCTCAGAAAAAAAAATTCTAACTATTATTCATAAACATGTTAATGTGAATACAACTTATCTATCCTTAATTGTTACGCTCCTTATAAAGAGAGACAGAGTTTTTGGGAGAGCTTACAACTCTCTAGTATTCTGAGAATTGAAAATTTGATTATTGCTTGTGACCTTAATTTTACGAGGT
This sequence comes from Larix kaempferi, assembly GCA_027924585.1. NCBI lineage: Eukaryota > Viridiplantae > Streptophyta > Pinopsida > Pinales > Pinaceae > Larix > Larix kaempferi. The sequence goes on along the minus strand of BSBM01000063.1, from coordinate 5,099,656 downwards.
CGGCTTCTGAAGTGTGGGGACCATCTGCTAGACTGGATTCTTTGGCCGAGTTTTTTTACTGATTTTCTCACTGAAAATAACTTAATGGATGTGGTTCCAGTAAAGTTTATGCGAACTTGGACGAATGGTAGATGTTCCAGTGAAGGGGTTCATAAGAGGTTGGATCGGTTTTTGGTTAAAACTTCCTTTCTTGGTTATTTCCAGAAGTATCGTTCTTGGGTACATGATGTTAAATTATCGGATCATTGGCCTATTGTGCTTCAACTAGATGAGTATGGTCAGAAGGTTCATCATCCGTTCAAGTTCAATAGATCATGGTTAATGGATAAGGATTTTTGTGACATGGTATGGGAATTATGGGTTAATGTTGATATTGAATTTAGCAATCCAGTTGACTTCCTCTGTCTTAAATTGAGAAAACTTAAAGAAGTCACGACTGGGTGGATTAAGCAGAGAAAGAGTGTTGATATTGTAGAGCTGAAGTTTCTGGAGACCTCTATCCATCGCCATCATTCTGATAATTTCTTTGGCACTCTTAATAGTGAGGGTTTTGAAGCTTTGAAGAAATTTGAGCGCAAGAGGGAGGAGTTGCTTCATCAGGAGGAGATGGAATGGAGATTGAAAAGTAGAGCTGTGTGGATTTCTCATGGAGATAAGAATTCTAAATTTTTTCACTCATGTGCCTCTGCTAGAAGGAATCTAAATTCCATTTGGGAAATTTAGGGAGAAAATGGCACTATAGTCTCTAGATTAGACTCTTTAAAATCTAAGGCTGTAAATTTTTTTGGTAACATGTATAAAGAGATTGGTGACTGTGATTTACTTGACCAGATAAGGTTATCTAGACTCTATCCTCGTTTATTTGGTGATCAAGAAGCTAGAGAGCTGGGTAATGAAGTTACACTTGATGAGATTGAACACACTCTAAAGGGTTTTGCCAAGGAAAAGAGTCATGGCTTAGATAATTGGCCGGTGGAGGTGTATCTTCATTTCTTTGATATCACGAGTAAGGATTTATTGGAAATGATTGAGTTTACCAGACTAAATGGTTTTATTTCTAGAGCCCTCAATTCCACTTTTATTACTTTAATCTCGAAAAGCAATATGCCTGCTTCGTTTGGAGATTTTCGGCCTATTACTTTGTGTAATCTAGTTTATAAAATCATTTCAAAAATTATTGCACAATGTCTAAAGTCTGCTCTATCTTCACACATTACTGTTGAATAGTTTGGCTTTCTACAGAATAGGCAAATCCATGATGCCATTGAGGTTACTCAGGAACTCCTGCATTCCATTAAGTTCAGAAAGTTGAAGGCACTGATATTAAAATTGGATCTTGAAAAGGCATATGATCGAGTAAATTGGTCTTTTCTTCGACTGGTTTTGATCCAAATTTGCATCCCTCCTTTAGTATTAAATTGGATAATGGCATGTATCTCTTCTATGAATATTGCGGGTACTGGTAAATGGAGCTCCTTCATCATTTTTTCAGTGTTCAAGAGGGATTCGGTAGGTATTCCCTTTGTCTCCATTACTTTTTTTATTGGTTATTGATGGATTGAGCAGGTTGGTGATTGAATCAAAGGGAATGGGTATGATCAAAGGTATCAAGCTGGATCGCAATTGTTATCTAACTCACCTTCTATTTGTGGATGATGTTCTGTTAGCTGGGATTGATTCTGTTACTGAATGGCGTATTTATAACAATATCATGAAGTTTTTCTGCAAGGTCTCAGGTATGAAGATTAGTTTATCAAAGTCCAGCTTTTATCATTTTAATGTGGACAACTCTCGGTTAAAAGAGATTGAAGTGATTATGCCGTATAAGTGTTGTAATATTGACGAGGGGTTCAAATATTTGAGTTTTCTTAAAACCTAATAACTATCTGATTAATGACTGGAGATGGTTAATTCTAAGGATGGAGAAGTGCATAGATCACTGGTCTTATCGGCTTCTGTCTATTGGGGGTCGGCTTACTTTAGTAAAAGTTGTTTTATCTACCATTCCAGTATACTGGTTCTCACTTCTGGAAGTTCTGGCTTTTATTTTGAATTCTATTAGAAAGTTTTTTTTTAATTTCCTGTGGTCTGGAAGGAATGAGCGGTCGAAGTTAGTAATGGTGAGATGGGAAACATTATCGAGGCCTGAAAAATTTGGAGGATGGGGCTTAAAGGATCTGAAAAATTTTCAGTATGTCATTGCGCCGTAAATGTTTATGGCGTGGTTTATTTGGGGACACTCTAAGGTCAAAAGTTTTACAGGTGAAATATATCAAGACTGATGTTATCAGCTGGATGAGAAATGGTATGAAGTATAGAGGCCAAATGTCTCCAATCTGGAGAGGAATTTTAAAAGTTTATGACTGGATCGCTTCTGATGTTTGTTGGCAGGTTGGATTTGGTTCAAATGTTTTGATTGGGGTGGATCCTATCCTTGGGTTAGATGAAGCTTATACACTGTCTGATAGATTGATTTTTTTTCCAAATAGTTCCGGGTTTAATACTTTGGACACGATACAAAAAAGAAACAACTTTGGAGTGGAAAGCATATGGTTATCGGCTGTGGATCTCGGTCTTACAAGTAGTCTGGCATATGAATGGAATTTTTATATCAAATATTTAAACTCTGCGGGGGTTTCCTTATCTGCTGACAGTGATAAAATTGTGTGGAAGGGGAATACAAAGGATGGAACTGTATCGGCTAGGGCAGCATATGATAGATTGATTCAAGACAGGTGTATACTCCCACAACACTGGTGGTACAAAATAATTTGGAAATGGCCATTTCCTTTAAAAATCAAATGCTTCTTATGGCATGTCTTAGATGGAAGTCTTGGGACTTGAAACAATATGATCATAAGGGGTTGGATAGGTCCGAATTGGTGTTGTTTATGTAAACAAGATTCTGAGTCTATCGTCCATCTCTTTGTGGAGTGCAACTTTATGCAAACAGTTTGGAAACTCTATTGCTCTGATTTAAAACTTAATTTGCTTTGGAAAGGTGGTGACTTTGGTCATTGTCTGCTTAACTTGGTTCGGGAGGGGAACACTCCACTTTTTTTGCCTATTTTTGTTTCTTGGATAATTTGTTTTTTTTGGAATCATGCATTATTCCAAGGTCAAATTCCTGTGGCTGATGTCTGCGCACTGATTGTTCTTAAAATGCTTTAGTTATACTAGATGGAAGAAGATCCAAGAAGAGAGGCAAGAATCAATCATTTTTCTTTAATTGTTACACAACCAGTCTTGTTTTTCGATGGAGCTGCATAGAATGGTCTGTGTGCTGCATGCAGGGTAATCTATTTAAATGTTGTTCATTATTTTACCTTGCGTCTAAATGGTGGTCGGGGGACAAATATGAAAGCTGAATTATTGGCTCTATGGTGTGTTGTGAAAGTGGCAAATATATTTGGATTAGTTAATCTAAATGTATTTGGGGATTCGCGTGTGACCATAAAATGGGCTACAAATGAATTATGTCTTAATGTTACGACACTTCGGCATTGGTGTATACGTACCAGATTCGAGATCTCCAGGCATGCTTTCATATCTTTTGAACACATATATCGAGAGCATAATTCCTTTGCGGATAAACTATCCAAGCAGGATTTTGAGGGATCTGAAGGGTTCTTATGTTGGGAGGAATGGTTGGAGTCTTGCGTGCAATACAAAGGAGTTGTATATTTTTTTTGATTTGGTCTCTAAATCTTGGATCATTTTTTGAGATCCAGTCACATGTTGAGATCTAGGATATGGGGTTTCAAAGTGTTTCTTTTTTGTATCGGTAATTATGTTATCCTAGTCTTTTTGTGGATTATAGAACCTTAGAGTTTTATGGATAATCTTTGTACTATTTGATTCGATTATTGAATAACAATAATATGTTTTTTTTTTTTCTCTGCTGAAAAAAACTACAACTTAAAAAAAATTATTAATAATATTTATAATAATTATTAAAATATCACATAAGCGTGATCATAAAGTTAATGAAAACATAAAAAGTATGCCCAATTGAAAGTGATATGAATTGATAAAAAACCTAACCCATTTAAGAAATCTTCGATAAAGTAATATCATTAAATATAAGTCAAATCAATGAAAGAGAAACAAAGTAAAGGTTGTGTCATTCATTTTCACATTTGATAAAATGAAGTTGGAATGATGTGGAAAAATATAAAGAAACCATGATACATCCATTCTTATCCACATTATTAAAGTATTTATATGTTTATTCTTCCACATGGTTGGCAAGATATTAAGATATAACTATACATCCATTGTTATCCACATTGAACGAAATTTCTAGTCAAATATATTTATTATAATAAATATTAGTAAGATTTATGAATATTGTACATAAACAACCTTTGTATTAAAGTTGAAGAAGGTCCACAAACCTGCAGAAAGTGATATTAATTGATACCATTCATATTTTAACCAGAAAATCTTAAGGATGGATGATGATATCATTGGCTATAAATCAAATCAAATCAAATCAGTGAAAGAGAAAATACATGAGCATTAATAAAATAAAGCGAAGGCTGTGTAATTGATGGATGTTGATTAGCATAATTTATAAAAATAATAAGCTGGAATGATTTTTTAGACAAGGAAAAATTTATTACTCTAGCTTTTGTTGATATAATTTTAGGAATTTGTTGAGTAACACTATTACTTTGTGGAAACAAAACTTTTGTCATATTATTTTCTTTAGGTATGTTACAAAGAATTTTAATTCTGTCATGTGATATACTAAGTTGAAATGATTTTAATTTAATTGAGAAATTATTGTAATTTCTTTAGTTATCATCATTTAGTTTATATAAAGAAAAATTAATAGGTTTTATAGGAATGATTAATAATTTATGAAGTTTAATTACTTTGTTGCTTAAACAATGTAACTGTTAGACAAGATCCGAATGTCACTAAGGATTTGAAAACCATCCATTCTAAAAGAGGTTGAGTCAATTTTAGATAAGGAAAGTATATCAAGTTGAGTCAATTTTAGATAAGGAAAGTATATCATTAGTAAAAATATTTTTAGTCACATAATATAAAGACCTTTCCAACTACATAAAGAGCATTACTTAGTTATAAAAGGTCTTACAACATTAAAAAAGGCTTCTATAATTCAAAAACACTGCATCCTTTTAAAAATTAAGGAAAATGGAAGACTCGAGTTGTGCATAACACTACTCGTTGATACATATCATAGCATCATAATGATAGCGTTTTTCTCTAACTTGAAGGATCTCCTTCAAATGTTCATATTTATACAAATGATTTACATATTTTTTACCATTTTATTTATATGTTCTTTATATGTTCTTTCATGACAACATCAAATTCAATATTTGAGCAAAGGTGTTTTTTACTGTTTCTTCATTTTTCGTAGACACAATTGAGCTACTTTCAACTAAATTCTTTCTTGGTTGACCAAGCTTCCTTTTTGAAACCCCTTCAGTAGGTAGAGCACTTTCAAATGCATAAGTTACAATCATGGGTCCTTACATAATAGGAATGACATTATGATGAGTAAAAGAATTTGTCTACTCCCCTGTCTTGCATCATCACCAGAAGCAGTGAGATACACCAAGTGGTAGGGGAAATTAAACATATAAAGAAGGTGTTGGATCTCAATATTTATAAAAGTATGCACTTGATGTCTAATGATGGTGAAGATCAAATAAGGACATCTATAAGTGATAGTAGCTAGATTTTAATCAATTATTTACCTCTTGGGAAATTCAAATTACTATCATGCATCAATGATGAGCCTAGAATTGAATTGAAGTAATTATGGTTTGAAATTTGATTAGACCAAATGATGGAGTGATCTACACTGTTTTTTCTTATGTTGAATGTGACGGGATTTAAAAAAAAAAGACACAATGAATCCATATTCCAATGGAAAAGCATTGGGTCAACAATTCTGGACACCTCAAAGGGAGATCCCTCCATATGTTTTCACTAAATCAAATTTTGTGTATCTTAAGGATAATCCAGAAGGCTTAGCAATTGAAAAATAAATTTGCGTTAAGTACATTATTTATCATGTTGAAGGGTTTAATATAAAATACATTTGATGTTATGCATAAGCCCTAATGACATCAACATAACTCAACGGTCCAATCAAATGTCAATGTTTGAATATAGCATCAAGAAGATTGGACAGTGAGTGAGAAGAAACAATCAATGATGATGATTGATAGGAGAGGGGAAGTACTTCACATTTTATCGACATAATAAATCTTCATTTCCATAAGCCACTATGCATGTGGCTGGATCTTAGAAAGTGTGGAAGGAGAAGAGACATTTTAAAAAACACTAATGAGGCCTGCTATTGTGAAAAAGATTGCACAAGGGTGAATCCTTCCCACTTGGTAAGGGAAAATCCTAGTAGGTTGCAACAAGGATTCAATATTAGGTTCCCCTATTGTGTGAGTGAGTGTTCCAAGTGATCCTACAAGTGGTTGTTAGTAAAAATAAAAATAAAAATAAAAACAAAGAAAATGAAAATGAAACAAAACAAAGAACAAAGAGGTAGGAATGCAAATTCCAACAACCAATAGATGCCAAACCACTTTTATATTTCCTGATGGTCAATCATATACAACACCTATGGGATGTGAACTCCAATGGAGGAAAAAAATCCCTCTCAGGGAGGTCTATCTAGTCCACACTTGATGTTAAGTAGCTTGAAGAACAAATGAGAAGAACACTTGCCCCTTGAAGGAAGGTGGAAAGGGAGCTTGGTGAATGCTAGACAAGAGGGAAGAGGTGAGATTTATGGGAGCTCAAGCACAATTCCAGCAACATAACCTTTCTCTTAGTTTCTCTCCTCATAAGAATGCTCATGGATTCCTTTTATAACCCAAGAAGTGTCCAAGAAATAACTAGTTCCTGTATAAATTCTAAATAGGTTCAAGACCATACAAGAATTTAACAAGCTAGGATCTAGAAACAAAGTAGTCATCACCAAGAATTTACACAAATATTTACAAAATTAAGAACAAATATTGATGAAGAAACATAAGAGTGAGAACTCAATTGATGTAAACTTCATCTCTATATTATTCAACAACATGAATACAATATATAATACATCCCATAGAGAAAAATCGAGAGGTTTGGAGGCAACTCGAGTAGCTCACATGTGGCAAGCATAGAATAGACCAAATATCCATCTATGGTAATTATCCAACTCCAACTCATACTAGATGGTCACGAATTGGCTAAGTGGGCCTATGTAGTCCATGAGTGACCAAAAATCAACTAGTGGGTGGATTTTCAAGAGAAAAGGAAGGAATATGTTGAGGCAAAAAGTAACAAACTTGCCCAAGTCATCCTAACACTCCTTGTTCAACCCAATCAAGGTGAAAAGAAGAACAAAGCTACCTTAACTCACAAAATTTGGATTAAAGAAGGATAAAGCATGAATGGTGCCTTATCTCATAAAAGCACAACAAAAGTTGGAACTAAAGTAGAAATAGGGTGCTATAGTGGATATGGTGGAAAAATAATGCACTAGGTATCCAACTAACATAGTTCTAAACACCTTGGAAACAAAATAATTGCATATACTAAGTGTTGGAATCAATTTAATACTGAGACGGGGTGAATCCCTATTAGCGCAATTATCCGTAGTTTTTACCTTCTTTAACATATTAGTCTTAACTTAATCTTGATGATTAATTATGCATCCAATATAAACAAAATAATTCATCCATATATGCACCAAGACAAAGAACACATAACAAATGAATTTTGACATGGAAACCCAATCGAGAGAAAACCACAAAATGCTTCTTTTATAATGGAAAAATAATGCATTCAAGGAAGCACTAACTTCCTGTATTTACCAGCACCAATAAGAAGGAGGCATCTACCCCTTACTTTTATAGGCTATGACCTGAAGGAAGCACCAACTCCCTGTGTTTCTCCAGCACCAATTAGAAGGAGGATACAACCCCCTTTCTCCTTGCCCCGTCCTACCACCTAGATATCCAAGTATGTTTATGGCTAACTAAACTTCCAACTCACGCACACTTCTGATCTGTTGATAATATTTTTGTTGTGCTCTATCTTCGTATGCAGTCGATTCACTATCATTGTGCTTCATACATCACTTTACTTCTCATTCATACTTCTATTGATGTCTTACTTCATATACTGTGTGCTTGTTGATTTTGTGGTCTGCAATACTGATCATTCTGATGTTCTCCTATTGCACAACTACACTGACCAATTGATAATGTGCTTTTAATTGATAGTTTTTTCTCTGAGATACTACGCCAGTAATAGATGGAGTTGCGCACTTACTGATGGGTCGATTCTGTATAAGTGCCATAGTATTTTAGACAATCTGCGACATGTTGTGCATCAAATGATTCATCTTTTGGTTTAACGCACTTGTCTAAGATCATCCTCATTATGACGTGTTTGATGGATCCTGCTGCTACTCTGTCATTGCACATCAAATGGACTTCTCAACTTCCCACACCTCACTTTAGTCTTCGTGCATCAGCCACACATCTGCGCATCACCTGATATACTTCAGCTTTGTTTCTGCGCTTCTATCCTACAACATTTGTGATTATTTGCGTGCTATCTACAATCCTGTCATTCAATATTCACGCAGTTTCACATGCTTATGTGTTTCTGCCTTTTTTTTGCACAAGCGTCACATATCTACAACATCATTCTATGCACCATCAGTTGTATCATTCCTCTGTTTATGGGCACTCGGATCCTCGCTACATCATGTTGTTCTGTCCTTGAGCCCCTGATGCCCCGAATATAACAAACACTTGAAGCTCTTCTATCTCACCATCGAGCTTACTTCAAATATCCAACTTGCATCTCTATTTATACATGTCCTACACGGATTGTATGTCCATAAGTTGGTTGTAGATTCTCTTCTTCCACACTTCACGGATTGTGCTTTTCCCACATGTCATCATATGTGCTGTTGATGTGTCATCCTTTGTGGGTCTTGTGCATTCACGGTCCATGAATTAGTGGGAATTACACCTTAGTGGTGTAATTCTTGTGATCTTGATGTACCATTGCTTTGAGGTATGTGCGCATCCTTTCTCTTCAACTTGATGAATCTTTGGCATTTGTTGAACCATTCCTTGTGGTTAATGCACGCTTGATGTACGAATGATTTGTAGAATCTACGCATAAATGGTGGGACTTTGACCCTTGCAGTATCATCCTCTTGTGGTATTTTCACATAGATAGACTTCAACTGTTGCATCCTTCTTGGAACTTGTGCTCCTTTTACCAACTGAGAGCATATTCTGATTTAGAAAGACTTGCACACTTTCAAGACTATCTGACCATAGGCTATTTCTTACAGCTTGCACACTCCCAATCCTTGATGAAGCAATGCTTGCACATTCTAGAGTCTTCTTTCAACATGCTTGCACACTTGTATATTTTCTTAACCAACTCCTTGGCTTGCTTGTGCACATGTACCTTTGTCCTACCAATTATTTGTCTTCTACCTTGAGTGAGTATGACTTGGTGGACTTGACTTCTACGCTGGTACCTCATGTAATATGATACATTGCTTATGTGCTTCTTTGAACTGGATCTGTATGATGTATCCTTAGACACACACCTTCAGATTGGATGCAACATATATACCTTTTCAGACTGGAATCCATATCTGTCTGTTAGGAACCCGTGTCGACCCTTCTCTTTACTATGTTAGTATATTGTTGTTGGACGCATATGCTTTGTAAGTCGTCCCGTAGTATTTGTTGATCCATAGTTTATATTAGTCCATAGTATTGACCCATAGTATTAGACGCATATGCTATGTAATTCATCCCGTAGTATTATATGTCCCATGGTTTTGACCCATAGTATTGGGCATAGACTTAGTATATAAGTGTGTGTTGAGGTCATTGAAGGCACCGTGAAGTTAATTGTATTGAGCTTGCTCAAAGGAGGTTGCCCCCTCGAAGTGGCCCGTGATCAATATAAAAGTGATTCTGAGTTCTATTATTTCTGATATCTCGTGTATTTGCATTAATTAATTATTGCAGGTTCATCACATCTAGTATCAGAGCACTTTCTTGGGCTCGCAGGGTGAAATTTCTGCCAAATTTTTTTTTCGCATCTGTTGTAGGTTCAGACTTGGGAATAATCCCTATCCATTTAACTGTGGAAAGTACTTGGGCATAATCCCTAAAACTCATTATGAGGAGTACCACAAGAACCCCAAAGTAGTTGGCCCATTGAGAGGACCTGCCAGCGAAAAGGGCAACGACCCCTACCTGATTGGCTAGTTCCCACCCGTGAGGTAAACCAAGAGCTGTCGTTTGTAGCAAAGCGGTTATCAATTTTAATAGAGCCATGGAGTGAGGGGTACTGCCCCAATATGCAAGCCGTTAGACAACATTGGTGGCCGAGTGAAACCCTTGAACTGTTAGGAAGCCGCACATACCTGGGGTCCATATCTATTTTCAGCTAAACTGTTGTCGATCACTGCTGCGCTGTTTCAGATCCATCCATTCAGATCCATTTTGAAAGCCATTCCAGATCAAACCATTTTCAATCCATTCGGTGTTGTTTCAGATCCCTCTATTTTCGCTCACTTCCGGGCCGTTGCAGATCTATCTGTTTCAGATCCCTTTCGAGCTGTACCCTCTCGAAAAAAAAAAAACCAGTTTTTTCTCCATATCCCCTTTGTTTTCACTCTATTTCCCTTGAAATGTCCTGGGAACCCCTGTAATCCCATTCTGCATATTTCATTCCTGAGGACCCTATCCCCAATTCCACTTCCTAAAGCTCGAAATCCCACATTTGTCTATTTTTAGGGTTTTCCATAACTTCCTTAGATTTCATCCAATCACCTTCAAATTTTTCCACAGAGTTCCTTTTCTAATTCTGCTTCTTTATCCCTCTCTGCCAAATTTTCTCATTCTTTCACCCTGCTTCTGAAATCCCCCTTTTCTGCTTTCCTGTCCTTTCGACAATGTCAAAAATCTAGTCAAACCCCAATTACCCATTAGATTTTTTCCCCAATCCAAATTTCCCTTTACTAAATCAACTTCTCTTTGTGTTTTTCTACCCATTCCAAAAAAAAAAACAAAAAAAACCCTGGTTATGGTTGTCACCCATGCAGGAGCACACACCATGGAGGAAGCATTTGCAGCCATCCAAACCAAACTCCAAGATCTAGATGAAAAATTTATCAGCCTCCATCTTTAGCATTCAACCATGAACAATAACCGACAGCCAGAATCTTTTGCAGCCACTGGGTTCTCTTCTTCCAGCAATTTTCATGGGCCAAAGCTTGATTTTCCTCGCTTCAATGGTACTGATCCGACTGGATGGATATACCAAGCAAAACAATATTTCAATCTGCATAATACCTTTGATTTCGAGAAAGTTCCACTTGCATCCTTTCATTTGGAACAGGAATCCCTTCAATGGTACTGTTGGTACATCAAAGCTCATCCTGAGCCAAACTGGACTGATTTTTGCCAACTCCTTTTGCCATGATTTGGTCCTAGTGCTTTCGATGACTTCACAGGAGCACTCACTAAACTTGGGCACAGTGAGAGAGTATCAAACAGAATTTGAGAAATTGGCCAATCACACAGAAGGATTGTCTGATGAATTCTACAGGAGTTGTTTTATCAGTGGTCTCAAGGATGAAATCCGCTTAGAGGTCAAAATGTTCTGTCCCAACACAATGATGGAAGTCCTAGGGTTAGCTAGGTTGGTAGAGGACAAGATCGCAGCTCAACAATGCTCCAAACCCACCTTTGTTCCCTTCAAAAATATGGGTTCCCAACGACCTCCCATCACGCTTGCTCCTCAACCAACTCCTATCAAGCATTTGTCTGAAACAGAGATGCAGGCACACCGAGAAAAAAGGATTTGTTATAATTGTGATGAGAAATTCACTCGGGGACATAGATGTGTTCAACAAAAGCTCTATCTCTTGGATGTGGATTCTTCGCCTGCCTCAGAACTTGGTGAAGAAGCTACAGATACAGTAGATGATCAGGTCGACATTCAACACCCGCTTGTTGACACCCCATCTCAGGACGACCCACCCGAGATCTCTCTCGATGCTGTAACCGACGTCACCACCCCACAAACAATACGAGTCAGGGGATACTTCAAGAAGCTCCATCTTACCATACTCATTGATTCTGGTAGCACTCATAACTTCATTGACCCTCGGATTGCCAAATAGGATGATTGTTTTGTCCATCCTTGCTCCAAGTTTGAAGTCATGGTTGCCAATGGGGGCACCTTACCTTGCAAGGGGAAGTGTCACAATGTGCGTATCTCTATGGAAGATTATAACCTGCACTCTGACATGTTTTCCTTGTCCTTAGGTGGATGTGATGTGGTTTTGGGTGTTCAATGGTTACGCACACTTGGCCCCATCTTATGGGATTTTGTAGAACTTTGGATCCAGTTTTCAGTCAATGGGGCACAACAAAAATTAATGGGCTTACAACCAGGGTCTCTCCGCATCATCAGTTCACATCGCCTGGAAAAAATCCTTAAGAAGAATTCACATGGTGTCATCGCTCAACTCCATTCCATTCAGATGCACCCATCAATGGTCTCCACTACTTCCTTGGATAGATATGCAGGTGTCTTTGCTGAACTAATGAGCTTGCTGCCTTCAAGAGACCTTTCCGGTAAGAATTTAGTCACATCTAACTCTCAGTAGGAACTGATGGCTATTTTTCATGTAGTACAGAAGTGGAAGCCATACCTATTAGGGAATTATTTATGCATCAAAACTGATCTCCAGAGTCTGAAAAATTTTCTGGAACAATGGGTCTCCTACCCAACACACCTGAAATGGGTTATCCCTATGCAATCACTTACAAGAAGGGTAAGGACAATATGGTGGCATATGCTCCTTCTCGCACAATTGATGACCCAGTTTCTCTTACAGCTCTTTCTCTGCTTGTTCCAAATTGGTTGCAATATGTTCAACAGGGCTATCTGTTCTATGAACTCCATGCTTCTTCATCAGCAGGGCACTCTGGGTTCTTCAAAATGTATGACTGGGAACAATGTAACGTCTTTTGGCAGGGACTGAAAATGACAATTCAATAGATGGTGGCTGACTGTGATACTTTCCAGGTCAACAAGGGTGAAACGACACTCCTTTCAGGATTGCTCAAACCCTTTCCCATCCCTACATAACTTTGGCCAACTATTTCTATGGATTTCCTAGCAGCACTCTAATGGTACAATACCACATCTCAAAGGACACCATATGAAGCAATCTATGGATAGACACCACCAGTTCTTCTTTCATACACCCTTAGCAGCTCCCCAGTTCAGGAAATTGACTTGGTTCTTCGCAACCGCGATCAGATTCTTCTCATTCTGCAGGACAATCTTCACATGGCCAGAATTCGCTTGAAACAACTAGCCAATCAACACCGTTTTGAGCACATTTTCCACGTTGATGATAGGGTTCTTCTTCGTCTATATCCTTCCAAGCAATCCTCCCTGACACTCCAAAGGTATCAGTGGCCTGAAATGCAACCCGAGGATGCTACCTGGGAACCACTCCTTCAGATTCTATAGCAATTTCTCCAACCAAAGCTTTGAGGACAAATCTTTTTCTAAGGGAGAGGGGATGTTAGGAACCCGTGTCAACCCTTCTCTTTACTATGTTAGTATATTGTTGTTGGACGCATATGCTTTATAAGTCATCCCATAGTATTTGTTGATCCATAGTTTATATTAGCCCATAGTATTGACCCATAGTATTGGACGCATATGCTTTGTAAGTCGTCCCGCAGTATTATATGTCCCATGGTTTTGACCCATAGTATTGGGAATAGACTTAGTATATAAGTGTGTGTTGAAGTCATTGAAGGCACCATGAAGTTAATTGTATTGAGCTTGCTCAAAGGAGGTTGCCCCCTCGAAGTGGCCCGTGATCAATATAAAAGTGATTATGAGTTCTATTATTTCTGATATCCCGTGTATTTGCATTAATTAATTATTGCAGGTTCATCACACTGTCACCTTCACCATCTTGCACATATACTTCTTCAAAGTGGATTCCATATACTTCCTTGAGATGGCATGGGAATGTTGTATCCACTTTGGCATCAGGTGACATCAATGACTCAAGATGAATCAGTTGACATCCTCTTTTACATTAGTTGACATCAATGAAAATCAACGTTCAACAATCTCCCTCTTTGGAATTGATGTCAACACCTTATGAACCCGTGTATGATCTTCTCTGAATGGTATGCTTCATGTGTACTTTGTCGCAGTGCTCCCCCTGAGTTCTTTGGGATTCTGCTGTCATTACTTCTTATGCTACTTCTGTGCAGATCATGCTGCTTTTTATTACTTATGCGCAGATCATATGTACAACTATCTTCATTCCATTTCTTCAAGTGATATGTTTCATGCTCTTTATTGTCTACCACATCTTCATGCTATCTCCTCAACTGTATGCTTCACGCTCTTTCACATCTGCTGCATCTTTGTGCTGTTATCTTTATTTTGTATCTTCAATGTTTTGATTCACACTCTTTCACATCTGTTGCATCTTTGTGTTATTTCTTTAATTATCTTCATTCTGGTTCTTCTTTTCTGATGTTCATCCAGCATCATGCATCCCATCTATTTCTGTCAGCTTCATGCATCTCTCCCCCTTTGAAATCAATGGAAAAGAGGTTCCACTACTTGCGCAATGTATGTTCTCTTGTTTGGTTTGCATTGGCCTCTACCTCAGCTGTTTTCAGGGATCACTCCCCATGTCTTCATGCTTCATTTATTTGTTGCAATTTTGCACTGATATTCTTTCATAATTATCTTTTATTTATGTCTTGATATGCATATTGTATTGTTCCTTTATCTTGATATCATGTTCCTGTCACAACACTTCATCATTCTTTACGCAATGATCCATACATACATTCTTTCATTCCGACTGCGCAAATTATGCAAATTTTGGCTTGGTTCTACCTTATCATTTCACTTGCTTCCTTTTTGCACCTGAATTCTTTACATGTCGTATTTACTGAGCTATCACATTTCCTTGTCACGACAACCAACGATATTGCATGTTTTTCATTCACCAACCAACTTGCCATAAAAGAGGATAAGACACTCAATTCGTGTGGCAACAAGGTCATGTTGCTTCTGTACTCGAACCTTTTGGGGAAACGTCATCCATCGCATGATGTAATGAATTGACTTTCCATTTTTTTGTAATGTTTCCAAAATTCATTAACTCCAACATTTAGTTTTGGTGACTCCACTACCTTTTTCATCTTGCGCAATATTGAATGCATATCTCATCAAATTAATTTCATGCACGAGAACATATTCCATTCAACTCTATAAGATTTTCATGAACAATTCCTGGTTCATCACCTTTTGCACTCTTGCATTTCCATGTTGCATCCTCTTTTGGTTCTTCTTCTTCTTTCCAATAACCTCCTTCTATCATAGAAAGAACAATTCCCTTGAGAATGTGCGCCTTGATGTTCAGACTCAGCAATATGAGTTGACACGCCTAAGAGTCAATATGGGTGCATGGTAGTGTCGGATCGAGAACACTGAGTATCAATACCAATATGCTCAGTCACAGATGTACCTCAGACATTATGAGAAAATGACCGGCTTGAGTCGCAAGGTAGAAAATCCAGAGTGCCAACAACAACTGATCTTAGCTGAATTGTCCCTGCTTCGGCCTCAACAAGTTGATCCACTATCGTCTGCAATTATGCAGCTTCTTCCCATTCCTCCTTATTCAAACTATACATCACTGGTGCCAATGTATTTGGAGTTTCGTCTTGCAAACCAGATAAACACTAATCTTGACCTCGAACTGTGATTATAGAATTCCTTAGCATGCTTCAGTTTTCCCATCCTTACTCATCTTCTTGTATATGCCATTTTTGGCCTCAACATGGAGTCCTGACTCATGCAATTTTGTAATCATGCCTGATTTTGAATATAATGGAAAGAACTATTTTGCACAGACTCATGTCTTTCAGTAGTATTTGTTTCTTCATGCAATTTTTTTTTCTTTTTGAGTCTACATTATTGCTTAAATCAAATAATTACTCTGCTCTATATTGTGTCATATGTTGTACAACTCATACACAAGTTAATGTATGCATGCATTTGGATTTTCCTTTTTCTGCGACATTTATGGCTTAACACATGACCTTATACAACCATAATGAATACTATGACAAACACCTTCTGACCACATACACACTCTAACCACACACTAAACCAACATCCCCTTGAATTCCTTTAGATACATCGTGTTCAACTCAAGGCTCTCACGTAGTTCTTATGGAACTAGTAAGAGAGGCAACAATTGATTACTGCATTAGATGCACCTGGTTTGTTTGCATATTCATCACACTTCTAAGGATATTTTCTTACCCAAGTCTTGTTGTGCGCACTTTTGTTTTGATTATGCACCGGATATTTTTCACTACAGTTCTTTTGAATGCAATTACCTTTGTGCAATAATTATTCATCTGGATAATTCACTACTCTTCGACAGTACATGGCCTTATGCCCAAAACCGTCAAATGCAAAGCATCTCATAGTTTGACAGTATTTTGCAATATGACCAAAATGATTACATCTAGCGCACTTTGCCATATTGATCCTTCTTTGGTTAGGAAATTGAAAAGAGTTATAGTTGAAGGAATCATCATACCTGCAGGACTTAACATGATTAGGGAAATATTTCCCATTGCAAACCTTCTTTGGTACCTTTACATAACCAATACTTATTTTATCTTTTGGTGGTCTTTGATATTTCAGAATTCTATTGAGCATTGGCGTGTTGTCCTTGAACTTGTTCTGAATTTCATCCTCAGACTCTGTCTTGTCACTTCATGCTTGTGCACAAATAGGATTGCTGCTTGCAATACATACTTGTTTCTTTCCCTTTATCTAAGTGAGTTTGTATTCTAGTCGAGATATCTCTTTGCCTCTTTCTTCATGTTGACTCGTCAACATTCTGATGTTTTGCACCAATTCTTCCATAGAAGCTTTCAATGCCAAATTTTCTTCCTAAGTATTTTGACCTTGTCTTGTGCACAACTTAGTTGTATCTCATAGCTGGTTACCTTTTCATGAACTTCTATGACAACAAATTTCTGAAATGGTTTATCCTATGCTTCATACTTCGACAACTGTTCTTGTAATAGTTTGTTCTTCTTTCTTGTCTTCTTCAATTCATCCAGGTCACTAATCAGTTATCATTCCTAGTCAATATCTTCATTATTGTATTATTCTTCAAATTGAATATATCGATCTTGACCTCTTCAATAAGCTTTGAAGGTGTAATTGGCTTTGGAGATGTTTTGAATGATCCACTAAAGAAGTATTTTTCTAGTGACCCTGGCTTGCTTTGTGCAACTGGAGTATTCTTCGCACTACTCTTTTTCTTTTCATCTATGATTTCTTCCACCACATGAGCCATGGAAAGTAATTCTTTTGGTTCTCCATCGCATTCACTTCCTTCATATGCATTGCTTCCTTCCTCAGTATACAAACTATTTCTTTGTTTTAGAATCCTCCTTTTGTTTTCAAGTCTGTGTTGTGAGCGCCCATTCTTCCGATCATACGGACTATATTCCTCATCACTATCGTTGTCTCGATTTTCCTTGTAAGGACACTTTGAGGAATAATGACCTAATCCTCTACATTTGAACCATTTGAAGGGTAACTTGTTTTTGTACTTACCTCGTCCTCTTTTCAGCTTCTTGAAAAAAGTGATTCCTCATCAATATCAGACTCATCACAACATTCTTTATCATGATCATGCTTATCCTTCCGAGTGGATTTAAAAGAAGCTTCCTCCTCGAGGGGAGGCTCCTTCTCTGTTCTCATCTCGTATGCAGTCATAATACCCTGAAGCTCGTCCTTCGTCAGGTTTTCAATATTAGCTAAATATTCTAACACAAACACCTTTGCATTAAACCTTTGAGGAAAAGTTCTCAAGATCTTTTGTATCATTGATTCTTCGTCTAGTGTGACCCCAAGAATTTTGATAGCATTGATTATCTCATCTACTCTTAAAAGTAAGATGTAATGTTCTCTTCATCTTTCATTCTCAGTGAGTCAAATTGCCCAGAGTAGTTTCGTAGCTTTTCTTTCTTTACCTTTTCGTCACCTTCATAAATACCTCTAAGTTTTTCCCAAACCTCCTTGGCTGATGCGCAGTGCATAACCTTGATGAATTCATTACCTGTCAAGCCACATAGTAGAGCATTTTTGGATTTTTCATTGCTATCATAGATTATCCTTTGAATTTTATTAACGGGTACAATTGTTGGGACATCATAATCATCGACAATAGATTTCCACACATCTTCTCCCAATGATTGCAAATAAACTTCCACACAAACCTTCCAGAAAATATAATATCTTGCAAAGGAAAATTATTACTATGTTCCTCTTGATTTTGAATAATGATGTGTATGCATATGTTTTTATGCTAAAATTTTTTGAAGGACCTTGTATTGTTTGTGTAAGGAATAGGTTATGAAAGGAAATAAGCATTGAAGACATATAAAAAGTTTGTCAAAGATATAGAAATTTGGGAAAGCAAGCAAAAATAACTAAAAAAATTATTACGAAAAGACAATTGAAAGATGAAGACAATGTTTTGAAGGGAATGAACACCGAGGATGGTGTTACTTTTAAGGGGGGGGGGGGAATGTAACATTCATCTTTTAATCCTATTCTTTTGTAACTGAAATGCAAATGTAAAGTGTAAACATGTACCAGTTCTTGGTGAGGAGCTCAAGGCCAAGGCCCCTCCAGTAAAGCATTATAAGTATTGTTGTGATTTCCTAAATTGTAATTTGAATCTGTAGACTTAGGAGACTGAAGGGATTGACACAACTAAACGATAGGGGTAATGGAATCCAATAGGGGAAGAGGTTGAATGGCTAGGAAGCCATTCAGATTTTTATGGAAGGTATCATCTTGGTGCCATGGGCACTAAAAGAAAGGTGAACCATAGATGTTCATTCAATGGTCTAAGCTCCTATGTGTCATACTAAGTTGAAGATATAAGTCTTAAGGAAACTAATTATTATTGTAAATTTAAATAGGATTAAGAGATTATCCTAATTATTATAATTATCGTAACTTTTTCCAAAAGCACTAGAGAATTATTCCTAGAATTTTAAATAGAATTAAGGTCAACTTTCTCATTTTAGGAACTATGTTATAGTCACCTTAATGAATTAAAATAAAGATAATCTTAAAAAGAGTTATCTTTATGAATTATTTATACAAATGAATGTTTGATATAATATATATATATATATATATATATTAAAATGTTACTTAGTTAAAATATTACCATTACAAAAATTATACAAATATTAAGAAAGGGGTTGCACATATTATAATTATCAAAGGAAATGTTTACTTATACATTGCAATGTTTTTATACTTGTGTACATTGATTATGATTTGGAGAGCGGTGTCTCATAAAGGTATCACCCCTATTTGAACAATAAATATTGATGACGGCAGTTAGGGTTTTCCCTAAAGCATGGTAACTCGACTCCACTTGAAAGTAGTGTGCATGAAATGGTGGGAGGTCACATTATGAGAGAGAGGAGCTCGATGGTGAGGGGAGATGTCAGCTTCATTAATGAGGAGTTAGTTATTTTGCTAAAGGAGGACTGCTCCTCTCTCGGCGAGCCTTATTAAACAGACACACTCGCCATTAAGGCGAGTCTGTCTAGTGTCAGAGCCAGGGGCATCCATCCATAACATCAATTGGCATATGCGATGTCACTTACGATACCCATCCATTGACATATATGGTCATCAACCCATCGTGGGGCATGGCCACCGGTTTACAATTCTCCGGCCATCGGGAAACTTATGTCACCCATCACTTCACTAGCTGCCAGTACGCTGCGTCGCTTCACTACCTGCGAGTAGGCTGATGAGGATCGCCATCGATCTGCTGCCATTATTAACACATGACTTGCAAGATCGCCCGAGATTGTTTGTACAACTCAAAAATTGATACGAATTGACAGAAGGGTAGTTTGAAATGCCGCGAAGCTTCCTTCAGATTTTATTTGACATCTTGTAAACTGAAGACCAGCTTCATCCGCACTGCGCAGTTCTTGGTGGCTTCATTCAGAATTTATTTGGAAGGGGAAGTCGTGCTTCTGCACCTTGAAGGCGAACGCTGGAACTTGTTGCAAGTTTGTGAGTCATCTTACCCTTAATTCAATTATTGATAATCTCTTCTGAGAAATAATTACTCAGTTTAAGACATAATCTTTAATCTCTTTTTCCTGTCCCTTATTTCGCTTTGGCAGGAGCGATATTTTATTGTCCTGAGAAGCAGGGGAGAATTTCTTTGGAAGACCCCACAGAGTTGCCACGGAAGAGTTGTCCAGCTTCAACAGGTATGGCGGTCATGAAATTGTTCCATATCAAAACTCTGCAATTAATAAATATGTAAACATGAAAGAAACAGGTATACGCAACCTGCAAGGAAAGGATATTTATGTTATTACTGAATTTTGTTTTTTTTATATATGAGATTCGTATCCAAATTTTATTCCAGATTACCTCTAATTTTTTCAATAACTATATGAGAAATTTTTATGTCCATGTTTTTTTAAATACCTACAGGAAGCTAATTTCTGAAATTAAGGTTACAAATTTCAGCTACATTCAGTACCTACATTTCTAAAATAACTCTGTTAGAAATTGTGTCCATCTTTAAGTGCTAACTGCAAATTTCTAGTAAATCTTTGTGTCCATCTTTTTAAGTACCGTCCAGGTCCGTCCAGCATTCAACAGCAAGAAGAAATATTTTTTTTACATGTAAAAATTATTTGAAGAAGGTGCGGTGCGGCAGAGGGGACTGATGAGTCTTCTGGATAAGGGCGTTCTAACTGAATTATATTACGAAAAAAAGCTTCCCCATCATTCACTAAAAAACTAATACGCTCTTTTACTGTATAAACCCATATCACGTACCAATCATTACCAGCTTTCAGGAACCAATCCTACAGCAACGCTTTCCGGAAACAATCCTCAATTAACAAAAAGTAAAGAAGCTTTTATTTTGATTTAATTAATAGAGTGCAACAAGAATAAAGGGTGTCGTTATTACCATCCTCCTTCCTTGATGTCCAATTTGACCTTAATGTGGAGCAGACAACATCATAGGGTTTATTCAGATTCATCAGGATCAGCTCTATCAACTGACCTTCTTTCTTCGCAAAATCCTTCCCACATTCACCAAGCTTCAACTGTAGCTCCTTCACAGGAGCCAAATAATTTTAAATCCTGTCAAATGACAGAGGGTTAAGAGAGAGAAACTCTTTATAAAGTTGCATAACTTGACTTTCATATCGACCTTGTCGAACAACTTCTTAAGCTTCTTCCAAACCTCATTTGGACAATTCATTCCACTGGTATGGAATCGCAATTCTCTGGAGATGTAGGTCGTCATGACACCTACAGCCTCATCCTTCCTCCCATTGACCATGAATTTGTCTTTTAATCCGTATATCAATAGTTAAAACTACCTGGCCTGCCTTATCTCTATATACTGCCAAGCACTGCCTTAGATCTCTCTATCAACAGCAAACACTGATGCTGAGATACTATACTGCCTGGTCCATCTTTAAGTGCTAACCGCAAATTTCTAGTAAATCTTTGTGTCCATCTTTTTAAGTACCGTCCAGGTCCGTCCAGCATTCAACAGCAAGAAGAAATATTTTTTTTACATGTAAAAATTATTTGAAGGTGCGCTTGAGAGGAATTCACAATAGCCCGGTGGATCGCACTTTTGTATATTCCATTGCTCAGAACCTGAAACAGAGAACTATATCAGCACATAATTAAACAGTTTGTTTTATGATTATTGAGTCGAGAAGCACTTTGGGTGCCACCATACTTTAACAAAATTATAAAATATTAAAATTAAGTAAAATACTAAATTTACAATTTCTTCTTAACTTAAACTTTAAAACTAATTTAATAAATTTCAATAAATTAAAATTTAATATTTATGAAAAGAAATTTGATCCCTCTAAAATTATATATATATACTGATATACTGGGATTGTGCTGTAAAGACTGACTCTAATTATCAAGGATTTGATTAGGGTTTAACCTGTAATTGGTCTCCAATGTTGACTACGTAGGAGTTTGGAATGGGCTGAACAGCGA
This sequence comes from Larix kaempferi, assembly GCA_027924585.1. Classification (NCBI taxonomy): domain Eukaryota; kingdom Viridiplantae; phylum Streptophyta; class Pinopsida; order Pinales; family Pinaceae; genus Larix; species Larix kaempferi. The sequence continues at coordinate 5,077,429 of BSBM01000063.1, read as the reverse complement.
GCCAACGTCCGTTGTTAAGCACTTGTAAGCCGGATACTTGGTCCTGGAGAAGAATCGTTAGAGCGTTAGGATCTGTATGACTTGGTAAGCCATAGGTGAGTTCTGGGTTCGGGCAACGAGGATAATAATTTATTGCCATATGTTGCCCGTGTTTTCCAAGAGCTCTATTCAGGAAGTCGGGTTCCAACCCCAGGCTCTCTCATAGGGCCTCTAGAAAACGTAGAATCAATGCCCTAACCTCCTTGCAGTATTTACTAGCTACTTCTCTGTATTCACGTCAAGCAAAAAATTACTATGGTTAGTAGGACACCAGATTAATAGAATAGAACAAGTTTTCAAGGATTCTGGAAATTCTCTTATGTACACCTGTAATCAGACGGTTTTGTAGGCCAAAAATCAATATAATCTTCTAAAGGATAACAATGGTGTCTCAGGTAGTCCCTCCAATTAAAAACATCCTCTTTATGGGCATTAAAGCTAGTCGACAAGCGTACAACGCGAGAAGGGTCCTCGGAATACAAATGCGCTCTGTGTTCCGCTAGCATAGTGAAGAATTCTGTGGCAACTTCCAGCATTCTCTGGATCACCGTTTTGTCCACTCCGTGATTTACAATCTGAGCACACATTACAAAGTACATCCATTAGTATGAGATCCATACAAACATAGGGCTAACTTATGTTTTGTGCGCTCATTTTTAACTTCTTGATATGTTTGGACTTAATTATTCAAAATTATCACATCATATATGATATGGAAAAGACTAACAACTAAACAGGATGCAATTCTCGATTCCCTAAACACAACACTCGTCTATAATATATTAACATTTAGATAAACGATGTAAATCATATTTTCTTACCTCTATATCTCTATATATGGAAATGAACACAAATAAGAAGAGGGTTAGTGTAAAAAAGGCATTTTTTAACATAGTTTAGTATGTTAGTTTAATCAGATGGATTAATGTTGTCAGTAAATCTCCTATTCTAGTTATTATATAAAAATATTAATTCACTATTAAAGCGTACTACTAGTTCATCGTAAGTATCTATCACAAATTTTTTCATTAAAAATATTTTATTTAATTTTTTTATCAAAAACATTTTAATCATTATATACAAATTCTATATAAAATGTTGACATGCACTGCCAATTATTTCATACTCCTTTCCTTTCAATTTTTAGGTAGAATATGTTGACAAAATTTTGAGTGCTTCACAAACACTTCAAAATGTGTGAAGTTGCTTGTTATAAAAGTTAACCTTATCTCAAACAGTGTTTGAGGTTGCATATTGGACTAAGATTGTCCATTTCAGGGTGTCACTGTTATTTGAGGGTACATGTAAAAATTATTTGAAGGTGCTAAGAGAGGCGGCTCTTATTGTCATCAAAATGCGATCCTTCTCCCAAATATAGAGTCACTGAATCCTCCTTACTGTCTATAAAACCAACATCACCAGTATGTAGCCACCCTTCTTTGTCGATTATGTTGGCTGTGGGCTTGGGATCATTAAGATAACCTGTCGGGATCATTATTTTTTCCGTGGCCTCGAGATTTAGTGAGTGAACAATATATTACTGAGCTAAGCAAGGAGTAAGCAAAAAAAAATTTAAAAAAATTGGTTCACCTTTCATAATTTGGGGTCCACAAATACAAATTTCTGTCTTTTGAGGGAGGGACTGCCCGGTTTCCTGATCAATGATCTTCATTCGAGCATTTGGGACTGTGACTCAAGTCTAGAAACTCAAGTTGTATCAATTTCCACAGTGATGGTGGCAATGATTTTAAAGGTATCGAACTTAGGTCCAATACCTTCGTTTTGTCCTAATGCTAGAGAAACCAATTTAGGATATCCCAAATTTGGCAGAGATTCAGACGTAATCCTATTGTTCCGCACTGATATTCTTTTGCAATCATGAGGGACCTCGATGTGGGGGAACTGTCGAAGACTTTGATCTGCCCTAAATACACAATTCTCCTCATCTCCGATATAAACTGCCATGTCATGCAAAACATCATGAACTTTAATGTAATCCTCATTCACCTGTAATAAGCAACGATTTTCAAGTAACTTGACATAGCTGTTCCAGTTCTCCAATAAATACTCATCCTCGCCATCTTCTGTGGTCAGACTTCACCAAACCCTTTGCGATCCACATCTGCACCAATTTCTCAACAGGAATTCGTGCATCTCAAGCATGAATGGCCAATAGCCGAATATAGTGAACTCGACAGCTCATGCCTTTAGGGTAGAAATCCTGAATGGCGAGTAGCCCAATATACTCGAGTAGCCCAATATACTCAACTCGACAGCTCAAAGCACGCAAGATTTTTAGGGATTGCTATCAAAATTGATTTTGTTGGAGTTACGACTTGCGAGTAGAAAACCGTGCTTGCATTAGATTAATCAAAAGAGTACTGCACTTCGATCAAACAAATCAGAAAATACCGTACTTCCACATGTTTAATCAAAATCATTGTTGAGTCAAGAGACATTCCAACTTGGCGAGCCTGTTTACCATTATAATAATCCCCATTATAATAATCCCTATTTAACAAGAGCTCCATATTGGCATAGTTCGTGCCTTTATTTTTAGTTCATTAATTTTATAAATTGCATTATTATAATTTGCGATTTTTACCAATTACTAATAAAAACTACTAATGTAGGTTAGAGATAAACATATATGACTAATTTACTAGTAAATCAATATAAATGGGTAATATTTAATAGTATTCAATTTAATTATAGTAATATAAAAATTACTTTAAGATATATTGTAGAGATAAACTTATATGACTAATTTACTAGTAAATCAATATAAATGAGTAATATTTAATAGTATTCAATTTAATTATAGTAATATAAAAATTACTTTAAGATATATTGAGTTAGGATGATTTATATTGGTATTATTATTCCTACATTCATATTTCTCTTTAAAAATGTTATTTATAATGTTATTTATAGTAACTAAGAGTTGTACTTTGAGCTATACTTTGGATAAGATTTCATTTTATAAATGACATTTTTATACTATCAAAATCATCCAAGACTTTGCCTTACCTCATCCACACGTAATCTAAGGGAGTTTGAAACGAGGTCATCACATTATAAACACAAACCTGATTTCATTGCCTTACACCCATGGGTTATGCATTCCTCTTTGTGTAGAGAGCACATACTATGAGATTTAATAGTAATAATTAGGGTCAATCATGGGTTAGGTTAGTTCTTAGATGTGGCTAGTTAAAGATTAGGGTTAAATATATATATTAAAGTGTTCAGTGTTAGGGTAGATACTTATAAAGGGATAGGGTTCAAGTGTGTTTAGTGACTTTGGGGTTAGAGTAAGTCAGTTATAAGTTACTAGTCAAAAGTGTGTGTTAGTGGGTTCGGAGTAATTGAGCTATTAAAAATATATAATTAGTTAATATTTTAGATATATAGTTAGGTTCCAGTAGTATATAATTAATTATATATCATAAGCATATAAGTTATATAATATATAGGTTAATATATATAAAGACAATTACCAATTAGATAAGAGCTTTAAACTCAAAATGAGAATTATAACCTTAAAAATCTATATAATTACATCAAAAGCAATTATATATCCTTAAAAACTATTATGTGTTTTCTAAATTGTATTAAAATTTCAAATTTTATTATACAGGCCTCATAGGTAGCTACATCTTTGGATGCTTCTTTCATAATAGTTCTATTTTAATTTCACATTTAATAAAAAAAATTAAAATGGTTAAATATAGTTTAGAATTATGGTATCTACTTCTTTCACATTATTATGAATTATGAATATGAATTATCATTATTTATCTTAAATTAGACATAGACTTATTATTGGTGGTTTAAGAGAAAGTAGTTTTAGTGTTCAATGGTGTATTTTTTGGTCAACTCTAAATGAATATTCATGGAAACCATGTAAGTTAGGGTGAATATTTACTTCACAGAATATTTGTAATTTATTGGTATCAAGACTATATGTTAATGTTTCTCTCTTAGTGCACCTCATGTTCTAAATGAGTTAGATTAACTTATTGTTTATGTTCTAAATGAGTTAGATTAACTTATTGTTTATGATGTATGGAAACAAATAAAAATTAGAAAGACTTTTCCATTGGACAAATAGATTTATGTTTTCAATGATGTAAGCTCGAATACTTTTGAAGGATATCAAATGTATCAAGGATAAATGTGTTTGCTTATTATTTTTGTTGGAATGTGTTCATTTATGGAATATAAAAATAATTTATGGACACTAGTAAGAAAAAATTGCATATTTTAAATATGTTTTATTGAAAAGTTATTTGTTCACTGCTTAAAAGGAAAGGTAGTAATTAAATGTTTGGAAATGCCTTATTTCCTTTCCTCTTTAAACTTAAAGAGGATTGAGACTATATGTTTAGGAAACGACTTTGATTCTTTGGCCCATGTGGCATGTATTTGCAAAGATGGCCTCTAGAGACTATAACCTTTTCAACAATGCTTGTTTGGTTTTACCTTCCTTTATTTCTATTGAATTTGTTCTAATTTTATGAAAATTGAAATTATCAACAACTTTTAGAAATACTAAATGAGTCATTTTTTAATACATTTTGAAATTTGTAGTTATGGTTTTTTAGTTATATTTTTATAGTTGTTATGATTCTAATTTTTTAACTTAATTGTTTCCAGGTATTCTATACAAATTTATTGATATTCACACAACAGATATTCCACTTTCCATAGAAGGTATGTCATAGTTTATTTACATTAAAATTTTATGCCATATTTTATTTACAGTATAATTTCATATTATTTTTACTAATTTAAATTTTGTTTTATATCGTTCTTTAGAATTGTTATAATTCATATTAATGTTTATGTTTATGTGATGATTATTTCAAGATTTACTATATACAATTTTTTTTTTGAAATGATTGATATTAATGACTATTTCAATATGTTTAGTAAATGTTTAAAATTGAAATTATTATATTAATGTTAATGTTTTAACTCTTACTGATTTTAATTATTATCGTTAGAAATGTTATAATTTATATACATGTTTTTTTTTCATTATTTATCATGGTATTGTCATCATTTATATACAATCTCCTTCATTTTTTCATTCGATACTAATGTTAATGATCATTTCAATATTTTTTTCATTCCTTATAAATGTTATATTTCATATCAATGTTGATGTTACAACTCAGTGATGTGATCATTATGTCAAAAGAAATTCTTCATTAATTTATGAAATTATCATATTAATGTTGATGTTATAACTCATATTGATCTAGATAATTATTTCAATATGTTTTTTTTTTCATTCCTTATTCTTTATGATGGTATTTTCATAACTTATATACAATCTTCTTCATTTTTTAATTCGTATTCATGTTAGTGGTTATTTCGATATTTTTTTCTCTTTTCTTTAGAAATATTATAATTCATGTGAATACCAATGTTATAACTCATATTAATGTGATGATTATTTCAAGTTTTTTTCCTTAAAATTGAAATGATCATATTAACATTGATGTTATAACTCATGTTGGTCTTCACTATTATTTCAAGGTTTAATTTTTTACTCATTCTTTACAGTGGTATTATCTAATTATTTCAAGTTTTGTCATATCCAATCTCCTTCATTTTTTAATTCATATTGATGTTAATGATTATTTTAGTATTGTTTAGTAAATGTTTAAAATTGAAATTGTAATATTAATGTTGATGTTTTATCTCATATCGATTTTGATGATATATTGATTTTGATGATTATTTTTTTAGAAATGTTATAATTCATATCAATGATAATTTGAATTATAACATTTTCATATTGATATTAATGTTTTTTTTTTTTAAATTAGTAAATGTTTAAAATTGAAAATTATTATTCAATGTTAATGTGAATTATGTGAATTATTATTCAATTTGGTCTAGATGATTATGTGAATTCTTTTCTCATTCTTTAGGGTGGTATTTTCATAACTTATATACAATCTCTTTCATTTTTAATTCATATCGATGTTAATGACTATTTCAATAATTAATTTTCCATTCCATGGAAATGTTTTAATTCAGATTATGTTAACATGATAATTGTTTCAATTTCTTCTTCTTCTAATTTTCATAAGTTATATACAATGTCATCCATTTTTTAATTCATAATGACCTCAATGATTAATTCAATATTTTTTCTCTCTTTATTTGAGATGTTATAATTGATGTCAATGTTGACATTATAAATCATATTGATGTGATGATTATATCTAGAGTTTTTTCGTTAAAATTAAGATGATCATATTAATATTTATGTTATAACTCATATTGGTCTTCATGATTATTTAAAGGTTTCTCATTCCTTATGGTGGTATTGGCATAATTTATATATAATATCCTTCATTTTTTAATTCATATCAATACGGTATCAATATTCGTTTTTTTCTCATTTCTTAGAATGGTTATAATTCATATCAATGTTGATGTTTTACGTCATATTGATGTTGATGATTATTTCAAGATATTTTTTTCTCATTCCTTTTAGTGGTGTTGTCATACACAATCTCTTTCATTTTTTGATGTATATTGGTATTTTTCCTTGTTCTTTATGGTGCTATTGTGATTCAAAGTTTATATTGATATTGCTGATTATTGTGTAGTATATATTCAATACTTCATTGGGTGAGATATGTCCCGATGTCAGAAGTCAAGGGACATGTGCTTTCATCTATATGGTGAGGCCCCCCTTGCACATCCCTCGTTGGATGTTAGACTGACAAAGGAGATATCAATGATCTCAACAAACCAATACTAAATTAAATAACATATACATTTTAGTTTTCTATCATTATATATAAAATATATAATAATACAAAATATTAAATTCCATAATACCATTATAAAACTAATAATGTACACTCTATTTAAAACAAGTATCATTTTATAATAAAAATATTAGAGTGTGTACATACACTTAAAATACATTACTATGTAATGTACATTGTGTAAAAGTCATACCACTCTAATATATTTATTGTACAGTAATAGTTGTTTTAAATAAAGTGTACATTATTAGTTTTATAACAGTGTTATAGAATTTAAAATGTTATATTATTATATATTTAATACATAATAATACACTTTATAATAAGATATCAACTTATGATCTTTGTTTTTGTTTCAGATGGAACAGCCTAAGTTAAATGTGACAGTTGGAATTAGACACTTGATTGATGAACCACGACTTAGAAGACGCTTTCAAATTCATTTTATTCATCCTCATCGTGGAAACCTGTCTAGCCCTGAGTTGAAGGAAGAGATTGCTAAAAAATTCAATGTTGTCAATCACCAAACAATTTTTGTTTTTGGTTTTCGTACATATGGTCATAGGTCTTCTGGTTTTGGCGTGGTCTATGACAAGTTGGAGGATGCCCTCAAATATGAGCCAACTCGTAGATTGGTTAAAAATGGCCTAGATGGTATTGTCAACAAAAGCCTAAAAGATAGTAAAAATAGGTGCAAGAAAATTAGGGGTGTGAAAAATAGGAAGAAATAGATGTAATTTATATCCAATGACGAACATATGTTTTTTGGTTCTCCTTGACATTCATATATTAGAATCGTATGTTATATATATTTTTGAAATACACTTATGTCTATTTTGTTATATACAATCACTAGCAAAAATGTTCACGGTTTTATATTGATGTTAATGATTATTTCAATATTGTTTGGTAAATATTTAAAATTCAAAGTATCATATTAATGTTGATGTTTTCTTGAAATGTTATAATTCATATCAATGTTGACATGAATTATAACATTTCTAATCTTATAATTCTTATTGATATTAATGATTTTTTTTAATTTAGTAAATGTTTATAATTGAAATTATCATCTCAATGTTGATGTTATAACGCATATTTGTGTGATAATTATTTCAAGAATTTTGTGTCGTTAAATTATGAAATTGTCATATTAATGTCAAAGCCAATATTGATGATTATTTCAATGTGTTTTTTTTTCTCATTCCTTGTTTTGGTAATATCATTACTTATATTCAATGTCATTCATTTTCAAAATTCATTGATGTTAATGATTATTTCAATATTTTTCCCTCTTCTTTAGAAATGTTATAATCCATGTCAATGTTGGTGTTATAATTCATATTGATGTGTTAATTATGTCAAGTTTTTATTTTCATTAAATTTAAAATTATCATATTAATATTGATGCTATTATCATATTGGTCTTGATGATTATTTCAATGTGATTTATTTTTTCATTCTTTATTATGGTATTGTCATAAACTTATATACAATTTCCTTCATTTTTGTAATTCATATTGATGGTAATGGTCATTTCAATATTTTTTGCTCATTCCCTATAAGTGTTATGATTCATATCAATATTGATGTTTTAACTAGTATTGATGATGATGATTAATGCAATAATTTATTGTATAATCATACGATTCTACTATATTTATTGTATAGTAATAGTTGTTTTAAATAGAGTGTAAATTTTTTTTTTTTTAATGGTATTATGGAATTCAAGATTTGTATTATTATATTTTTTATACATAATAATACACAAACTGTAAAATAAGGTAACAACTTACATTCCTCATTTTTGTTTTAGATAACAACACACTATATTGGTAAAAATGGCTTAAATGGATTTGTCAACAAAAGTCTAGAGGATAGTAAACATAGGTGCAATAAATTTGGGGGTGTGAAAAATAGGAAGAAATAGATGTAATTTCTATTCAATGACAAACATATGTCTTTTTGTTGTCTCCTTAACATTCGTATATTAGATTCTATTTTTATATGTACTTATGAAATACGCTTTTGACTATTATGCTATGTACAATCATTAGCTTGATATACAAATTAATATACTCATTTTCCATGAATTTTGTTCAAGGTTCTTTAAGTGGTTCCCCCGCCTTGTTCCTAAAAGAGCATATCTCATAAGACAATGGCAGTAACACAGGTATGCCATGTATGTCAAAGTACATTAATGTGAAGACTAATTATTTCTCATAAATACTTTTGCATAACTTATTTTCCAATTGTAGGAGGATGCAACTTATAGGGTGGTGAAAGGTAATGAAGGCCGTAACTACTTCTATTGTTTGGCCCCCGAATGTAATGGTCTACGCCGCAGTAGGTGTCACGATTTTAACAGCCATAGGATAAAGGTCCATTCATGGGATCCAATAACATTACGTGTTGGTGCACCACCGGGACCGAACTATAGGGTTAGATCAGAATCATTTCTAAAAAAAGAAAGGGATCGAAAAAAATACAATATAGAATACCAAGTGAAGAAGAAGAGAGATAGAACAGAGAATGTTGCAATCCGAGCTGAGATTAGAAAGGAGGTACAAACAATTCTATAACAATTTATTTTTATGTTTTCACTACCATGTTCATGAGATAATCCATATGTGTTTTTTACAAGCAGGGTGTGAAATCTATGCAAGAGCTAAGCATTGAAGCCTTGGATCGGATAAAAGAACGTGTTTCTATTTTTGATGCTCAATCGATGGATTTAAGAGAGAAGATCAAGAATGATTTACGTAAACAGATAATAAAAGAGAAGAATTGGAATATGCTTCGTGCAATGTTCAATGAGTCCCCTCCTATAAGATTGTAGTCATTGTCTTTCACACTTTTTAAATCCCGAATAATTGATATATCATATATTGTTCAAGGAGTTAACATTATTTTTACATGTTTTCCTTATAACAGAGGAATGAAGAAGAATTTCCCCAGCGAAGGAAAAACGTTGTATCCTCCAGCGAGGGGATTGAGAGGGTGATAAATTCCATTAGTGTGGAGGGAACATCCTCGATGAATTCAAATGACAAAATCATAGCCACATTTTTAGATAATTTGTCAGAAATGGGAGCACATAAAAACAGTCGAGGAGAAGAAATGAGGGTTTCTGAACCATTTGTTGACGAAGTACATAGTCCCGTCCACGAGGAGTCAATCCATGTTGTTGATCAAATGGGATCCTCTAGAAAATATACTAGTTACTCTATAGAGAATGCAGTAGAGGACATGTCTCATTCATGTGGTGGGGATTCTTCGATTCCTGTGTATGATAAGACACCAACTAAATCTACCAATGAACACATGGTTCAATTTGAACCTCTAGCTGGGATGCCTTTCCAGCTCTCTTCTATGCGGAGTTCTATGCCAGTATTTGATATGACACCAGAGGATGCTCATGCAGAATTTGATATGACAGAAGAGGAAATAACCCCAAAAGATGTTCTCGCAGATAATACCATGGGCATAGAACTCAGAGAAGAAGTAACAATTTTTGTGAACAAAAGCACAACCATTGAAGGAGCTGGTTTTCATCCTTCCACTGACATAGATCCAAAATGTCATCAAAAGGGGCGCAAAAGGACATTTCTTACTCCAGAGGAAGCAAAAAAACGAGGATCAAAATACTTACACCCCTCTTTCTACTCACAATCTATTGCACGCACAAAGAAGCCACGCACTTGTGCCATCAACAAAAAATGATCTTATTGCACATGCCTAGAAACTACACACTTTTTTAATGAACAAAAGCTAATGTTCAAGGCGTTCAATGCGACATTAAAATTTTGTACAAAATGTAATGTCCAATATAATATTGACATTTTGAAAACGACAAAACTATCGTATTATTGTATATTACATGGATTTTACTTAACAATTTCAAAATATTAGTGGTGTGACTTTTCCAAATCATTACCTTACAAGCGTTGCTCATTTTAACTTTTGTTTTGTTATGGTTGAACCTTGCATTTATTTTTATTGTTTCATTAGTTTTAAACATAGCATTTATCAATACAACCTAAGATTTCTTTTAAATATTGTAAGTACATCAATTTTAGAAATCAATTCCAAATTAATTGCATTAGTTGATTGTTTTATTATTTTTAAACTTTCCATTTAATAATATGGTTTTAAAATTTCTTCTAAAAATTATTGAAACATGGATTTTATGAATAAATTTCAATTACTATTAGTGGTGCGATTCTTTTAAAAGCCATTACTTTATGTGAGCAATTATTTGTTTTTTCAAAAAATGTAAGATTGTTTGTGTATCATGTGTATTCATTATATTTGTATATTAAATATTTTTCAATAAATTCTAAAAAATGTTTGAGAAGTCGCTATATTTGCTTACTTAAAATTCATGATATGTTACTCATATGATGAAAATAGTATATTTGTTAAATATATTCACATTTCTACTGATGAAGTATAGTATTTTGAATGCATTTGATTAGTTTTAAACATATTTGTGTAAAAGATATTTCATTTTTATGCAACTTGTATAGATATGGGAAGAAAGGGAAAGTGGGAAGAAATTTTAGAGTTGGAGGTTGAAGACCCAGAGGATATGATGGAATTTTCAGCTGAAGATTTGACGTGGACACAAGTTTTTGGAGACCAAGTTGTTGTTATTCCATATTCACGATTTCAGGATTTTATAAGCGGAGAGGAATCAAATCCCAATGCCCCCACTCATTTTGTTGTTAATCAAGAACGAGTAAGAGATGTGGAGGATATCACCCATTCCCGCGTTGATACATATTTGGAATATGCTGTGTGAGTCAAAATCCGTTCAATATGTTTATAGACCTATAAATCAAGTTCAATTTGAAAAACATGCAACAATATTATGCCTAAAATGTTTTGATTATTTGTGTTCAGTTATTGGTGTGCATATGGTCCGACAGATTCCAAGCGTAAAGTTAGGAATGATAACGAGACAATGAGTGGAAAAATCTCTACCAAGAAAAAAAGAATTCCACGCGAGAGCATTAAAGTCGGTTGCAAATGCCATTTCATCATGCGTCGACTTTTCCAAAGGCCAGAGGATGCCATTATAACATACACTCACTGTAGGCATGTTGATAACTCTGGCATTGTGTGTCATGGAAAGGATGCGATCGGGAAGCCTCAAACATTTAACTATGCACCGCGTTTGTCATCAAATATAAGAGCTGGTGTCGAACAAATGATTAAAGATGGTTTCAATGTTACAATGGTTTGGGATAAATTCATATCTGATGTAGAGCACAAATCTGGTGAGTTGTTTACAGGGGTGACTCGAGATACCTTGATGACAAGGCAAGACATTTTAAACATTTACCACAATATAAAGAGGAAAGAATATGTGAAGGATGATAGAGATCCAGTTAGTGTTGAATGTTGGTACAACCAATTTCCCGATAAATTTTTCTACTACCAAAAGCAAGATATAGTGCACGGAGTTCCATTCATTATAGGTATACAGACAAGTTGGATGCGTTCCATGATGGTGAGACATTCACACAGTGATGTCATATCAATGGATTCTACTTTTAGCACAAATATGTATGGGGTGCGTTAATATTTATTATAGCTCTCACTTCTTTTCACTTTTTAAATTTAATTATTTTATTGAATATATAATTCCAATTGAGTTCTTTGAATGTAGTACCAACTATATACATTGATGGTATTCGACAAACATCGTAACGGTGTCCCTATAGCGTGGGTGATTTCATCACGAAACACCACAGGGGATATTAGTAAATGGTTGTCAGCACTATTTACTGCTGGATTGAAAGAATGTCCAGATTGGAATGTTCGAGCCTTTATCACAGATGATGCCGCAGCTGAAATTCAAGCATTAAGGTGACATTATTTTTAAGAGTCATGAAAATACAATGTTACATTAAAATATATAACTTATACCCCTTTGTTGTAATTGCATTTTAGGAGGGTAACCAATTCCACCATATTGTTGTGTGTTTGGCATGTGCATCGAGCATGGTTAAAGAACATCTAGAACAAAGTTCGTGGAAAAGAAAATCAAGCGCAAATTTATCATTCTCTTGGAGAAATTATGCACTCTTGCCATGATGATGAATCTGTGCAAGAAGCAGTTAAAAGGATGCTCGAAAAATTCCAAGATCAAAAGAAATTTATAAAATATTTCCAGAACACTTGGTTAGCAAATAATAAAATCTATAAGTGATTTGTAGTGTCCATGTATGTATATATTCTATGATGGCATGCATTTAGTTAATTTTTTTATGGTTGATGTTTATTTTTTATTTCTTTAGATATGTGGGCAAAGTCTTATCGCAAATTTCCTCATTCGAACCAAGACACCAACAATGCCATAGAATCCTACCATGGGTACATAAAGAGGAGGTTCATAAATGAGGAAACCAATGCATGCAATCGTCGAGTTGACTGGCTCATCCATTTATTGTTGATGAAAGTCGAACTATATTATATTCATAATCAACGATTGAAAGAAGCCGAAGTTATAAGGCCCAGAAAATCTGAGAAACAATTAATTCTATCAAAGTCCAGAGCATCTCAAATACCAGATGAAGATTGTCTGCATTACCAAAATAAAACAGATCATTTTCTCGTTCGTAGCCAAAACAAGGATACCCTTGATACATGGTATCATGTCATATATACAGGGTCCGAGTTTAATTTCTGTAGTTGTGATTGGGCACTGAATGGAAATGTCTGTAAACACATCTTAAAAGTTGAGATGTTGGTAAGCAAAGATGTTGAAGGAATTGAAGTATTACCAAATGTTTCAAATCCAATTCTCGAGTCACCTAGATCATTAGTTGACTTAAATGACACTATTCCATTGAACTCTTTATCAGATCGCCATAGCCAAAAAGCTTCTGAAGATATAATGCTTTCTCCATGCGTACATTCTTCTAACGATTTAGAGAATTTGTCAGATCCGGTTCATTTTTCCACTACAGGGTTGGAGCATTTAATGTCCGAGGATAACGAATTGGAAGTTCTTGTGTTAGAAAATAAACAATATGGGAGAGCTATATTAGATAACCCAGGCACAAGTTTGGAGCGAGCACGTGCACTTAACAATGGCCTTAAGAGCTTATTCAACACTTTGAGCCAAGATTTCAAAGCAGAGTTTATAAATACTGTATCTCCATCTAAGATCAATACAAAGAGGCAACATAGTTTTTTGAGCCCAGTTAGTAAAAAGAAAAGATGCATTAGTGAGTCACATTCAACCAAGGATATGCAACAATTCCAAAGGGTTGGACGAGCTCGTGCAAAAAATAAAACCATGGACAAGATAACAAATTTTGCTAGGAAAGAACAAATAAATGTGCATGAAACAGTAGGTCCAGTCAAACATCATGTGCCATGTAATACAGGTATTTCAATTTGATATTTTAATTTATTTTTCGTGAGATTGCAAGTTATATTATTGACCCCATTATGAAATGTTCATGACATACATTATATTGTTGACTTGAATGTAACAATAATAGTATTGTATTCATTGTTTTCATAGTCGAGAAGTTGACATTTCACATGAGACCTCTTGATGTTCGACATTGTCGACTTCGATTATTTTCTGACGATATTGTTCAAGAAAACACAGGTATTTATATTAGAAATATTTTAAACGCATGTGAGTTATAGAATTAATTGTTGTTTATGTAACATGTTATAGAACCAAAACATTGCTAAAGGTTATTAAATGGTGTATGATGTTACTTCAAGGAAATGATCTAGTGAAAGAGGTGGACTCAAACATGCCAACAAGATCATTGATTCCGGATTTGAACTTATGAGGTATGTTGAATTGTGGATTAAGTTATAAAGTTCAAATCATTTAGTCTTGTTAATGAGTTATTTTAATTTGCAATAGCTCATATATTTTTACAGTTTGTCAGTGCTATGTTACTTTTAGGAAAAATTTAAAGTAGGGTTTTCACTTCTAATGTCATTGTGTAGCTGTTTGTTAAATCATAGTTAAATTGGAAAAGATCAACTTTTCTAGTTATGGATTTTATCTTTGATTTCATTTATTTGTTTCTTGTGACAGGGTTGTATTAGTTGCTATGTTAGCTTGGATGCCCACTTCCAAAAGAGACACAACTGAAGACTTCGATATGAGAGAGAATAAATCTTGTGTTCACTTTATTGATGTGAAAAAAAATATGTTTTTCATTGCTCAAACTTATTTTGAATCTATTATCACTCATATTGTACAAAACGTTTCTATAAATAACGATCAACAACTTGAGTTTAGATATATTTCAATGTTTATACACTTATATTTTTTGCATATTTAGATGTTTTGTCATTTACTAGAAACAAAGTAAATAAAACAAACATACTAAAATCAATAATTGGTAAATATATGAATCAATAAAATTTTTTTTTATAGTTATTGATATTGATCTATTTTAAGATTACTTTATAAGTTCCAGCATTTTAAGTTAGTCATTGATGTTATTTATTTTAATATTAATCTATAAATTACAAAATTCCTGTTAATTTATTTTAAGATTAACTAGAGGAGCCTTCCTATTCAAAGCATTCTTAAAGAATATTTTGTAGGATTTTATCTGCTTTTTCAGATTATTATAACAATATGACATTTTATTTCTTAAATATGGTATAAAATGTTTTACTTATTGTAACTAAAATACAACACACACACACATATAATGTATTAAATAATATTAACTAGTACATTTTAAACATGTATAGGTCACAAGTTAATAATAAATGATTAGCTTATTTTGAATAATTCTATTATTAAAAAATACATTGAATAGAATTAAGATAATTAGAATTTTTCATATATAAATGAAAGATTTGTATTATTAAATATTTTTGTTGTAGTTTAAATACTAAATTATTAAACAATATTCATTATAAATTGTTTCCAAAGTGTATCATAAAATTGATTATGAATAATAACATCAAAAAAATTATCAAAGTAAATGAAGCAATAAATGGGGTCACTTTGATTATATTAACATTTATTTTCAACAACCCTAAGAGTAATTAAGTGGTCCACAATTGAATGATAATTCCTAAAAACCAACTTGTCTTTTAGCTCATTTTCCATGTAATTTTTTCTTACTCTCGAGAATAATTTCATCCAACCTTGAAAAATTATGATGATTTTGTAATTTAAAGGGTTATTTTTATCACCACTTTTAAAAATACAAGCAATGAGATTGAGGTTCAAATTTCTCTTTCAATTCTCATAAAATCAACTTGAAGAACCAATTAGATCGATAACAATTTGTTGAAACTATGTTGTGATGGTCATGAGAAACTAAAATCCACAAATAACAATCAATCTGGCTAAAAAGGTACAACTGAACATCCAACTAACATCCAAACATGCAATTTTTTCAGTCTTGCCTCTCCACGACTCTTACGTCATAATTTTTAAACTCATTCTCTGCCCACACACTCAAAACAATTCAAAAGCTTTAATACCTTCTGTCTACCCCATATTCCAAGTTTTCATTTGAATTTTTTTTTAAAAAGATGACTTTCTTTTCTCCTTTACCACCTTATGCAAATTATGCTTTAATTACTTTTGGAGAAATTGAAATCAACTATAAGTGGCTTTTTCATTCTCTTAACAACAATGTTAAAAGCAAATTGAAGAACCAACTAGATCAATAACAATTTGTTGGAACTATGTTGTGATGGTCATGAGAAAATAAAATCCAACAACAATGCTCATGGTTCCATAACTAGAGCTCATGGTTCCATGGATAGTGTTCATGGTTCCACCAGCAATGACCATGGAACCACAAATAGAGCTCATGGTTCCACCAACAATGCTCATGGTTCCGCCAACAACGTTCGCGGTTCCACCAACAACGCTCATGGTTTCATAGCTAGAGCTCATGGTTCCACCAATAATGCTCATGGTTCCATTACTAGAACTCATGGTTCCACCAACAATGCTCATGGTTCCACCAATAATGATCATGGTTCCATAACTAGAGCTCATGGTTCCACCAACAATGCTCATGGTTCCGCCAACAACTCTCATGGTTACACCAACAACGCTCACGGTTCCACCACCAATGCTCATGGTTCCATAGCTAGAGCTCATGGTTCCACCAACAATGCTCATGGTTCCACCAACAATGCTCATGGTTCCATAACTAGAGCTCATGGTTCCACCAACAATGCTCATGTTCCACCAATAATGATCATGGTTCCATAAATAGAGCTCATGGTTCCACCAACAACGCTCATGGTTCCATAGCTAGAGCTCATGGTTCCACCAACAATGCTCATGGTTCCACCAACAATGCTCATGGTTCCATAACTAGAGCTCATGGTTCCACAAACAATGCTCATGGTTCCACCAATAATGTTCATGGTTCCAACAATAATGTTCATGGTTCCATAACTATAGCTCATGGTTCCACCAAAAATGCTCATGGTTCCATAACTAGAGCTCATGGTTCCATAACTAAAGCTCATGGTTCCACCAACAATGCTCATGGTTCCACCAACAATGCTCATGGTTCCACCAACAATGCTCATCATTCCACTGATATTGCTCATGGTTCCACCAACAATGCTCTGGGTTCCATAACTAGAGCTCATGGTTCCACCAACAATGCTCATGGTTCCAATAATAATGTTCATGGTTCCATAACTATAGCTCATGGTTCCACCAAAAATGCTCATGGTTCCATAACTAGAGCTCATGGTTCCATAACTAGAGCTCATGGTTCCACCAACAATGCTCATGGTTCCACGGACAATGCTCATGGTTCCATAATTAGAGCTCATGGTTCCATCAACAATGCTCATGGTTCCACTGATATTGCTCATGGTTCCACCAACAATGCTCTGGGTTCCATAACTAGAGCTCATGGTTCCACGGATAGTGCTCATGGTTCCACGAATAGTGCTCATGGTTCCACGGATAGATAGTACTCATGGTTACACTAACAATGCACATGGTTCCATAATTAAAACTCATGGTTCCACCAACAATGCTCATGGTTCCATAACTAGAGCTCATGGTTCCATAAATAAAGCTCATGGTTCCACGGACAGGGCTCATGGTTCCATAGCTAGAGCTCATGGTTCCACCAATAATGCTCATGGTTCCACCAACAATGCTCATAGTTCCATAACTAGAGCTCATGGTTCCACCAACAATGCTCATGTTCCACCAATAATGATCATGGTTCCATAAATAGAGCTCATGGTTCCACCAACAACGCTCATGGTTCCATAGCTAGAGCTCATGGTTCCACCAACAATGCTCATGGTTCCACCAACAATGCTCATGGTTCCATAACTAGAGCTCGTGGTTCCACCAACAATGCTCATGGTTCCACCAATAATGTTCATGGTTCCAACAATAATGTTCATGGTTCCATAACTATAGCTCATGGTTCCACCAAAAATGCTCATGGTTCCATAACTAGAGCTCATGGTTCCATAACTAGAGCTCATGGTTCCACCAACAATGCTCATGGTTCCACGGACAATGCTCATGGTTCCACGGACAATGCTCATGGTTCCATAATTAGAGCTCATGGTTCCACCAACAATGCTCATGGTTCCACTGATATTGCTCATGGTTCCACCAACAATGCTCTGGGTTCCATAACTAGAGCTCATGGTTCCACGGATAGTGCTCATGGTTCCATGAATAGTGCTCATGGTTCCACCAACAATGCTCATGGTTCCATGGATGGATAGTACTCATGGTTACACTAACAATGCACATGGTTCCATAATTAAAGCTCATGGTTCCACCAACAATGCTCATGTTCCACCAATAATGATCATGGTTCCATAAATAGAGCTCATGGTTCCACCAACAACGCTCATGGTTCCATAGCTAGAGCTCATGGTTCCATAAATAAAGCTCATGGTTCCACGGACAGGGCTCATGGTTCTATAGCTAGAGCTCATGGTTCCACCAATAATGCTCATGGTTCCACCAACAATGCTCATGGTTCCAGAACTAGAGCTCATGGTTCCACCAACAATGCTCATGGTTCCATAATTAGAGCTCATGGTTCCACCAACAATGCTCATGGTTCCACTGATATTTCTCATGGTTCCACCAACAATGCTCTAGGTTCCATAACTAGAGCTCATGGTTCCATGGATAGTGCTCATGGTTCCATGAATAGTGCTCATGGTTCCACCAACAATGCTCATGGTTCCATGGATGGATAGTACTCATGGTTACACTAACAATGCACATGGTTCCATAATTAAAGCTCATGGTTCCACCAACAATGCTCATGGTTCCATAACTAGAGCTCATGGTTCCATAAATAGAGCTCATGGTTCCACGGACAGGGCTCATGGTTCCATAACTAAAGCTCATGGTTCCCCCAACAATTCTCATGGTTCCATAAATAAAGCTCATGGTTCCACCAATAATACTCATGGTTCCACCAATAATGATCATGGTTCCAACAATAATGTTCATGGTTCCATAACTATAGCTCATGGTTCCACCAAAAATGCTCATGGTTCCATAACTAGAGCTCATGGTTCCATAACTAAAGCTCATGGTTCCACCAACAATGCTCATGGTTCCACGGACAATGCTCATGGTTCCACCAACAATGCTCATGGTTCCATAATTAGAGCTCATGGTTCCACCAACAATGCTCATGGTTCCACTGATATTGCTCATGGTTCCACCAACAATGCTCTGGGTTCCATAACTAGAGCTCATGGTTCCACGAATAGTGCTCGTGGTTCCACGAATAGTGCTCATGGTTCCACCAACAATGCTCATGGTTCCACGGATAGATAGTACTCATGGTTACACTAACAATGTACATGGTTCCATAATTAAAGCTCATGGTTCCACCAACAATGCTCATGGTTCCATAACTAGAGCTCATGGTTCCATAAATAAAGCTCATGGTTCCACGGACAGGGCTCATGGTTCCATAACTAAAGCTCATGGTTCCCCCAACAATTCTCATGGTTCCATAAATAGAGCTCATGGTTCCACCAACAATGCTCATGGTTCCACCAATAATGATCATGGTTTCATAACACCCCCCAGGGCAAATCCAAGGGCCCCTTACAATTTTTTTTGAAAGTTGGACTTACAAGAGGGTTTTTTTGTATTAATTCCTTACTCGACTATGTTTGAGGCCCTATAGGTCGTCTTTGGTGTGAAAAACATTCATTATCAAATAGATTAATTTTTCATTATAATGTAATGCTTATCTAACTCAGCATCAATATATTTGTTTACCTGCCCGTAAAAGGGCATGCACAACATTGTATTCATTTAAACATTTATTTATAACTGTCTTGCTTATGTATCAACTCACTTCTCATTTATGCCTTTAAATGTGCTTATACTCTGCCTATGCTAATTCTATATCTCTGCACATATGATCTAAACCATAGTCATCAATTTGTCATTAGGGGAGTTTTGAGGCCTAAAATGGGCCTCCTAAGGGAATTAATAAAATAAGATTTAAAATAATAAAATAAGAGTTTTGAATTTTGGAGGAAAAAATAAAAACTAATTGTTTCTTATTGTATTTTTGACATATCTCCTTACCAGTTTACCCAAATTTCATGTTTGGGAACTCGTACGTGATTATTTGGTTTAGTGGTGTTCCAAATGTGGAATTGCATTGGTTTATGTGTATAACTTGGGAGCACAAAAAAAATATTTGCACACCCACCTATGCTAGCAACCTCCTTTATAAACATAAAAGGGAAACATTTTTGTGGAAGGTTCTATAGAAACCTTCATTAGAAGGTGATTTTCTTGTAATGTTTACATAACCATGAAAAATGTTGTTGGAACCATGAACACTTGGTGCTAGAACAATGAAAAATGTAGCAATGCATATGGAAACATGAACAATGCTAGTGGAACAATGAACGATGCATATCATTTGGAGGCCTAAAGGTGGAACTATAAATAATGAGTAATACATTTAGAACCATGAATACTATTTGTGGAACCATGAACAAAGTTGGTGGAATTGTGAATATTTGGTGGTGGAACCACGAGAAATGTCAACACAACCATGAGTTTTTAAGGAACCATGATCAAAGTTAGTGGAACTATGAACATAATTTTGCGGAACCATGACAAAATTGGTGGAACCATGAACAAATTTGTTGGAAATATGTTGTAATTAATGTTTACTTTTGAAAGAGCCTACATATCATATGTTATTATATCTCCTACACATTTAATAATGACCCAAAATCGTATGTTATTTGATGCCGTATGCATTTAAGAATGACTCCAAATCGTACATTATTAGATATTTGAAAGAGCCTACATATCATATGTTATTATATCTCCTACACATTTAATAATGACTCAAAATCATATGTTATTTGATGTCATATACATTTAAGAATGACTCCAAATCATACATTATTAGATATTTGAAAGAGCCTACATATCATATGTTATTATATCTCCTACACATTTAATAATGACTCAAAATCGTATGTTATTCGATGTCGTATGCATTTAAGAATAACTCCAAATCGTACATTATTAGATGTTAGATGCACCCTTTAATTTGTTGAAATATTTTTTCATATTTCAACGACATGCATAATGATTAGTTGTTTATGCATAATGATTAGTTGTTTGTGTCCCTCACTAAGGAGATATAATAAGCCACATAATCATACAAATTATTCTACTCAACATTGATCACGTAAAAGCACAATGGATGAAAAAGAAGAATTTGGAGTATATACATTATTATATGTGGTGTATCTTTAACATATTTTTTGGTGATTGTACACGGTCATGTCGGTGCATAGTGTCAATCATCATGTTGAAGTAATCCATAGGCTAAATTGATTACTTTAATAAGATAATAACATTAACATTGATCAATAATAATAGGATAAGATAATAACATTAATCAATAACAGTGGAAATATTTTCATAATTTGATCAACTAAGATTAAATATGAATGAAGTTTTGAAAGAGTAGGAAATGATAAAGATTATATAATGTGAACATTGTAATACTATGTCATGCTTATTATCATTATCTATGATAAGAGAATTGGTTAGTAGTTAAGGGTTGGTGGTTTCATAGCTATGTGAGGTAGGGGACATTAGTGCTTGGTTATTAGTAAGTGGTTTTAAGATATTGTAATAGTTAAGCTTAGTGTTTTAGTGTGTTAGAAGCACAACTACAAGTAAAGTGGTCAGTGAACGTGATAGGCACATACCCCCTTTTTAACCACCACTTAAGTGAAGCTTAAGATGCATTTAAACATATCCCATTTTTTAACCACCACTTAAGTGAAGCTTAAGATGCATTTAAGCATATCGACGACCCTGGATGTACACTTGTTACTCTTGGGTTAATCTCCCATATAATATATAAACTCCTATATTTGTAATTAGTGGGTTAGGGTATTAGTTTTTTAGGGTTCATTTTTATACCATATTTCATAAATAAATAAATAAATAAAAACAAATTTGTGTTATGATTTATGAGTAGATTCGTCATTCGACTTGTTGGCTCTCAATTTATCTCATGTTATTGATATATTATTATTATATAACACAACTCCTTCCTCTGCTCAAGTGCTAATTCACTACTACACAAGCCATGCTATTTTAAGACATTTATGCTATTAAATTAAATAATATTATTCAATATTATTTTTTAAAATACAATTTAAATTTTAAGAAAATCTAAAAATATTATTTCATGTTACTTCATGGATGAGTCTATTTATTCTAAGTTTTAGACTTTTCAGTGGGTTTTAGTTGGAATTCCTAACAAAACAAGACTTAAAATATAATCAGAAAAATTTGAAAACTTAGAATATTCAAGCTTACACCTTACTTCATGTTATGGTGAATTTTATTGACGATATAATTGGATATTTAATCATTATTATATAATAAGATTAGTTAATAAAAATAAGATGTCTTTTTTTGTTAAAAATACTATTTCATATTGCTTCATACAATAATTGCTTTTAATGATGATATAATTGGATATTTTAACATTATTATATATTCCTTTGTAAAAATATTACTTCTTATTATGATGACTTCTTTTGATTATATAATTGGATATTTATTCATTATTATATAAGAGAGATTCTCTAATAAAAATAGGATAAGGTTTTTGGTAAAAAGTGTTAATTCACAATACAATATCTATAAATTCTATCTCATAAAATAATTAATTGAAACATATTCCATAGTACACATTTTCTTTTTATTTAAAGACATTTTATTTTTATTTATTGTATATTTTTATTTAAGACATTTTATTTTTATTTATTATGTAATTTTATTTTTCATTTAAACACTCTTTATTTTTGTTCATTTTGTATTTGTTTACTAGAATTAGAGATAACTCTAAAACCATGTGTATTGTCCTATAATTTTCTATTTTAAATTCATGATAATAAGAGATAGAAAACAATATTTAAACTAAAATTTTTTCCATTTTTTTTCTAAAACCATGTATTGTCTTAATATTAATCCTATATATAATTACCTAAATCTCAACATAAACTTAATATTGATTATGAATAGATTATTCCCTAAACTTCTCTTACTAAACCATGAAATCCTAAGCCATGAAATCCTTTATTGAAGACCAAAATTCCTTCTTGAAGATGAGAAGAATGGAAAGCCATTTCACTCTCGAAACAAATACTGCGCTCAAATTCTTGGAAGAAAAAGTTGAAACAAGTGAAGCCCTAAACCAAACATGGTATGCCATTATATCTCACAACGTGTTTTATTATTTCATCATTTGCTCAAAATTATAATAGAGAATTAGATGATGAACATTGTTCTATTGGATGAGTTTCATTGGATACAAAGTACAGTTTTCTGTCTTTCTCTTTTTATAAGTATTTTTAAATTATTAAGTTGTGGCCATAAATTTACGAAGGAAACAATAGAAGAACCTGAGAAGAAAATAAATTGGTAATCGTAATAACCATAAAAAGGTGGTGTGGCATGGAAAGAAGATGCCTGAGCGTATTTTCAAAAAAGTTAAAAATGAATTTAATATGTAAGCCTTATGGAAGGTAGAGAAGATCCTGTTTATGTTACATTTTCCTAATTTCATGCAGTCAAATAGCAGGCCTTTGATCGTCCTACATACAATATATAGAATGATGGCAGAAAATTAAAAGCTATAAATTCAAAAGAAATAAAAATTTAACAATTTTGAAATTTAGGGATTTCGAAAATGTGCAGAATGGATCCCTTCCAAGCAGTTGATGGAAAACGCCATTAATCATAGCCTACATTTGAAATCAACATAAAAAATTCAAATTTTTTCTTGAACATAAAATATTAATCCTCAATTAATTAACCACTTAAATAATTAATTAGGTAATTAATTAGGGAAGGATGTGAAAAATAGAAAAAAAAATAACGGGAATCCCCTATCCGATATTGGCCCGCTCATGGGCCGTCGCAAGAAATATTAGATGGATTGAAACCATAATCAAAATCCAAGCTTATACATGACCTGAGATTTTAACGCATACGTCCGACCCATTGGCAACCAGTTATGATTAAAAAATATAGTATGCAATTATAGGTCTTTAGCGAGTATTTCAAATGCTTATGGAAATAGCTATAAAATGCATGGGGTGTGTTTGGAAAATGCATGTTGTAGTACATCTAACAAATTAGTAATTTAGTTATCAGCTTCATCGAGCCAAAATTGTTCAAAAGCTAATTGAATACCCACAAAATTATCTGCTCAAACTTAATTAGTCACATATACGCAGTACACATTGTTTCAAAACTAAAAAGACATGCCTTCTATTGATTCCAGTAGTTAACCCTACATATAACAAAGCAAATGAGACCAATAATAGGGTTCAGAACATCCAAATGCATATTGATTCCAGTAGGCAACCCTACATATAACAAAGCAAATGAGATCGATATGAGACCTATAATAGGGTTCAGAAAATAGAAATACAAAATGGCATGAAAAAACCGAACTGCACTGCCCATTGCCTGATGTTACCAAAAAGAACAAAACGATTTTGATGAAATTAGGCATTAGCTAGACCCAAATATTTTGAAAGGCACTCGGATGACCGGAACACAGCGAAGAGAATGAGCCATTTCGCATGACAGCTGAAGTACCTGGGACAGATCAACCGAATATTCAGCATGGGGAAGCCATCTAAAATGATGGAGCAACTTAGCCACCCAGAACAGTGGCAAGGCCCAATGCCTTTCCGGAGCAGACTGATTTCCCCTTACATCCACATCTTCCTTGCCCTCCGACAACACAAACCTCTCCGGACGGAACTCATGAGGCGACCACATATTCACCAATGCAGGCGTGCCTTCTCGAACACAGATTCCACAGGCTATGTTGACATCTTCTGTGGAGAGACGAACCCGTGATAAAAGTGGATCAGGTGGATGCATTCGCAGGGACTCGAGGGCAACCATACAGCACAACCGGCCGCACACACAAAGAAACATTCACTGGAACCACACCATATGCAAAGTTTTGAGATAAAGTTGGCGGTAAATGTCATGTTGAAATGTTTGAATTTGAATTTGAAACTGAGCGACAATGCTGTCCCATCCATATAATGATGCAAGGATGCCAACTCAACGATCCTCGAAATCAGTCCAACCACAGAGGCATTTTAATGGATGGCGACATGGCGTGAAGGATGCCGGAATTGGAAGATGCCGGAAAAGGATCTACCATAGAAAAAGCCATGGATGTATCATGTACATAAGTTCTCACCATACGTTATGCCATGGAGGCTCGTGCATCTCTGACACTAGACAGACTCACCTTAATGGCGAGTGTGTCTGTTTAATAAGGCTCGCCCTCCTCTCTCACTAATGTCGAGAGCCAGCTCATACATAGTTTAGTTATGGTCAAGGTCAGGCTTCACCGAAGAGAGCCAATGTATTTATTGTTTTATATATCCTTAAACGTGATCATATGCCCAAGAAAATGAGGCTTCCTTTGCAAGCAAGGGGCGTAGTCCTTTAGATTGCTTGCATACCTGTTTATTTATATATATTTTTTCCACTACTTTCGAATGGGAAGAGAGGCGTGAGCTTGACTTAATAGATTGATTTGATAGATTGATTTATGTATCGTTTGAAAATGTTTATTGGTTTTGAGGTATAGTAGTATAATTCAAGTATGAATACGGATACAAATACGATTGGGTATGGAAAAAATATGTAACGAAAAAATCCAATACTAATAAAATACGGAAGTAGACTTCTTATATGAATAATAATTTTAATCAAATATACACGGATATATCATAAATGTACTTTTAAAATTATCAGTTTATTTCTAGACATGTTATTTACAATCAAAATTACTATTTAAAAACAAAAACATAAAATCTCAATGTACTCAGATAGAGTGAGAGATAACAACTAGTTAGTAATAATTATTTTTATAAGAAAGAATTGAATTGAATGTTATTTACATTTTAAATAATTAAAATATGGTATTTCAAAATTTAATTTTCCAATGTATTCGTATTTTACATACATCGAATATTCAACGAATTTAAATTGTTTTGAATTTCCGTACATAAAAGGCCAATACTACCGAATTATACTACTATGCTTTGGAGAACAACCTTCCTTGGAATTAGTTTTTGTATAGATTGTTGTAGATGGCTTAGCATGCCTCTCAATTTGTCCTGTATTGATTGTCTCAGAAAGGAGACTCTACCTGAGGGAGTCTGCTTAGATTCAAATTCTTTGTGCTTTTAATGTGATCTAAAATCGTTCTTTGTATTGCGTAATTTGGATCTTTTGAGATTTGTTAAAATACCTATGTTACTTGATGGTAGAGAGCGATCTCTAATGAGAGCCGGCCAATCTCTTTTATATCCAAGTATAATTTTTAAATTATATTGCATCTCATTGACTAGGAGAAGCGTGACCTTTTTATATATATATATATATATATATATATATATATATATTTTGTATTACTGTTTGAGATATAGGTGGCGAGTATTCCCACTCCTTGTAACTCGAATGTAAATGCATTATACACATGAGTGGTAAGAAGCTTAGTAATTGGGATATAATGAGGTGACTCAATAGTAGCAATCTTTGGTTACATAATTTATGGTTAGAAGTTGGATTCTCGTTTATTTGTTTAAAATGCAAAGGACTAGCCTATTGACTAAGTGTCGAAATTTCAAGATACTATTCAATCAAGGTGTTGTGACAATTATTTATGGATCGGAGAAAGGAACTTCAATACGAAACTCATAATAACTCTACCCTAGTGGATTCGTTGTCTGGCTAGGGGGTGGACTTTTGGTGGAAGGAATAAATGCCAGACAAAGATTCAAAAGGTTGGGTTGGAACGTTGCAGATAATCCTTCAATCACCTGCAGTCGCACAAGTCTTTATTAACCAAATAAGTGTTCTAATGATGCTTTATTATTATTGTTTTACAAGTTCAATAAAGATCTATTTATGATGGTGTCCTTGTAAACTTGTAAATGAGTTCTTTATTCATGTATGATTGTAAAAGTATTTAGTAATAGTTGTTTTGTCCAATATTTTTGAGTAATGATTATTTGATTAAATAAATACTATTAGCTTTCTTGAGATTATTCGATAGTCTTGTACCCTTATTTAGGTGGCTTGAATATAAATTAAAGATTTAAGTATTTTTACCCTCGTGGCAAGTATGATTGGTAAATTGAAAGATAGATTATGTTAATAATTAGTATGATGCTAATAATCTAGTTTTACATTAGTATAAAATACACATGTAAGTCATTATCTGGATTATACTAGAGTGTGTGGTTTGGATATGCTTGATTTAAGTATTGAATTGGCATACTTTACTAAGAATGATATGGTAATAAAAATGTAATCGTAAGGATCGTAGTATAAATTGGCTAGATCTTATTATGCGGTGCAAAGATATAAGTATTAAGAGAATGTGTTGGGTTAAATTATTATAAATAAGATTCTCAGCTGAAATAAATTACATTACTTGATTAATATATAATTTAGGTTTTTATTAAGATGATAATATATAAAACAAAGACTTCTTGAAACTAACCTCATTGAATGAATGTTAAATAGTGATATTAACTGAGCAGGGTTCAAAATTTATATTCCAATGCATGGCTTAAATTGACTATAGGTCTTAAATTATTATGTGATAAGACATTAGATAAATCAATTTACATGTTGTCTTGTACATATGAATACTTTGGGAATATACTTCGATTATACTAAATTTTGTAATTATTGCACAATTTAGATATATAGTATTTCTTACTAGAATGAACAATCAAGGTCAATAATAATAAGCTTATATTAGCAAAGTTTGAATTATATGAATTGCAATTAACAAGAAATTACTTTGATTGTAATGATTCAGAAATCGTCATGGCTAACTTATTGGTTGTTGGATGATGCAAAGGAAAAATGTTATACCCAGTTTCCCCAAAATATAAGTGAGGAAATTGGCTACATTACAAGAGCATCTACAACTTCAACTTCTACAGACATAGTTTTTCCTCCTAACCCAATGTCAAAATACAAGAGGTTTCCATGAGGCCCAAATGACCTTCCATCAAAAGTTGTAAGAAACATGGTTGACAGAGCTAACTCCAGGGATCCTAGAGATTTCCAACAAGAAATAGTCATGAAACACGTAGAAGCCCCTTCATCAACAACCATTCGTCCAATGGTTTTAGAACCATGGACTATGCCTATTTGGAAGGCAACACAATACAATAAATGAGGCTTAATGTCGAACATATCAAATTTTTCCATCAAAGCATTAGTGGAGTTTGTTAAATTTTGAGCATTAATTCACAATACTCTAGGATATTCACTGAGAGAATAACATATATAGTATATCAATGCATGACAATCACAATAAGCATGACAAGCATCACAAGAATCAAAAGCATGAGAGACAAGAGACACAGAGTTTCTGTGGGGAAAAACCTAAGGTGAAAAAACCCACAACTTCCTTAGAGATAGAGAGAGCAATGGCTCAACCAAAGTACAACCAAAATACACTAAGATAGTCTCCTAGTAGCAGATGATCCTCCTTTTCACTAGTGCGCCACTTTCTAGGTGAGAGAGAGATGACTTTCCGAATGATATAAATAGAGATCACCTGATCTCTATTTATACTAACCTATTTGCCCAGTGACCTTATGGGGCCGACTTGTCTAGCTAGGTACATCCACATTATAATATATATATTTCAGGGCCGACCCCACACATGGTGGTCTAATAACGCATCGGCAAGTACACACACTTGTGACACTTTTCAATCCACATGACGACACTTCCTTATAGAGGAATAACACATATCTAATAAGGGTACAATAAATATATATGAAATACATAGATAAAATACATTCCGAAGTTACATATACATCAACACTCCCTCTTAACTAGGAAGGTATTTCTCGACACTGATCTGCTAGACAAGTCTTCTTCTTGGGATCATCGTCATCGTCACTGCTACTGCTATCTCAACCAATCTCTGACTCTACTCGTTATAGGAAGTTCTACAGAGCCAGTCCTTTTTCATACTGGATGTAGGCCCACCACCTGTAGGTCTTCGTCATCACTAGCCATACTATGGAATCCTCAGGACTTATTACGTGCGTCACAAAACCTTGAAAGATCATCCCAGGTTGTTATGAGCACACGGATCTACCTATAGGATTTCCCAGGGCCATATTATATGTGACGTCACCACAAAACCTCGCAAGAGCATCCCAGGCTGTTACGAGCACACAGCTCTACCTATAGGATATCCCAGGGACAGATTATATGTGGTCACCAAAAAACCTCGCAAGAGCATCCCAGGCTATTACGGGAACACAACTCTACCTATAGGATCTCCTAGGGACATATTATATGTGGTCATGGAAAAACCTCGCAAGAGCATCCCCGGACTTATTACGGGCACACAGCCCAACCTATCGGATCTCCCAGGGACATATTATATGCCATAGGACAAAACCTCGAAAGAGCATCTGCTAAATATCCCAGGGCCAGATTATATTCCATATGAAAAACCTTGAAAGACTATCTGCAAATCTCCCAGGGCCAAATTATATGTCCTCCCAAAGAAAAACCTCAAAAGAGAATTTGCCAGATATCCCAGGGCCAAATTATATGCCATAGGAAAAACCTCGAAAGACTATCTGCAAATCTCCCAGGGCCAAATTATATGCTCATCTGCACAACCTGATCCACGACCATAGAGTATCAACCTGATACTCACCATAAATCATCCTGATGTACACATGATCATCCCGATCATCATCACTACAACATCCTGCTGCATGTCATCTAGAGAAACACCCTGATGCTCATCATCCATGATCATCCTGATCATACAATGCATCTACCTGATGCATACCAAGTATCTACCTGATACATATCATCATACATGATCCACCTGATCATACAATGTATCCACCTGATACAAATACAAAAACATGATACATATCACCATACATGATCCACCTGATCATAAAATGTATCCACCTGATACATATACAGATACATGGTCCAAGCATCCAACATGATGCATATACAAAATACATACAAATGATCCTACTGATCATATCCAACATCCAACATGATGCGTACATATATAAATGATCCAACTGATCATATCCAACATCCAACATGATGCGTACATATATAAATGATCCAACTGATCATATCCAACATCCAACATGATGCGTACATATATACATATAAATGATCCAACTGATCATATCCAACATCCAACATGATGCGTACATACATATACATATAAATGATCCAACTGATCATATCCAGCATCCAACATGATGCATACATACATACATGAAAATGATCCAATTGATCATACAAAGCAGAAACCAGAACATCATCCTAATGCTCATCATCCAGTGCTTACATCCATAGCCATGTGAAGAATCCTCCTTCCAACATGTTTAGAATGGCTTCAACAAATGTGTCCAACACTTCTTCCTCAAAGTGTCATCAATCTGAAGAACACCAAGCCTCTCTTTGAAGTACTTGAACTTCACCCTGGCTAGTGGCTTCATCAACACATATACAATATGCTCGTCCGTTGCAACATATAGAAGCTTCATAGCTCCTCTCTGCACCATATCCTTGATATAGTGATATTTGATCTCTATGTGTTTTGACCTGTCATGAAACAATGGGTTCTCGGACAGCTTCACACAACTCTAGTTATCACAGAAGATACTAGTAGCATCCAACGGGAGATCAAATAACTCAGACAGTAGCTTCCGTAGCCATACTGCCTCACAACTAGCTGAATAGGCTGCAACATACTCTGCCTCAACTGTACTCAGTGCTACGTAGGACTGCTTCCTGCTAAACCAAGAGATCACACTTGATCCCATACTAAAGCAGCACCCAGATGTGCTCTTCCTATCTACAGCACTGCCATTCCAATCTGAATCAACATAACCCTGCAGGTTAAACTTTTGATTTGCTTCATACTTGAGCCCATAATCCACTATACCCTTCAGGTACCTCAGAACATGATTTATAGCAACGAGATGAACACTCCTCGGATCTGTCAGGAACTGACTCAATGTGTTCATTGCAAAGCAAATATCTAGTCTCGTGTTCGTCAGGTACAACAAGGACCCAATCATCTGATGATACATAGAGACATCAACCGGCTCAGATGAAGCATTGCATAGAAGCTTCAGATTCGATGTCATAGGTGTGGCCATGGCCTTGCAATCCATCATCCTGAATCTCTTCAGGATATCTACGGTGTACTTCCCTTGACCAAGGAAGATCCCATCTATACTCTGCCACACCTCCATACCTAGGAAATAATGCATCATTCCCAAATCTTTCATATCAAACTCAGCAGCAAGCTTCCTCTTCGCATCCACAATCAAGTTCTGGGAGCTTACTACAAGCCATACAAGGATTTCTTCAATCTGCACACATGTGACTCCCTGCCAGGTCTTGGGACTGCATCACAAACATCTTCTTCATGATCGATGGATCATGGCATTCCATTTCTTCATCCCAGATCCTGGGAACTTCAATATCTTCAATAGATATCTCTATTGCTAGAACAAATGTTGTAGTCCTTCTTTTGTAGGTGAAGATATACGATCTTTCCTACTAAACAAGTTAAATTGCATGATTAGAAACATCTCATAATTTTCAGAACAAATTCTTTACACATAAAGAAATATGTCATGCAGTCATGTAGCTATTTTAGCCAATGCTTCAATACAACATTTATCCATGTTCCACAACTTTCTAGATGCCTTCCAGTCTTTACCAGAACATTGTTAAGAGTTTGCACTACTCCCAACATGTTAGCAAAGAGGTTTCATTCTAGATAAGTAGCACTGGAATGTTGTACAATGCCATAGGCCACTTACCCATCACATGCATATTAGTAGTATATTGTTCATTAATGCAATCATTCTAATATGCACAATACATATCCTAAGTCTAGGAACATGAACATATACATCATTGAACAATTTTATTTAAACAAACAAATATGCAAGAAATGACAATTTAAAATACTTATCTTTGTTTGTTTGTTGGGTGGACTCCCTTTGAGTCTTTACTTCCTTGCAGGAGCTGCTAGAGTCCTAATATGAAGTAGCTTCTTCCACACCTTTCTGTTGTGGAATGTAGAGAGATGGTCAACTCCCTTTGAATATCTGCATCCTTGCAGGAACTGCTAGAGTGTGCTCCCTCTTGATTCATCCTTGCTGACATCAATCTTCTTGAACCCTATAAAGTATATTCTGTAAGCCTTCGAGCTTTCATTGTAACCCACAAGGATACCCTTCTTTCCTAAAGGATCTAGTTTAGTCCTCTTTTCCTTTGGGACATGAGTGTATACTAGACAACCAAATATTCTGAGATGGCTGACTTTAGGCTTCTTACCAAAAGAGACTTCTTTTGGTGTCTTGTTATCCAATATCTTGTGGGGTGTTGTGTTCTGCACATATACAGCTATTCTAGCTGCTTCTGCCCATAGATGCATAGGTAGATCTTGGTCATGCAGCATTGCCCTTGCTGCTTCCATGATTGTTCTATTCTTCCTTTCTGCAACTCCATTTTGTTGAGGATTATAAGGAGCAATCAACTCCCTCTTAATCCCTGAATCACTACAAAGCTTCTTGAAGTCACCTGAGGTGAATTCTCCACCATTGTCGGATCTGAATGTTTTGATCTTCTTGTCAGTTTGATTCTCCATCAAGGTTTTGAATTCCTTGAACTTATCAAACACCTCATCTTTGTTCTTCAAGAGGTATACCCAAGTATTCTTGGAGAAGTCATCAATAAATGAGACATAGTAAACATACCCACTAAGAGAACTGGAGGACATAGGACCACATACATCTGAGTGGATGATTTCCAGGATATCTTTGGCCTTGCTTTCACTGCTTGGGAACGCCTTCTTAATGTTCTTACCTTTTGCACATCCTTTGCAAACACCTTCATGTTTGGTCTTGATTTCAGGAAGACCTTCTACAACCTTGCTTGCAATTGGAAGTGCCCTATAGTGCATATGAGCCAGTCTTATATGCCAAAGTTCACTTGGCTCCATGGATTCATGCACCATGGCATGTTTAGGTTGTCCCTTCAATTTATACAATCCTCCCTCTTGCTCTCCAATCACTACTGCATCATCTATGGTCTTTCCCTTTGGCCACATTAGGACTTGGCCATCCACAAATGCAACCCTCATACCTTTTGCATCCAATGCAGATATGGAGAGTAAGTTCTTCTTGAGCCCAGGTACATAAAGAACTTCTTTCATCTTCAAAGATTTTCCAGAATCTAGGTTGAAGGAGGCTTCACCACTTCCTTTGATTGGGTATTGATAATCATCCCCAAGTTTCACCTTATGGGGTGATTCATGTTCAGATAGATTCACAAAAGATTCCTTAAACCCAATCATGTGTTTGGAAGCCCCACTATCAATCAACCAATCATTACAACCATGGGAGATAGTACCTATGAGAGTAGAGATTAGAACATACTCTTCTTCACTTGATGAGTCATCATCACTTTCTGCCCTAGCCTTCTTCTTTGGAGGTTCATCATCTTCGGCAACATGAGCATGGAACTTTCTTTTGCTGCCCTTCTTCTTCTTGCTGAAGTTGTTGTTATTATCCCTTTTGTTCTTGGGACAATTTGAAGCAAAGTGACCCTTCTCATTGCATGTGAAGCATCTTAGATCCTTCTTATTCTTTTGATAGGATCTTTTGTAGCGAGAGTGCTCCTTCTTGGGCTTGCTTCTTTTGGTGTGAGTTGCAAGAGCTTGATCTTCACCTCCCATATTTTCCTCACAAACTACAAGTCTAGCTTCTTCTTGAGAGCATTCCTCCCATAGTTTACTGAAAGAGATCAATTTCTTTCTTGCACAGATTCCTTGAATAAAGGAGTCCCATGACCTAGGTAGGCCATTCAGAGTGGTCATAACAACTTCACCGTTGTCCACTACTTCATATACAGCTTCAAGTTGCTCCTTGATCTGAGAGACCTTGGAGAAGTAAGATTGAATGGTTTCTCCATTCAACATCTTTACCCCATTCAATTGATTCCGTAGAGTCATCTTCCGATTTAATTTCTTCCCTTCAAATAGCTTGGTCAAAGAGTCAAACATCTCCTTCGGTGTCTTTAGAGAAGACACATGGGGTATGGGATGGTCTTTGATAAAATCAACAATGATTCTCTTTGCCTTGACCAAGTTCTTCTTATGAAATACCTTGGCCTCTTCATCCTCTGGGATAGGGATGTCTTCTTTTATATATGAGTCCAACTCATTCTCTTCCAGGATTAACCCAATCCTATACTTCCAAGCTCGGAATTTATCAGCCCCTTCAAGCTTATCCTCAAGCTTGGTGTGGTGAGACATCTTAAAGAGTACTTCAAATGGAAATATAAAAGATTTAGGTCTTACCACTTGAAATGCTGAAAACTGGATCTGGTCTCGGATTAGGGTTTGTCGAAAAACCCTAAAAATTCAAAATGTGAATTTCAATTTTTTGAAAGGATAGAAAGATGCGCTTTGATGAGCTGATCATCCTGGTGCATTCATAATTTGAGATCAACAAAGTTTTACCCTTCAGATTTGCCTTTTTGTCCTCCCGTGTTCACTAGGGAGAGCCCTGAATTAGGGTTTGAGTTTCCCTGAGATCTACCTAGCCAAAAATCTCGATCCAAAGCTCTAAACTTTGATTTTTGCAAGGAGCTTCCAGCTATGTCTTCAGATTTCAGAAATTCCTATTTTTGTGAAAACCCTAATTGTTAGGGCCAAATCTGAAAAATGCTCAGAATTGAATTCTGATTGGACAGATAGATTCTCCTTGATGAGTAGAGTCAATCTACTATATTGCGTTTCCAAAATCTGTGGAGAGAAACCCAATAAACAAGAAACTCAAGTTTCCGTCACTGCAAAATGTCTTCTTCTTAGATTAGCTCTGATACCATATTAAATTTTGAGCATTAATTCACAATACTCTAGGATCTTCACTGAGAGAATAACATATACAGTATATCAATGCATGACAATCACAATAAGCATGACAAGCATCACAAGAATCAAAAGCATGAGAGACAAGAGACACAGAGTTTCTGTGGGGAAAACCCTAAGGTGAAAAACCCCACAACTTCCTCAGAGATAGAGAGAGCAATGGCTCAACCAAAGTACAACCAAAATACACTGAGATAGTCTCCTAGTAGCAGATGATCCTCCTCCTCACTAGTGTGCCACTTTCTGAGTGAGAGAGAGATGACTTTCCAAATGATATAAATAGAGATCACCTGATCTCTATTTATACTAACATGTTTTCCCAGTGACCTTATGGGGCCGACTTGTCTATCTAGGTACATTCACATTATAATATATATATTTCAGGGCCGACCCCACACATGGTGGTATAATAACCCATCGACAAGTACACACACTTGCGACACTTGTCGATCCACATGACGACACTTCCTTATAGAGGAATAACACATCTCTAATAAGGGTACAATAAATATATATGAAATACATAGATGAAATACATTCCGAAGTTACATATACATCAACAAAGTTAGTATTTCCTATAGCATCCAAGAGTGCATCTCATTGCATTGTGAAACTTTGCAACACTTCTAGAGAAGACATAGCGGACAACATTTGGGACAAATCTTCAACAATTGAATAGTTGATAGTAGCCCAAGCATTAGGATTGTGTGTGGCTCTTTTGTAGACACATTTCGGTATGTTTGGCATAGGAGACCATCAGGTTGCTAATGTTGTAAAAGCTCTGAGATTGATGAATTAGGGGGCATTGATGTGTAAGATGGTCTCCTTTACAATTTTTGCAAGGAAAATTCACTTTCCTATGTTCTTTGTTCCCCCCCTTAGAATTATCGTTTGATTTGGGCTTGTTTTGATTTCCCTCCCCTTTCTTTCCCTTGTTATTATTTTTCTTCCTGTCGGGTTGCTGAGGACCTTTTGGGTTTGAGAAGGGGAGGTAGAAACCTTAGTTGCTTCTCCTGCAGAGCGCATGACAAAAATGTTTTCATTTGTTTGGCAAGTTCTTCTATAGTAGTATTTTCCACTAAACCAACAATGACATCGGCATGTGGTCCCCTTTTTGTCCTAAAACGATCATTATTTGGTTGCGGTGTGTCAGGTATAATTTCATACAAAATCCTAGATGGGGAGTATATCTAATTCAATTGTTGGGATTTGAAAATAGATTCCTCTTCTGAAGTAACCCTCAAAGTAGAAATATCTTTAGAGATGTAAGGTAAAAGTGATTTTAAGAACTAGTCTAACAAGAAATCGAGAGGTATTGCAACTTTAATCATCCTTTTCCTTCTTCGCCACTCATGAATATGATCAGAAATGTGGGTGTCTTTGTTCTGTCTAAAAGTAGACAATAGGTCTATACCGGCATCATACCGAACAAGAAGTTGGAAATGGTTGAGAAAAATTGTCTCCAAATCTTTGAAATGATAATAGGCAGCTGATGGCAACTCAATGTACCATTTTGTTGCTACCCCTACGAGGGTTATTTGAAATAACCTTATTCTAATTGAATTGTCATTTAAAGAATTAGAGGAACACCATAAATGAAAAGTAGTGACATGGTATCTTGGATCCTCACAAGTTTTGTCTTCAAATTTTGGAATGTACGAAGGTATCTTAGTGGGAATAGGGGGGAAAGATGGATTATGTCACATCGAACCATTCATTAGATTTGGCATATCTAGAAATTTAAATTTTCCAGGAAAGATAATGTTGGTTGGTTGAAAAAGGGATGGGTTGTAGAGCTTGATGGGGAATGTTTACCCTACCAAAGTTTCCAAAATGTTGGTTAGGGTTTCGCCCAACCATAGCCTGTGAAGTGAAATTATTTGCGAAAGGATTCCAACCGGGATAGGTAGGATTTCATCCCCCCATAGTCTATGTCTAGTTCCACTGAGGTTGAGACACATTTCCCCCAATATGTACACTATTTGAAGGCATGGCAGTATTACCTCTTCCACTAAAAAGTGAGAAATGGTTATTTGTAGCCGATGGTTGAAAACTACTTATTTGAAAATTAAATCCTGAAAACTAGTTCAAACTCAAAATAGGCCTAGTGGAATGAAAAGGCATGGATCCTACATAAGGGGAAGAAGGGGGAATATGCCCCCCTGAGGGAAACCCCTAAAAAGACAAAGCAAAACCACTAGGACCCATAGAATAGTTTTGGGATGTAGGGGTAGGTGTGAAGGAAAATTGTGTTATACATGTTGTAGGCATGCCATGTGTAAAAGCACTAGTACCCGGGGGTATTTAAAAGGGAACAATTGAATATTGAGTAGTTGTAAACCCTACAGGCATAGACCTAGTGATAGAAGTCACAATCAAGGTAGTAGTAACTTGGGTTGTGATAGGAATATGGGTACTAGTTCTACGATGGAAAACCCCCCTAACATTATGGCAGATGTAGGGGTACCTAAGTCCCCTGATCCTTCACCTACATTATCCATAATAAATCCACTCGTAATTCTATAAGTGCTTAACCTAGGTTGACGAGAAGGTTGATTCTGTATTACAACTAGATCTTTAGGTCCAGTTAAAGGTGGGTTAAAGGGTCTAACAAAGTCTTCAACGTGTAGATTTTCAACCAAAGTAGGGTGTAGTATAGGAGTGTTGTTCCTGATAAGATCATGTTCCCTAGGAATATCAACTATTCCAGTTGGTTCAAATGATCCACTTGTGTTTGTGTGGCATCTCTGCAGAGGCGGTGGAGGCTCCACTATAACCAAGGGAATATTTTGAATCCTCCTTGTTTGAAGAAGTGGTTTACCTTCCACCCTTAAAAAAATATAGACTCAAAAAATACTAAGGCCAACTAAACACACAAAGAGAAAACAACATACCACTAAAAAGTGTCCTAAGGATATCAAAGCAAGCAAACAGATAAGCCTTCCAAATTTTTAGTGTGGGTTGAATAAGTCCCACTGTAAAACAACAAAGATTGAAAGAAGTTGCTCAGGCCGGGTGTGTTTCCCTTCTTGGTGCAAGTGTTTTTGTAGATAAATATATAAAAATACCATCCAAGGGTACTAATACTTCGCACTCAAATCCTACCCATGTTGCTAAAGGAATTATGATCCTAGGACAAGATACTATGGCTACCAATTAGTTTACAATGTCCAGGGGAATAGTCGCAAGTCAGAATTGTACGTATGGGAAGGGTAGCTAATATTGAAACTTCAAAAGTACTTAGGTATTGAAGAGAGTCCTCGTATACAAAAAATCCCTAGTAGATGCTTGATTAGGATTTGGAGGGATCTCTCCACAACCTAACCTCACACAACCTAGTGCTTAAATTTGGCGTGAGTAGAGCTTCTTGGCCACGCTGCTTACACAATTGGCTTTGTCCTTTCTTGAAGAAATACCACTAATGTTTCCAAGTTTATGTGGTTTGGAAAGTTTACAACTTTCCTATTCCAAAGATCTAACTTAAGCTATTAGTGAATGCCCCTTAAAGAAAAAAATTCTAATTGGTTTTAATTAAAGCATTCATTTTAAATCGATTTCTTAGTCAAGGGGTACGGATATGCAACTTATGATTTTTGGACTCTTTGCAGAAATAAAATTTTAAGATCAAATAGCGCTCGTAGAAAGAAAATGAGAGCTTGGAATATTTAAGTGAAAAATAAAACAATGTGCACTCCTATTATTCCACTTATTTTTCTCTTTTCCTTTTGTAATGGCAAAAATAAAATCACAATTTTATTTATTTTTTATTCTGGAAACTAAATGAGAAAAATAGAAAAATTGAATCCTATTAATATTGTTCTTTTCTTCTTTCTTTCTTTCTTGAAACTATTTGCAAAGAAATTAAACTATAACTTATGCAAACTTTTTGTTTTTTTTGTAAAAATAAAATAAAAAAAGGAAAAGACTTAATAGAAATGTTCTTCTTTTACTTTTTCAATGCATACAGAAGAAAGAATGATAATTTTTACAAGCTTTTAAAGAAAATGTTAATGTTCTTTTCTTTTGTAAGAAGTCTAAAGAACAAATTTTGAACATTTTATAACCTTGGTTTTTGTTTTATGAAATGATAGGGGTATAATAAATCAGGTTCCAAACAGAGCTCAGAGGGACAAGAATCCTAAAATTAAGCTCTGAATCAGAGAAAAATAAAAAAATGAAACCATGTGAATACACGACTGTTTGAACAATATCTTGTGTATACATAGGCTAGCAGTGTATAACTCGTGTATGGGAAGAAAAGTAGTGAAAAAATAAAAACACACTCTCCTACAGGATTAATACGCGACTGTGTGTGCTCACAAGTAGCGTATAAGGTTGGGAAAGTCAGAAAATAGAATGCAAAATGCCAAAAACCTTTGGTTTACAATCTTATAAGAATTGATTTACAACTGAAACCTAAACCAACCAACAAACCAAAAACAACCAGAATATTTAAGAAAAGAAACTCAAAAGGAGGAATCAAACAACCCTCCAAAACACGAAAATACCCTAAAAGAAAAGAAGAACCAAAAGTAGTACTTATTAGTTAGTTCTTTCCAAAAATCCATTGTGTTCCCTAAATGGAGATTGTATGCAAATGTTTTGCCCCTCGGGATTTAGGTAGCCACCTCGAGGCTCGCAAATCCTTTTGGCGATTCATCTCCTAGGGTTAATTTTTTGGATTTTTATGGTTTTTTCCTCTAAGATTGTGATAAAATGTCATTTTTTATATCTTTGTAATAAGCTCTTGTGAATGAGCGTAGCCTACACATCTCTCTTCAGAGATAAGCTACCACTATTCGAGCTAGTTGGTATAGCTCACAGTTTATAGTGTTTTTCCTTTCCATTCATTAATAGAATTTGGGGTTTACTGTAATATTGTACGCTCTACAAAATATTCGTGTGTGTTTCCATTTTCATATTTCTTCCTTCATTTTTTTCTCTAAATAATCCAAATCCTTTTCCCTTAGAATACATTAGAAAAAGATTAGATTTTGAACAAATTCATTTTGGTGCCATAAATTAGAAGGTTTCCCTTTCCTTATTTGTTGAAATTCTACCCGTTTGTGTTAAATCCAAAATAACTCTACCCATTGTTGAAAAATGATCAAGTCCTTAAAGTTAGAGAAGGAAAATAATGGAATACAATTCTGATCATAGTATTTTTTCTTCAAGAGTTAGTATTAAATCATCATAGTATGTTCATGAAGCAAGTCTAAGGTTTCAAAGGTTTGATAACAAAGAAGATTGGAAAGAAGTTCAAGATATTTTTCAAGGAAATCATCTACTCATGTCAAAAAATAATTGATCTATCAAAAAGGAATCAAACCAATATTTAACAAAGGAAAATGACGAGGTTCTATAAGTGGTTATGATATATCCTGATCAACCTATCCATCAACTAGAGTTTGTGGCAAATTCAATGTCTATAATGGAAGTGAAAGCAGATATAAACACAAATGTGGAAGGAATGGAATCATTGATTGAAAGGCCTTATAAAGAAATATAATCGAGGGGATGGATGTTTTCAAGCTGATATAAAGGGTGTTGGATGTGATTTGTTCCTTTGATATAATAAATATGAATCCAAATGAAGAGATAGATGAAACTAGTATTATGTTGGCACAAGATTCAAAAGGAAGAAGTATTGAGGGACCAATGATGACTATTAGTAATATGACACTAGCATCGACAACAAACATGGTTTCTAAAAACACTATAGGTACAGAAGGATCATCATTCTTATGAGAAGAAGTTCGTTCAATTGAAGTTGAGTTTATTTTCTTGAGATGGCATTGATTAAAAATAAATGTACTAGAGCTAAAAAGGATTCATTTCCCAAAATTTTCAATAAGGGCCAATAATAACTATATTGTTGACTATTGTAGATCATGATAAAGAAATGTTTGATATGGCTATCCTACAACCCAAGGATGAAAAAACAAAACATGAAACCAAGAATTTGTTAATCCCTAAATGTGGGCACATTTCCCTCCTAAATTGTGGTGCATTACATTAGTTTTGATGTCGGATTTGGTCTATTAGTTGTAATTTTCATTAGTATGGTTATATTAATTATGTCATCTTGGGTTAGTGAGTTGTAATTGTACCTCTTAATCTCCTATATAGGAAGGAGATCTTTTCATTTGAGCATCTTGGCTTGTCTTGTCTTGTGTACTTAGTACATTGTATAAGGAGGTTTCCCCTTTGAATAGGATTTCTATTCATCTATTTTATTAATTAAAGTCATGGAGTATTCTTTCTAATCTATTTTTTCTCTTTTCATGCTGCTTTTGGAAATTTTTTGCATAACATTTGGTATCAAAACTCTTTCCTTAGGAGTGGTTTCTTCAAAAAAACTCATCTTGGAATTTTCTCCATATATTTTTTATACAGGGTTTGAGAAAACAAAAATTAGAACCCATATCTAAAATAGGCCAAGATACCTATGATGAAAAATTTACATCCTATCTCATTACAAGTTCCGATTTATACCCTCGAAAATTTAGTGTTTTTGACTATCCCTAAAGCTAGTCTCAAACAGGTGTTCTAGGGAAAACTGTTATATATGGAGCATGTGAGGTCCCAAATTGAGTGATACCAGTTGCATCGGAAAGAATATGGACCATAGTATATTTGGTATCATTTTCAAAATCAGATTCAAAAAAATTGGACACATGGCAGGCCATACACTCTCGCTCCTCTAAAAAGACCAAAATTAACAAGTTTTGGGAAAATTATCACAACTTTTTTGGGCACATCCAAATTAAATGAGATTTGCGGAAGTGGAAATAAGACATATCAGGATACCATGAGTCGATATTTTAGACTCAGAGCGGTCTATATTTTAGGGTTACCTCAGTTGAAAGGCCGACTAGAAGACCAGTCTTCAAATCACGGTTGGAAATGGTACACCATTTTAAATTTGAATAAATTTTAGTAGAAGGATATATGTAAGGTGAACCAAAGGTGTTATATCTATTTATATTGTTCAAAATTACACCAAAATGTAGTGGAAAAAATCACACTCCACTCAAACCACGAGAGGATTCATCGCTAACCTACGATGAAAGTGAAGACATATATTTTAGGGTGTCCAAGCTGGAAGATATGATGAAAGGGACTGTGAAAATGGTTGATTTAGTTCACTTGGAAAATAAGATGCCTAAAAAAGAGGCTCTAGAATATCTGAATCATACTACTAAATGATATAAGACTTCATTTAGGCTTTCACAGGTTGTAGTTATCTTCAAGGGGGATTGGATACCTGTGTAGAATTTTTGTTAATAATGAGCATTATTAACAAAAATCGAGATTTTAGACTCATAGGGGTATACCTATGTAGAGTTATCATATCCTCATTAAAATCGTGACCAGGCTAATGTTAATAACAACATTGATCAGGTATCTCCTTCCAGTTTTGACCTAACTACAAAACAAATTCTATCAGGTACATAAAAGATGCAAGCCCAAACTAAGTCAATTAATAACAAACCTAACATAACTGAACAAACTCTAGGAAAACTTAATAAGAGAAAGAAAATAAGCGTAATTAATTTATCAAACCAACGATTGAATAATGATGCACTGAATTTTTTAGGGAAAATTTTAAGTTTCTCGATTGCACCCAATAAAATTCCTATTTAAGACATCATTTGTGCCATTGAAGATTCAGTAATGACTCTCCCTGATGACACTGCAGAAGAAATAAGGCAGGATTGTGTAGTAATATTAAGAAAAGCAAAACCACCTAAACACAATTTGACGAAGAATGAGATAGCAGCCATTAAAAACTTAAAGGCGAATAAGGAGATTATGATCATGAAGGTGGACAAAGGAAATGCAATAGTAGTGATGAACACCATTGATTATAAAGCTAAAATGAAAGAACATCTCACAACAACAGGTTGCTATAAAAAAACTGAAGAAACACCCAAGCACCAGGATCATTAGAGAGGTTAAAAAAGCCATAAATGAGTCTTCTTTAGACAATAACCTAAAAAAGAGACTAACCCTGATGAACCCTATCATCCCAAGAATTTATGGACACCATTGGGTCACCAACTTACAATCTAGCAAAAAAACTAGCAAAAACCCTAAAACCATTACTTGGCCACACGTTCTCAAACATTAAAGATTCAACACATTTCGTGGAAAACATAAGAATCTTAAAGTTGATGATAATGATATGTTGGTAAGATTTGATGTAACACAACTCTACACAAAAATCCCCGTGGAATAAGCAATCAATGTCATGGAAAAGATAACCAGTAAAGTGTCACCTACCCAAATTTCTGAAAATTACTATTTTATTTGCAAAATACTTTATGTTAAATTTAATTACAAAGTTTTGTAATTATGATTAGTTTTGATCATGGATGAATGTAATTACTGAATATTATTATTTAAATAAATTAATTAGGAGACAAACACCCAAGAGGACTATTAAATGAGTGTTCACTGACCCACTACGAGGAATGGAAGCTGTTGGAAGGTATGCAACAGATGGCAGCAATTGCATCAGACCACTAGCTGTTGGTTATGGGACAACTACCCCTAAAAATAGGGCAGTATCCCCCAGGTGGAGGGAGTGAGAAGGAAGCTCATTTAATGACCGAGTAACATCTGAAAAGGCCTAGGCAGCCTATAAAGGAAAATTTGAATTGAGCAGGAAGCTCTTAATCAATATTTCTGCAGAATATTTTCTTCATGTGCATCAGGTGATCACTGAGAGATTCGAATAGGGAGGCTAGTGGTGAATGTAATCTTAAGTATGCATTTGCTGAGAGGATCCAGAGAAGCTGGTGCAGGTCTATTGGACTGCTAGTTACTGAAGATCCAGAAGTTATTTGCTATTGTAAGAAGAAGTCCTATTTCCTGAGTTTCTTCCTCCCGGTGGTTCAGTGAACAGGCTCGGGGGTCCTAAGGCAGTACTTAATTTTTTTCGGGAATTGGTTGGGTGAAACAATCTTCTTGGGCTGTTTGTTTCCCTACATATTTTCTCAGGTTCTACAGATTTTCTACTTATTCTCAATTAGTAATTATGTTATGTATAGTTAGTAATTTCTGGTTCCCTATTCAGAAAGAGAATTTAATTCTAGATTTGTTAAAGTCTGAATGTTTAAGTTTAAATGATGAATTGGAATTGATAAATCAATATCTATATTTTTCCCCATGTTGTTTGTGCATCGTACTCCAATATAGATACGCAAATTAAGAACAGATTAAAGGATGAGCAAATTGTCATTTTGAATTCGATAGATAGATAGTAGTTTATTTATTTATAAATCTTTTGTCTTATAGTAAAATAATAGTAAAAGAATTATGTATAATATCTATGTATATATATTATAAATGTTTCCTGAGTTATATGGAAAACAAACAATGCATAAT
The DNA here is from genome assembly GCA_027924585.1 of Larix kaempferi. Lineage (NCBI taxonomy): Eukaryota > Viridiplantae > Streptophyta > Pinopsida > Pinales > Pinaceae > Larix > Larix kaempferi. The sequence goes on along the minus strand of BSBM01000063.1, from coordinate 5,032,629 downwards.
TTATTTACAGTTGCATTACAATATGCTTACTATCACTATGCATATAGAAATAGATAGAAACTATACTTCTATACATATCATGTTATGTTTGCATTAAAAAAACATAGCCACAAACAAATAAATGTGATCATCATATTAAGACGTACATAACAGTCATTACACAGTTTTTCACATTGCACAAATACACATTGTTTTCATTTTCTTTTTAAATATTTCCAAGATTATGATCCAGCTTATTAAAAACATTCTAAACCATGTTTCGATGCCTTTCATCTCAATCATCTATATTACAAACCATACATATTATGCTTTGTTTTTATTATTTCAAAATAAAAATTGATATCTATCAAACCCTAAGTTAGGTTTTCGATTTCCACTTTTTATCATTTTGTTCATACTCCTTCTACACAAACAAAGGATCGAATCCAGTTTCATCCTCGAGACCTTTTTAGAAGTCTTTTTCAAAGATCAAACACGAACTAGGGTTTGACCCTGTTCATTTCATTTTTAAAAATAATTGAACATATGTCAAACATCATCTACGATAGAGTTATAATCCACAATGAGTATTCAGACTCTAATCTAGTTCAACAAATCACGGTTATCAAAACATAGAAATCGACTTTGAACATAGACGTTTTCACAAAAAACAAAACAGTAACTTTATTATCTTTGCTAACAACAAAACATTGGAATCACAGTTGATGAGCCTTGGCTCTGGTTTCCCAAACAAAAATCTTCAGGGCTTATCCCTAAGTTTTAAACAAGTCCTTAAAACCTCTGCATTAACAAGTTTCTGCATTTCCCAATTCGACGAAGACAAGAATCAAGGTAAGAAAACCAAGCATCAAGAAAAATGGTTACACCTTGTTTCCAAACAATAACGCTTAGGGTTTTAAAAACCAAACTTTAAATATTCTAAAAACATTTACAAAATCCTTTTGTGCTGACGAGTTCATAACCCATAGTTTGACGAAACAGACAACATAGTCAATGTTTTAGTATCATGAAAACACAATGAAGGCAGTAACCCTATACAGACACCATTCTTTAACAAGAGACTTGTTCTAAGTTTTTCCAACTAGAAATAACGATGAGGCCAACGAGGAGCTGGCCACACATCCTTGGTAACCACTTCATTACACTGACAAGAGTCCTACGAGGGTTTGGAAGACCTAAATCTTACCGGTTTGGAAGCACACCCCTCTTTCAAAAACCATGTTCGAACCATTCCTTCACCACCTGCAACTGACAAGAAAATCGTTGATTGTTAGACATCGGACACCTTGTAAACCAAAATACGAAGTGTAACAAAAGAATAACACTAAACTTTATAGTATTATTTACCTCGCTGCAAGCTACCAAAGCTTTTCACTTTCACCAAGTTAAACGACGATTCCACGCTGAAAATGAGATAGGAAATCCGCTATACATATCGTTCACTCAACCTAAAATGACAAGTTCCAGAAAGCTATCCACCATTGACCCAACAAACTGATAATCAGTCTGTTATCAAAGATAACGACACCATTACATTGACTTAAAAACCTACAACTCCAACCCTGGATCGTAGGTCTTGAGATCGAAACTCTTAACAAATCTCTTACCAAATATTCGGCAGCCTGTTGGCCATAGACCAAAAAACAATGGGAACAATAAACCTTTTTTCCATTTCATAAACCAAATCACGACAGGAGTTAGGGTTTTCAATCAAATGGTCCGAGTTTATCACCATCAATGATCACAACACTGCCAGTGAAATAGCATTGGAACGAGCGACATTGCATTTAATTCCCACACCATGTTACAACTTAGTATTGCCACTATGGCATAGGAAAGGGTCAAACATTAATCAATAACCAGTTCGGAAGCGTTTGTTTACAACACTTAACTATTACAAGTAGGAAATTGCATCAACCATTACAACGATTTCATAGTACGTGGATTGACAACAATCCTTGTCATCCCAGTTTTTGTATCAAGCTCTCAATACAAAATTGGAGGAAATTCTTCTTGATAGCTCGACGTTCTTGTCACATTAATTAACCAGCACCGTCACCCTGTCAAACAATTAATTTATGTCAGTACCATAGATACTTAAGATATAGCTCCTTTGCATATTCAAAACCTTACGTAAGACTTTATTTGAAATCAATACATTGTTTGCATAGTGGATATAGGTTCTATCTATATGTTTCAAATTAAAGTATTAAGGCCTAAGTCTAAGCCATGTATTAAGAACCAAACTCATATTATATCTATATGGTGGACTTATATATATATGATAACCATAGTATCTCTTTTTCATAACATTTTAATTATTGCAAACTTGCATATATAAATTTATATTAGGAATAATTACCATTATAAATTACTGTGTAGGTTTTCAATCAATTAAAATAGTGTGGCTAGTAGAATAACTATAAGTGCTACTATCCCTCTTACAAAGGTCATTTAATGTAGGGTTTACAACTTTGATTTCTTTTACTTGACCAACGTTTGCAAACATGTATAAATTCATGCGACGGTCTTGAACTTCATACTTTGACTCTATCACATTGCCCATGACGGGTAACAATAAAATCACAAAACTATTACTGTACAGGTATGTGTTATCGTAAAACGACGACTAAGTCAGCTATGAAAATAATAAGAATTACAGTGACAAATCTATGAACATATTGACGAACATAGATGAATCTATTTCAAACATTATGGAGTTGTAAGACAACATCTTAAAAATAGTAATTATAGATATAAAATTCTTACCTGTACACTTCTGGTGAATCGCAACAGATTTCTAACATTTTATCTATTTACGACATTTAAATTGAACCATGCATGTACTTTGTTTCTACGTAGCCATGAAACTTATTACTTGTTGTCTGCACATAGGACATTCAATAAGCTTTAGCGTTGCAACTAAGGAAGCTCCAGGGTACCTCATAGGACACCTCTTCATCAAAAGTCAAACTATCAGTATCTATGCAAAAGAAAAACAGTGCCGCATCAAATTACCGATCGTTTAAGTACTTTAGTTATCATAATCATGTTTACTAACTATATGTTAAACTGTCGTTATCATTTTGCTACTAAAACATAAATTAAAGCATGTTTAGTACAAACAACTTTACAATTAATGCTGTCATAATCTCAGTTATTACTTCTGCAATTATTATTAGCATAATTAACGTTGTTATTAAAAATTTTAAATTTTTATGAATTTTCGAGTTTTTACATGTGGTGTCAGAACCAGGTTCGAACTCTAGGGCGGAATGAGGTCCAAAACACGCAGCAGAAAATTGTCCTAACTTAAAAAATTTAATTATTATGTTATTCCATAAATTATTTTCAGTTACAGGTATGGAGAACTCAACTGAACAATTAGACGACATATTTAAGCCAAATAGTCATAGTTCGGGATAGCACTATGTAGCAGAAGGTCACGAAGAACTAAATAACAGTTCGACAGAACTGTTACATGCCTTTCATGAATTAAAAGCAAAAATCAGATCAGTGAAACAAGACAATGAAAAGATTCTGCAAGCATAAGAGCAATTAAACCAAGTGTTGTTTGAACAAGGTGAAACTGAGGAACAAGAGAAAGATAATGAAGATGTTTCCAAAGTTGAGGATCTTCCTCATGCTGATAAAACAAGTATATGAAAATCAGCAAGGTGAATGACAGTTCAACCTCATCAGGAGATGCTATTGAAACACGCAGAAAGAAACACAACTATACCAGTGATAGCAGTGAGGGAGATTTCAAACCCAGAAAGAAAAGTCAAAAGGAATATGAGCATATTTATGGGGAGTTCAAAAAGATTAGACCTCCAACTTTCAATGGAGAAACTGAGAAGGGAAAGACAATTGAAGCTTGGTTGTCCGGTATGAAGAAATACTTCCAGATTTATAACTATTTAGAGTCTTTAAAGGCAAAAATGGCTATATATAACTTGACCGAAAAAGCGGATATTTGGTGGCAGGACATCAAACGCGTAAAAGGTATCAAAGATAAAGATGTAAGCTGGAGCACCTTTAAACGATACTTTAAAAAGAAGTACTTTTCTGAACAGTACTATGAAGAAAAATCCAAAGAGTTCTACGACTTGAAACCGAGAGGTATGAACATGAAGGAAATGAATAGTAAATTTTTGAACTTACTAAGATATGTACCATACCTCATAGAAGAGAAACAAAAAATTCAAAGGTACTTGAGTTGTTTACCTTTCAATATTAAGAACAGAATCGAGTATGACAGTCCTAAGACCTTGGAAGAGGCAATGAGAAATGCAGTTTTCTATTATGACACAAATCGGAAAAGAGAAGGAATGTCAAACTGGAAAAATCATAAGCCCAACAATTTTGAGCAGAAAAAGAAAATTTTCAAATTCAGTGGAAATCCCGAATTTCAAAGGAAGATTTTTCAGAACTGGAATTATCAAGGGAACAATTCCAGAAACAATTCACAGCAGAATTCTATAGCACCTAGAAATGCATCTAATAATGCCAAGACCAGTGAGCCAAATGCACCTGTCAAATGTTTTGAATTCCAAGGTCCTCATTATGCATCAGAATGTCCATTGAGGAAGAGGAAAGCAAATAACATCAATTCTATACAGACTGAACCTACGGTGGGAGATGTGGCAAGGGAAATGCCCAGAATCAATGCAAGCAGATCATCAAATCTCTATGGTAGAGATTGAAGGTATGATACATGGCCATCCTGTTACTATTTTAATAGATCCAGGTGCTAGCTTAAGTTATATATCACCAGACATTGTGGAAAGTCTTAAACTGAAAATTGAAAAGTTTAGTAAATCATGGCTAGTTAGACTAGCAACTGGAAAAAAGAGGAAAGTATCAGATTTTATAGAAAACTGTGTTTTGTCCATGAATCATTTACAAACTCAAATCAAGTTGAATATTCTACCTTTAGGCTCTTATGATATTATAGTTGGGATGGACTGGTTAGAAGCCCATCATGTCATCCTGGACTGTTATGAAAAAAGTTTTAGATGCTTAAATGACGAAGGGAAAACTGTAGAAATAAAGGGCATCCCAAGGAAGGTAACCCTTAGACAGATTTCAGCCATGCAAGTTAAGAGGGAAGTTAGGAAAGGATGCCAAATGTTTGCAGTAAACGTGGTAAATGATGAGGTTATGGATAAAGAGAACAAACTGAAATTAGAGGACATACCTACACTAAAGGATTTTAAGGATGTATTTCCTGAGGAGATTCCAGGATTACCACCCAAAAGAGATTTAGATTTTACCATAGAGTTAATACCAGGAGCAGTACCAAATTCGAAAGCCCCATACAGAATGAACATATTGGAGTTAAACGAATTAAAATCACAGTTGAAGGAGCTTATTGACAAGAAGTATATTAGACCCAGTGTGTCTCCTTGGGGAGCACCTGTAATCTTTGTTAAGAAGAAAGACGGAACCTTAAGACTGTGCATAGATTATCGCCAGCTTAATAAGATGACAATCAAGAATAGGTATCCATTGCCCCGCATAGATGATCTATTTGATCAGCTGTGTGGAGCAACAGTATTTTTGAAGATTGATCTAAGATAAGGATATCATCAAGTACGGGTTAAGGATGAAGATATTTTCAAGATAGCTTTCCGAACTCGGTATGGATATTATGAGTTCGTAGTCATGTTGTTTGGCTTGACTAATGCCTCAGCTATATTTATGTGTCTGATGAATAATATTTTGCATAAATACTTAGACAAGTTTGTTGTTGTGTTTATAGATGACATTTTAGTGTACTCAAAAAGAAAAGAAGAGCATGATGAACATTTACGGATTAGCTTACAAGTATTAAGAGATCATCAACTTTACGCCAAATTTAGTAAGTGTGACTTCCACAAAGACAAAATTTAGTATCTAGGACACATAATTTCAGCAAAAGGAATCTCGGTTGACCCTGACAAGATAAGGGCCATTAATGACTAGCCGGTTCCTAAAGATGTGTCGGATGTAAGATCATTTATGGGCATTACGGGGTATTACAGAAAGTTTATAGAAAAAATTTCAAAAATTGCCAACCCCATAACTTCCTTGTAGAAGAAAGGGAAGATATTTGTTTGGGATCAGAAATGTGCCGACAGTTTTAAGAAATTAAAAGAACTACTGACGACAGCACCTATCTTGAGGATAGCAGACCCCAACAAATATTTTGTAGTTTGTACAGACGCATGCAATGACGGACTCGGTGGAGTCTTAACACAGGAAGGACATGCCGTGGCATATGAATCTAGAAAGCTTAAAGTGCATGAAAAGAACTACTCTACCTATGATTTAGAGTTATTCGCAGTTATTCATGCCTTAAAAATGTGGCGTCACCACCTTATTGGCAGAAAATTTACATTATTGACAAATAACATGGGTCTGAAATATTTATTAGATCAGACAAACCTGAATTCTAGACAAGCTAGATGGTTGATGTTCTTAAGTGAGTATGATTTCGAAATTCAGCATATTAAAGGGAAGGAGAACAAGGTTGCAGATGCCTTGAGTCGTAAGGCAAAATTAGATTTCATTTCAGCAATCAGTACTTATTCAACTGATTTAGAAAATCAGATTCTGGAAAAGTGTGAAACAGATGAAGAATACAAAAAAATGAAGGAAAAGACAGCAAATAACAATTCTGAAAATTGTATGGTAGATTACAGCATGAAGGAAAACGGTTTATTACTGTTTAAAAACAGATTGTATGTACCAGACATACCAGAAATAAAATTTCTGATATTAAATGAGATGCATAAAAGTCACTATTCTGGTCATCCAGGTTATCAAAACACTATTACTATGCTGAGAAAAGAATATTATTGGCCCATAATGAAAGATGAAGTAGCAGAGTACATAGCTAAATGTTTGGATTTTCAAAAAGTGAAGGTTGAACACCAACATCCTGCTGGATTGTTGCAACCGTTACCAATACCAAGTTGGAAATGGGAAGTGATCAGCATATATTTTATTACTGGATTACCTAAAAATCAGAAACAACATGATTCTATCATGGTGGTAGTGGACAAACTCAGCAAAGCAGCACATCTCATACCCGTAAAGACTACTCATAAAGCTCCAGATATTGCAGAGATCTTTATGAAACATATTTTTAGACTATATGGAATACCGAAAGTAATCATTTCAGATCGTGACTCGAATTTTACAGGTAACTTCTGGAGGTCACTGTTTAAAGGGTTGAACACAACTTTAAATTTCAGTACAGCATTTCATCCACAGACGGATGGTCAAACAGAAAGAGTAAACCAAGTCTTGGAATATTTATTAAGACTGTATGTTAAGGATCAGCCTGGTAAGTGGGAAGACTACTTGCACTTAGCAGAATTTGCTTATAATAATCACTATCATGCATTGGCCAAACTTAGTCCTTTTGAAATTCTTTATGGTAGGAAATGTGATACATCTGTTTCGTGGAATGATCCAGTAAATAGAGTTATTTTAGGACCTGAATTATTGCAGGAGTTAGAACTAATTGTGAAACAGGTGCAAGGACATTTAAAAGCTACCCAAGATAGGCAAAAGAGTCAAACAGATTAAAAAAGAACTCATAAAGAGTTCCAGGTTGGTGAACATGTATTCCTCAAGGTAAGACCGAAAAAGAGTTCACTGAAATTGGGAAGCTGTGCCAAGTTGGAACCTAGGTATTGTGGTCCTTTTGAAATATTGTCTAAGGTTGGAGCAGTGGCATACCAATTGGCTTTGCCACCAAACTTAAAAATACATAATGTTTTTCATATATCATTTTTAAAGAAATATGTGCACGATACTACTCATGTTGTGAACTGGAATGATGTACAGGTGGGACAAGATGGATATTTTCCGGTGGAACCGGATTTTATCCTCGGAAGGAGGGAAACTATTCTCAGGAATCGTAGCATTGGGCAAGTGAAGGTGCAAAGAAAGCACCTTAGCCCAAAAGAGGCAACCTGGGAGTTGGAGAGTAGTATGCGGGTAGCATACCCAACTCTGTTTCAGGAACACTCAAGGAGTGATTAACCAACATCGAGGACGATGTTGAGACTTAAGGGGGGGTGTATGTCACCTACCCAAATTTCTGAAAATTACTATTTTATTTGCAAAATACTTTATGTTAAATTTAATTACAAAGTTTTGTAATTATGATCAGTTTTGATCATGGATGAATGTAATTACTGAATATTATTATTTAAATAAATTAATTAGGAGACAAACACCCAAGAGGACTTCTAAATGAGTGTTCACTGACCCACTAGGAGGAATGGAAGTTGTTGGAAGGTATGGGACAGATGGCAGCAATTGCATCACAGCACTAGTTGTTGGTTATGGGACAACTACCCCTAAAAATAGGGCATTATCCTCCAGGTGGAGGGAGTGAGCAGGAAGCTCATTTAATGACCCAGTAACATCTGAAAAGGCCTAGGCAGCCTATAAAGGAAAATTCGAATTGAGTAGGAAGCTCTTAATCAATATTTATGCAGAATATTTTCCTCATGTGCATTAGGTGATCACTGAGAGATTCGAATAGGGAGGTTAGTGGTAAGTGTAATCTTAAGTTTGCATTTGCTGAGAGGAACCAAAGAAGCTGGTGCAGGTCTATTGGACTGCTGGTTATTGAAGATTTAGAAGTTATTTTCTACTGCAAGAAGAAGTCCTTTTTCCTGAGTCTCTTCCTCCTGGTGGTTCAGTGAATAGGCTCGGGGGTCCTAAGGCAGTACTTGACTATTTTCAGGAATTGGTTGGGTGGAACACTCTTCTTGGGCTGTTTGTTTCCCTACATATTTTCTCAAGTTCTACGTATTTTCTACTTATTCTCAGTTAGTAATTTTGTTATGTATAGTTAGTAATTTCTGGTTCCCTATTTCGAAAGAGAATTTAATTCTAGATTTGTTAAAGTCTGAATGTTTAAGTTTAAATGATGAATTAGAATTGATAAATCAATATCTATATTTTTCCCCATGTTGTTTGTGCATCGTACTCCAGTATAGATACGCAAATTAAGAACAGATTAAAGGATGGGAAAATTGTCATTTTGAATTTGATAGATAGATAGTAGTTTATTTATTTATAAATCTTCTGTATTATAGTAAAATAATAGTAAAAGAATTCTGTATATTATCTATTTATATATATTATAAATGTTTCCTGAGTTATATGAAAAACAAACAATGCATTATTTCTTTACAGTTGCATTACAATATGCTTACCATCACTATGCATATATAAATAGATAGAAACTATACTTCTATACATATCATATTATGTTTGCATTATAAAAACATAGCCACAAACAAATAAATGTGATCATCATATTAAGACTATACATAACAGTCATTACAAAGTTTTTCACATTGCACAAATACATAGTGTTTTCATTTTCTTTTTAAATATTTCCAAGATTATGATCCAGCTGATTAAAAACATTCTAAACCATGTTTCGATGCCTTTCATCTCAATCATCTATATTACAAACCATACATATTATGCTTTGTTTTTATTATTTCAAAATAAAACTTGATATCTATCAAAACCTAATTTAGGTTTTCGATTTCCACTTTTTATCATTTTGTTCATACTCCTTCTACACAAACAAAGGATCGAATCCAGTTTCGGCCTCAAGACCTTTTTAGAAGTCTTTTTCAAAGATCAAACGCAAACTAGGGTTTGACTTTGTTCGTTTCATTTTTAAAAAGAATTGAACATATGTCAAACATCGTCTACGATAGAGTTATAATCCACAACGAGTATTCAGACTCTAATCTAGTTCAACAAATCACGGTTATCAACACATAGAAATTGACATTGAATAAAGATGTTTTTCATAAAAAACAAAACAGTAACTTTATTATCTTTGTCGACGAGAAAATATTGGAATCACAGTTGACGAGCCTCGGCTCTGGTTTCCCAAACAAAAACCTTCACGGCTTATCCCTAAGTTTTAAACAAGTCCTTAAAACCTCTACATTAACAAGTTTCTGCATTTCCCAATTCGACAAAGACAAGAATCAAGGTACGAAAACCAAGCATCAAGCATAGCGATTACAACTTGTTTCCAAACAGTAATGCTTAGGGTTTGCAAAACCAAAATTTAAATATTCTAAAAACATTTACAAGAACCCTTTGTGTTGACGAGTTCATAACCCACAGTTCGATGAAATAGAAAACATAGTCAATGTTTTAGTATCATGAAAACACAATGAAGGCAACAGCCTTGTACAGACACCATTCTTTAACAAGAGACTTGTTCTAAGTTTTTCCAACTGGAAATAACAATGAGGCCAACGAGGAACTGGCCACACATCCTTGGAAACCACTTCATTACACTGACGAGAGTCCTATGACGGTTTGGAAGACCCGAAGCTTACCGGTTTGGAAGCACACCCCTCTTTCCAAAACTATGTTCAAACCATTCCTGCACCACCTGCAACTGACAAGTAAATCGTTGATTGTTAGACATCGGACACCTTTTAAACTGAAATACAAAGTGTAACAAAAGAATAACACTAAACTTTATAGTATTATTTACCTCGCTGCAAGCTACCAAAGCTTTCCACTTTAACCAAGTTAAACGACGATTCCACGCTGAAAACGAGATAGGAAATCTGCTATACATATCATTCAATCAACCTAAAATGACAAGTTTCAGAAAGCTATCCACCATTGACCCAACAAACTGATAATGAGTCTTTTAGCAAAGATAACGACACCATTACATTGACTTAAAAACCTGCAACTCCAACCCTGGATCATAGGTCTCGAGATCAAAACTCTTAACAAATCTCCTACCAAAAATTCGGAAGCCTGTCGGCCATAGACCGAAAAAATGGGAACAAAAAACCTTTTTTCCATTTCATAAACCAAATCAAGACAGGAGTTAGGGTTTTCAATCCAATAGTCCGATTTTATCACCATCAACAATCACAACACTGTCAGCGAAATAGCATTGGAACAAGCGACACTGCATTTAATGCCCACACCACATTACAACTTAGTATTGCCACTATGACATAGGGAAGGGTCGAACATTAATCAATAACCAGTTCGGAAGCGTTTGTTTACAACACTTAACTATTACATGTAGGAAATTGCATCAACCATTACAGCGATTTCATAGTATGTGGATTGACAACAATCCTTGTCATCCCAGGTTTCGTATCAAGCTCTCAATACAGAATCAGAGGAAATTCTTCTTGATAGCTCGACGTTCTTGTCACATTAATTAACCAGCACCGTCACCCTGTCAAACAATTAATTTATGTCAGTACCATCGATACTTAAGATATAGCTCGTTTGCATATTCAAAACCTTACATAAGACATTATTTGAAATCAATACATTGTTTGCATAGTGGATATAGGTTCTATTTATATGTTTCAAATTAAAGTATTAAGGCCTAAGTCTAAGCCATGTATTAAGAACCAAACTCATATTATATCGATATGGTGGACTTATATATATATGATAACCATAGTATCTCTTTTTCATAACATTTGAAATATTGCAAATTTGCATATATAAATTTATATTAGGAATAATAACCATTATAAATTACTATGTAGGTTTTCAATCAGTTAAAATATTGTGGTTAGTAGAATAACTATAAGTCCTACTATCCCTCTTACAAAGGTCATTTAATGTAGGGTTTACAACTTTGATTTCTTTTACTTGACCAACGTTTGCAAACATGTATAAATTCATGCGACGGTCTTGAACTTCATACTTTGACTCTGTCACATTGCTCATGATGGGTAACAGTAAAATCACAACACTATTACTGTACAGGTATGTGTTATCGTAAAACAACGACTAAGTCAGCTATGACAATAATAAGAATTACAGTGACAAATCTATCAACATATTGACGAACATAGATGACTCTGTTTCAAACATTATGGAGTTGTAAGACAACATCTTAAAAACAATAATTATAGCTATAAAATTCTTACCTGTACACTTTTGGTGAATCGCAATAGATTTCTTATCTATTTACGACATTTAAATTGAACCATGCACGTACTTTGTTTCTACTCATCCATGAAACTTCTTACCTATCGTCTACATATAGGACATTCAATAACCTTTAGCATTGCAGCTAAGTAAGCTCCAGGGTACCTCACAGGACAACCTTATCATCAAAAGTCAAACTGTCAGTATCTATGCAAAAGAAAAACAGTGTTGCATCAAATTACCGATCGTTTAAGTACTTTTGTTATCATAATCATGTTTACTAATTATACGTTAAACTGTCATTATCATTTTGCTGCTAAAACAAAAATTAAAGCATGTTTAGTACAAACAACTTTACAATTAATGTTGTCATAATCTCAGTTATTACTTCCGCAATTATTATTAGCATAATTAACGCTGTTATTAAAAATTTTAAATTTTTATGAATTTTCAAGTTGTTAGTTAAAGAGATAACCAACCTAGTAAGAATTTGTTTAAAATCTACCTATTTTACCTTTCATGGAGAAATGTATGAGCAAACTAGCGGGGTTGCAATGGGTTCCCCCCTTTCCCCAGTAATAGCCAACCTGTGCATGGAATACTTTGAGAAAAAAGTGTTATATTCTTACCCACTTAAACCAAAAGATTGGAAATGATTTGTGGATGATACCAATTTCTTTTGGCCACATTGCAGGGAGAAATTAGATGACTTCCTAAGGCACATGAACAATCAATCTCAACACATAAAATTTACCTTGGAGATCTAGGAAAACAACTCCCTTCCTTTCCTTGACATACTAATCACTAAAAAAGAAGATGGTTCCTTAGCCCACCAGGTGTATCATAAGAAAAACCATACAGACACATACCTACATGCCAACTCACACCATCACCCTTCACAAAAACTAGGAATATTACACACACTTGCTACACAAGTTATCAGAATCTCCGATAAGGAACACCTTAATGATGAGCTAAAACACCTTGAGAAAACCCTCCAAAACAATGGATACAAAAGAAAAGATATCAACAAATCTTTCAGAAGAGCAAAAGGCATGGAAACTAGAAATCGTAATAATGAACAATAAGACCTAGGTAGAACTTTTCTTCCATATATCCAAGGCACAATAGATAAAATTGCTAAAGTTTTGAAAAAGAAGAAGATCAAAACAATATTTTTCCCTCCTAACTCCCTAAGGAATTTGTTAGACAAAGCTAAAGACCTCGTCAACCCAAAACTAAGGAAAGGTATCTACTCATTTCCATGCTCGTGCGAGGACGTATAGATAGGGGAGATAGGATGCTCAATTCAGACAAGGTTAAATGAGCATTATGCAGATGTTATTCATGGAAGAATTAAGAAATCAGTAGTAGCTGAGCACTCATCAAAGACTAACCACCATGTCTGCATTGAAGAAGCGAGAGTCTTAGCACTTGGGGATAACTACAAGAAAAGATGCATACGTGAAGCAATAGAGATTGAGAAACACCTGAGGAAATTCAATAAGGATGATGGCCTTACCCTATGTGACTCATGGAAACCAATTATTCACTCCCTACGAAACAAAAAGGAGAATAAAATTAAAAATAAAAATTCAATTAAAAAATTTTAAATTAAAATTAAAATTTTAATAATAAAAAAAAATTAAATTTAAATTTTTAAATTTTTTTTAATAAACATAATAACTAAAGGTTTCTTGATTTTTTTTTTTAATAATTAAACAAGTTTTAAATATTTACTAGAATTTTCTTAATAATAATAACATAATCAAATTTATAATGGTTTATTACAACATAACAAAACAAAACATTTAATAAAAACAAACTTTGTAAAGATTATTAATGAATACTTACATAAACACATTAATGAATAATAGATATATACACTGAGATAAATTAATTAATCAAAGTCGGCTCTCTAAATACTTTTAACTAAAAATAGCATGACAATATAAATAATATAAAATTCATGTAGCTTTCATTTGAGATACCTTCTCTCTGGAAGATGGACTCAACTATGGATTCCAAAACACATCGAGAACAAAAACTCTACACAGGTATCCAATCCCCCTTGAAGATATAAGACTTATCCTTCCTACATAGTGATCTACTCAAGAATAGGATAATGAGGAAAAGGGGGACTTATTCCAGTCACGTATTGAGAAAATTAAAAAACTGTTAGAGAATAAGAGGTCTGGGTCCCCAAAATATAATTATATACTCCATCATCACAGGTTCAACTGAGGTCCAAAGAACTACTTTATTCCCAATATTGACATGATAAATTTTGATGGCAATGATCCAATAACATGGATATTCCAAATGATAAATTCTTTGATCTACACCAAGTGCCAACTTTGCAAAAGGTAACTATTGCATCATTATAATTACAGCCTGATCAATTTGTATGGTATCAATGGCTTTGTGACCGTAAAAAGAACTCTATTATCCCTTGGTCTATATTCGCGGAATAATTGATTGCACATTACGATGATGTTAATAAAAACAATTTCTTTAGTCAGTTGATAAATCTCAAACAAAAAGGTCCAGTTACAGAGCACATCAAGCAGTTTCAGAAGTTAAGTCTTGGAGTGAAGAATATTTTAGAATATAATTTGTTGGATCTCTTTATGGGCACTTTAAAGTATAATATTAAACATGATATATGTATCCTTGAACCTAAATAATTGGAGAATTCTTTTACTTTGGAAAGGAAAATTGAAAGTAAAAATATGGCGATAACTACTAGAAGGACCACCTCCAACACATATAGAGAGAATAATGTTCCTTCTTCTAATGCACCTCAAAGGTTGACACCTCAACAATTGGATGAAAAAAGAGCAAAAGGTCTATGCTTTAATTGTGACAACAAGTATAGTAAGGGACATACGTGTGGTGAGAATAAATTATTCTACATAGATTGTGAAGAGGAAGAAGAAAATGAAAAAGAACCTTCTCAAGATGAAAAATAGAAGAGATTACTCCCACCATATCCCGTCATGCATTGGATGGAATTAGCACTCAAACTCTCAATATTGAAGGATATATCAAAAAGAAAAAGGTAACAATGTTGATTGATTTTGGTAGCACTCATAATTTCATTCACTGTAAATTAGCTAAAGTTATCAATTGCTTTGTATATCCAGCATCAGAGTTTCAAGTAATGATTGCAGATGAATGAACTATCAATTGCTAAGGTAAATACCATAATATTAATCTTACTATGGAGGAATATGTATTGAATAGTCCAATTATTATTATTACAATGGGTGGTGTTGATGTTTTCTTAGGAGTTCAATGGTTACAATCATTGGGAACCATGGATTTTAAATTTCAGAAGCTTTTCATGAAATTTTTATGGGAAGGAAAGGAATATGAGTTAAATGGTATCACAGGGAAACCAATCAAGGTGATAATCTCTAATGGTATGGAAAAATTGATGAAAAAGGGACATCATGGTGTAATTGCACAATTATGATCATTAGATGTTCAAACATCTAAGCCTCCTATTTCCCCAGATCTCCAAAGGATCATTAATAATCATTACAAGGTATTTGAAGATATTCCAAAAGGTATACCACCTATTCGACATTTTGATCATGCTATTCACTTAATTTTAGGAAATGTTCCTGCAAACATCAGACCTTACAGATACCCGTATGGCCATAAGAGTGAAATTGAGCGTATGGTTGAAGAAATGTTATAGGCTGGAATAATTAGGCCTAGCCAAAGTTCTTACTCTACAATAGAGGTATGGTACACAAGTCGAATGGATCATGTCGTATGTGTCCAGATTATAGAGAGATCAACAAGATCACCATTAAAGATAAGTTTCCCATTCATGTCATTGATGAATTGTTAGATGAATTACATGGAGTAGTTTTCTTCACAAATTTGGATCTCTGTTATGGGTATCATCATATTAGAATGAAGGATGAAGACATCCCAAAAACTGTTGATGTATATGTAACTTCGGAATGTATTTCATATATATTTATTGTACCCTTATTAGAGATGTGTTATTCCTCTATAAGGAAGTGTCGTCATGTGGATTGACAAGTGTCGCAAGTGTGTGTACTTGTCGATGGGTTATTAGACCACCACGTGTGGGTTCAGCCCTGAAATATATATATTATAATGTGGATGCACCTAGCTAGACAAGTCGGCCCCATAAGGTCACTTGGAAAACATGTTAGTATAAATAGAGATCAGGTGATCTCTATTTCTATCATTCAGAAAGTCATCTCTCTCTCACCTAGAAAGTGGCGCACTAGTGAGGAGGAGGATAATCTGCTACTAGGAGACTATCTCAGTGTATTTTGGTTGTACTTTGGTTGAGACAATGCTCTCTCTATCTCTGAGGAAGTTGTGGGGTTTTTCACCTTAGGGTTTTCCCCACGGAAACTTTGTGTCTCTTGTCTCTCATGCTTTTGATTCTTGTGATGCTTGTCCTGCTTATTGTGATTGGCATGCATTGATATACTATATATGTTATTCTCTCATTGAACATCCTAGAGTATTGTGAATTAATGCTCAAAATTTAACATGTTATCAGAGCTAACCTGAGAACAAGACATTTTGCAGTGACAGAAACTTGAGTTTCTTGTTTATTGGGTTTCTCTCCATAGATTGTGGAAAAGGAGTATAGTAGATTGACTCTACTCATCAAGGAGAATCTATCTGTCCAATCAGAATTCAATTCTGAGCAGTTTCAGATTTGGCCCTAAAAATTAGGCTTTCGACAAAAATAGGATATTCTTAAATCTGAAGACATAGCTGGAAGCTCCTTGCAAAAATTGAAGTTTAGAGCTTTGGATCGAGATTTTTGGCTGGGTAGATCTCCGGGAAACTCAAACCCTAATTCAGGGCTCTCCCTAGTGAACCCGGGAGGACAAAAAGGAAAATCTGAAGGGTAAAAATTTGCTGATCTCAAATTCTAAATGCATCAGGATGATCAACTCATCAGATTGCATCTTTATATCCTTTCAGAAATTTGAAATTCACATTTTGAATTTTTAGGGTTTTTTCGACAAACCCTAATACGGGACCAGATCCAGTTTTTCGGCATTTCAAGTGGTAAGACCTAAATATTTTCTATTTCCATTTGAAGTACTCTTTAAGATGTCTCACCACACCAAACTTGAGGATAAGCTTGAAGGGGATGATAACTTCCGAGCTTGGAAGTATAGGATTGGGTTAATCCTCGAAGAGAATGAGTTGGACTCATATATAAAAGAAGAAGCACTCTCACTACAAAAGATCCTATCAAAAGAATAAGAAGGATCTAAGATGCTTCACATGCAATGAGAAGGGTCACTTTGCTTCAGATTGTCCCAAGAACAAAAGGGATAATAACAACAACTTTAGCAAGAAGAAGAAGGGTAGCAAAAGAAAGTTCCATGCTCATGCTGCCAAGGATGATGAACCTCCAAAGAAGAAGACTAGGGCAGAAAGTGATGATGACTCATCAATTGAAGAAGAGTATGTTCTAATCTCTGCTCTCACAGGGACTATCTCCCATGGTTGTAATGATTGGTTGATTGATAGTGGGGCTTCCAAACACATGACTGGGTTTAAGGAATCTTTTGTGAATCTATCTGAACATGAATCACCCCATAAGGTGAAACTTGGGGATGATTATCAATATCCAATCAAAGGAATTGGTGAAGCCTCCTACAACCTAGATTCTGGAAAATATTTGAAGATGAAAGAAGTCCTTTATGTACCTGGGCTCAAGAAGAACTTACTCTCCATCTTTGCATTGGATGCAAAAGGTATGAGGGTAGCATTTGTGGATGGCCAAGTCCTATTGTGGCCAAAGGGAAAGACCATAGATGACGCAGTAGTGATTGGAGAGAAAGAGGGAGGATTGTATAAATTGAAGGGACAACCTGAACATGCCATGGTGCATGAATCCATGGAGCCAAGTGAACTTTGGCATAGAAGACTTGCTCATATGCACTATAGGGCACTTCCAATTGCAAGCAAGGCTATAGAAGGTCTTCCTGAAATCAAGACCAAACATGAAGGTGTCTGCAAAGGATGTGCAAAGGTAATAACATTAAGAAGGCTTTCCCAAGCAGTGAAAGAAAGGCCAAAGATATACTGGAAACCATCCACTCAGATGTATGTGGTCCTATGTCATCCAGTTCTCTTAGTGGGTATGTTTACTGTGTCTCATTTATTGATGAATTCTCCAGGAAGACTTGGGTATACTTCTTGAAGAAAAAAGATGAGGTGTTTGATAAGTTCAAGGAATTCAAAACCTTGATGGAGAATCAAACTAACAAGAAGATCAAAACATTCAGATCCGACAATTGTGGAGAATTCACCTTAGGTGACTTCAAGAAGCTTTGTAGTGATTCAGGGATTAAGAGGGAGTTGACTGCTCCTTATAATCCTCAACAAAAAGGAGTTGCAGAAAGGAAGAACAGAACAATCATGGAAGTAGCAAGGGCAATGCTGCATGACCAGGATCTACCTATGCATCTATGGGCAGAAGCAGCTAGAACAGCTGTATATGTGCAGAACAGAACACCCCACAAGATATTAGATAACAAGACACCAGAAGAGGTCTTTTCTGGTAAGAAACCTGAAGTCAGCCATCTCAGAATATTTGGTTGTCCAGTATACACTCATGTCCCAAAGGAAAAGAGGACTAAACTAGATCCTTCAGGAAAGAAGGGTTACTTTGTGGGTTATAGTAAAATCTCGAAGGCTTATAGATTATACTTTCCAGGGTTCAAGAAAATTGATGTCAACAAGGATGAATATAAGTTCAAGGATAGGTAATCCAGGAAGCAAAGATCAAGAGGGAGCACACTCCAGCATCTCCTGCAAGGATGCATATTTTTAGAGGGAGTTGACCATCTTCCTACATTCCACAACAGAAAGGTGTAGAAGAAGCTACTTCAGCAGCTCTTTCCAGGAAGCAAAGACTCAGAGGGATTCCACCCAACAAACAAACAAAGATAATTATTTCAATTATCATTTCTTGCCTATTTTTGTTTAAATAATATTATGCTTAGGAGATGTATTGTGCATATTAGAATGATTGCATTAATGAACAGGATACTACTAATATGCATGTGATGGGTAAGTGGCCTGTGGCACTGTACAACATTCCAGTGCTACTTATCTAGAATGAAACCTCTTTGCTGACATGTTGGGAGTAGTGCAAACTCTTAACAATGTTCTGGTAGAGATTGGAAGGCATCTAGAAATTTGTGGAGCATGGATAAATGTTGTATTGAAGCATTGGCTAAAGATAACTGCATGAATGCATGACATATTTCTTTATGTGTAAAGAAATTGTTCTAAAAATTATGAGATGTTTCTAATCATGCAATTTAACTTGTTTTGTAGGAAAGACTGTATATCTTCACCTACAAAAGAAGGACTACAACATTTGTTCCAGCAACAATCATATCTATTGAATATATTGAAGTTCCCAGGATCTGGGATGAAGAAATGGAATGCCATGATCCATCGATCATGAAGAAGATGTTTGGGATGTAGTCCCAAGACCTAACAGGGAGTCACATGTGTGCATATTGAAGAAAGCCTTGTATGGATTGTAACAAGCTCCCAGAACCTGGTATGGTAGGATGGACAGTTTCCTATCTAGTTTGGGCTTTACCAAGAGTAAAGCGGATTCCAACCTTTACTACAAGGTTGAGGAAGGGAATCCCGTGTGTTGATGTATATGTAACTTTGGAATGTATTTCACATATATGTATATTGTATTCCTATAGAGATGTTATTATTCCTCTATACGGAAGTGTCATCATTTATATTGTAAGTGTCGTAACTTATGCTTGATGGGTTATTAGACCACCTTGTTGGGGTCGTCCCTGTATAAGTCATGTGGGTCAAAGGGTTATTAGACCACCCTATTGGGGGTCGGCCATGTGTGTCAAAGGGTTATTAGACCACCCTAGTGGGGGTCGGCCTAGTCAGCATTATGTTAAGTGGTTAAGTTGAGGCCGACCTAGTTGACTAAAGGTCAAGTCAAGTTAGTGTATAAATAGAGAGTGTGTCTCTCTCATTTTACACATACTATTCTCTCAGTCACACTTGGGAGAGTGGCGCACATTGTGGAGGAGGAGGCTCTGCTTCTAGGAGAAGACTATCTCTTGTATTCTGGTTGTATCATTGCTCTATCTATCTCTGAGGAAGTTATTGGGGTTTTTCACCTTTATGGTTTTCCCCAAGTAAACTCTGTGTCTCTTGTGTGCTTGCAGTATTGTGTCCATGATTGATATGCTGTAGATTTGTTGTACATGTTATTCTCTCACTTAAGATCCTAGATCAGATTGAAGTAAATTCTGAAAATTTAACACTGTGATTCTACTCCTGTATGTGGATGACTTATTTGTAATAGGAGATGACAGACTGATTGTAGATACTAAGAGGAAGCTTGTTGCTGAGTTTGATATGAAAGATTTGGGAATGATGCATTATTTCCTAGGTATGGAGGTGTGGCAGAGTATAGATGGGATCTTCCTTGGACAAGGGAAGTATACTGTAGATATCCTGAATAGGTTCGGGATGATGCATTGCAAGGCCATGGCCACACCTATGGCATCGAATCTGAAGCTTCGATATGATGCTTCATCTGAGCCGGTTGATGTATCTATGTATCGTCAAATGATTGGGTCCTTCATGTACCTGACGAACATGAGACCAGACATTTTCTTTGCTGTGAACACATTGAGTTAGTTCCTGATAGATCCGAGGAGTGTTCACCTGGTTGCTGTAAAGCATGCTCTGAGGTACCTGAAGGGTACAGTGGATTATGGGCTCAAGTATGAAGCGAATCAAAAGTTTAACCTGCAGGGTTATGTTGATTCAGATTGGGCTAGCAGTGCTGCAGATAGGAAGAGCACATATGGGTGCTGCCTCAGTATGGGATCAGGTGTGATCTCTTGGTTTAGAAGGAAGCAGTCCTGTGTAGCACTGAGTAGAGCTGATGTAGAGTATGTTGTAGACTGTTCAGCTAGTTGTGAGGCAGTATATCTACGGAAGCTACTGTCTAAGTTATTTGATCTCCCGTTGGATGCTACTGGTATCTTCTGTGATAACTAGAGTTGTGTGAAGCTGTCTCAAAACCCAGTGTTTCATGACAGGTCGAAACACATAGAGATCAAATATCACTATATCAGGGATATGGTGCAGAGAGGAGATGTGAAGCTCCTGTATGTTGCGACGGACGAGCAGATTGCAGATGTGTTGATGAAGCCACTTGCCAGGGTGAAGTTCAAGTACTTCAGAGAGAGGCTTGGTGTTCTTCGGATTGATGACACTTCGAGGAAGAAGTGATGGACACATTTGTTGAAGCCATTCCAAGCATGTTGGAAGGAGGATCCTTCACATGGCCGTGGATGTAAGCGTTGGATGATGAGCATCAGGATGATGTTCTGGTTTATGCTGGATATGATCAGTTGGATCATTTATATCTATATGTATGTATGCATCATGTTGGATGCTGGATATGATGAGTTGGATCATTTATATGTATATGTATCTACGCATCATGTTGGATGCTGGATATGATCAGTAGGATCATTTGTATGTATTTTGTATATGCATCATGTTGGATGCTTGGACCATGTATCTGTATATGTATCAGGTGGATACATTGTATGATCAGGTGGATCATGTATGGTGATATGTATCATGTATTTGTATTTGTATCAGGTGGATACACTGTATGATCAGGTGGATCATGTATGATGATATGTATCAGGTAGATACTTGGTATGCATCAGGTAGATGCATTGCATGATCAGGATGATCATGGATGATGAGCTTCAGGATGTTGCTCCAGATGACATGCAACAGGATGTTGTAGTGATGATGATCAGGATGATCATGTGTACATCAGGATGATGTATGGTGAGTATCAGGTTGATACTCTATGGTCGTGGATCAGGTTGTGCAGATGAGCATATAATTTGGCCCTAGGAGATTTGCAGATAGTCTTTCGAGGTTTTTCCTATGGCATATAATTTGGCCCTGGGATATCTGGAAAATGCTCTTTCGAGGTTTTTCTCTGGGAGGACATATAATTTGGCCCTGGGAGATATGCAGGTAGTCTTTCGAGGTTTTGCTTATGGCATATAATCTGGCCCTGGGATATCTGGCAGATGCTATTTCGAGGTTTTGTCCTGTGGCATATAATATGTCCCTGGGAGATCCGATAGGTTGGGATGTGTGCCCGTAATAAGTCCTGGGATGCTCTTGCGAGGTTTTTCCATGACCACATATAATCTGTCCCTGGGAGATCCTATAGGTAGAGTTGTGTGCTCGTAACAGCCTGGGATGCTCTTGCGAGGTTTTGTGGTGACCACGTATAATCTGTTCCTGGGAGGTCCTATAGGTAGAGTTGTGTGCTCGTAACAGCCTGGGATGCTCTTGCGAGGTTTTGTGGTGAGATCACATATAATATGGCCCTAGGAGATCCTATAGGTAGAGTCGTGTGCTCATAACATCCTGGGATGCTCTTTCAAGGTTTTGTGACGCACGTAATAAGTCTTAAGGATTCCAAAGTATGGCCAATGATGATGGAGACTTGCAGGTGGTGGGCCTACATCCAGTATGAAAAAGGATTGGCTCTGTAGAACTTCCTATGACGAGTAGAGTTAGAGATTGGTTTAGATAGCAGCAGCAGTGACGATGCATCGTTGACGATGATCTCGAGAAGAAGACTTGTCTAGTAGATCTGTGTCGAGAAATACCTTCCTAGTTAAGAGGGAGTGTTGATGTATATGTAACTTCGGAATGTATTTCATATATATTTATTGTACCCTTATTAGAGATGTGTTATTCCTCTATAAGGAAGTGTCGTCATGTGGATTGACAAGTTTCGCAAGTGTGTGTAATTTCCAATGGGTTATTAGACCACCATGTGTGGGGTCGGCCCTGAAATATATATATTATAATGCTGATGTACCTAGCTAGACAAGTCGGCTCCATAAGGTCATTGGGAAAACAAGTTAGTATAAATAGAGATAAGGTGATCTCTATTTAGATCATTTGAAAAGTCATATCTCTCTCAGTCAGAAAGTGGTGCACTAGTGAGGAGGAGGATCATCTGCTACTAGGAGACTATCTCAGTGTAATTTGGTTGTACTTTGGTTGAGCCATTGCTCTCTCTATCTCTGAGGAAGTTGTGGGGTTTTTCACCTTAGGGTTTTCCCCATGGAAACTCTGTGTCTCTTGTCTCTCATGCTTTTGATTCTTGTGATGCTTGTCATGCATATTGTGATTGTCATGCATTGATATACTGTATATGTTATTCTCTTAGTGAATATCCTAGAGTATTGTGAATTAATGCTCAAAATTTAACAAAAAAAACATTCAGAACTCATGAAGGTGATTATGAATTTATGGTCATGCCATTTGGTCTTGCGAATGCACCTTCCACATTTCAAGGTTTGATGAATTCCATTTTCAAGCCTTTCCTTAGAAAATTTTTGCTAGTATTCTTTGATGATATACTAATCTATAACAAGTATTGGTAATAACATGTTCAACATGTTGATAGGTACTACAACTACTAAAGGAGAAACAACTATATGCAAAAACTTCTAAATGTTTCTTCGGGGTAAAGGAAGTAGAGCATTTAAGTCATATTGTATCTCATGAAGGTGTCAAGTTAGACCCTAACAAAACTAAATCCATGATAATTTGGACGATTCCCAAAACACTGAAGAACCTTCGAGAATTCTTGTGTCTGAGAGGGTAGTACTGCAAGTTTGTTCAGAACTATGGAAGAATAAAAACGCCTCTAACAACATTATTTAAGAAAAATGCATTTTCTTGGACTCCAGATGCAACTCAAACTTTTGAACAATTTAAAGAGGCAATGTGCAAATCTCCTATTTTTGCCACACTAGACTTCACTAAAACCTTTCTTGTGGAATGTGATGCTTCAAGAAATGGCATTTGTGTTGTTATAATGCAAGAAGGACACCCTCTTTCTTTCACAATTCATCCAATCAAGGGAAGAAACTTACAAAAGCCCATTTATGAGAAGGAAATGTTGGCAATACTACATGCTCTTAAGAAATGGCATCCTTACCTAATAGGTAGGCACTTCAAGGTCAAAATATATCATGATAGTCTTAAATAATTCCTGGAACAGAGAATATATTCATAAGAGAAACAAAAATGGGTAACCAAGATGTTGGGATATGACTTTGAAATCATCTATCGAAAAGGGAAACAAGATATGGTGGCAGATGTGCTCTCCAGAAAATATGAATGTGTTGGGGAATTACTTTGTGCAATTTCCATTCTACAACCATATTGGGTAGTAGCAACAAGGGAAGAATGAAAAATGACCTATTCGTGTGTACGCTCATTCAAAAGCTATGAAATGATCACAGTGTATCAAATAATTTTGTGTGGAAAAATGATTCACTATGGTATAAGGATTGCTTATATTTATGCAAAAAATCCCAACTCAAACAAAAGGTCCTCTTATAATTACACACCTCTCCTATAGGTGGGCACTCTCTATTCTTGAAAACTTACCACAAGGTCAAGAAGGAATTGTTTTGGGAAGGTCTTAAATCTGATGTTCAATGTTCGTGGTCGAATGCTTGGTTTTCCAACAAAATAAGGGTGAAACAGATAAGACCCAAAAGCTTCTACAACCATTAGACATACCTTGCCAACGATAAGAGGAAGTCCCAATGGATTTTGTCATACGTCTACCCAAGTCAAAAGGAAATAATGTTATTATGGTGGTTGTTGATAGAATCATGAAATATGCAAAGTTTTTTGCACTCTCTCACCCTTTTAATGCAATTACAGTATCTGAAACCTTTATGGAAACTATTCAGAAGTTACAGGGAATCCGAATATTATTGTAAGTGATAGAGATCAAATCTTTACTATAAAATTTTGTACTGAAATATTTTCTTGTTTGGGTACACAATTGGCTCATAGTTCATCTTATCATTCTCAATATGATTGGAAAACTGAGATAGTGAACAAATTGTTGGAAGGCTACCTTCATTTCTTTGCATCTAATAAACAAACACAGTGGGTGAAATTGTTGTCTTTGGCATAATGGTAGTACAATAC
The DNA here is from genome assembly GCA_027924585.1 of Larix kaempferi. Classification (NCBI taxonomy): domain Eukaryota; kingdom Viridiplantae; phylum Streptophyta; class Pinopsida; order Pinales; family Pinaceae; genus Larix; species Larix kaempferi. The sequence goes on along the minus strand of BSBM01000063.1, from coordinate 5,007,570 downwards.
TTCCTTCCATACACCATAAAAAATGTCTCCATTTACTGAAATTTGTGGGTACCATGCTCCCTCTATCATATATCCCTTAAAAGGATTATCTAAATTTCAACTAATGGAAGATCACATAGAGCACCAGCAAGAAGTTCTCCAGATAATTAAGGAAAACCTGGCTATGTCAAAAAACAGGATGAAACAAGTTGATCAACAACACAGTGGAAGTAGTTTCGAAGAAGGGGATTGGGTATTTCTGAGGCTACAAAATTACAAGCAGATGTCCCTCAAGAAACTAAATAAGGAAAATAAATTAGCACCCAAGTATTATGGTCCTTATAAAGTGTTGCAGAAGATCAGTAGTATGGCTTAAAAATTGGATCTCCCTTCATCTTCAAGAGTACATTCATTTTTCCATGTTTCTTGCTTAAAGAAGGTAATAGGAGATATGATCTTGATTCCAAAAATCTTGACAGATCTTGATGAAGAAGGGAAAGTCATATTAGAACCTGAAAAAATCACTGAAACAAGGACCAAACAAAATCGGGCTATTACTGAGTACCTCATCAAATGGAAGAACTTACCAGTTGAATATTCAACATGGAAAGATGAGTCCTTCGTACATAAGCATCCACAACTAATCAAGCATTGAGGACAACACTTTTATGAAGGGTAGGGGCATGTTAAGCCCTAAATGTGGGCACATTTCCCGCTATATTATGGTGCATTACATTAGTTTTGATGTCGGATTTGGTCCATTAGTTGTAATTGTCATTAGTATGGTTATATTATCTATGTCAGCTTGGGTTAGTGAGTTGTAATTGTACCTATTAATCTCTTATATATAGGAAGGTGATCTTTTCATTTGATCATCTTGTCTTTTCTTGTATTGTCTTGTCTTGTGTACTTAGTACATTGTATAAGGAGGTTTCCCCTCGATGAGGCTTACTATTCATTTATTTTCTTCACTAAAGTCACGTAGTACTCTTTCTGATCTATTTCTACTCTTTTTGGAAATTTGTTGCATAATAGAATCCTGAGTATGATGCCACTAAGATTAAATTTGACTTGAATAAGTAGCATGTTAAATTGAGTGGCATAGACAAATTGGTGATGGGGTATCTAGCAAATTCATTCAAGAGATAGTTGATGTTGGAAAAATTCAAAAGATTATTTCCAAATCCACTATTCAACTCAAGAAATAAAAGATCATAAATAGGGCCATGATGGTTTGAATTCACAAATTATAAAATAAATTAGTGGCATTAGGGACAAACCTAAATATGGAGAAGCTATGGCCAAAGATAAAGATGTAGAAATAAAAATCCTCATGTATAAATTATTATTATTATTTTATGTTGAGCATATTCAAAGTATAGAGTTTATGGCATTTAAGGAGGAAAGTGAGAAATTAATTCAAGAACTATGTATTCTAAAAGAACAAAATTATCGCTTGGGGATCACTATGGATAATATGACAAGATAGAGGAATGTTGTTGTAGCATAAAGGTAGGCTATGATTCAACAAATTTTTAAGCCAACATAAGTAATTGTACATGGAGTTGAGACACATGATAGAGTTGAAGAACAATTGGCACATCTGGAAGATAAGATCTTTAAATTATCTAATAAGCTCATGAATATTGAATCTGGATTAAAGTTAAAAGATAGGGAACTTGTTGAGTTAAGATAATACATTGCAAAGAACAATAGTGCAATAAGGACTTTCCAAGGAAAATGATTAGAAAATGACTGAACTTGATAAGATAATGGAAAACAATTGAAAGATGGAATAAATATTTACATGAAACTTTAAACCATGTAACAAGAAGGAAATATTTGAGAGATGTAAAACATCTTATTTGGTACCAAATTATAGTTACAATGGACTATTCCAGGTTTCATTTTTATGTGTTCTAGAAAAATGTAACATGAAACATGTACAATTGGAAGTGAATTTTGTTTCTGATGAAATCCAAGACAAATCCTTAATTGTAGACGATGTCAATAAATTTATAAACAACAATTCTAATAATGAATTAAAGTTTGGGAAAGTCATTACTAAGAGAAATGTTATGCAAACATCTAAAAAAAACTGTAACACAGTCAGTGGAGTTACCAAGGCATTCAAAGCTGAATTCAATTCTTTGTAATCATTAGGACTATCCTCTCTATGGACATTAGATGATAGAATATTGCTCACATGCCACGATATTTTTGACAAAGTACAAACTACGTTTAAATTGTTAAAGCTATCTTAATGATTTATACCAGAAGCAACACCTAGATTAGACTTTTTTTTCAGAGAAAAAAAAACGTACTTTTGTTATTTCTGAGAAATCAAAAAGTACATACCACGCCAAGACTTTTAAACCTTGATTCTCTAGTATCATTAGTTACAAAAACAATACTGTTATAAACAATAAACAATATCAAAACATAAAATATTTGTCCTATGCAATCCATTTGCATTACATCATCATACAAAAAAATGTCTAAACGACATATGGTTCAGAACAGAGACTAGTAAGCTTCTAAAAGAAAATAGTTTACGAAACTAGAATGGACAGAAATGTCTTTGATCCATTATTCCCAATAAGTACCCCTCGCACACCATCAAGAGCAATTTTCGGCAAAGAATCAACAACATCATTGTTCACTCTGTAAGTATGCTCGATAGTGAGATCTATAAAACGGTCTAGTAATGTTGAAATTCTTTGACACCCGTGTTGAAGAGAAGCATTTTCCAGTTTAGCTTGCTTGTTTTACCACTTAACAGTTACCATGGAGTCTCTTATAATTTTTAATGAATCATTGCCACAGATAGAAGTTGCTTTCAATGTACCCCAGAGACCTAAAATTTTTGCTTTTGTATTTGTACCTTCTCCACAAGCAAGACAAAATTTGAGTAGGAAATCCTTTCCACAACTAATCGTAAACCCAGCTCCACATTTTTGATATTAGCATGCACCATCAAAGAATCCAACTGCTTTACCAATAACCTCAGGATTGGGACATCTCAATATATGTAAATTATGTTTCACGTCTGTCACTTTCGAGTAAAGATGAACCAGATTCCAGAACATATATAAAGTCTGATTTGTAGAAGGAATTACATTATGGAATAATGCCAAATTTCTAGTTTTCCAAATAGCCCATGCAAGTAAAACTGGTAAAAATTTCAGTTTTCTATTCTTAATCATCCATATATGGAAAGGATATTCAAAGTCCATCCTTGGCCGGCCAATCATCATCAATCCTATAGTTTGCACATATAGTCTTCCAATATTCCATAGAAAAATTACAATGTAAAAACAAATGATAAACTGACTCCTCTCTGTTTTTACATAATATACAAATACTTGGACCATATTTACCCCTGCATTTTAAATTCTCCCAAGTGATAAGTTTGTTGTTGAAGAGGATCCAAAGAAAACACTTGATTTTTAGAGGAATTTTCCATTTCCATAACACCAAATACCACCATTTTCTATGGTTGTCCACATAATGATCAACTAAATCCTTATATGCCTAGCTAGCAGTCACTTGTCCATTTACTGTATTTTTTACCCAAATTAAATGATCATGTTGTCCATTAAGATGGATACCAGCTAGATTAAGATTATGGACGCACTATTCCCATTCTATATTCCAAATACCAGCTAGACCCAAATCAGAAGCTGTCATCCAATAAGAAAGATCTGGAGCTAGATAGCTCAATCTTTTAAGCTAGTTGAGTGTATGGAGACCATAACTGGAGAAGTGGTTTCGCAGGTCCTGAGATAAATAGTGGTCACCGATGAATCTCGAAATGGGATCAATGCCCACATAAACATTCTTTCCACCTCCCACCCTCCAGGATAGGTTAGCACTAATCGACAAGAGAATTTTCAATAAGTCCTTCTAGATAAAAGATACATTTCAGACAACATTTTTTGGCATCTTGATCCAGCTGAAAATATCAACTTTTATATATTTTGCATGTAATGTTCTAGACCATAGATTATCTCCTAAGAGTCCATGCCATAGGATTTTTAATGAGAGTGCAATATTGAACCAGAAAATATTCTTTATATTCCAACCGTCGGTCTTATATGCCACAGCTAGAGAAATTCATTTTGTCAAATGAAATTTGCTTCCGTCCTTGTATCTTGACCAAAGAAAAGAGAACATGAGGCTATTTAAAGTCTTCAGAATTGAAAGAAGAATTTGTGCTAGGAGATCCCAATACATTGGTAAGCTGCTTAGAATAGATTTGAGCAAGATAAGGAAACCCCCTAAGGAGAGATGCTTGAACACCGATAAATTAATTCTCTTCTCAAATCTACCAATTAACCATCTCCAATACTGCTTACCATAGCAATTTAGTTTTATATAAAATCCTAGAAACTTTACTCCATCATTCAGGTCAATTGTATTAAAAGGTAAGTAGTTTACAACCTCCAATAAGACAGGATTTGTAATTAAATTACAAATGAACACTGATTTACTCTAACTGATTTGCATCTCTGTAGCAGTACAAAAGAGGGACAGAAGATTCGATATGAGATTCCATTCCTCTACCGAATCCAAGCCAAATAAAATGATGTCATCCACAAATAGGAGATGAGTGATGTGAATTTTTTTTCAATCTTTATACCTTTGACATCTTTCATGTTCCTTGCATCACCCATCAAATGACTGATACCTTCTATCACCAATAGAAATAGAAGTGGTGATAATGGGAAACCTTGGCGTAGTCCTCTGCCACCGTTGAAGAAAGGGGTCAGGCAGACATTTACCAGGACTAAGTAGTTTTTCGACTTTACACAGACCATAATTCAGTTTGTAACCATCTGCAAAAGAACTAGTTTCATAAAATCCTAGTTAATTTGGTCATATGCTTTCACAAGGTCGATTTTAAAGATTAAGGATTTCAGATTTTTTGATTTGGTAGAATGCAATACTTCTTGTGTGATGCCCACTACATCCAGAATCTGTCTATCTTCTAGGAATCCAAACTGCTCTTTAGTCATCCACCTAGAAAGTTGAGGTTTTATCCTATTTGCAATCATTTTTTAAATCAGTTTGTACACCATGTTGCAAAGAGCTAAGGGTTTAAAGTTATCAAAAGAACCTGGCTTATTTTTTTTTGGAATAAGTGTCAAAAATGTTGAATTCAATACACCTGTAACCCAACCTTCCACCCTAGTAAATTCGACCATTTTCAATAAGTCTAGACCCATGAAAAAAAAGGAACAGGTCAACTCACCAACCATTAGGACCGGGTGCCTTTTCCTTCTTGAAAGCTTTTAAAATATTTTCAATTTCCTCCATTGTAACCGGTCTACCTAACAAGATACCTTCCTCCGAAGAGAATAAAGATGGGTATAACTTTAACACCTTCAATTGATCCATAATGTTGGAGGAATTTGGGTCAGAAAAATGTTCTTTAAAGTGTTGAAAAGCCTCATAGTCAATCAACTTTTGATCAGAAATCTCATTACATGAAGTATCCTTAATAGACCAAATTGAATTTACATTTCTCCTGTGTGATGCATAATTATGGAAAAACGAGTGTTGTTGTCTCCCAGCTTAACCCAAATGGCCCGACTTTTGAGTCTCTAGGTGCCTTCTTGAGTCTTCAGGATATCATCAAGTTTGTTTTGTAAGGCCTGTAATTCTATTTTGTCTTCATCAGAGAAAATGCCATTCAAATTAAGATTATGAAGAATTTTAATTTGATCTTTTACCAAAATAAGATCTTCTTTATCCCTTTCTATTTTTTGAATTTCCCAAACTTTGGTCTTCTTTTTCAAACCTTTCAGCTTAAAGATCAACGAATCGACCGGATTAAGATTTGGAGGAGGAACAGTCTGGATCCAATTTTTTTTTACCATGTAACAAAAGTCACTGCCACTTAACCAAGTACTGTTAAGTTGTTCATGGCTTTACGCAGTGGTAGTTGAAGAAGAGAGGAGACTGCGTTAGATAGTTAAACTTCTCGATGTTTGGAGCCACAGAGTAGGACTCATCATCATGAGAAAAGTATCTCAAGGTAACCTAGGTATGGAAATTAACCATTAATAAGTGTAAGGTTAAATATATAATGAGTTTATTAGCCGACAATTTTGATTAATAGATTTATCTCATGTTAATTCATTATTCATTATTATTTTTATTAAACTTGTTTATTTAAAAAATTAGTTAAATTTAATAAGGACGCTATGAGTTTAAATTTAAAACCTAAGTTTTGTTAATACTTACCTTAACTAAAATAATAAATTTTTACTTCATAACTTATTAAATTTTTTATTTTATTTTGAATACCAATAATTAAATTAAATTATCATTAAATTAATATCAATTGGATAACTAATAATGCTTCTACAAACTTTACTTTATTAATTACTAAATTTAATTTTTAATTTCTTAATTACCTTTATAAATTTAAACTTTATTATTAATTTATCGTAAAGATTAAAGTTAAAGATCAAAAGTTTAGAGGTTATTAATTATTATTAAATATTAAGATTACAGATTTTTTTATAAAATTTTCTTTATAAAAATGCTATTAAAAGTTATTAAACAAATTTTAAATTTAAAGGAGATGCCAAAATGTTTAAAAATTAAAATTTAATTAATTATTGGGGTCATTGCTTCTAATATGTGGGTTAGTGTTCTTAAGATGGCGAATTATCAGGCGCTAACACTTACTGAGTTTAAGGCCTTCATCCCTATTCAGATTAACTGGAACCTTTTCTATCTCTATGGCCTCCCTAATTTTCCTTCTTTTATAATGCTCCTCTCTAGAGATAAGCTTTGCATCTTCAATGCGTATGTGGTGGTGTGAGTGGTGGGAATGGCTGGCCAATGCTGACTTTTGATGATGATCGTGAATGATGTCTGCACAATGTTCCTTGAGCCTAACCTAGATGGAGCGTCCAGTTTCCCCAATATAGGGTATCTCACATGAGCAGGGAACAATGTAGACACCTTTATGTTTCAAAGGTTCTACTGGGTCTTTGGAGGAATCTAACATTCTACCTATTGAGTTTGTAGGAGAGAAAGTAACCTCAATGTCCCTTTTACGAAGAATCCTAGCTCAATTTAAACTCATAGCTCAATTTAAAGTAATCCATGATGATGATGATGATGATGATAAACATCATCATGTATTAACACAACCTAGGTTTTAAATTTAAACTCACAGCGTCCTTATTAAATTTAACTAATTTTTAAATAAACAAGTTTAATAAAAATAAAAATAAATAATGAATTAACCTAAAATAAATCTATTAATCAAAACTGTCGGCTAATAAACTCATTAAATATATAACCTTACACTTATTAATGGCTAATATCCAAACCTAGGTTACCTTGAGATACTTTCTCCTGATGATGAGCCCTACTTTGTGGCTCAAAACGTTGAGAATTTTAACTATCTAACACAGTCTCCTGTCTTCTTCAAGCGTTGTTAAACCAAAACGGTTTATTCACCTTGCAATGGAAATCATCAATTTGTAACACAATCGCTTGACGATCAGAAATAGTGGAATTTTGAATCCATGTTCTGTATCTAGATAAAATTGTAGCCATAGATTCTACTAAAACACAACGGTCAAGTCTTTTGCAAATGCACCTAGCTCCTTGTCTCTTATTGCTCCAAGTTGAGCCAATCTTTCTAGGGATAACATCAACTAAATGAGATCTCTGGAAAAGATCTTCAAATAAAACAACCAACTCATCCACCTTCGCAGAGGGTCCCCAAAATTCATCCGCAGATAGTGTAAGGTTGAGGTCACCCGCCACAATCAAATTCAGGATATTTAGAATTCCAGTTTCTTCTAGAGACTTCCAGCATATCTCCCTATCCTTGAAAGGAGCATACATGTTAATAATAGCTAGTTCAAGTTTACTGGATAGAAACCTTCCTTTCATTAGAATCCCTCCCATGGTTTTATAGGTTTTGAAACACATGGTAGCTAGGTTCCATCCAGTCAATAAACCTCCTGACTGACCACATGAATCCATCGCACTGAAATACTACCCCAGCCACCACTTTGTGAATAAATCAATAGCCTGCTCAACAGAGCAACAAGTCTCCTAAATTAAAAAATAGTTTGGGCTAGTAGTTTTTAGGAAATTAGTAAGGGCCCTAGCCTTTGAATCCCCTTGAATACCACAAACATTGAAAGATAGAATAGACGTTAGGTCAACTTAGGGTCAGGCACATCTGCTCTAAGAGTCCTGGGTGAGGAGGAGTTTTCATCAATCAAATATAAACGCTTTGACAAGGGTATGAAAGTATCTCCCACCTCCTTCTCTTTAATTTTTTTCCTTCGAATGGTCACATTCGAACATCTAATCGACGGGATAATCACATCATCCGATGGAATAGGGTTAACAACAAAAATATCTAAAGGAGCTCCATCAATTCCTTTCATAGACAACAAAGAGTTTGTAAAAGAATTTAAGTCAAGATTTTGCACAGGAGGGATCTCAATTAAAGGAACACATGAAGAAACTTTGGATTCATTAAATTTAAAATCTGAAACGTTCATAGGGGAAATGGGACAAGTGTCATCAATTGAATATTGGGAGTTAACACAAGCATTAATAGGAGGTGTTCTCACAACAGGAGGCGAAACATGTTGTATATGCACACAATTTAGGTCACCCATTAAATTCCTAGCCAAGGGTTTGGCTTTTGAAAGGCATAAGTCCAAATATTTCTCCATGGATAAATAAAAACCCATCTCAGCTTTGGAAACACCTTCATAAATTACAGAGGGTTCATCTGTAGACTTACTAGGCAATTTAGTGTCGTCTTGAACTGGTAATGTGGGGATTTATGACACTTCCACCATCGTTGCTTCATTGTTTCCAAGTTGTGGACAATGTGCACGAACATGACCTGTACAATGGCAAATAAATCATCGGAAAGGAATTTTTTTTAATCCAGTTTCTGATTGATCACCTTGTCTCTCCAAACTATATCCATAGAAGTAGGTAGCCCCTTCATGACATTAATCTCAACCAGCATATAAGCAATTTGTTTGTTTATCCCAAAAATTAGGTTTTTCTCCAACCTAATGAAATGAACCAGAACATTGCCCATCCCTTCAAAGACATTCGACATCCATAGTTCAAATGGGAAACCGGGGTAGCAAAACCCATAAGTGCCTTATAGGCGTTTGTTCAGTTTTTGGATTAAAATTGACATTCCATCTTTTGAGCACCAAAGAACCCTCCTTGATCAATCATATCTGTGCCAAAATCGTATTTATGAGGTCTTCATTTGGAAATATGAAGGGCACCCATCCGCATGATAGAAGACTAGTTCTAGGAGGTAAACCAAATAATGGGGTCCAGTTTGCATTAACCCATTCTACCAATTCTATCTGAGAAACCCTATTTCCTTCAACACGTCCCACCACCCCTCTCCGTGCAAGAAGTTCTATCCTGTCCATGTTAACTCCATATTCTAGGGTATACATAGCCACCTCCTTCCATGGCTTATAAGATTTAAGAAGTCATTTTTTTCGAGCTGCAGCGCCAGAAAGTCTGTGTGGAATCCTAGATGAAGAATCCGATGAAACCCTGTTTGGCTACTGAGTCCTTAACAACATACTCCACAACTCTAACATATTTCGATAGACCTAAGTGTGACTTATCAGTCCCCATCACATCCAAGGACAGGTGTCCTATGTAATGAAAAGGGCAGCCAGCTGTGGTCTACAGTAATGCCAGCTACCTCCCGAAAAAGAGAAAGGGGGAACTTTGACAACTATAGGGAAACTGCCAAAAAACTCATCCAACTATTGAAAGAGTAAATAAACCTTCATAAATAATGAAACAACTTACCAACAAAGGTGGAGAGGCTGCCAAAAAAACACTAATTATGACAGGAAAGTTAGTAGAGAAGGGTTTCGTTAAAAAAGAGTAGACAAAGAGCTGAAGCCTAAAAACAATTCCCACTTTTTGGTACCTTGGTTGGTACTAGAGCTATCCATAAGGGCTATCTAGACTCCAAGGGGCTCCACGTTGTCGCCATCATTCTTCATAAAACCAACCCATACTAACGAACCAACACTCAGAAACCCTCATTAGACTTTATCTAGATAATATGGACCAATCACCAATTTCCATACTTACAATAAAATAATATAAATATACAATTAATTGGAAGTTGTAAGTTTTATAAATATTTATTTTTCTTACCTACAATTATTTGGAAGTTGTAGGTTTTATAAATCCATAGTTTTCTTACTAACAATTATGCTCTATGCTTCTTTATTTCCCTCCTACACTTTACCCTATCATATTAGTTTCCATATTTTCCTAGTCCATGCATGCACATTGTTCCTCTTCAATATTCCTTTTCCTTTGTTTTACTTGGTTCATCCTTCTTTACATTTTGTTTCTAGAATCTATGCCATCCATCAAATTATGCATGTTTCCATCATTTTTTTTCTTTCTAAATCTAACATGTAACTAAATCTTCCATTAAGAATTTGATATGATTAAATGGTGTAGGTTATGATATTTCATAAATTATATGATGATGATGATGATGATAAACATCTACTGAGATCAATTTTGGTCATTCAAACCTTAAAACTAAGACATCAGTTGATTTTCTTTCAAATTTTATATTTATACTTCAAAAACTTTTATAGAAAGATTTCTAAATCACCATAGTTGTGATGAATTAGAAGATTAGGAACGTCGCTATTATAGAAAATATTTTGAAATTCCACTTTAATGTGGGTGTACGTAGGGAATTCTATGAGAATCACATTTTCATGTTCAACCCTCTTGGTGTCATGAATATGAAAAATTATTTCATCCCATTGCATTTTAGGAATTGTCCAACACCCAATTTCACTATATGCGGCTCGTGAGAGTTTGTCTTTATTTTAGCAGTGTTGATTTTCTTCTTTATGCTAGTTAAAATAAAGATATACTTTTGATATTATAGATTACAGTTAACCACCTCCTTATAATATCTTAATTTTATTTTTTCCTCTAACTCTTTATTACACTACATCTTCTCCTTAAATTTAGATATAATAATACTTTGCATATTATCACTATTCTAGAGGGTGTCCTCTTCACCAACTTCCCAATGATTTAGCCATGACTTGGCATCTTTATGCAAACCTTGCTTAAATATTAGGTGGTTTTGTCTAGGGTATGAGGCAATCTTAGGAACGGGAAATTTTTAAGGGTGAAATTTCGCCAATTGGCTATTTTGGGTTTTTTTTTCAAAACATAAATTTGCTATTTCGTCATTTTTAGTCTCTAATATCGCTTATATTTACATAAAATATGTTTTTTTATCATAATATTTTCCAAATATTACAAGTTTCAGTAGTAAATTGTATGTTTCATATTTAATATTCTCCTAACAATATGTGTGTGTGTGTGTGTGTTTCAATCCAAAATAATCACCTATAATACTATACTTAAGTATACTATTATAATCCTTAAAAAATGCCCTGCTTGGGAAGCCTTTTGTCTCCCATGTTTTTTTATCTTGTTCTTGTACATTAGGTACGTAGTCATAGCCATGCTCTCAATCCTGAGAGAGATTCACTTTTATGAGGAGGACAAGTTAGGTTGTATTACCTTTAATTTTGAGAATATATATTATAAATCACTTTTGGAATTTCTCTATCGTTCTCCATGATTCTATAGAGGTGATGCAAACCCAAATGTCACATTTGTATAATATAATAGGATTGATGAGAATCTCAAAGAGGATTTTCTTCATATCCCAAAGCCAAAGGTCTGTTGATTTACATTTGTTTTCAAGTCCATAATAAGGTTTCCACCCTCCATTAATCCCTTTATCAATGGTATAGTTCTAGTTAAGCTTGAGATGAAGATAAACTCACAGATATTTGTATAAAGTCATTTTCTCAAGTTGTTTTTGTCATACATGAAATTATCATAAGTGATCTTTTGGTATTTGATTCTTATAACCTTTGTTTTTTCAATGTTAATAGTCATACCCATATTAGAGAAAAAATACTTAATAATTTTTAGTTTCTTGTCGAGATAATAGGGACTCCTCACCATAAATACAATATCATTAGCAAAGAGAAGAAGGATGATGACTATACCAGCCAAAATCATGCCATCACAACGTGCCTCTTCCAAACAACCATCTAGCTTGTTGATGTAAATGGTAGAAGGGGTAGGGGACAAGAGATACCATTGTTTGACACGTATATTATAATTAATTTCTTCTAACTAGCCCTCATAGTTCCTAAACTTGGAAATAACCTTCTCAAATACCTTTATCACAACATCTCTCAACCTGAAAGAGATTTTTACGTATTCTAATCTATCCCAAATACTTCTCTAAAGTCAACAAAACAATACAGAAAATTAGTTTTATTGTTGTGATACTCCTCACATAATATGTTATCAATTATTATAATACATTTATATTTTTTAATTAAGGGCTAATGCAAGGTAATGATACCCACTTATGACACGTTAATTGCAATGGAATTTTTGAAAAACATAAATCTGATGATTAAAACGAATTTTCAAATTTTTAGAGGTACCTACACATCTTTTTAGAATATGGTGTAAAAATATGGAATGTAGACAATTGGATCACCTTCCAGAATATATACTTTTATTTATGGAAAATAGGTATAACTCCCAAAAAATTTCATTCTTCTAAGATTAGTATGTTATTTTTTTTCTAAAACATAATGCATATGTTCACATTAGGACCCAAGTTTGGTATGTAAATTGTCCAAATTTGTGAAAAAAAACTATGTAGAGTTGTAGATAATAGGTGGCTCTAGTGCATCTCTATTTTTCCAAAATTTTCCAAGTTATTATTTTTTTAAAATTAAGGAAGTCACAGAATCCCTAAAATGTCAAGGTCGAGCATTAGGCCCTACTATCATTGTCTTAACATAATCAATCTACTTTTTTTTCTTAGTGAATAGGTCTTTCGGTATAATATTGCAAGTTCTTTTTTGCTTTCGAAATAGGTGAGCTATTCAAAAGTTATAACAGAAATACATGACCTATGTTTTACATAAATCTAACATGAGTTAAAATAAAAATGAACAAAAAATAGGAAACATTAATACATTTATTCAAAAAATAGATATTTGGAATATAGAAATATAAAAGATAGATACAGGAAGATGAAAATATCCTTGAATCTAAATAAGTGCATCTTTTGTGCCATTTGGAATCCTCTTAGGGAACATCATTTGCAAGGAATATTCTGGCCCCAATATCAGCAAGACAATTGTGCACAACATTGGGTATTACAGGAAGTTCATCCATAATTACGCTAGCATTAAAATTCCACTGGATAAGTTGCTAAAGAAGGACATTAAGTACAACTGGCCACCTAACTATCAAGAAGCACTAGACATTTTGAAAGGAAAGTTGGTTACAACACTAATATTAACCTTTCCCAAGTAAGAATGCATGTTTCATGTGCACGTTGATGCATCATTAGTCACACTGGGAGTAGTAGTAGTTGAGATAAGAGAAGAAAAAATTGACCACCTCATTTCCTTTTCCACCATGAAGTTGTATCCTACTGAGAAGAATTATACCACCACGGAGTGAAAAGGCTTGGCAATGGTGTTTGCACTACAAAAGTTCAGACACTACCTACTTGGTATTTTTTTTTATTTTTTCACAAACCACTATGCATTGAAATACTTACTCAACAAGCTAGTGTTGGGGGGGATGATATGCAAATGGATACTATTGTTTCAAGAATTCAAGTTTGAAGTAGTGATAAATCCTAAGAAGTATAATGTTGGATCGTAGCATTTTTCTAGAATTGAGTCAAGAAAATAAGGAGGGAGTTTGGATGATTATCTTCCAGATGCATAGTTGTTCCTGGATTGAAGTAGCACCATACCAATTTAATGAAATAGAAGCATTTTTGGAAATGGGAAGAGCACCAAAAGACTACACAGTGGTGAAGTGTAGGAAATTGGTAACAAGGAGTGTTGATTTCTAGCTGATCGCAAGATAACTCTACAAGTTGGGAGCCGTTGGCATAATACACAGGTGTGTACTAGAGCATGAACGACTACCTATTGTACAGGAAGCTCACCAAGGTGTTGGAATGGATACAATGGAGGGAAGACTACTATGCATAAAGTACTACATGTGGGATTATGGTGGCCTTGCATGTTTCATGAAGCGAAGGTATATTGTAAATAATGTGATCTTTTCCAGCAAGTCAGTAAGCCTTTGCAAAAGGACGAGATGTATCTCTTCCCTACAACCATTCTCGATCCATTTAAGAAGTGGGAAATCGATCTTTTCGGCTGTATTAACCCACTAGTGTGAAGTATTGTTGAACGATATATAATTACCATGAAGGATTATTTAACATGTTGGTCGGAAGCTATGCCGGTGAAAGATTGCACATCTGAGACAACTACATAGTTTATTTTCGAGCACATTATCACTAGGTTTTGTTTCCCAAAGGTTCTAATGAGAAATCAGGAAACTCATTTCTGAAATTCCACCATCCATGCACTTACTCAAGAATTCATGATCTATCATCAAAAGAGTATGCCCTACCATCCTCAGGAGAATTGTACGAAGGAGGCATTTAACAAGATTTGGAGAAAGCACTTATGAAGGTCTACAATGTACAGTGTGATAAATGTACAATGCGATAAATGAGATCAGTGGTTCCAACAATATTATGGGCTCATAGAACAACATGAAAAAGTATCACCAAGCACAATCCATTTAGGTTAGTTCATGGAAAGGAAGTGGTGATGCTACTTGATTTTGTTGTCCCTAGCTTGAATATAGCCATTGCAACAAAGATGAGAACTGATGAATAACTTAAACACATGTTAGAGGCACTCATGGAATTAGAAGAATATTGGTTCATCACCAATTTCATCCAAGTTATCGAGAAGAATAGGAAAAAGCATGGCAAGAAGGAACATTAGTACCAAGATCCTAGAAACTAGAACATTAGTACTCATGTTCGACAACAAGTTTCTTAAAAACCCAAGGAAGTTGTGAATTATATGGTTTGCTCCATTCTATATCTTATTCATTATAGAAACATGAACTACAAATCTTGCCAGCTTGGTAGGCCATGTAATGAAAGGAATCATTAATGGAAGTCAGATCAAGCTCAAGCCATATCATTTCCCACAGGGGCATGAACATTGTAAGTATTTGTCAATTGTAAAAGCATTAATGTAGGATAGGATGTAGGAGTCAATGTCAAATAAGTTTGTCCAAGTAAATATTGCATAGAATGTTAGGAAGTTCCTATTTTGGGTTTCAAATAAAATTATAGCTAGAATATGTCAACATCACATCCAAGACAAGATATCGTAGATTGAAAAAATAATCTCGTAGGTTAGCACACATGAGAGATTAGCAAGATGACAGCTAGTGGACTAGATAGATAATCAAATGTTAGTTATTACCATTTATGATTAAAAAGGATAGTTAGTTACTAGAGTCAGGTGGGGTAGGTAAATTTGAAATTTGAAAAGGTAAAGGACAAAAGTGTAGCAACTCATCATTGCTTGGAGTAGGGGAAATTCGTTCTCTAGAAATCTAAATATAGAAGATTGTACGGGATGCATCAGGAGTTATGACAAGATTAATGTATAATGATAACAATTAGTGGGACATTCATAAGATAAGTCACATTTAAAATCAACAACGACAGGGTGCATACTTCATTTTTATCAAATAATTGTGAAGCATAGAGTAAGGATAGTTTTTTATGAGTCATGTCATTAGAGCATACAGTGAACAGAGGGAATAATGAGCATAGTGAATAGAGGCCTATTTATTCATCATCAAAATCCAAGAAGTTGCAGAGACGGGAGAGGTTATGTCAACTTCTATAACGTCTAAGGAATGCACCAAAGTGAAAGTAGTTAAAGAAGAAAAAATGCTAGTGGTGGAGATTGATACCAAAGTGGACATCAAGGAGCCACTTCTGGGTAAAGTACCATTGATGAAGTTCACGGATTTAAACTTACAAGATTCCAAAATATTTCCCACTCTACAGCTATAAAATACATAGATATCATTGATTAACTAGACAAGACAGAAAAGGTGGTTGCGAATAAATTGTTCCATTTGGGTATCATGATGCTAATGGACATGACTCACTTTGGGAACAAATCAAGCATCATTCCCTGCATCATATTTTTGTTGAGCAGGTTGCACAACAGCTATCTATGGTTGGATCGGCCATACGCAGTTGATAGGGACATGAGTAAGAAATTATATGGTTTACCATGTATGCATGAAAACCCATTGGAAGCTACAGAATCATGTGACCTAAAAGCAGATGAGTCCTATCACAATTACGAGACACACAAATGAAATAGAGGAGCGATGATATTTGCAATCAATGACTCCAAGGTATGGTTTACGATGAAATCCTTGGAAGGAAAAGTGGTGTGCAAATGAAAAAAGGGTGAGTGCCATGTGGGGGTTCTATTCGCAGCTAATTTATGCACCCAAGGAATCAAGATGCACTGGAGGAAGTACCTCCTACAAGAATTTATTGAGGATTTCCTAGATAAATAGAATCTAGGTAAAGAAAACCACTTTACCTGGGTATTGCTACTCATTGGAATGATAGAATGG
Organism: Larix kaempferi; assembly: GCA_027924585.1. Taxonomy (NCBI): domain Eukaryota; kingdom Viridiplantae; phylum Streptophyta; class Pinopsida; order Pinales; family Pinaceae; genus Larix; species Larix kaempferi. The sequence continues at coordinate 4,990,959 of BSBM01000063.1, read as the reverse complement.
AACCTACCTGAAGGGAGAGAGTTTGATACCATAGTGATGGACACCTTCCCAACACCTAACTTTAATTTATGGAAACATAATATAGACAAGGAGATCCAACATGAAATGAATGTGCCATTCCAAATCTAGTATATTTAGATGATTCAGGTCATAGATGAATCATATCGCATTCTATCCTCATTGATAGACAACCACTAGTCTGTGCTTTATTTTGTAGTTGATGCACAATAGTAAGTGGAGAATCAGTACAAGAACTAAATACACTCATCCAAGGATTTCATGCATATAATACAGTGTTGAAGGAACAATAGGATACCATGAAGACCCCAGAGAAAGCAAAGTTTAGAAACATATAGCACAATCCAAAGAGACCTTTGAAAAATCCGAGAGTCAAGTACAAGGAATGAGAAAAGTAGTGAATACAAACTTTCAGTTTTGGATCTATCTGCAATAAGCACTAGATCTCACCCAGAAAGAAGACCAAATTTTTTTTTTGGAGGACCACATTAAGACAAAGAAGCAGTCATTGAAAATTTTATCCTTGTCTGTGCAAATGGAGACAGATGCTTGAAGTAGCATAGTTTCCTCAAAAAGAGGCCAAATAAGGCCTCCAATCTATTTATTGAATAGAGTACAAACCACATACAAAAACTTAGGACATATTGCTTTGAAAAATGTGTCATAGTAATAGAATTACACCAAATCGACTCATATAGTCCCTACAACCAAGGTAAAGACTAATAAGCTGTGACATAACTCTATCAAAGTAATGGTGCATTGATTTTGTTGATACTAGATAAGAGAAATTTGAACAAGACATAAAGTATAGTGAATAGCCCTTTACACAAATTTTATAGTGATAGATAGATTTATATTGTATGGCATGTCAAAATAGAGAGTGTATAGCTCATCATTGTGAGTATTTTAGAGTGATGGATTCCATTGTGTAAAATGGATGTTTCAAGTTAGATTGTATAAATAAGCACAGTGATTAGGTAGTATCATACTTTGCTTTGTAACTATTCATAATAGATTTCACACAAGAACTAGAGTAAAATAATATAAAAAATAGTCATATATTTGAATGATCAAAAGGATCGTAAAAGTTTTTATTCATCATAATTGAAATTGATGATGATGATGGTTAACATCCACTAAGACCAATTTTGGTCTATCGGACCTTAAGAGGGAAGAAATGAATTATTTGATTTGTTGTAAAGTTTTATTCCTATGCTTGAAAAGATTAGAAAGAAGTGTTCCTAGATCGCCATAGTTTTGAAAAGTTAGAAGGTGTTTACGAACAATCTATAAATGCAGACATCAATGGATCTCCCTAGTCCGAATGATTCAAATCTAGAACAAAATGGGTACACAATACATATAACTTTCATAGATTGATAAAATTGCAAAGTAAGTTAAGAGATAACTCACCTTATGAGTGCAATTCCTTTATACTTGCTTGATTCAACCCCTTGATCTCCAAATATTCAGCTGCAAAACATGAAACAAGTGGAAACAAACAAGTAGTGATAGCATGTAATCATAAATCAATCTAGATTAGCGGTCAAAGAAGCCAATCCTAAACACTATAATGACAAGATGTTTATGGAAATAATTTGTATTAATGTAATTACAAAAAGTACAAAGAGATTAATTACAATTGAGCTCTGATGTCGTAACGCCATCTTAATTATATTATCCTCAAAGATCAAAGCTTTGCCTCCAATGGATGAAAGGGATCTCCTAGCATAATTTCACCAGCATGTAGGTAATCTATCCTTCCTCTCTTAGCCATGGAGAGGGGGTTCATATTTATAGGCCTAAAAGGATAGGAGAGGTTGAGGATTTAAGGGAGAAGCTTAAGGGATCATCCCGTGGTTAGTGTTTTTACACCAACCTATGCAAAAGGGAACCTACTAAGGATTATGGAACCCTTAGTATCAATTTCAAAGATAGATAATGTGTGAATGTAAAATAACAAATAAAAATAAATCTAACTAATTACTGTAGTAAAAATAACAAATAAATAGGAACCCATGAAAGGTATTTTGTATTATGTTGCAAACATGGGTTTACAATAAGACTTACCTCAGAAGGTGAGTAAATGGGGGCCTTCCAGCTATACGAAGAGTAGTGCTCCAGGTCTCCAAGGCTCCTTTCTCTTCTATGAATTCTCAAGTGGTGGCCAAGACTCGACTAAATGGGAACAAAATCCCAAAGGGTTAGGATAGAGTTCAATAGGAATTTTGGCATCATAAGGGTAGGAAGAGTTTATCGTGGATGTGAAATGGGGGGCCTCCATCACCCTTTTATAGTAATTATGGGTGGTGGAGTATTGACCCATGGTATTGGGAAACCAATAGTATTTGCTAGTGGTATTTTGAGTTTTCCCTCATTTTTTATTTTTTTTTTTACTATTTACCCTTTTTCTTTTTCCTTATTGGGGATTTTTACCGTTTTTTGTGGGATTTTCATTAATTGATGAGGGAAATAATTATTTTTTCCCCATTTGGTTACCATTTTAGGGATTTTTGGGGTTTTAGAGGCCAAAAATGTAGGAAAAAGAGGTAAATGCGTTATGTGACTAGGTGGATGAGGTAGGTGAACAATGTTTTGGTGTTAACGGATTTCCCCCTGACGTGTGAGGAAAGGAGCTCATCATATGGTCGATAGACATCATAGGTTCTGAATTTTTCCAGGGGTGTGAGCATTGCGATGGCAAAGAGCAGAAATTGGTTAGAGACCGAAACACATGCTTCATGCCAACTGTAAAGGCTAAAACTGTAAATACATCACCTCAATAATGTATGAGGAAGATAATCTCAAATATATGGACAACATGGGCATACCCATGCTCATATCAAGATATACAAATAATAATGGGGTATATAGGGGACCTAAACAATACATAGAGAACTGTTGTGTACATCATAATGGTCCATAGGGGACACAAATCCGAGACATACTCATGGTCCAACCCATGACTGATTTGAAGAATTGATACATGGAAACAATGGCATCCATCTTGAATGTGGTACCATAACCACTGATGCTCTGTTGGATAGGAATGTGTCCAACAAATATATGGAATAAAAAACTGAGAGTCGGAATATCAAAGGGACACTGAATTACATCAGAACTGGATACTCTAGGAAGCATATATCTAGATGGATTCCAAACACTATCGCCAACGTAGCCCGAATACCCATGGGAACACATGACGGGGGGTTCCAAATAGACTCATCAATGTGCTAGAGTCAAGGGACATCTGGGGTCTTCAACCAATAACTAAAGGGACCAATACCTTGTACAAATCTCAACAATGCGATGATGGAATTGAAGTCGAGCACGTGAGAAACAACCATGATAAGAGGCATCAAGGACTCCTCTTAGATGGTCCATAGGAACTCACCACTGATGGAGATGAGTCCAAGGTACAGGTACCTCTGGGTCTATCCTATGGAATAGATGTGCTGGCATCGATAGAGGGAGAGTTGCAACTACCAAGGAAATCATGTTTCCTTGATAGGAGTGCGAGGGGTACAACCAAGATGTGATGGTACTAGATGCAGGACTAACATATTGGGGAGGGGTACGAGGGTCGTGGAGTGGGAGGAATCAAAATTCCTTTGTTCAAAGTATGACAAAAGGGATGACCAGGAAGCATATGAAACTGACCTCAGGGAAGGGGATCATAGCTTAAGTGATTAAGAACTGTGACTGCAATGAGGGATACTTAAGGAGAGAATTGATGATTGAGATAAGGAGACTCCAAGGGTGACACATCGTAGAATACCCTGAACAAAGGAGACCAAGCTGGGGATGCTTTCGTAATGGTAGGACTAGATATGATCTATTGGGGTGCTTAGAGGCATCGTTTGGGACATCTTCATGGTTTAAGGAGCTCGAAGAAGGGATAAAATTATGCTCTAAAAGATACCGTCGTGTGGATTTGTACAAGCCCAGGACGATGCATGCTCGTGGGTGCTTTCAATTTTAAGGAGTCTGAAAGTGATAAGAAGACTCTGAAATGATGATAAGGTATCGTCGTGTGGATTTGTACGAGCTTAGGACGGTGACTACTCATGGTCACTTTAAATTTTAGAGAGTCTGAAAGCAATAAGAATAATCTGAGGGGGTTCTTTTTCGTTTGTTAGTCCCAAAGGTCTTAAAAAGCATAAAAGTATGCAATGGAGAAATCTTCTAGCCGATGTGACTAGAGTATTCATTTTTCATAATTAGTCTACCAAGTACAGAAAAGAGTTAAAATTATACCAGATAGATTCCCTTTCAGAGAATTTAGTGAGCATGAAAGGAAGCAATATTGCTCGACGATCTTTTCATTCTTTAAGGAGTTAAAAAAGAGCTTAATAGAAACTTCGTGAGTGCCTTTTTCATAAAGGAGCTGCTCGGCCTGAAAAAGGGATAAAAGTATACTGAACAGATGTAAGATCCAAGCAAGAAGGAAGTGTTCAATTAGGGGAAAAATATGAGAGCCAAGAAAGAAGGTGAGGGGGAACACTGACGGGGCTCTGTGCGAGTAGATGAATCATGGATAAATAATGCAATAAATACAGTATGGAGGGAGTGGAGGGCTCATGAATAGGTCGTGATAGACAAAATGGTCAAAGCGGGCCAAAAAACAACTATGTCCTGGGTGGCATGCAAATCGAGGCGGGAGGGGGCTTGGAAAAAATTCCTGAAAAAGAAGTGAGAGCGAGAAATGATCTAAAGCATCATCACAGGAACGTAATTTTGAATCTGGTGGTACAAACGACACTGAAAACGGAGGTCGGATGACTCTGGAATGGTTAAAGGAAAAAAAGGGGGGAAATGGATATAAATAGAAAGGGAGCCCACCTCCACATGTCATTTTCACTATGCAAATTGGGAGAAGTGTGGAGGGGCCCAAAAGAGGAAATTTTGATTTCTCTCAATCTGTTTGGTGGAATCGATTTCTGTGACTTGAAGGTAAGTCTTGAAGTGATTTTTGACATTTTTCACGGTTATTTCATTGGATTTGTCCCTCTAGAGATCGCTGGAAAGCATGGTTAGGGAACCAATGCACCGGAGTGCACTTTTCAAAGAAAAAACGCGTCTCGGGCGCGGATTTGAGTCGTACAGTCGCACGTTTAGTGCGCAACTGTGGGGCTTATAGTCATGCCTTTCTATGAGAAAATGCACTCCAAGAACGGATGTGTTCCCGATAGGCGTGCTCCAAAGTGCGCCTGAGGGGAAAAAAGGCACACTTTGGAGCGTGCTTTTTTTCCCAAGATTTGTGCCATGGCCCTGGGGGGGACAATTTTTTATGTACATAGTACTGATGAGGGATTTTTTCATATGTGTGCAAGATGCCGAAGGTGAGCTGGCGAGAGTGAGAGCTTGGTAGGCTGCAAGATGAAATCATGGATGATGAGGATATTCAGGATACTTTGGCCCGGTGTGGGTTACTAAAGTTTTCCGGGGTGCCCCCAATGCGTTCAGCGAAGTTACTGCTGAAAAAATTGGTAGAGTTTTGGGATGACAATGTGGGGGCATTTATGCTACAGGGGGAGAGGCTAGATATTTCACTAATGGATGTGTACTTTATGAATTGGATTTTGTAGTTAGGTATGATTGTGGACACACAGCTGAGGAATCCAAGTGATGTCTCGATGGAGGATCTACTAGAGCAGCACTGTTATGCCATGACTTATGTGCATGAAAATTCTATACTGATCGGAGACATAGAGAGTCTAGAGACGCACTCCATAATGAAATTGTTAGTGCGGATAGCGGGGTCAAATGTGCCCCACAAGATCTATGGAGGGAATATGATGTTGGTGGAGCAGGCTCTAGCAGGGACTTACTTTGGTTGGGTGCAGATGTATCTGACAGTGGTTCAACGAGAGTTGAACAAGGTGTTTCATATAGGAAGGGATTTTTGTTTCCCTTCATTCCTATGCTCATTCTTCTTTGAGCGAGTTTCGATGCTATAGCCACATAGATAAGTACATGATGGTGGACCCACCAAGCCGAGGATGCGGCGATGGGGTGAGGTGATGACTCATAGTGGTGGGGGACTAGTCAGTCAGTTCTTTACTCGAGAGTTATTTACACAGTGGCTGCAGCTGACCGTGGTGATCGAGGACTACCCATATGTAGGGATGGACAACAGGGGGGATGCAGAGCTACCACGACAACTTGGCCAGGCATGGGGAACATATGGTATGGTTTTTCTTACTTAGCAGCATCATGTCGGTACATTTATTTGCATATATGGTATCTAGATGATTATTATGATACTGGTACAGATGATGTTCTTATGTGTGAAGATGTTGGGTCGCAGCCTCTAGCAGGGTACCAGGAGCGTAGGGGTCAAGTGGAGGGAGTGTATTCTCCCGTTCGTGGGCATTGTCGTCATTAGAGTGATTTGAAAACTTTGGAGATGTTACGTGCAGGTATTGAAAGCTTACTAGATGGAGCAGTGGATGACAAATGGCAGCATTTGGATCAGGAGTTGATCAACATTTGATACAACGCTCCACGGTAGTGGAGACTAGTGATGCCACATATTGCGATGGCAGCTGAGGCAGTGAGGGCCATGGAGTGGGGTGACACCCCTTATGATGATGGGGAGGAGGATACTGAGTTAGATGAGGAGGAGGACTAGGATGAAGAGGAGGATGAGGAGGACGAGGACAATGAAGAGGATGACAGACATGACTCATATGACTAGGAAATTGATAGAACTACCTCCTAACGTGATGAGCATAGGGAATTTTTGTATTTGACGATTATTCGTATGCAGAGGAAGTTGTTTTGGCTCCTCGATGCAGTGATGATTATGTTATAAACGCTATGACATTTTGATCATATATATATAGATATATATGCATGCAGATGTAGTTTATTATGATGATGAGCATTTTGTGTTTTATGATGATGTATGCCTGTATGATGTATATGTGCATGTGGATGATATGATGGTGCATTTTTATCTTTTATTTCCTATATGTTGTGATTTATATGGCATTCTAGAACATTCTTATCCATTTGGTCTACAACACTATTCTGACTTCATGGGACATGGATGGATGTAATGAACTCCAATTGTCTAATCAATGGTTTTGTGCACAATAATTTTCTAAAAAGTCAAGGATACCGTACATGGTAAAAGTTATTGAGTTGGGAGACAAGAAGCTGGGAGTCAAGAAAAAAATGAAGGTGACTAATTCCCAACTATAGGGCAGTGGTCAAGAGACCGGTCATAGCATCATACTCAGCCTAGTTATTAGTGGCATCACCAATACACACTCTGCCGAGGTGGATCAACTCATGTGAGGGGGAATACAATACCCAAGTTGTGGAGGTGAGGTTTGGATACCATCTACTTGCGCCTTCGGCGAAATCGACATAGAGTGGGGGAACAGGATCCATATGTGGTCATGCATGCAAGAAAACTGTAATATTCAAAATGAAAAAAGTGGAAGACAAAAAAGGAAACAAAACTATGCAACACAGACCATTGGGTCTGATAAAAGTTAAGGGAAATGGTGTTTGAGATACAACCCATTGCGAATGTTGGTCAAAGGGTTTCCTTCAGAATTGGTAAGCATGTATTCCCCTTGCTGAGGCATTTTTGGGAGATGTAAGGGCCTTGCCACATGGATTCAAACTTTCCATTTCCATGTTTGTCATGAGCTTGGTCATAGAAGAGCACTAGGTCTCCCTCTTGGAAGGTGAGGGGATGGACGTGTTTGTCATAATGGGATTTGCAACAATGTTTGGTAGCCTCAATTATCTGTAATGTTTCCTGTTGGTCTTCGTTTGATTTTTATAACAAGAGTAAGTGTTTATCAAGATGTGAGGTGTCCGAGAGAAGGTCAACAACAATGTCTAAAGTGGGGATTAGACACTCAATAGGGAGAATAGACTCTACATCGTGAACCAAATGGAAAGGGGTAAAACCCAAGGTGGTTTTAGAAGAAGTACAGTAATCCCAAAGTGCAGGAAAAATCATATGGTGCCAGTTTGACTTGTGCTTGTTCACTGTTCATTGAAGGATTGTCTTCAAGATCTTATTGAAAGCCTCAACTTGGTAGTTCCCTTGAGGGTAATAGGATGAGGCGTACTGGTGGTCAAACTTCAAGAAGGTGTAAAAATATTTCCAAACGGTGTCTTTGAAATGTTTTCCATGGTTGGAGACAAGTTGTTAGTGACCCCGAACTGATTAATGACATGGTTAAAAAATAAATGTGTCATGGTATCATCCTAGTAATTGAATGTGGGAATGGCCTCGGCCCATTTAGTGAAATAATTGACAGCGACAATGATGTATTTATGGCCACTAGCCCAGGGGGGTTTCACTCCATAAAATCAATGGCACATTTACAGAAAGAGCCAACAGTGACTACTGGATGGACAAGGGAAGGAGGGGTCCTAGTCTTGGGTGCAAAGAGTTGGAAATTTCGACAATGTTTGAATTTTGTAATGCAACCAGTGAAAAGGGTGGTCCAGAAATAACCAGTGCAGATGAATTTCTGGGCAGGTTCCATTCCATAGAAGTGGACACCACAAGATCTACTATGAAAATCATTCATAACCTGTTGAGCCTCGTAGTGGGTGAGGCATCGTCGTAGAATGGTGTCGACACCACATCAATGAAGAACATCGCCGAGAAGGATGTATTGTGAAGCGTGATGGCATGGATGGTGTTGATCATAACGATCAATGTGGGGTTGAAACTTTTGGGTTCGTAGTTATACAAGGATGTCACCATACTATGGATCATCCGACAAAATGGTGAACAAGTGTTCGTCGAGTAAGGTAGTGATTATTGAAGGTGATGTCGATGAAGAGGGTGAGTCGGTCATGATATGTACCAGTGCAAGGGATTTGGTACTCTTAGGTGTAATAAATGTCAGGTCATACTCTTGAAGGATAATGATCCATTTAGCCACGTGGCCTTGAAGGAAGTGGCGACTCAATATATACACCATGGGGTTGGAGTCTGCCACAACTGTAGTTCAGCTCAGAAGAATGTAGTGGCGTACCTTAGGAACAGAGAAGACAATGGAGAGGGACAACTTATCCTCATGGGGGTAAGATATTGGTGGACCAGACAACTTCTGACTCACATAATACATGACACGTTCTTGACGCGCACTATATTCTTGGACTAATACGCCAAAAATGGCATATTCAGATGCTGAAACATAAAGGATTAAATCCTTTGAGAAATCAGGAGGTGAAATCAAGGGAGTGGAATTCAAGGCTTATTTTAATGATTCAAAATCAACTTGTGCCTATTCGTCCCAAAAAAAGGGAACATGGGTCCGAAGCAAGAGAAGGAAACAATGGAATTTCGTAGCATAGTAGGGGAAAAAGCAACGGAGGAAATCAGCTTTTCCCTAAAGGATTTGTAACTGGCGTAATATGCGTGGAGATGGGTGGTCAAGGATGGCTTGGATTGAAAGGGTTGATAGTGATCCATTTTTGGGAAACAATAAAACCCAATAACCGGCCGGTAGGAACGCAAAAAACACACTTGAGGGGGTTCAAGCAAATGTTATATTTTGGACAATGCAAAAATACTTGTTGGAGATTGTCCAGGTGGTCGGATAATTTCTTGGATCGAGCGATAAGGTCATCGAAGTATACAAGGATAATGTGGAACAAGTAGGGAAAACAAAAGGTCATGGCCCGCTAAAATGTGGCACGAGCATTTTTAAGGCCAAATGGCATGATGCGATAGGAAAAGGTTCCCCATGGAGTATTAAAGGCAGTCTTATACTAATCCTCTTTTCGAATTTGAATCTGGTTGTATCCATAGAAACCATCCATGAAGGAAAGAATCTCATGACCCGCACATGCATCATCAAGTTGATCGATGAAAGGCGTAGGAAAGTTGTCTTTGGGACGAGCTAAATTCAGATCACGAAAAATCAGTACAGACACTAATGGTGCTCTGTTTTTTGTTAACCGACGCCGGATTGGAAACCCATGTGGTGTAAGAAATGGGATAAATGAACCTGGATTGACGCAATTTCTCAATTTGGGCCTTCACTGCTGGTAATTTGGAGTGGTGATTGGGCTGTTTGTTTTGGAGGACAAGCGAGATGTCGGGCCAAGTATCAATATGGTGTTCAACAATGGCAGTGTGAAGACCAGGCATCTCGGCATATGACCAAGTGAAAACATCACTAAAATATTGGAAGATATTCTTATAGGAAGCCACTTCATCGGGAGTACATGAGGTGCCTAACATAATCTTCTCCACTACACCAGGTGTGACAGAAATATCAACCTATATGGTGGGAGAGATGTTACCCATGTTTCCTTTTTCGAAGGAATCAGGAGATGGGATGGAGCTCTTGAACCAATCCACTTGGCTATGGATGAAGTCTTTTGACTCAACCGAAAGTTGGTTGGTCATCACAGGAGTGGTCTCCTCAGGAATGAAGTAGCCTCGATGATGCATGTCATCTCAAGGGAATCCAAGTGCGATTAGGGATTCAAGGATTTCTTCGTCACTGCAAAAACATTGTGTGGAAATATCGGACGAGGTAGAGATATAGGTCAGGGGAACGTTTGGTTCGCTACTTGTGGAGATCAGATAAATAGTGTTCAAATATGTCAAGGAGGAGGATTCAGGTGGGTGAATCTTCTCGATGGTAGTAATGGATGATTCTAAGGAATACTGACGCATTTCGTGAAGCACCAACCGATACTATGGTAAGTTGGGACAATGGTGAGAGTAATGGTCGTAGACTGGCATATGGTGCATGAATGGTTGGTGCACAATGATTTGTTACATGGTGGGGGGGTGGTTGGTAGTTCGACAACTGGTATAGTTGGGTCATCATCCATTGTATTCATATGTTCTTGAAGGTTGATAAATTGTGTACAATTATGGGTTGTGTGACCCAAATAATCGCACAGGGCACACTCGGGAGGTGTGCGTGTTGGAGGAGGGGGGTGCATGGGTTTATTCGCATTAGGTGCAGTATGAGTTTGTGTGGATTTCCCCCTAACATTCTTGGATAGTTTAGGGAAGGTGTTTGAGGTAGATGTGGCCAAGACATCAGGAGGTGGATGATTGGTGGTGGTGATCGGTTGGACCAGTTGAAGAATGAATTATGGTGTTGGAGTAAGATTTGGGGAAGGTAAATACCACACGGGAAGTCCTAAGGTCAATTCTGGGATATTTTGTGTGGCCATGAATGGCATACTTACTAGCCCTGAAGGTGGGAATAAGAATGGTATTTTGTGGATCGGTGTGGCTCCAACGTGGCTAGGTACAGATGGCGGTTGAGAATGAAGTTGTGGTTGAGGGTTAGGGACCGATTGACTTAATGAAATTGTACACAAGTCAGATATCTCAACAACCAGAGGAGGGGGGGTAAGGAATGAAATGTGGAAATAATTGGTGTATTTGAATAAATTCCAGTTCCGATGGGGGAGTTCAAAGTGGTAGACGTGCCAAATACATGTTGTTTAACCATGGGGAGGACATTTTTGGGTGTGGCGAGTGAATTAGGATCATAGTAAGTGACCTGGTCTAAACAACTCGTCCCTCATGGGGGAACATCATGAGCCAGAAAACAGATGAAGAAACAACTTTCATGGGATATATATATATATCTCTGTCCTAGGATTGGTTGTAGTCGAGCTGTCCACTGACGACTTCGATGTCAATCAGGACATTTTTTCCATCTAATTGGAGTGGAACTTTGGAAAGAAGGCCTTGCCGCTGAGATGAGTGGCCATAAAAAGATTATAGGGCAGTTTTGGATGGATGTAGGCGAGGGGATCCTAGCTTCTGACATACGAATGTAAACATGACACATGTAGAGGCACCCCCATCGATGAATAACAAGGCTCCAGATTGTAACAGAGACCTGAAATGTGAGGGTGGAAGGCATGCGGGGTTCATACTGGTCTAAGTCGAATGCCATCATTCATGAGTTAGAAAGGTCTATCGCACCTATGGAAGATAACAGTGTTTTACGCTATGCTGGGAATTTCTTTAAAAGTTCTAAGGATGACATAGCCATGGGGGATTGGGATAAGTCATCCATGATATTATAGTTGGGAGCAGCACGAGCATTGGGGTTGTTATTGATGCGGCGTTGGGAAAATCGAGGGGATTTGGGGGCCCTTCGAGTGGTGGTGGGGGTAGACGTAATGAATAATATATGGGAAGAGTGGTAGCGGCCTTGTCCACTAGAATGGTCTCGGTGGTTGAACCATACTTTTTACGGCGTGTTTGAAGGTTGAAATCCGTCGAAGACATCATTAAAAGGTGGTGGGTACTTTAGTCAATGGGTTTACTAACAAGAGCAGTGTATGTAACCGGTTGTTGAGTTGCAACTGCCCCTTGAGGAGGAGCCAAAGGTTGGGTGGCTACTACCCCTTTCATGAGTAGGGGTTTCTGCAACACCATAGGTTGTGCAAGGGGTTGCAGGGGGTTTGGTGGTGCTGGAGGTGCAACATGTCCTCGGCTTTGGGCGTTGTCACTCCAGAGTTGGAGAGCTCTCTCCAAATGAGGACAGTTGTGCGTGTAATGGACATAGACCCCGCAAATAGAACATGTGTGGTTCATATGTAAGTTGGGGTTTTCATCTTGCCACGGTGGTCGATCGGGATTTTGGTTATCCGGTGACACAACATTATTATTAGGGGGGTTTGGTGGTGGACTTCCTCTATTGAGAGGCTGGTTATTGCCTCTATTTCATCTGTGTCCCCTATTTTTTGTCCTTTTTGGTTTCAGTGGGTAGTTTGGTTTTGCGGTTGGTTTTTTTGGGCATAAACTTGAATTTGGGGAACGGGGGTGGGGGGGGGTTGTGGTTGGGAGGGTTTTGGGGCAGCCTCTAGTGGATAATAAGCAGGAAAGGCTTGAGGTTCTACAGGCATGGATGCAACTAGTTAATGGTAGTAAGAAGCTGGTGTAGTAGGAGGAGCATATGCTGGTGAGGTATGAATGTAGCAGTGTGTTGGACAAGAAGGAAAGGGTCGTGTATATGAGGATCCTGGGTCGGGGGAGCATACGACGGTGTTTCTCCAAAGTGGATCATGGCATGTGAAAGGTTAGGACCACTACTCATGGCGAGTGGTATAGATCTGGGTGTAGGATTATAAGCCGAGTTGGTGGCGGGAGACATATGTACATATGGTTGACTACAAGATACAATGTGTCCAATGATGTTGTCAACAACATGGGATGCCCCTGGAATATATTTCTGGGAGGAATCACCGTGAGGAGCATCAGGTATTATGGAGTAAAGGTAGGCCGACTGTGCATAGATAAGGTCAAACTATTTCGATTTCAGTATGGCTTCTTCTTCGGGTTGGGGCCGTTCAGATGCCACATCCTTTCCGATAAATGGTATGAGGGACTTCAAGAACCAATCTAAAAATATATGGTCATCTAATTTGATGTTTCACAAACTACGGTGATGACACCACTCATGGATATGGTCAGTGGTGTGGATAGCCGTGTTTTCTCTACAAGATAGGAGTATCTCAACACCAGCATCATAATGGATAGGGAGCTGGAAGAAATGCAGGAAATTCGAAGCGAGGGATGTAAAAGTGGAGTGTGTCCCATGGGGTTGTTCAATATACCACTTGGTTGCAGCACCGGTGAGCACCTGTTGTAAAACGCATAGGCAGATTGATTCATCAACTATGGAGTTGTAGGAACACCATAAGTGGAAGGTCATGATGTGTTTTTGGAGGTCGTCGCCACCCTTACCTTTCAATTTTGGGATGTACGAAGGGATTTTGGTAGGAATGGGAGGCCATGTAGGGTCATGTCGGATCAGTTCGTTAGTCAATCGGGCCAGATCAGGTAGGTTGAGACTTGCAATGAATGGAAAAATAACAGGAGGATGTGACATGGTCAAAATGGTCTACATGCTGTCCATGGAGGAAATCGTGGGGACACCTCCTCCGAGTGGTGGGGCCGTAGAGTGTGTCACAATAGGGATTGAGGGACTGTTGGTAGAAGGAAGAGGGATTGAGGAGGAAGGGCCAGTGCCTCCAAGGGTATTACTGGTGACCAAAGGGACGGTGGTTGAAATAGATCCTCTACCGATGGGTATAGAAGTAGTGACTGAAATGACAAGGGTAGGTTGTGTAGATGGCATAGCAAGGATGGATGTTGAAATGGTGGTTGGGCCAGTAGTGGAGCCACTGCCAACAATCCCGCCGTGAAAGGGGTTGGGTTTCAGGTTGGCCATGGGGCTAGACAAAGCTATGTATATAGGTGAATCTGACTCAAAATCAGATGTAAAATAAGGGGCGTCGAGATGAAGATCCTGTAATACCCCATTTTGACCCTTAGGATGTATTAGCTTTAATGTAAATATTATACACTTGTGATGTGTGTTTTTCTAGCGTGGAGCTCAAGGCCAGGCCCTGCTAGTGGATGCTCAAATTTTTAGTTAAAAAGGAAATTATTAGATATTATGTTATCCATGTGCTATTTAGTCATGGAACATTGTAAAAATGATGTAAATAAACATCATGCAATAAAATACCAAGACTGGCTATGGAAGCAACTAATGAGAAGGGGCCATGTGTATTCCACTAGGGAGTGGTGAGGGGGTTGTGGGATTGAACCATAGGCTTCCAAATGTCATTTTGAGAACCCATTTGACTTTCCTTGCTGACATTTACTTTTGTGTAAGAACGCTGTTGAAGAAATTAGTCCATGGCTTCAATAGAGCATGGGAAGCCCAAAAATTCATATGGTAGGTATGAGATCTATTTCCTTGACCCACAAGTCACTCCACCTCATGGGAATTCATTTTTCAGCATTACCATTCCATTGTTGAACATCTAAGCTTCAGTTTTCAATTATTATACATGCCCAACAGTGAGAAAAACCAGAAATTGCAACTGTGAATTAACCCACGTTTTGAAGTGCCATAAACCCCTAGAATTTGGTATTGACAGTAAAATCCAATGGGTGGTCCATAGATATGAATCTTGGGGCAAATTTGAGGGTGTTAGATTGATCCAAAAACAATATCTTTGCTACTGTATGACGTTAACATGAATTGCATAAAGAGCATGAATGAAGCTCACAAATCCATAAGAAGAGAACCAAACAGCATAGACAATACACACATAAAGACAACAAGTTGATAACGGAGTTCATCCAAGATGGACTACGTCTCCAGGCCTGCTTCTCAATAGGAGGGTCGATCTATAATCTTAGCATAAAGGCAAAATACATAGTAATGATACAATGATACCTTGGCGACAATGGCCAGGAAGAGAACCGCTTCCCAAAACACAACAAGACTGCTTCCAGCAACTCCGAAGCCTAAAGACAATGTAAAACGAGTATAAACACTCATACCTTCCTCCTGCAGAGATACACAATCTCCCTTCTCTCCTTTAGCTACAAAGTATATACTCCAAAGCATGAGTGGGAAATGGCAAATTAATGGGTTTATATAGGTTGGCTTGCTCTTCTTCACATGACTCTCATTGATTCCTTTGGTTGCAACTAATTTGCCTATCTTGGCCTTGGTTACAACTTCTCCAAGTTGGTTTTTGGGTTATGGTTTCAACCACCCATATAAGTGGCATATTTCTTTTAAAACTTTGTTTAAAATGAAAACCAACTATGTGAATTAGTTTTATAAACCAAACTTTGTTATAAAACAGAGTTGGTTTAAAAACCCACTTTTACCCCATCTCGTATAGTTTTTGAGGAGCACATGTCGAAATAATTGGTGGGCGCTTAACCATTTCATTGTATCCGTTGCAATGGTGATAATTGTTACATGCTAGCATGATTACATTTCATGTGGACCGGTCGGAGCTCCTGGTTACATCTCCGAAGTGGATGACCAGGGGTCGGGGCTAGCCCCGGCCCCTTTTCGCGCCCATATGAAACAAGCAGCAACTTTAAATAGTTTCGCGCCCAATCCATTGCCAAGCAATATCTTCTGGTACACTGGTAAAGACGTTAGGGAAGTAGATATGAGGTCGCTGGTTCGAATCCTATAGAGGTTGAGAATGCCAACATTTTGGCCAACATACGACTGCCACATGGAGAGAGTGGATTGGTCTACTCGGCCGCCACATCAGTGACCGTACCGTCGACTAAGCCAACAAGTGGGATGCCCGTACTGCTGAGATGTCTGCCAAATCGGATCGTAGTGCTGACTGGAATGCCAACTGGACTTCCAACGCCTGCCACGTCACCTACCA
Source organism: Larix kaempferi (assembly GCA_027924585.1). Taxonomy (NCBI): domain Eukaryota; kingdom Viridiplantae; phylum Streptophyta; class Pinopsida; order Pinales; family Pinaceae; genus Larix; species Larix kaempferi. The sequence continues at coordinate 4,974,747 of BSBM01000063.1, read as the reverse complement.
GCTCACGACCATACTGCCATGTGTCGCTTCATCATTGGTCCGTACTGCCGATTAGATTGACACATCATCCGTCCGTACATGCCACGTGTTGTTTTCTCATTGGTTCGTACACATGCCACATCATCATGTCGGTATAGTATGGATTCCACATGTCACCCTACCAATGGTGCCACGTGGCACCTCCATTTTTCAAAATTTGCATGTTTCATCAATACAACAGAACGCGATAACTTTCTCATATGGAGTCTGTTTGAGGTGAAACAAACGTCGTTGGAATCGTCTCGACAAGCCCTTCGATCTGGTGCTGGTTTTGATGAGATTGGAGGACTTAAAAAAATTTCCTTCTTGGATCCTCCTAGATCATTCCTCCCCACTGAGAATCTTTTGGCCTCCAAAAGCCTTTACTAATCAACAGATAGGTGAGGGAATCGCTCCCTCACTTTCTCCTTCTCGATCCACTTGGATTTGCTTGGATGAGTTCCTTTGGTTCCCACTCGAAGATAATCAACATCACCTCTGTGAGAAGTCCTTTTCCTTCTGTCCAAGATGACATCTTCCTTTAGCTCATCCATGTACTCAGGAGTAAATTCATCAACTAATGGAAATGAGACATTCTCCCTTTCATCCATGATCATGGGAGGCTCATAGAGTTTCAAGTTATCCACATTCACCAGTGAGTAGATCTTCATGTATGGCGGTAGCTCTAAGCGAAAGGCATTCATCCCAATCTTCTCCAAGATGGTGAAGGGACCATATCTAATGGGATTGAGCTTCTTTCTTTCTCCCTTCATTCTCTCCTTGCTGATGTGAAGCCACACTTGATCTCCCACCTGAAACTGATGATCAAATCTATGCTTGTCATGGCGAGCCTTGTACTGAGCTTGACTCTTCTCCAACTGCTTTTGCACTGCTTGATGTACTTGTTGAACTCTCTGAATGAACCTACGGGCTTTGTCTTCATCCTTGGAAGTGCTTGAATCAACCTCTCTCTCATAATTCAAGTCTAATGGAGTCTTTAGAAAGTACCCAAAGCATGTCTCAAATGGTGAGCTCTGAGTGGAAGAATGCATAGCCCTATTGTAGGCATGCTACACATACTGGATCTGTTCATCCCATAACTTAGGATGCTTGTTGCAATAGCCTCGAAGAAAATGGACAATTGTCATGTTGACTACCTCTATTTGTCCGTTGGTCTGTGGATGGAAAGTGGTGCCCCTCTTCAGCTTGGTTTCCATCATACACCATAACTTTATCCAAAACTCTCCAAGGAATCGGGAGTCCCGATCCGAGATAATGGACGTAGGAAGTCCAATGTGAACCCATACATGCTGAAAGAAGAGAGAAGCAGCCTGCTCTGCAGTGACCTGCTTTTTACATGGCATAAGAATACACATCTTGCTAAACCTATCCACGACCACATACAAGTAGTCATGACCCCTCCTAGACATAGGCAAAACCCCCACAAAATCCATGGAAATACTTTCCCAAGGATGGGAAGGAACATGAAGTGGTGAGTACAACCCCAATTTTCTATTAGTGGGCTTACAAGTAGAGCACATCACACACCCCTTTACATATTTTGTTACAATGTCTTTCATACGAGGCCAATACACAAGCCTTTACAAATGAGCCAAAGTCTTACCTACCCCAAAATGCCCTGATACAAGAGAAGTATGAGATTCTCGTATTACATGGACTCTTTCACTGATAGGAACACATAGCTTGCCCAAATGATAGAGCAACTTTCCCTGCAAATAGTAGTCTTCCACCTGTGTGCCATTGGTTAGCTTCTCATAAATCTCCTTAAAATCATCATCAGTAGCATACTACTCAATATAACTTTCATGGGATAAAGAAGAATTTTTCAAAACAATAAATGCAACAATAGGAGGTTTAGAGAGCATATTTGCCACTTTGTTACTAGTACCCTTCTTGTAGTTGATCACTAGATGGAATTATTGAAGGAATCCCATCCACCTGAAATGACGAGCTTGCTGGAGCTTAGTCTGGGACTGGAGATATTGCAAGGGCTGATGATCGGTATGGATGATCGTCTCCTTACCCATCAAGTAGTGCTTCCACTTCTTGACACTCTGAACCAAAGCATACAACTCTTTGTCATAGGTGGGGTAGTTGATCACTGCTTGAGTAAAAGTATATGAATGGTAGCAAATAGGCTTGCGGTGCTACATCAATACTGCCCCCATGGCATATCCATTGGCATCTATCTCTATCTCAAATGGCTGCTGCAAATCGGGAAAGGCTAGGACTGGGGCGGTGTTGATCTTTCCCTTCAATGTGTCGAAGGCTTTCTGCTGCTTACCTCCCCACTGGAAGGCTTTCTTCACACTTGTTAAGGCATGCAAAGGAGATGCTATGTATGAGAAGTTCTGAATGAACCTCCTCCAATATTGAATAGCTCCTAAAAAGCTTCTCACTTCAGTAGCGTTAGTAGGCTTAGGCCAATTGACAATTACATCAACTTTTGAAGGATCAATTTTTAAACTTCCACCTCCTATAATATGACCCAAGTAAACTAATGAAGTTTTGCCAAATTCACACTTTGACAATTTTACATACAATTTTTCCTTTTTCAAAGTATCTAATACTTGCTTTACATGCCCCACATGTGCTTCCCAAGTTTTGCTAAAGACAAAGATATCATCTAAGTATACAATGACAAAATCATCTAAGAATGGCCGAAAAACATCATTCATTATGCGACTGAAGGTTGCAGGTGCATTGCAAAGCCCAAAGGGAATCACCAACCACTCAAATAGACCTTGCTTGGTCTTGAAGGTCGTCTTCCACACATCATTTTCTGCAATTTTGATCTGGTGGTAGCCACTGCGCAAATCCAACTTGGTAAAGAACACAACATCTTTCAACTGGTCGAGCAAGTCATCTATGCGAGGGAGCAGGTATCGATTCTTGATCGTGATCTTGTTGAGAGCCCGATAGTCAACGCACATCCTCCATGTGCCATCTTTCTTCATCACCAACACAATCGATGAACCACATGGAGAGGAGTTGGGTCTGATCACTCCTTGGTCCAACAATTCTTGAACCTGCTTCTTAATCTCTGCCATTTCAACTACGGACAACCTGTACATGCCCACATTAGGAAGAGGGGCATCCTGCTGGAGATGGATCTCATGTTGAATCTCCCTTTTGGGAGGCAAACCTGTAGGTTCCTGAAATATTTCATCATAGTTAGCCACAATATCAATCATAGCCTTTTTATGAGAAGGATCACAACCTTTGAAAACATCGGATTCCTCAACATCTTTTGCTCTCACAACCATGAGCATGTATCTCTTATTAGTGTTGATGAGCTGCTTCATATGTCCTGCACTAACAAGAGTGGTGTTAGCCTTCATACTGTGAGCTCTCACAATGTACTCCACCCCATGTTTGGTGAGATGGTACTTGTTCTCATGACGGAAGAATACTGCTTTTCGATCATACAAGTATGGGCTTCCCAATACGATACCGCAGATGTCAAGAGGAACAACATCTAAGTCCACCTCATCGATCAACTTTGAAGCAATAGAAAACCTTAACCTGCATTGCTTAGTCACCTGTAGCTTAGCATTATCACATACCCATCCAAGAGGATAAGGCTTGGGGTGGGGTTTAGTCTGTATGCCCAACTTCTTAACAACTGATTCTGAGATCAAATTTACTTGAGAACCCAGATCAAATAATGTTTCAATCTTTGTATGCTTAGACACAACTCTGATGTGAAACAAATCACTTCTTCTTTTATCATTTTCTTTAGAAACATGAGTAGAACTTGAACCAGTATGAGGATTTTTGTTACCTTGCATTCCCATGGCTGTAATCATGGTTTCGTCACCTGAGTCGGAACCCAAATCTAGTTGCGCTATTGCAATGGTCTTTTTCTTCTTTTTTCCTCCATAATGCTTTGGCCTCTGTTTAGGATGCAACTTCCAACAACTTTCTTCATCGTGCCCATCAATGTTGCAATGTTGGCAATGGAGCTTTCCTCCTTCCTTCTTGGCAGTAGCTGTCTTCTTGCTCTTGTCTTTCTTTTTGGACTTGTGGTTGTTGTTGGGCTTGAAAGGCTTCTTCTGATGGTCTTATTGCAAATGCTTCCCCCTGCTCTCAAGATGAGTAGCCTGAACACTTGCTTCATCCACACTAGTAGGATTCAAGAACAGAAAAGTATGGCGTAGATAATGATGAAGAGCACCAATGTACTTCAAAAGAGTGTCAGGAGAATCTAAAGAAATATTCAACTCTAGAGCTTTCTTTCTAAATTATTCAGTAAAAATTTGAACACTTTGACCCTTGCCTTGTCTAAAACTTTGCCAATCCATCATAGCCTTTTGAACATAACCCAACGGATAAAATTTCTTACATAAAGCATAAATGAAAGCAGACCATGATGAGAGAAGATTACCCATTTGTTTGCTACCTTGTTGAAACTTGCATTCCCACCATACAAGTGCGGTGCCTGTCAGCCGAAGTGAAGCCAACTGAATCTTCACATCTTCTTCTTTGATCTGCTGGACTCGGAAATAGACCTCAATTTTCCTTATCCAATTGTTCAACTTCTCTGCATTCGCTTCCCCATTGAACATGGGCAAATCAAATTTCACATCGAGCTTCAATAAGTGCTTCTTTTGAGGCTCTTTGTGAGGAACCTTGGAATGATGAGAATGAGATGAGGAAGAAGCACTTGAACTTGTGCTTGAAGCTGAAGGTGAAGAGGGAGGCTCAGGAGGCTCTTCGCCACCTCCTCCTTGGTTAACTGAAGCGTTGCCTTCGTCCTTCACTTCTTTGTCTTCCTTCTTTACTTCACTGCCTTTTCTTTCTTTTGCCATGCATTCTTCATAGTCTGCAAACAACTTGTCTACCTTGTCGGCCATCATGTAGAAGACCTTGTGAAAGTTTGCCTCCATCTCGATGCGGGCATCATTAGCATCCATCTTCCTCCTTTGGGGTGCACGTCCGATCTCATAATTGTAAGGCTCTAATGTACCCTCACCAGCTTGTAGTTTAGCCCTCGTGAGCATCCACACTCACAATCCAACGTCAAATAGACCTTCTCTGATACCACATGATCCGAAAACAAGATCTTTGCTACTCTATGATGTTAACATGAATTGCATAAAGAGCATGAATGAAGCTCACAAATCCATAAGAAGAGAACCAAACAACATAGACAATACGCACATAAAGACAACAAGTTGATAACGGAGTTCATCCAGGATGGACTACATCTCCGGGCCTTCTTCTCAATAGGAGGGTCGATCTATAATCTCAGCATAAAGGAAAAATACATAGTAATAATACAATGATACATTGGCGACAATGGCCAGGAAGAGAACCGCTGCCCAAAACACAACAAGACTACTTCCAGCAACTCCGAAGCCTGAAGACGGTGTAAAACGAGTATAAACACTTGTACCTTCCTCCTGCAGAGCTACGCAATATCGCTTCTCACCTTTAGCTACAAAGTATCTACTCGAAAGCATGAGTGGGAAATGGCAAATGAATGGGTTTATATAGGTTGGCCTGCCCTTCTTCACATGACTCTCATGGATTCCTTTGGTTGCAACTAATTTTCTTATCTTGCCCTTGGTTACAACTTCTCCAAGTTGGTTTTTGGGTTATGGTTTCAACCACCCATATAAGTGGCATATTTCTTTTAAAACTTTGTTTAAAATGAAAACCAACTATGTGAATTAGTTTTATAAACCAAACTTTGTTATAAAACAGAGTTGGTTTAAAAACCCACTTTTACCCCATCTCGTATAGTTTTTTAGGAGCACAAGTCAAAATAATTGGCGAGCGCTTAACCATTTCATTGTATCTGTTGCAATGGTGATAACCGTTACGTGCTGGCACGGTTACATTTCATGTGGACCAGTTGGAGCTCCCAGTTACATCTCCGAAGTGGATGACTAGGGGTCGGGGCTAGCCCCGGCCCCTTTTCGTGCCCATATGAAACAAGCAACAACTTTAAATAGTTTCACGCCCATTCCGTTGCCAATCAATATCTTCTGGAGTGCTGGTAAAGACGATAGGTAAGTAGATATGAGGTCGCCGGTTCGAATCCTGTAGAGGCTGAGAATGCCAAGCTTTTGGCCAACATACGACTGCCACATGGCGAGAGTGGATTGGTCCACTCGGTTGCCACATCAGTGACCATAGCGTTGACTAAGCCGACAAGTGGGATGCCTGTACTGCTGAGCTGTCTCCCAGCTCAGATCGTAGTGTTGACTGGAACTCCAACTGGATTGCCAATGTCTGGCACGTCACCTGCCAGGTCATGACCGTACTGCCATGTGTCGCTTCATCATTGGTCCGTACTGCCGATTGGATTGACAAGTCATCCGTCCGTACATGCCACATGTTGTCATCTCATTGGTTTGTACACATGCCACCTCATCATGTCCGTACAGTATGGATGCCACGTGTCACCCTGCTAGTGGTGCCACGTGGCACCTCCATTTTGCCAAATTTGCCTGTTTCATCAATACAATAGAATGCAATAACTTTCTCATACGGAGTCCGTTTGAGGTGAAACGAACGCCGTTGGAATCGTCTCGACGAGCCCTTCGATCTAGTGCTGGTTTTGCTGAGATTGGAGTACTTAAAAAAAATTATTTCTTGGATCCTCCTGGATCATTTAGATGCCCAAAAATCCATAGGAAAACCCGGTTTTGATATCCCGAAAGTCCAATTACGGGATTGAGTTATTTGGTGACAGAATTGAGAGAATCCAAGTGTGAATGATAGAGAAGAAGAAATAATAGAGGTTGGAAATGTTTGATAAACCCAACCGTGATCCAGGAGGATATCGGTGGCAGCCCACCTCTTCCAACTGGCTGAAAACAGTCTTTTGGCAATTTTGGTAAATTACTATTTTTAGCAGTTTTTCGGGTCCAAAACTTCCAGACCCGTTTTGAGGCTCGAAACGACATTTTTTGGCGATTTGGGGGACCAAATGGTTGCCAACAACATACATTTAAGTCTAGTCGAAAGTTGTAAATCTCGGATAGACCTTTCCAACGGGCTACCGAGCGCCTCAAACGGAGATCGTATGCAAAAGTTATGACCCTGGGAAGTTGACTATTCAACTAACCACCTTGGGGCCACAAACTTTATGACGGTTCATCTTCTAGGGTTAGGTTTTTGGATGTTTGGGATTCTTTCCCTCATGCTTATGATAAATAGGCCCTTCCAGCCTCTCTTTGTATTCATCTTGGGACGAATGAGCATAGCGGACACATCTCTTCATGAAGATAGCTACCACCATTGTAGCTATTGTATTTTACAGTTTGTTCTATTTTCGCTATTTAATAGAATATGTGTTTACTGTATCACTGTGTTATTTGCATTATATCTCTGAATATGATTTTGTATATTCTATCTTTTGTTTCGTTCCCACATAAATCCGGATCAAACCATGAGTTGGCTTAGCATGACTCTATTGGTATGAAACCATGGCTGTGAGTGAGCCTGCCTATTTCCTCCTTAGTGGATACACATCCTAGCTCGGGTGTGGTCTCCCAGCTGAAAGAATACATGATGGACATAGACCTATGGTTGGGTGGAACGTTGCTCTCACATAGCCAGTTGTTGGACAGTTTCATCTTAAAGATAAGTATTCTCTATGGTTTAAATTATGTCAATTCTGTGTTCTGTTCCGAATGTTTAATTATTCATGTTACTTGAATGAAATGATTATCTTAAGTTAGTTGGCATGAAGCATGTGCATAGAATGAGAATGGGATTGATTATTATATGACTGTTTCATTATTCTTCATGGAAGAAATAGTCTGATGCATTTCCTTCTGCATGTGTGTTCTTATGTTTATTTCTACTGTATTTATATTGAGCATGAATCTACACGCATAAGTTTTTATTTATTATGAATTTTGTTAATAATGAACGGGGTTGAGCTACTCAAATAAGCCCTGAAATGTTAGTCATGTTTCCTCCCTTGCATCGGATCCACGGGAGGGGACGTGACTGAGTGGTATCAGAGCCCATGTTGCAGCATCGGGGCTGCTTGGTCCAAACTCTGAGTTTGCAGGCAGGTAACCAAATATTTTAATGCAATATTGATGAAGTTGGATCGACATTGTGATTGCAAAAATGTCAGGATCAGAGTTCTCAGGTGTGGTAGAAAATCACACAATTGCATAGATCTCTCCAAGATATTTCCAATGGTACTAGACTCGCCTAATTTGGTTAAGGGACGAAGGAGATATGAGCCCCACAAGTTGCAGTACGGATTGCAGGATTGCGGAATTGCGGGATTGCAGGATTGTGGAAGCTGCGGGTAAAAAAAAAAAGAGAGAAAAAAAATGAGTATGGAACCCGAAACTTGATTTTTGGATAACAAGAGCATGCTAAATCAGAATTGGATGAGTTCAATGGAGTTCTGAGTCCATTAACGAAGGCCATGAAAGGTCTAGTGAGGATCCTGAGTCCATTATGCTCCAATTTGGCATGAAATTGGAATTAATGACCTTTAGAAATTGGTGTCCCGACGCTTGACATAAGGTCGGATTGAGCTAAAACTGATATGGAGCAGCCATGGAGCAGGAATGGTGTTAAGTTTGGAATTTTGAAGCCAAAATCCAAAGGATGTGGAGTCGTGGTGAGTGAGAAAGCCAAAAAGCACTATTCCGGACCACTTTTGGGAGATTTTGAAAATCTTGCATTGGATGAAAGTGACCTTAGATGAAGGATTCAATAAATTTACTGAAATCAACATTTCATATTCTCATTAAAACAAACAATTCACGTTAGACAAATATTTTCCATAAATGCTCAGTTTGGGAGATAGCCATTTTTAGCCCAAATTTTTTGAAATTTTGGAAAAGGTTAAAAGTGAAAAGTAGTCAAACCCAGAAATCTATAGAAGATGAATGGTGCATTGGAACAGAGATCCGCAAGTTGTCGAGTGTTCCTTGTTGTATGGAATAACTTCTCCCAGTAGAAAAGTTTTGCTGAATCTTTCTAGATTTGCTTCTACAGGTGGCTGAAGTTGGTAGTTCAAGACATTTTGCAATTGTGTAAAAGTGCAGAATTTTGGTGAAAATTGTCATTTTTGAAGTAATGTAATTTTCACACCCGAAGTCGGAATGGAGCACGTGGATAGGAATTGGAAATATTATCCAGCAGGGAACATTGGTTCATCACTAGAATTTGAATGACTTTTTCATATAACATAGATATTTAGGGCATAAAAGTGTCAGTGGTTGTTTTGACAAAAATTGTTGTCAATATGAGCAATTTCTAGAATTGTATGCCTAGAAAGTAGGAAGTAGGAATATTATGCATGAGTATATGTATTGAATTGATGCTTGGTGATAAAATCACATCTAATGATTCCTTGTGTGTGTGCTAGAGGCCATGAAATCCGACCAACTATGCTATGGAAGAGGAATCCCATACGGTGAGGAGGGATTGGAAAGGGAGAATTCCTTAACCCCAGTTTTGTTGTTGTATTTATATTTTATGAGCTTGATGTATAGAAAATTTATGGCATGGGAATTCTAAAATACAAGAGAATATATGGATGGCATGAATATGCATTGGTTGGCATATTAATAAACATTGCACGATGCATGCGCAGATGTTTGTGCACACATATGATATTACATATTGGTAAAAGTAAGACGGTTCTACATATGCAATGAACCACTAATGAAAAATATTGTGGTTGATAATCACTATTGGTGTTGGTTTTGGTTGTAGGACCAAAGACAACAGAAGCATGGCTAAGTATGTTGATGTTGTTGTTGCATGTGGCCAACAACCTTATGAAGAAAAGGCTACGGCAACAAATCCATGATCAAGAGGTTGGTGAAAGAATTCTGTAATCCTCTGTAAGAGACCAACTGATCAGGTAACATCAAAGGTGTAAATGGGATCCATGCAGGTAATGGTTTAATTATTATGATTGCATATGTTTTGAAAGGGGATTGGGTAAGAATCCATTGAACCATATTTAGTAATCATAAAATGGTATGCATTTAAGGTTGAAATGAATTCATGTGAATGCCATATTGCCATAGTGTGGTGGAGCATGGAGTGGTGAAGGAAAGAGGCCTCATACCATGTGACTGTTTAGAAATTTAGGCTACATTCATATAAAAATATATCTTTCCATGTGTATGTCGGTTATGAGCTTAATAACCAAAACAAGTGAAGACTGGTGGTCTTGATTATGGTAATGCATGCTATATGAGGTAGTCATGGTTAGGCCATAATATGTTTGAATGCATAGTATTCATGAATCAATACAGGGTAGCATTGAGTGGATATGCATTAAGAGATTTTATAAATCTTGTGTTTGCATTGAGTGAATGCACATTAAAAGGTAAGGTAAATGTTGTAAATGTACATGCATGTGTGTGGGTGCACATGTTGAGATGCATTGCATGAATGCATGGGGAGGGTGTATGTGTTATGGCAAACTAAATAATGGATGAAATGATGAATTAATGATAATTCTGAGATCATTTGATGAGCTGCTATGAATGCAAGGGAAGGATTGCATGAAGGTATTCATGATTGATAGGCTGCCAGAGTGCTCTGTTGGAAGGACATAGTCGTATAAATGATATGGCTAGGAAGTAATGAGCATTTAAAAGCTTTAAGTTGATTGCATAGATGGTGTGATAGTGTCTTGTAATTTTATTTTGCTAAGGGTGCATATAACATAATCCTAATACATTTCATTGCATTTGAAATGTTAATAGATGAGAGTGTTTGCATTATGGAGCGTTATAATTTTGAATATCACTTTAATGATTGTTGTAAAAGTTGCAATAAAAATATTAGACGCATGAACACTCACCGTTTGTTTGTCTAATTGAAGATACAAACCATAATAAGGGTCGAAATCTACCATGTACACTAGCCAAACATTATGAGGAGGACCGCACATGTGTGAAATTTGATTCCTCGAGGAAAACATATTTGAAAATTTTGATTTAGAGCTTATGAGAAGGAATCTCATGGTTGAGAACTCTAAGTTATGTTAGAAACAAGAATTGTAAATATCAGATTTGTAAATCTCGGATTTGGAATTTGCTAATAAATGACTAATGACTATTTGGCTTATATGAATTGTGTCAGGATGACATGTTGTAAGTGGGTGTTCATGTATGGCAGCGAGCATAAGACCATAATGGGAGAAGTGATGCCACTTACAAGAGACAAACAATATGATGATAGCCTCATGACTAAGCAAATCGATTTCTGTGGTAGACATAATTGAAAATTCATATTGAATTTAATTATTAGTGCCATTGATTGGTTATGGAACAATCAGATTTGAATTGTATTGTTAAATGATGTTGACTGTTTGGCTATTTGATAAGTGTGCCAGAAATACACATTGAAGGAAGACCATGTGTGACGGCTTGTAGGATCCAAACTCCATGGGAAGGATTCCATGCATTGGAAATGGGTTTCGGGTGAAACGCCATTGCATATTTCGAGGATGACATCTCAGTTGAACTCAATGTTGGAAAAATCATGTGAGTGAGATGGTAAAATTATGCCAAGAAGGTATATGTGGGATATGTAATGTAAAAAGGATTGGGGTGGCAAACCGAGGGACTATTAACTCAGAGAAGAGAGCCCCATTCCTCATTAATGAAGAAGACTACATATGCAAATGGATAAATGTTCTATGACCCTAACTAAGAATATGCATGTCTAATTGTTAGACTCAATATGTATAGCATGTTTTGATTTTATTTTCATTATGGAAGACTCCTTGAGTATGAGTAAGGCCTACATGGCTCACATCGGAAAGGGGTGCACACTTTTTCGATGTCGAGTTATGACAAGATTGTCAATATTGACTACACCCTAAGGGAATGGACGTATTCCTAGTGTTTCAATATTCGATAGTGAATGTTATGAAATATGTGTACAGTTTTGGAAAAGCAATAATGATGAGCTTGCTTATCCATCTTGTGTTGTTAGCTTATACAGATGCAAATTGGTGCTGCAAATTAAGAGGAAAAGTGAAGAAAGGGTACTCAAGAGGATTGTATGGGCAGTGGTAACCTTTCTACACTCACACTAAATAACACTAGAAGGGATGGATATTCCCAAGGAGCTATGTAAGTAAAAAAGGGGTATCATCCTTGTGTAGTGTGAGTGGGTATTGTGCGCCATGTTATCTTGTAGTCAAGAAAGTTACCTATAGAGTTCCTAGAGGGAACCACTAGTTTGCATCAGAGAAGGAGTTCCATCCTTATGCGGATGAAGAATTGATGTGTGTGTGTTGGTGTGGTGATATTGATAAAGGCATAAAATATCTATTGGATCAGCAGTAAGGTGAAGTGCCGACACTGACTGAAAATTCTAAGATGCCTATGGCTCCATAGTAGAGTCTTGACCTAGAAATGGTCGTGGTGCAGTTTCTTTCCATTGGCTAATGACCCAAATGGATGTGCTGGCTGGGCAATGGAGAGGGAAAGCTAGGTATGGGACTGGTTTGGCACCACTAATGCTTGGTAAATCTAGAGAGTAAACTAGTTGGGCATTAACTATTGGATGTTGTGGTAGATCCAATGTGCTTGCCAAACATTCATTAGTATGCATGAACAGGTGGTCTGTGGATTATAGGAACATGGTTACCTTTGGATGCACACCCTAAAATTCACCTGGGTGGAGTAGAGACTTGTGAGGGCCATAGTTGTCTTAAGACCAAGGAGGAGACCCATGGGACAATCAGAAGACAATGGCCAAGATAAGTATTTAATTTTCATTCATGTTTTATATTGGATAAGGAAAATTTTATGAACATGTCTTATGGAAACCAAGCTGATACACTATTGTTGCTATGTTGGAAATTTTTGTCATTGCAGGAAAGCAAGAACTATGAAGGCATCTGAAGGATGCATTTAGACATGTGATTGTCCTAGAAAGATCTATATGATCAATAATGAAAGATGGAGCTAGTGGACTTGTGTGTGTCCTAACAGCCAAGAGTTTTCTAGACAAACCATGTGGAAAGGTTCCCTGGTTGAGAAGTCTTGGACAGACCTTAGACACTAAGTGTCATAGCCAAGAAAGGGAAAGTCAAGCATTCACATGGAAGTGAAAGAGGCTAAGGAGCATGGAACCACATTGGTGGTGTGGCTCAATATTGGAGCAAGAATAAGAGAAGAAAACCCTTACTCTCCTCTTTCCTTTTTATTGATGCATTTAGAAACAGAAAATTGTTGAATGCATGTTATGGCTGAAAGTAGAGTGTATTTATTTGCTTGAAATAAATTGTGAATGCTGAAGTAGATAATTCCCTATGAAAGAATGGACATGAATGAGCTCATGTGCCTATTGGGAAAGCATGAAAAGTGTGGAAGTATCATGGATAAAGCATGGACTACCCATGTCAATTGGGAAATTAATTGACTGATTTTAATGTTTATATTATGCTTGGCCTAACAGAAATTGCAATTGTGTATTTCACAGGTGAGAAGTGGAATTTAATTGGTTGCAGCTGTTACAAAACAGTGGTACTAGCGAGCAAAGAGTGGGCTGCTGTGTACATTGGCCATGGAAACAAACCAAAAGCTAATGGATTTGGCCGAAAATATTATTCAAACAATTTCCAAGACCCAAGAAAATCTTGGAGAACCGCTCAAGCTACAAAAGCAGCAGAATGAGATGAACCATAAGGTTTTGCAGGACTCTATTTGTCTGCAGAGACAGGTAAAAACAATTCTGGAAACAATCAACTGAGGAAAAGACAATGGATCAATGAGGAGGATTTCATCCAATCAATCCACTAAGAAACATTCTAGGTGTGAGGACTCAAAAGAACTTGAGCAGGAAAAGATAAATTAGCCAGTAAAATGTTAGAAATGTGGAGGAAATCATTGCCGTCGAAACTTCCCAACAAAGGAAGATCAAGAGGGTAGTAGCCATAAAGTTTTCAAACATGTGGATGAGCTGGAAGATCAGAACCAACAAGAGCAACTTGTAGAATCCAAAGGACTTGGTCCTGAAAGTTCAAAGTAAAGGATAGAATGTAGAGCAGACTTGCAAAATTTTTGAAAATTTTGGACGTGTAAATTGTATATGTATTCCTAAGTATTGGAACACCGAGGACGGTGTTATTCTAAGGGGGAGGGGATTGTAATACCCCATTTTGACCCTCAGGATGTACTAGCTTTAATGTAAATATTGTACACTTGTGATGTATGGTTTCTTAGCGTGGAGCTCAAGGCCACGCCCCGCTAGTGGATGCTCAAATTTTTAGTTAAAAATGAAAGTATTAGATATTATGTTACCCATGTGCTATTTAGTCATGGAACATTGTAAAAATGATGTAGATAAACATCATGCAATAAAATACCAAGACTGGCTATGGAAGCAACTAATGAGAAGGGGCCATGTGTATTCCACTAGGGAGTGGTGAGGGGGTTGTGGGATTGAAACATAGGTTGCCAAATGTCATTTTGAGAACCCATTTGACTTTCCTTGCTGACATTTAATTCTGTGTAAGAAATTTGTTGAAGAAATTAGTCCATGGCTTTAATGGAGCATGGGTAGCCCAAAAATTTGTTTGGCAGGTATGGGATCTGTTTCCTTGACCCACAAGTCACTCCACCTCATGGGAATTCATTTTTCCTCATTCCCATTCCATTGTTGAACATCAAAGCTTTAGTTTTCATCCATTATACATGCCTAGTAGTGAGAAAAACCAGAAATCACAACTGTGAATTAACCCACGTTTTGAAGTGCCATAAATGCCCATAATTTGGTATTGACAATAAAATCCAATAGGGGATCCATAGATATGAACCTTGGGGTGAATTTGAGGGTGTAGATGCCCAAAATACATAGGAAAACCTGGTTTTGATAGCCCAAAAGTCCAATTACAGGATTGAGTTATTTGGTGACAGAATTGAGAGAATCCAAGTGTGAATGATAGAGAAGAAGAAATAATAGAGGTTAGAAATGCTTGATAAACCAAACCATGAGTTGGCTTAGCATGACTCTATTGGTGTGAAACCATGACTATGAGTGAGCCTTCCTAGTTCCTCCTTAGTGGATACACATCCCAGCTCGGGGGTGGTCTCTCAACTGAAAGAATACATGCTAGACAGAGACCTATGGTTGGGTGGAACGTTGCTCTCACATAGCCAGCTGTTGGACAGTTTTATCTTAAAGATAAGTATTCTCTGTGGTTTAAATTATTTCAATTCTGTGTTTTTTTATGAATGTTTAATTATTCATGTTACCTGAATGAAATGATTATCTTAAGTTAGTTGGCATGAAGCCTGTGCATAGCATGAGAATGGGATTGATTATTATAGGATTGTTTCATTATTCTTCCTGTAAGAAATAGTCTGATGCATTTCCTTGTACGTGTGAAATTAGTCACAGCAGATATAATGAACAAGTAAATCAATCACAATAGATGAAACTCAGAAAAATGGAGTAAAACTGTGCAAAACATGCATCGGTGCTCAATATCCCAATAAGGGTGAATGATTACAATAAAATACAGTAACGATGACTGAGCAATTCGAATTGACTAAGAAGGTCATTCGAATCACTGAATGGAGTAGCTTGACTCCAACTAGGATTCCTCATCATCAATCAGTGGTGGTCATCAATGCACAAGAACCAGTCATCCAGGTGTCAATCTGAGTCTAACTGAGTGTAACATGTGTTACTAAAGTGTGTAGCACTGATATATGAAAGTGGGCTCAGTGGAGGGCGCATGGAAGGCTAACTGAAGTCAAAACAAGTCATTTAGTCAATCTAGAGGTCCAACGGAGTGAAACAGTCAATTGGGAGTGAAACTAGCCTCAAATCAGGGAGAATTGGAGCTAACTGAGTGTAACTGAAGTGGAATTGCAGTGGTAGGTGAAGAAGTGTGCCCTTCTCTTGCAATAGGTGAGAAGTGGGCACCTTCCTGACTAGGAGGGCTAATGAACTGATGTAAGAAGCTCCCGGGTGCTAGAATAAGGTGGCTAAGGTGCAGGAGGCATCGACCTAGTGACTGGGATGCATGCAAAATGGATGCAAACCCTAATTGTATGCAAGGTCTTGAAAAAGATGATGTGGATATCCGAACACCCCCCCTCAAGCTAGACTATGATGTGCAAAAAATAATGTGGGGCCCTGGTAACTAAGACCAAAGGTCACCCCAATACAATAATAATCCAAACTAATAACAGTCAATAAATCGAGGAAATGGGGAAAACCTCGTGGGAAAAATACCACCCCTCAAAATAGACTGTAGCACACCAAAAGCTTTAACTGCTCCATTAGTGGATGCAAGCGAATGTGGAGACTTTATGAACTTGCTCTTTATACTGAAAATGGTGAGAACAAATCTGAAAATATGAGGATGATCCTAGAACCTGTGATTTGAACCAAGTGAGGTAGGAATAGCTCCAATCGGATCAAATAGATCTTGAAACTTGAACTTCTTATCAATAGAAGTTAAATCAGCTCCAAAAATAGATGAATGGTTTCTTGAGATATCCTTTGAACCAACAAGGGTGAGATCAAAACCAAAATCAGCAAAAAGTGCATGAGAATTGAACTCAAGTGAATGGTAGTGCTCTTCATCTTCATTAAAAATCTGAGAAACTTTGCAAATGATAGAACATAAGTTTATAGAAGTCATGCAATCAAGGAGGGCGGATGCTTCACCTCCAAAATCATATTTTACCTCCAAAACTTCAAGTAGATCATTATTCTGCATACCGGCAAACTCATGTGAAGGAGAGGATTCAAGAACCTCTTCGGAATCTAGAGTATGAGCTTTTTTATCTTGCTCAGAATTTGAAATAGAAGACTTTGAGAGAATGAGTGTTGAATCTACAGTTTCTTCTTCATCTTGAACAATTGTTGAGGACAACACATGATCGGAAAGAACACATAAAGAGATCTCACTGGGCTTGTCCTCCAAAAGGCTAGAATGATCCTCTTCTTCCTGCTTTCCAAATTCTCTGTCAAGTTGGACCCATAGATCACTTGGATTTTCAGCAGTCTTACTAAGGTAGCACATACAAGGAGACATAGCAATACATATTGCTCCAAAAGCTCTATCACAATCATTGAGCCAATCATTCTCCTCTTCATCGGAATAAAAAACTCTTGTATTACCAATGCACATATCAAAAAGACATTCTCTCTTCAAGAATGCAATCATCTTTGGTTTCCATTCATCATAGTTGAATGGAGTCAGAATATTTTGTGAAGAAGAAGTCTCCATCTTTGCATTAGTGAATGCACATGGAGAAGTAAGAAACCTGCAAATTACACACAAACAAACACTATGTTTTCAACCTTGCATGCACATGAGCGAATGCACATGAGATTTTGCATGCTGCTGCTGAAATATATTGGTGAGCAAAGATTGCTCTCTCTTCATGTAGAACACCTGTAGAAAAGAAATCTTGTCCCTGCCATGGCTCTGATACCATGTGAAATTAGTCATAGCAGATCTAATGAACAAGTAAATCAATCACAATAGATGAAACTCAGAAAAATGGTGTAAAACTGTGCAAAACATGCATCAGTGCTCAATATCCCAATAAGGTTGAATAATTACAATAAAATACAGTAACAATGAATGAGCAATTCGAATTGACTAAGAAGGTATTTCGAATCACTGAATGGAGTAGATTGACTCCAACTAGGAGTCCTCATCATCAATCAGTGGTGGTCATCAATGCACAAGAACCAGTCATCCAGGTGTCAATCTGAGTCTAACTGAGTGTAAAATGTGTTACTGAAGTGTGTAGCATTGATATAGGGAAGTGGGCTGAGTGGAGGGCGCATGGGAGGCTAACTAAAGTCAGAACAAGTCATCTAGTCAATCTGGAGGTCCAACGGAGTGAAACAGTTAGTCGGGAGTGAAACTAGCCTCAAATCAGGGAGAATTGGAGCTAATTGAGTGTAACTGAAGTGGAACTGCAGTGGTAGGTGAAGAAGTGCGCCCTTCTCTGGAAGTAGGTGAGAAGTGGGTGCCTTCCTGACTAGGAGGGCTAATGAACTGATGTAAGAAGCTCCCGGGTGCTAGAATAAGGTGGCTAAGGTGCTGGAGGCATCAACCTAGTGACTGGGATGCATGCAAACCCTAATTGCATGCAAGGTCCTGAAAAATATGATGTGGATATCCGAACAGTATGTGTGTGTTATTATGTTTATTTGCATTGTATTTATATTAAGCATGAATCTGCATGCATAAGTTTTTATTTATTATGAATTTTGTTACTAATGAACGGGGCTGAGTTACTCAAATAAGCCCTGAAATGTTAGTCATGTTTCCTCCCTTGCATCGAATCCATGGGAGGGGATGTGATTGATCTGACGACAAATATGTGCATCTCAAGGGAGTGTAACAAGTGGGTTCAAGTGGACCGTACAGTGGAAAATTACCCTATAGCCGACGAGAGTGTCACGGGGAAGCAATGGTGAGAGGTGTAAAAGTGTTGAGGGACTATGGTGGATAAAATACTCAAAAATCCTAGTGCAACTGTGTGTACAAAAGGAGAGCTCATAAACAAGCGGGCACTTAGGCCAACAAGAGGCTCAAAAACACATGTTGCAACAGTGTGCTACAATAGGTGGAGAGGCAATAAAGTGGTCAGAATACCAACAAGAATTACTCCTACAAAGAAAAAATAATCACTAACCAAGGGGGATATAGGAGCATGCCAACACCTATCTAAAATATATGGAAGCTCACACAAATTATATCCCCTGCGGGGTGATGAAATCTGTAGTCAGGAAATATGAAATGTAGAACCAAATGGCTAAAGGATATCCCTCTACTGAGAGGGACACTGGGTAAATGATTCCTAGAAGAATGGAAACTAAGGTACCCCATTCATGGTACATCCAAAAAGATGTCGTGCAGCTTCTGTTCTTTGGTCATCGCACACCCGGTATGGGTGCCAACATGCACGATGAGAACAATGAGTAGGTGTCCTTCAGTACAAAAATGGAGAGCGGTATTCCACTCAGAGTTCCAAAACAACTCTTGCCACTTGCCCTCCTAAGGGGGAGGCCATCCGACAGATCGGTGTCAACTGTACCAATAAATAATATGGGATTTTGGATCCCTAAAGGACAACAACTATGTCTCAATGTGTATGACAAAGGGGGTGTTATTTGGATGCCTAACCCCAATGTCCTAGCTAGATACAAAGTTGTTTTTCGGTCCCCAAGGGGGGTTAATGTTTGTTTAATTAAGTCAATTTTAGTCTCACTTGAATTATAGGGAGTGTGTGGGTGCACAAGTGGTGTAAACCCAATATCACGAGTAATAAATGCTGAAATAAACAATTGAGATGTTGGCTCATAAACAGTTCTTTAGATTTTCAAGATAGACCCAGGTTCTGCACGGTTTAGGGAACCAACAAACCCCTCTTTTCACCGGCCCTTTCGGAAATAGTCTGCGAGCAGACTGAGGTCTCACCTGAGGTGAAGTTATGTGGAGGTTGCGGAATCAGGATTCCATAATTGGGTGATGTGTTCTTCAACGAAATGGGGGACTGCGCGAAGTTCACCTACTTCGCCATTGTTACTTATACAATAGTGCGTCCAAGGACTGGGCGATACGAAGTGGCTACTCAGTAGTAGGACAACGTAACAGGGGACTGCACTATCTCTTAATAGCCACTCGAATTCGCCAGTCTTCCTTTAGTGTAAACTTAGGAACTCAAAAATAATCTTAGATCGCAAACCTTGCAAAATTATATGCTACGATGAACTATAATGCAACTACGCACTTCCAGTGCTGCGCCTCAAGGGAATCACACTTATATAGACTTCACTGAATTAGTGTTACCCAAATCTCTCACGCATTCATCATTTCCAACATTACTTGCATCTTTAAGATTCAACATATATGCTTGATACTTAACATATTATTTTCATCATTCATCCTTATGAAGAATACACATGAAAGCAAAGACGCATATATTCATAAGCAAGAACTTAACCAGTTAGTCAAAGCCAAACATACATAATCAATCAAACAACACATGTATTTAACGTGGTTTACCCCCAGGATGGGAGCTACGTCCACAGGAACTGTTGTTTATTATAAAATGGGAAGGGTTCAACAGTTCCAGTCTGCGCACTTAGCTGCAGGCTCTCTTCTTTCTTCAATAGGTCTCTGCGCACACAATTGCAGACTTTCTTCTTTCTTCAGTAGGTCTCTGCGCATGCAGCTACAGAGGCTTTTTACAATGTTTAGTCCCTCAACAGAGATCAATATTCAACAATAATCTCAATCAAAATCTAACCCTTTCCCTTACAAAAATTCCCTTTATATAGATCGTGTATGTAGGTCACGTCTGTTACAATGCATATGGGCCAAAACCATAAGGTACCGAAAATGGTGTGGTTACCCTGCCAACTCGGCCTGTCGTAGTCAACAACTGATCCACTCATCTTCAGCCCTTATCTGGTGCCACTTCTCGACTCTGATGCCCTTCTAACAGACCGTAAAACTGCTAGCTTGGCCCTGACTGTGTGCTGGAAGGTCCCTTTCCGCTGTTCCACTATCACTAGTGCCGTTGATTCGTCGTTTTTATCTAACGGTTTTCCAACTACCTTGCTGCCTTACTCAACAAGTTGCTTTCCTTTATCTCCATGCCGCTCCTTACCCTGATCCAAAGATTCTGTGGAGTGACTTACCCAAAATAGGTTGTTGTTCAACCTTACCTATCTTGTACTTTGCCTCCAAAATTAGCTGCTGATATGGCACCAGACATCAGCAAAACTGTGCGATGCTCCAACTTCATTCTTCCAATTGCACTTCTGTCAAGCTGCGCATTCGCACTGCGCTTTCCTTGGCTCCGCAGTTCTAAAAAATGTATCACTTGGACCACTCCCAACATGCCCCGAACACTTACTTGTGGATCGGCCCTGATCCACTCTAACTAGAGTCCTCCATCTGTGCATCTACAGATGTTCTTGATCACGCAGTGAATTCCTGAACAGTTGCATTGAGTTTCACAACGATTTCCTTTGTTTCTTGCTTGCATAGTTTGATTGTTATGAGCATTTCCTACGAGATAGGTTCCAGAAGTTGTCCTTTGATAGTGTCTTCTGTCACCCACAGGTCTTGCAACCTTATCTCTATTTCATCTGTAAGTGTTAGATATTCTTCTTGTAATGGCTGCAATCTTGAGGAAGCCTCAACTTCCTTTGATCTTAATTCCTCCAATTGTTTATGAAGTTCCTTCCTTTCAGTGAAATTCTACATCTTCTGCCTAGCCAGTAAATCCTTCATGGAAGCATTAACAGTATAAAGATCCTGTTGCTTCCGCTTCACTTCATCCTGAATCTCCTTGAATTCTGGTTCTTCTTGCAACATAGCCCATATGTTAGAAACTTCATCTAACAGACTTTGGCATCTTTCCATTTTTGTGTAGATGCTTTCAGTAGAGGCCTTCAGTGCCTCTACTCTTGCTTCTTCTTCATGCTGTGATGTCCCCGATTGCTATTAGGCTTTCACCTCAGCAATGTTTGCTTGATATGCCACTTCCATTTCAACAATCTCATTCTTGTGGGTTTCTGCCATTTCTGTCATTTCACTAGTGTGAGCCTCTTTCATCTTTGTAATTTTATTCTGATGTACCTCTGCCATCTCCCTCATGTCTTCTTTGAGACTGTTGACTGTAGTTCCAATCTTAAGGATGACAGTCTCTATCTCTTGATCTTCGGCACACGCGGGTAGCTTTGCATAGACTATCAAGATTGCCTCCTTTATTTTGCCCTACTTCTCTTCTGCGTAGCTAAGCTTCATTGTCTTCAATGTACATTCTTCTTATAGCTATTTGCAAGTTTCTTCCAGTCTTAAGAACTGGCTGTGAGAGACTAAGATTCTCTCATGGAGCTCTTCGACAACTTGTGTCTAAAGATCATGCAATTCTTCCATGGGTACTAACCCCATATTAATTTCCATATGTGTGAGCCGTCGTGCACTCTCAACCATGTCATCTGTGGGGTATATGATTGCCATTGGCTCAAGTTTGATCAGTCGGTTCCTCGTAGTATAGGCTGGATGGCTGCACTACGGCTTACTTGGTGCTCCTAAGCACGCATCATGGTTTGATTCTTTGACCAAGTCTCGGTGGACTTGTTCAATTCTAGTAACCATGCTCTTTAACTCCATGATGCTTTCATTCATGCATGTTTGTGATGTCGCATCCTTAGCATATTTCAGCATGAGTGCATCTTCAAGATACGATGATACCCTCGCTGTGATGCACTCATAGTCGTCGTCGTGTAGCATCTTATCCAGCGTCTTTTAGGTAGCTTTGGTTTTCTTTTTATGCGGCTTCCCCGGTACTTGTTTTTTTGGTTCTTTCCTTTTTTCTCTTGCTGCTTGATCTAGTTTTTGGTTTTGTGTGCTTATGACCTTTGGTTCTTTGTTTTCTCGATCATCCTTCTCGCTTTCCTCAGAAGAGGTGATAAGTGTGGCTAGAGCATCGATTTTCCAATCGTATGGCCAATCATCTAGGATCAGGCCGATTCTCTGCACATCGATTTGGTATTGTCCTTCATACCATTCGTCTATTGTAGTTGATATACGTGGTTGTATGTATATGGAGTGTAGGCCAGCCTGGAAAATAATCTTTGGAATAAATTTGGTCATCACCTCCTTAGTAATGCGTGAAGTTGTCTTGATGATTGTGCATAGTTTCTCATAATAGGTGAACAACTATTGGTTTCTCCACTTCTGTTTATCTGGATGGGCTAAGGCCCACATGTTCGCATATCTTACCCCACGGCAATCACCAGGGGCTACTGGGATACCATTCTGATGTAGGAGTTCCTTCCACCCCATGAAAGAAATGAGTACCAGTAGCCAGCTAAAGTGGAACAGTGATCCATTGTCTTGTGTGCCTTGGACATATTCTAAAAATTCATTGAGAAGATAGTTCACCCAGCTATATTGAAATTCATCCTTATACTTCGTAGCTAAGGCTACTACAGCAGGAGAAACCTCTTTTGGCCTTGACTTCCTTAGAATTATTCCCGTGATAAACTGGACTATGAACCGCAGAGGTTCATTTTTAATTGAATCAGTTATGAAACCTTTGTTTCCTTTTGTTAGGTCAAATTCATCCTTTACTCTCGTGGCCAATTCTTTATCCTATTTTTTCTCGATGAATTATGTTGAAGGGTCTTCATCCCTTTTGGTTAACCCTGTAATTCTAGTTATAAGGTCAACAGTGATGTTAACCTTACGGTCCATCCATATATACCCCTGGTGCGTGCAAGAAAGCAAAGTGCGCACCACAACATTGAGCTCATTGCTCCACTCAAAGTGCGGGATCCTTAGCAAGTTGAGCATGCTAGAGGAAGATAGCGGCTCGGCCCATTCCATTGGGACAACTGCTATTTTCTTTGTAACTTGATCATATTTCTGATACATATACTTGTCTGGCTGGAACTACGGCAACTTTTCAGGATTTGACAAATCATAATCTACGAATTTAGAGTTGGGTATCTTACTGAGTAAGTTCTCCTTTATCCACACATGGTTTGATATCAGCGATAAGAGAATATTGTAGTGCGCATTCTTTTCAAGCACCAACTCCGGTGCGTCACTTTTCTTTGGGCTACTGTATTCAGGAATGAGCTAGATTGGTGTTGGTGGGATTACTTGTGGTCCAGGGGTCTACTTAGTACTGAAAGCCTTCGGTTTATCTTGAGTTGTTTCTTTTTGCTTATCTTTTTGCTGTTGCGCAGGATTCTGTGGTGAAGGATTCGATGAGCCACCTCGTTCTGGGATAGCTGGCTTTACTGGTGACTTCATTACTCCTTCCAAACCAGAACATTGGAAAGTACCCAAGATTTCTTCTAGCGTCCATTCTTTGGACATATGCTAACAATCCGTTACTGCTCTCAACGGGTAAACACTTAGAATTTTTACAATTGGTAAAACCTGAAAATTCATGGTACAAAAAATGAGAAGTAAACCGACTTGTCAATTTATAGGCCCTCCTACCCTAACGATATGTTAAAAGAAGTAATCTGGCAGTAAATGTCATAACAATTTTGAAAATATCCCAAAGATCGCGGTCCTCTTTGTTAGGATATTTCTATACTCCATCCTAGTCCCACTAGTATTTTGATAATTACATTTTCAGTCATGCATGCACCTTTAGGGTTTGCATGCATTCTAGGGTTTGCATGCATTTTGCATGCATCCCAGTCATTAGTCCAGCACCTAGCCCTCAGTTAGCTAGCCCCTAGGAGCTTCTCACTATTTAGTTTTATCCCTCCAGTTGCTTAATGTGCCCTTCTTCCTTGATTTTAGGGAGCAACTCGCCCTTCTTCACCTACCAGTCCAGTTGTCACTCAGTTACATTGAGCTACACTCAGTTACACCTACCAGAGTTAGTTTGAATGATGGTTGACAGTTACTTGAGCATTAATGACTCCACTGATGATGATGAAGACTTCCAGTTGCGCTCCGATGATCATGAGGACACCTAGTTGTGCTCCGATGACACTCTATTGATCTTATGATCACTCTGAGAGGCTAATTCGAATTGCCACCTTAGGCATTCGAATCCTCTCTACCATTGTACTATTTATTTGTCCATACTGTGATTAATTAATTAGTGTGTGTGAAGTATTATTGCTTCTATCCAAGTTCTACTGTACCATATTATTCTGTTGCTCATTATACTGTATTGTTCACTCTTCTTCTATTTTCCTGCTTAATCATAATTACTCTTGTGAGGTACACATCATCTCTTAGATCTGCTGTGAGGATTTTCACATGGTATCAGAGCATGTTGAGAGTATTGTTTATCTCCATTCTTGAGAGTTTTTTGCAGGTTATTACCAAGATTTCGAGTGCAGTAGTAGCAGTTGCAGTGATTCTATATTGTTTTTGCAGGTCATCTACATCTTCAATGAATTTAGAAGAAATCCCTCCTCTTTCTCAACTCAACTATGTTGAATGGAAACCAAAAATGATAGCATATTTAAAGAGCCATGATCTCTTTGATTGCTATTTTGAAAGAGAGTTCGAATCCTCTACAAAGAAGATTAAATAGTTGAATAAAGGTGACATGCACATTGGAAGAATGAAGCTTACTATGACTGATTACATATTGTACCCGACCATCATTGATATTGAAACTACAAAAGAGTTATGGGCTCATATGGATGAAATATTCGGCAAAAAGAATGATGGATTTGGTCCAAATCCCTTCAAAAGAAAGCAAGGTGATGCATTCGCTCCACTTGATGGTCTCTCAGATCATGATGCATTTGCTCCTCCTGATGGTCTCTCAGATCATGTTTCATTCACTCCCCTTGATGATCTCTCAGATCATGAACCAGTATCATCTCATATTGAAGTTGTTAACAAAGAACTTGCATATTCTCCACTCATGCTCAAACTTTCTTCTCTTTCTGTTCCATCTCACACTCTAGATATTGTAGAAGGTCCTAAATCCTCTCTTGCACCAGAGTCTGTTGGTTTGCATCATGATCACATGATTATTTCAGAGGTCAAAACAGCTACTGAAGGTAATGCATTTGCTCCTCTACAGCTATCTCCTCTTTTATACTACTATATGATCATAAATTCATGCTTTCAGAAAGTCATTGAAGAATTTGGCCATTGCCATTTGCTTGGGATAATTTCTCATGCATCTACTAGTTTTGATCTCACCTCTCATGGTTCAAAGGAGATCTCAAGAAACCATGATTCAAGTCTTGGATCTAATTTGGATTCTAAGAAATTACTGCTTGGGATAATTTCTCATGCATATGATAGTTTTGATCTCACCCTTGCTAGTTCAAAGGAGATCTCGAGAAACTGTTTTTTAAGTCTTAAATCTGATTTTGATTTCAAGCAAACATGTAATAGTTATTTTTGGCATAATCTCACCCATGGTGGTTTGAAGGAGAAGACAAAAGACTATATGCACTTTCATAGATTTGATCCTACCTCAGCTGATTCGAATCACAGGTTCAAGGATCATTCTCATACTGTTGGATTTGTTCTCATCACATTCGATCTGAAGAGCAAGTACAAGCACATGCTTTTTGAGCATGATCCACTTCTTCCCAAGAAGAAGATACCTCCAGACATATGACCAAGCATCACACATGCTTGAGTTTGGATAATTTAATTTTATGTGTGCCTTACAGTCTATTTTTTGAGGAGGGGGTATGTTTCCCATGGAATTTTCCCACTTCCTTGGTTTATTGATCGTTATTATTCATTGTATTGGGTGACCTTTGGTCTTAGTTACCAGGGACCAGGATGGATTAAGGGGGGGTGTTAGGATATTCATATACTCCATCCTAGTCCCACTAGTATTTGATCATTTACATTTTCAGTCATGCATGCACCTTTAGGGTTTGCATGCATCCCAGTCATTAGTCCAACACCTAGCTCTCAGTTAGCTAGCCCCCTAGAGCTTCTCACTATTCAGTTTTATCCCTCCAGTTGCTTAATGCGCCCTTCTTCCTTGATTTTAGGGAGCAACTCACCCTTCTTCACCTACCAGTCCAGTTGTCACTCAGTTACACTCAATTACAGTCAGTTACAGTCAGTTACACTCAGTTACACTTAGTTACAGTCAGTTACAGTCAGTTGCACTCAGTTACACCTACCAGAGTTAGTTTGACTGATGGTTGACAGTTAGTTGAGCATTGATGACTCCACTGATGATGATGAAGACGTCCAGTTGTGCTCCGATGATCATGAGGACACCTAGTTGTGCTCCGATGACACTCTATTGATCTTATGATCACTCTGAGAGGATAATTCAAATTGCCACCTTAGGCATTCGACTCCTCTCTACCATTGTACTATTTATTTGTCCATACTGTGATTAATTAATTAGTGTGTGTGAAGTATTATTGCTTCTATCCGATTTCTACTGTACCATATTATTTTGTTGCTCATTATACTATATTGTTCACTCTTCTTCTATTTTCCTGCTTAATCATAATTACTCTTGTGAGGTACACATCATCTCTTAGATCTGCTGTGAGGATTTTCACACTCTTTTCCATTGATTGCGTCGGAAACGGCTAAGCTTGGGAACTTAATGCCATGTCCTTTGGCTGGATCTCGGTTGAGATATTTGTCCTTTCCTCCATTGATTATTATCCGATCGGATAATGTTTCCTTAAATGCTAAGATCTGCTAGCATTGCCAAGCTGTGTGAGTGTTAAATGAGGCCTTAATTGCTATGTTTGTCGTCCGGATATTAGTCTTTTACGTTATTTATTAGGCTCAAACATACAAGATTCTTTTTTAAATGCAGGATTTGTCAATGCCAACACTTGGATAACGTCTTAACTCACTGACCGACAAGCGGATAACGATTAAGTTACCTTCTAGTAACTGTAACGGTTAACAACCTCAAACTACGCTTTTGACTCGGCAAAATTTTATGCACGGCTACTCTACGCACTTTTGCTGCTTCTTCTTTACTTCACAACTATGCTTCACATGTGCACCGTGCTTCAAGATTATGTGGTGCACTTTGTATATTGACCATGTGTCGACTGCGCTGCTCGGCTTCTTTTGCGTGCTTCACAACACATTGTTCACACTTTTTTTTTTTAAGCATTTCACTTCACTTAAGGTTTGGTTTGGAGAAGTAGGACTATCCTAGTAGGGTTTTAGTCTATTTTCATTTATCAGACCTGGTAATTTTTCTCCTACTAATGTGGCTAATTGAACTGCGCCACCGTTAGTAACATGCATAACAGTATATGGCCCTAGCAAATGCATTTTAAATTTTCCAAGGAATTTCATGAATTTACTATCAGACAGGAGGACAAGGTCTCCTACCTGAAAAGACTTGGTCTTGATGTGGTGATCATGCCATGCTTTTTCTTTGTCTTTTGCACTTGCTGGTGAAATCCTGCAATGAAGTGATCTTCCTCCAGTACAACCAAGTGTAGAATCCTTTCCTCAATTGTGTCTTCATCTTCCATGCCTGTGAATGCTGCAATTATCAAACTTGGGACTATGTACTCCATTGGCATCATAGCTTCATGTCCATAGGCCAACCTGAAAGGTGTATCGCCTGCCAACTTCTTGCAAGTGGTCCTGTATGCCCATAACACGGCTGGTATGCGCAGATCCCAATCAACCTTGTTTACATTGCATACATTTGTCAGCACATTTTCCAATACTTTGTTAAATTCTTTAACAATTCCATTCGCTTGTGGATGGTACTGTGTACTCCTCTGATGATATATCTGAAAATATCCAGTCAGTGCTTCAATGGTTTTGTTTAGGAACTGAGTTCCTTGATCACTCATTAAGATTTTTGGGCATCCAAATCTTGTAAGGATGTTCTCAAAGATGAACTGCACGTCAATAGTTTCGTTATAGTCCTTCACTGGTTTAGCTTCTGCCCATATGGTGAGATAATTTGTAGCGGTGATAATATAGCTCACACCAGTCCTCTTTCCTGGTGGGTTAATAGGTCCCACAAAATAAATTTCCCATTTGTCAAATGCTTGCAGTGTTAACTGTGGTCTTAATGGCATTTCATCTTTGTGTGATGGCTTTCCTGTTCTCTGATAGACATCGCAACTTCGATAATGTTCCTTTGAATCTTTATGGATTGTAGGCTACCATATCCCTCCTCTTAAAGTCTTATGCATAGTATCTCTTCCCACGTAGTCACCTCTAGACACCCCTGAGTGTGCATCAGCTAATATGAATGCTTTTTCATGTTCTAACACACATTTGCACAACACTTCATCCGGTCCTAACTTGTATAGCTATCCTGCGATGATGGTGAAGTATGCTACCTTTACTACCAGTTGCTTCTTCTACTGTGTACTGAACTCTGTAGGTGCCAAACCTGTAGTCAAGAATTCTATGATATCCTTGTAATAGTCATATGCGATCTAGATGGAAAATAACTGTGCGTCAGGTATATTATCTTTAAGATTTGTATGTTCTTCTCCTAAATCGATTCTAGATAGATGGTTCGGTCTAGAATTCAACCTTCCTGGTTTAACAATTATCTCAAAGTCATACTCCTGAAAGAGTAATAACCATCTGCAAATTCTCCCCCCTAACACTGGTTTATTGATCAGGTACCTCAAAGCGGGATGGTCGGTAAACATGCAGAAATGCGTACCCAACAAATAGTGCCTAAATTTATGTAGTGCATACACCATAGCTAGACCTTCCCTTTCTGACGTGGTATAGTTATTTTCCGCTGAGGATAACTTCCTTCTTGAAAATGCAATGGGATGGTCAATTCCTCCCTCACCTGGATGAGCAAGTACCACACCAAGTGCAATGGATGAAGCATCCACATGGACATGAAATGGCTTATTCCAATCTGGAAAGACTAGAATAGGAAAGTTACCATTTTTTCTTTTAGCGTGTCCAGCCCTTTCTGGAAGTCTTTGTTCCATATAAACTTCACTTCTTTCTTCAAAATTTTCTCCATCGGTGCAGTTATCTACGCATAACCCTTTATGAATTTTCTGTAATATCATGTATGTCCCAAATTAGTGCGAAGTTGCTTCACTGAGTTTCATGCTAGCAGGTTCACGAAATCTACGATCTTCACAGGATCAACCATCAGACCCTGTTTACAGACAATGTGTCCCAACAAAATTCCATAGGGCACACAAAAGATGCTTTTCTTCAAGTTTAGGGAAATATGATGTTGTCTACACTTTGCCAACATCATTATGAGGTTTTCACAATGTTTCTTTAGTAAGCCAAATACAATCCAATAATCAAAGTATACTTCTAAGAACTTATGGATAAAATCCTTGAATGCATCCACAACAACTCTAGAAAATATAGCAGGTGAATTCTTCAAACCAAATGGCATAACTGTATACTGATATGATCCCCATTTAGTAGCAAATGTGGTCTTATGCTTGTCTTCTTCATCACTCCTGATATGATGGTATCCAGAAAATCCATCAGTAAACGAATAGGCCTCATTTCCTCCAACATTATCTAATACTTCATCCGTGAATGGAGTAGGAAATGGGT
This sequence comes from Larix kaempferi, assembly GCA_027924585.1. Lineage (NCBI taxonomy): Eukaryota > Viridiplantae > Streptophyta > Pinopsida > Pinales > Pinaceae > Larix > Larix kaempferi. The sequence continues at coordinate 4,944,722 of BSBM01000063.1, read as the reverse complement.
CATGTAGTGAAGCATCATTGAGCTTCCTTAGGTCCATGCAGATTCTGATTTCTCCTTTTTTTTTCTTATTCTGGATAACCATAGGGATTATCCATTCTGATTCTTCGACTGACTCAATGGTCCCCGCATCAAGCATCTTGTCAAGCTCCACCTTCACTCTTTCCTTATATTCAGGATTCAGTCGATAAGGTCTCTACTTGATGGGCTTCGCACCTGGCTTGAGAGGTATCTTCATGACCCCCAAGTCACCCAAAATGCCTTTCATTTCATAGAACTGTTGATGCCTCGGATATCGTAGCATCAATCAGAAAGGGATTCTCCCCGAGAGACGGTCCCAATTAGACTGTCTCCCGTTTGGTGTAGGGAATCCGTCCGGTTAGCGGTTCCGGCAACCGTGGTTTTGGACTTTAAATCCGATTCTACCGGTTATGGCCCGATCCACCGTTCTTTTGGGTTTTATGTGTTTTATATGAGATGCACATGCCTAAATTATACTTAATCTAAATGCAATTGGAACAGATCTAAATCTAGAAACAGGAACACATCTACCTATCCCTGCAGGGGAACACGCTTAAAGGGGAGAGCAATCAGCTGCAACAGATATCATAAGCAACGAACAGATAACTATTATTTCTTACGGTCAAAGCTACAGCTAGATGAGGATCTTGAGAAGATAGCTTCTCATTTAAAATGGAACGCATCTATTGCTCAGAAAATAAACAGAGAAAAGCTACAGGATAAGAAAACAGATCTACAATGAAACTTACAGAACGAATCTATTGCTTATGAACAGAAGGAATCAAAATTGTTTGATCTAAGTAATAAGAATAAAAGAAACGGATCTAGATGCAACGATACTGGAATTAAACTAAAAGACCCCTGCAAGGAGCAATTAAAAGCATGAACAATGAGCCATACGATTATCCTGAAGAAAGAATAGTTAGCTATTCGATCCAGAAGAAAAATCCACAGCAATGATAAAAGTATCAGCAGGTAACTCCTGATTTAATATGGAACGCGTTCATTGTCCATGTAATAGAGAGGACGCATGCATAGATGAGAGCAAAATCATTAGTACAAAGAAATAATTCAGAAGTCAAGAATGATCTCACATTGCCGAATTGCAGTCATTAGAATAGTCCAACATGAAGCAACCCAACATTCCAAGCAAAACGTCCATCTCCCGTGGCTTCTATTAGAAAATTTCAATTTACAGAGCTGATACAAGATAGCTCATATCATTTGCCCAAAATTTTCATTCCCTCTCAAAAGTCCTGTCCTCATCTTTCCTTGCTTCTATTTATAGTTACATATTTGCCCTCTGGGCTGACACCTAGCGTTCCCCTACCTGTCATTTACAGGGATTTCTAATATAATCGATTACCAAAAAATGGTCACTTCATTTACAAAATATTTTGACAAAAAAAGAATAGGGACAGCTGTCCCACAGCTTACGCCTTACATATAACAGAAATTTTGCTAAACTCAAAGCGTTCCCTGCTGGGTACGTGTCCGGCTGAAGCGAGTGACTCACTGAATTTAGTTTGCTTCACTCCTGTGCGTGAGCTTCCGGTGGCAAAGGGTCGCCCAAATTGATTGTCACTGGTGCTGCCTGGGAGGAGGTCTTCGAATCCCCTGCTGATGCTGCCCCTGATTGGGAAGGGGGAATGGGGCTGGCCAGACTTTCTGCCATTGCTGGGAAAGAGGCTGCTGGGTCTACTGATGCTTCTGCTGCTGCAGCAGCTTTCCTGACCTCCTCTTCTATGTAGCTATGCCACACACCTGTATCTCTTATGATTATGTTTGCTGTAGCAGGGAACAGGATTTTCTGAGAAGTTACATTCTTCCCGAGCTCTATTTTAATGCTTTGTACTTCTGCTTCAGCAATTTGGTATGTTTCTTTCAACAGATGATTGTGAAGTGTTGATGAACCGATGTAATGTTGGAGATCATCCATGGCAAGGAAATCAATGCTTTTCACATACTTCATCTGGACGCCCAGCTCTTCTTTCAGTTGAGATAACCGCTGCTCCTTTCCCGGGAAGTCTTCTAGGGTCTGAGGGAAACTCAATGAGCAGTTATCATGGACTTCTTTGAGCTTTTGGTACAGGTTGTTGATTCTATCTGTGGTCTTCTGCACACTGGCCATCAGCTTATTGGCACAGTTCCGGCCAAACTCCAACAGGGCTATATCTTCATTAAAATCTTCCACGGTCTTGAAAGGAAGATGCGGGGGAAAACCTCCTTTCCCTTCCCTCCATGCCATCTGACTTATGACATTTGCTTTGACACGGGTATTCTTAGCCTTGAGCCTGTGGGCTTCCGCATTCACTTCCTTTAGCCTAACCGTCATGGCCTTGAGTTTGCACACCTCATCAGTGATTAGCTCTTGAGAGCCATGCACTTGCTGTAGTATATTGCATGATAGCTCGTGGAAGGGGGACATGTCCAAGGTTCTGCTTTCCGCTTGCTCTAAACGCTCAGCTAATGCCTGCTTGTCTGTTTCTAGCTGGGAAGCCTTTTCTTCTGCTCCACTCTTCTCTGCTTCCGCAATCATTATTTGGAGTGCTAGCTGGTCCTTTTCCTCCTCCAGGTAGCTGTACTTGTTCGCCAACTCCTTGTGCTCAGCGTACAAGCAATTATACTTGTTCACTGCCAGGTCTCTTTGAGCTTGCTCATTAGCCACGTTTCGCTGCAGGGTACGTGCTCTTTTCTTTGTCAATATATTTTCTTTGACTATAACGCCTACATTGGCAAATGATGCTTGTGCTGTCGCTATAACTGCGGAGGCCATGGCAATGGGATCCGCATCTGTGTTCTGCATGACAGCGACCTCTCGGTGGGTAACTATGTCGTCATGGAAAGGACTTTTAATCCTTTCTTCTGATTGGAGGACCATTGTTTTTCTCTTCTTGTCATAGACAAACTCATTCCATTTGGACACCGTACGCTTCCCAGATGGAGTGTACGGTACAATTGGTCGGTTTATGATGTCTATGTCTTCTTCCATAGGTGGGGTCCGGACTTCCTGAGCGGGGTCTGTCCCTTCCCTTTGGGTACTAGAGCCACCTGCTTGAGAGGTGTCTATCTCCATGTCCTGCGCGCCGGACCCACCTACCTGGGCATCTTCTCTTTCCTTCAATTCTTCCTCCGCCTTCTTCCTTGCTTCAGCTTGCTCAATTTCTGCTTCTTTCTGCTTTTGGGCTTCTTCAGCCTCCTTCCGCAGTCTTTCATTCTCAGCCTCTCGTAGCTTTCTTGCCTCCTCGGCTTCCTTTTGCAACCTTGCCTCTTCTCTTAATCTGAGCTCTTCCTGAGCCCGGGCATCCTTGGCTTCTTTCTCCTTTTGCTGGATGGTCTTCTGGGCTTTGGTTGAGCTAGAGCTTGCTCCAGTACTTTGGCGGCAGATCCTTAGCTCGGTCATGTTGCTGATGCCTCTGAATGCTTCCTCCTCGGCATCGGGGTAGTGGGAGTATTCGAAATTAGCATAGTTCCCCTTGCAATGCTCGGCCACTTTACCCTTTCTGTCGTTCCTGTGGAAGATGACCTCACCGAAATGGAAGGCCCTCAACTCTTGAACAAATTCGTCGGCAGAGGCCACCCCTGAAAACTTGTAAGCACCTATGCAGAAAGGTAGGGGGGGAAAGGAAGCCTTGTGTAGCTTGTGGAGGAATGCTCCAATCCCATCCAAGAAGAGTTGTCTTACTGCTTCCTTGAGCACCACATAGTCTGTGGCATACTGCGGCAATATGTATGGGGGCTTAGTCCCTCCGAACATTCTCAAGTAGGTACCTTGTTCTGAAAAGTAGAAGTCCCCATAATCCTCAAGGACTTCCAAAGCGTTTTGTGACAGGCAACTTGGTTCTTCCTTGAACATTTTCTCGTATAGGGGCATGATAAACTCCTCGCAGATGAGTTTGTAGCTGGGCTTGTAATTCTGAGCCCACAACATCTTGAATGCGGTGTAGACCGGGGTTGTGGCCCTATCCCATATACACCCCAATCCGGGGAACTCTATCTTGGCCAAGATACAATCTATCAGGTATGAGGACATGAAGAATTCAGCCTTCTTCGAGGCCAGCCCGGGTTTAGCAGCACTTATCATTGAGGCCAGACTATCTGACAAGATAGTGGCCCAGTCAAACACTGTCCCCTGAAATGCCACATAGTGAATGATAGGGACCCACTGAATCTTGTATACTGTGCCATCCGGCATGCCGAATATTCTGCATAGCATTAAAGCGATCAATCTGTAAGGGGCCCTCAGATTCTGCACGTCATATTCGTCATTTCCCTTCTTTCTCAAATGCTTCCCTCCCCTCAATAGCTTCTTGGCCATCTCGACGTTATCCATCTGGCCCAACCATTCATCAGTCAGAGCTTGTTGGACACGGGGAAACCTGTAGGCCGCCGCAACATATGCAGGTTGAAACGAAGCAATAGCTACTTTCCTGCTGTCATTTATCACTCTCCCATCAGCATCTGCATGTTGGAGAATCCACCCGATCACTTCAGCACAGGGGAATAGCTCAGGGCGGGTAGCGGCTCTTGTTATGCCTGAGGCTCTGATATTTTGATAGATTGGTGCCTCTTCCAGCAACATATCTGGGATCTCTTGGTCCCTGATCATCCTGTATATGTCATCCCATCTGATTTCTGGGGGGACACCAGTGGTGCACCTGGTGTCCTGGAGCGAGGTTTCAATCTTAGGAGGAGCAGGTTTCTTTTCTGTCATCTTCGCCTTCTTCTTACTGGGTTTTGGCATCTTGAATTATCCCTGATAGCATCCATATACAATTCATCATGATTTTGAGCAACAGGTTGTATGGTTTTAGCAGAGAGCAAAATCGTTTTAATGAGATAAATCAGTGAAGCAAATACTTAGGAAGTAAAACATTATTTCAATCATAAGACACACATTGAAACACTTGAAGCTCTCAAAAGATGGGTACGGGATAAAAAAATGTTGCGGGCGCTATTGGTTTTATTGGACCGATAGGTGATTCGCGGAAGCAATCGGCTTCCGGTTCCGCCTCGCGGAAGGAGAAGTCTTTCGCTATGGCTGCGGTTGGAGAGGTCGAAGGCGGGGAAGACGCGGGTTGACTCGGTGAGGGCTATGGATGCTATCGTCATGCGCGGCCACTCGCCGAGTCAGTACGCGAGATTTTAGTCCGGGCGGAGGTAACGGCGCCGGGATATGCTCACGTGGAGTGCTAGGGCGGTTGTGGCTTTAAGCTTCGGCTCGTGTGTAGGGGCTAAGGCCTATGGAAGGCGCCCGGGTTTTGAGTCTGATTTATCGGCCCGGGACATGGAAAGCCCGTAGGGTTTCGACGACTTAACCCACGACGAGGGGCGCGAACCGGGGTTTAAAACAAAACAAGGCATGGCTAACCGCCCGTACCTACCAACAAAAAATATACGTTTTTTACGAAGGCCCATGACGATTTTGTGAAACGAAAACTCCGTTCACTGTACCTGACGGGAAAAACATAGCCCTCGACGGGTGTTTTGCCCGTTACAATCCCACTAAACCCAATATTTTCCCCAAAAGGACAACTCAGTAGTGAAAAACAAGGTGAAGATCCTACCTGGCACCGTGGGGATTGCTTGAGCAAGGTGGCTGCGAGCACGGATGCGCGAGGTGAGCTGGAGCGTTTTGCACGGTGTCGCACGTCGTTGGCCGATTGACAAGAATAATGGTGCATTGGTCGAGCCCCCCCACCGTAATTTATAAGAATGGGCACGTGTGAGCCTTTAATTCGGTAGGTGGCGTGGTTAAAACGGGGTTTAAATTCGCCGCGCGTAGCGGTCACGTCAACGCACCTTGGTTTCCGTGCGACCGCCATTCGCGGGGCTAGTTCGTGATTTGTATCCGCCGTTGCGGAAGGATTCAACGAAAGCTTCCGACGTTTCGAGGCTTAATGCGAAAAAGGAAGCTCGAAGCCTTCCGCGAGAGACCGCCGCGTGGCGGACGGGTAACGCCAAAGCTTCCGCTCTTTCGGAACAGTATAGCGAATGCTCCCGGTATTTTCGGAAGACTTTTGCGAAAGCTTCCGCGATCCAAAACTTCAAGGTCTTGTTGATTTTCGGGAAGGTTTTGGCGAAGGATCCCGCTAGTTTCGGAACGCTTTTGGGAATGACTTCCGCCGTTTCGGAACGCTTTTGGGAATGACTTCCGCCGTTTCGGAAGCAAAACTTATATTTTCCGCAAATTCACCCGGGATCCTTTTCGGAGTCCTTTTGCCGGTTGGGGTAAGTGATTGGCTTCCGCTATTTCAGAAGGGTAGCCCGAAGGCTTCCGCGTTTCAGGAGCAAAAGCTGAAGGCCCCCGCGACAGCTTCTTGAGAAAAAACTAAGTCCTTTTCATGGTTTCGGAAGGCGATCGTGAATTCTCCCCGTAGGACTTATGAAGATGGCTTCCGCCGTTTCGGAAAGGTTTCATCAAAAGTTTCCGCCTAGTTTCTTTTGGGAAGATATCGTGGCGGCTTCCGTTGTTTCGGAAGAGTTCCCTGGACTCCCCCGCCGTTGCGGAAGGATTTTATGAAAACTTCCGCCGTTTCGGACGGGTTCAACGAAAACTCCGCCGTTTCGGGAGGGTTCACTCAAATTTCCGCCGTTTCGGAAAGTTGAAACTAAAAGTTTCCGCCTTCCCTTAATCAGAAGGAAATCTAAGTCCTTTTTGGGAGACTAGGGCGAATGAGTCCCGCCGTTTCGGGAAGGTTTCATCAAAAGTTTCCGCCTAGTTTCTTTTGGGAAGATATCGTGGCGGCTTCCGTTGTTTCGGAAGAGTTCCCTGGACTCCCCCGCCGTTGCGGAAGGATTTTATGAAAACTTCCGCCGTTTCGGACGGGTTCAACGAAAACTCCGCCGTTTCGGGAGGGTTCACTCAAATTTCCGCCGTTTCGGAAAGTTGAAACTAAAAGTTTCCGCCTTCCCTTAATCAGAAGGAAATCTAAGTCCTTTTCGGGAGACTAGGGCGAATGAGTCCCGCCGTTTCGGGAGGAAAGCCGGAACCTTTCCGCGGTTGCGGGAGGTTTGAGTGGAAGGCTCCGCCGTTTCGGGAGCTAAGTCGATTCGGAGCTGGAACCGTTCCGCAGAAGCAACGATTGAAAATTTTCTAAGTCTTTTACTTCGGAAGAAAAAGATGAATTCCTTGGTGTTATTTCGGCGAGTTTATCCGAATGGCTTCCGCCGTTTCGGAAGGCAGAGCTGAATTGTTCCGCCGTTTCGGGAGGACAACTCGAATCTCTCCGTGGTTGCGGAAGGTTAGGGCGAAAGCTCCCGCTGTTTCGGGTGGTCTCACCCAAAGGCTTCCGCTACTTTCAGCAAAGAAAACCTAAGTCTTCTTTTGGAAAGGTTGGGCGCTTGACTTCCGTGGCTTCGGGACTATGTATCTTTTGGCTCACTGGGGAGAACATGGTAGGATTGACGGCAAGCTGCTCCGCAGGGAAGCAAAATTTTATGCTGAAAACAGGGCTGACGGCTGGGATGGCTTCTCAAGCAAACTTCTACAAAAGTATAGGAGGGGCCCCAACATGTACAAAATTTTGGGGAGGGGTGTTGCTACAACAACAATGGCGAGTCGCTGGCGAACACAGATCTCTGAAAAAAAAAAAAAATACTCTACATGGTCCGGAACCCCACTAAAACCCCCGTCTCGGGTGCGTTATTCAGCTGAGCATTTTAGACTCATGCGGGGTAAGGAGCACTTTTCCTGCTAGCCATTGGGGACAGGGGAGCTTCGACCGAGGTATCTTCACCACTCTCAGAGGGCCAGCATATGGGATTTGTTTTAGGAGGATCATCCCTCGAATGGTCACTACTGCCGGACTCCACAGGATTTGCAACACTTTCTCATGGACACTATTGTTCTTGTTCCTCATTCCCATGCTGCTGGCATCCTTTGGGATGCTTGTATTTTGGACAGCTTAGCTGTTTGAGCCTTCCAGGGATATTTCCTTTTGGACCGATCTTTGATTTGGGCTCCTCAATCCATAATGTCCTTTTGTGTGAGTTAGAGGTTTTATTGATTTGATCCAACTTCACGGACGGAGAGGAGCCTATTTTGAGCTGGGCCTTTTGGACAGCCTCCTTGATTTTACATGTCCCTTTTGGACAGCCTCCTTGATTTTACATGTCCCTTTTGTTTTGTCTCAGCCATGCTTTAATTGAGGCGAGAATCCCTGGAAAACAGACTCTTGAATGTAGGCCATTTTGGCTTTTAAATCAGCAGCATGGAGTCATTTCAATACCCCGTGTCTTCGAGAAGTGCCACTTTCCATGGGTCCAACTTAGGTAACCTTTCTTGAGATGCCTTCGAAGTGTGAGAGTGGGTGGAGCCCAACGATAGTAGTGAAGATGGCCATGGGTCTCTGCTATTGAACAGGGTTAGTGTGACTAGCAGGGTAGGCCTCCCGCTTTTTTGATTATTTCAGCGAGAGCACAGCAGGCCGGGTTTACTGAGCAAGGTTCCAGACTCATGGGTTGCAGGTTTTCTTTGAGAGAGCTATCTCCAACGGGAAACTCAAACGGGTGCTTCAGAAAACAAAACCTCTTGAAAAGTTCAAAAAAAACAAAACAGGAAACAACATGGCCGAAAAATAAAACAGCTAAAAGCGAAAGCGAACAGACAACTTTATTTATGTACAGGAAGTCTCACGGAGACTCACGCGAAGTACTGTTTCAGGGCGAGGCCATTGAGTGGAAGGGCTACTTCCTCTCCCTCGAGATTTGTCAATTTATAAGTGGATGGGCCCAATTTTGCAGAAATTTGGTACGGGCCTACCCAGAGATGTTGAAACTTCGTATGCATTCCTTTGCCTTCGTGATTATGGTCCCATTTCAGGACTAAATCCCCAACTTCAAAGTCCCTCTTGCCGGATTTCCTCTTATCGAACCATCTCTTAACTATGTCCTGGTGTTGATGAAATCGGTCTTTAGCTTTGTGTCGGGCTTCTTCCAGGCGAAGCAGGGTGTCTATCCTGGATTGTAAGGCTTGGCTACTAGAACCCCGAGAGGCTTGGGACAATTGCAAGGATGGCAGCAAGATGTTTGGGGGAAGTATGGCTTCCTTGCCATAGACAAGAGTGAAAGGGGAGACACCTAAAGCATTCTTCGGGGTTACCCTATCTGCCCATAAGGCATTTGGGAGAGCCACATGCCAGCTTCTCTGGTTTTCTATCACCGTTTTCTTAAGGATTCGAATCAGATTCTTGTTTGAGGATTCAGCTAATCCATTTCCCTGAGGGTAGTAATTGGCTGAATAATGCAACTTAATTCCCCATTCATAAACAAATTCATTTATCTTGCAAGATGAAAAATAAGTAGCATTATCAAAAACAAGGGAAATTGGAACCCCAAACCTGGTTATGATGTTCTCTTTCAAGAAGCTGATAACTGCATCTTCATTGATCTTGCGCAGCGGGATGGCCTCCGTCCATCTGGTGAAGTAGTCGGTAGCTGTCAGAATGTATCGGTGTTGCAAGGAAGAATTTGGATTTATTTCTCCGATAACATCTATGCCCCATTGCTCAAAAGGTTCAGAGATGATGACAGGCTGCAATGGTCCTGCGGCCTTAGGTAACTTCCCAGTGCTTCTTTGACATACATCACAGTTTCGTGCGTACGTGTGGGCATCTCGAAACAGAGTGGGCCAGTAATAACCAGCTCTCAGTATCTTGTGTGCTGTCGTCTCTCCTGAGTAATGGCCACCTGCGGGGCCATCATGCAATTTTTTGACAACTTTGTTTGCATCCTCCTTTTCCAAACATCTAAGAAGGACTCCGTCATAATTCTTTCTAAAAAGAATCCCATCAATGATTTGATAGGGTGCCGATTTCAAGCGGAGTGCCCTTCTTTGTTTAGAATTCCAGTGCTCGGGTAGATATCCCTGCTGTAAATAGTGCACTAGATCTCTATACCATGACTGGGGAGCTGTGAAGATATGGCATACCTCAACCGAATTGAGCTCGGCTTCATTTCTCCAATGGTGCTCTTCATCAGTCGAGTTTCCCGCCAGTAACTTGCATAGACCCTGTCCTTTGATGATTGTAGCCGGTTTAAATTCCAAATCATACTCCTGCAGAGCTGTGACCCAGTTTCCTCTCCTTTCTCCCAATTCCTTTTGAACGAAAAGGGATCTAACAGCTGGATGGGGAACTATTACTTTAGTTCTGTTCTTCAAAATGTATGGCCTAAATTGCTTGACTGCTTTGAAGACCGCGTAGGCATGCTTGTCCACTACGGGTTAATTCAGCTCAGCCCCTTGCAGACCAGTGCTCATAAACGAAATTGGGTATTCGTCCCCCAACTCCACTTTTTGCGTGAGTACAGCTGCGAGAGAATCGTCCGAAGCGAAGGTATACAGGATGAAATCTTTATCGAAATCTGGACTTCTTAAGGAAGGAGCTTTAGCTACAGCTGCCTTGATATCTCTAAATGCGTCCTTCTCCAAATCTGTCCACTTAAATTGTATGCTTTGTTTAACCATCTGTTGCAATGGCTTAACAATTTGTGCAAAATCCGGAACAAATCTGCGGACAAAATTGATGGTGCCCATTAAAGACTGCATAGATTTTTTGTTGTGAGGCATCGGAATCTTATTAATAGCTTGGACTCTTTCCTGGTCGATTGACACTCCATCTTTGGAGATGATATGACCCAATAGCTTACCTTCGGGTACAGCAAACACGCTCTTCTTGGGATTTAAGGAAATACCATACTTCCGGCAGCGATCAAAGATATGTCTCAGATGAACAACATGATCTTCCCTTTTCTTTGAAAAGACTGTCACATCATCTAAGTAGACAACAACGCATTGCCCACCCAATCCTCGGAAGGCAATATCCATCGCCCTTTGGAATGTAGCTCCTGCATTTATCAGACCAAATGGCATCCTTCTATAGGCGAAAGTTCCCCACTTAGTCCTGAAAGTGGTCTTGAGACGATCTTCTTCGGCTACTAACACTTGATTATAGCCCGAGAAACCATCGAGGAGAGAAAACAATTCGGATCCTGACACCATTTGGAGGATTTGCTCCATTGAAGGCACGGGGTAGTTGTCTTTATCTGAGGCTTTGTTTAAATTTCTGAAGTCTACACATAGCCTAATCTCTCCTGATTTCTTCCTCACGGGAACCAAGTTTGCAACCCATTCGGAATGCCGAACTTTGAAGATTATCTTAGCGTCCAGGAGCTTCTTTAATTCCTTTTGGATCAGCGGTTCAAGAGTGGGATGCATCCTCCTCAACTGCTGCTGAAATGGCTTGACACCCGCTTTCATTGGTATAACATACTGAATGATGCGGACGTCATATGTTTTCAGATCTTCATAGGTCCATGCAAAAACATCCTTGTACTGTTTAAACAACTTAATGAACCTTTCTCTTTCTCCTGGTGAACAGCATTTGCCAAGGTTGACAAATTTTGGTTCTGCCTCGGTACCCAAATTAACCAACTCATGTTGCATTGATGAGCTGTTAGTTTTGGTATTAGCTGGTCTTTTGAATTTATTTTGAAGATCGAAAAGCATTTCGAGGGACCTTACCCCTTTTGGCATGAAATTTCCCTTCTCCTCTTCCTTCTTCATCAAATCATCATCATGTTCTTCCTCATCTATTGCAGCTCCTTGAAAACTGTCTTCATTTGTCAGGAAGCTGATAATCTGCTCATCATCATCGAAGATTCTGAAGTTTGTGATGTTATCGGGAATGGAAGGCCTGAAAATCAATTCAATCGAGCATTTATTATTTGTCGGCACCAATCTAGAAGCAGATGTTGCTAACAAATCGGCAGCAGAATTTTGCAACCTAGGAATTGATTTTATATTGAAAGCGTCAAAATACATGATTAAATCCCATACCTCAGCCTGGTAACCTTTCAAGTGCGGTGAGAGGCAATGAATGGTGTTTCTTACCTGTCTGACTACTATCTCGGAGTCACCAAAAACCTTCAGGTACTTAACATTTAAGCCAATGGCCTTCTTTAAACCATGCACCAAAGCTTCATATTCAGCGGTATTATTAGTACAATCGAATTCTAATCTACAAGACAAAAAATACTTGTTCTTCTTTGGATCCATTAGAACACAACCGGCTCCGGATCCTTCCAGAGTTTTAGAACCATCAAAGTATAATGTCCAAAAGGTATCTTTAGATTCAACTAAGTTAGTTTCTTTGTGGTCTACGTTAGCAACTAAATTGACTATGTTACAATCAACCTCATCAGTCCGAGAAAAATGAAGGAGATCGGACTGTTTGTCTGATTCATGGCAAAAGGTTTCAGATTGATAGTTACCCGGATCCATTTCCAAGAAGTAATTTCCCAGGACCGAGGAAGAGAAAGCTACAGCCTCATTCTTTTCTTCTAGCTGGGTTACGTTTTGTTTCATATGAGGTTCCCTAAGAATTTTAATTTGATTCTGCCTGTTCTGATAAGGCAGCCATAGATGAGACCAATCGGTAGCAAAGTAGCCGCTTAACTTGGTGGACCAATCCCTACTCAGAATCAGCCCATAAGCTTCAGGAATATCGACCACCATTATGTCAATGAATTGGCAAACTCTAGGGTCGGCTGACAGTCTAATTAGAACATCTTTCATCTCCCCTATAACCTTGACAGTAGTCCTGTCTAATTGTATGATTTGAGCTGGAGATGGTACGGGCTGCCCATTAATTTTCTTACAAATTGAAAGTGGCATGACGTTTGAAGAAGCTCCGGAGTCTACCAGACAGTTATGAACATTGTGATTAAAAATTTCGAATGTCAGCAGAAATGGCAATGTTTGGGACTTGGATTTCCCACCGATGCTGGCCTCGTTAATTTCAGGATTGTCTTGAGAATCTGTTAATGTAGCGCTGGGTTTTGGTTGTAAAACATGAAGTAGTTTGTCTCGTTGATGGGGTAAGCTACACATGTCAAATATTGATACGTTTGCTTTAACTTTCTTGATATCTTCGATAATATCATACCCTATATCGGATTCATTCCCAATTCGAATGGACTGATCAGTTTTGTTCAAGGTTTCCTTAGGCGGCTGAACTGTGTTGTCAGCGCTTGGCCTTTTGGCAGCTGTTTGGTTTACTTTGGGCTGTGGTGGGATGATTGGTATATGCCTCCTAGGCGGATCTTTCGAAATTTTAGGCTTATGGGGAATGGTGACTGGTACAGGATCCGCAATTGGGCCCTTGCTGCGAGTGGCAACATTTATGGTAGAGGGAGAGCTGTCTGCGTGATCTTCTTCTACTAATTCAGTCATAGGTATCCAATCCCACAATACCATAGTAGTGTCCGGGGTTGGTTCCTCTAACTCAGGGCCTGACTCTTCTGGAGGATCATCCTGGTCTGGGATCTGAGAATCTAACATTTGGTTCATGACCAAGCTCATGGAATTGATCCATTGAGGGCAGCTCTTCTCCGAGTGTGGTTCTTGGTGAAAGGTGCAGAAATTCTCCAACCCAATCTCATTCAAATTTAGAACAGGGGCAGTGTTCATTGGTGGGTGAGACTGTTCCCCGTCTTCCCTTCTCTTATAGAATGGCTTGAAAGGTTTCCTAGATGTATTAGCAGCCTTGTCTTTCTCAAGATCTACGATTTTGTTAGATAACTTCTGCATCATCTTAACTACGTTTTCCATATCCGTAGATGGCTCTTCTTTGCCTCTCGTGAGGAGCAAAGGTTTCTTGCTAGCTGCTGGTTTTGTTTCCACATCTAAGGCATGTTTAGCTATGCTATCAGCCTCTTCCTCTACCTTTCGAGCTTCCTCAAAATTCTCTATTAGGGTCGTTTTCTTGGATCGTTTTACAAACATTGCGATTGGACCTTCAAGAGCTGTTGTGTAGTATTCAATTAAAGACTCTTCTGTGGGTTTGTTAGTTTCACTAAAGTTATTTAACAGCGTTGTGAATCTTTGATTAAAGTCTTGAACCTTTTCCTTCTTCTCCATTCTCATGGATAAGAGCTCTTTCATAAGCGTGGCTACAGTTTTTTGGTTCCCGTATTTCTTGAGGAAACACTTTTCGAAATCATCCCAACTAGAGATTGAGCTGGGTTGAAGGCTAAAGTACCAAGATGATACCTTAGGCTCGAATGTATACGGAAACAACCTGCAGACTACGTCTTCATGTTGTACATTTAAAAGGTTCAGAGCTAAGTAAAAACTCTTGAGGTGATCCTCCGCCGAAATGGCCTTCCCTGGATCGTACTTAGGCAAGACCTTTTCTGGGTTTTTAGGGAGATTATGGAATGGTCCAGCTAGGTTCAGCGCTCCCCTTGCTCTCCAGGCAGGTACAGCCATGTTTGGGTTTGGACGTGGAGACCCCGGTGGAGAATTGTAAGGTGAATTCGGTGGAGTACTTTTGGGAGTGGTAATTTCTTCGGGATTTTCTTGGTCTGACTTGTTAAGAGTGCCGGAGATTTCTTCCAACGTTAGATTTACCAGTTCTTCAAAACTCTGAACGAGGATCGAATCACGGGTGTATTGCGGCTCCTTTCTGGGTGTAGTTTTCTTAGGGAGGAAGTTGACAGCGTTTAACCCACCTAGCTGTCTAACGTAAGATCTAGTATGTCTTCTCAAGTCCTCTATTTCTGCAAAAGGAACAGCGTATAAAGCTTCCTGAGGCTCAGGGTCAGAGATGAGGCGTTCTTGGTCTGTTAATCCAAGATCTGGGCTGTTTGAAAAGTTTTCTTCAAGCGGGTTTTCAGTGTTATCTATGACCGTGGTAGATTTTCCTCTATCAGCCATGCACTTCAGGCCCTCCTTCTAGCGCCAAAAACTGTTGATGCCTCGGATATCGTAGCATCAATCAGAAAGGGATTCTCCCCGAGAGACGGTCCCAATTAGACTGTCTCCCGTTTGGTGTAGGGAATCCGTCCGGTTAGCGGTTCCGGCAACCGTGGTTTTGGACTTTAAATCCGATTCTACCGGTTATGGCCCGATCCACCGTTCTTTTGGGTTTTATGTGTTTTATATGAGATGCACATGCCTAAATTATACTTAATCTAAATGCAATTGGAACAGATCTAAATCTAGAAACAGGAACACATCTACCTATCCCTGCAGGGGAACACGCTTAAAGGGGAGAGCAATCAGCTGCAACAGATATCATAAGCAACGAACAGATAACTATTATTTCTTACGGTCAAAGCTACAGCTAGATGAGGATCTTGAGAAGATAGCTTCTCATTTAAAATGGAACACATCTATTGCTCAGAAAATAAACAGAGAAAAGCTACAGGATAAGAAAACAGATCTACAATGAAACTTACAGAACGAATCTATTGCTTATGAACAGAAGGAATCAAAATTGTTTGATCTAAGTAATAAGAATAAAAGAAACGGATCTAGATGCAACGATACTGGAATTAAACTAAAAGACCCCTGCAAGGAGCAATTAAAAGCATGAACAATGAGCCATACGATTATCCTGAAGAAAGAACAGTTAGCTATTCGATCCAGAAGAAAAATCCACAGCAATGATAAAAGTATCAGCAGGTAACTCCTGATTTAATATCGAACGCGTTCATTGTCCATGTAATAGAGAGGACGCATGCATAGATGAGAGCAAAATCATTAGTACAAAGAAATAATTCAAAAGTCAAGAATGATCTCACATTGCCGAATTGCAGTCATTAGAATAGTCCAACATGAAGCAACCCAACATTCCAAGCAAAACGTCCATCTCCCGTGGCTTCTATTAGAAAATTTCAATTTACAGAGCTGATACAAGATAGCTCATATCATTTGCCCAAAATTTTCATTCCCTCTCAAAAGTCCTGTCCTCATCTTTCCTTGCTTCTATTTATAGTTACATATTTGCCCTCTGGGCTGACACCTAGCGTTCCCCTACCTGTCATTTACAGGGATTTCTAATATAATCGATTACCAAAAAATGGTCACTTCATTTACAAAATATTTTGACAAAAAAAGAATAGGGACAGCTGTCCCACAGCTTACGCCTTACATATAACAGAAATTTTGCTAAACTCAAAGCGTTCCCTGCTGGGTACGTGTCCGGCTGAAGCGAGTGACTCATTGAATTTAGTTTGCTTCACTCCTGTGCGTGAGCTTCCGGTGGCAAAGGGTCGCCCAAATTGATTGTCACTGGTGCTGCCTGGGAGGAGGTCTTCGAATCCCCTGCTGATGCTGCCCCTGATTGGGAAGGGGGAATGGGGCTGGCCAGACTTTCTGCCATTGCTGGGGAAGAGGCTGCTGGGTCTACTGATGCTTCTGCTGCTGCTGCAGCTTTCCTGACCTCCTCTTCTATGTAGCTATGCCACACACCTGTATCTCTTATGATTATGTTTGCTGCAGCAGGGAACAGGATTTTCTGAGAAGTTACATTCTTCCCGAGCTCTATTTTAATGCTTTGTACTTCTGCTTCAGCAATTTGGTATGTTTCTTTCAACAGATGATTGTGAAGTGTTGATGAACCGATGTAATGTTGGAGATCATCCATGGCAAGGAAATCAATGCTTTTCACATACTTCATCTGGACGCCCAGCTCTTCTTTCAGTTGAGATAACCGCTGCTCCTTTCCCGGGAAGTCTTCTAGGGTCTGAGGGAAACTCAATGAGCAGTTATCATGGACTTCTTTGAGCTTTTGGTACAGGTTGTTGATTCTATCTGTGGTCTTCTGCACACTGGCCATCAGCTTATTGGCACAGTTCCGGCCAAACTCCAACAGGGCTATATCTTCATTAAAATCTTCCA
Source organism: Larix kaempferi (assembly GCA_027924585.1). Classification (NCBI taxonomy): domain Eukaryota; kingdom Viridiplantae; phylum Streptophyta; class Pinopsida; order Pinales; family Pinaceae; genus Larix; species Larix kaempferi. Next base: position 4,928,017 of record BSBM01000063.1, on the reverse strand, counting down.
CGGTCTTGAAAGGAAGATGCGGGGGAAAACCTCCTTTCCCTTCCCTCCATGCCATCTGACTTATGACATTTGCTTTGACACGGGTATTCTTAGCCTTGAGCCTGTGGGCTTCCGCATTCACTTCCTTTAGCCTAACCGTCATGGCCTTGAGTTTGCACACCTCATCAGTGATTAGCTCTTGAGAGCCATGCACTTGCTGTAGTATATTGCATGATAGCTCGTGGAAGGGGGACATGTCCAAGGTTCTGCTTTCCGCTTGCTCTAAACGCTCAGCTAATGCCTGCTTGTCTGTTTCTAGCTGGGAAGCCTTTTCTTCTGCTCCACTCTTCTCTGCTTCCGCAATCATTATTTGGAGTGCTAGCTGGTCCTTTTCCTCCTCCAGGTAGCTGTACTTGTTCGCCAACTCCTTGTGCTCAGCGTACAAGCAATTATACTTGTTCACTGCCAGGTCTCTTTGAGCTTGCTCATTAGCCACGTTTCGCTGCAGGGTACGTGCTCTTTTCTTTGTCAATATATTTTCTTTGACTATAACGCCTACATTGGCAAATGATGCTTGTGCTGTCGCTATAACTGCGGAGGCCATGGCAATGGGATCCGCATCTGTGTTCTGCATGACAGCGACCTCTCGGTGGGTAACTATGTCGTCATGGAAAGGACTTTTAATCCTTTCTTCTGATTGGAGGACCATTGTTTTTCTCTTCTTGTCATAGACAAACTCATTCCATTTGGACACCGTACGCTTCCCAGATGGAGTGTACGGTACAATTGGTCGGTTTATGATGTCTATGTCTTCTTCCATAGGTGGGGTCCGGACTTCCTGAGCGGGGTCTGTCCCTTCCCTTTGGGTACTAGAGCCACCTGCTTGAGAGGTGTCTATCTCCATGTCCTGCGCGCCGGACCCACCTACCTGGGCATCTTCTCTTGCCTTCAATTCTTCCTCCGCCTTCTTCCTTGCTTCAGCTTGCTCAATTTCTGCTTCTTTCTGCTTTTGGGCTTCTTCAGCCTCCTTCCGCAGTCTTTCATTCTCAGCCTCTCGTAGCTTTCTTGCCTCCTCGGCTTCCTTTTGCAACCTTGCCTCTTCTCTTAATCTGAGCTCTTCCTGAGCCCGGGCATCCTTGGCTTCTTTCTCCTTTTGCTGGATGGTCTTCTGGGCTTTGGTTGAGCTAGAGCTTGCTCCAGTACTTTGGCGGCAGATCCTTAGCTCGGTCATGTTGCTGATGCCTCTGAATGCTTCCTCCTCGGCATCGGGGTAGTGGGAGTATTCGAAATTAGCATAGTTCCCCTTGCAATGCTCGGCCACTTTACCCTTTCTGTCGTTCCTGTGGAAGATGACCTCACCGAAATGGAAGGCCCTCAACTCTTGAACAAATTCGTCGGCAGAGGCCACCCCTGAAAACTTGTAAGCACCTATGCAGAAAGGTAGGGGGGGAAAGGAAGCCTTGTGTAGCTTGTGGAGGAATGCTCCAATCCCATCCAAGAAGAGTTGTCTTACTGCTTCCTTGAGCACCACATAGTCTGTGGCATACTGCGGCAATATGTATGGGGGCTTAGTCCCTCCGAACATTCTCAAGTAGGTACCTTGTTCTGAAAAGTAGAAGTCCCCATAATCCTCAAGGACTTCCAAAGCGTTTTGTGACAGGCAACTTGGTTCTTCCTTGAACATTTTCTCGTATAGGGGCATGATAAACTCCTCGCAGATGAGTTTGTAGCTGGGCTTGTAATTCTGAGCCCACAACATCTTGAATGCGGTGTAGACCGGGGTTGTGGCCCTATCCCATATACACCCCAATCCGGGGAACTCTATCTTGGCCAAGATACAATCTATCAGGTATGAGGACATGAAGAATTCAGCCTTCTTCGAGGCCAGCCCGGGTTTAGCAGCACTTATCATTGAGGCCAGACTATCTGACAAGATAGTGGCCCAGTCAAACACTGTCCCCTGAAATGCCACATAGTGAATGATAGGGACCCACTGAATCTTGTATACTGTGCCATCCGGCATGCCGAATATTCTGCATAGCATTAAAGCGATCAATCTGTAAGGGGCCCTCAGATTCTGCACGTCATATTCGTCATTTCCCTTCTTTCTCAAATGCTTCCCTCCCCTCAATAGCTTCTTGGCCATCTCGACGTTATCCATCTGGCCCAACCATTCATCAGTCAGAGCTTGTTGGACACGGGGAAACCTGTAGGCCGCCGCAACATATGCAGGTTGAAACGAAGCAATAGCTACTTTCCTGCTGTCATTTATCACTCTCCCATCAGCATCTGCATGTTGGAGAATCCACCCGATCACTTCAGCACAGGGGAATAGCTCAGGGCGGGTAGCGGCTCTTGTTATGCCTGAGGCTCTGATATTTTGATAGATTGGTGCCTCTTCCAGCAACATATCTGGGATCTCTTGGTCCCTGATCATCCTGTATATGTCATCCCATCTGATTTCTGGGGGGACACCAGTGGTGCACCTGGTGTCCTGGAGCGAGGTTTCAATCTTAGGAGGAGCAGGTTTCTTTTCTGTCATCTTCGCCTTCTTCTTACTGGGTTTTGGCATCTTGAATTATCCCTGATAGCATCCATATACAATTCATCATGATTTTGAGCAACAGGTTGTATGGTTTTAGCAGAGAGCAAAATCGTTTTAATGAGATAAATCAGTGAAGCAAATACTTAGGAAGTAAAACATTATTTCAATCATAAGACACACATTGAAACACTTGAAGCTCTCAAAAGATGGGTACGGGATAAAAAAATGTTGCGGGCGCTATTGGTTTTATTGGACCGATAGGTGATTCGCGGAAGCAATCGGCTTCCGGTTCCGCCTCGCGGAAGGAGAAGTCTTTCGCTATGGCTGCGGTTGGAGAGGTCGAAGGCGGGGAAGACGCGGGTTGACTCGGTGAGGGCTATGGATGCTATCGTCATGCGCGGCCACTCGCCGAGTCAGTACGCGAGATTTTAGTCCGGGCGGAGGTAACGGCGCCGGGATATGCTCACGTGGAGTGCTAGGGCGGTTGTGGCTTTAAGCTTCGGCTCGTGTGTAGGGGCTAAGGCCTATGGAAGGCGCCCGGGTTTTGAGTCTGAGTTATCGGCCCGGGACATGGAAAGCCCGTAGGGTTTCGACGACTTAACCCATGACGAGGGGCGCGAACCGGGGTTTAAAACAAAACAAGGCATGGCTAACCGCCCGTACCTACCAACAAAAAATATACGTTTTTTACGAAGGCCCATGACGATTTTGTGAAACGAAAACTCCGTTCACTGTACCTGACGGGAAAAACATAGCCCTCGACGGGTGTTTTGCCCGTTACAATCCCACTAAACCCAATATTTTCCCCAAAAGGACAACTCAGTAGTGAAAAACAAGGTGAAGATCCTACCTGGCACCGTGGGGATTGCTTGAGCAAGGTGGCTGCGAGCACGGATGCGCGAGGTGAGCTGGAGCGTTTTGCACGGTGTCGCACGTCGTTGGCCGATTGACAAGAACAATGGTGCATTGGTCGAGCCCCCCCACCGTAATTTATAAGAATGGGCACGTGTGAGCCTTTAATTCGGTAGGTGGCGTGGTTAAAACGGGGTTTAAATTCGCCGCGCGTAGCGGTCACGTCAACGCACCTTGGTTTCCGTGCGACCGCCATTCGCGGGGCTAGTTCGTGATTTGTATCCGCCGTTGCGGAAGGATTCAACGAAAGCTTCCGACGTTTCGAGGCTTAATGCGAAAAAGGAAGCTCGAAGCCTTCCGCGAGAGACCGCCGCGTGGCGGACGGGTAACGCCAAAGCTTCCGCTCTTTCGGAACAGTATAGCGAATGCTCCCGGTATTTTCGGAAGACTTTTGCGAAAGCTTCCGCGATCCAAAACTTCAAGGTCTTGTTGATTTTCGGGAAGGTTTTGGCGAAGGCTCCCGCTAGTTTCGGAACGCTTTTGGGAATGACTTCCGCCGTTTCGGAACGCTTTTGGGAATGACTTCCGCCGTTTCGGAAGCAAAACTTATATTTTCCGCAAATTCACCCGGGATCCTTTTCGGAGTCCTTTTGCCGGTTGGGGTAAGTGATTGGCTTCCGCTATTTCAGAAGGGTAGCCCGAAGGCTTCCGCGTTTCAGGAGCAAAAGCTGAAGGCCCCCGCGACAGCTTCTTGAGAAAAAACTAAGTCCTTTTCATGGTTTCGGAAGGCGATCGTGAATTCTCCCCGTAGGACTTATGAAGATGGCTTCCGCCGTTTCGGAAAGGTTTCATCAAAAGTTTCCGCCTAGTTTCTTTTGGGAAGATATCGTGGCGGCTTCCGTTGTTTCGGAAGAGTTCCCTGGACTCCCCCGCCGTTGCGGAAGGATTTTATGAAAACTTCCGCCGTTTCGGACGGGTTCAACGAAAACTCCGCCGTTTCGGGAGGGTTCACTCAAATTTCCGCCGTTTCAGAAAGTTGAAACTAAAAGTTTCCGCCTTCCCTTAATCAGAAGGAAATCTAAGTCCTTTTCGGGAGACTAGGGCGAATGAGTCCCGCCGTTTCGGGAAGGTTTCATCAAAAGTTTCCGCCTAGTTTCTTTTGGGAAGATATCGTGGCGGCTTCCGTTGTTTCGGAAGAGTTCCCTGGACTCCCCCGCCGTTGCGGAAGGATTTTATGAAAACTTCCGCCGTTTCGGACGGGTTCAACGAAAACTCCGCCGTTTCGGGAGGGTTCACTCAAATTTCCGCCGTTTCGGAAAGTTGAAACTAAAAGTTTCCGCCTTCCCTTAATCAGAAGGAAATCTAAGTCCTTTTCGGGAGACTAGGGCGAATGAGTCCCGCCGTTTCGGGAGGAAAGCCGGAACCTTTCCGCGGTTGCGGGAGGTTTGAGTGGAAGGCTCCGCCGTTTCGGGAGCTAAGTCGATTCGGAGCTGGAACCGTTCCGCAGAAGCAACGATTGAAAATTTTCTAAGTCTTTTACTTCGGAAGAAAAAGATGAATTCCTTGGTGTTATTTCGGCGAGTTTATCCGAATGGCTTCCGCCGTTTCGGAAGGCAGAGCTGAATTGTTCCGCCGTTTCGGGAGGACAACTCGAATCTCTCCGTGGTTGCGGAAGGTTAGGGCGAAAGCTCCCGCTGTTTCGGGTGGTCTCACCCAAAGGCTTCCGCTACTTTCAGCAAAGAAAACCTAAGTCTTCTTTTGGAAAGGTTGGGCGCTTGACTTCCGTGGCTTCGGGACTATGTATCTTTTGGCTCACTGGGGAGAACATGGTAGGATTGACGGCAAGCTGCTCCGCAGGGAAGCAAAATTTTATGCTGAAAACAGGGCTGACGGCTGGGATGGCTTCTCAAGCAAACTTCTACAAAAGTATAGGAGGGGCCCCAACATGTACAAAATTTTGGGGAGGGGTGTTGCTACAACAACAAGAACTTTGTTGGAAATAAATCTTTATACTCACGTAGAAGGTCTGTGATCTGCGCGACCGTTTCTTCATCCCAATAATCCCCAATAGATGCGAACTTTGGTTCTTCACTTGTGTCGATGTTAACTTTTCTTGTTTTGACAGGGCTTCCTAAGTTTGGAATTTCTAATGGTGGACCTTCAACTTTGTGTTCTCCTTCTATTTCAGGTATATTGATATTGCACAGATCCTCATCATCGCTTTCATCCTCATCTTCTGCATCATTTCCCACTGCGAGGTTATAGAATTCCAACTGTTTTGCCCATGTTTGATATGCAAGTTGTAGTGTGTCATAAAATATATTGTTTTTGATAATTTGCAATGCTTCATTAATATTTGGACATTTATCCTCAAAGCTGAAGGTTCTCTAGAAGTTCGTCGTCATGATAGACCAGTCTGTTGTTCCTCTACGCAGCTCTGTGTCTATGTACCAATTCTGTGGGATATTCTCCTCTAATGTATGTACAAACAGATGGACCCATTCTGCTTGAGGTCTGTCTTCCCATTTCTTTGAACAAATCTCTGTGTGATCTATTGGATTTGTTTGTCCATTATACTTTACTATTTTCAGTGCAACTTTCTCTGTGAATCTGAGTTCCATCATGTGATTGCACTGATCCCATGTTTTTAGATTTTCTTTATGTGCGGCCCATCATCTAGTAGGTGTAGTGTGCAGTGATGAATCTAATGATGAAAGCTTATATTCATCTGGAATTACAATATATTCTTGAAAAAATACATGAATGCTAGTCAAGCCATCATAGGTAGGAATTGGACTTATCTCTGCTCCAACCCAGTGTAGTGATTTCGTGATCTGTGCACACCGCCTAGCAGATACTTCATGCATTATACTTTGCCAATTCTCCAGTCTGGCATCAGAGTCTAATATGAAAGAGTTGTCGCAGCAACAACTCAACGTCCCATCAGCGGTAGGATAGATGTAGTCATCCTAATTCACAGTCATATTGTAGATACGATCAAGGTATTGTTCTCTGGATTCTTCATGTATTGGTTCACCATATCTTTCTCCTTGTGAAGGGTCCAAGGGTGCAATGACCCTAATATCGTATCCTTCGAGGATCATCTTTTTGGTTTTCAGATTGATAATCAGGAGGTTATCCATCACCCAGTCTATCCCCAATAGTTTTGGATATGGGTTACTGTCATCGATGATCTCAATAAACTTGAAGTCTATTGAACTTATTACTCCATCAATGTCCACAAGTATGTTCGAAAGTATTCCAAAGGGAATAAATTTATGTTGATTAGCTAGTCTTAATTGGATAGGTGACCATGATAACCCTGGTTTCCCCATATGTCTCCATGTCTTCTTGGTCAATACATTCACTTCAGATCCTAAGTCAAGGATTATCTCATCCATTTCATAGTCTCCAATCTACGCACTGAGCCTCATTTCTTGCCCTACTCTCTTATGGTTCTTTATATGGTGAACTGCACTATGAGCAATATTTGTGCTATTGCATGGTTCATATTGGTCTAGTAAGTTTTGCAGTTACACTAAATCATCTTCGCTTTTCAGTAACTTCATACATATCCGTAGGAACTACGCAATAGAAGTCCTTGTTTCTGCTGCGGTACATGTTTTGTCATATGCTGCTAGCATATCCTTCGTATGTGTTGTTTCACTTCGTAGTTTAACTCTTGGTGAGCGAGGCTCAGATTCTTTGAAGGTCTCCCTTCCTTCTACTTAGACTTCTTTTTTTTTGTCTAGATTGAAAGAAGGTGCTTTCCCAGTCGCTTTTCTTACCCAGACCCCTTCAGTAGGTGTCTTCTTATCTTGGTGGTATCCAGAAGTCGAGGCTTCTAGTTCTTTATTTCTTCCTATGGAAGCGCCACTTCATGTCACAACATTAATATTTGGATCTCTAGTTCTTTTCTCTACTGCGACCATCTGAACATTCGGGTTTTGTCCTTCTTGTTTTCTTTCTTGCATTTATGCTTGTAGCACTGGGCATGCCTCAATAAAATGATCAAAAGATTTGCAGTATCTGCAGGTAGTACAAGCATTGGTACAGTATCTAGATAGATGATCAGGCTGACCACAGTTATAGCATATTATCTGACCTCTGCCTCTTCCTTGTCTTGGGCCAGTGTTTCTTCCTCTTCCTCGAAATCCACCACGGCCTCAATATGCGCTCTGGTCATACTACGCATTGTCATTGTGCTGCAGTGTTTCTTCTTGAACTCTGTAAACATCATGCTTCATTTCTATCATGAGTTCGTATGCTCTACAGTTGGTCTCATCATGGCCAACTGATTTACAGAATGTACAGTATAATTTATTGGGTGTTCGCACATACTTCTGGATCAAATAATAGTCTTCTGGGGGATGTCCTCTAGTTCGAAAAATCTCACACCATGGCCCTTGCTGTTGATTCAGTGGATTTGGTTCTCCACTGTCGAGGTACTCTTGAAACAGAGGGCAGTGTTCCTTCGAGTGCCCTTCTCCCTTGCATCTTGTACACCAGACTTCTTCGCTTATTTCTTTTCCCTTCTTAATGTCTTGTAATTGTAGTGTTAGGCTTGCTAGCTGGTTCTATATCTGGACCATTCCTGTGCTATTCTCTCCTATTAGTGAAGCTTCTAATTTCATCACGATCTATAGGGCCTCTTCCTACAAAGAAACCTTATGGTGCATTGGTGCGATGTCAAAACTGACTTGATCTAACAATGTTCTAAACTTTTGGTCAAATTCCCATACCGACTCAGTTGTTTTCTACTTGATCTCTTTTAGTTATGTGATACATTGTGGCTCTGACTTAGGTTTCTTGAACTCTCTAAAGAGGGAAACCTTGATATCCACTAGAGTTATATTATGTCCAGCAGAATACTTCATAAACCAATTCAAGGCTCTATCCCTGAATGTAGTGATGAGTTGTGCTTTCTTAATAGCATCATACTGGACTTGCTTAACATTCCACATGGCTTCACACAGAAACCAATGTTGCTAAGGGTCTTCTAGACCCGTTCCTTTAAATATTGGTAGTTTCATATCGTCTGTCATTCTCCTTCTTGGGGGCACAGTGTTCGGTGTTGTGGTAGGGATACTACTGCACGAAATGTTCTGAGTAGGAATGTTCTGAATGTTCTGAGTACTCACTCTTATGGTGTTACTACTATTGATGTTCTATAGATTAGTAGTATTGTCAACTGGTGGGTTCTGCGGAGTGATGGGATGATAGGTATCTACTGGAGGTTTTGTCTGGCTATCAGTCTCGACTTGTAACTCAATGTCTATGCAAATTTCATGTTCACTAGGATTCTTCTCGGTGGTATACTTATATATTTTTCCACTTCTTAAATTGTGTGTATCTTCTTCAGTGTCGTTGTATGTGTTATTGACCATTACAGATTCAAAAAAATTCTAGGTGTATTACTGCATTCTTAAAACACCTTTCTCAGCTAAAATCATTTTGATATATAAACTCAGATTCTTACCTCTGAATCCTTTGAAGAACTCTACCTCTACTGTGTTGTAGGACTTCAAGGTGTCCACAATGAACTCTGTAACGTATCCCTATATGATACTATCAACCCAAAATTCGACTGCTCGTGAGAGTGGACTATCTACTACTTTAAGTCTCTGAATGATCTCTGGGGTCCACTCGGTAGGTACTCCTTCTTGGAAGTAGTTTTTTCATTCTGCTAACCTTGATAGCCAATCATATAGGTTATTGTTGAAACATGCAAAGAAAATTTCATAAATGGGTTCCCACAGATATTTCTACAACCATTCTATGTCATAGAAACGCGGATGCCTATTCTCTTTTCTTTCAAATTCCCTTTCTGTCTTGTCCACCTAGTGTCATATTTCTGTTTTGTCTAGATTCCAATTTTCGGTGCTCATCACTAGTTCAAGCGCGACAACGGAACCATTTTTTGGCTCATAAAATGTTCTTTAGCTTTTCAAGATAGACCCAGGTTCTGTGCAGTTTAGGGAACCAACAAACCCCTCTTTTCATAGGCCCTTTCGACAATAGTCTGTGAGCAGAATGAGGTCTCACCCAAGGCGAATTTATGGGGAGGTTGTGGAATCAGGATTCCAAAACCAGGTGATGTGTGCTTCAACGGAATGGGGGACTACACGAAGTTCACCTACTTCGCGATTGTTACTTATACAATAGCACATCCAAGGACTGCGCGATACGAAGTGGCAACTCAGTAGTAGGACAGCACAATGGGGGAATCTGCTACCTCTTAACAGCTTAGTTGGATGGTCTTCACATGGAAGAGCTTACAATAAGCACCATACGATGTTGAGTTGTGCCATACACTAGCCCTTGGTCTGCTGAATTGGCGACTTGGTAGATGCAATAATCAATGTGGTATTGATTGCAATGATCTCTCAAATATCAACATGCTTGACTGGCAGCTATTCCACCGTTGATCTTTACAAGATCTAGGGATTGGAAAGAAACCCTAGTCTTTCCTTAGTAATTAACAAAGAATTGTTTTCCTAGTCTTCATTTTTCGTTTAGTGGTAAGGTAGAGGAGCTGATAGTGCTGCTGCAATGTAGGGTTTGGAGTTTTATTGTTAGGAGGACTTCTTCCTCGGTTTCGAACCTTCGACCTGTGAGAGAAAGTTATATGTTACAGGCTTATAATACTTGTGAAATAGAGCCACGACTCAGCCATTGAAATTGTGGGGAGGTTCTTTTGTCAGTTTTTTTGAGTGTAAGTCGAACTGGAGTTTGATTCTCTTATTCATTAAAGAGTCCTCTGAATTTGAACTCGTAATTGTTGCAATTGCTATAAGACTTCGTTGTTTTGTTGGTGTGAGGTGTCTAAGTCCAGGAGCTTTGACGCTATGGTAAGTTTTCAATGATAGTGGCATCAATACTGTAATTCTTAATTTATACCTGCGTTTTTCTTGTTTTTAACCTTTTCAATCTGTAACTGGAAGGCGATACTTTGTTGGAGGGTTTCTTTGAGAAACACTTGGAATGAGGATGCTGCAACAACCTCCTGGTAAGCCTCGATGGTTCTTAAAACCTCGTACCTTTGGCATGGTTTATCCGGTGAATACAGTGTGACTAGATTTTGAAATACGACCCTGTTTGGAGTAATGGCCAAGTTTAAGTTTTAATTTTGAATTGTACTGTAAGAGGATAAACCCTCAGTTTTTAAGTTGTTATTCGGCTTAGTAATGATTTGCTGTGTCATTTTGAAAAAAGACCTTGAACTTGTTTTTGTACTGCTGATTGTTAAGGGAAAGACCCTATGTGATTTTGGAACCTTGAAAGGTCCTCAATGTAAATTCTGTCAAATTTTTACTATATTTTTTAACACGAAATCATAGAGCTGAGGGTTCACTTGTTTCTGTAAAACAATGACTCGTCTTGTACTGAAATGTTATGAATCTATTTAAATAATGATTGGAGAATCTGTTTGTATAAAATATTGATTTGATTTAGAACAACGATAGTTGTCTCTAGTCGAGAGTAGTAGGTTGCATATATGTTGGTAGATAGACCCTGTACTTCATATCGTTTTTGAAATTTAATTTTGAAATAATGATGTTGTAAAATTTGGTCTTGTCATATGTTTTAAAATGGATAAATGCCATAGGGTTCGATCTTATCTCAACTAACGAAACCCTACCCTGTAGTTTTCATTGGTAACCCTATTTGTACTGAGAATTCAAACCCGAGAACCAGGCCTTAAGTTGTGCATCTAAGGGTTTTGACATTGTTTATGTTTCTTGTTAGATTTTGATAGATAACGATACAATAATCATGTCTTCTGTTAAGTTATGTTAAGTGCCTTGTTGGTATTCTTAACACGAAATAATAGATAGTGAGTTAAATAAAATATTGTTTAGGGTTTGGAAACCATGTCTACTATAACTTCAGAAATCTTAACTGTCTTTGCCATGAATGGATTGATATGAAATTTATTGAACTGCTGCAAATTTGTAGGGTTTTTGTTTTTATAGTGAAAGTATTTATTTTTAATAATTGAAATCTATATTAAATCAAAATGTGATAATTAGTGATGAAAGTAATAAGTGTTTACTTATTGTTTGTAAGTAACAAATCTGTATAGAGAATAATTGCAGCTGCTATATTTCCAAAATATAAAATGTCTGAAACCATTGGATTTATAATATTGGAATGCATATTATTACCATCCGAAAACATATGGATTTGAATTGGAAAATATAGATCTGTGCAGAAATAAAGTGTTTTTCTTTTATTATAAAGTAGAGGAAATGCTATACATCTATTTATAGTATGCTATACTATTTCCTAAGTTTTAGACATATAATTGAAATGGAAGAATTTAAAAGAAATACTACTGTGTTTATCTATTCATTCAAATGGAATTATGCCTATCACTCATCTCTATTAATTTTACTTTTTTGTACTAGACGATGTTATGATCAGTATGATCATGAGTATCAGGATGATACTATGTGGTCGTGGACAGGTTGTGCAGTGGCATGTAAAAGGTCCTGGGAGATCCGATAGGTTGAGCAGTGTGCTCATAAAATTCCTAAGATGCTCTTTCGAGGTTTTGTTGACTCACGTAATAAGTCCTGGGGATTCCACAGTATGGCCAGTGATGAAGAAGACCTATAGGTGGTGGGCCTACATCCAGTATGAAAAAGGAATGGCTCTGTATAACTTCCTATGACGAGTAGATTGGAGATTTATTGAGATAGCAGCAGCAGTGACGATGACGATGATTCGAGGACGATGATTCTCTGACGATGATCTAGAGAAGAAGACTTGTGCTAGCAGATCTGTGTCGAGAAATACCTTCCTAGTTAAGAGGAAGTGTTGATGTATTTGTAACTTCGGAATGTCTTTCACCTATCTATATTGTACTCCTATAGAGATGTTATTATTCCTCTATATGGAAGTGTTGTCATTTGTATTGACAAGTGTTGCAAGTGTCGCAACTTGCAAGTGATGGGTTATTAGACCATCAAGTGTGGGGTTGGCCCTGATTAGTATAACCATGGGTTATTAGACTGAGTTAGATAAGTTGGTCCTGCTAGGTTATTAGGCAAGTCAGGTCATGTATACATAGAGTGTGGGAGGCACTCTATTTAATCATCTCAGTATTCACTTCTACACTACTCGAAAAGTGGTGCACTAGTGGAGGAGGAGGTTCAGCTTCTAGGAGGACTATCTCTGTGTACTTTGGTTGTATCATTGCTCTTTCTATCTCTAAGGATGTTGTGGGTTTTTTCACCTTTATGGTTTTTCCCAATGAAACTCTGTGTGTCTATTGTCTCATGTGATTGCTTGGTGTAATTGATATGCATTGTTATAATTGATATGTTGTACATGTTATTCTCTCAGTAAAGATCCTAGAGTATGTTGAATTAATACTAAAAAATTAACATGGTATCAGAGCTAACCTAAGAAGAAAACACTTTGCAGTTCTGGAAACTAGGGTTTCATGTTTATTGGGTTTCTCTTTATAGATCTTGAAAGGCAGTAGGGTATTTTGACTCTTCTCAGCAAGGCGCATATTTCTGTCCAATCAGAACTCAATTCTAGGCACTTTCATTTTTGGCCCTAAACATTAGGGTTTCCACAAAAATAGGAATTTTTGAAATCATAGGACATAACAGGAAGATCCTTGGAAACATCAAAGTTTAGAGCTTTGGATCGATATTTATGGTTGGGTGAAGCTCCAAGAAACTAAAACCCTAATTCAGGGTCCTCCTTAGCGAATCCGGGAGATTGAAAAGCATTTATGAAGGGTGAAACTTTGCAGTTTTCAATTTCTGAGTATACCAGGCTGATCATCTCATCAAGCCGCATCTTTCTATCATTTCAAAAAGTTGAAATTCACATTTTTAATTTTTTGGGTTTCTCTGACAAACCCTAATCTAGCTCCAAATCTAGATTTCTGCAAATCAAGTGATAAGACCTAAATCTTTTCTATTTCCATTTGAAGTACTCTTTAAGATGTCTCACCACACCAAGCTTGAGGATAATATTGAAGGGGTTGATAATGTCCGAGCATGGAAGTATAGGAATGGGTTAATCTTGGAAGAAAATGAATTGGACACCTACATAAGTTCTGAGGTCCCTGTCCCAAAGGAAGAAGAGGCTAAGGCCTTACATAAAAAGAATTTGGCCAAGGAAAAGAGGATCATTGTTGATTCTATCAAAGACCATCTCATACCACATGTGTCATCTCTAAAGACACCCAAGGAGATGTTTGATTCCATAACCAACCTCTTTGAAGGGAAGAACATAAATCAGAACATGACTCTGCGGAACCAATTAAAAGGGGTAAAGCTTTAGAATGGAGAGACCATTCAATCCTATTTCTCTAAGGTCTCTCAGATCAAGGAACAACTTGAAGCTGTGGATGAAGTAGTAGATAATGGTGAAGTTGTCATGACCACATTGAATGGCCTACCTAGGTCATGGGAATCCTTCATCCAAGGAATCTCTGCAAGAAGGAAGTTGATCTCTTTCAGTAGACTATGGGAGGATGCTCACAAGAAGAAGCAAAGCTTGTGGCTCAAGAAGAAAAGATGGGAAATGAAGATGAAGCTCTCACAGCACACACCAAGAAAGGAAGGTCAAAGAGGGAGCATTCTCATATCAAGAAATCTTCACACCACCATCAACATAAAGATAAGAAATATCTCAGATGCTTCACATGTAATGAGAAGGGACACATTGCTTCAGATTGTCCTAAGAACAAAAAGAACAACAACAACAACTTCAAAAAAAGGAAGAAGAACAACAAAAAGAGATATATGATGAACCTCCCAAGAAGAAGGCTAGAGTAGAAAGTGATGACTCATCTAGTGAAGATGAATATGTTTTAATCTCTGCTCTCATAGGTACTATCTCTCCTGGTTGTAATGATTGGCTTATTGATAGTGGGGCTTCCAAACACATGACTAGGTTTAAAGAATCGTTTTCAAATCTATCTGAACATGAGTCACCCCATAAGGTGAAACTTGGGGATGACTATCAATACCCCATTAATGGAAGTGGTGAAGCCTCCTACAATCTAGACTCTGGGAAGTCTTTAAAGATGAAAGATGTTCTATATGTACCTGGGCTCAAGAAGAAATTACTCTCCATATCTACATTGGATGAAAAAGGTATGAGGGTTGCATTTGTAGATGGTCAAGTACTAATGTGGCCAAAGGGTACAACTATAGATGATGCAGTAGTGATTGGAGATCAAGAGGGAGGATTGTACAAATTGAAGGGACAACCTGAACATGCCATGGTTCATGACATGGAGCCAAGTGAACTTCGGCACAGAAGGCTTGCACATGTGCACTATAGAGCACTACCAATTGCAAGCAAAGCTATAGAGGGTCTTTCTGAAATCAAGTCAAATTATGAAGATGTTTGCAAAGGATTTGCAAAAGGAAAGAACACAAAGAAGGCAATCACAAGCAAGTAAGGAAAAGGGAATTATCCACTCCAATGTATGCAGTCCGATGTCATCTAGTTCTCTGAGTGGGTATGTATACTATGGTTCTTTCATTGATGATTTCTTTAGGAAGACTTGGGATTTATTTCTTGAAGAACAAAGATGAAGTATTCAGTAAATTAAAGGAATTCAAGGCATTGATAGAAAACCACACTGAAAAGAAGTTCAAGACCTTTAGATCCGACAATGGTGGAGAATTCACTTCAGTAGACTTCAAGTGCTATGCAATGATTCAGGGATTAAGAGGAAGTTCACCACTCCTTACAATTCACAACAGAAAGTTGTAGAAGAAGTTACTTTAGAATAGGACTCTAGAAGCTCTTGCAAGGAAGCAAAGATTCAAAGGGATTCCACCCAAAAAACAAACAAAGATAAGTATTTGAATTATCATTTCTTGTATATTCTATTTGTTTAAATAATGTTATTCAATGATGTATATGTTCCTAGACTTAGGGTGTGTATTATGCATATTAGAGTAATTGCATTAATGAACAATATACTACTAATATGCATGTGATGGGTAAGTGGCCTATGGCACTATACAACATTCCATTGCTACTTATCTAGAATGAAACCTCTTTGCTGACATGTTGGGAGTTGTGCACACTCTTAACAATGTTCTGGTAGAGATTGGAAGGCATTTAGAAAGTTACGGGATATGGATAAATGTTGTATTGAAGCATTGGCTAAGATAATTGCATGACTATATGACATATTTATTTATGTGTAAGAATTTGTTCTGAAAACTAGGAGATGTCTCTAATCATGCAATTTAACTTGTTTTGTAGGAAGATCGTATACCATCACCTACAAAATAATGACTACAACATTTGTTCAACAACAAAGTTATCTATTGAAGATATTGAAGTTCCCAGGATTCGAGAACAATGCCATGATCGTGGAGTATCAGTCGATCATGAAGAATGATGTTTGGGATGTAGTCCCAAGACCTGAAGGGAAGTCGATTGTGACTTCCAAATGGATCTACAAGATCAAGCATGTTGCAGATGGCAGTATAGAAAAGTACAAAGCACGATTTTTAGCTCGTGGCTTCTCCCAGAAAGAGGGGATAGACTATGAAGAAATGTTAGTTTTTCAGAAATTTCAATTTGATCAGGGATCTTAACTAAGAGAATAACATGTACAACATATCTACAGCATATCAATCATGGACACAATAATGTAAGCACACAAGAGATACAGAGTTTCACCGGGGAAAACCAAGAAGGTGAAAAACCCTGCAACTTCCTCACAGATAGATAGAGCAATGATGCAACCCAAGTACAAGAGATAGTCCTCCTAGTAGCATATTCTCCTCCTCCACTAGTTCTCCACTCTCCAATGAGTGTGTGAGTGAGAAAGTGAATGATCAAATAGAGTGCCTCCCGCACTCTATTTATACATGACTTGACATGCCTAATAACCTTTACTAGGTCGACCTCAACTTAACCACATAGCATAATGTTGATAGGGCCGACCCCCAATAGGGTGGTCTAATAACCCTTTAACCCAAATGCCTTATACAGGGACGACCCCATAAAGGTGGTCTAATAACCCATTGTTAGCACTCGGATTTTCCTTGGGCTGTATCAAAGAAACCCGAGGTAACCTATTTCAAACCAATCTTTAGACTGAAAGTTGGCCTCCTTCAGCCAGAGAGGGCTCTCTCGGCAAATCTGCCATCCAATGTCACCACAACGGCAGTTTGACAATAAACTCAATGGCCAAATTGTAAAAGAATAATAAAAGTTTCAGGATTTTTTATGAGGTGGTTAGATCAACAGGAAAATGATACCCTTGGGCAATGGAGTCAAGAAAACAGAAAAATATGGACCAGCAGTTAAACAAATATTTTCATACAAAGGCAAGGTAGCTGTCTTGTTACAGTCAATGAGATTTTTGCAGGTGATGGGAAAGAAATAAAGACAGTCCATTAACAACGGGCATCAGTTTTTAGATGAATCCACTGCTAATTTTAGAGAAATAAATGAATGCTCAGAAGCGAATAAATTGAGGCATAGAAACATGAATCTCAATCTATTATGAACGTTCATCCAAGCATAGAAGAAAACGACATAATGAAAGAAATAACCCAGAAAGTAAACTTGCACAAGTAGAGAAAGGAAATGGTACAGACTGCAATTTTTAAACAACACATGAATCTTTGAAGAAAAATCTGTTCAATTCTAAGGTCTTTATTAACTTCTGAAGCCCTTCAAAACACCCAGAATGGGTTTCTCCTTACTGAAAATCCAACCCTCTTTACATTGTAAAATGCATACTTTATACAAAAATTTTGCTCTCTAAGCAAACCCTAACCGTAAAATAAACCACTGATACTAAAACAACAATTAAATAACTAATTACTACTTTACAAGAATTAGTTTTTTAAACAGTAATATGACAAAAAAAATATATGGAATATTTGTTTTGTCATGTCTTCGGAAGTTAGAAGATGGCTGCCAGTTCCCTTTAATTTTTCCCTTCTTTAACTGATATTTATTATCTTGCCACCTGTTGATACTCTTTTTGGAATTTCTGGGCTTTTGGGGGTATTCTACTCCTTTGACACCTGTACAAAATCATTCCCTTGTTCTCGTCCACCTCATCTTTGACCTGCTGAGCTGTTCTCCGAGCCCTCGGCAATATCCTCAATATAAACTATGTTTCCTTTTATTATGTATCTTCTTACCTTCTCCACAAACTGAGAATACTTCTCTAAATAATCAGAAATAATGAATCCTTGTGTCTATTTTTTAGCAATTCCAACAGCATAGGTCCCGCCCAAAGTGGTTTTGCAATCCTTCGAAATGGTTTTCTTCATTATATTTTTCACATGCGAAATGTTGTGGAGAGGCCACCACATCAATTATGCCAAAAAATTAAGAAGAGAACTGCAGTACCAAGCAATACCAAGCTTGTCGACTTCTGAAAGAAAACCTAGCCTGCACCGATTATTAGGGCTTCCAGATTGCTTCCCTGAAAAAGCTCCCAAATGCTAGTGGTATACTAGCTCCATACCTGTAGCGCCATCCTCCAATCGCATCAACAGCTAGATTACTAACAAGATAACCCAACAGCATTCCCAGAACTATGAAAAACTCTTTTTAGAGATATTAGCCTCCCTCGAATCTGAGATGGAGATGTTTCTGTAATGCACTTTAATGTTGTCACGGAGCAGATTTATGGAAAGCTTTCCATCTTCCTATTTTTGTTCAAAATTTCGCGGCTGTCTATTTCTGCTCATTAAAAATACCTATGCGATATCTTTTAGGATTTTTCTCCTTCGTTGCAAATGGAAACGTTTACACATGCGACTATCATATGTCGAGCTGTAATAACCTTGGTGAATACAATTTCGCAAATCAAAGCTCAAGCTTGGCTCGTGTACAGGTGTGATGACGGGCACACAATTCCTTTGCTTTGAGACTTCTGTGCTAGAAATGATGAACATGAAAAATCCAGAAAACCATGCAGAAAACGTTACACATTCTCCAGCTCCTGGCAAATATCTCTCTCATTTGGATGAAGAGTGTCAGGGTTTTGGTACTCCGTTTAAAATGATAAGATGCCAAAAGAAGAGACCACCTCCCCTTTTTATACTCCCGCCAATGGTTGGTATCCGCACGGGGGTTGAGTGGTTTTCAATACAACTTTTCACGTATCCGGACGCATCAGAAATGGACACGTTGCATGGTGGTTTTTGTTCCGCGACCACTAACCGACGTTATCTCACGAACATGTGAACGACGCGGGATGGATTAGGGACCGTAGATCTTTCTCGCTGACTTTTGGCAAACATCCAATACGATACATCTTGACAGACTTGACGCCCTTGCTATGTCTTCACTTGCCGTATCAATTTCCTTAGCAACATTACTTCTGTCACCAATATTTGAATGCAGAATATAACTGCTTCCAACTTGATATTTTCCATCTTAACTGTAAAAAGTACGTAGCCAAATGGAGGATGGCACATTCGTTTTAAGTCGACGACCTCTTGGAGTGAACTCATGGTGGCAAACTTCAAGCATGTCTGACTGTATTGCAGGTAGTAGATGATCCGTGGTTGACCATAATTAGTCGATACTCAGCAACTAAAAGCGTTTCGTTTTTAGAAAACATCTGAAACCTACATCTGGACTTATGTCAACGCTTCCTTGGTTTGATCTTACAACCGCCGAAGTCATAGCCAATATATTGTTTATTTTAATATGAATGGAGGAAAACATCTCCTACAATTTTTCTGAGAAGAAAATCGTATATTTGTATCTTGAAAACCCAGACTCTTTGACTCTATGAGAATTTTCCTCATTATCGCCATCAAGACCTCGTCAAATTCTTCAATGTAGTTCAAACAATCATTTTGGGAACAAAAGCCAGCGATCTTCTTTCCATTATGAGCATCTCATGCCCTCGCTAGCTCCATCTCATCAATGTCGTAAAGGTGGAGAATCTTCAGAAGAACCCCCATAGCACTATTTCTATGTGATCTGTCATTTAACATCAAAACGTTGGCTGGAATATTCGTCCACCACTTACATTCTCCATTTTTAATTCTTGGGAATTTATCCCACATGCCCAACAGAAAGTTTCTTTTTATCCTTTATATACCCCAATGCCTTCACTCTATGCCAAGCAACAAAGGAATGGGAAACTTTAAGCCTCGGCGCTGGAGTGATGGAGGATACATGTGGTCTTCTCGGCTTGGCACCTGGTCCTGTGGTGAGCCCTCGATGTTGGGTGGAAGCATAATTTTTACTCAATTTTGCTTTGTCATTTCATATAAATACAATCCTCCTCCACTTAGGTCAAAATTAATGCCCTTTCTTCATAAAAATCAAAGCTTCCATATTTTGGCATTAATATAAAAAAATTTAAAAAATCTTTTCCCAATTTTTATTTATTTTGGTCTTTGCTATAATAAAAATCAAAGCTTCCATATTTTGGCATTAATATAAAAAATTTTAAAAAATCTTTTCCCAATTTTTATTTATTTTGGTCTTTGCTATATTTATAAAAAGATTTTGTTGAAATTTGAAAACTTCTTTCAACCATTTTTATTTTGCAACTTTTATGCCCACACTTGAGGACAAGTGTTTTTTCTTGACCAAGTTTGAGATCCCCGCTATGAAATTGTTCTATTGTTGCATTGCCAATGTCGGCAGAAGATAATTAACCAAAAAATTTATTGAGTGTCAACACCCATCAAGTATAAGTTACGACACTTACAATATAAATGACGACACTTTCGTATAGAGGAATAATAACATCTCTATAGGAATACATTATATATATGTGAAATACATTGCGAAGTTACAATTACATCAACACTCCCTCTTAACTAGGAAGGTATTTCTCGACACAGATCTACTAGCACAAGTCTTCTTCTCTGGATCATCCTCATTGGATCATCGTCATTGTCACCACTATTTCTATCTCAATCAATCTCTGAACTACTCGTCATAGGAATTTCTACAGAGCCAGTCCTTGTTCATACTGGATGTAGGCCCACCACCTGTAGGTCTTCATAATCACTAGCCATACTGTGGAATCCTCAGGACTGATTACGTGCGTTAAGCCAAAACCTTGAAAGAGAATCCCAGGACTGATTACAAGCATACTGCTCAACCTATCGGATCTCCCACAAACGTTTACATGTAACTGCACAACTTTTCCACGACCATAGAGTATCATCCTGATACTCATGATCATACTGATCATCTCATCGTCTATGAAGCACAGTCTAGATGCACACAATACAACACTTACACTCACCGGCATGACAAGACACACTTCAACCATCCGTGAAAGGCTCAGCACTCACATCAATGCACATGGGAGAACACATCTACCACCATGTCAAAAATTCTCTGCACTTATATCAATGCACATGGGAGAACACATCTACCACCATGTCAGAAAGGATCTGCACTTACATCAACGCACATGGGAGAACACATCTACCACCATGCCAAAAAGGCTCTGCACTTACATCAATGCACAAGGCAGAACACATCTACCACCATGTCAAAAAGGCTCTACACTTACATTAACGCACATGGGAGAACACATCTACCACCATGTCGGAAAGGATCTACACTTACATCAATGCACATGGGAGAATGTATCTACCACCATGTCGGAAAGGGTCTATGCATCTGTGTCTTCAAACTAATCACACATGATCCACCTGATCATGTCAAAGCATCTACCTGATGCATGTCATCATAGCATGATCATCCAGATCATCAATGCATCCACCTGATGCATACCATGTATCCACCTGATACATATCATCATATATGATCTACTTGATCATACAATGTATCCACCTGATACATATCAACATACATGATCTACCTTATCATACAATGTATCCACCTGATACATATAGAAATATATGATCCAACTGATCATATCAAGCATCCAACATGATGCATATACATATACATGATCCAACTGATCATATCCATCATCTAACATGATGCATATACATATACATGATCCAACTGATCATATCCAACATCCAACATGATGCATATACATATACATGATCCAGCTGATCATATCTAGCATCCAACATGATGCATAAACAGAGCAGTAACTGGAGCATCGTCCTGATGCTCATCATCCAGCGCTTACATCCACAACCATGGGAAGGATCCTCCTCTCACCATGCTTGGAATGGCTCCTGCAAATGTGTCCATCACTTCTTCCTCAAAGTGTCATCAATCTGAAGAACACCGAGCCTCTCTCTGAAGTATTCAAACTTCACTCTAGCTAGTGGTTTCGTCAACACATCTGCAACCTGCTCATCCGTCGCAACATACAAGAGCTTCACTGCTCCTCTATGCGCCATATCCTTGATATAGTGATATTTGATCTCAATGTGCTTCGACCTGTCGTGGAACATCGGGTTCTCAGATAGCTTCATACAACTCTGGTTGTCATAGAAGATACCAGTAGCCTCCAGCGGGAGATCAAATAACTTAGACAGTAGCTTCCTGAGCCATCCTGCCTCACAACTAGCTGAACAAGCTGCAACATACTCTGCTTCAGCTGTACTCAGTGCTATGTAGGATTGCTTCCTGCTAAACCAAGAGACCAAACCTGATCCCATACTGAAGTAGGACCCAGAAGTTCTCTTCCTATCTACAGAACTGCCTGCCCAGTCCGAATCAACATAACCTTGCAGGTAAAATTTTGATTCGCATCATACTTGAGTCCATAATCAATTGTAGCCTTCAGCTACCTCATAATATGATTTACAACAACCAGGTGAACACCTCTATGATCCATCAGGAACTGGCTCAAATTTTTCACTGCAAAGCAAATATATGGTCTAATGTTCGCCAGTACATCAAGGACCCAATCATCTGACGATACATAGTGACATCAACCGGCTCAGATGAAACATCACATAGAAGCTTCAGGTTCGATGCCATAGGTGTGGAAAGGGCCTTGCAATCCATCATCTCGAACCTCTTCAGGATTTCTATTGCATAGTTCCCTTGTCTAAGGAAGATCCCATCTGCACTCTGCCACACCTCCATGCCTAGAAAATAGTGCATCATCCCCAATTCCTTCATCTCAAACTCGGCAACAAGCTTCCTCTTGGTATCGGCAATCAATCCATCCTCACCTGTAACAAATAGGTCATCCACATACAAAATTAGTATCACAGGATTGTCTTCCTCAACCTTGTAGTAAAGGTTGGAATCCGCTTTACTCTTGGTAAAGCCCAAACTGGATAGAAAGTTGTCTATCCTACCATACCAAGTCCTGAGAGCTTTCTTCAATCCATACAAGGATTTCTTCAACCTGCATACATATGACTTCCTCTCATATGTCTCAAAACCAAGTGATTGCTCCACATACACTTCCTCCTTGACTACACCATTCAATAAAGTTGTCTTGACATCCATCTGGTGTATCTTCCATTTCATCATTGTAGCCAGAGCAAGTACTTATCTAATGGAAGTGTATCTGGCCACAGGAGCAAAATTCTCTTCATAATCAATCCCTTCTTTCTGGGAGAAGCCACGAGCTACAAATATCACTTTGTATTTCTCTATGCTACCATCTGCAGCATGCTTGATCTTGTAGATCCACTTGGAAGTCACCATATAATTCCCTTCAGGTCTTGGGACCACATCCCAAACATCATTCTTCATGATCGACTGATATTCCTCGATCGTGGCATTCTTCCCGAATCCTGGGAACTTCAATATCTTCAATATCTTCAATAGATAACTTTGTTGTTGAACAAATGTTGTAGTCCTTCTTTTGTAGGTGATGGTATACGATCTTTCCTACAAAACAAGTTAAATTGCATGATTAGAAACATCTCATAGTTTTCAGAACAAATTCTTACACATAAAGAAATATGTCATATAGTCATGCAATTATTTTAGCCAATGTTTCAATACAACATTTATCCATATTCGTAACAATCTAGATGCCTTCCATCTTTACCAGAACATTGTTAAGAGTGTGCACAACTGCCAACATGTCAGCAAAAAGGTTTCATACTAGATAAGTAGCAATGGAATGCTGTATAGTGCCATGGGCCACGTACCCATCACAGGCATATTAGTAGTATACTGTTCATTAATGCAAATATCCTAATATGCATAATACACATCCTAAATCTAGGAACATAAGTATGTACATAACTAAACAATATCATTTAAGTAATCATATATATAATAAATGACAATTCAAATACTTATCTTTGTTTAGTTGTTGGGTGGACTCCCTCTCAATCTTTTCTTTCTGGAGTGTGCTCCCTCTTGATCTTTGCTTCCTGGATTACCTGTTCTTGAACTTATATCCATCATCGATCACTTATGCATACTTACTAGTATCATCATTATGTTATCCTTGAGGTCTCATACATACATGCATTAGTATAATTTCAATACTATCAAAACACAATAATATTAAACATGTATAGTCACGATCATTTCAAACACAGATAATAAACATTAGTATTCAAGGTTTCAGGGAATACTTCTTTTACTCATGCATATTCTTATTTGACCAAAGGACTTTTCTGGTTAGTCATATCATCAATCAAGGTAAGAGACATAATATGTATAAACCCTTGATTACTTATATTTCTAACTTCATGAATAATCATTATCAACCATACAACAGTATAAGATCCTAACACAAGGTAGGATTCTAACTTGATATAGGAAAAACATATCTGGTTATCATATTTGCTAGTTATGTCTAGCAATGTCTTCTTGTTCTCTTCAATGACTTGTGCTATTAACCTGCATATCTCATAGGTTAAGCATTGTAGAACCAAATTATACATACCTCATAAGTAGAGCTTCTATGCGATCCATGTCAATGGATGAATCTTTGTCTTCATGTCACCACGGTCATATGTTCTTGAACTAGAACATGATTTGTCTTTCTTGATGTACCTTTCATGTTAGCAGACAACATCAACCTCATACAACACCACAATGCATTAGTACAATCATAAGTGTCAAAACCCTAATCAATGAATATCTGCATTCATAATTTTATTAAGGTGATACGACAAGTCTAAAGTTAATCAAGATTGTACTAACCTTAATGAAGACAAACATACCATAAACTTAATCATGAACAGATCTCGAAACATACTTGGATAAGTCATACCTATAAAGATTGCTTGTAATATTCTTATGTAAGGCCTTAGCCTCATCTCCCTCTGAAACATAAACTTCTTCACTTATGCAGGTGACCAATCCATTCTCTTTTAGGATTAACCCATTCCACTTGATTTGTAGAAACTGGATCTGGAGCTGGATTAGGGTTCGTTAGGGAAACCCTAAAAAATCAAACTTTGAATTTCAAACTTCTGAAAGGATAGAAAGATGCACCTTGATGAGTTGATCAACCTGGTATACTCAAAATTTGAAAACTAAAAAGTTTCACCCCTAAAATTTGTTTTTCAATCTTCTGGATTCGCTAGGGAGGACCCTGAATTAGGGTTTGAGTTTCCCAGAGCTTCACCCAACCAAATAGTTTGATCCAAAGCTCTAAACTTGGATTTTTCCAAGGCGCTTCCAGCTATGGTCATATATTTAAAAAATTCTCATTTTTGCAGAAGCCCTAATTTTTCACCTTTCCGATCAAAGTCCCGAACTAGGGTTTGATCAAGCCCGACCTTCTGCCCAACCAAAAAATTCGATCTTGGTCTCTAAATTTCGATTTTGATGAGGAGCATCCATCCGTGGTCTCCAATTACAAAAATTCTAACTTTCTCCAAAACCCTAAATTCCCAGAGCCATGAATGAAGGTGCTCAAAATCCAATTATGTTTTGACAGAAATATGCACCTTATTGTTTCTAGTGTAACTCTGAAATTTCAGATCTCCAGGGTCTGAAAATTCTTTTTGTGGTATCCTTACCTATTATCTTTCCAATCCCATAGATCTCACCTCAAATGGATTCTCTGAGAGAGAATTATGCTAAGTGTCGCAACGTGACCTGTTTATGGGATAAAACAGGAGAGCGAACTTGTACAGAGTGCCACGTGTCATTGGTTAAATGTCGACCTCTGAAAATCATACTTGTGAAATTAAAGTCTATTCCCTACCTGCCACATTTTACTAAATTTCATTTGGAGATTCCGAGCCCAATTTGTGACCTTTTTTCCAAGGTCACCTGTTTATGAATGAGATCTGGAAGAGGTAGAAAACCTATATTGTACAGATCATATCTCTGAAAGTACAATGAATCAGAGGCTCTCCTTCGGACAGAAGGTACATGGGGATATTATCTTTGACCTGTAAGATTTTCAGATCCTGAAACCTCTCCGAAATGAATTTATAGAGAAAGTGCTACGATGACTGGTTTTTTCTATATCAAGCCCTAGCTTCGCAAGTGCAACAAGTGTCATAAATGCCATACCATGCCATCTTTCAGGCTAGCTCTGATACCATGTTAGTTTTTCAGAAATTTCAATCTAATCTAGGATATTAACTGAGAGAATAACATGTACAGCATATCTACTTGCGCTATAGCCAGGTACACTTCCATCAGATCGATACTTGCCCTCGTTGTAGTGATGAAATGGAAGATACACCAAATGGATGTCAAGACAACTTGCTTGAATGATGTAGTCGAGGAGGAAGTGTATGTGGAGAAACCACTTGGTTTTGAGACACATGACAGGGAGTCACATGTGTGCAGGTTGAAGAAAGCCTTGTATGTCTTGAAGCAAGCTCCTAGGACTTGGTATGGTAGGATAGACAGCTTTCTATCCAGTTTGGGATTTACTAAGAGTAAAGCAGATTCCAACATTTATTACAAGGTTGAGGAAGGAAATCCTGTGATACTACTTCTATATGTGGTTGACCTGTTTGTTACAGGTGAGGATGGATTAATTTTCGATACCAAGAGAAAGCTTGCTGCCGAGTTCGATATGAAGGACTTGGGGATGATGCATTATTTTCTAGGCATGGAGGTGTGGCAGAGTGCAGATGGAATATTCCTTGGACAAGGGAAGTATGCAGTAGAGATCTTGAAGAGGTTCAGGATGATGGAATACAAGGCCATGGCCACACCTTTGGCATCGAACCTAAAGCTTCTCTGTGATGCTTCATCTGAGCCGGTTGATGTCATGGTGTATCGTCAGATGATTGGGTCCTTGATGTACCTGACGAACACGAGACCAAATATTTTCTCTACGGTGAACACATTGAGCCCATTCCTGTCAGATCCTAGAGGTGTTCACCTGGTTGCTGTAAAGCATATTCTGAGGTACCTAAAGGGTACAATTGATTATGGGCTCAAGTATGATGCGAATCAAAAGTTTAACCTGCAAGGTTATGTTGATTCAGATTGGGAAAGCAGTGCTGCAGATAGGAAGAGCACTTATGGGTGTTGCTTCAGTATGGGATCAGGTGTGATCTCTTGGTTTAGCAGGAAGCAATCCTGCGCAGCACTGAGTATAGTTGAAGCAGAGTATGTTGCAGCTTGTTCAACTAGTTGTGAGGCAGTATGGCTCAGGAAGCTACTATCTGATTTATTTGATCTCCCGCTAGAGGATACTGGTATCTTTTGTCACAACCAGAGTTGTGTGAAGCTATCTGAGAACCTGGTGTTCCATGACAGGTTGAAGCACATTGAGATCAAATATCACTATATCTAGGATATGGTGCAGAGAGGAGTAGTAAAGCTCCTGTATGTTGCTATGGATGAGCAGATTGTAGATGTGCTGACGAAACCACTAGCCAGAGTGAAGTTTGAATACTTTAGAGAGAGGCTTGGTGTTCTTTAGATTGATGACACTTCGAGGAAGAAGTGATGGACACATTTGAAGGATCCATTCCAAGCATGGTGAGAGAAGGATCCTTCCCATGGATGTGGATTTAAGTGCTGGATGATGAGCATCAGGACGATGCTCCAATTACTGCTCTATATATGGATCATGTTGGATGCTAGATATGATCAGTTGGATCATGTATATGTATATGCATCATGATGGATGATGGATATGATCAGTTGTATGATGTATATGTATATGCATCATGTTGGATGTTGAATATGATTTTGGATCATGTATATGTATATGCATCATGTTGGATGCTTGATATGATTAGTTGGATCATGTATTTGTATATGTATCAGATGGATACATTGTATGATCAGGTAGATCCTATATGTTGATACGTATCAGGTGGATACATTGTATGATCAAGTATATCATGTATGATGATATGTATCAGGTGGATACATGGTATGCATCAGGTGGATGCATTGATGATCAGGATGATCATGCTATGATGACATGCATCAGGTAGATGCTTTAACATGATCAAGTGAATCATGTGTGATGAATCTGAAGACACAGATGCACAGAGACTTTCCGACATGGTGGTAGATGTTTTCTCCCATGTGCATTGATGTAAGTGCAGAGCCTTTCCGACATGGTGGTAGATGTTTTCTCCTATGTGCGTTGAGGTAAGTGCAAAGCCTTTCCGACATGGTGGTAGATGTGTTCTGCCATGTGTGTTGATGTAAGTGCAGATCCTTTCCGACATGGTGGTAGATGTGCTCTCCCATGTGTGTTGATGTAAGTGTAGAGCCTTTCTGACATGGTGGTGGATGTGTTCTCCCATGTGCGTTGATGTAAGTTCAGATCCTTTCCGACATGGTGGTAGATGTGTTCTCCCATGTGCGTTGATGTAAGTGCATAGCCTTTCCGACATGGTGCTAGATGTGTTCTCCCATGTGCGTTGATGTGAGTGTTGAGCACTTCCCAGATGGTTGAAGTGTGTCTTCCCATGCTAGTGAGTGTAAGTGTTGTATTGTGTGCATCTGGACTGTGCTTCGTAGACGATGTTATGATCAGTATGATACTATGTGGCCATGGACAGGTTGTACAGTGGCATGTAAAAGGTCCTGGGAGATCCGATAGGTTGAGCACTGTGCTCGTAAAAGTCCTGGGATGCTCTTTTTAGGTTTTGTTGACTCACATAATAAGTCCTGCGGATTCCACAGTATGGTCAGTGATGATGAAGACCTCAGGTGGTGGGCCTACATCCAGTATGAAAAAGGACTGGCTCTGTAGAACTTCCTATTACAAGTAGATTGGCTATCTATTGAGATAGCAGTAGCAATGACGATGACGATGATTCAAGGATGTTGATTCCCTAACGATGATCCAGAGAAGAAGACTTGTGCTAGAAGATCTGTGTCGAGAAATACCTTCCTAGTTAAGAGGGAGTGTTGATGTATTTGTGTTGGTAGGCGGTTTGGTAAGATGGTATCACAGCATCTCCGATGTTGCGACAAGGCAGACGATGGCGCAGAAGGCGACGAGCGGAAGATTATTTTGTGCATGTGTGGGCCAATTGTACCGTGGATTGTGGGTTTTGGGCCATTTGGACCACATAGTATGTACTGTTGAGTTAGTTATACCGCAAACTGTGGTTTTTTGGTTGTTTTTGGACTAGGTCAGTTAGATATTGGGTCGTTTGTCTATAGTGTCAGTCAGGAAGTCATTAGTAAGTGGACAAGAGTTGTAAGGCGGAAGCCTATATATAGATAAGAATTGTAAGTGTTGAAGGAGAGCAGAAATTGGCTGAAGAACAGTGTAAAGATTTGATGTTGGTTGTATGATTTTCGGGTATGTTTTGATGTCAAGAGTCATTGCAGAAATCTTGTTTTTGCAAAGACATTGTACTTGGGTTGACAATGATAATATGATGAAGCTATTTTGGTGCAATCTCTTTGTTCAATCTGTTCAGTTATGATAATGTGATGTTGCAATATACGAATAATGTCATGCTTCTTTTGATGTGATACTTGCTTTACAATTACTATTGTTGTAATGATGAATGTTTGCATTGAGTATCGCTTTAATACTATTTTCAATGCTTAAAGACCTCTGTTCTTGTGTTGCAATAAGTGCAAGTGCTATAGCCGCGACCATCCTCCTTCATTCGGTGGAAACATGGTTCCATCCACTCTCCCTTGATCGCCTCGGGTGAGACCTCATCTGCTCTACAGGTGTTGCTGGGCAGGGTCAAACTTGTCTGGGCCGGTGCTCAGGGAGATCGCGGTGGGTTGGGGTTGACAGCAATGGGAACCCCTGTCGACTGGGTTTGAGTCAACAATTGGTTCCGTTTCCAGGACAAAGTGAAAGGAGGATATGTTGTGGCACCCGACGAAACCAAAGATCCAAGAATGGTTTGATCAGAAGTTGCGGGAATTCGCTGAAGAGGAAAGCCAGAAAAGTTGATTGATAGTAGGAAAGTGGGTAGATAGATACATTCACGACGGTCCGCACGAGTGGTTCTTCTATGAGTTCCTGGTCCTACTATTTGAATGGTTGGAAAGGTTGAATTTCCAAAAGAAGAACTTCCAGGGTGGTGAACCAACGATTTGGACCCCCGAGTTGATTCAAGAACTGCAGGAAGTCGATAATAAAGCATCGCGGGTTGTCGAAGTTTGTTTCGATAGCATCCTAGAGGGCTATATCATAGAGTTCGCGGTTGATACTCAGAATTCCTATAGGTAATCCGAAATATATTTTTTCCGCGAACCTCGGGGCCGGTTTTTACTGTCGCTTCAACTGTCGATCAAGATGCTTATTTTTGAAAAAGGTATATTGAAGATGCATCTTGATCAGTTGACAGCCTGGTGGGAAGAAGCCATGGGTATTGTGACAGTTGGGGGGCGGTGCATGGAATGTTAAGGGGTAGATGGGTACAGGCCATGATGAGACTATGAGTGAAGTCGAGGAATAAAGTGGTCTTATGAGGGAAGGAGTGAGGTTCCGACAGGAAAAGAGGCAGAGGATGGGATAGGGTCCTGCTGTGGTTGAACCACAAGACCATGAAGGAATACCACACGGGACGAAGAGACCTCACAGTACTGACAAGGACAACCAGGCTACGCCCAGGATAGAGGCAGGACCAAAACCCAGCACCAACGTGCCGACACCTCCGCTCGCTATCTCTTAGATAGTAAGAAATACCACTTCAACACCGCCAAGTTCATCAATTCCATAGAAGTTAATTGGTAGTAGCACAGCAAAAGGAGGAAGGAAGCCCATAATGGAGGGAGATGATGCTAAGTTACCGTTGTTCCACGGGAGTGCAATAAACAACCCGGAATAGTATTGGTTTTTGTGTGAAGCGATCTGGACCATAAAACATATCACTGATGAGGCTACTAAAAAAGGACAGTTAGCGACGACTCTACGAGGTTGTGCATTAGATTGGCTTATGAAGTTCGTTCTAGTCCCTACAGGAGCCCCAGAGAAGTCGCTAGATGAGATTCGGGATGGGCTGATTGCCGAATTTAGAAGGCCCAAGTCTAAGGCTCAATATATTACAGAATTGATAGAAATTAAGCAGTATCCCAATGAGACAGTATGGGATTTTGACCAGTGATTCAAGACACTGATGGAAAAGGTTAGTTTTGATATGAGCATTGTCCAACACAAAGAATGGTTCATTGTGGCACTGCTACCACATATTCGGCTACCATTGATGCAACAAAACATCACGATGCCCAGTGAAGCTCTGGAGATTACAATGCGATTGGAGGCATCGCTGATTGGAGAAAATGTAGCCGGAATGTCACAGATACAAACACAGCTTGCTAACTTAACTATATAGCTGCAAGATTTGAAGAAGGGCAAGGAGTAGTGCGAAGATGTCTGGTGTACGGGATGTCGAGGAGAAGGCCATACAAAGGACAATTGCTTGGACTTCTGCAATTATTTGGTTTTAGGAGCACCGAATCCATTGAATGGTGGTAGCATGCCGTGGTGTTGGGTCTTCCAGGTGTATGGGAACAGTCATGACAATTTCCCATATATGTAGAAAATGGTCACCACCCCAAGGAATCTTTATTGTACATTCTGCAAATCGGTGGGTCACAATGACAAGGATTGTCGTGCATATGGGTTGCTACAAGAAAGAACGTGCGATGCGTTCTATGTAAAGGATGACCAGCGTGTCGTACAACATCTACAACCACAGGTAGCCTAGCCGCTACCTCAACCATAGATGCAGTTTGTACCGCAGCAACAACAACCGCCGCAGTTCATGCCACAATATGCTCTGATGCAGATGGTTCCACAACATCCACATTATGTACAGCAACTGCAGTATGCACCACAAGGACAAGGAATGCAACCAGCACCAATACAACAACAGTTTAATCAACCACAGTACCAATATCAGGAAGGATACCAAGGAGGCCGTGGCAGTTGATTTGGTTGTGGAGGAGGACAAGGTGTTCGTGGACCTGTTCAATGTTATCACTGTGCGGTATGGGGACACTACCATCGATACTATCCGCTACTACAGAATCAATGTACATTATGCTTTGTTAACAATCACACAGTTGAGAATTATCCATAGTTGATTGCATGCTGGCAAGCAGGAAATACTCCCCAGTTGCAGAACCAGCCCCAGGCACAGCAACCTACCCAGAACCAAGTGTAGCAACTAGTACAGAAGCAGAATATGCGGCATACTCAGAATCAGAATGTGAACCCACCAAATAATCCACCGTTGAACCAGACCCAAGGTGCAAATATCGCGGCAATTTCTATAGAACCAAGACCGCAAGATGCTTCTGTTGCTGTAGTCACTCGTGGAGGAAAGACAACTGGGGAGGATAGCTCACTGACTAGACCAGCTGGACAAAATAAGGTATCATTTGACATCGATGTGGAGTGGGATACATTTCTTAAAAGACGACGTGCACTAGAGAATGACCAAGGTAAAGCTATTGTGTATGACATGCCCTATACTTTTGATGCTACCTCGAAGACCGGCCCATCACAACAGTCCAACACACTTCAAGCATTTTTGGAACATTGCTTGTCCCTGGCAAGGGATCCCAATGCTCTTGTTGTGATTGAAGCTTTGTTGTGATGACCGGCCTAGGACCGACAAGAGCTCGTGGTCAATTCCCTGCAACGACGGAAAACGGGTAAGGAGATGTCGATGAATATTTAGATTGGTGACTACGATGTTGATTCGGTTATTCTGGACCTTGGTTCAAATGTCAACATCTTGACCATGCAGGCTTGGTAGAAGATAGGGATCCCCCCATTTAGTTGGTCTCCTGTACAGCTCCGATTAGCTAATCACGCTAAACTAACACCAATTGGGAGAGTTCCACGAATGGTGGTGGACATCAAGGGAATGAAAACATATGCCGACTTTGATGTAATAGAAGTAGTCGAGGGAGGAAGCTCCTATCCAGCATTACTAAGGATTGGATGGGCTAATGATAGTAGAGCTATAATCAACTTCAAGCGACGGATGATGACTTTTGAAAATCACGATCTTAGGGTTATCGCCCCGTTGGATCTGGTTGAAGGACGCCGCTACATAGAACCAGTAAAGGACAATGATCCCAGTGGATGGTACCATGCATTCAATATTTCTGAAGATTATATACATCCGACTACCAACGGAGAGCTAGGATGGCGCAGTGACAGCTCCGCGTCTTCCAACTCTAATGATGCACTAGAATATTGGCAGAATCGCTTGCACAAGGTATCACTCCATAAGTGCAGGTTGATAACACAGTCATTATGCCGTGTCACAACTGA
This sequence comes from Larix kaempferi, assembly GCA_027924585.1. Lineage (NCBI taxonomy): Eukaryota > Viridiplantae > Streptophyta > Pinopsida > Pinales > Pinaceae > Larix > Larix kaempferi. The sequence continues at coordinate 4,895,081 of BSBM01000063.1, read as the reverse complement.
AAAGATTGCACTTCTCATATATGAAGGGCTTCCTGGCTTGTCTGACTTTTTGACAGAGTTTGAAGCAAAAGTTTCCAAACCTCAGCAATTGCTGGCGTTGAACGAAGCATTCAAGGCTGCTCGAGCACGCTGGTGGGAAACACACAAAGCATCAATTAATGAATGGTTGAAGTGCAGAATATTGATGATGGTACGCTTTGGCGATGTCGAGGTCTACCACACCGGGAAGTATGATGGTTGGGACGACCTTGGTGGTCACTTACTGGAGTGTCAGCGGTTATGGGTATCTCGATCAAAAGATGAGTGGGTCCATGATTTTATCCACACATTGGATGAGATGCCACGCTCATGGTATACTGCAGCTGAGTTGCGAGGGGAAATTTCTACTTGGTTGGAGCTTGCCATCTGTTTTACCCATACATTCAATTTTGCAGATGTCGATCCTAAGGTCAATAATGCACTACAGCTCATCCGTGATGTAATTCTGTAGGTTGTCCTGGTGGCCTATCCTGAGGATCCACATACACATTTCCTGATGCTATATCTTATGGAATGCTTCAATATCAGTGGTGGGCCAGAAGATGGTGATGATCCGCGGAATGTGAATATCCCAAAAACCGAAGGAAGTCGTGTTGTGGTACCACCTGATGCGCCAAGCGACCCGATCAGTCATCCGTTGAAGATCTGCAAGATTAACATTGGGATAGAGGACACTCCAAAGTTTGCAAATGTCGAGGATTACTAGGATGATGAAGTGATAAGCAAGGTCACTCATATGCTCCACGAGTTTTAGGATGTATTTCCGACAAAGTTTTTTCGATATGGAAGGGATCCTGGGCGACTTGGGGGAAATGAAGATTCCATTAAAACCAGATGCTAAATCCTTGACATAAGGAGAGGGTCAAGGAAGAAATTGACTACATGTTGGATGCTGGTATCATCGAACCAGATGAGGAGTCGGAATGGATTAGTCCTATGGTGGTACCAGATAAGAAGACTAGCGAGGTATGCATTTGCGTCGACCTCAGGAAACTAAATGATGCATGTTTGCACGATCCGTGTCCAACCCCATTTACCGACGAAGTGCTAGAAGGTGTGGGTGGCCAGGAGATGTACTCTTTCACAGATGGGTTCTCTGGCTACCATCAGATCCGCATTGCCAAAGAAGACCACTATAAGACAACTTTTGTTACCGAATGGGGCTGCTTTTAGTACACCGTGATGCCGTTTGGTTTAAAGAATGCGCCTATGATATTTTCGCGGGTTGTTGTTTCCACATTCAAAGATTTCATTCATAATTTTTTATAGGTATACATGGATGATTGGACGGTCTACGGATTGGTCCGCGATCACTTGGAGAATCTACGGTTGATGCTAGAGCGATGCTGGCAGCATCAGATATCATTGAATTTGAAGATATGCATCTTTTGTGCACCGTTTGGGATATTACTTGGCCATATTGTGTGTAAGCAAGGATTGGTGGTTGACCCAGCAAAGATTGTGCTTATTTTGAGTTTAACACCACCGACTACTGTTAAGCAGTTACGAGCGACACTGGGACACACAGGGTATTATCGCAAGTTCATCAGGGGTTATGTTGCGATTACTGCCCCTATGGAGAAGTTGTTGAAGAAGGATGCGGCATTCCAGTGGAGCCCAGACTGTCAGGCTAGCTTTGAAACACTGAAGGTGAATATGGCATCGACACCAATATTAGTATTTCTGGACTAGAGTAAGGAATTCCATGTCCATGTTGATGCCTCATCGATTGCGTTAGGTGTCGTGTCGGCTCAACCAGGAGAAGGCGATCTTGATCATCCTATTGCTTTTGTAAGTCAAAACCTATCCTCCAGTGAAAGGAATTACACTACTACTAAGAGGGAAGGTCTGGAAATGGTCTATGCGCTGTAGAAGTTTCGACACTATTTGTTGGGTGGGCACTTTAAAATGTTCACCGACCATTCTGCGTTAAAATACCTAGTCAATAAGATTGTGTTGGGGGGGAAGATATGTCGCTGGTTACTTCTTTTTCAGGAGTTTGATTTTGAATTCATTGTGAAGCTCGGCTAGTTGAATGTCGGTCCTGATCATCTCTTATGGATTGATACAGAAGAAGAGCCAACCAACATTGACGATGGTTTGCCGGACGCTCAACTGTTTCGGATTGAGGTTGCAGATGGCTACTTTACGGAAATCATTTAGTTTCTGAAAACGGGTACTGCACCAGACGAGTTCACCACCAATATGAAGAAGTAGTTGGTAGTCAAGGCTGCAGAATTCTAGCTAATCGCTTGAGATTTATACAAAATGGGTTTCGATGAGGTATTGCACAGATGTGTCTTAATGCATGAGCAAGTGCAGATATTAGCAGAAGCACATGGAGGAGTAGCCGGAGGACACTATGGAAGTAGGGCGATTGCTAGGAAAGTGCTGCATGCCGGGCTGTGGTGGCCCACACTGCATAATGATGCAACAGACTATGCGCGGTCCTGCAATGTCTATCAGGGAACTGGAAAACCATCATGATGCGATGAAATGCCACTCATGCCTCAGTTGACATTGCAGCCATTCGACAAATGGGCAGTAGATTTTGTAGGACCAATCAATCTACTGGGGAAGCGCATGGGTGCACACTACATATCATAGCAACAGAGTATTTGACTCAATGGGCAGAGGTGGCACCAGTAGTTGACTGTTCCACAGCAACGGCGATACACTTTTTGTTTGATAACATCATCACTCGGTTTGGCTATCCCAAGATACTGCTGAGTGACTAGGGCATACACTTTCTCAATCACACCATCAGCACATTAACGGAGGAGTTGTAGATCTAGCATAAGAAGAGTACACCCTATCATCCACAGGAAAATGGCATGATGGAGGCCTTCAACAAGGTATTGGAGCATGCGTTGACAAAGGTGTGTAACGTGAACCACGACGACTAGGATCTCAAAATCCTAGCAGTCTTGTGGGCCTATCGCACCACATGTAAACGACTGACAAGGCAGACACCATATGGACAAGAAGTAATTATGCCCATGGAATATATTGTCCCGAGTCTACGCATCGTAGCCGCAACAGGCATGGATGATGCGGCGGCACTAAATGAGCATCTAGAGCAGTTGGTAAAGTTGGAGGAAGATCGTTTCCTTGCTAGGTTCCACTAGGGGGTAGAGAAGGATCGCTAGAAGGCATGGCATGATCGACACATAAAAAATAAACCATTTCAGCAGGGCAGCTTGGTGCTCTTGCATGACAGCAAGTTTATGAAACATCCAGGAAAATTTCAGATACGTTGGATTGGTCCATATCGCATCAGTAGTATTACTTCATGTGGTGTGGTTCAACTGCAGCAGATGGACGAGGCGATGCTCCACAAACTAGAGAATGGTCATATGTTGAATCCCTATCAGTTAGGCTTGGAAAAGCGCGATGCCTGAGTCGCATCGAAAAAAAAAATAAAAAATGAATGGCAAATTATTTGGTGGCAGGATGGCGCACCAGTAAGGACGGAATGGAATGCGGAAGCAAGATGGCTCCTGCTGCGATTTTGAAGAGGTTTGCACCATGCAGTAGTGTTGCGCTTGGGTCACATCCGAAATCATTACATATATGGGACTTTTTCCTTTTTTACGGGTATGATCATTAGTTGATTTGGATCGTGTCAGAAGAATGCACGTTTAGGCTTAGGGGTACACCGAGGTAGCATGGCCAACGACACTGTGATGAACCTGCAATAATTAATTAATGCAAATACATGAGATATCAGAAATAATAGACTCAGAATCACTTTTATATTGATCACAGGCCACTTCGAGGGGGCAACTTCCTTTGAGAAAGCTCAATACAATTAACTTCATGGTGCCTTCATAGGCCTCAACACACACTTATATACTAAGTCTAGGCGCCAATACCATGGGTCAATACTATGTGTCAATACAAACCATGGGCTAAGTCTAGGCGCCAATACTATGAGTCAAAGCCATGGGACATATAATACTATGGGACGACTTACAAAGCATATGCGTCCAATAATATGGGTCAATACTATGGGCTAATATAAAATATGGATCAACAAATACTACGGGACGACTTACAAAGCATATGCGTCCAACAACAATATACTAACAAAGTAAAGACATGGGTTCCTAACATCCCCTCTCCCTTATAAAAAGCTTTGTCCTCAAAGCTTTAGATGTGGAAATTGATGCAGAATCTGAAGGAGTGGGTCCCCTATAGCATCCTCGGGTTGCATTCCAAGCCACTGGCGCATTTGGAGTTTTAGGGAGGATTGCATGGATTCAAGGCTGTAGACAAAGAAGAACCATATCAGCAATGTGAAAAGTGCGCTCAGAACAGTGTTGATTGGCTTGTTGTTTCAGTCAAATTCTTGCCATGCGAAAATTGTCCTACATAATGAGAAGAAGAGGATCACGGTTTCGAAGAATTGAGTCAATTGCCTGAACTGGGGAGTTGCTGAAGGTGTATGGAAGAAGAACTGGTGGTGCATGTCCAGAGACTACTTCATATGGTGTCTTTTGAGATGTGGTACTATACCACTGGAGCGCTTCTAGGAAATCCATAGAAATAATTGTCCAAATCTGTGGAGGGATATGCAAGGGTTCGAGAAGTCCCGAAAGGAGGGTCGTTTCACCCTTGTTGACCTGGAAAGTATCACAGTCAACCACCATCCGTTGAATTGTCCTTTTGAGTCCCTGCCAAAAGAAGTTACATTGTTCCTGGTCATACGTTTTGAGGAACCTAGAGTGCCCTACTGATGAAGAAGCATGGAGTTCATAGCAGAGATAGCCCCATTGAACAGATTGCAACCAATTTGGAACAGGTAGAGAAATAGATGTAAGAGAAGCTGGGTCATCAAATATGCGAGGAGGAGCATCTTCCACCATATAGTCCTTACCCTCCTGGTAAGTGGTCGCATAGTCATAACCCATGAGTTGGATAACCCATTTCAGGTGTGTTGGGGAGGAGACCCGTTGTTCCAGGAAAGTTTCCAGACTCTGGAGATCAGTCTTGATGCAAAAATAATTCCCCAATAGGGATGGCTGCCACTTTTGTACTGTATGCAAAATATTCATCATTTCCTGCTGAGAGGTAGATGCGGCTAAATTCTTACCGGAAAGGTCTCTTGAAGGTGACAAGATCATTAGTTCAGCAAAGACACCTGCATATCTATCCAAGGAAGTAGTGGAGACTGTTGATGGGTGCATCTGAATGGAATGGAGCTGAGAGATGACACCATGTGAATTATGCTTAAGTATTTTTTCTAGGTGATGTGAACTGATGATGCAGAGAGACCCTGGTTGTAAGCCCATAAATTTGTGTTGTGCCCCATTGACTGAAAACTGCATCCAAAGTTTAGCAAAATCCCATAAGATGGGGCCAAGTGTGCGTAACCATTGAACACCCAAAACCACATCACATCCGCCTAAGGACAAGGAAAACATGTGAGAGCACAGGTTATAATCTTCCATAGAGATACACACATTGTGACACTTCCCCTTGCAAGGTAGGTGTCCCATTGGCAACCATGAATTCAAAGTTGGAGCAAGGATGGACAAAACAATCAACCTGTTTGGCAATCTGAGGATCAATGAAGTTATGAGTGCTACCAGAATCAATGAGTATGGTAAGAGGGAGCTTCTTGAAGTATCCCCTGACTCACATTGTTTGTGGGTTGGTGACGCCAGTTATAGCATGGAGAGAGATCTCGGGTGGGTCGTCCTGAGATGGGGTGTCAACAGGCAGGTTTTGAATGTCGACCTGTTCATCTACTATATCTGGAGCTTCTTCATCAAGTTCTGAGGCAGGTGGAGAATCCACATCCAAGAGATAGAGTTTTTTTTAACACATCTATGTCCCCGAGTGAATTTCTCATTACCATTATAACAAAGCCCTTTTTCTCGGTGTGCCTGCATCTCTGTTTCAAACAAATGCTTGATAGGAGTTGGTTGAGGAGCAAGCGTGATGGGAGGTCATTGGGAACCCATATTTCTGAAGGGAACAAAGGTGGGTTTGGAGAGTTGTTGAGTTGCGATCTTGTTCTCTGCCAACTTAGCCAACCCTAGGACTTCCATCATTGTGTTGGGACAGAACATTTTGACCTCTGAGCAGATTTCATCCTTGAGACCACTGATAAAACAACTCCTGTAAAATTCATCAGATAATCCTTCTGTGTGATTGGCCAGTTTCTCAAATTCTGTCTGATACTCTCTCACTGTACCCATTTGGTGAAGTTTAGTGAGTGCTCCTGTGAAGTCATCAAAAGCACTAGGACCAAATCGTGACAAAAGGAGTTGGCAAAAATCTGTCCAGTTTGTCTCGGGATGAGCTTTGATGTACCAACGATACCATTGAAGGGCTTCATATTCCAAATGAAAGGATGCAAGTGGAACTTTCTGGACATCAAAAGTATTATGTAGACTGAAATATTGTTCTGCTCAGTATATCCATCCAGTCGGATCAGGACCATTGAAGCGAGGAAAATCAAGCTTCGGCCCACGAAAATTGCTGGAAGAAGAGAACCCGGTGGCTGCAAAAGATTTTGGCTGTCTGTTATTGTTCATGGCTGAATGCTGAAGATGGAGGCTAAGAAATTTTTCATCCAGATCTTGGAGTTTGGTTTGGATTTTTTTTTTCCAGAATGGAGTGGCTACAGTTCGGAAGGGATCTGAAATAGATAGATCTGCAATGGCCTAGAAGTGAGCAGAAATAGAGGGATCTGAAACGACGCCGAATGGATCGAAAACGGCTAGATCTGAAATAGATATGAAATGGATGGATCTGGAACGGCTTTCAGAATGGATCTGAATGGCTGGATCTGAAATAGATATGAAATGACTGGATCTAGAATGGCTTTCAGAATGGATCTGAATGATTAGATTTGAAATAAATCTGAAACGGCTGGATCTGGAATGGAAGTGATCGGCAACAATTCAGCTGAAAATAGATATGGACCCCAGGTATGTGCGGCTTCCTATCGGTTCAGGGGATTCACTCGGCCACCAATGTTGTCTGACGGCTTGCGTATTGGGGAAATACCCCTCACTCCATGGCTCAGGTAAAACTGATAACTGCTTTGCCACAAACGACAGCTCTTGGTTTACCTCATGGGTGGGAACTTGTCAATCAGGTAGGGGTCGTTGCCCTTTTTGTTGGCAGGTCCTCTCAATGGGCCAGCTACCTCAGGGTTCCTATGGTACTCCTCATAATGATTTTTAGGGATTATGCCCAAGTACTTCCCATAGTTAAGCGGATAGGGATTATTCCCAAATCCGAACCTGCAATAGATGCGAAAAAAAAATTGGTAGAAATTTCACCCAGCGAGCCCAAGAAAGTGTTATGATACCAGATGTGATGAAGCTACAATAATTAATTAATGCAAATACACGAGATATCAGAAATAATAGACTCAGAATCACTTTTATATTGATCACAGGCCACTTTGAGGGGGCAACCTCCTTTGAGCAAGCTCAATACAATTAACTTCACGGTGCCTTCATAGGCCTCAACTTACACTTATATACTAAGTCTAGGCACCAATACCATGGGTCAATACTATGTGTCAATACAAACTATGGGCTAAGTCTAAGCACCAATACTATGAGTCAAAACCATGGGACATATAATACTATGGGACGACTTACAAAGCATATGCGTCCAATACTATGGGTCAATACTACGAGCTAATATAAACTATGGATCAACAAATACTACGGGACGACTTACAAAGCATATGCATCCAACAACAATATACTAACAAAGTAAAGACATGGGTCCTAACAGGCACTGACCAGGATGGTACGCATGGTTGGCACAAAGCATTCACCATGCTAGCATGGCCAATGGCATGCACTGCATGTTTTTGCATGAAGGGAATCAGGTGGAGGTACGATTCCTCTGTAGTCTAGACAATCGTTACACAGAATGATGGGATATTATCATTACCTTGGCGCCTGAGCAGGTGCTGCAATGGATTGCCAAGGCAGATGAATGACAGGGTGTGCTATTTAAATAGGGGGCCTGAGGGGAGTAAGAACATAGAGGCTCATTTAGTTAAAGAGGGTTATGCTACGAAAGGCTCTGGCATTCTGTTAAGTTAGGAATTCCAAGGAAGTTGTGGAAATGCTACATTTTATTTTGGAGGGTAGCACACCCAGTGCGTTGAGGGCCCGAACCACAAGTGTCCATGAGCGGATAGAGAAAGCGGTGCCTCGGACACTCTGGCGTCACAAGCATGAAGTATCATCGAGATGTCTAAGCAGTTGGTGATGGTTCGAAGTCTCGTGGTCCCTGCGACCACACAAAAAGGGGGGGTTGTCGGCCCCAGGTCCCTATAACGTATGCTTACTGGTGTGAAACAGATGTGCCGAAAGCGCTGCCTTGTTTTACACCTTAGCGTTGCTTGCAACATTCCTCTTCATCTACAATTGGTCTCTCGAGACTGGAGGATGAGTTTGCAAGGCCTGCGTTAGTAATCTGGGGTGAGTCCACCTTTGGATAAGAAGTACATGATAGGGAGAAAACGATTAGTACACCAGAAGGAGTAGAACAACATCGCAAGATCTAGACAATAATAACAATTGCAGAACTCGAGTACCGCCCTCGTAGAGTAAAGACAACAAAGTACACTGTATCTAGTTGACATGGCTTGAGGGAAAGCCACAAGATTGTGTTGGGGGCCTGTTGGCAGGCGGTTTGGTAAGATGGTATCGCAGCATCTCCGATGTTACGACAAGGCAGAGGATGGCATGGAAGGAAACGAGTGAAAGATTATTTTGTGCATGTGTGGGCCAATTGTACTGTGGATTGTGGGTTTTGGGTCATTTGGACCACATATTATGTACTGTTGAGTCAGTTATACCTTAGAATGCGGGATTTTGGTTTTTTTTTTACTAGGTCAGTTAGATATTGGGTCATTTATCCATAGTGTCAGTTAGGAAGTCACTAGTAAGTGGACAAGAGTTGTAAGGTGGAATCCTATATATAGATAAGAATTATAAGTGTTGAAGGAGAGCAGAAATTGGCTGAAGAATAGTGCAAAGCTTTTATGTTGGTTGTATGATTTTCAGGTATGTTTTGATGTCTCAAGAGTCATTGTGGAAATCTAGTTTTGTAGAGACATTGTATCTGGGTTGACAATGATAATATGATGAAGCTATTTTGGTGCAATCTCTATGTTCAATCTATTCATTTATGATAATGTGATGTTGCAATATACGAATAATGTCATGCTTCTTTTGATGCAATACTTTCTTTACAATTACTATTGTTGTAATGATGAATGTTTGCGTTCAATGTCGCTTTAATACTATGTTCAATGCTTAAAGACCTCTATTCTAGTGTTGCAATAAGTGTAAGTGCTATAGCCCCAACCATCCTCCTTCGTTCGACGGAAACATGGTTCCGTCCACTCTCCCTTGATCGCCTCGGGTGAGACCTCATCTGCTCTGCAGGTGTTGCTGGGCAGGGTCAAACCTGTCCGGGCCAGTGCTCAGGGAGATCACGATGTGTTGGGTTCAACAGCGATGTGAATCCTGTCGACTGGGTTTGAGTCAACAATTTTTAACTTCGGAATGTATTTCACCTATGTATAGTGTACTCCTATAGAGATGTTATTATTCCTCTATATGGAAGTGTCGTCATTTGTATTGACAAGTGTCGCAAGTGTCGCAACTTGCAAGTGATGGGTTATTAGACCACCAAGTGTGGGGTCGGCCCTAATTAGTATAACCATGGGTTATTAGACTAAGTTAGACAAGTCAGCCCTGCTAGGTTATTAGGCAGGTCAGGTCATGTATAAATAGAGTGCAGGAGGCACTCTATTTGATCATCTCATTATTCACTTCTACACTACTCGAAATGTGGCGCACTAGTGGAGGAGGAGGTTCAACTGCTATGAGGACTATCTCTGTGTACTTTGGTTGTATCTTTTCTCTTTCTATCTCTAAGGAAGTTGTGGGGTTTTTCACCTTTATGGTTTTCCCCAGTGAAACTCTGTGTGTCTATTGTCTCATGTGATTGCTTGGTGTGATTGATATGCATTGTTATACTTGACATGTTGTACATGTTATTCTCTCAGTAAAGATCCTAGAGTATGTTGAATTAATACTCAAAAATTAACACAATTCACTACCACTTATCCTCCCTATTCGAATCTCTTAGTGATCACTTGATACACTTGAGGAAATATTTCTACAGAAAATATTGTGGAGCTGCCTGCTCAATTCAAATTTCCTTATCTAGGTTTCTTAGGCATTTTAGTCGTTAACCTGTTCATTAATGAGCTAACATCTCTCTTCCACCCACCTGGGGGATAATGCCACAAATTTAGGGGTAGTTGTCCCATAACCAACAGCTAATGGTGGAGTGCAAATGCTACCATCTGTCCCATTCCTTCTAACAGCTTTCATTCCTCCCAGTGGATCAGTGAACACTCATTTAACAGTACCCTTGGGTGTTTGTCTCCTGTTTAATTTATTAAATAATAATAATAAGTCATTACAATCATCCTTGACCATATTTGGTCATAATTACAAAACTTTGTAATTAAAATTTAACATAATGTATTTTTTTTAAATAAAAATAAATAGTCTCCAAATTTGGGTAGGTGACAGGGATGCAGTGCAGGAAAATAATGACAGATACTACGTTTTAAGATGTTGGAACACGTCTCTAACCTAGCACATGAGTTTCTATACAATTTTAACCTGGGCTACCGCTATATTTTATCTTTTACGCTTAGGTGAATGCATGAAGTGTAGACTTGGAATTTAAACAAGATGCAACACTAATCTATATGAAATGCAAGTCTTTGTTTTTTCTTTCGATGAAAACTAATTAATGTAAGGAGAAGTATTTTCTTTTCTAATATTAAAATGAACAAAGTACCTCTACTTTCTTTCTCTAATTGAACCAAAAGAATAAAATTACTCTTTCAAATAATCCAACAAGAATAAAAATAATGCACCAAATCAAAAATATTTTCTCTTTTTCTTTTCAACTCAAGTAAACCTATGAGCAAAAATGAAAGGGCGAATTTCCATTTTGATTACAATAACTCTAACTATGAAATGAAAATCAAAATAAGTGGAGAGAAAATAAAAAATGTAAGAGCTTTTACGAACTTTTGGAATACTATGAGAAAGCCTAAATGTGTTTAAAACTTTCAAGGAAACAAAAAGAAAATTTTTAAAACCGAGAAGTTGTAAGAATTGATAATTTTTAGCTTTTTCAAAGGTTGTTAAATGATTATTTCAAAACATGAAAACTCTTTGCAACAATTCCAAGCAGTGTGTTTGAAATGAAGATAATAAGGAAACTTTTGACTTTCACACTAATGTACTCAATGCATCTGAGAATTATACCACTCTTTTAACCTAAATTAAGAAAACTAGAGAATATTTGCTACTGCAATATTCAATCAATTGGAAATTCTCAAGAAATAAGAATCACCCAAGATCTTGAGACAACACACAAAAGAGCACCAAATTTGCAAAAATCACAACAACTAAATATTAGAGGGATTAGAAGTAAGAGTGAACAAATAAGATAAACTCATAGGGAGTCACAAGATTGAACGTAATCGTGAGGGATTGAAATTTTCCACAACCAGAGTAACACTCGCTTGACTAGCTAAGACTCAAATCAAACTCTAAACTTCAATAACAAATCAAAGACAAAGCACATTGTGTCTAGGAGACTCTGTGACTATCAAGGACAACATACATACCTCAATAAGCCATATCAAAATCAATTTGGGAGATTTTTCAAACTTGTGCACGAAGTTTTGAAGGGTGACGTGCCATGCAGGTGTACACCAGAGCGTTGGAGGCCTAGTGACGTGCTTTTCACATGTGGGAAGTGCATTAGTGACGTAGCTTGTAAATTGGAAAAAGGAATCAGCGACGTAGGATGATTTAAGGTAAAGTGCATCAAAGTTACAGTGACACAGGCTCAAAACTGCCCAGATGCGTCAGGTGGGATCCAAGTATGAAAAAAAAACTCAACAATAATAAAGATAAATGCCTTAATAAAAGTAAAAATCGAAGTTTGGATCACCCAGAAGCTCTCTGATAATCAGATCCAATGAAGAAAGAGGAAATTAAGAGGCTAATATAAAGGAAATAAAAAAACCAAGAATTTCCAACAAATCCAAAACCTATGGGCTACCTACTCCCCAGCGGAGTTGCCAATTTTGTTTACGGACAATCTGTAAATGAGGACATAAACAGATCTCCCTAGTCCAAAAGGTTTGGATCTAGAACAAAACAGGTACCCAATACAGATAACTTTCCTAGACTGATCAAATTGCAAAGTAAGTTAAGAGATAGCTCACCTTATGAGCGCAATTCCTTTCTCCTTGCTTGATTCAACCCCTTGATATCTAGATCTTCAGCTGCAAAACATGAAACAAGTGGAAACAAACAAGTAGTGATAGCATGTAATCATAAATTAATCTAGATTAGCTGTCAAAGAAGCCAATCCTAAACACTATAATGACAAAATGTTTCTGAAAAGAATTTGTATTAATGTAATTACAGAATGTACAAAGAGAGTAGTTACAACCAATCTCTGACGTCGTAACAACATCTAAATGATCTTAGTCTCAAAGATCAAAGCTTTTCCTCCTATGGATGAAAGGGATCTCCTAGCAACATTTCACCAACATGTAGGTACTCTATCCTTCCTCTCTTAGCCATGGAGAGGGGGATCATATTTATAGGCCTAAAAGGATAGGAGAGGTTGAATATTTAAGGGAGAATCTTAAGGGATCGTCCCACTAGGTAAGGGGATCGTACCACCTTTCCTAGCATATAGGGATAATATTCCATGCAACCAAAGGTTCAAGAAGTCGCTCAAATATTCTCTTTTTCCATTTTAACCAACAACGATGCACCTTGCACACTAGCAACTCGCATCATTGAAGGGTGGCTCCTTTTGTGCAAGGGAAAGTCGCGTCACTGACGTGCTCTGTCAATGTGCAAAGAGCGTCACCTAAGGTCTGGAGCACCTTGCCAACGAGCAGAGCACGTTGGGGTGATAACAAAAGGTTAAAATGGTAACATCAACTCTCCATTTAATCATTTATCCCAAGTGCTTTAGGAATTAGGGCACATAGAGGACACATAACTCAAGATGATGATATTTTTGTGTAAGAGAAGGTTAGGGAGGTATGCATTGTATCAAAGTCAATGAAACTATTATTTTATGTGAGTGTATGTAGGGAATTCTAATATAAAGTTTATTTCATCCTCAATGCTCATATTCTCACATAGATGACAAATATTTTCCACTGACGGTGTTTTAGGAATTTCCAAGTGTCCTATTTCACTATGAATTTCATGAGAGTTTGTTCTTATCTTTGATATATTAATTTTATTCTTTGAACTAGTTAATACAAAGAGATATGTTTGATCTCCTAGATTAGGGTTAATGACCTCCTTATAGTACTTTAATTTTCTTTCAGACTCTGATTATTTCTCGTCCCACATCTTTTCTTTATATTTAGATGTAATAATATTTTTAATGTTATTGATGTTTTGTAGAGTGATATTTTGTCAATCCCCAAATGGTTTAACTAGGCCATGACATATTTATACCATCCTCTCTTGAGACGCAGGTAGTCCTGACTTGATTTTACAACAAATTAGGAAGTCTTTGGTTTCCAATAGATTTGTTCAATCTTTCTCCAAAATTATCTAGAAATGTTGCAACCCCAAAATTCACAATCATACAAGATAACGGGAGTGGCGAGATTTTTAAAAAGTAACTTCTTTTTATCCCACGTCACAAGTTTGTTGTTTGTTTTCAAGGCTAAAATAAGCTTTCCGCCCTTTATTGATCCTTTTCTAAATTCTATAGTTCCAATTGAGTTTGTAATGGATATATTGTGAACAAACTTTCCCTTAAGTTTTATAGTATGTCTTAATAACAAGATAAAACATATATATAATCCTAAATTAAAACAAATGTTGAAAATTGATTATTATTATTATTTTTAATTTTTTTTTACAATAATATAATTTATGATCATTTTTGTTTTTAATACTCTTATACTTAAATTCGTAATAAAAAAAGTACTTTAAAAAACTATATATAGTATATATATTCTTTATTTAAAAAATTTATGTACTTAAATAAAATTTAATTGCATTTTATCTTAACCATATTAAATATTCATAAGATATATTGAATAAAAAATAATTTAAGTTTACATCACAAAAACTTTTAATATAAAAGATTAAATTCTTTATTTGAAATCTAACAAAAAGTTAATACTTCCACATTAATTAACTTCTTCTATATTATATATATAAAGAAGATGATGACGATGATAATTAACGTCCATTGAGAGCAAATTTGGTTTATTGGAAGTTTAAAAATTACTTTGTTTGTTGTAACAAATTATTCTCATGCTCAAAAATCTTAGTAAGAAGCATACTGAGGTCACCATAGTTTTGAAAACTTAGAAGTTTAGAGAGGTTAGTATTATAATAAAGATTGGGAAATTGAGACCCAATGTGATTGTATGCAGGGCACTCTAAGAGAAAGTGACTTTCATCCTCCACTCTCTTGGTCTCACAAAGATGACAAATCCTATCCTCCCACGGTGTTTAAGGAATTTTACAACACCCTATTTCACTATGTAGCTCATGAGAGTTCATTCTTATTTTGTCTATATTAGTATATTTCTTCAAGCTAGTTAAAATCGAGGGATACTTTTGGTGTTCTAGATTAGAGTTAATGACCTCCTTGTAGTATCTTATCTTCCTTTTAACTTCTAAATCCTTTTCGCCCCACATTTTATCTTTAAACTTAGATGTAATTGTTGAATATTGGCATTGATGTTCGCAAGAAGGAAGACATGCCCACATAAGAAGAGGAAGAGATGACAGGATTAATTAATTAAATATAATTATCAAAGCAAACAAATATCTATTATTTATTAAACTGAAATGTAATTGTTTAGTGAAAAGATACAATGTTGAAGAGGAATGTTCCTATGGATGAATGAGGTATTTAAATGAAGTTTAGAATTAGAAGAAATATGTCTCTACAATGCAGAATGCAACATCATAAAGAAAGGGAGAGACTAGCAGCATAAAGAATGGGAGAGACTGGCAGCATGAAGCATTTCCAGAATTGATGAATTAAGTAGAAAATCAAGAAGTTATAAATATCAGGGAAGCTGGGTGGTGCTAGTGGCAGGTTGAAGCATGTCAAGGAGGTTGTAGCCTCCTTCTAGTAGCAGCTAGAAAGAAAGGGTGTTGCTGCATCATTATCTGTTGGTGTAGATAGAAAACTGGGATGTTGAAGCATCCTTTTTGTTACAGCAGAAAAATAATTTTGTAGAAATCATTTTATTAATAAGTTTGATTTTGTGGTTTTTTCTTTGAGGTTTCCACGATAAATTTCTCCGTCCTTTCCTTTTTGATTCATAGTATACATTTTTTAAATACTAATTGTTTTAATTAAAGGAAAGAAGGCAATACTGATTCACCCCCCCCCTCTCAGGATTGTTGGATAAACCAAAAATTGGTATCAGAGAAGGATCCTTCACTACATTTTAATCACTGGAAGGAAGATCTTATTAAAACACTATGGATCAACAAGAAGGTTTAGCTCCTAACAGACCTCCATTATTCATAGGAGAAAATTATGTATACTGGAGTGTAAGAATGAGATGCCATCTAATGTCTCTTGGATGCAAAGTTTGGAATGATGTTTAAAAGGGTTATAAAATACCAGCCAGTCCACCGACAGATAAAAATGAACAAGATAAATATGAAGGAAATGCAAAAGCATTGAATGCAATTTTGAATGGACTGTCAAATTCAGTGTTTGTCAAAGTCATGCAATGTAAGACAGCCAAAGATACTTGGGACAAATTAAAAAATTTGTATGAAGGAGATACTAAAGTCAAAAAATCCAAACTCCAAACATACAAAGGACAATTCGAAAGTTTAAAAATGAAAGAAGAGGAAAACACTGCAGATTACCTTTTAAGAGTAGATGAAATTGTCAATGCAATCCGAGGCATAGGAGGAGAAATATAGGAGAAAGAAGTTGTTGAAAAGGTACTAAGAACACTACCAATGAGGTATGACTCCAAAGTTTCTACTATAGAAGATCGAGATGATCTTGAATTTCTAACAGAGGATGATTTACATGGAATCTTCACTACCTATCAGATGAGAATAGAACAGAATAAACCATCAAGAAAAGAGGCAGCATTCAAAGCCACAAAAGAGTCAAAGAAATCTGAAACATTACCCAAAAACCACTATGAGAACTCAGATGATGAAGAAGCTCTTTTCATCAGGAAACTTGAGAAAGGTACTGGTAAGTATGAAGGAAAGCTACCCTTGAAATGCTTTAACTATGGAAGAATTGGGCATTTTGAATCAAAATGTCCCTATCCCAAACAAGATGATAGTGATAATAGAGAAACCTCTAAGAAATTCAAAAAGAACACTGCAGCAAACAAAAGGAAGTTTAATGGGAAGAAGAAGATCTTTTACACTATGGAAGATAGTGAAGATGAGGAAACAAAAATTATATTCATGAGAATAGAAACTCAAGCTCTAGATGATGAATCAGATATGGAAGGAGAGGTGGACCTAAATGTCGAACTCATAAGTGCTCTTGAAGAATTGAGAAAAAAGTAAAAGGAAGATTAAATGTTTAAGAACAAAACTAGTCGATCATGAAGAGGAACTAAAGACAAGAGATGAGGAGTCAAGTCAAATCATTGTAGATCTAAAGATCTAGCTCCAAGAGGCTAAGAATATTGAAGAGAACTTAGAATTGCAGCTCAAAGAAAGAATGCAAGAATCTGAAAGACTTGAAGCATAAATTATTTATCTTAAAAAGAAACTTTATTGGAAATATATTAAAAAAATATTTGAGAAGAGCTCGAAGACTCTAGATGACATCCTAAGTGCCCAAATACCATCAAGTGAAAAACCAGGTTAGGATATAACAAAAAGAGTTGTGTTGCTTTACTTATGATTCCAACCAAAACAAGGGATAGTCAGAAATCTAATCCTCACTTACATGAGACAAATATGGTGCCTAGAAGATAAATGACAAGCAGGTATCAACATATATTTTTGGGTCACTGCTACTCATGTAATAATTTTGGACATAAATCCTTGAATTGCAAAGCATATGGAATGGTTCATTTTCATAAGAAGAATACACTCTAACAATTATACAAAAGAAAGAAAAGGAAACCATAACTCCTTTGCACCTCTACAAAGCTATGATATAGAATGTTACAAATGCGATAACCATGGACATATCGCTAGAGAATGCAAACTAATGACTCCTATAGAAAGGAATACTGCAAACAGGTTTCAAGACAAAGAGCAAAGAAAGGTATGGAAGAAAAAAGAAATAGTAGAGAGGACAGAATCCATGATAGCTCTATGTGCAACATAAAAGAAAAATATATTCCATGTTGACAGTGGATGTTCAAAACACATGATAGGAGATCCAAACAAGTTCATAAGCCTAAAAAGAGATCAAAAGGGAAAAGTTACTTTTGGAGACAATATGTCCTCTAAGATAATTGGAAAAGGTACAGTTGCTATTAGAAATAAAATCAGAGTTGAAAATGTGTTGCTAGTAGAAGACTTAAAGCCTAATCTTCTCAGTGTGAGTCAAACAAGTGATCAAGGCCACATCTTCATATTTGATTCCGAGAAATGTGAAATCAGGAAGAAAAATTGAAGAAAACTTATTGGGACTGCTGTAAGGAATTCAAGTAATGTATACATACTAGAAAATGAAGAGCAATGCCACATGAGTCCGATTGATGAAAGCTGGCTATGGAATAGAATAATGGGACACTTGAATTTTGAAAATATTATAAAGGTGAGTAAGAAGGAAGTTGTAAGAGGCTTTCCAAAGATTGTGAAGCCTCAAAATTCAGTTTGTAAACATTGTCAACATGTGAAACAAACTAAATCCGGCTTTAGAATCAAGGAATTTACATCCTCACAGCTATTGAAAATAGTTCACACCGATCTTTGTGGACCAACAAAAACTAAAATCTTGCAAGGAGAATCCTATTTCATGTTGTTCATTGATGATTATGCCAGGATGACTTGGGTGACATTCCTCAAAGAAAAATAAGAAGTTTTTGAGAAGTTTAAAATTTTAAAGCAATGGTTGAGAATGTGATAAATCTGAAAATCAAATGTTTAAGGTCAGATAATGGAGGAGATTTTACCTCAAACGAATTCAATGATTTTTTTGAAACCCATGGAATTAAAAGACAATTTTCAGCTCCAAGGACTCCTAAGCAAAATGGCGTTGTGGAAAGAAAAAATAAGACAGTCTAAGAAGCAGCCAGAACTACGCTTAATGAAGCAAAACGTTCAGATGCATATTGGAGAGAAGCGGTATATACAATTGTGTATGTACTTAATAGAGCACAACTCAGAGTAAATAATGACAAGACTCCGTATGAGCTATGGTATGGAAGACCTGCCTTTGTCAAATATTTCAGAGTGTTTGGTAGTAAGGGATACATAAAGAGGAATGAGGATGATCTTGGTAAGTTTTACTCCAGAACCGATGAAGGAATATTTCTAGGATATTCATCCACCAAGAAAGCATATATATGTTACAATCAAAGACTACAAAAGATCATAGAGAGTGCAGATGTAATAATAGATGACATGAAGCCAAGAATTTATAGAACTCAAGATGATGAGATAACAAATAATGATAAGGACGAAGAAGACTTGCAAAAGAAAGAGGATGCACAAGATGAAGAAGAAATTGAGCAGGAAGAAAAGGAAGATGAGGTATCTCACGAAAATAACAAAGAAGATTCTCCAAGACCTGATATAAGAGCACCACCAAGAAGAATTCAAAGAGATCATCCTGAAATTCAAGTTATTGGTGACACAAGTACCGGATTTCAAACAAGAAGAAGGTTAATATATGATCAAGAACAAGCACTACATTCGCTAGTAGAGCCTAGAACATTTACAGAAGCTAGAAAAAGTGATGATTGGATGAAAGCTATGAATGAGGAGCTGGAGAAAATAGAGAAGAACCAAACCTGGGAAATTGTACCAAGAACTAAAGACAAGAATGTGATTGGGACCAAGTGGATTTTCAAGAACAAGTTAAATGAAGATGGTAAAGTAATACGAAACAAGGACATACTAGTATGCAAGGGATATGCTCACGTGGAAGGTATTGACTTTGAAGAAACGTTTTCCCCTGTAGCAAGTCTTGAAGCAATCAGGATGTTCTTAGCTTTTGCATGTTACAAAAATTTCCAAGTATATCAAATGGATGTTAAATATGCATTTCTGAATGGAAATATTGAAGAAGAAGTCTATATTGAACAACCTAGAGGTTTTCTCTTATCAGAAAACAAAGATTATGTTTGCAAATTAAAAAGGGCACTCTATGGTCTCAAACAAGCTCCAAGGGCATGGTTTTAAAGACTTGATGACTACTTGAAACAACAACGATATAGGAGAGGGGCCACTAATAGTAATCTCTACATAAAATTTGAAAATGAGAATATGGTCATTGTTGTTGTCTATGTAGATGATATGATATTTGGAACTGATCTACAAGTCCTAAGTGCAAACTTTGCTTCAGATATGAAGAAATAATTTGAAATGTCTTTGTTGGGAGAACTAACATTCTTCTTAGGATTACAAGTCACTCAATCAGACAAAGGGATTTTCATTTCTCAAACCAAGTACATTAAAGAGATGCCAAAAAAAATTAAGATGGAAGATTCCAAGCCTGTTAGTACCCCCATGATCACTGGTTGTAAGTTAAGAAAGGATGATAAATATTTGGAAGTGGATCATGTTATGTATAGATCTATGATAGGTAGTCTGCTATATGTGACATCAACAAGACCGGATGCGATGCAAGCTATAGTATTGGTTGCTAGATTCCAATCAGCCCCCAAAGAAACACATGTAATAGCAGTAAAAAGAATTTTCAAATATTTGAAAGGTACTATGGATTATGGTTTATGGTACCCAAAATTCCAATACTTCACTTGAAAATCCTTCATTGATGCAGATTGGGCAGGAAGTGTTGATTACCGAAAGAGTACCAGTGGAGCAGCATTCTACTTGGGAGATTTTTTGGTATCATGGCTGTTGGCAGGCAATTCGATGAGGAAATGTCGCAGTACTGCCGACGCTGCGACACATCGGACGAGGGCACGAGAAGGAGTATTTTTTGTTAAAGTATACTGTAGTTGGCGGGTTTTGGGTCACTTGGACCACATGTTATGTAATGTTGAGTCAATTGTACCGCGGTATACAGGTTTTTGGGTCATTTGGACAGAGTGAGTTAGATATTGGGTCATTTGTCCATAGTGTCGGTTAGGAAGTCATTTGTAAGTGGACAAACATTGTAATGACAGAAGCCTATAAATAGAGGAGAGTTGTAAGTGTTAGAGAGGGAGAGAAACAGCGAGAGATAAGGAGATGTATGTGTATGGAGATGCATGTTTTGCTTCTGGTATACGATTGTGACAGTAATCTAATGATGATGTTTTCGTACGATCTTTGTGCAATGTTGCGATATATGTGTTGAGCCCAGAATTGGCCCCTTTTAATCATCCTTGGTCACCTTTCTTTCCCCTGTCCTACACCACTCATCATGTTAATCAGACATGTTGTCCTCACTTTATTCCCCCAAGCTGCTAAGGTATGACTGATCATTGCTCTATCTTATTAATGCTTATGATTGTGATAATTAAGGTTGTTTATCTCTCAATTGTGCTAACATGTTATGATTTATGAAGGTTGTTTGAGATAAGTGGACTGCAAGAAGGTGGGCTGAACAAAGTCTTGAAAGGAGGGGTGTTCGCTGCTTGAAAAGGATCCTCGAGGCTCGGATCATCGATTAAGGCACATGGTCCCAATGTAACATTCTAGGTGGAGCTGCGACAAGGCAGCTGTAACAGAATGTGCTATAATTGGAGATCTTTAGTATGTCGTTGCTCGAGTATAGCTGTGATCTGGAAAGATCGCCACTCCTGGGCCATGAATAGCTTTCTCGCATTTTTATGTCTCTACTTTGCCACGTATTGTAATAGGTAGTGTTATTTAGGGTGCCTGAAGATCAGAGATCTTCATGTCTGCCCGTTAATAGGATCGGATGTTACAATCTGTATGTATAAATATGGGGAGTTGCCTCAACCCAGTGGGTGGAACAATGTAGAATTCATTCATTGTATTAGCAGTGATATCAATTGGTGTAATCTTCCTTTCGTAAATACAAAGAGTTGCCTTTGAGTTAAAAGAAGCTTTACGTTGTTCAGCCAACATCTCTGTGTGAAGGCTGGGCCCATCTTCCATAGAGATTGCTGAGTTAAAATAGGATTTCGAATTTGTTGTTGTGTGATGTTTTGTTCATGATATTTCTCTAGGTATGCAGCAGTAGTAAGTGTGGTGTGGATTTTCAGTATAATTAAGATTATAATTCCTTGAGATTGGTAAATGGTGTAAAGCAACAGTTGACTGAGTAGGAACTTTCTTTATGCATTTCATATGATAGTTGTACACAACTTTGTTCATCCTGTAGTTGAATATTGTTATTCCATGAACCCTTGCAAGTTATCTTTCCTGTTATGATTGTTGATTTTCATTCCTGTAAATCAGACTCTTAGAGCAGTTGAACTCAACCTTTGCAATTGAATTTTTAGACTAATATTCAGTTTATGTTTGTGATTTTCAAGAGTGATCAGATTGAAGAGGTGATTGTTCTAGGATGTGAGTGAGATTTCTTTCCTGCAATTGATTGTTAAATCTTATATTATTTCTTATTGATGCATAGTAGAAAGGAATTGAAATTGTAGCATTTAGAAGGCAAGTGGGATTACACAGATTCTTGGGATGAACATGGTTATTAGAGGATAAAAGTATTCAATTATAATGATTTGGTGTTTAAGCATAGACTGTGCATTTATTCTTTGAAATAAAAAGACTTTCTCGGGTTGACAATAAATCTCGTATGCTCTGTGTGTCGGTAATAATTTATCTGCATATAGGGTGCTCGACATTTTGGCGCCGTTGCTGGGGAAGGATAAAAATTAAACACTAATCATTAGTTGCATCTGGTAATTGTTTCTAGTCAGTCTTTTCTTTGCTGAAATGATTCGATTCGCATGAATACAAGGAGGATAAAATGTGATCACCTCCCAACTCCCAAAACCCCACAAAATACTAACAGCGTAGGTGGTTCGAGTCATGGTTGAGGACCACCATTGGGCAGAAGGACATTCATCGAAGATCTTGTTGACAGAACTGATTCATCCACTAGGGCTCGTCATCAAGAAAATCCTATCAGAAGAAACCCTGCTGATCCTGGGGCGCCAGCGTCCATGGTGGAGACTATACGAGCAGCCATGACTCCCTTGTATATCCCTGCTGAGGAAGACACAGCTGTTACAACTGGACCTGCTGTTACAACTGAGAAAGACACAGTTGTTACAACTAAGGAAGATGCAACTGTTACAACTGAGGAAGACGCAATTGTTACAACTAAGGAAGACGCAGCTGTTACAAACAAGGAAAGGAATGCAGGAACGAACGAAGAAGAGGAAACATAAGAGAAGATGAGTAACAAACACGAGACCAACGAGGAAGAGGAAATGGTGTAAAACTATCATCATGAAAATTACTCCCTGCCAGAAGGAATGACAACTACATTACAATTTCCGATTCAGCAGCCAAAAGGGACAGCCCCTATGAAGAACATCTCACCATCGGTGTTGCCTCGCTTCCATGGAAGGGTATCAGAAGATCCAGACGAATTCCTTTTTGAATTCGATATCCTCTGTCGCAGCTATTATTATGTCACCGATGCCCAAAAGCTAAAACTTTTTCCCGCCACCCTGAAGGACAATGAATTATGATGGTTCATGAGCCTTGGGGGAGGAACTGTTGCTAATTGGGATAAGATGAAACAAGTGTTCCCGAAGAAATATCAGGAATATTGCAACACCAAGGACAAACGAGAAGAATTATTCAAAATGGTGCAGAAGGAGGATGAAAGTCTGGAGTATTTTGTAGAAAGGCTGTTGTACAATGTGCAAAGAGCTGGGCAGACGAACATAGGGCTGGATGTGCTCAAGATAATCTTGCTTCGTGGGATCAGGGATGATTGTTTAGACATGTTAAACCTGCTAGGAAAGGGAGATATCTCCAAAGAACCTTTTGGGAAGATTGTGGAACTATGTAAGAGATACTCCAGGTGGTCTTCCAAGAGCAATAAGCGGGATAAACGGGATAAGCTGGAACATGATGTCTTCGACGGAACTCAGAAGTCATCCAATGGAGGAGCTACTCGTGCAGAGATAGGCAATCTCCTTGAAAATTTTAAAACATAAATGATGAGCTCCATCTCTTCGGAGATTGATGTCCTGAAGGAAAAACAAAAACAGGCAGTGGAGGATCTCACACTAGGTGTGTTCTGTCCCCGATGTAGAAAGAATCATCCGCTGAAGGAATGCCCTCTTGACAAAGTGGAAGTATGCCAGCTATGTGAACTGAACCATGACATGAAATAATGTCCCACACTTCCCCAAGTGAAGGCTATTCTGCAGGCATCAACTCCAGAAGTGGAATCAGCCTATTTCATTGCACAAAAGAAACCTTGGCAGCCTAGAAATCAAGGTATGCCTCTGGATTCGTTTCCATTTTTGAATAATATGAGCAATTGGAATAATAACATGCAAAATGTGATTACACAATTCCCTTCAAATTATGCTCAGTGGAATCCTTCCCAACCTACAATGCAAAATTATAACTCATGGAGTCCCTGGACACAACCACCACATCAACCTACGTCATGGTCTCCTGGATGGAGGAACTTCCATCTTGGGAACCAGTTTCCTCAACCACCTCCACCTCAACAGTCACCATATTCTCCTTCATACCCTCAATTTCTGCAATATCCTCAATACCCACCTCAGCAGTCACAGGTGCAGCTGCAGAATAATCCTGTCCCTAATATACCAATACGGCCTCAGCTACCTGCCCAACCTAATCCTAACCCGACTAATAAAATAGTCCATCAATTAGAAACTGTCAATATGTCGGCCTACTCTCTCTCCCCTGTACCTTGTAATGATATTCGTCTACGATCTGGGAAGATAATAGAGCCTGTAATTACAGAATATATTCCACCTTCTGTGCATGAAGAAGGAGAGAGTTCACAGCATCCATCCGATACAGTTCCTATCACTGAAGGTGCTGAGCATCCCTTAGATGGAACGGTTGAAACATCAAACAAGAAATCAGATAATACGCAGCCTACCCAGTTGATAAGGCAACCACCATACCGCGAGAGACTAATGCTACCAAAAATAGGGGGGCAACCTCAGTTCAACCTCCTAGGAGAGTTAAAGAATCTTTACGTTAAAATACCCCTTCTGCAAGCTCTTCAAGACGTGCCTATTTATGCTAAAACCGTTTGGGACCTGTGCACTAAGAAACCAGGGAGGAAACCTAGAGATCCTCCCACTGTTCACATCATAGGGAATTTATCTGGTTTAATAATAGGAAAAACCCCTGTGACCAAGTATGACGACCCTGGCAATCCTACTGTCATTGTACATATAGGACAAACGCAGATACCCAACGTGCTAGTCGACTTAGGAGCAGTGGTCAATGTCATAACAATTGAGACTGTAAGGAAGCTTGGACTCACTAATTTTAGGCCGACCCCTACCATTTTAGAATTGGCAGACAGATCCACCATTAGACCCGAAGGGATTCTGGACGACCTTGTCATCTCAGTAGACTCATGGGAATACCCTGCTGAATTTTTGATATTGCAACCAAAATCACAGCTGGGGGGACATCCATTGATTCTGGGGAGGCCTTGGTTGGCCACATCTGATGCTTGCATCAGCTATCGATCTGGGTCCATGACTATATCTGATGGTATAGAGATTAAAAACCTCACCCTGTATCCTCCATCTCAGCCAAGTTTAGAGGCTGAAATTTCCCTTTGGATAGAGCAGGAGGAGGAAGAGGATGTTCAGCCACTATTAACAATAGGGAAGGCCTTAACTTTTAAAAATGAAACAGAAGACGATGCTATCAGTAATTTCATTAGCGAACCTGCTTTAGTGGATAAAGAGGTCAATCAAATCCTGAACATTACCCTTGGTAAGGAAGAACAAGAAAATCTTACGGAAGAAGCACTAGTTGGTGACGCAAACATAATCCCAGTTTTGAAAATTTCAAAAAGTATTCCTATTGAGGTAGAGCCTGGAAGGACTTTGAATATCAACCCTGGTCTCTCCTTAGAATAACAGACGCGCCTAATCAGTCTCTTGAAGGAACATAAGGGGGCATTCGCCTGGGAGTATACAGACATGAGGGGTATTCCCTCTAATCTGTGCACCCACCATATTTATATTAAAAATGACTCTCGGCCTGTGTGTCAACCCCAACGACGCATGAACCCCAATCTGAGGGATATAGTGAAGGAGGAAATCCAAAAACTTTTGGAAGAAGGATTTATATATCCCATTTCAGATAGTGAATGGGTTTCCCCACTCGTAATTGTGCCCAAGAAAAATGGTAAATGGAGAGTCTATGTTGATTATAGGGAGCTGAACAAATCTACGCAAAAGGA
This sequence comes from Larix kaempferi, assembly GCA_027924585.1. Classification (NCBI taxonomy): domain Eukaryota; kingdom Viridiplantae; phylum Streptophyta; class Pinopsida; order Pinales; family Pinaceae; genus Larix; species Larix kaempferi. Next base: position 4,869,413 of record BSBM01000063.1, on the reverse strand, counting down.
TCATTTCCCTTTTCCCTTCATTGACCAAGTACTTGATACCCTATCAGGGAAGAAGTTCTTCTCCTTCCTAGATGGGTTCAGCGGGTACAATCAAATTTAGATTGCTCCTGAGGACCAGGATAAGACCACCTTCACTTGCCCCTGGGGAACGTTTGCCTATAGGGTGCTTCCCTTTGGTTTATGTAATGCTCCAGCAATGTTTCAAAGAGCTGTAATTGGCATATTCTCTGAATTAGCTAATGATAGTATGTAAGTCTTTATGGATGATTTTACTCCCTATGGTAAGGATTTTGAGGAAGCACTGGAAAATTTAAAGAAGGTTTTAATTCGCTGTGAACAGACTCGCCTCTCATTAAGCACTGAAAAGTTCCATATGATGATGAGTGAGGGGGTGGTATTAGGGCATTTCATCTCTACCAATGGCATTCAGGTGGATCCTTCAAAAATTAAGGTGATAAAAAATATACCGACTACTTCAACTCAGAAAGAGGTGCGAAGTTTTCTGGGACATGCTGGGTATTACCGTAGGTTTATAGAAAACTTCTCCAAACTTGCTTCTCCTTTGTTTTCTTTGTTAATGAAGGATGCACAGTTCATGTGGAGTGAAGCATGCCAGACAGCGTTTGATAAGCTTAAGAAGAAGCTGTCCACAACTCCTATCCTATGGGGACCTAATTGGACCCTACCCTTCCACATTTCTTCAGATGCCTCTGATGCCGCCATTTGATCAGTATTAGGACAGCAGGATGGTCAAGTACCTTATGCCATCTATTATGTTAGTAAAAACTTAGCCCCTGTTGAACTTAATTATACTGTTACTGAAAAAGAATTCCTCGCTATTGTTTACTCTATTAATAAATTTCGGCACTACATTACTGGGTATCCTACGTTTGTGCACACTAACCACTCTGCCATTAAATATTTAATGAACAAACCTGTTACCAATGCTAGAGTGACCAAGTGGCTCTTATTATTGCAGAAATTTGATATTACCATTATAGATAAACCTAGAAAAGAAAACGTTGTTGCTGATTTTTTATCTCGTTTTACTAATAGTGATGACAGTTCGCCTGTTGAGGATTATTTTCCAGATGAACATCTATTCGCACTTTCAGCTCATTCCCCTTGGTATGCAGACGTCGCTAATTATTTGGTTGTAGGAAAGCTCCCGCCACACATGTCTAAACGAGAAAAGAGAAAAATTATCCAGCAAAGTGCCAGATAAAAGAACAGGGGATAAAGCGCTGCGGATGGGCTACTATTGGCCGACTCTGTTCAGGGACGCTAAAAGATATGTTCAGTCCTGTGACAGCTGTCAAAGGATGGGCCATCCTAATAAAATAGATCAGATGCCTCTACAACCTCAAGTAGTAGTTGAACCATTTGATAGATGGGCACTGGATTTTGTTGGCCCTATTAGCCCTCCTTCTAGACAGAAAGTTTACATTCTGGTTTGTACTGATTATATGACCAAGTGGGTAGAGGCTATAGCTTTGGCTAAGGCTAATAACCAGGCAGTGATTGATTTTCTGTATGGAGAGATCTTTACCCGCTTTGGGGTACCAAAGGAAGTAGTTACCAATGGGGGGCCGCAATTCATGTCACACCAATTTGAATCCTTGCTCTGGAAGTATCATGTGCAGCATAGGGTGGCTTCACCTTACCACCCTCAGGCCAATGGTCAGGTGGAAAGTACTAATAAAGTTATTGAAGCAATCCTTACTAAAACAGTTAAGAGCCATCGAAAGGATTGGGCTGACAGGATTCCGGAGGCATTGTGGGCATATCACACAACTTGGCGCAACACCACAGGGTTCTCTCCCTATGATCTAGTATATGGGAAGAGTGCCATCTTCCCAATTGAGTTTGAGATCAAAACCCTGAAAATAGCCACCGAAATGAATCTGGATGTAACAGAAGCCCAGAAGAAAAGATTGAATCAACTAAATGAATTGGATGAGAAACAGTTAGCTGCAGTAGACCAGACTGTGTTGCTTCAGCAACAGAGATCCAACTAGCATGGACGATTCATTAAAAATAAAATCTTCCATGAGGGAGACTGGGCGCTATTATATGACTCCAGGTTCAAAAGGGATTTTAAAGGTAAATTACGTACAAGATGGCTGGGTCCATATTTGGTCGATAGGGTATTTGACAACGACACTATCCATCTGGTGACCATCGATGAAAACCACATACCATTACTTGCTAATGGCCACAGACTGCGACTGTATCGTAAGCCTATTTCGAAAGATGCATTCATTTTGCAAATTGCCGCTGATCCGGATTATCAGCTGGCACCAGAGCAGGAATTTCTCTTTGTCTTTGCCAATCCTTAAACTGAAAATCGCATTTTGAATTACTGTACATAAATAATTATCTTTCTTTTTTGCTGTAGCGTATAATTGTTTTCCTTTGCATTTGATCTTTTCGTTTGTTGTTGTTTTTTTTCAAAAATTTCCAGGGAAGCGCCAGGAGAACGACCACATTGGGCCTATCAAAATAAAGTCACCCTGTGCTGTATTTCCCTTTTTCCCTTAAAAAAAAATAAAAAATCCGGCAGCTGTGACATATTTTCCGACAACTGCAACATCTTTGTCGGCGGTTGCAACATATTTTCTGGCAGCTGCAATCTCTTTTCCGGAAACCGCGATAGATTTCTCGGCAGACGTAAAAATCCTTTTTCCCAACAACCGTGAACAACTTTTCTGGAAGCTGCAACAAATTTTCCCAGCAGCTGCAACATCATGTCCCAGCAGCTGCAACATCATTTCCCAGCGGCTGCAATATCTTTTCTCGTCAACCGTAAAATCATTTTCCCGGCGGCCGTAAATTTTTTTTTTTCCGACAGCTGTGAACCATTTTCCGGCAGCTGCAACAACTTTCTCAGTGACTGCAACATCTTTTCCCGGCAGCCGTAAACTATCTCCCAGTAGCTGCAATATCATTTTGCTGACGGTCGTGAAACCTCTTTCCCGGCTATCGTGAACCATTTTCCGGTAGCTGCAACATATCTTCCGACGGCTGCAACTTATTTCCCGGCGATCGCGACATATCTCCCGGCGCCGTAAAAATTTTCCCTGGCAGCCGTGAATTTTTTCTTCCGATAGTCGTGAAACCTTTTTCCCGACTACCGTGAACCATTTTCTGGTAGCTGCAACATATCTTCCGACGGCTGCAACTTATTTCCCGACGACTGTGACATATCTCCCGCCGCCATAAAACTTTTCCCCGATAGTCGTAATTTTTCCCGATCCCGTAAATTCTTTTCTCGACTGACGAGAACCGTTCTCCGGTGGCTGCAACATATTTCTCGGTGGCTGCAACATATTTTTCGTCGACCGTGATATCATTTCTGGCAACTTGCATTGCTAACTGTTGTGTTAATGGAAGATTTTCTCCAACCCTGCTAAGCTTTGGCTCTGATTCATCCTAGTCGTGCTGGCAAACTCATCATTCCGACCCCGAGGACGCAATGTTTTATGTTTCATTGGAGGAAGGAATTATTGCGTTATTTATGACTGTGCACGAGTCTGGTTCTGCAATGTCACCAACTGCACGCTCCACCATTCTCCACACGATATTTGACGCACAGTCTTATGAGGTATGGCTTTCATTTATCACGTGATTAAGTGTTGATATAATTGAACAATATCAGTCGTACCTTTATACGTATCGCCATTATTCCTAATGAGACCTTTCCCTCGTACGATGTAAACATTAATAACTACCACCTTCCCTAATTCGGAATAAAAATTTCGAACGTTTTTCTGTGCTCAACTTTCCAAATTTGTCCATCTCTTCAACATCTCCGCTCAGCGATTCGTGCATCCTTTGTGCTGCAACTTCTATTCTCGGATTCTGTTATCTGTGGGATAGCAACTTCAGCTTGCAGCCAGGACCATGGGGATTCCAGTTCGTCATGAACCTGTGAATACACAGGAACTCAGGAAAAATATTTAGGTTCTTGCTATCTTTCAAGCTGCCAGCTGGCTCGAAGTCTTTGATCGACTAGATGGATTCAATCGGGAAGCAACCTTGCAGTTTGCTTTAAACCTCACCAAAACTCACTCCATGGTGTGGGGGCTGCACATAGAAGTCTCTGAGGCCATTAAATCCAAGGTTACTGCTATCCCGCTGGTGGGAAAGCCATGGTTTAATTGACGAGTTCCCGCGACGACTGCACGGGAAGCATTTTTAATGGAGGGGGAGCAAGTGGAATCATCAAGAAGAGGGATCGCACTGCACTCATTGCCACGGCCATGGGACCAGGTTGCTATCTTTCTCAAGAAGTACATCACTTGTGAAGGTAGATATCAAACTGTGTATAATTCTGAACTCCCTTTACTTTCTCATCTCTTCCATGGCATTTTAATAAACATTCCATATTATCTACTGCATGACTTGCGTCATATGGCAGCATTTGTCCAGTCTGCTAAGCACCCACTTTCCTCCCTCACCCACCATGGCCTTATCAAATTAATAATTGTAAAAACCCTTTCCCAGCATCATATAACCTGGGAACAATTCACAGCTCGAGCTCAACAACCCGTCCCCTTGCGGGTTGTCCCATTACAGTAGATACGAGTTCCACCGCAACAGGAGGACCGGAGTCCCTCCACTAAAGTTGGGGGGGGATGAAATGGAATAAGAACAACAACCGGGGGCACAAGCAGAGCTATCTGGGGGGGATGAAACTATATTAGAAGAACAGAAACTGGGGGCACAAGCAGAGCCATTTGGGGAGGATGAAACTCCATTAGAAGAAGAACAATTGGGGGCACAAGCAGAGCCGTTGGGGGAGGATGTAGATAAAAACCCTGTGGAAAATCCAGACAATATGGTAGCTCTGACACCAGAAGGTGAAATTGGAGCAGCACTAAATGCTGCGACAAGTGAACCTGAAGGTGACAGAGCCAAAGCAATAGAAGAAAACATTGAGCTGGTAACTATTGAATCCTCACCTGAGTGGGAAGGAGGAGCTTTAATTGAAGAAGAACAGCATGAGAGGCAATAAAACATTCCTTCGACCTCAGCTGTGAATCCTTATGTACCATCTCCACAAAAGAAAACACCACAAAGAAAAAGAAAGAGAGCAATCAATGAATTTAACATAACCTCACCAATCAGAAAGAAAAGAACTAGATCAGCTACAGCAGCAGAGGTAGCCAGAAAAAGATGGGCAACCTTAGAAGCACAGGTTGAACCCCCGATCCTTGTACCGAGACCAATGGATGCTCCACAAAGGCCAGTTGAGGAAGAACCCAGAATTGAAGGACTTTTGGCTGAGAATGCACTATTAAAAGAATATCTCCAAGTACTGCAAAGGGAGTTGGAAACATGGAAGGAAACCTGCAGAAAACTAGGTGAAAGGAAACTGTATACATTGGTAGAGGCTGCAGACCAACTGGAGGGATCAAACTCTACTAAGCCTAGTAAGGAGGATGAACGAGTACTCTGTCCCACCTGTGGAGAAATCTTCAAGGAGGCAGGCCACAAGATTATACTTCGTACCTGCTCAACACAACAGCCTGCAGCCACAATAGAGGAAGCTGCAGAAAAGGAAGATGTTGCCACACAAGAACCAACATTTTTAAACATCCTTGCTGAAGCTGCCACCAATCATGTGACAGAGGAGCCAAGGGATGAAATCATATATGATGATGGGGATAAAGAATACACTGTAACCCCAGAATGCTCCCACGACACATAAATTTTAGAAGAAGAGCAGATGGGAGAAGAACCGGGGATGGGGAACACTCTGGAGCTTAATGAAGAACTCTATACTGTAACCCCAGAATGTTCCCATGACAAAGAAATTTTAGAAGATGAGCCACAAGGGTAGGACATTGATAAACTTGAACAGGGTGCTGTAACACAAGAACCAGCAAACCTGAGTATACTTGTCCAATCAGCCAAGCAGATGGGAGAAGAACCTGGAATAGAGGGTACTTTGGAATTTAATGATGAACTATGGGTTGTAACCCCAGAGGGTTCCCATGACACAGAGCTCATAGGAGAAGAGTTGCAACAATAGGAGGATGAAGAAGCAAGCCAGGATGTTGCTACACAAGAACCAACATCCTTGGAGGCTGTAGCAGGAACTCCTGAATTTCATTTGGATGATAACCTTGGAATGGATATCATTCCCGATACACAGTGGAGTGAAGATGAACAGGTACAGACACCATGCTCAGGTTACACCGAAATCTTGGAGGAGGAGCTGCACAATGAAAAGGATATCCAATCTCAGCAGCAGAAGGACAAAGAAGACACTGTTACACAAGAACCAGTGTCTCTAAAAGTAATGAAGGTAGCTGCTGAAGAGAGTCTAAAGGATGTTGCTATTACACAAGAACCAGCAACTCTCTTATTAGACTTAGATGTGTTGGAAGACACTGCCCCACAAGAACCAGTGCTTCTACCTCCTAGAAATGTCATCGATTTGGATTCAGATTAAAGATTTCCTTTCAAGTCCTCCCCAGGCACAGCATATAATGAGACTGTAGGAAGAAGTGATTTCCACTTGCACCAACTGCATTTCCAGACACCAGCAGGTAGCATTGGAAGGGGAACAGTGATGTTGGAATATATTGGGTTACTCACAGAGGCTTTTTAAAGATAGATGAGGTGCCTGAGTTTCCCTATAATTTTTTCCCTCTCTCCATGGATAGAGCTCAGTAGAGGACTCAGATTCTGAATGATGCAGGTTGTTGCATGAGGACATGCAACAGGGTAGTTGGGGGGAGATGTTGAGCCCATAATTGGCCCCTTTTAATCATCCTTGATCACCTTTCTTTCCCCTATCCTACACCACTCATCATGTTAATCAGACCTGTTGTCCTCACTTTATTCCCCCAAGCTGCTAAGGTATGAGTGATCATTGCTCTATCTTATTAATGCTTATGATTGTGATAATTAAGGTTGTTTATCTCTCAATTGTGCTAACATGTTATGATTTATGAAGGTAGTTTGAGATAAGTGGACTGCAGGAAGGTGGGATGAACAAAGTCTTTAAAGGAAGGGTGTTCGCTGCTTAAAAAGGATCCTCGGGGCTCGGATCATCGATTAAGGCACATGGTCCCAATGTAACATCCTAGGTGGAGCTGTGACAGGGCAGCTGTAATAGAATGCACTATAATTGGAGATCTTTAGTATGTCATTGCTCGAGTATAGCTGTGATCTGGAAAGATCGCCACTCCTGGGCCATGAACAGCTTTCTCGCATTTTTATGTCTCTACTTTGCCACGTATTGTAACAGCTAGTGTTATTTAGGGCGCCTGAAGATCAGAGATCTTCATGGCTACCCGTTAATAGGATTGGATGTTACAATCTGTATGTATAAATATGGGGAGCTTCCTCGACCCAGTGGGTGGAACAACGCAGAATTCATTCATTGTATTAGCAGTGAGATCAATTGGTGTAATCTTCCTTTCATTAATACAAAGAGTTTCCTTTGAATTAAAAGAAGCTTTACGTTGTTCAGCCAACATCTCTGTGTGAAGGCTAGGCCCGTCTTCCACAGAGATTGCTGAGTTAAAATAGGATTTCGAATTTGTTGTTGTGTGATGTTTTGTTCATGATATTTCTCTTGTACGCAGCAGTAGTAAGTGTGGTGTGGATTTTCAGTATAATTAAGATTATAATTCCTTGAGATTGGTAAATGGTGTAGAGCAACAGTCGACTGAGTAGGAACTTTCTTTATGCATTTCATATGATAGTTGTACACAACTTTGTTCATCCTGCTGTTGAATATTGTTATTCCATGAACCCTTGCAAGTTATCTTTCCTGTTATGATTGTTGATTTTCATTCCTGTAAATCAAACTCTTAGAGCAGTTGAACTCAACCTTTGCAATTGAATTTTTAGACTAATATTCAGTTTATGTTTGTGATTTTCAAGAGTGATCAGATTGAAGAGGTGATTGTTCTAGGATGTGAGTGAGATTTCTTTCCTGCAATTGATTGTTAAATCTTATATTATTTCTTATTGATGCATAGTAGAAAGGAATTGAAGTTGTAGCATTTAGAAGGAAAGTGGGATTACACAGATTCTTGGGATGAACGTGGTTATTAGAGGATAAAAGTATTCAATTATAATGATTTGGTGCTTAAGCATAGACTGTGCATTTATTCTTTGAAATAAAAATACTTTCTCGAGTTGACAATAAATCTCGTATGCTCTGTGTGTCGGTAATAATTTATCTGCATATAGGGTGCTCGACAATATGAATGTTGTTATATTTTCTTGATGCAATGTCTACTTACTATTGTTGGGATGATAAATGCTACGATTAAGTAATATATTATAACTCCATGTCGAATGTTTAAAGTTTCTATTTAAGTACTGCAATAGAGCTAGTTTGTGTAGCCACAACTCTCTTCCTCTCTCGGCAGAAGCATGGTTCCGTCTGCTCTTCCTAGATGCCTCGGGTGAGACCTTATCCACTCTGTGGGTGTTGCTGGGCGGGCTCAAACCTGCTCAGGCCGGTGCCCACGGAGACTGCGGTATGTGTCGACAATGAGGCGAACCCCTGTCGACAAAGGTCACGTTGGTCAACAAATGGTTCCATTGCTGGGACCGTGTGCAGAGTGAAAGGAGGTCATGCTGTGGCACCCGACGAAGCCAGAGGTATAGAGCTGGTTTGATGAGAAGTTGTGGGAGTTTGCTGAAGAAGAAAACCTCAACACGCGAGTGACGGTAGATCACTAGTTGGGAAGGTATATTCACGACGGTCTGCACGAATGGTTTTTCTGTGAATTCCCAGTCATTCTGTATGAATGGTTGTCAAAGATGACCTTCCAGAAGAGGGATTTCCAAGGTGGTGAGCCAACGACTTGGACCCCGAAATTGATTCAGGAGCCGCAGGAAGTCGATAACAAGGCATCGTGGGTTGTCAAAGTTTGGCTTGATAGCATCTTGGAGGGATATATCACTGAATTTGTGGTTGACATGCAGAAATCCTATAGTGAAGTTGAAAGATATTTCTTCCGCGGACCAAGGGGAAGGTTTCTGCTGTCGCTCCAACTATCGATTAAGATGCTAATCTGCGAGAAGGGTATATTGAAAATGCATCTTGATTATTAAACAGCCTGCTAGGCAGAGACCGTGGGTACCGCGACTGTTGGGGAACGGTAAGGGGTAGATGGGTGCAAACCATGAGGAGACTGTGAGTGAAGCCGAGGAAGAAAGTGGTCTTACAAGAGGAGGAGCGAGGTTTCGACAAGAGAAGAGGAAGAGGAAAGGAGAAGGTCCTGCTGCGATCGGACCGCAAAAATGCGAAGGAAGACCACACGGGACGAAGCGACCTCACAGTCCTGACAGAGACGACCAGGCTATGTCCAGGATATAGGCAGGACCAACCCCCGGCACCAACATACCCACACCTCCGCTCACTGACTCACAAAAAACAAGAAATACCACTTCGATACCGCCAAGTTCATCAAATCCACAGAAGTTAATTGATAGTAGCACAGGAAAAGGAGGAAGGAATCCCAGAATGGTGGGAAATGATGCTAAGTTACCATTGTTCCATGGAAGTGTGATAGACAACCCAAAATAGTATTGGTTTTTGTGTGAAGCGGTTTGGACCATGAAACAGATCACTAATGCCGATGCTAAGAAAGGACAGTTAGCCACGACTCTGCTAGGTTGTGCATTAGATTGCTTCATGAATTTTATTCTAGTCCCTATGGGAGCCCCAGAGAAGTCACTGGATGAGATTCAGGATGGGTTGATTGTTGAATTTAGACGGCCTAAGTCTGAGGCTCAATATATTACTGAATTGAAGGAAATTAAGCAGTATCCCACTGAGATGGTATGGGATTCCAACCAGCGATTCAAGACGTTGATGGCAAAGGTTAGTTTCGATATGAGCGCCTTCCAACATAAAGAATGGTTCATTGCGGCACTGCTACCCCACATTCGGCTTCCGCTAATGCAGCAAAACATATTGACGCCTAGCGAATCTCTAGAGATTGCAATGTGATTGGAAGCATCACCAATTGGAGATAATGCAGCTAGGATGTCGCAGATACAGACACAGCTCGCTAACCTAACTATACAGTTGCAAGATTTGAAGAAGAAAAAGGAACAGTGCGATGAATTATGGCGTACATGATGCCGAGGAGAAAAGAACACGAAGCACAATTGCCCGGTTTTCCGTAATTATTTGGTGTCAGGTATTCCAAACCCGTTGAATGGTGACAGTATGTCGTGGTGTCATGTTTTCTAGGTGTTTGGGCATAATCACGATAATTTCCCATATATGCAGAAAATGGTCACAACCCCGTGAAATCTTTATTGCACATTCTGCAAGTCGGTGGGTCACGATGACAAGGATAGCCATGCATATGGGTTGCTACAGGAGAGAATGTGTGATGCATTCTATGTCAAGGACGATCAGCGCGCCGTGCAACAACCACAACTGCAACTGCATGTAGCTCAGCCGCTACCACAACTGCAGATGCAGTTTGCACCACAACAACTGCAACAGTTCATGCCACAATATACTCCAATGCAGATGAATCCCCCACAGCCACAGTATGTACAGAAACCACAGTATGCACCACAAGGAAAAGGGATACCACCAGCATCGATGCAGCAACAGTTTAACCAACCTCAATACCAGTAGCAGGGCGGCTACCGAGGAGCATACAGGGGTGGACGCGGTGGCGGATTTGGCCGTGGAGGAGGAGGCTGAGGTGGTCGTGGACCTGTTCAATGTTACCACTGTGCGGTATGGGGGAATTATCATCACAACTTCCCACTACTACATAATCAGTGTACATTCTGTTTTGGTAATGATCATATGGTTGAGAATTGTCCACAGTTGATTGCACGATGGCAGGCTGGGAACACTCCGCAATTACAGATTTAGGCCCAGCCACAGCAACCAATACAGAATCAGGTACAGTAACCATTACAGAACCAGCCCCCACGACCACCATCGAATTCCAATGCAAATGTCAATCAACCGAGGATTTTGCAGCAAAGCCAGACGCAGGGTGCAAATATTGTGACCATTTCTGCAGAACCGCGACCACAAGATGCTTCGGTGTCTGTTGTCACTCGTGGAGGCAAGACGACTGGGGAAGATATTTCACGACCACTGATTCGGTTGGCTGGTCAGAAGACGACACCTTTCGACATGGATACATAGTGGGAGACATTCCTGGAGGCACATCGCACTTTGGAGAAAGACCACGGTAAGGCTGTTGTTTGCGATATGCCACCTGTCTTTGATACTACAACCGATGTTGATTGGCCGTCACCATCGGGGACATTGCAAAGTTTCTTGAAAGTTGTCTGTTATTGGTCGGAGACCCGGCTTCCCTGGTTGAGATTGAGGGATGGTTGCATCGATTTCTGAAAGGATGGTAGGAGTCGGCAGTAAACTCCCTACAACGACAGAAGACTGGCAAGGAGATGAGAATGAATATTTAGATTGGTGAATATGATGTTGAGTCTGTTATTCTTGACCTTGGTTCAGATGTCAACATCTTAACCAAGAAAGCGTGGTAGAATATGGGAAGTCCCCCATTGAGTTGGTCTCCTATGCAGCTCCGGTTGGGTAACCATGCAAAGGTAACACCCATTGGGCAAGTTCTGTGGCTCACGATCGATATTGAGGGCATGAAGACTTATGATGACTTTGATGTCATTGAAGTGGTTGAGGGAGGAAGCTCTTATCTGACGCTCTTGGGGATTGGATGGGCTAACGATAGTGGAGCTGTAATCAACTTCAAGAAGTGCATGATGACCTTTGAGAATTGCGATTTTAGAGTCATTGCCCCGTTGGATCCGGCTGAAGGACGCCGATACGTTGAGCCCAGAAAAGATGATGATCCCGCTGGATGGGACCATGCATTCAATATTTCTTAATATTATATTCATTCCCTTGCCAACAGTGAGTTGGAGTGGTGCACCGAGAGCTCTGCGTCTTCTGACTTTGATGATACCTTAGAACATTGGCAGATCCGATTGAATGAGGTACCATTCCGGAAATGTGGCTTAGTTATGCAATCCTTATGTCGTGTTGTGACATAAACGATCACATTTCCTGTCTATGAGGGGTTTCCTGGCCTAACCACCTTTTTGACAGAATTTAAAGACCGCATCTCAGAACCACAACGATTGCTGGCATTGGAGGAAGCACTGAAGGCTGCTCCAGCATGCTGGTGGGCGACACATAAGAAATTCATTAATGTTTGGTCACAGTGTCGAAGTTTGATGATGATTCGGTTCGGCGATACTAAGGTTTATCACACTGGAAAGTATGATGGCCGGTCTAATCCCAGTGATCATGTGATGGAATGCCAACGATTATGGGTAGTGTGACCTAGAGATGAGTGGGTCCATGCTTTTATCCATACTTTGGATGAGATGCTGCACTCATGGTACACTACAACCGAGTTGCGCTGAGAGATTACAACATGGGGGGAGTTGACGGTCTGTTTCACTCATACATTCACTTTTGCGGATGCCAACCCTGATGTCCATAACGCCTTACAGCTCATCCGCGACGTGGTACTTTAGGTTGTTCTGGCGGCCTACCCTGTCGACCCGCACACATATTGTCAGATGCAGTCTCTCATGGAGTGCTTCAACATCAGCGGTGGGCCAGAGGATGAGGACGATCCCTGGAATGTCAACATTCCTGAATCTGAAGGAAGTCACGATGTGGTCCCACCTACTACACCAACTAATCTATTTAGTCAACCATTGCAGCTTCGCAAGATGAATATCGGCACAGAGGCTACTCCCAAGTTTGCTAATGTTGGGGATTATTGGGATGATGAGATGATGAGTAAGGTTACTGAGTTACTTCATGAGTTTCAAGATGTGTTTCCCATGAAGTTTTCCGAAATGAAGGGAATCCTAGGTGATTTAGGAGAGATGAAGATTCCATTAAAACCAGATGCTAAGCCAGTCCGACAGCGACCTTATCGGCTGAATCCGCGACATAAGGAAAAGGTCAAGGTGGAACTTGATCACATGTTGGATGCTGGTATTATTGAATCTGTGGAAGAGTCTGAATGGATCAGTCCTATGGTTTTGCAGGAAAAGAAAACAGGGGAAGTGGGCATTTGTGTCGACTTGCGGAAGTTGAATGATGCCTGCTTACATGACACTTTTTCGACCCCGTTTACCGATGAAGTACTTGAAGGGGTGGACAGCTAGGAGATGTACTCATTCACTGATGGATTCTCTGGCTACCATCAGATTCGCATTGCCAAGGAAGATCGCCATAAGACAACTTTCGTTACTGAATGGGGTTGCTTTCAGTACACGGTAATGTCGTTTGGTTTGAAGAATGCACCTGCGATATTCTCCCAAGTCGTTGTTGCTGCATTCAAAGATTTTATTCAGAAATTTTTGCAGGTATATATGGATGATTGGACAGTTTATGCGTTGATTCGTGATCATCTGGCCAATATGCGGTTAATGCTTGAGTGATGCCTACAACACTAGATATCGCTGAACTTGAAGAAATGTATTTTTTGTGCACCGTTTGGGATATTGCTAGGTCATATCGTGTGTAAACAGGGATTGCTGGTTGATCCAGCCAAAATTGCGCTCATTTTGGGGTTGCAATCGCCAACCACCGTTAAGCAGTTGCGAGCGACTTTGGGTCATACGAGATATTATCACAATTTTATCAGGGATTATGTTGCGATTACTGCCCCTATGGAAAAGTTGTTGAAGAAGGACGTGGCATTCCAGTGGAGCCCAGAATGTCAGGATAGCTTCGAAACACTCAAGGCGAAGATGGCATCGACACCGATCTTGGTATTTCCGGACTGGAGTAAGGAATTCCATGTCCATGTTGATGCTTCATCGATTGCAATGGGTGTTTTGTTGGCTCAACCTGGCGAAGGCGACCTTGATCATCCTATTTCTTTTTCCATTCGGAATTTGTCCTCTGTAGAACGAAATTACACTACCATGGAGCGGGAAGGTCTAGCCATGGTTTATGCATTGCAAAAATTCAGGAATTATTTGTTGGGTGGACACTTTTAAATGTTCACTGATCATTCTGCATTGAAATACTTGGTCAATAAGCTTGTGTTGGGGGGAAAGATATGCCGTTGGCTACTTTTGTTTCAAGAGTTTGATTTTGAAGTCATTGTGAAACCTGGACGGTTGAATGCTGGACCCGATCATTTATCACAGATTGACAAAGGGGAGGAACCGACTAATATTGAAGACGGGTTGCCGGATGCCCAACTATTTAAAGTTGCCACCACTGATCAATATTTTGATGACATCCTTCATTTTCTGGTGACCGACACTGCGCCCGATGACTTTACCACTACTCAAAAGAAGCAGTTGGTTGTTAAGGCTGCTGAATTTCAGCTAATCATGGGAGAGTTGTATAAATTGGACGTTGATGAGATATTGCGTAGATGTGTCTTGCCGCATGAACAAGCGCAGATATTTCCTGAGGCACATGCTGGAGTAGCGGGAGAACACTATGGCAGTCGTGCGACTGCCCGGAAGGTACTGCGTGTAGGGATTTGGTGGCCCACATTACATAATGATGCGAGAGACTATTGGCGGTCTTGTGATGTTTGTTAGTGAACTAGCAAGCCATCCAAACGCGATGAGATGCCACTGCTATCTCAAGTGACATTGCAACCATTCGAAAAATGGGTTGTGGATTTTGTCGGGTCGATCACTCCACTAGGGAATGTGAGGCACCTGCAACAATTAATTAACAAGAATACGCGAAATAGTAGAAATGACAGAACTCAGAATCACTTTTGTATTGATCACATGCCACTTCGAGGGGGCAACCTCCTTTGAGCAAGCTCAATACAAATAACTTCCCGGTGCCTTCATAGGTCTCAACACACACTTATATACTAATTCTAGGTGCCAATACTATGGGTCGAAACCATGGGCCGTTACAACTATGGATTAACAATACTACGGGCGACTTACAAAGCATATGCGCCAACAACAATAACACAAACTATTGATCCACAAATACTACGGGATGACTTACAAAGCATATGCGTCCAACAACAACATACTAACAAAGTAAAGACATGGGTTCCTAACATCCCTTCCCCCTTAAAAAAAGCTTTGTCCTCAAAGCTTTAGATGTGGAAATTGTTGTTGAATCTGAAGGAGTGGTTCCCATGTAGCATCCTCTGGTTGTAGGCCGTGCCACTGAATTAAGACCTCTGTGATAGAGCGAGAGCGAAGCTGACGCGTGCGCCGATTGAGGATGGCCTCTGGCTCCAAAAGGATGGATCCTTCATTATCCAGTTCGGGTAAAATCGTTTGGCCGCTGATGTTGGTTCCAAGAACTTTCTTCAGACAAGAGACATGAAAGACTGGATGAATACGGGAAGAAGGAGGAAGTTCCAATTTATAAGCAACGGACCCGATCCTCTGAAGAATATGATATGGCCCATAGAACTTTGGAGCAAGCTTATGACACCCTTTGAGTTTCAAGGAGGATTGTTTGTACGGCTGGAGACGAAGAAAAACCATATCGCCGACTTGAAAAGTGCGCTCCGAACGGTGCTGATCAGCTTGTTGCTTCATGCGATTTCTTGCCATGTGAAGATTGTCCCGCAAAATGCGAAGAATCTGATCGCGGTTGCGAAGGACCTGGTCAACTTCCTGAACTGGTGAACTGGTGGGGGTGTATGGAAGAAGAGCTGGAGGTGCCTGACCATACACTGCTTCATATGGGGTCATTTTAGAGGCAGTATGGTAAGAGGTATTGTACCACCATTCAGCGAGAGGGAGCCACTTTGCCCACTGATGTTGTTGTTCCGAGGTGAAGCAACGAAGATAAGTTTCCAAGCATTTATTGACAATTTCAGTCTGACCATCTGTTTGTGGGTGATACCCTGAACTCATCTTCAGTTTGGTGCCAGTGTGGCGAAATAGTTCTGTCCAAAAATGACTAGTGAAAGTCGCATCACGATCCGAGACAATGGAAGAAGGGATGCCATGAAGACGAAAGATCTGGTCCATAAAAATTTGAGCGATGGAGGAGGCTGTATAGGGATGGTTGAGAGCGCAAAAATGACTATATTTGGAGAGACGATCAACCACAACGAGAATCACTATCTTCCCGCCAGATTTAGGGAGCCCTTCAATGAAATCCATAGAAATATCTGTCCAAATCCGTGTAGGTATGGGCAAGGGTTCAAGCAATCCTGGAAGGAGTGTTGTTTCACCTTTATTGCACTGAAATGTATCACATTCGGCCACCATCTGTTGAATTGTCCTTTTCATTCCCTGCCAAAAGAAGTTACGCCGTGCTCGTTCATATGTTTTGAGGAACCCAGAGTGCCCGGCCGATGGAGAAGCATGGAGTTCATAGAAGACATCCTGTTGAAGATCTGTGCTCTGGGGAAGCACCAGACGACCCTTGTATCGCAGAGAAGCACCATCCCAAGAGTAATGTGGGACAGTAGAAGGATTGTTGGTCAAGCATTGGATGATCTGAGATAAGGAAGAGTCATTGACATAACCCTGTTGAACAGCTTGCAACCAATTTGGAACAGGCATAGAAATAGCTGAAAGAGAACCTTGGGCATCAAATGTGTGAGAAAGAGCATCTGCCACAATATTGTCTTTACCCTTCTTGTAGGTGATCTCATAGTCATAACCCATGAGTTTTCTAACCCATTTCTATTGTGCCGGGGAGGAGACACGTTGGTCCAAGAAATATTTCAGACTCTGGTGATCAGTCTTGATGCAGAAATGATTCCCTAATAGGTATGGACGCCACTTCTGTACTGCATGCAAAATAGCCATCATTTCCTTCTCATAGGTAGAGGCAGCTAAATTCTTACCTGAAAGGGATTTGCTGGTGAACGCAATGGGGTGTTCATCTTGAAGGAGAACAACACCAAGTCCATTGCCGCAAGCATCACTCTCAATAGTGAAGGGCTTGGAAAAATCGGGCATATCTAGCACAGGTGTAGTACACATAGCTTGTTTTAGTTTGTCAAATGCACACTGAGCATCAGGTGTCCATGTAAAAGCATCTTTTTTCAATAGAGCAGTTAATGGAGCTACAATCTTCCCGTAATCCTTGACAAACTTGCGGTAGTATCCAGTCAACCCCAAAAAACCATGAAGGCTCTTGAGTGTCTGAGGATGTGGCCAATTGTTCATGGCCTCAATTTTGGCAGGATCCATGTGAACCCCTTGTGCTGAGATAATGTGCCCGAGATACTCAACTTCCTTTTGTCCAAAAACACATTTAGACTGCTTGGCATGGAGATGATGGTCAGAGAAAAGTTGCATGACAAGATCCAGATGTTGGAGATGTTCATCCCATGTTTTACTGTAGATGAGGATATCATCAAAGAATACCAGAATGAATTTCCGCAAGTAGGGTCGAAATATTTTATTCATTAAGGCCTGGAATGTGGAAGGAGCATTAGTGAGGCCAAATGGCATGACCAAAAACTCATAATGGCCATCATGTGTGTGGAAAGTTGTTTTAGGAATGTCATCCTCATGAACCCGAATTTGATGATACCCGGAACGAAGATCCAACTTGGAGAAAAAGTGAGCCCCATGAAGCTCATGAAGAAGCTCATCAACAACAGGAATTGGAAACTTATCCTTGATGGTGAGGTGATTAAGTGCTCGGAAGTCAATGCAGAGGTGCCATGACCCATCTTTTTTGCGGACAAGAATAACTGGAGAAGAAAAGGAACTAGTGCTTGGGCGAATAATACCTTGCTTCAATAAGTCCCGAACGAGCATTTCAATCTCTGTTTTTTGGTGAAATGGGTAGCGATAGGGCCTGATGTTGGGAGGAACACTGCCAGGAAGGAGATGAATACGATGGTCTTCTATCCTGGAAGGTGGTAATCCCACTGGTTCAGCAAAGACACCTGTATATCGATCCAGAATTTGTTGTAGATCCAAAGGAGTAGTGGAGACCGCTGATGGTTGCATCTGGATGGAATGGATCTGAGCGATGACACCATGTGAACTCTTCTTGAGGATTTTTTCCATGCGATGTGAACTGATGATGCTCAGAGAACATGGTTGTAATCCTGTCAATGTGTGTTTGTGTCCATTGAGGGAAAACTGCATCCAAAGTTCAGCAAAATCCCATAAGATAGGGCCGAGTGTGCGTAGCCATTGAGCGCCCAAAACCACATCACATCCACCTAAGGGCAAGGCAAACATGTCAGAGCGCAAGGTATAATATCCCATAGAGATACGCACATTTCGACACTTCCCTTTGCAAGGTAAGGTGCCCCCATTGGCAATCATGACTTCAAAGTTGGAGCAAGGATGGATAAAACAATCAGCTTGTTTGGCGATCTGAGGGTCAATGAAATTATGAGTGCTACCAGAATCAATGAGGATTGTAAGAGGAAGCTTCTTGAAGTAACCCCTAACCCTCATTGTTTGGGGGGTGGTGATTCCAGCTAAAGCATGGAGAGATATCTCTGGCTGGTCATCCTGAGACGGAGGGTCAATAGGCGGTTCCTGAATGTCGACCGGAGCATCCAGTGTTTCTGGATCTTCATCACCCATTTCAGAGGCAGGCAAAGACTCCACATCCAGGAGATAGAGATTTTGCTGAACACATCTATGTCCCCGAGTGAATTTCTCATCACAATTATAACAAAGCCCCTTTTCTTTGCGTGCTTGCATTTCTGTTTCAGACAAATGCTTGATAGGAGTCGGTCGAGGATCCTGCGGTATAGGTGGTCACTGAGAACCCATATTTCGGAAGGGAACAAAAGTGGGCTTGGAGCGTTGTTGGGCTGCAAGCTTGTCTTCTGCCAATTTAGGCAAACCGAGTGCTTCCATCATTGTGTTGGGACAGAACATTTTGACCTCGGAGCGAATGGCATCCTTTAGACCACTGATAAAACAACTCCGATAAAATTCATCAGACAATCCTTTGGCGTGGTTGGCTAGATTCTCAAATTCGGTTTGATACTCTCTCACAGTGCCAGTTTGGCAAAGTTTAGTGAGGGCTCCTGTGAAGTCATCAAAAGCACTAGGATGAAATCGTTGCAAAAGGAGCTGGCAAAAGTCTGGCCAGTTGGGCTCTGGATGAGCCTTGATGTACCAGTGGTACCATTGAAGAGCTTCTTGTTCCAAATGAAAGGATGTCAGCGGAACTTTGTTGACATCAAAAGTATTATGCAGACTGAAATACTGTTCTGCACAATAGATCCATCCAGTTGGATCGGTACCATTGAAGCAAGGAAAATCAAGCTTCGGACCACGGAAATTGCTGGAAGCGGAGAACCCATTGTCTACTGAAGACTCGGACTGCAGTTTGTTGTTCATAGCTGAATGTTCAAGATGGAGACCGAGAAATTTTTCATCCAGATCCTGGAGTTTGGCTTGGATGGCTGCAAGTGCTTTCTCCATGGTTTTTGCTCCTGCACGAGTGACAACCATAACCAGGTTTTTTTTTTTTTTTTTTTTGACTCGGTAGGAAAACAAAAACAGGAACTACTTCAGTAAGGGAAAATTTGGATTTGGGAAAAAATCAGAAGGGTAATTGGGGTTTGACTAGGTTTTGGAGATTGTTGGATAGATAGGGAAGCAAAAATGAGGATTTCAGAAGCGGGGTGAAAGAATGGGAAAATTTGGCAGAGGGGAACAAAGAAGCAGAATTCAGAAAGGAACTCTGTGGTCAATTTTGAAGGTGATTGGGTGAAATCTGAGGAAGTTATGGCAAACCCTAAAAATAGACAAATGTGGGATTTCGGGCTTTGGGAAGGGGAATTGGGGATAGGGTCCTCGGGACTTAAATATGCAGAATGGGATGACAGGGGTTCCCCAAAAATTTCAAGGGAAACAAAGTAAAAATAAGGGAGATAGGGAGAAAACGGTTGAATCTGGAACGGCTTGCAAAATAGATCTGAAACGGCGCAGCAGTGATCGACAATAGTTCAGCTGAAAGTAGATATGGACCCCAGGTATGTGCAGCTTCCTAACAGTTTAGGGGTTTCACTTGGCCACCAATGCTGTCTGACGGCTTGCGTATTGGGGCAATACCCCTCACTCCACGGCTCAGGTAAAACTGATAATCGCTTTGCCACAAACGACAGCTCTTGGTTTACCTCACGGGTGGGAACTAGTCAATCAGGTAGGGGCCGTTGCCCTTTTCGCTGGCAGGTCCTCTCAATGGGCTAGCTACTTCGGGGTTCCTGTGGTACTCCTCACAATGAGTTTTAGGGCTTATGCCCAAGTACTTCCCACAGTTAAGCGGATAGGGATTATTCCCAAATCCGAACCTGCAACAGATGCGAAAAAAAAATTTGGCAGAAATTTCACCCAGCGAGCCCAAGAAAGTGCTCTGATACCAGATGTGAGGCACCTGCAACAATTAATTAACAAGAATGCGCGAAATAGCAGAAATGACAGAACTCAGAATCACTTTTGTATTGATCACAGGCCACTTCGAGGGGGCAACCTCCTTTGAGCAAGCTCAATACAAATAACTTCCCGGTGCCTTCATAGGTCTCAACACACACTTATATACTAATTGTAGGCGCCAATACTATGGGTTGAAACCATGGGCCGTTACAACTATGGATTAACAATACTACGGGCGACTTACAAAGCATATGCGCCAACAACAATAACACAAACTATTGATCCACAAATACTACGGGACGACTTACAAAGCATATGCGTCCAACAACAACATACTAACAAAGTAAAGACATAGGTTCCTAACAGGGGAACGTACAAGTGCGCGGTACATCATCACGGCGACAGAGTATTTGACATGATGGGCCAATGCGGCACCCGTAGTTGATTGTTCTGCAGTGACGGCTGCTCAATTTTTGTTTGATCACATTATTACTCATTTTGGCTGCCCTAAGATTTTGTTGAGTGATCAAGGAAGCCACTTTCTTAATCGCACCATCAGCGCATTGACAGACAAGTTGCAGATACAGCATAAGAAGAGTACACCCTATCACCCACAAGAGAATGGGATGGTGGAGGCGTTTAACAAGGTATTGGAGCATGTGTTGACTAAGGTGTGCAATGCGAATCACGATGACTGGGATTTAAAAATCCCAGCAGTGTTGTGGGCCTATCGCACCACATGTAAAAGGTTGACTGGTCAAACACCTTTTAGGTTGGTATATGGGAAAGAAGCAATTATGCCAATGGAATACATTGTTCCGAGTCTACAAATTGCGGCTGTTATGGGCATGGATGATGTCGCAGCATTAGATGACCGTCTAGTGCAATTGGTGCAGCTGGAAGATGATCGATTTATTGTTGGCTTTCACCAAGGGGTGGAGAAGGATCGCCAGAAGGCATGGCATGATCGCCACATCAAAAGTGAACAATTTCAGCAAGGCGACTTGGTGCTATTGTACGACAGCAAGTTTATGAAACATCCAGGAAAGTTGCAGATGCATTGGCTGGGTCCATATCGCATCAGGAGGAGCGGTTCAATTGCAGCAGTTGGATGGGGCGATACTCCCCAAGCTGGTAAATGGTCACAGGTTGAAGCCCTATCAGTCGGGCTTGGAACAGTGTGATACCTAAGTCGCATCGGGAAAAAAAAAGAAAAAAAAAGAGAGAGAGTGTTTTGCAGGTTGTTTGGTGGCCGATGGCGCACCAATGGAAGAAGGAATGCGCAAGCAGGGAGGCTTGTGCCACAAGTTTGAAGCACTTGGAGACACATGACAGCATTGCGACCAGGATCGACGACAGATTTGGTTGAGTTAATGCAGGATTTTGTGATGATTATAGAGGATTTGGGGGTACGAGGCAGTGTTGTGACTATTGTCCCGCCAACATCTTGCAACCCTGTGCCATCATCCCTATACATGATTGCACCTGCCAGATTTAGCCTAACGACGTTATGTTTTACACATGACACGCTCGGTCGATGCGATCAGAAAGATGTGAGGAGATTGCTCACATGTCGGCACGTGGGATCTTTGGTGCCAGCATGGTCGCCACCCACTACGTTAGTCGATGGGTTCACGCACATAGATGTGAGTTAATGGGGCATCATTCCCACCATCGTGTTTCGAGAATGGTCCGGCTATAAGTAGCAGAGGCCGACGGTAGTTCGTTACAAAGAAGTCTTTTTGAAATAGCGTGGTTATGCTGTTAGATCAGTTTGCGAGTTGAGTTGTGAGGAATTCCAAGGAGGCTGTGAAAATGCTTCACTTCATTTCCCGTGGCAGCACCCCAGGGGCCCTGCGAGCCCGAACAACGAGTGTCCCTGAGCACCTTGATACGATGGCTGCATTTACACTGTGGTATGACTGAGCCAAGGGCCAGTCCAGCATGTTTAAGTACGCAATAGTTGTTCGAAGGATTGTGCTCTTCTTGACCAATGAGATGGTTGGGACGGTAGCTCCCCGACCATAGTAGGAGCTGTTTGCCGGTGCGAAACAGATGTGCCAGAGTCATCTGCTAATTTTTCACCATGGTACTGTTCGTCCTCTTTTCCTTCTCGTCTGTACCATTCACAGATACTCGAGGATGAGTTTGAGATGTACATGACAGCAAGTCGGGGGATCCCCACTTTCGGGTAAGACTTACAGAACAGCGAGACGCTGATCAGTATAACAGAAGGTGTTGGACAACACCGTGTGATCCAGACAGCAAGAACATTTGCAGCAACGTCGAACAGCCATATGTAGACTTCAAAGTAAATACCGCGGCGTGTACTATGTCCAGCAGTTGACGTGGCTCGAGGGTGAGCCACAAGATTGTGTTGGGGGCCTATTGGCAGGTGGTTCGATGAGGAAATGTCACAGTACTGCCGACGCTGCGACACATTGGATGAGGGCGCGGAAGGAGTATTTTGTGTTAAAGTATACCGCAGTTGGCGGGTTTTGGGTCACTTGGACCACATGTTATGTGTTAACACCCAAAAAGTGTTCACTACCTCATCTACCACATTATATGGCTCATTTGTCCATTTTCCTACCATATTTCCCTTAAAATCCCAAAAACTCCCATTTAAAAGCCTCCAAAAGGCCACAAAACCCTCAAAATAGCCTAAAAAAGGCTAAAAAAGCCCTTTTTCCTCCAAAAATATCCAAAATTCCTCAAAAATAGCAAAAATCCCCTAAAAAGGGAATAAAAAATATAAAATAATGAGGAAAAGGAGGAAAAAACCCTATACAGCTGCCCAAAACCATGTGTTTCCCAAAACCATGGGTCAGCACTCCACCACCAAAAAACTATAAATAGGTGATGGAGATCCCTTATTTCATATCCACAATCACAAGCACCCTTACTCTGCCAAAATCTCTCTCGAAACCCTAGTTCACCATTGAACTACTTTCACCTTGAGAGCCACCTTTGGCCCATTCCCACCATTGGATAAAGAGAAGGAGCATATTGGAGCTTGGAGCATCCTCTTGGACATTGCAAAGAGCTTCATCAAACCTTCACATTGAAGGTAATATCAATACAAAAAGCCATTCTTTAAATTTGATGTTTATGTTTCATGCATGTTTTAGAAGTAATTTAATTTATGTTTTAGCTTAATTATTTACATTTACTGAACTGCTACTAAGGAGTCCATTCTCCTTAGTAGGTGCTCATTTGCACAAGCTAGGGGTAAAACCCTAGCCACAGTTTTGGCGACTCCCCTAGATTTTGAATTTCTGGTTTCGTTTTAAAAAAAAAAATTCTTTTCGGCTGTCCCTTTCGGCCGCCGCACACCGTGCTTTTTCCCTCTGCAGTCGCGTCCCGACCGCGTCTTTCAGGCCTTTACCTGCGACCCGACCGCGGCTCTCAGACGGTTTCCGACGCCCTACCGACGGATTCAAGTCTGTTACCTGCGATCCGGCCGCGGCTAATCCGCCTGTGTGCTGCGATCTGACTGCGCCTGTCGGCCATTTTCCCGCGTCCCGACTCCGGCTCTTTGCCTCTTTCAGGCGTCCCGACTACGTCTGTTAGCCCTTTTGCCGCGACCCGACTGCGTAAAGGCCACAAAACCCTCAAAATAGCCTAAAAAAGGCTAAAAAAGCCCTTTTTCCTCCAAAAATATCCAAAATTCCTCAAAAATAGCAAAAATCCCCTAAAAAGGGAATAAAAAATATAAAATAATGAGGAAAAGGAGGAAAAAACCCTATACAGCTGCCCAAAACCATGTGTTTCCCAAAACCATGGGTCAGCACTCCACCACCAAAAAACTATAAATAGGTGATGGAGATCCCTTATTTCATATCCACAATCACAAGCACCCTTACTCTGCCAAAATCTCTCTCGAAACCCTAGTTCACCATTGAACTACTTTCACCTTGAGAGCCACCTTTGGCCCATTCCCACCATTGGATAAAGAGAAGGAGCATATTGGAGCTTGGAGCATCCTCTTGGACATTGCAAAGAGCTTCATCAAACCTTCACATTGAAGGTAATATCAATACAAAAAGCCATTCTTTAAATTTGATGTTTATGTTTCATGCATGTTTTAGAAGTAATTTAATTTATGTTTTAGCTTAATTATTTACATTTACTGAACTGCTACTAAGGAGTCCATTCTCCTTAGTAGGTGCTCATTTGCACAAGCTAGGGGTAAAACCCTAGCCACAGTTTTGGCGACTCCCCTAGATTTTGAATTTCTGGTTTCATTTTAAAAAAAATAATTCTTTTCGGCTGTCCCTTTCGGCCGCCGCACACCGTGCTTTTTCCCTCTGCAGTCGCGTCCCGACCGCGTCTTTCAGGCCTTTACCTGCGACCCGACCGCGGCTCTCAGACGGTTTCCGACGCCCTACCGACGGATTCAAGTCTGTTACCTGCGATCCGGCCGCGGCTAATCCGCCTGTGTGCTGCGATCTGACTGCGCCTGTCGGCCATTTTCCCGCGTCCCGACTCCGGCTCTTTGCCTCTTTCAGGCGTCCCGACTGCGTCTGTTAGCCCTTTTGCCGCGACCCGACTGCGTCTTTTTCCCTATTTTCTGCGTCCCGACTGTGTCTGTTGGCCCGAAAGCCGCAACCTGACCGCCACTGTTGCCCTCAAACCCGCGGTCTGCCTGTTCTGTTTCGCCACAGACCCGCGGTCTGATTTCTGCATTTTTCCTGTTTTGAGCCCAGCCCCTTTTGCTGCAATATTTTCTGCATCTGAACAGCCCCCTGTCCTACCTGCAGCTCACTTCCTTACAGCCTTTCTGCAACATAATTTTTGTTCCCTTTACAAAATCTTTTTAAAATTTCAGTATTTTTAATTCAGAAAATTTTGCAAGTTAAAGTTTCAATTCCAGCATTATTGATAGTTAGAAGTTGCCCCCCTTGTGGCACTTCTAGTTTGGGTTCATAACCTCACGAGCACACACTCTGTCACATAAATCAAGTGAGCCTTAAAAAGTACCTAACTGAACCAACATTCTAACCCCACTTGGGGAACACAAAAGAATCATTGTAGTTAGGTAGGATCGGGGGGATAGGCTTCCAATAACACCCCTCGGTTACTTTCACTTGAGACATAGTTGTTGTCCAAATAGGGAACCAAAATCCCCTAGTACTTTTTAGCACGGTCACGACCAGTTTATCAGAGGGCCTCTCCCTTAGGAGGGTTGAAGTCGGGAGACTGGTTCCGGAGGCCTGAGTGGAATACCGCACTCCATTCAGTAACCGAAGGGGTACCTTTCGCGGTTCGCGGGATATCCCTGTATAGGGGTATTGCGGTCAACGAACTAAACGGCAGATTCACCTTTCTGGACGTGTCATGAACGGGGTATCGTAGTTGCCATTCTTCTAGGATTGACTACCCGGTGTCCCTCCCGATAGGGGGATATCATAGCCACTTGGCTTTCCTACTCATATTGTCTGACTTGGATTTCATCACCTTGCAGAGGATATGTTTAGTTGAGTCAGAATACTTTTAGTTAGGTGTTTGCATGCTCCTTTACCTCCCTTTGGTCTAGTGAGTCCACCATTTTTTTTTTTTAGGAAACCTGCTGCTTGTTGGTATTCTGACCATCTTTGTTGATACTCCACCTATTGTAGCACAGCTGTTGCAGTGGGTGTTTTGAGTTGGTTGTTGGCCTGAGTGCCTTGTTTTTGAGCTCTCCTTCTGCACACTCGGTTGCATTAGGCCTTTTTGAGCTATTTTTCTACTCACCTCAACCCACAGAGATTTGACACCATCTGTAACCATTGAGTCCCCGAGACATTCTCGGCGCCTCAGGGGTGAGCCCCCACAGCACGGTTCTCTTGACACCACACGTTATAGATTCCGATCATTATCCGTTGATACCACTCATCACAGATCTAGAGCCTTGTCACTTGACTCCACTCGTCAGCAACATAGGACTCCGTCACCAGATATTGACGCTCCTTACTTTACCTCTGATTCTGAAGAAGAGTCTGAGAACCCTATTTACACTGCCCCTACTAGCCCCATGGATGGCGCGACTTCCACTCCTTTCGCTATAGGGACCATTGGTGGCACATCCACCACTACACCAGTTACCACACCTGCTCTAGGAATGCCCTCGATGGGGGCCACATCCACCATCCCGGTTACCATTCCTATTCCCGTCGCTGGCCTACATACCACCACTACATCAGTGGCTCACACAACCCATGGTGGTGCTGGACCATCCTCCACCACCTTAGTCCCCCCACTTGGGAGCACCATCCCAAATCCTGTCCCTCCACTTGGGGGCATTGGCCCCAACTTGGTCCAACCCACTACTGTGTCACATCCTTCTTCCAGTTTGCCATTCATGGCTAGCCTCAACCTACCTAACCTGGCCAGATTGACCAACGACCCTATTCGACACGACCCTACGTGGCCTCATATGCCTACCAAGCTCCCCTCTGACATCCCTAAGTTCGAGGGCAAGGCCGATGAGGACCCACAAAACCATATCATGTCTTTCCACCTATGGTGTTCCTCTAACTCCATAGTGGATGACTCTGTTCACCTCCGTCTCTTACAGCGCACCTTCACTGGCTCTGCAGCCAAATGGTATATCGAGCAACCTCATGGGACCCATGCCACCTTTGCTTCCCTTGCCTCGACCTTCCTGCAGTTCTTCCAGTTGCCTTTCCGCTATGACGCGGGCGTTGAGATCCTCCTATCCTGCAGACAAAACACGGCTACCCATATCACGGACCACATCCATGAGTGGCGTCGACGCCGTAGCTTATGCAAGATCAAACTAGACGATCGTATCTTCCTAGATTGGTTCCTCAAATCCCTTCTCCCTGTTATTGCTAAGGATGTGGCATCAGAAAGACCCCAGTCTGAAGAAGAGGCCATCCTTAAGGCCCAACAGTTCGACCTCATTTACGCCCAGTCGGGTTACCTTTATACCAATATACCTGACGCCCCTCGCGGTGAGTCCTCCCAACATGATGCGCCGGGGGCATCCCACGCTGCAGACGGTATCATTGGCCATGTTTCTTCGCATCCCCAACCATTTTCTATTGCACGTCCTACCTCTGGCCCCGACCTTTCGCAGGCCACCTCACAGTCTGGGGCCACCAACTCATATGCTCCCATGACACATCACCATCATGGACCCAGCGGTCCACCTCAGTGCTTCAGGCATGCACCCCCTGCTTATGCCCCCCCAGTCGCACCTCAGCCTTACTACTATCAGCAAGCTGCCCCAGCTCCTGCGCCTTCACAGGCCCAACCATCTTATTACCCGCCACAGGCAGCCCCTGCGGAAAATCCACAACCTGCTCCGCAGACATATCAGCAACCTCCTCAAGGTGCCGCACCTGCGCAGCCTCCACCTACATACCATCCACCGCAGCCTGCTCCCGCTCCTGCACAACCTCAAAACCCACCTGCTGCTCAAGGGAAAGTCTACGCCCAACAAAATCCATAGCAGAACCAGAACAACCAACGCAACCAGGGCCAACAGAACCGCGGCAAAGGCCGTAATCGTGGGAACAACCAACCTGCAGACCAAGCTGGTCAACCAGCTAATCCCCTAGACAACAACAACGCGGCCCCCGCTAACCAAAACCCTGATCGCCCGCCCAAGCAGGCTAAAAACCCTAATTTGAGAACAAACCATCCTTGTTCTATCTGCGGGGTCTATGGACACTACACACATACTTGCCCACATTTGGAGTGAGCTCGACAACTTTGGGTTGATGATGCCCATCGCCAAGGGCATGCGGCTCCTCAAGCACCGCCCAACCCCCCACAACCTCAGCAGCAAGCTTTGGTGCTGCAAAACCCCTTACCAACCCAAGGCGTGGTGAACACTCAGCCGTTGGCCCCTCAAGCTAACGCGCAACCCCAACAACAACAGATCGCATACGCCGCTCCTGATCAACCCATGTTTGACTTAGGTACCCATCACTTGTTGATGATGTCTTCCAATGATGTCAACCTACAGACTCGTCGAAACCAATATGGCTCCACCTC
Organism: Larix kaempferi; assembly: GCA_027924585.1. Lineage (NCBI taxonomy): Eukaryota > Viridiplantae > Streptophyta > Pinopsida > Pinales > Pinaceae > Larix > Larix kaempferi. Next base: position 4,841,066 of record BSBM01000063.1, on the reverse strand, counting down.
TGAAGCCCTTCCCACTGATAAAACCGCTAACGCTCATCCCACTGATCAAGCGTTACGTATCCCTCCCCCGTCGGTCGATGGCGCTCCCAAAGCAGCTCGTTTCCCACTTCGCTGTATCAACAACAACCCCAATGCGCGTGCTGCGTCAAACTACAACATTGTAGACGACCTAGCCCAATCTCCCGCAGCCATGTCTGCGTTAGAAGTCTTGAAGAATTTCCCTTCCCAGCGCAAGACTTTACTCTCCGCCATTGGGGGGATTGACCCAAATGATTCGAATTTGATGGCATTTGATTTGGACCAGTCCGAACCACGCCTGCCTTCCACCTTAGCATTCCAAGTTTCTGTTTCCGTTCGGAATCTTGTCATCCGTCGATGCATCATCGATGAGGGTGCCTCCACATGCGTTATGTCTACATTCGTATGGCAGAAGTTGGGATCCCCTACACTCCAGCAGTCAACCACTGCGTTACGCGCCTACGACGGACGTTCGGCTCAGCCCCAAGGTCTCCTAGCCAATGTCCCTGTCCAGTTAGGTGGTAAAACCGTCCTCATCGATATCGAGGTCATCAATTCCTAGCTTGATTACAACCTCTTACTCGGTCGCAGCTACATGTATGCTATGCGGGCGGTCGCTTCCTCGGTCTTTCGTACCATGATGTTCCCCCATGATGGACGCGTGGTCAAGATCGACCAACTTACTTACTATGATCCCAGTGCTCCCGCGGCACCTGAAAATGTTCTCCCCATGGTTGAACAACCTGTTTCTCGTGCCACCACCTCATTTATTTCCTCTACGGGTCCTGGAGTCTACTCAGACGCGCCGATGACTTCCACCTTCCAATCTATTCCGCCTCCCTCGGCCCCCACGGACGTGTCTGACTTATGTACCTTGTCCCACGACAACCAACCACCTAACAATCAACCACCCTTGTTGCCTAAACCACCATTGGTACCTAGCCACATTGGTGTTACACCTATCCATACGATCCCCTTCCTAGTTCCTCCATCGGGAGTAGTAAGCGCCCCGGTCATGGCTACCCTTAGCCTCCCTGGGTTAACTTTGGGATTACCCGTATGGTATCTTTCGCCTCCCGTTCGCCCGCCTACACCAGATGTCGTCCTCCAACCGGTGCAACCCATGGCTACTACCTCTCAGCCACCTCCAGGTGTCTTTACCCCTTCGTCCTCCACGACTCCTCCTCCTACTCCCAAACCCACAGGGGGCAGAGGTCCACAACCTTACACTGCTGTACCACCTCCCAAGACAGTAAAAAACCCTCCAGTGTTTCATGCTCCTCCCAAATGCTCGCTGTGTGACGAGCCGGGCCATGCAACCCACCAATGCCCACAGTTACCAGCATTGCAAGAGCACATGCAGATGCTAGATGATGACCCCAACATCCCAACTGTCGAACTCAACCCCACTCCCAAGCCTAAAGACAAGTCCCTACGCACTAACCACTCCTATGCCATATACGGTATTTACGGGCATTACTCCCATCATTGTCCCGATCTCCCGGATTACAGAGCGGCTCTCTATGAGATGAACAATCTGGATCTTGAGACGGCCCCAACCACCATTGAGGAGATCCACCCCCCGGCCTCTTCCCCTTCTGGAGAGATTAATACCATCTATATGATCTCCACTACCCCCTCATCAACCGATTTGACGACGCAAAATTTCCGTACCGATGAGGAGATTCTTGAGGCCCTTACCGCTCCAGATTATCCCTGGGATGATATGCACCACCGTTCCTATTTCATCCCAGAAGAATCCTCCTCTAGCACAGCTACCCAATTCACAGTTGAGTCCAAAGACTTCCTTCCCACTAAGGTCGACTGGTTCAAGGACCCTATTCCGGCTCCTGATGCCTTCGAGGAAGGTAACATGGCCAACATCTCACCTGTTATCCAAGTTGATATCGCTGCCCCAGGACGTGCCCCTAAACTCATCACTTTAGGAGCATTCTGCAGTAAACAAGAGATTGAGGACTATATAAACCTTTTCAGAGAATTCCGTGATGTCTTTGCCTGGTCCTATACCGAAATGCCTGGTCTTGACCCCGCCATTATAGAGCACCACATTGACACATGGCCTGATGTACCCCCCGTCCGTCAGAAACAACGTCCTCTTCCTCCCTCAAAGTTCCCAGGACGTGCCCCTGAACTCATCACTTTAGGAGCCTCCTGCAGCGAGCAGGAGATTGAGGATTATAAACAACTCTTCCAAGAGTTCCGTGATGTCTTTGCTTGGCACTCTACCAGAATGCCTAGGTTCGACCCCGCCATTCTCAAACATCACATGGACACACGGCCAGAGGAACTTCCTGTTCGTACTGAAACCGACTCTGAAGGCCTTCCTTTGCGCAACCCCCATGCTGGGTTGTATCCTCAGGAGTCTCTATCCCTAGAATAAATGGCGACCTCATTGGTCCGCATTGTACAGTTTGCTCTCTTTTTGTTTTTCACTTTTTTACCATCATCTTACATTCATCATTTCTGCATGATTACAGATGGACCATCTTCCACCTTGTTACACTGGCTTCGCTGATGGGGCAAGCCGCTGGTCTCCCAACCTGGCTTCTGCAGCATGGGTCTTGTACTCCCCTTCCAACGAGATGATTTACCTTGACGGAATATGTATAGGCACTGCTACCAATAACCAGGCGGAGTATGATGTTGTGACCGGTCTTTTGACTGCCGCCCTCCAAATGGGCATATGTCACCTTCATGTGTTCCTTGACTCCCAACTACTTGTCTCCCAGCTCAACAACTGCTACCAGGTGCGTGATCCCTGCCTTTTTAGAAAATTCCTGCGCACAAAACAACTCAGCCGACAGTTTGAATCCATCACATTCACACATGTCCCCAGAGCCCAAAATAGTGTCGCAGACCAAATGGCCAACAACATCCTAGATTGGCATATCAATCACACCACGTAACATCATGCATCACAATCCCATAGCATCTCATGAAAATATATAAAAACCCAAAAAGATTGCATCGCATCCACATTTGCATCCATGTACATAAACCACATGCATATCCATCGGGGCATCCACGTGCCTAATCATACATACATCATGTCGCATCACATAAAATAAACAAGGGGCATCCACGTGCCTAACATCCTAACCTACTTGCATCCACGTGCAATATAAACATATCACAACTCATAAATCGCATCCACGTGCGTACAAATAAAACAGCATTATACAAAAATGTGCATCCATGTGCATATATATATATATCAAAAAATATACATGTTCAGTGCTATACATGTCCTGAGTACCCCTGTACTCAGCTATACAAAAATGGATATACATGCCTAAAGCCTCATCTACATACATGCCGTAGCTACAAAACTCGGGGGGAGTCCCCTATACTCCCTAATGAGAGTCGTATCCTGCATCGGCTACCTCTGAGTCCTCCCCTCGCTCCTCCTCCGGCAAGTCCTCATCTCCTACGGGCTCTTGTGCCCGTGCTCGGTCCACCAAGATCCCCACCCGGATCGCGATGGATCTAAACTCCCGGGGTGCCATCATGCAATCCTGAACTACATCAGGATCAACATCCCGCCATCCCTCGTCGGTCACCCCTATCAACAACCGATCCAGTAGTGCCCGCACCGACTCCAGTGTCCCCTCCGCATCACGGCGATGGACCTCACCTCGCCCAGGCAGAGCTGGGACGGCCACAATACCCCTCCGTGCCACATGTCCTGGAGGCGGCCTCGGGCCCACATCTGCAAGGTCACCCATATGTTAGTCACAATATATCAATCTACTATCATATAAATAACACTTGACATACATAACATGTAAGCAAAAACACATACGTACCGTCGGGACCCCATGCCTGTCCTGGCGCTCGTGGCGCCTCCGGATCTCCCGTGAAGTCCATGTCCCGATACGAGAAGTCGTCCAGTGTCAGTGGTATCTGGAGTCACTGCAGGTACAACTCCTGCGTGAAATACCTGCCCACGTCGCTGCCACCTCGGCGACGCATCATCTCGCCCCACCGCACCATCCGCGGCTCCCTCATACCTCCTGCCCTGATCGGCACCCGTGGCCGCAGTGTGGGTACCCTCTCCATAAAGAAGGCACATAAGAAGGAACCAAAACAAAAGCCCTTGCCAGCTTCCTTCGCTGCCGTCAGCTGCCGCTGAACGCAGGTCAGGAACATCTGGCCCCACGCGTAGTACACCCCATCCAGTACGCGCTCTACCATCTGCATCTGGCCCCCAGACACCTTTTCAGGTGACGGGGAACCCAATACCCGCACTACACATGCCGCTATAGCCTGCACGGCCGGCTCCTGTAAGTCCCTCACCAGGAGTGCATTCCTATGCACCCTCGCCTCAGGACCGCAGTATCTCTCCAACATGTCCTCCATGTCGACGTCCGCGGCGACCCGCGGCTGTGTGTCTGCTACCCTGCCCAGGCAGGGCAACCCCGTCAGAAAGTACACATCGGTCAGGGTGAGGTCCACCCTCTCACCGTGTACCCGGAAAGCCTGTATGTTCGGCTCCCAGAAGCTAATCAGACGGTTCAGCAGCAATGCTGCTGACCGTATCATGGGTATCTGTGCAAACTTCAGTAGTCCGCACAGTCCCAACACAGATCGCACATGACGCTCCTCTCGGATGCAGGTCATGATCTCGTCGGGAATCTCCCGCTCTCTCCATAGAGCCTGCGGCATCCTGTCAATCACACAAAGGCAACTCATCAAACTCATGTCCCATAAATAAGTCCTGTTCCCTTTCTCGAAAGACCCTACTAGCTCGGCCCAAAACCACGGCTATCGGGATTCCTGCTGTGGTTTCCGACCGCGGCTGTCAGGCCTATGGTCGCGGTTCTTAACCGCGCCTGTTAGCCCTAAACCCGCGGTTTGGAACCGCGTGTTCCTCCTTGGAACTCGCGGTACTAGACCGCGTATCCATCAAGGAAACACGCGGTCTCTAACCGCGTGGTTCACCCCGAAACTCGCGGCCTCCAACCGCGGTTTCGACCCCCTAACCCACGGTCCACCCCACGTGGACCGTACAAATAAGCCCTGGGACCCACTACCCAACCCCCAACCCTAAAAAACATGCAGGTATGAGTTTGACGGAATACCTGTATCTCCCGGATCTGAAATCAGCCAGTCGGATCGTCCAGAAATGCCACCTAAGCTCTGGTCCACTCTGATCACAAGTCAAAGTCAAACAAGTACAAATGACACATGTCATGTTGGACCCACCATTATTTATAGTCAGTTGACTTTTTCTCATTTTGGCCATTCTGACCCCATACGGAGTCCATTTTTCGAACCGCTTCCACCACTGGAATCAGCACGCCGAGACCGTCATGATGGTCACCTCGTTGCATTATTTTTACACCGTCATTTTTTGCCCATTTTTCAGACGCCACTAGTCGCCTCGGTTTACATGCCACATCGACCGTTCTCCATTTTTCACATATTTTATATCATCGGATTCATTTTTCCGAGCTGGTGATGATGCTTGAGATCATTTCTCGCTCTCACCCCCATATTTTTCGGGTATTTTTTCCAAAACACCCTCGTCGCCTCGGTGTGCATGCCACATCGGCCGTTACCCGTTTTTGACACCCTTTATATCGCCGGATTCATTTTTCCGAGCTCGTGATGATGCTTGAGATCATTTCTCCCTCTCACCCCCATCTTTTTCGGGTATTTTTTCCAAAACGCCCTCGTCACCTCGGTGTGCGTGCCACATCGGTCGTTACCCATTTTTGACACCCTTTATATCGCCGGATTCATTTTTCCGAGCTCATGATGATGCTTGAGATCATTTCTCACTCTCACTTGGTACAATTTTAACATTGTGTCCCAAACACCTTGCTGCCTCGATTTGCGAGCCACATCGGTCGCCATCGGATTGTTCCACATTTTTACATGAGCCATTCACTCCTGTCATACTGCAAATGTCTCGTTATTTTGCCACCATTTCATTCACCCCGCAAGGAGGCCCACCAGTGTTCCCCCCTACCCTCGTTCTTGGTCATCATTACTGATCCTTGATTGAACACTTCCTCCTTGCCTGGCCATTCCTTTTGTTCGGTATACTTTTATCCCTTTTTCAGGCTGGACAAGTCCTTTACGAAAAAGGCACTTAGGGAGTTTCCGTTAAGCTCTTTTCTGACTCCTAAAAGAATGAAAAGATTGCCGAGCAATCTTGCTTCCTTTCATGCTCGTGAAAGTACCTGAAAGGGCGTCTATCTGGTATAAGTTTAACCCTTTTCCGGACCTGGTAGACTAATTACGAAAAAGGAATACTCTAGTCACACCGGCTAGAAGAGTTCTTCATTGTATCCTTTTATGCTTCTTTGGGCCTTGGAGACTAAATCTACGAAAAAGCAACCCCCTGGAGTCTTCTTATTTGCTTTCAGACTCCCTAAAATTGAAAGCAACCACGAACATGAACTGTCCTGGGCTCGTAAAATACACACGACAGTACCATTCCATCATTTCAGAGTCTTCTTATCGCTTTCAGACTCCTTAAAATTGAAAGCAACCACGAGCATGAACTGTCCTGGGCTCGTAAAATCCACACGACAGTATCATTTTACACAAACTTCTTCTATTTCCTTAACCCATGAAGGAATTTTTCCCCCGTGCCTCCTAGCACTATGATCGATCATCTCGGCAGCACCCCCAATCAAGTCGCCTTTGTTCAGAGTATTTTGTAATCTCCTGCCATTTTACACCAGCTTGAGTCTCCCTCAGCCCAGTTACCCTCCCAGATCCATTACAGCTATGATCCCTTTCCCCTCAGTCAGTTTCATATGCTGCCAGATCATTCCCATTATCATACTCTGAACAAAGGAAGTTTGAGTCCACCCACTCTACTTGCCCATTTGTCACCACCAGTTTGTCAGTCCTGCCCTTAGTACTATCACATTTCGGTTCTTCACCTCGCGCTCCTGTCAAGGAAACATCATTGCCTTGATAGTTGCAGGTCTCCCTCTGTCGACGACAGCCCCTCTATTCCAGAGGATAGGCCCAGAGGTCCCTACGCCTTGGACTTATCACCATCTGTGGTAAGTGCCTACGGACCATTCTGAGAGGAGTCATCATTGCCTCTCCGAGTGGTTGTTCCTCACATGCTCGACTTCAGCACCTTGATCGCATCGTTGAGGATCGCGTAGGATTATATCCCATCAGTTTTTAGTCGAAGACCCCGGATTTCCCCTGACTCTAGCACATTGGTGAGTCACTTCGGAACGACCAGTTATATGTTCCCGTGGATGTCTGGGCTGCGTTGGCATTTGTAATCGGAAGCCATCCAGTTACATGCTTCCTTGAGTACCTAGTTTCAGTCCCAGATCAGTTCCAGTTCAGTGTACCATTACGAGTGTACCCCTTGTCACTCTGATCTAGCAGCTCATCAGCCCCTTTGGTACCACACTCAGTAGCACTGTTGATTATTCCAGTGTATCAGCTCTTCAGCCCAGCAGTATGTCCCAGATTTGATGTCCCCTCTGGACACTTATGATGTACACAGTGGTTCTCTATGTATCTTTCAGGTCCCTCTTTTCGGGCCTCACAGTTTTTTATATATCTTGATACGAGCATGGGTATGCCTGCCTCGTCCATATATTGAGATTATTCCTCAGTCAGTATTTGAGGTCATGTATATTTCAGGTCCCCATTTTTTGGACCACATTGTTATTGTTATGTTATATCCTGATACGAGCATGGGAATGCCCGCCTCGTCGATATGATCAAATGATTCCTCATCCATTATTGAGGTTATGTACTTTTAGTTCTTGCAGTTGTTCGGGATCGTTGTTCTGGGCTTCAGTTTGTTTCTTCTCTTCTCTCCACACCCCAGGAAACCCATGCATGACTTATGATGTCCATCGGCCATACGATGAGCTCCTGCCCTCGCACATCAGGGGGCAATCTGTTAACACCCAAAAAGTGTTCACTACCTCATCTACCACATTATATGGCTCATTTGTCCATTTTCCTACCATATTTCCCTTAAAATCCCAAAAAATCCCATTTAAAAGCCTCCAAAAGGCCTAAAATGCCTCCAAAAGGCCACAAAACCCTCAAAATAGCCTAAAAAAGGCTAAAAAAACCCCTTTTTCCTCCAAAAATATCCAAAATTCCTCAATAATAGCAAAAATCCCCTAAAAAGGGAATAAAAAATATAAAATAATGAGGAAAAGGAGGAAAAAACCCTATACAGCTGCCCAAAACCATGTGTTTCCCAAAACCATGGGTCAGCACTCCACCACCAAAAAACTATAAATAGGTGATGGAGATCCCTTATTTCATATCCACAATCACAAGCACCCTTACTCTGCCAAAATCTCTCTCAAAACCCTAGTTCACCATTGAACTACTTTCACCTCGAGAACCACCTTTGGCCCATTCCCACCATTGGAGAAAGAGAAGGAGCATATTGGAGCTTGGAGCATCCTCTTGGACATTGCAAAGAGCTTCATCAAACCTTCACATTGAAGGTAATATCAATACAAAAAGCCATTCTTTAAATTTGATGTTTATGTTTCATGCATGTTTTAGAAGTAATTTAATTTATGTTTTAGCTTAATTATTTACATTTACTGAACTGCTACTAAGGAGTCCATTCTCCTTAGTAGGTGCTCATTTGCACAAGCTAGGGGTAAAACCCTAGCCACATTATGTAATGTTGAGTCAATTGTACCACGGTACGCGGGTTTGTGGGTCATTTGGACTGAGTCAGTTAGATATTAGGTCATTTGTCCATAGTGTCGGTTAGGAAGTTGTTTGTATGTGGAAAAACATTGTAATGGCAGAAGCCTATATATAGATGAGAGTTGTAAGTGTTAGAGAGGAAGAGAGTTGGCGAAAGATAAGGAGATGTATCTGTACGGAGATCTATGTTTTGCTTTTGGTATACGACCGCGACAGTAATCTAATGATGATGTTTTAGTACGATCTTTGTGCAATGTTGCGATATATGAATGTTGTTATATTTTCTTGATGCAATGTCTGCTTATTGTTGCTAGGATGATAAATGTTGCGATTAAGTAATATGTTATAACTCCATGTCGAATGTTTAAAGTTTTTGTTCAAGTACTGCAATAGAGCTAGTCTGTGTAGCCACAACTCTCCTCCTCCCTCGGTGGAAACATGGTTCCGTCTGCTCTTCCTGGACACCTCGGGTGAGACCTCGTCCACTCTACAGGTGTTGCTGGTCGGGCTCAAACCTGCCCGGGTCGGTGCCCAGAGAGACTGCGGTATGTGTCGACAGTGAGGTGAACCCCTGTCGACCGAGGTCACGTTGGTCAACAATGGCTAATCAAGAAACAACCTTCCATTGCACTATCTACAACATAAGCTGAATATATTGCTACTTCATTATGTTGTACTCACGTCATTCGGATGAAGCAAACATTGGAAGACATACTTGTGAAGTGTGAGCATCCCATAGTGATAAACTGTGACAATACGAGTGCCATAAACATATCAAAAAATCCTTTCATGCACTCTAAGACTAAGCACATTCCAAGAAAATATCACTTTCTAAGAGATCAAGTGTCACAAAAGGTTTTCAAAATGGAATATATTGATACAAAGGAACAGATAGCTGATATATTCACTAAGCCATTACCCAAATAAGCTTTTGAGTATCTTAGACAAAAATTGGGAGTAATCTCCTTACAGTAGATAAAAAGAAGAAAATACTTTGTCAGGGGGAGACATGTTTAAAAGGGGAGCTGTCAAAAGGAGTATTTTTTCATTGTTGTCAAAGGGGAGACTATTTTTGGTGTTTCCATCAATGCCAAAGGGGGAGAATGTTGAATATTGGCATTGATGTCCGCAAGAAGGAAGACATGCCCACATAAGAAGAGGAAGAGATGTCAAGATTAAATAATTAAATATAATTATCAAAGAAAACAAATATATATTATTTATTAAACTGAAATGTAAGTGTTTAGTGAAAGGATACGATGTTGAAAAGGCATGATGCTTGAAGAGGCACGTTCCTATGGATGAATGAGGTATTTAAATGAAGTTTCGAATTAGAATAAATATGTCTCTACAATGCATAATGCAACAACATAAAGAAAGGGAGAGATCTGCAGCATAAATAAAGGGAGAAACTAGCAACATGAAGCATTTCCAGAATTGATGAATCAAGTAGAAAATCAAGAAATTATAAATATCAGGGAAGCTGGGTGGTGCTAGTGGAAGGTCGAATCCTATCAAGGAGGTTGTATCCTCCTTCCAGTAGCAGCTGGAAAAAAAGGGTGTTGTATCGTTATCTATTGGTGCAGATAGAAAACTAGGATGTTGAAGCACCCTTTCTGTTGCAGCAGAAAAATAATTTTGTAGAAATAATTTTATTAATAAGTTTGATTTTGTGTTTTTCTCTTTGAGGTTTCCATGATAAAATTCTCTGTCCTTGCTTGTTTGATTCATATTATAAATTGTTTAAATACTAATTGTTTTAATTAAAGTAAAAAGAAGACAATAGTGATTCACCCCCCCCTCTTAGTATTGCTAGATAAACCAACAGTAATATTATTTTTAATGTTATTGATATTTTGCAAAGTGGCATTTTTGTCTATCCCCCAATGATTTAACCAAGCCATGTTATCTTAATTCCAACCTTTCTTGTGCCATTAGTGGTCATGATTGGATTTTAAAGCAATTTTAGCCTAGAGTATCTGATATCACATGCCATTTATTGTGTACTTGTACCTCAAGTACCTATTCATAGTAATGCTCTCTATCGGGGGAAGGTTTTCTTCTATAAGGAGAATATGATAAGGAGTATTGCTTTTAATTATGAGGTTATAAGTTATAAAACGCTTATGTATTTTCTCAATCTTTCTCTAGGATTCTCTAGAGATGCTACACCCCCAAACTTCACAGCCATACAAGATAACGAGAGTGACAAGAATTTCAAAGAGGAACTTATTTTTATCCCACATCACAAGGTGGGATGTTCTACATTTGTGCTTGAGACCAAAATAATCTTTTCACCCTCCATTAATCTTTTTCTCAATGCAATAGTTCTAGTTGATCTTATGATGAATATCAATTCCAAGATATTTATAGGAAGAACCTTCCTCTAGTTTGGTATTGTCATAAACAAATTTATCATAAGTAACATTCTTGGACTTGATAATCATTACTTTTGGTTTGTTAGTATTAACAGTCATGCCCATGTTAGAGCCGGAATCCTTCAAAGTTCTCAATTGTTTATCAAGGTCAAAGGGACATCTTTCCATGAGAACAATACCATCAACATAAAGAAGAAGGATGAGTAAAATCCCTGCTAAGGTCATGTCGGCGCAGCCTGCTTCCTCTAAAAAGCCTTCTAGCTTAGATCAATGTAAATGTCAAAAAGGGTAGGAAAGAGGGGACAACCTTGATTAACTCCAATATTGCAGTTAATATCTTTTAACCATCGCTTAGTGTTCTTGAATTTGGTAATGACAACCTCATACAATCTTATCATGGTAGCTCTCAACTCGAGAGGAACCTTTAGCTCTTGTAACCTCTTTCCAAGGTTGTTTCTAGGAACCATATCAAAAGTTTTCCTAAAGTCCACAAAGTAGCAGAAGAGGTTGGATTTATTATTATGACACTCCTTTGCAATAATCATGTGTGTAACGAGCTGGTATGTGGTTGAATGATGTCTTTTGAAGCCCACTTAACCTTTAGCTCGCTTTCACTCACTTTCAAGCCAAACACTGATATTTTTTTCGAGAATAATACCATAGAGATTTCCTAAGAGAGGGATAATCATAATGGTCTGATAATTAGAGGGGTTATTTTATCACCGCTTTTAAAAATATGAATAATGAGGCTCTGAGTACAAGGGTGAGGGAAACCTTGCATAACTGCTAGATTAAAAAGATCGTGGATTTGAGGGATGAGAACATGCCCTCTGATTTTTAAAATTTATGCTTGATAACCTTCAATGTCCTTAACTTTTCCATTTGCAAAGGTGCCTAACACCCAAATCTATGTTATCTAGCAAAAACAACTTCTTCTTATGTAAGGAGGGTTGGAATGTTATCTTTTCATCAATCTTTTTAAGATAAGAGTTTCAGCCCTTTAAAGCAATCGCATTATTCTCTTTGGTTTTGCTAGTTAGAATTTGGGTCCCAAAATTTTTAGGAGCAACTTTAGAAAAGTGCACCAAGTTTTCTTGTCTTTTATTTGTGTAATGCCTCTTTTTCATTTTAATTAAGACTTTGCATCTCTTTATTTTTTGTCAATTTTTCTGTACCCTTCTATAGCTTCCTTTATTTCCCTTAGTGTGATTTTACACTTTTCCTTTATTTCACTTAGTGTGATTTTACACTTTTTATCAAAGTGTCAGTTCCTCTATTTTGATTTTTACCCAAAACTTTAAAGGATAACTCATTAATAGAAAACGAGCACTATCCTAAAATTATTGTGTAGATTATTTTTATAAAAAAATTTAAATAACAAAACAAATTAAATTATTTATAATTGAAGAAAATTTATGTAAATTGTTGCGTTATCATCATAAATTTCAAAAGCTATCATCATAAATTTCAAAAGCTTTGTATTATGCACAATAAAAATAATGATAAAACAAAAACCAACAAAATATATATATATATATATTATTTATTAATTTTTTTAAATTAAATTTAGTCTTGAGAAAAAAATTGTTTTAATCTATATAAATTTATAGATTCTAAATATTTATTCAAACAAGAGACTGCTCGTCGGCCAACCACCGCAAGAGAATCAATACGATATTCAAACAAGAGACTGCTCGTCGGCGAGATCTTTGAAGGAAATAACATGAAGGAAATAACATGAAGGAAATATATTTAAGTCTTGCTATTTGAGCGTCCTAGGCTCAAACGCAAGATTCGAATTCTCCTCTTGCCGAATACCCATTTCGAATTCTGATCTCCGCCACCTTCTTCTCTGGGCGACTACCTATTTCGTAAACAAGTTTTATGTAGCATCGCCCATTTGGAAATTTACTGTTGAGAAGGAGCGTTTAAGACGTTGTTGAGTGCTCCTGATTGATCAGCTGCTGTATTTGTAGGAAGTGTTGCAAACCAACCCGCTGAGCAGCACTGATTGAGTTTGCAGACAAGGCCAAACCGCCCCATATTTGTCTTACGGTTCTGGTTTTTCAATTTTCTGTAAGAAAAAAAATGTCTCCGGAACCAGATTCCACTCCTAGCAGGGTCGCTCCCCCATTGGTTTCAACCACTTCTCCCTTTCCTCCTCGCAGAAGTTCGCTTGGCCAGAGAGAACACGAAGCATTTACAGACAATAATATGTTAACGAGTGCCGCGAATTTACAGGATTCTAATGTAGAAGAAGGCTGCGGATCGAATTCTAAGAGCCTCTGTGATGGTCGATTGGCTTCAGGAGATAATAGAAGGTCTCAAGCTGCAACATGGGTAAAGAGCGTGATTGGGTCTTTGGATATACCATGTGAGCCATCCGAGGAGGAGTTTCGTCTTTGCTTGAGAAATGGGATCATTCTATGTAACCTTCTCAACAAGGTTCAACCGGGAGCAGTGTCCAAGGTCGTTGTAAATCACGTTTCATCACTTCCTCCTGAAGATCAGTCTTTATCTGCCTATCAATATTTTGAGAATGTTGGGAATTTTCTTGTAGCTGTTGAAAAGATGAAGTTTCCTACTTTTGACGCTTCTCAGTTAGAGCAGGAAAGCTTGCAGCCGGGTTCTACTACAAAGATTGTTGACTGTATCTTGGCGCTGAAGGATTATTATGAATGGAAACAGTGTGGAGGAAATGGTTCTTGGAAGTATGCAGGCTCTATGGTCCCAAGAAAAAGAAATTTCCTTCAACACTCAATTACTTGTGTGCCTCTAATTAAAGCACCTGAAACTCTGCCAAACCCATCAGTTACAAACATGGATGACGCAGCGAAAAGGCTCGATGACATCTCTCAATCTTATATAGGAGCTTTGTTAAAGCGGGATGCTGTGGAAATTACAAGAGATAAGGAAAATGTTGACCAGAACCTTGTTGAAGCCATAGAAGCTGCTGCACCGCATGGCTCGACGCAAACAATCATGGATCCTTTTTCAGATTGTCCAGAGCAGAAAAATGGTTACTGTTCACCTTTTCAAAGTCGGGATCCAAAACCTTTGGTTACCTCTCAGAAACATCAGATGCATTTGGAAGCACAGAGAAAAGAAGTCGCTGACATCAGAAGCTTACTACATAGAGTACGAGAGGATGTATATGCGTTACAGTCTGTTTCGCGAAGTGATTTTGAATTGCTAGATAACCAGATCAGAGGAATTTGCAGTGCTGCTAGTGGATATCAAAGAGTTCTGGAAGACAACAAGACCCTTTACAATAATCTTCAAGACCTCAAAGGAAGCATAAAGGTATACTGCAGGATCAGACCACATTTTGAAGGTCAATCTGACGCCCAAAGTGCAGTGGAATTTATCGGGGAAGATGGATCCCTCCTTGTCAATACATCGAAAATGGGAAAATCTGGACAGAGGATATTCAATTTTAATAAGGTTTTTGGGCCTTCTGCTACACAAGAGGATATTTACATGGATACACAACCATTGATCCGATCTGTAATGGATGGTTACAATGTCTGCATTTTTGCATATGGTCAAACAGGATCTGGAAAGACCCACACCATGAGCGGTCCAACAGGTGCTTCTGAAAGGGATAAGGGAGTGAACTATCGAGCACTCAGTGACCTCTTCGAGTTATCTCAAAAGAGGAAAGATTTAATGATGTATAATGTTTATGTTCAAATGATAGAGATATACAACGAACAAGTGAGGGATCTTCTCGGAACGTTTGGCTCGAACAAGAAATTAGATATTCGAAATAATGGTCATAATGGATTTAATGTACCGGATGCCATACTTATTCCTGTTAAAGCAACCTCTGATGTTTTGGATTTGATGAATTTTGGCCAAAAGAATCGTGCTGTTAGCTCTACTGGACTGAATGGCCGTAGCAGCCGTTCTCACAGTGTATTGACTGTGCATGTGAAAGGTACAAATCGTGTTTCTGGGTGTAACTTTCATAGCTGCCTTAATTTGGTAGATCTTGCTGGAAGTGAGAGGGTGGATAAATCTGAAGTAACTGGAGATCGTTTGAAGGAGGCACAATATATCAACAAGTCCCTTTCATCTCTAGGAGATGTTCTTGCAGCATTGGCACAAAGGAGTCCCCATGTGCCATATCGAAACAGCAAATTGACTCATTTGCTTCAAGATTCCTTAGGAGGCAAGGCAAACACCTTGATGTTTGTGCACATAAGTCCTGAACCGGATTCATATGGAGAGACAATAAGCACCCTTAAGTCTGCTGAAAGAGTGGCTTCTGTTGAACTTTGTGCTGCTCGTTTGAATAAAGAAGGTGGACAAGTTCGTGAGCTTAAAGAACAGGTAGACAGTTTGAAGAAGGCGTTGGAAAGGAAAGCAGTAGAAGTAGCGCAGCTGCAGAATAGCAAAGAATCTCGATACGAACTCCATACACCAGTGCGAGCTCGTAGATTGAGCCTTGAAAGGATTGTAAAAAGCAAAGTTGAGGTACGAAATGGTAATTGTAATTTTGCTATGGCTTTTCAAGATGATAAATTGGTAGATTCTGGGGAGAGATCCAAGCTTAATAATAATAAGATATTGGTAGGCAAACAAAATGGCAACCGTAGGCGTAGTCTGGGAAACCAGTGTAGAAATTTATCGGTTGTAAAAAGTGGGACAGAGAGTGAAACAAATACAGGAACTAAGACACCATTTGCAGCTAAAAAGATCTCTCAAATTAAAAAGTCATTAAAGTCCTTTGGAAAACTAATCCATGGTAAGGAAAAAAGAATTATAAGTCAAGTGGAGTCTTTAGCCCCTGTATCTAGAATTGAGGGCAGACTATTTATTGGTGGACATAGCCGAGCCTTATCAAACAGGGAGCCACTTACAACGGTCAACGCTTCAGGAAATAAGCGATATTCAATTGAAGGTAAACTACATGTCGAATCGAGGAAATGGAAATGCTGAAAATACTTGCGAGACACCAACTGATCACTAGTCTTCGAAGGTGGGAAAATTAAGGTTGTAATGACCTGGTTTTGCTTTGCTTAAATCTACCTGCTAATAACTTTTCTATGTGAGAAATCTGCCAGGATCGTGTCAAACGAGTCCGAGACTGATCAATTACATCAAGTTGGAAGAGCATTTTGGCTTTTAAATTTTCATGAATACTAGAAAGGGAATAATTTTTGGATTGCCTAGTCTCACCTATTGATTGTAAATTTTATTTTGTTTGAATGAGAATTAATTTTTTTTTCTACCTTAAAAAATTATATATATATATATATTCCTCAAATTATAATATAACTAAGTAGATATATATATATATGTTTAGTTGTAAAAATACAATTACCTATATATATAATATAATTTCTTATAGATATAAAAATAGATGTAGCTAGTACTTTATGTAATGTAGGAATTTAAATTTTATGTTTTTGTTGTGTTTTAAAATATCAAGGGAATTGATGGTTTAGGTTTATTTTAGATTTTCTAAGTCTTTACTTTGTACTCAAGTGAGCAAATGTTTTTTTTGTCCAACCTTCACTATGCTTCTCCTTTATCTATTTTTCTCTCATAGAACATTTATAAATGCACAATTTACTCTTCTTGAACAACAATCTTTCTTGTAGCATGTAGTCCAACTCTACTTTCACAGTCTGCATATATATCCTTGAAATCCATATCTTCCTTATACATATTAATCAAATTTTCAAATCTCAAAGGTCTGACCTTAATTTCCTATAAGATTAAATTTACTCTGCTTAAGGAATCAGCTACTTTATTAGATTTTCCACTTGTATGCTTGATCACAAAATTAAAGTTTTGGAAAAATTCCACCCACTTAGCATGTTTTTGATTCAATTTAGGTTGATTATTTATGAATTGCAAAGCATGATTATCTGAATATAAAATAAACTCTTTGGGTGCCAACACTTCTGAAGATCCTACACAACAACATACAATTCTTTGTCATGTGAGGAATAATTTTGTTTTTATTCATTTAACTTCTCACTGAAATATGTTTCTGGTCTTTGTTCTTGGCTTAGAACAGTTCCTATTGTTGTCCCACTAATATCTGTTTCTACTTGAAAAACTTTATCAAAACTTGGTAAATCCAAAATAGGCTTCTCAGTGATCTTTTTTTTCAACAGATTGAAACCTCTATCGGCTGCTTCTGTCCACTTTAAAGGTTTTCTACTTTTCCTGAAGGTGTCCATTATGGGTGCACAAATTTGACTAAAATTCTTGATGAATTTTCTATAAAAACTTGCAAGACCATGAAAAATTCAGGCCTCAAAAGTACTCTTTGGGATTGGCCAATTGAGAATTACTTGTATCTTTTCTAGATCCATCTTTAACCCTTCTTCAGAGACTACAAAACCCAAATAAATCAACTCATTCTTCATGAACCTACACTTTTTCACATTTATCAGCCATTTCTCCATATGTAGGGTATTCAACACCAATTTAAGATGTCTCAGATGTTCTTCCTTACTATGACAGAAGATCAGAATATCATCTAGGTATACTATCACAAACTTTCTAGTGTATTCCTTCAGGACTTCTAATACTCAGCCTAAAGACCTCTTATGTGTATTCTTTAATAGTCATACCTTTTTGTCTAAGATTCTACAGCTGCCTAATGAGAGTTAACTGATAATACTTAGGAATAAATTGACTTTTAATTTTACCCAACATTTTATTCCAATTTTTTTGGGGACTTACCTTTTCTTTCCCCATGGATCTATAGTTCATCCCACCAAATGGTTGTATATCCTTTCATTCTGGTAGCTACATATTTCACCTTCTTTTTTTCTTCAACTTCTTCAAAGTCAAAATAATTTTCTGAATCATTGATCCATTCCATGAGCTCTTCAACATTCAGGTTACCTTCATACATGGGGAATTCCACTTCAGGCCTTCTACCGGCCTTTACCAGCATCCTCAATACCTTCACTTCTTCGGAAACCTCCTCTGGTTCCTTTTCAGAAGATTCTTCTTCATCACTGACATCTACGAGCCCTAGATTTCCTCTCTCCATAGATTCCATCCTGGCCTAGAGTTGTCTCAATTCTCTTTGTGTATCTTCATCTACATTTGCAGCTTGTCTTCCTTGACCACTTTCAATTGGAACTCCACTTTCTCAGCCTCATTTTGTTGGCATCTTCTCCCTTCTATGAACCACGCGCAGATACCAATTGATGCAGGATATAATAAAAAAACCCAATCCAATCCTCTATTTGGGGAATAGTTAGGTTCCAAATATAGAAGAACCTCCAAACTTAGCCGAAACAACCAAGTCATTCTTCCATGGTGGTATTTGAATGACGGAATCCAAAGTGGTGGTAAACTGGATTTTATAGAAATTGTTGATGTTGATGTATTTGTAACTTCGAAAGATATTCACTTGTATATCACATTTGTACTTTATTGTATCCCTAGCGGAGATGTATTATTCCTCCGATTGGAAGTGTCATCATTTATATTTGCAAGTGTCGGAAGTTACATTGTAAGTGTCTTCATTTGTATTTGATGGGTTATTAGACCACCGGTGTGGGGTCGACCCTAGTTGAGTCATGTGGATGGGTTATTAGGATTCCTTAGGAAGTCGGACCTGTTAGTTTATTGGCAGGTCAAGTCAGTGTATAAATAGAGAGGTTGTGTCTCTCATTCTATTCATTCACTCACTCATTCAACTCGCATAGTTGAGAGAGAGAGAGAGAGTTACGCACTAGTGGAGGAGGAGTAGCTGTTGGAGACATCTATCTTTTGGGGATTTATCCTTGCGATCTTTGTATTGGGGATTATTCTATCTCTAAGGAAGCTGCGGGGTTTTTTCACCTTCTTGACTTTCCATGGTGAAATTCTTTGTGTCTATTGTCTCTTGTGATTGACATGATGTACATGTTATTCTCTTAGTGATCCTAGATAATATTTAATGAAATTATCAAAAAATTAACATGGAATCAGAGCTGACCTAAGAAGAAGACATTGTGCAGCTGTGGAAGCTAGGGCTTCTTAATTTTTGGATTTATCTCCACAGATCATCAAATGCAGGAGTCTAGATTGACTCTCCTAGTAAGGGCACATCTTTTTTTCAAGACAGAATTCAATTCTGAGGATTTTCAGTTTTTGGCCCGTCACTGCTGCGGGAAATTAGGGTTTCAGAGAAAGTCAGAATTTTTGGAATTTGAGACCACGCTGGAAGCTCCTCAAAAAAATTGAAGTTTAGAGCACAAGATCAAACGTTTTTGTTGGGAAGAAGGTCGGGTTTGATCAAACCCTAGTTCAGGATCCTCTCTAGAAGATCCAGAAGTTTCAAAGGCAATTTTGAGGGGTGAAATTTTGTAGATTTCAAAATCAAAGTATACCAGCTTGACTAGCTTAGCAAGGCACATCTTTACATCCTTTCAAAAGTTTGAAATTCAAAGTTTGAATTTTTAGGGTTTCTCTAACAAACCCTTATCCAGCTCCAGATCCAGTTTTCAACAAATCAAGTGGTAAGAGCTAAATATTTTATTTCCATTTGAGTTTTTCATTAAAATGTCTCACCACACCAAGCTTGAGGATAAGCTTGAAGGAGTTGATAACTTCCAAGCCTAGAATTGTAGGATTGGGTTAATCCTAGAAGAGAATGACCTACATAAGTGAAGAGCTTCCAGTTCCAAAGGGAGAAGAGGCTAAGGCCTTGCACAAGAAGAACTTGGTCAAAGCCAAGAGAATCATTGTTGATTCTATTAAGGACCATCTCATACCCCATGTGTCTTCCTTAAATACACCTAAGAAAATGTTTGACTCTTTGACCAAGTTGTTTGAAGGAAACAACATAAATTGGAAGATGACTCTGCGGAACCAATTGAAAGAGGTAAAGATCCAGAATCGAGAGACCATCCAATCCTACTTTACTAAGGTCTCTCAAATCAAGGAACAACTTGAAGCTGTGGATGAAGTAGTGGAGAATGGAGAAATTGTCATGACCACACTGAATGGCCTACCTAGGTCATGGGACTCCTTCATCCAAGGTATTTGTGCTGGGAAGAAATCGATCTCTTTCAATAGACTATGGGAGGAATGTTCACAAGAAGAAGCTAGGCTTGTGGCCCGAGAAGAAAAGATGGGAAGTGAAGACCAAGCCCTCACAACACACACTAAGGGTAGTAAGTTTAAGAGGGAGAAATCTCATAGCAAGAAACACCCTCTCTTCCATCAAAAAAAGAAAGATCTCTCTTGTATTTGATGCTTCACTTGTGATGAGAAAGGACATTTTCCCTCAAATTGTCCCAAGAACAAAAAGAACAACAATAACAATAATAAGAGAATCAAGAAGAGATATCATGCTCATGCTGCTGAAGATGATGAACCTCCCAGAAAGAAGACTAGGGAAGAAAGTGAAGACTCTTCAAGTGACGAAGAATATGTTCTAATCTCTGCTCTCACAGGTACTATTTCACATGGGTGTGATGATTGGCTTATTGATAGTGGGGATTCCAAACATATGACAAGATTTAAAGAATTCTTTATGGACATATCTGAACATGAGTCACCCCATAAGGTAAAACTTGGGGATGACTATCAATATCCTATATAAGGAAGTGGTGAATCCTCCTACAAGTTATACTCTGGGAAGTCTTTGAAGATGAAATATGTTCTATATGTACTTGGACTCAAGAAGAATATTCTCTCCCTATCATATTTGGATGCAAAGGGAATGGGAGTTGCATTTGTGGATGTCAAAGTACTCATGTGGCCTAAAGGTAAGACCATAGATGATGCAGTAGTGATTGGAGAGCAAGAGGGAGGATTGTACAAATTAAAGAGACAACGTGAACATGGCATAGTACATGAATCCATGGAGCCAAGTGAAATTTGGCATAAAAATCTTGCACACATGCACTATAGAGCACTACCAATTGCAAGCAAAGCAGTAGAAGGTCTTCCTGAATTCGAGTCAAAGCATGAAGGTATTTGCAAAGGATGTGCAAAAGGAAAGAACACAAAGAAGGGATTTCCAAGCAGTGAAAGCAAAGCAAAAGGAATCTTGGAGATTATCCACTCCGATGTATGCAGTCTGATGTCATCTAGTTCTCTGAGTGGGTATGTATACTATGGTTCTTTCATTGATGATTTCTCTAGGAATACTTGGATGTATTTCTTGAAGAACAAAGATGAAGTATTCAACAAATTCAAGGAATTCAAAGCCTTGATGGAAAACCACACTGAAAAGAAGATCAAGACCTTTAGATCCGACAATGGTGGAGAATTCACTTTGGCAGACTTCAAGAAGCTATGCAGTGATTCAGGGATTAAGAGGGAGTTGATCACTCCTTACAATCCACATCAAAATGGAGTTTCATAAAGGACGCAAAGATTGAGAAGGAGTCCACCCAACAAACAAACAAAGATAAGTATTTGAATTGTCATTTCTTGTATATATGATTGTTTAAATAATATTGTTCAATGATGTATATACTTATGTTCCTAGACTTAGTTTGTGTATTATGCATAATAGAATAATTGCATTAATGAACAATATACTACTAATATGCATGTAATGGGTAAGTGTCCTATGGTAATGTACAACATTCCATTGCTACTTATCTAGAATTAATCCACTTTGCTAACATGTTGGGAGTAGTACAAACTCTTAACAATGTTCTGGTAGAGATGGAAGGCATCTAGAAAGTTACAGGATATGGATAAATGTTGTATTGAAGCATTGGCTAAGATAATTGCATGATTGTATGACATATATTTTATGTGTAAGATATTGTTCTAAAAACTATGAGAAGTTTCTAATCATGCAATTGAATTTGACTTGTAGGAAAGATCGTGTACAATAACCTACAAAAGAAGGAAAATGACATTTGTTTCAGCAACAAAGTTCAAGAAAAATACCTATTAAAGATATTGAAGAATTTGAAGGATCTGGGATGCAGTAATAGAAGGATGCCATGATCGAGGAGTACCAGTCGATCATGAAGAATGATGTATGGGATGTGGTCCTGAGACCAGAAAGGAAGTCTGTTGTGACTTCCAAGTGGATCTACAAGATCAAGCATGCTGCAGATGGTAGCTTAGAGAAATATAAGGTAAGGTTTGTGTCTCGTGGCTTCTCTCAGAAAGAAGGGATAGATTATGAAGAAACTTTTGCACCTGTATCCAGATACACTTCCATCAGGGCAGTACTTGTTATGGCTACAGTGATGAAGTGGAAGATACACCAGATGGATGTCAAGACAGCCTTCTTGAATGGTGTAGTAGAAGAGGAAGTTTATGTGGAGCAGCCACTCAATTTTGAGACACATGATAGGGTTTCATATGTGTGTAGGTTGAAGAAATCCTTGTATGTCTTGAAGCAAGCACCCACGACCTGGTATGGCAGGATAGACAATTTCCTATCCAGTTTAGGCTTTACCAAGAGTAAAGCAGATTCCAACCTTTACTAGAAGGTTGAGGAAGGAAATCCAGTAATCCTCCTACTATATGTGGATGACCTGTTTGTGACAAGTGAGGATAGGTTGATTGATGACACAAAGAGGAACCTTGCTGCCGAGTTTGAAATGAAGGACTTGGGTATGATGCATTACTTTCTAGGTATGGAGGTGAGGAAGAGTGCAAATAGAATCTTCCTTGGACGAGGGAAGTATGCAGTAGAGATCCTGAAGCAGTTCGGGATGATGGGCTGCAAGGCCATGGCCACACCTATGGCATCGAACCTGAAGCTATTGTCTAATTCTTCTTCAGATTTGGTTGATGCCACAATG
Source organism: Larix kaempferi (assembly GCA_027924585.1). Lineage (NCBI taxonomy): Eukaryota > Viridiplantae > Streptophyta > Pinopsida > Pinales > Pinaceae > Larix > Larix kaempferi. The sequence goes on along the minus strand of BSBM01000063.1, from coordinate 4,818,232 downwards.
TATCGTCATATGATTGGGTCTTTGATGTACCTGACAAACATGAGACCAGATATTTTCTTTGCGGTGAACACATTGAGCAAGTTCCTGATGGATCCTAGACATGTTCACCTAATTGTTGTAAAGCATATTCTGAGGTACCTGAAGGGTACAGTTAATTATGGGCTCATGTATGATGCGAATCAAAGGTTTAACCTCGAGGATTATGTTGATTCATATTGGGCAAGCAGTGTTGCAGATAGGAAGAGCACTTTGGGGTGCTGCTTCAGTATGGGATCAAGTGTGATCTCTTGGTTTAGCTGGAAGCAGTCCTTCATAGCACTGAGTACAGCCGAAGCAGAGTATGTCGCAGCTTGTTTGGCCAGTTGTGAGGTAGTATGGATTAGGAAGCTACTTCCTGAGTTATTTGATCTCTCATTGGATGCTACCTGTATCTTCTGTGACAACTAGAGTTGTGTGAAGTTGTCTGAGAACCCATTGTTCCATGATAGGTCGAAGCACATCGATATCAAGTATCACTATATCAGGGATATGGTGCAGAGAGGAGCAGTGAAGCTCCTATATGTTAAGACGTATTAGCAGATTGTAGATGTGTTGACCAAACCACTAGCCAGAGTGAAGTTCGAGTAGTTCAGAGAGAGGCTTGGTGTTCTTCAGATAGAAGATACTTCAAGGAAGAAGTGATGGGACACATTTGCAGGAGCCATTCCAAGCATGGTGGTAGGAGGATGCTTCCCATGGCTGTGGATGTAAGTGCTGTGTGATGAGCATCAGGACGATGCTCCGGATGGTGTTCTGCATGATGTTGATCAAGATGATCATATATGATGATATGCATAAGATAGATTCTTTGCATGATTAGTTGGATCATGTATGATGATATGCATCAGGTGAATGCTTTGCATGATCAGTTGGATCATGTGTGATGATATGCATCTGGTGGATGCTTTGTATTATTAGTTCGATCATGTGTGATGAGCATAAAGATGATGCTCTAGATGACATGCATCAGGACGATGCTATGATGATGATCAGGATGATCATGTGTGATGAGCATCAGGATGATGCTCCAGACGATATGCATCAGGACAATGCTATGACGATGATCAGGATAATCATGTGATGATGATGTACTATATGATCATGATAATCAGGTTGATACTCTGTGGCCGTGGACAGGTTGTGCAGGTAGCATAGAAAATATCCTGGGAGATCCGATAGTCTACGCTTGGATGCTCTTTCGAGGTTTTGCTACATGTAGCATAGAAAATATCCTGGGATATCCGATAGTTTATTCTCGGATGCTCTTTCGAGGTTTTGCTACCAAAGGCATGCAATCAGCCCTGGAGATCCGATAGGTTGAGCCATGTTCTTATAAAAGTCCTGGGATGCTCTTTAGAGTTCTTGAAGGTTGCAAGACACTGTTTTAAGGTTTTTCCTAACCACATAGAAAAGATCTTGGGAGATCTGATAGTCTATGCTCGGATGCTCTTTCGAGGTCTTATGGTGGTCACATGTAAAAGATCCTGGGAGATCCGATAGTCTGCGCTTGGATTCTCTTTCGAGGTTTTGTGATGGTCAACATGTAAAATATCCTGGAAGATCCGATAGTCTGTGCTCAGATGCTCTTCCTAGGTTTTGTTGACGCATGTAATCAATCCTGAGGATTCCACAGTATGGCCAAAGATGATGAAGACCTACAGGAGTCTAGGCCTACAACCAACATGAAAAAGGGATTGCTCTATAGAACTTCCTATGACAAGAATAATTATGAGATATCCCAATGATCGAGATGTTGAGCATAGCAGCAATGATGATGATGATGTTATGTGATCCAGTGACGATGATCCAGCTCTAGAATTGAAGACTTGTGCCAATATGTATTGATGACCTGTGTCTAGAGAATACCTTCCTAGTTAAGAGGGAGTGTTCATGTATTTGTAACTTCGGAAGATATTCACTTGTATATCACATTTTTACTTTATTGTATCCCCAATGGAGATGTATTATTCCTCCGATTTGAAGTGTCGTCATTTGTATTTGCAAGTGTCACAAGTTACATTGTAAGTGTCGTCATTTGTATTTGATGGGTTATTAGACCATCAATGTGGGGTCGGCCCTAGTTGAGTCATGTGGATGGGTTATTAGGATTCCTTAGGAAGTCAGCCCTGTTAGTTTATTGGCAGGTCAAGTCAGTGTATAAATAGAGAGGTTTTGTCTCTCATTCTATTCATTCACTCACTCATCCAACTCACATAGTTGAGAGAGATAGTTGTGCACTAGTAGAGGAGGAGTAGCTGTTGGAGACATCTATCTTTTGGGGATTGATCCTTGTGATCTTTGTATTGGGGCTTATTCTATCTCTGAGGAAGTTGCGGGGTTTTTCACCTTCTTGGTTTTCCCCGGTGAAATGCTTTGTGTCTATTGTCTCTTGTGATTGATATGTTGTACATGTTATTCTCTTAGTTATCCTAGATAAAATTGAATGAAATTATCCAAAAATTAACAGCGGATATTTCCTTATTGTGGAGCACCGAACAAGATTCCTTCCACAATTATGTTCCACAATTCACCTTCCGCAATCGCCTTTCCGCAACCTGCCTTCTACAGTCACCTTCCTCCCGTAGTTGTGGGTGTGTCTCCTTCCGCAATTGTGGGTGCTTTTTAGAAACTCCTTCCCCAAACAGTTTCTGCAAAAATCCTTCCGCAGTCTCATTGGACCATTGGATCTGCAAGTATGCCTCTACAATTGTTTAGGACTGTTGGATCGGAAACAAATCAGATCAATGGTGGGGTTAGTTGGACTTAGGGTGAATTTAATGAAGATTTCTCATCTGGTTTGGCCGTTAACCCTCTCTCATGTACACGAGTGAAATGCTCTTCAAGCCATTGATCTCTTCGTGGCTTCTCTGGCCCATTGACCTGTGATCAATGTGGAAAATGCACTTTTAAATTTTGGAATTTTATCTCCTGTGTACTTCACCTCAACGAAATACCATATAAGCCATCAATCATTCGGTCTCGATCTCCACTATCTGATCTCTACTTGTTCTGAATTTAACAAACTTGCACTTCGTCCTTGCGAAAACTATCTTGGACAGTCGATCTCCCTCCTTGGATCTTATCTTGACCGTCTTGTCTCACCTTCAACAATTACCAATGAGTGGGGATCCTTCTTTTTGCTTCGTTCCCTCTGGTTAATTTAGGCTATGATCTCATTCAATTGATCAGTGAAATGATCAATTCTTCATTCCTTGTATTCGAATGAATACGCCCATCCTTCTACTTCTAAATATCTCTATTAATCGTGCTATGTTCATTCATACATAGGAAATATACACATAGTTCTGGTTATTGAAAGAAGACAGTGATTATACAATTAAACGCAGATTCTAGTTGCTATGTTCTACATTTCATCAACAACTCTTAGCTCAATTACATTCAGTGATTAAATAAGTCTCCATGAACCTGTCAGATCCGAATTATCAGAATCTGGATGCCTATAGAAAGCAATTTCACAACAAACCAGGGAAAATTTTAAGAACCCCCCCTAAATTTCTATGTATAACAATTGGGCTAATCCCCATGATACATAGGAAAATATGAAGGCTATTTTATCAATTAAATAATACATACATATAACTTTTTGGTGAATGTCACACCAAATTATATAATCTTGTAAAATCTCAACGAATCTTTTATTGAATTATAAAATCTTGTAAAAACTTGGCGAATCTTTCACTAAATTATAAAACCTTGTAAATTCTTGGCAAATCTTTTATTAAATTATAAAACATTATGAATACTTGGCGAATTTTTCAATAATGCATAAACCACATATAATAATAAAACAACAATATTTATTAAACTATAATATCCTAGAGAAAGAGCCATTATCTAGTACTTGTTTAATTAAGACAATTTTTATTTAATGTCTTGCCTATTCACATAGGATTTCTTCAATCAATTCCATTATGATACAATTACATCAAACTAGGTTTGGCTAAAATCCATGTTTTTCCATTCTCCTAAGTAACCAAAAGATCAACCTACCAGTTGTTATTGCAATCACATAAAATAGCATCAATAGAGTACTCTGAAGTCTCAAACCCTTTGACCAATTCATATGCGTCTAAACCCTCAAATCCTAGTCATTAAGCTAAAGAAGTGTGATAAAATTAAGAAAAATCCACGTGCAAGCTCAAAGAAGGGAGTAGAAACTAGAAAGAACAAGAGTTGCACGCAGCTTGGTCACTGCCTTGTAGAAATACAAACAATAATAATATTATAAATATATACAAAACAACACTAAACAATAATAAATTGATGTCTATATTAAAAAATGTTGGGTTTTAAGCCAAATAACCAACTTCCAGATTATATAGTGAGATTATATACTGCAAATTTCCAGTTATTATTATGTATTCAAAAGTGAGGTGTAAAACAACCAAACATTGTTAGTCATGCCAAAAATGGCACCATATTTTGCAACACTTGTAAGTCCAAATATATATGAGAGCATGCTTGCCACACAACTTCTTACAAAAACATTTACTTTATAATATTATGTTTTTTTATTACATTTTGATGTCTAATAATAATCACATAGAGGCCAATAACTGGCCTAGATTTGGAATACACAACTACCCCAATCTATCTAGACATGCAAGTAAACATATCCATCCATTTACTTACCTTTACCAATCCTCTAAAGAATAAGATCCAACCGAATGCCAACAACTGAAAACTTTATTGCAACAACAAACAGAGAGATGGATTGCATTGTAGAAACATATTAACATAACCACCAAAGAAGGATTAAAAATAGATAAATATCAAGTTCGTTTGCTTTGGCTATTGATTCATGTTTGCATTAAGGCTAGGAGATTTCCTCCATATAAGTTGTTTTACATGTTTCTAAGTAAATGATCCCTACTCAAAATCAAAGTTGAAAGGAGTAAGGAATCTAGGTTCTTCATTGATGCCATGAATACTTGTCAAATAATGGTGACTAAAGGCTTCTTCAATTGACAAGAAACACAATATAATAAAAATGCATCAGTTGACAAGACAATAAAAACTAAAAGCATATAGCATAGATTCAATGTCCAAGTATTTCCCTTCTCCAAGACTTAAAACCATCCTCGAACACCCAAAAATAATAAAAAACTAACCAATTATAGAAGTTGACCCATATAATACCTATGATACACTTGCTTGGCTCGAATACAAACATTTTTCAAGTAAATATACAACATCCTCATCCAAGTTAGGAAGATTTAGAGCACAAGGTTTCTCAAGGAATTGTCAAAATATTGAGTGCATGCACCACCTACAATATGGTACCTCGGTAAATTAGTAAATTTGTTTTTCAATACATTAAAATATAGCAACACCACGAAGATGTCTAAAAAAATTCAATACCATTTTCCTTAGGGAGACTCTATCAAGTGAGATGATACTTGTCATCATAATGTAGAATATCAAGTGAGATGATACTTGTCTAGAAATCCTCTCTCTATAAGCAATAGGCGATCATTGAAGGGCCTTCTCCATAGAATTATGCGTGCATATCCCTTTCCGTGTTTTCTTAAAACTTGCATAAATTTCTCATTGAGTTTCAACACATCATTGAACAGAGTAGAATGTAAATTGGGTTCTACATTTGTGTGGGATGATGCCATTTATAAAAGGGGATCTCTATAAATATTCTAAATAGGTTTGTTTGTCACTGGGTTACAACTGGTAACAGTAAGGAGCTAGATTCAGGCCGCTTTTGTTACAACCATTATGCCATTGCTCTATTCTTGGAGATATATCTAGCTAGAGTCTTACCTCATCTTCCTCAGCAGCTTTATGGGAAGCATTAGAAAACTCCTTTATGTCTGAAGTGATAGGCTCTATGGTTACCGCATCGGAAGTGTTTATTCTCTCCTTTATCATCTATGCATATAGCTGAATAAAGAGCCCCACCAAAAATGATGAAAACAAATGATATTGAGAAAAATGTAATATTTGACTAATTCCCCAAATTGGCACATTACCGTTTTAGAATTATCATATTCCCAATTCTTTTACAAATTGGCAGCAATTTTATCAAAAAAATATTTGATGAATTCATATCTGCTAAAAACACCAAATTTATTATACCTACAACTCATCAGCGTATGCAAGATAATCAAAGGAGAGAATGTGGTCATCAGCTATGCGTAGGGAAAGTACTCCCTAGATAGAATAAACTACAGTGATAGGAAATCCATTTAAAGAATCAACACAACATTATATAGTTTAAATATTGAATTGTTATAAAAAGTGAAGTATACTACCAACCTACAACATGCCTAAGAAAGTATGGATCACCAAACTTCTTCATCTAGTTGAAGGAGTCAAAACGAGTATGGTAAAGAGGGTAATATGTACATATCTAGACATGCCATTAAATCCTGTTAATATATAAGAACATGCAAATTAACAAAGTCTAGTTACCAAACAACATATATGCAAGTTTTAGATTGCTTCATAAACTAATACCATGGATATCACTCCACCTACCTCTAAAGCATATGTGTATAAGGATATAGAAATATTTTTTTAGTTATTGGATATTGTAAAAGAAAGAAAATCCAACAAGTGGAGAGTTGCCCAAGAGATTCTGCAGTCCATACACATGAGTGTATCACTGTTTTGGACCAATATCTTTAAGGGAACAAATCTGCATAATAGTTACGACGAGGTATTTTCCCTCATCAATTCCAACCTTAATCTGAATCATGTGAAAATAGGAGTAAATAGAAATAATCATGTTTAGTATAAAAGTCAAATGGTAATTTGCAATTTGACAAAATAAAATAGACACTTGATCTCATTACCTAGGCCACTAGCTGCTCATAGTAGGGAGATTGAGATCATCCTTGGTCTGTCCATATTCAGTCAGTAGGATAACCTACCACATTAGTTCATATCAAACATTATCATCCAACAAGCAAATATTTCAAAGTAGCACAAGGAAACATAGAGAATCCAAAACATGTCCCAATGTAAGGTGATAGAATACTGATATAAACAACATATGGAACCCAAAATATTTATGTTGTGTCTTACGTATCTGGTCGCAAAGAAATATGCTTTGGTGATAGAATACTAGTATAAACAACACATGCCACCCAAAATATTTATACTGTGTTTCTTACATATCTGGTCACAAAGCAATATTCTTGCACGTAATTGGAGAAATAGATAGCAATCAATTGCACATAAAAATGGCATGAATGCTTCCATCTAGATTAAAAAGACAAACTTAATCCATTGCCAGCCCCAATATACATATCTTTGTGTTGGCCAACACACCCAATATCAAATGAATACATGCATTCAAAAAGATATAGGCAACTACAATTTCTAATAGCTTGTTAAGTCGATACATAGATTATAAAAGTGGCTAAACATTCTATGTTTTTGACCTCTTTTGGTTGGCCATCACTAGAATCCAGTTAGGGAATCTTCACTGAAATTGCAATTTTGGATTGATGAATTTTTTTTAATGCAGAAATTGATTCAACACATCAAATACCCCTATAGTAACTAGATTGTGCAACATTAACATATGATATCTGCAATTTCATCAGTCCAAAATGATCCATGCCATATTTGAGACAAAAAATACATTCCCATTATTTTGAATAGCTGGAAAAGTTGAATTCTTCATTTGTTTATAATACTCCATAATTTATACCTTACGTTGACCACACCCTGCCTTTTGTACCAATAGGGATAGTACCCTCTCATAAACATAGAAAAGGTTTATACTTACCACATATCTGAATTTAACAAGTTCACGAGTAAAGGTCAATGAATCAATCTATCATGGTATTGTCCTAATGTAAATGTCAAATTTAAGATCCCAAGTTGGTGTTAATTTTTCGATAATTTCATTCCATTATCATTCAAGATCTCTAAGAGAATAACATGTACAACATATCTACAACATATCAATCATAGACATAATAGCAATCACACAAGAGACACAGAGTTTCACCAGGGAAAACCAAGAAGGTGAAAAACACCGCAACTTCCTCAGAGATAGAATAAGCCCCAATAGAAGATCACAAGGATCAAACCCAAAGAGATTTCTCTAGCAGATGCTCCCCCTCCTCCACATGTGTGCTACTCTCTCTCTTAGCTATTCGAGCTTGAGAAGTGAGTGAATGAATATAATGAGAGAGACACACCCTCTATTTATACACTAACTTGACCTGCCAATAAATCACTAGGGCCGACTTCCTAAAAAAGCCTAATAGCCCAACCACATGACCTAACTAGGGCCGACCCCACACTGGTGGTCTAATTACCCATCAATACAAATGACGACACCTACAATGTAACTTGCGACACTTGCAAATACAAATGACGACACTTCCAATCAGAGGAATATAACATCTCTGTTGGATATACAATAAAGTACAAATGTAATACATAGAAGAATATATTCCGAAGTTACAAATACATCAACACTCCCTCTTAACTAGGAAGGTATTCTGAACACAATTCATCAATACATATCAGTGCAAGTCTTCAATTCTGGAGCTGGATCACGGAGCATCATCATCATCACTGCTGCTGTACTTGACATCTCTATCACTAGGATATCTCTGAATTCTGCTCGTCATAGGAAGTTCTAGAAAGCTATCCCTTTTTCATGCTAGATGTAGGCCCACCTCCTGTAGGTATTCATCACACTGGCCATACTGTGGAATCCTCAGGACTTATTACATGCGTCACAATGCCTCAAAGAGAATCCCAGGATCCTTTATGTGCCGAAGCATGACCTGAAAGATCTCCCGGGTCAACTTACATGTGACCCCCACCACAAAGCCTCGAAAGAGCATCCCGAGATCCTTTATGTGCCGAAGCACGACTAGCAAGATCTCCCAGGTCTACTTACATGTGATCACCACAAAGCCTTGAAAGAGTATCCCAGGATCCTTTATGTGCCGAAGCACGATTGGCAAGATCTCCCAGGTCTACTTACATGTGGTCATGGAAAATCCTCGAAAGAGAATCCCAAGATTGATTACGAGCGTACTGCTCAACCTATTGGATCTCCTAGGGAGATATTATATGCCATAGGACAAAACCTCGAAAGAGTATCCCAGGATCCTTTATGTCCCGCAGCACGACCAACAAGATCTCCCAAGGAAATATTACATGTCCTCCCAAAGAAAAACCTCAAAAGAGTATCCCAGGATCCTTTGTGTGCCACAGCATGGCCGACAAGATATCCCAGGGAAAGATTACATGCTCATCTGCACAACCTTTCCACAACCACAGAGTATCAACCTGATACTCACCATACATCATCTTGATGTACATCATCACATGATAAACCTAATCATCATCATAGCATCGTTTTGATGCATATCATCCAAAGTATCATCCTCATACTCATCACACATGATCATCTTGATCATCGTCACTACATCGTCCTGATGCATGTCATCACATGATCCAACTGATCATACAAAGCATCCAACTGATGCATATACAAATACATGATCCAACTAATCATACAAATCATCCAACTGAAGCATATACAAATACATGATCCAACTGATCATAAAAAGCATCCAACTGATGCATATACAAATACATGATCCAACTGATGATACAAAGCATCCAACTGATGCATATACAAAGCAATAACTGTAGCATCGTCATGATGCTCATCACACAATGCTTACATCCACAGCCATGGAAAGGATCCTCCTATCACCATGCTTGGAATGGCTCCTACAAATTTGTCCATCACTTCTTCCTCGAAGTATCTTCAATCTAAAGAACACCAAGCCTCTCTCTGAAGTACTCAAACTTTACTTTGGCTAGTGTTTTAGTCAACACATCTGTAACCTGTTCATCCATCGCAACATACGGGAGCTTCATTGCTCCTCTCTCCACCATATCCCTGATGTAGTGATATTTGATCTCAATGTGCTTCGACCTGCCATGAAATACTGGGTTCTCAGACATCTTGACACAACTCTGGTTGTCACAGAAGATACCAGTAGCATCCAACGGGAGATCAAATAACTCAGACAGTAGCTTCCTAAGCCATATTGCCTCACAACTAGCCAAAAAAGATACGACATACTCTGCTTTGGATGTACTCAGTGCTACGCAGGACTACTTCCTGCTAAACCAAGAGATTACCCCTGATCCCATACTGAAGAAACACCCAGAAGTACTCTTCCTATCTGTAGCACTGCCTGCCCAATCTGAATCAACATAACCTTGCAGGTTAAACTTTTGATTCACATCATACTTGAGACCATAATCAATTGTACCCTTCAAGTACCTCAGAATATGCTTTACAGCAACCAGGTGAACACCTCTGGGATCCGTCAGGAACTAGCTCAATGTGTTCACCGCAAAGCAAATATCTGGTCTCGTGTTCGTTAGGTACATCAAGGACCCAATCATCTGACGATACATAGTGAGATCAACTGGATCAGATGAAGCATCACACAGAAGCTTCAGGTTCCATGCCATAGGTGTGGCCATGGCCTTGCAGTCCATCATCCCAAACACTTCAGGATCTCTACTGCATACTTCCCTTGTCCAAGGAAGATCCCATCTGCACTCTACCACACCTCCATGCCTAGAAAATAGTGCATCATCCCCAAGTCCTTCATCTCGAACTTGACAGCAAGCTTCCTCTTCATGTCAGCAATCAATCTATCCTCACCTGTAACAAACAGGTCATCCACATACAAGAGTAGTATCACTAGATTGCCTTCCTCAACCTTGTAGTAAAGGTTGGAATCCGCTTTACTCATGGTAAAGCCCAAACTAGATAGAAAGTTGTCTATCCTCTCATACAAAGTCCTAGGAGCTTGCTTCAAGCCATATAAGGATTTCTTCAACCTGCACACATATGAATCCCTCTCATGTGTCTCAAAACCGAGTGGTTGTGCCACATACACTTGTTAGGATATTCTTATACTCCATCCTAGTCCCACTAGTATTTTGATCATTTACATTTTCAGTCATGCATGCACTTTTAGGGTTTGCATGCATTCTAGGGTTTGCATGCATCCCAGTCATCAGTCCATAACCTAGCCCTCAGTTAGCCAACCCCCAGGAGCTTCTCACTATTCAGTTTTAGCCCTCCAGTTGCTTAATGCGCCCTTATTCCTTGATTTTAGGAAGCAACTCACCCTTCTTCACCTACCAATCCAGTTGTCACTTAGTTACACTTAGTTACACTCAGTTACACTTAGTTACAGTCAGTTACACTTAGTTATAGTCATTTACACTGAGTTACACTGAGTTACACCTACCAGACTCAATTTGACTGATGGTTGATAGTTACTTGAGCATTGATGACTCCACTGATGATTATGAAGACTTCCAGTTGTGCTCTAATGATCGTGAGGACACCTAGTTGTGCTCCGATGACACTCTATTGATCTTATGATCACTCTGAGAGGCTAATTCAAATTGCCACCTTAGGCATTCGAATCCTCTCTACCATTGTACTATTTATTTGTCCATATTGTGATTAATTAATTAGTGTGTGTGAAGTATTATTACTTCTATCTGAGTTCTACTGTACCATATTATTATGTTGCTCATTATATTGTATTGTTCACTATTCTTCTATTTTCCTGCTTAATCATAATTACTCTTGTGAGGTATACATCATCTCTTAGATCTGCTGTGAGGATTTTCACATGGTATCAGAGCATGTTGAAAGTATTGTTTATCTCCATTCTTGAGAGTTTTTTGCAGGTTATTACCAAGATTTCGAGTGCAGCAGTTGCAGCAGTTTCTACATTTTTGCAGCAGTAGCAATTGTAGTTATTCTATATTGTTTTTGCAGGTCCTCTACAAGCTTCCATGAATTCAAAAGAAATCCCTCTTCTTTCTCCATTCAACTATGATGAATGGAAACCAAAAATTATAGTATATTTGAAGAGCCAAGATCTCTTTGATTGTTATTTTGAAAGAGAGTTTGAATCCTCTGAAGAGAATATTGATTGGTTGAATAAAGGTGACATGGCCTTTGGAACAATGATGATTTCTTTTCGTAAATATCAGAGATTTCTTTTCAAATATCGTGATGGTGTTGAAACTCCAAGAGAGTTATGGACTCCAAAAGAGCTATGGGCTCACCTAAATGAAAATTTTGGTAGAAAGAATGAAGGGATTGGTCCAAATCCATTCAAAATCATGCAAAGTGTTCCATTCGCTCCCCTTGATGGTCTCTCAGATCATGCACCAGTATCATCTCATATTGAAGTTGTTGACAAAGAACTTGCATATTCTCCACTCATGCTCAAAATTTCTTCTCTTTTTGTGCCAGCTCACACTCTAGATATTGTAGAAGGTCCAAAATCCTCTCTTGCACCAGAGTTTGTTGGTTTGCATCATGATCATATGATTATTTCGAAGGTAAAAATAGATTTGAAGGTAATGCATTCGCTCCTCTCCAGCTATCTCCTCTTTTATACTATTATATGATCATAATTCCATGCTTTTAGAAGGTCATTGAAGAATATGGCCATTGCCATTCGCTTGGGATAATTTCTCATACATCTACTGGTTTTGATCTCACCTCTCATGGTTCAAAGGAGATCTCAACAAACCATGATTCAAGTCTTGTATCTAAATTGGATTCTAAGCAATTACTGCTTGGGATAATTTCTCATGCATATGACAGTTTTGATCTCACCCCTGTTGGTTCAAAGGAGATCTCAAGAAACTGTTTTTTAAGTCTTAAATCTGATTTTGATTTCAAGCAAACATGTAATAGTTATTTTTGGCATAATCTCACCCATGGTGGTTCGAAGGAGAAGACAAAAGACTATATGCACTTTCACAGATTTGATCCTACCTCAGCTGATTCGAATCACAGGTTCAAGGATCATTCTCATACTGTTGTATTTGTTCTCATCACATTCGATCTAAAGAGCAAGTACAAGCACATGCTTTTTGAGCATGATCCACTTCTTCCCATGAAGAAGATGCCTCCAAACATATGACCAAGCATCACACCTACTTGAGTTTGGAGCATTTATTTTTATGTGTGCCTTACAGTCTATTTTGTGAGGAGGGGGTATGTTTCCCATGAACTTTTCCCACTTCCTTGGTTTATTGACTGTTATTATTCATTGTATTGGGTGACCTTTGGTCTTAGTTACCAGGGCTCGGGGATGGATTAAGGGGGGGTGTTAGGATATTCCTATACTCCATCCTAGTCCCACCAGTATTTTGATCAATTACATTTTCAGTCATGCATGCACTTTTAGGGTTTACATGCATTCTAGGGTTTGCATGCATCCCAGTCATCAGTCCAGCACCTAGCCCTCAATTATCCAGCCCCCAGGAGCTTCTCACTATTCAGTTTAAGCCCTCCAGTTGCTTAATGCGCCCTTATTCCTTGATTTTAGGAAGCAACTCGCCCTTCTTCACCTACCAGTCTAGTTGTCACTCAGTTACACTCAATTACACTTAGTTACACTCAGTTACACTCAGTTACACTTAGTTACAGTTAGTTACACTTAGTTACAATCAGTTACACTCAGTTACATTTAGTTACACTGAGTTACATCTACCAGACTCAGTTTGACTGATGGTTGATAATTACTTGAGCATTGATGACTCCACTGATGATGATGAAGATTTCAAATTGTGCTCCGATGATCATTAGGACACCTAGTTGTGCTTCGATGACACTCTATTGATCTTATGATCACTCTGAGAGGCTAATTCGAATTTCCACCTTAGACATTCGAATACTCTCTACCATTGTACTATTTATTTGTCCATATTGTGATTAATTAATTAGTGTGTGTGAAGTATTATTGCTTCTATCTGAGTTCTACTATACCATATTATTCTGTTGCTCATTATATTGTATTGTTCACTCTTCTTCTATTTTCTTGCTTAATCATAATTACTCTTGTGAGGTATACATCATCTCTTAGATCTGCTGTGAGGATTTTCACAACACTTGCTCTTCGACTACACCATTCAAGAAAGTTGTCTTGACATCCATCTGCTGTATCTTCCATTTCATCATTGCAGCCAGAGGAAGTACTGTTCTGATGGAAGTGTATCTGGATACAGGAGCAAAAGTCTCTTCATAATCTATTCCCTCTTTCTGGGAGAAGCCACGAGCTACAAATGTCGCCTTGTATTTCTCTATGCTGCCATCTGCAGCATGCTTGATCGTATAGATCTACTTGGAAGTCATAATGGACTTCCCTTCTGGTCTTGGGACCACATCCCAAACATCATTCTTCATGATCGACTGATATTCCTCGATCATGGCATCCTTCCATTACTTCATCCCAGATCCTGGGAACTTCAGATTCTTCAATATCTTCAATAGATAGCTTTGTTGCTGGAACACATGTTGTAGTGCTTCTTTTGTAGGTGATTGTACAAAATACAATTGCATGATTAGAAACTTCTCATAGTTTTTAGAACAAAATCTTACACATAAGAATATATGTCATACAGTCATGCAATTATCTTAGCCAATGCTTCAATACAAATGATTTATCCATATCCTGTAACTTTCTAGATGCCTTCCATCTCTACGAGAACATTTGTTAAGAGTGTGCACTACTCCCAACATGTTAGAAAAGAGGTTTCATTCTATATAAGTAGCAATGGAATGTTGTTCAGTGCCATAGGCCACTTACACATTACTATATTAGTAGTATCTTTTTCATCAATGCAACTTATTATAATATGCATAATACACAACCTAAGTCTAGGAACATAATTATATACATCATTGAACAATATTATTTAAACAATCAGATATACAGGAAATGACAATTCAAATACTTATCTTTGTTTGTTTGTTGGGTGGACTCCCTCTCAAACTTTGCTTCCTTCTGCAACTCCATTTTGATGTGGATTGTAAGGAGTGGTCATCTCCCCAAATAATTGCATAGCTTCTTGAAGTCTAGTGAAGTGAATTCTCCACCATTGTCGGATCTAAAGGTCTTAATCTTCTTTTCAGTGTGGTTTTCCACTCAGAGAACTAGATGACATCGGACCGCATACATCGAAGTGGATAATTTCCAAGATTCCTTCTGCTTTGCTTTCACTACTTGGAAATGTTTTCTTTGTGTTCTTTCCTTTTGCACATCCTTTGCAAACACCTTCATGCTTTGTCTGGATTTCAGGAAGACCTTCTACTGCTTTGCTTGCAATTGGTAGTGCTCTATAGTGCATGTGTGCAAGCCTTCTATGCCAAATTTCACTTGGCTCCATGGATTCATGTACCATGGCATGTTCAAGTTGTCCCTTCAATTTGTACAATCCTCCCTCTTGCTCTCCAATCACTACTACATCATCTATGGTATTATCCTTAGGCCACATGAGTACTTGGCCATCCACAAATGCAACTCTAATCCCCTTTGCATCCTAAGATGATATAGATAGGAGATTCTTCTTGAGCCTAGGTACATATAAAACATCTTTTATCTTCAGGGACTTCCTAGAGTCTAGTTTGTAGGAGGCTTCACCACTTCCTTTGATAAGGTATTGATAGTCATCCCCAAGTATCACCTTATGAGCTTACTCATGTTCAGATAGATGTACAAATGATTATTTAAACCCAGTCATGTATTTGGAAGCCCCACTATCAATAATCCAATCACACATCCATGAGAGATAGTACCTGTGAGAGAAGAGATTAGAACATATTCATATTCACTTGATGAGTCATCACTTTCTGCTCTAGTCTTCTTCTTGGGAGGTTCATCATCCTCAGCAGCATGAGCATGATTTCTCTTCTTGTTTCTCTTCTTCTTCTTGTTGAAGTTGTTGTTGTTCCTTTTGTTCTTAGGACAATCTGAGGCAAAGTTTCCCTTATATGTAAAACATCTTAGATCTTTCATGTCTCTATGATGGTGGTGTGGAGTTTTCTTGGGATGAGAATGCTCCCTCTTGGACTTTCCTTTCTTGGTGTGTGCTATGAGAGCTTGATCTTCATTTCCAATCTTTTCTTCTCGGGCCACAAGCCTAGCTTCTTCTTGTGAACACTCCCCCCATAGTCTACTGAAAGAAATCAGTTTCCTTCTTGCATAGATTCCTTGGATGAAGGAGTCCCATGACCTAGGTAGGACATTTAATGTGGTCATTACAATTTCACCATTCTCCACTACTTCATCCATAGCTTCAAGTTGTTCCTTGATTTGAGAGACCTTAGAAAAGTAGGATTGAATGGTCTCTCCATTTTGAAGCTTTACCACTTTCAATTGGTTCCGCAAAGTCATCTTCCAATTTATGTTCTTTCCTTCAAACAACTTGGTCAAAGAGTCAAACATCTCGTTAGGTGTCTTTAGGGAAGATACATGGGGTATGAGATGGTCCTTTATAGAATCAACAATGATTCTCTTAGCCTTGACCAGGTTCTTCTTATGTAAGGTGTTCGGGTACACAGGGTACTACCAAAGAACCGAACACCAAGAGAAACCACTTCACATAAACAGATCACAGATCAACACACCGATGTTTTGATGTGGTTTAAACCCACTTGAGGGAAACACTCCACGTCCCCAGCCAAATAGCTTCTACGGGACAATTTATTATGCAAAGAAATAAAGTTACAAATGAGCTTCCCATAATCGATCAACTAAACAATGACCCTCCTTGCTCTTTAAATAGAGATCATGGACCAATCAGGTGTTAAGCCACGGATCAAGGTTAGGTTTGATTTAAGAGAAGTTGAGCCGTCGGATCACTCTATGTTGGGAACATAGCCAAGAGGTTGTTCCATGTAAATTTCCTCCTGTAAATCACCATGTAAGAAGGCAGACTTGACATCCATTTGATGGACTTCCCAGTTATGTAAGGCTGCAAGGGAAAGAACAAGGCGGATGGAGTTCATTTTTGCAACGGGAGCAAAGGTTTCATTGTAGTCAATCCCTTCAACTTGGGAAAAACCTTTGGCAACTAACCTTGCCTTAAGTCTTTCAACACTTCCATCTAATGAATACTTAGTTCTGTAGACCCATTTACATCTGACAAGTATCGTTCACCATTAAGGAACGATATTCTTCATCCATGGCTGCATCCCAATCTGGATTCCCTGAAGCTTCTGCAAAAGTTTCTGGATCATGATTCTCAGAAACTTGAGCCAAAAGAGAAGTGGCTCACTAAAACTGAGAACATGTTCGACGTTGATCTCTAGGATATCCGGCAAGATCACCAGCTACTTCACATGTTGAACGGACCCATCAAGGAAGCACTTGTGCTGGTGCAACTGGAGGAACATGAGCAGGCGGAGGTGGATTTTCATCCTCACTGTCAGTATCAGAAACTGGATTTGGAAACCTGTCAAGGAAGTTGGAAGAAGAAGAAGAAGGCACAAACGCCGAATCAGGCTCACAGGCCACAGATGGCACAATCACCGAGTTAGGCTCGCAGGCCAAGAGATTTTCATCAAATTTAACATCTCTTCTAATTATTATATCATGAGAATGCGGTTGAACAAGTCTATAACCTTTTACATCTTCAGAACATCCAACAAATATGCACTTTTCAGTTTTAGGCTGCAATGCTTTCCGTTTTTCATCCGGAATGTGAGCCCATGCTTCACTACCAAACACACTGAAGTGACTTACAACAGGTTTAGTTTTACTCCATGCTTCTTCCGGTGTTATACCTTGTAATGCTTTAGTGGGGGTGCGATTTACTATATAATTTGCATAATTAATGGCTTCAGCCCAAAATTGAAGACTTAGTCCCTTAGATTGGATCATGCAATTAGCCATTTCTTTTAAAGTGTAGTTCTTCCGCTTAGCTACACCATTTTGTTGTGGTGTATATGGAACAGCGTGCTATTGTTGGATGCCTTGTTCAGTGCAGAAAGTAGTGAATTTTTGTTAACATATTCTCCTCCATTGTCAGATCTTAACTTAATAATTTGATGACCAGATTGTTTTTCAACAAGGGCCTTGTAGGCCAAGAACATGTTAAATACTTTGCTCTTAAGTTTTAGGAAATAAACCCAAGTGCGTTTGGTGTAATCATCAATGAAAGTTAAGAAATATTTGAAACCAGAAAAGGAAGCAGATGGAAAAGGACCACACAAGTCACTATGCACAAGCTCCAAGGGAACAAAGGCGTTCCAAGAGGCACGTTTGTCAAAACTGTCCTGATGATGTTTTCCGAGTACACAACCAGAACAAACACCATCTCTGCAAAATACCATCAGAAGACCTGTCACCATATTTTCTTTACATAGTTGTTGCAATGAGCGATAATTTAGGTGACCAAATCGCTCATGCCAAAGTTTGCTCAAGTTATCACTATGAGCAACAAAAACTGAAGGGAAAGGTGATGACCCAAAGTTGTTAAACTTGTACAACCTGGTAATATCATCAACAATTCCAGTAGCTAGGACCTGTTGAGGATCTTTAAAATCCTTGATTACAACTTGGTGAGGTGTAAAGGTCACAGTCTTACCTTCACCGGAATGAGTGATCTGATAGACTGATAACAAATTGCAGGAAATTCTTGGAACACATAGTACATCACTAAAATGACCATTATCTACAGGAACTGTTCCAGCTCCTACAACACTTAGAGATCTATCATCACCAACAAATATTTGTTTGGTGTTACATTCATGCATAGTAGAAAAGATGGCTTGATCCTTAGCTATATGATAAGATGCTCCAGAATCAATGAGCCATTCATTTGAAGTAGAAGAAGAAGATGCATTATAAGAATAACCAGAAGCACAAAGTGCATGTCCATGAGAGGCAGATTCTAAAGGCGAATCTAAGCTAATGTGGTGCTTCTTCATTGCTGTTCCAAGGCTGCCATCTTCTTGAAACACTTAGATTCATCATGATTATCTTTCCTGCAATAGTTGCAATGACGCTCAGTCTTCTTTCCTTTTGGCTTGGATCCTTTGTCATTTTTTAAAGAAAGAGCTGACTGAGAGGGTTTTGGACCCTTGTTTGACTTATTATTATGAAAATTTTGTTTCTTGGGAAGCTTGGACTTTTCTTTCTGTTGGGACAATAAGGCTTTCCAAGATGTATCTGCATTGTTGATTATTCCAAGATGAATGAGTTTATCTTGTTCCCTAATCAATGAATCACAAAAGGATTCAAGACTAGGATCTTGATAGCTAGCTGCATTCAAGGATGCTTTCATGGAGTAAAATGTAGATATAAAAACAGAATATGTAGGTCCAAGTTTGGAAAGAATATGATAAATTCATTGTTTGTCTTCCCTCTCAATCTTACATTTTGCACATAAGAGTTTAAGAGTTTTGTACTTAGATAAATAATCTTGAATGCATGAAAATTCACTTGGATTTAAAGAAATCAACTCATTTTCAAGTTGGTGACCTCGAATTTCATTGTGTTTACCAAACACAGATTCCAACTTGTCCCAAACAACATTAGGTTCATCAATTCCAGATATGTGGAATCACAAATCAATAAAGATTGACATCCCAATAAATCCACGAGCTTCATCACATCTATTTGCCCATTTTATTTTCTTGTCATCATCAGTGGGTTCTTTTTCTTTCCCTGATGTAATTCTGAAAAGTCCCCTACTTCGTAGAACATTCTCCATACGAGATTGCCATGAGAAATAGTTGGAACTGTTAAGTAGAATATCACAAGGGGCGGCCATATTTGTAAATTAATGGCTGTAAAAGCAGAAACCAATAGTCTGGATGTAAAGATCTTGAAAAAATAGGTAGTTTAAAAAAAAACGGCACTGAAAACTGACTCTGTATGATGAAGTTATGCTTGAACAAAGAAACTGTTGAAGATGTCCCCAATAGTGACGTGGCAGCTAGAGAATGTCCAGCAAAAAAAAAACCCTCTTCCTAAGATGAACATTTTGACAATCACTTTACAAGAAAGTTGTTTTAAGTGAACCACTTTTATAAAATAAGTGATTTCACTTTTACAATCATATTACTTTTAAATAGTGCAACAATAAAAAACTTAAGTGACTCACTTGTATTTTATTTATTTATTATGTAAGTGAGATGCACTTTTACAATAAAGTAACTTGAAAATAGAAATTGCATGCACTTTTTATTTTAAAAGTAACTTCCTAAGACTTGAATTTAATACCTATTAAGGAATAAAGCAATTTTGAACCAAGTGAGCTAGATTAAAAGGTATGTAAAATATGGGAATGAGGAAGGGGTTTTTTTTTTTTTTTTTTTACTCTTCTTGCTCGGTTTGCGTGCTTGCCATTTTTCCTACAAAACACACCACAAATCGAAACAAAAAAATATTTTCCACACTTGTGGAGTTAGATCTTATTAGCTTGCTTGGAAAGTCTATGTTTTCTCTCTGTTTCTGATTTGCCGAGATCGCGCAAGGTGCACGATAAAGAGCATACGCAGCCAAGAAAAACCCTTTCCCTTTTTGTTTCTGATTTGCCGAGATCGCTCAAGGTGCACGGCAAAGAGCATACGCAGAAGGGAAATAAAAAATATGAAACCAAAAAAAATCTAACAGTAAAAAATGATAAAATATGAGATTTTTTTTTAAAACAGAAAATAAAAAAAATGCGTCACTGTAACATTATACTTTCAGATCTGATGAAATATGCGTTTCTGGAGCAGAACTATTTTCGATCAAACGAAAACTATTTCCGAATGGAAACGACGCTCCGGACACAATGAAACACCTCCCACGGCCCAGAAATGCACAAAAATACCAAAACTAGAAACCCTTTCGAGTTTCAGCAACAACAGTTCAAGATCTAGATCACAACCGGAAGCAGCACTTCATAAAAGCTCTGATACCATGTTCGGGTACACAGGGTACTACCAAAGGACCGAACACCAATAGAAACCACTTCACATAAATAGATCACAGATCAACACACCGATGTTTTGGCATGGTTTAAACCCTCTTGAGGGAAACACTCCACGGCCCCGGCCAAATAGCTTCTACGGGACAATTTATTATGCAAAGAAAGAAAGTTACAAATGAGCTTCTCATAATCGATCAACTAAACAATGACCCTCCCTGCTCTTTAAATAGAGATCATGGACCAATAAGGTGTTAAGCCACGGATCAAGGTTAGGTTTGATTTAAGAGAAGTTGAGCCATCGGATCACTCTATGTCGGGAACATATTGTGACCGTCGGATTAAGTATTTACAAATACATACTAATGCATACTAAAGAAACACACTATCCCTGTAATACCCCCAATTCGACCCTTAGGATATATGAGCCTTTAATGTAAATCAGTGTACATGTGATGTATGTTTTCCTAGCGTGGAGCTCAAGGCCAAGGCCCCGCTAGTGAAAGCCGAATTTTATTTAAAGGGCAAGTATTTGATATTTGATACCATGTGCTCTTAAGCCATGGAAATTGTAATAGGATGTAAATTAGACATCATGCAATATAAAATACCAAAGCTGGCTACGGAGGCAACGAATGAGAAGGGGCCACGTGTATCCACTAGGGAGTGGTGAGGGGGCTATGGGAGTGACCCATAGGTTGCCATTTGTCATTATGTGAACCCATTGACTTCCTTAGGTAACATTAATGCCAATTGTAAGGAAGTGGTTGAGATTTCAGCCCATGACTTTGATGGAGTATGGGCAGCCCTGAAATTCGTATGGGAATGTATGGGCTATTTTGACTTGTCCCACAAGTCACTCTACATCTTGGGGGTTGCTCCATCCTTATCCCCATTCCATGGTGGAAGTATGGGACATCTTTGCCCACCCAAAAACGAGCTCCCAGCAAGGAGAAAACCAGAAATCGCGACTTGAAGGAAACCCACGTTTTGGGAAGCCAAAAACGTCCCGATTTGGTATTGGACAGAGAAATCCAATGGGGGATCCATTGGTAGGAACCTTGGGGCGAATTTGGGAGCAATAGCTACCCCAAAAGCCATGGGAAAACCCAGTTTTAACTGCCCAGAAAATCAGTGACGGATTTGGGTCAATTGCTGAACAAAGCTGTGAGAAATCCAAGTGTGGATGTCCGAATGGAGGCTGGGATCGTTGGAGTCTAGCTTGATGTGTACTAGCTCTGGGATTGAGCTTAGCGGACTAGCATCCCTCTCCATTTCCCATTGCATGCTTGAAAAATCCAACTGTGTGTTGGCTTAGCATGGTTGTCTGAGTGAAATCCTGACTGTGAGGGAGCCATCTAGTTCCTCCTTAGTGGATACACAGCCCAGCTCGGGGGTGATCTCTCAGCTGAAAGAATACAGGCTGGATAGAGATCTATGGTTGGGTGGAACGTTGCTCTCACGTAGCCAGTCGTTTGGGCCATTATAATTCGAGATAAGTATTCTTGATGTTAATTCTATGCCCTGCAAGCATTTTAATTAATGACTGTTGTTTATATGTTGAATGCATGATGAAACTGTGTGCAGATGTATTGTTTAATTCCGCTGTGTTTATATTGAATCGAATCTGCATATAGAAGTTTTAAATGTTAGTTATTTATGTTAAAAAATTATTGGGGCTAAATATGCCATAAGCCCGGTATGTTGTTAATGTTTCCTTCCCTGTTGTTCTATGGAGAAGGGGACGTTACAATCCCTAACGGATATATTACACAAGTTGATCTTAACTAACTCCTAAGTGTCTAAATATCCTAACATAAGGCCTTATTCTCTTCTCCCTCTAGGATAGGAACATCTTCACTTATGTAAGTGTCCAACTCATTCTCTTCTAGGATTAACCCAATCCTATACTTCCAGGATCAGAAGTTATCAGCCCCTTCAATCTTATCCTCAAGCTTGGTGTGGTGAGACATCTTAAAGAGTACTTCAAATGGAAATAGAAAAGTTATTAGGTCTTACCAATTGATTTGCTGAAAACTGGATCTGGATCTGGATTAGGGTTTGTCAGAGAAACCCTAAAAATTCTAAATTTGAATTTCAAACTTTTGAAAGGATAGAAAGATGCACCTTGCTGAGATAGTCAAGCTGGTATAGTCAAAATTTGAAATCTGCAAAGTTTCACCCCTCAAAAATGCTTTTGAAACTTCTGGATTCACTAGACAAGACCCCCAACTAGGGTTTGATTTTACCGAAGCTTCACCCAACCAAAAAGTTCTATCCAAAGCCCTAAACTTCGATTTTTCAGAGGAGCTTCCAGCCGTGGCATCAGATTTTAGAAATTTCAATTTTTGCAGAAACCCTAATTTTTAGGTCAAAAACTGAAAATGCTCATAATTGAATTATGTCTCGATAGAAAGATGCGCCCTTGCTAGGAGAGTCAATCTAACCTCATGCCTTTGATGATCCATGGAGAGAAATCCAAAAATTAAGAAGCCCTAGCTTCCACAGCTGCACAATGCCTTCTTCTTAGGTCAGCTTTGATACCATGTTAATTTTTCGATAATTTAATTCCATTATCATTCAGGATCTCTAAGAGAATAACATGTACAACATATCTACAGCATATCAATCATAGACACAATAGAAATCACACAAGAGACACGGAGTTTCACCAGGGATAACCAAGAAGGTGAAAAACCCTGCAACTTCATCAAACATAGAATAAGCCCCAATACAAGATCACAAGGATCAAACCCAAAGAGATGTCTCTAGCAGATGCTCCTCCTCCTCCACATGTGCGCCACTCTCTCTCTTATCTATGTGAGCTTGAGAAGTGAGTGAATGAATAGAATGAGAGAGAAACACCCTCTATTTATACACTGACTTGTGCCAATAAATCACTGGGGTCGACTTCCTAAGGAAGCCTAATAACCCAACCACATGACCTAACTAGGGCCTACCCCACACTGGTGGTCTAATAGCCCATCAATACAAATGAGGACACTTACAATGTAACTTGCGACACTTGCAAATACAAATGACGACACTTCCAATCAGAGGAATATAACATCTCTGTTGGATATACAATAAAGTACAAATGTAATACATAGAAGAATATCTTCCAAAGTTACAAATACATCAATAGTTGGATTTTTTAAGTTTGGCATTGTTTGGTCTAGGTCCATTTGGGGGTTTAGTTCTACTAGCTTGATACAATACTACCTAGGACCAGTATAAAAATTTATTCTATGAATAGAAATTAATCCATTGTTAAGTTTTAACATTGTGCATTAATCTCCAAATCGTATATACACTTTCCACCTAATGCACTACACATCGGGGGAATAACACAACATCCAAAGAGCAAGTTTGGTGAAGATTTTTTTTTTCCTTGGAGGCTATGGCCTCAACCTGTCCTCGAAAGATTATTTTTTGTGTGTAAAGGTCACATATATACTACACTCAATTGGTATCTCAATGGATGGCTTCCCCCTATTCACATACTCCCTTGATACCCCTGGTAAATTCTTTCCAACTCAGCAAGAGTTCAAGAGGACATGTATACACAATACATTCAAGTTACTTGGATCACCTCACTCCCAGTTGAGATATATCCCAGAATGAGCTTCTATGCAAAGGACTTCATGGGGTTGAGGGACTGCCTCATTGTTTGATAGCGTTACATGCTTTATCATTGGATACATTCTCTTAGGATCCCATGGGGCCAATTCTAGGTTGGTTCACAATGGCTTTGGGTCAAATCTGATCATCATATCATACAATGAAGCATGATATTACCATATTCATCAGATCAAGATATATAATCAATTCAATTTATGTAGCCCTATTTACTATGAGTTCTGTGTTCAGTATTGTTTCCTTTTGAGGATGTCCTATAACTCCGTATCCACCTTATTCTAGTATCCAGACTAATGATGCTTTTCCTTTTTCATGAGGGAGGCCCTTGAACTCCAATCTCACTCACTCCAACCACCCTCCCCATCCTCACCCTGGAAACCCCTCCCCCAAATTGACAGTAACAAGGTGATTACATTTACAGAGAATTGATAAACTCCAAATCTGAGAGGAATCTCCTTTTTACAATATTGTCTTTGAACTATTTTCCATCTCAGAAAATAAAAACTGAATTAAGCATTAAAAAATTCAATCTAGATTGAATAAATATATTCTTTCATAATTGCCCCTATACTTGGCATTACAGTAAGTTGTATCTATTCAAAGTATATCGGTGCATACATTTCTCAAAACATGATAGCTCTACATTTCTTCCCAAGCTTGAAAGTCACTTGTGTGGAGAACATGTCTACCACCTTTAAGATCAAAGTATATCAAGGCTGATCTAGTATATCGGTTTGCTTCAAGCATCTGCAATAACATGTAGACTATCTAGTTCCAAAGGATGAATAAACCTGCACAAAGCAGAGCAACATATTCAGATACCTATTTGATGTCCTTCCCATAGAAACAATGTCCTTTTCCTATCCTCAGTTGAGAAACATATACAGATACTTGTTTGATGTCCTTCCCATGTAAAGCATAAGAGACAAACAGGTACCATTATCCCATTGTAAAACAACTAGATAAACAACTACTAGAAGTTTACTTCATGTTTTGAAGTTTGGTTTTCAAAATGTGCCCAACATTATATTGTCAAGCTCACTTGATTGCATTTTACAATTAATTTTTGTTAAGGACTTTTCATGGGAATCACTAAATTCTCTTCTTGGAATGGCCTGGAGCTATATTAGCTCTAGGTACAAACAACAATCAACTGGAAAACATACCCTAATTAAAATTGTCCTTTAAAATGGATCTGCGATGGGTATGTAGAATGAATATTTTTTGTGTAAAACATTGTAATTTGTGAAGTATGATACCTTTCGGTATCAGAAACCGTCGCTATAAAGTCTAATGCAAAAGCTATGAAATGAATACCACTAAGCTGTAAACAAGAAGATAAATCCAATTTCAAAAAGAGCAATCAGTTGGTTGAGCATTAAATCCTATGATATCCATAACAATCTACGGCTATTAGCATAGATAGAAGCCTCTATGGAAAAACATAAAGGTGACTAAGGTATTATATCATAGTACACTTATTGTAACTAACCTGGCAAAATATTTGTTTTGAAAGAAAACATCAATATTTTTAATAACAAGGATTACACTGGACCTCAAAATCAATTTTTTTTTCTAATCACACAACCCGTTTCAAAATTCAAGAACTATTCATTGTGAGTAGCTTCTCATTTTTCAACATTCCTGGCATAACTTTAAGATTAGATCTAATAGTTTTTATAATATAGTGAAGCATCCTATCTCAACACCTTTATAGAGAAATTCATTAATGTGAGGATTACAAGGTCATCATCATCCATCTCTTCCAAATGTCAAAAAGCCATGTAGTGATTTAAGGATCTGGAAAAGGAGGCTATCAAGCTCTTTAAAATCTTCTAAGCAATACTATGCCTAAGAGTTCTACTAGAAACATATATGGTACATATAGGCAAGAGTTGCAAAATAGAAGCTATTATGTTAAGTGCACCACTACAGTTTAATATTAGTAAATATGATCAAGTTTGTGCATCGTTTAGTTGCAATGAAAACAAGTACAGGGAATGGAAAAATGAGTGTGGAAGGGAAGGCCCAACTTTTATAGGATAAAAATGACAAACACACTCACAACACTGAGAGGGGGGGTGAATCAGTGTTGTATGGTTTTCATTTTTTCTTTAACTACTGATTTCATGAAAATTCTTCATCCATTAACATAATAAGACAAGAATCAAATATTTACCGAAGAAGAACAAAAGAATTTAAAGTATCTTCAATTTTGTATATAACACAAATTCACAAGCAGTATCCGTGCTTCAACACAAACTGAAAGCACCAGCTGCAACTGGTGTCAGATGCTTCAACCTCTACAAAATTTCTTAGCTTCAATTGATATGATGAGTTCAGAATTCAACCTGAGTTCTTTGTAGTTCTTCCCAAGCTCCTCCCTACCTCCCAATACATGTATTTGGTTACACCAATTTGTTTGCTTCTCAGTCCAAAAAAAAAACCTTTGCAACTTAACATTGAGTTTACAATGACACCCTAGATAACTGATTCCATGTATCATTTGTAAAACAACTTGATTTGGCCCTAGTTCACACCTTCTTCAAGGGGCTCGGCCTACTTCTCTATTTCTCCATAGTATCGACCTAGTTCTATGTTAGTTCAGCAAGATCCACCATCCTTTTTTCCACAGGTCCAGCCTTCCTCATCTAACTATCTTTTCTTCCACGTCAAAATGAATTACTTAATTTGCATAGCGTTTGTCCAATTTATAGTTAAACTTACCCCTAATTAGGCCGACTTTCCATCACTTTACTTGTTCTTCCAGGAATTAGGGGATTTCCACTAAAAATGAAACGTTGACCATCAAGTCTAGAGGTAGTTCCTTTACTTGTAATTTTTCATGTCCCCTCCCACAGACCCACTTCGAGGAAGGGAACGTGATACCAAATTTAGGGGCTTTTACATAAGCTCATCCCATTCATCAATGTAATGTCCCCAGTTTGACCCCATGGCATTAAAATCATAAATGATGTAATAGTGTTGTAAAATCATGGTGAGGAACTCAAGGCCAAGGCCCTGCCATCGATTTATTGATGCATATGGTTTACGTGCTAGCCAGGCACAATGGAATTGTAGATATTATGTAAATATGCATTTTAATAAAATACCCACAACTAGCTATGCAATGCAATAAAGAGATGGGGGCATGATTTTACAAGGAATTGGGGGGGAACATTCAAACCCTTGGAGCCAATCAAGTCAAGACAAGTGTCAATGAGAGAACCCATCAAACCCTCAACTACCCATGTTGACTTTTGTACCCAATCATTGATTTATCCCAAGAGTTGGTTGAGGTAGTTAATGCCTTGGGGAATGGGAGGTATGGCTGTCCAAATTCGAGTATGGGAAAGCCACACTGCATGGAAAAACGTGTTTGGCTTCTTGGGCAAGAAAAGAGCCATGAATTGCTCCCCAAGCCATTACCCATCAACCAGTTTTTCCCCTCTCATGTTTTTCAAGCTGCCTGGGCGTTTTTCCTCCATGTTCTTCCTGTGTTTCCTTGTTTTCAGTGGAGAAGAGGGAATTTTTGTGTTGCAGAGCTACTAGAAGAATATGGAGCTCGATTTGGGGTTTCAATGAGGCCGTTTTGGCAATTTGAAATGCTCATAACCCGTGGGAGAAATCGGGTTTGCTCCCTGTAGTCGAATTCCCCTTTCCACAGTCCATTTTGGTGTGCCTACGTTTTGGGGAAAACCCATGGCCATCCTGGTTGTAAACCCCATTGCTGGAAATGTGTACCCATGCCCAGTTTTTTTTGAGTTTGTTGAGTGTAAGAGAATGTTGGGGTTGAGATGGGTATCCATTGTTTTGGCTTGATCTTGAGTGCAAGCATCCAGGGTTCAAATCTAGCCTGATAAACCTAGCTATGGACTGGCTTAGCTTGGATGAAACGATTAATTGGCTGTGCATGAGCTTGAATGTCCCCTTTTCCTTGTATAAATCATGCTCAGCTCGGGGGTGGTCTCTGAGCGCTGAAAGAATACAAGTTGGGCAGAGACCTATGGTTGGGTGGAACATTGCAGTGACATAGCTAGTTGTTTGGGAGAATTCCCCAATGAAGATAAGTGTTGTTTTTTGTTTATGTATTTACTTCTGCAATGCTTAAATTAATGATTGTTATTGATATGTTGAATGCATATTAAGAGTGTGTGGATGAATATGTTTTATTCCGTTGTGCATGTTTAAGTGAATTGCATCTGCACATATCATCTTTATCGCTGTGAATCTAATAAATGGGCTGAGCTTATGTAAAAGCCCCAGATATTGGCATCATGTTCCCTCCCTTGCCGTGTATGGATGGGTGGGTATGTTACAATCAAATTTACAGAATTAAAAAAAAATGTGTGCATATGCCTTTCAATTTAGCATAGCAGAAGTAATATTCTACACACATATATTATGCAATTTCTAGCATATGGATAAACATAAAAAATTTAAAAACATTTGCAAAAGTAAACACATAAAGAGAATACTTATGTTCATTGTGCAATTGTCCCAAGCAACTAGCTATGTTGCTGCAAAGTCCCCCCCAACCATAGGTATCTTCCCAGCTTATATTCTTTTAGCACTCAGAGGCCACCCCCGAGCTGGGCATGATATCTACAAGGAAAAGGGAACTCTCAAGCTCAACATAGCCCAAAGTAATGGATACTCATCTCAATCCCAGCATTCTCTTACACACAAAAATTAGATATGGGCTTGAAACACATTTTCAGCAATGGGACTTAGAAAGTAGATGGACATGGGTTTTCCCCAAAACGTCGGCACACCAAAAACAAATATGTGAGAGGGAAAATCGACCATAGGGAAGAAAATGATTTCTCCCACATATATACAAGCATTCAGTGGGACAAAACAACCTCTATGGACCCCAAAACAATTTTCCCTTCCTTCCCCATGGTTCTGCAACATAAAAACACCCTTCTCCTAGCTACAAAACAACAAAAACCAGAGAAAACATGGAGGAAAACACCCAAGAAGCTCCAAACTCGTGAGAGAGCGAGACTGATGGGTGAATAATGGCTTGGTTAGCAATTTTGTGGCTATTTTCTTGCCCAAGAATCCAAACACGAATTTCTATTAAGGGTGGCTTTCCCATACCCAAATTTGGACAGCCATACATCTCCATTCTCCAAGGCATTAACTACCTCAACCAACTCTGGGGAGAAATGAATGATTGGGCACAAAAGTCAACATAGGTAGTCAAGGGTTGATTGGTTCTCTCATTGACACTTGGCTTGACTTCATTGGCTCAAGGGTTTGAATATTTCCCTCCCAATTGCTTGTAAACATCATACCCCCATCTCTTGTTGCATTGCATAGCTAGTTGTGGGAATTTATATTAAAATGCATATTTACAATTTCCATGGCTCACTAGCACATGGGTAACAGAATAATAAATACTTACCTCTTCAAGATAGAGCGTTCACTAGTGGGGCCTTGGCCTTGAGCTCCACGCTAGGAATCATACATAATATGCATACAATATTTACATTATAGCATAAAATATCCTAAGGGTCAAAATGGGGGTAGTACAATCCCCTCCCTATTAGAATAACATTGTCCCAGGTGTTCCAATATTTAGGAATACATACACGCTTTACACATGTCCAAAATTCACAAAATGTTGCAGGTATGTCCTGCATTTCACCATTTACTTGGGTTTTCAGGACCAAGTCCTTTGGCCTTCACAAACTACTCCTGATGGCTGGGACCTTCTAGATATGCAGGTGGGCATTGTTCCAAAACAATCTTTTCCTTTTCTTTACCTTCCAGCTAATCCACAAGTCTAGAAACTTTATGGATACTATATCTCTTGTTTTCCTTTGTTGGGCAGTTACGGAGGAAATGATTCCCTCCACATTCTCAACATTCCAGTGGTTCCTTTTTCTTTTCCTGCTCAACTTCTGTGGAGTCTTTCAGCCTTGATCATTTCTTAATGGGATGATTGGATGAATGCCTCTTCATGGATCAATTGCCCTTTCCCTTACTGATTGCTGCCATAATTTTTTTTACCTCCCTTTGTAGGTAAATAGAGTCCTGCGAAACCTTGTGGTTCATCTCATTTTTCTTCCTCTGTAGCTTGAGCATCTCTCCAAGATTTTATTGGGTCTT
The DNA here is from genome assembly GCA_027924585.1 of Larix kaempferi. NCBI lineage: Eukaryota > Viridiplantae > Streptophyta > Pinopsida > Pinales > Pinaceae > Larix > Larix kaempferi. Next base: position 4,787,659 of record BSBM01000063.1, on the reverse strand, counting down.
TGCAATTGTTTGAAGAAGACCTTCAGCCAAATCCAATAGCCCTTGGTCTGCTTCCATGGTCAATGTGCACAACCGACCACACTTTTCTTACTAGCAATACTTGCTTGTATCAGCTGCAACCAATCGCTTCAATTTCTTACCTGTGAAATTCATCATGGAAATTCTTTGTTAGGCCAAGCATAACATAAACATTAAAATTAGTCAATTATTTTCCCAATTGACATGGAATGTCTATGCTTCATTCATGAGACTTCCACACTTTTCATGCTTTCCCAACATACATATGAACTCATTCATGTTCATCCTTTCACGGGGAATTAACTATTTCAGCATTCACAAATTATTTCAAGCAATAAACACAATGAACTTTCAGTCTCAACATGCATTCAACAATTTTTCGTTTCAAAGATGCATTAGTCAAAAGGAAAGAGAAAAGTAAGAGTTTTCCCCTCTTAGTCTTGTTCCAATATGGAGCCACACCATCAATGTGGTTCTATGCTCCTTAGCCTCTTTCACTTCAATGTGAATGCTTGACTTGCCCTTTCTTTTTTTGGCTATGACATTTAGTGTCTAAGGTCTGTCCAAATCCTTCTCCACTAGGGAATCCCCTCCCCATGGTTTTTCCACAACACCTTTGGCTGCTAGGACTAACACATGACTACTAGCACCATCCTCATCATTGATGCTCATCCTGAGCTTTCTAGGACAATCATATGTCCAAATGTGTCAAGTCCCCTCCCATCAGACCGAGCAAGGGAGGGAACGTGGTACTAAAACTGGGCATCTAGCCCTCATGTTTATTAAGTAAAACTCGTTGATAATCAAATACATATACCCATGCATATTGTAGAAACACAGTAGAATTAAAATCATCTAAATATCTAACATTCATTCAACATTTTCATGACAGACTTTAAATAAAGACATTGCAGAATTTATACAAGAGAGTACTTATCTTGAAAGGAAGTAGTCCCGAGCAAATGGCTATGCAACTACAATGTTCCACCCAACCATAGTCCAGTTGTGCTCATCAATCTCTCAACACAATGGCCACCCCCGAGCTGGGAATGATTTATACAAGGAGAAAGGGAACAGTAGACTCACACATAGCCAAAATACACCACAATTAGCAAAGCCAATCCACAGTTGGGTTTATCAGGCAGCTAAGACAATGGAAAGGAATAATTGCTAAGATAGTGAGCTCAACCACAGAGATATGGATTCCCTCTACAAGATCTATCTATCTTGGTCCCCACAATACCTACACACCCAACACAAGGAAGTATTCCCTTCACTACTGCACAGTCCCTCAAGCCATACCTTCCATTCTAGTGTTCTTCCAAGTGTGCATAGAAGAGTAGCTATCCATTTTGATCTTCTTGAGAGGTTACCTTCCTCACTAGGTTTATCAAGCCAATTCTGGTCCTCTTCGACTCCAAATCTCTTTCTCACGGGTTCAAACCAAAACAGGGATGCACATAACAACAAAATGACAAGTGTTGGGCATGAAGGGAAATGATTTTACAGTGGGATGCCCAAAATGGGGTTTCCATTAGCTTTAGAAAAATGTGGGAAACCAAAAATGAATTGGTAGATGGGGAATTCAGCCATGGGAGGGAAAATCGATTTCAAAAAACGTTTATGGGTATTCAAGGGACAAAAACGGCCTCCATAAACCCCCAAATCATGACTCCCTTCCTTTGAGCCACTGTGTAATACAAAAACGAGTTCCCAGCCATGGAAAATGTAGGAAAATGATGGAAAACGTGAAGGAGAAAGCCCTTGCTAGCTTAGACTGTGTGAGAGAGAAAAGGCCATGGGTGAAGAATGGATTTTGGCACCATTTCGTGGGTGTTTTCTTGCCCAAGAAGAAAAAATAGGTTTTTCCAGGTTGATGGCTTCCCCATGCACGAAATTGGCTGCCATACCTCTTCATTCCCAAGGCATTAACTACCTCAACCAACTCTTGGAAGAATTAAATGATTGGGTGCATAAGTCAAAATGGGTAGTTGAGGGTTTATGGGTTTTCTCATTGACACATGGATTGAATCTATTGGCTCAAGGGTTTGAATATTTTCCCTCCCTATTCCTTTTGAAATCATGCCCCCATCTCTTGTTGCATTGCATAGCCAGTTGTGGGTATTTCATTAAAATTCATATTTACATGATGTCTTAATTTACATTGTGCATGTCTAGCACAAGAACCATATGCATCTAATTTTAATTGCCGATACATAAAACACTAAATCGATGGCGGGGCCTTGGCCTTGAGCTCCTCACCATGATTTAATAGCGATATTTACATCATTTACAATTTTAATGCAATAGGGTCAAAATCGGGATATTATAAAATGCATCCTTAGGATGCCTTCAAGGCTTATTGCTTTCCTGCAATGACCAAAGTTTACATCAAAGAAACAACAGTGTATCAGCTTGGTTGTCATAAGACTTGTTCATGAAAGTTTCATTATCTGAAAATGAATGAAATTAAATACTTATATGTATTGGGCAATTCCTTGCTACTCCACAAGTTTCCCTCTATGCTTAACGAGCCTTGGATCACTTGTGGGGTGGATTCTTAGCCAAAAGACATGCTGCTCCACAACATCAAGTAGTCAATGCCAAGCCAGTACACTGACTGGGTTTATCAGGCATACAACAACCCTTCACCAATACCTCCGCAACATGCAAATAACCAATGCCAAGCCAGTACACTGACTGGGTTTATCAGGCAAACAACAACCCTTCACCAATACCTCCACAACATCCAAATAACCAATGCCAAGCCAGTACACCAACTAGTTTATTAGGAATGCAACAACCCTTCACCAATACCTTCACAACATCCAAACAACCAATGCCAAGCCAGTACACTGACTAGGTTTATCAGGCATGCAACAATCCTTTACCAATACCTGCACAACATCCAAATAACCAATGCCAAACTAGTACACTGTCTGGGTTTATCATGCATGCAACAATCCTTTACCAATACCTCCACAACATCCAAATAACCAATGCCAAGCCAGTACACCGACTAGGTTTATCAGGCATACAACAATACTTCACCAATACCTCCACAACATCCAAATAACCAATGCCAAGCCAGTACACTGACTAGGTTTATCAGGCATGCAACAATACTTCACCAATACCTCCACAACATCCAAATAACCAATGCCAAGCCATTACCTCAACTGGGTTTATCAGGCATACAACAACCCTTCACCACTACCTCCACAACATCCAAATACCAATGCCAAGCCAGTACATCGACTGGGTTTATCAGGCAAACAACAACCCTTCACCAATACCTCCACAACATCCAAATAACCAACTCCAAGCCAGCACATCGATAGGGTTTATCAGGCATACAACAACCCTTCACCCACACAAGGATGGCACTCATTCTCCTTTGCAACCAGCGGTTCCCTTTTGGAACTCTTTAGGTGACTTTCTTGACTGCAAGCTAGCATGGACCCACAATACCCACAAGGATTATACCCCTTTTCTACTACACAACTTCTCAGGCCTATCCATCCCTTCTAGTGTCCTTTAGGGTGAGCCTAGAAAGGTTACCACTGCCCATGCAGTCCTCTTGAGTACCCTTTCTTCACTTTCCCTCTTAACGTGCAACACCAAATTGCATCTGTGTAAGCTGATAGCACAATAAGGATAAGCCGACTCATCAGTATTGCTCCTCTAAAATTGTAACCATATTTCATAACATTCACTATCAAGTATTGAAACACCAGGAATGCATCCATTCCCTTAAGGTGTAGTCAATATTGACAACCATAACATAACCCAACACCCAAAAGCTATGCATCCCTTTCTGATGTGAGTCATGTAGGACCTAATCATACTCAAGTAGTCTGGAATAATAATGAAATAATAAAACATGCTCTACATATTAAATCTAATAACCAGACATGCATATTCTTAGCTAGGGTTACAAAACACTTATCCCTTTTCAGGTGTATTCTCTCTTCATTTGTGAAGAATGGGGGCTCCTGTCTCTAAGTCAACAGTCCTTCAGTTTTCCACCCCAATCTTTTCATGTTCTATAACCCACACATCCCCTCTTGGCATAATTTCACCATCTTACTCACATGGTTTTCCAACATGCAGTGCAGCTGGGATATTATAAAAATTTACTATGGCGTTTCACCTGAAACCCATTTCCAAAGCATGGGGTCCTTCCCATGGAGTTTTTCTTCTGCAGGTCATCACACATGGTCTTCCTGCAATGTGTCTTTCTAGAACACTCATCAAATAACCAAACAATCAGCAACATTTAACAATAAAATTCAAATTTGATTGTCTCATAGCCAATCAATGGCATTAAGAATTAAATTCAATCATGAATTTGGAATTCTTTCTACTACAGAAATTGACTTGCTTAGTCATGAGTTTATCCTCATATTGTTTGTCTCTTATAAGTGGAACCCCTCTTCACATTAGGGTTTTACGTTTGCTATCATAACATGAACATCCACTTACAACACGTCCTTGTGACACAACTCTATGCAAGCCAACGATGATTAGCAATTATAATCAAATTCTCAAATCTGAAATCTACAAGTCCAAAATTGACAATATGTTCTGCACATAAACTATTTTTACAACCATGAGATCCTTCTCATGAGGTTTGGCTCTTGCACATGGTAGATTCCAATCTTCATCATGGACTTACCCACATTGCCATGCCCAAAACAATCGACCTGAAACCTGAAACTTTAATCAGCCAAACACTTTGTAAGTCTCTATGGATATAATATTTCATTGTTGCAACAGTCACTGAAGCATTTTTAGAATTATAACACTCCATAATTCAAACACTTCTAGTTGTTAACATCTTAATATCACCAAATCTCATTTACTTCATGTGAATCATTACTATACTAGAGTTGTTGTTAGATTTTAAGCATCAATTCAATATGATCTAGGATCTTATATAAGAGAATAACCTGTACAACATATCAATCACAAGAAGCAATCACAAGAGGTAATAGACACACAAAGTTTCCTTGGGGAAAACCAATAAGGTGAAAAACCCCAATAAATTCCTCAGAGATAGATAGAGCAATGATACAAAACCCAATCATAAGAGATAGTCTCCTAGCAGCTTCTCCTCCTCCACTTGTGCGCCACTCTCCAATGAGTGTATGAGTGAGAAAGTGAATGATCAAATAGAGTGCTCCCCACACTCTATTTATACTTGAATTGACTTGCCTAATAAACTAGCAGGGCCGACATCTCTAGGAGAGTCTAATAACCCATGGTAACTCTAATCAAGGCCGACCCCACACTTGGTGGTCTAATAACCCATCACATGCAAGTTGCGACACTTGCGACACTTGTCAATACAAATGACAACACTTCCATATAGAGGAATAATACCATCTCTATAGGAGTACAATATACATATGTGAAATACATTCCGAAGTTACAAATACATCAACAGTTGTAAGGTACAATAACATCATTTATGCAATTTAAATGAAATTTTAGATACTCATTACTTCACAGCCATATCATTTTATGCAACTCTGTCCTTTCAACATAGCACTCTTGGTAGCCCATCAACATGTCTACCTTCTTCATGCAATCATTCTCCTGCATTTACAGCAGCTCATGAAATGCTCTCAAGATTGACAATAGTTCGCCATTTCATCTATTATCTAATTGCAATGAAACATGCACCACAATCATGCATTCTCACAATGCATCTCAAGATGCACACCTATACCTATGCATGCACATTTACATCACTCACATAATCTTTTAATGAGCATTCACTCAATGTATAACCACAAGATTGTACATAATATTTTAATGCACATCTCCTCAATGCAACCTTGCATTAATTCATGAATACTATGCATTCAAACATATTATGGTCTAACCATGACTACTACACATAGCATGCACTACCATGACAGGGCCATAAGTTCTCACTTGCTTTGGTTATTAAACTCATAACCAACATACAAAAATGGCATGATCCATTTACAATTGACAACAGCTAGATGGTATAAGGATCCTTCCCTTGCTACCACATTTCTTTCCGTGCCTGATGGAATAATGTTCGCATACATGCATTCAACACCCCATACATACTAATTTATTATTATTAAATATGGATCAAGGGATTCTTACCCAATCCCCTTTCAACATTCATGCAATTAAGCACCAATAACTGTTACCTGATCAGTTGGCCTCTTACTAAGGCTACACAGTCCTTTTTCCAACCTTTTGATCATGAATCATTACTCCAGCCTTCCCTCTCAAGGTTTGTTGGTCACATGCTGTGATTTCTTTGCATTTTCAGTCATGCTTCTATGGTTTTATGCCTACAACCATTATCAACAACATTAATTGTCATCAACCATAGGAAATACCATTAATGGCTACTGCATGCATAACTTCCCTACCTTTACCCATATCCAACATCATGCTCATGCATAAGCAATTCACATACACTATTCAATGATTCTTTAATCATTCCCACTAATTCATATGCATTTAATCTAGTACTCTCTTGCACTTCTAGCATCCTTATGCCATAATTTTCTATACATAAAACTTGAAAATATGATCATATAAGCAAGAGAAGGTTAAGTAATTCTTCCTTTCCAATCATAGCATGGAACTTTCTCTTCCACTTCTTAACTGATTAAAATTCTTGGCCTCCCTACCAAGCATACAAATGATCATTAGCTATGACCTTCTCACCAGGTAGAAAATCAATATATACGTATATATGTATAACACTCATTCTTACTACTTTCCAAGCATACAATTCTCGTGCTGCAAACATGAATAATTTAAGATGAGAAATTTCCCCTTTTTATCCACATTTCCTTATTTCTCCATTTGATTTTAGAAGGATATGGCCAAGTTCGACTTGTCCTATCTTAGTTTCCCTATAATTATCGTCACATAAAATTTTCTCACCATCGATGACGTCTCAGGGGGACGCTGGGGGTCAAGGGGGATTTCCCCCTTGTAGCTTCTCGGCGCCACTACCAAGCAGGTCGAGGGCAGCGCCCTCATTTTTTTTTTGTAAGTCCTTCAATTTCACGCAATCTAGCGCATAAGTCCCATGGCAATTTTTCACTTTTTGGAGCATGAAATTCATCCTGGAAAACTGTTCAAATTCCCTTTTTTGACGGACTTATTGTTTTTCCTTCGACATGTTTCGATGATTTTGATCTTTCATCACCGAGCGATATCCTTTGACTATCAACCTCTGACTGGTTCTTAAACCTTCGACCGCCGACCTCCAACCGATTCTTAAACCTTTGAACGCCAACCACTGACTGTCGACCGAGTCTTAAACCTCCGACCGCCGACCAGCGACTGAGTCTTAAACCTCCGACCGCAGACCGTCGTCTGAGTCTTAAACCGTCGACTGAGTCTTAAACCACCGACCATCGACTAAGTTTTAAACCAAAAACCATTGGCTGAGTCTTAAATCGTCAACCGTCAACCGCCGACCGTCGACTAAGTCTTACACCGCCAACTGAGTCTTAAACCGTCAACCGTGTCGTAGCAAAAATGGCTAAGTTACCATCCATTTCGCCGTGAACTCAACTAAACTCGACGACCATGTAATAGAAAAAATGGCTAAACTCACTGACCGTGTCATAGCAAAAATGGCTAACTCGCCGACCGTTTCACCGTGATCTCGCCAAATATTGCCGACTATGTCGCAAAAAAACTCGCAAAATTTCGCCAACACAAACTTGGCAAAAAGTCATAAAACACTTAGAAAAACAAAATTTTGAATTTTGAAAATTTTCCTTAATGGTCAATGTTGAGCAGCAAGGGTACTTACCTCTGCAAGTTGTTCAAGTTGGACCATGTAGGCCCAATGTTTCAACCTCATGCAATAATACCAATTTGTCATGTCCCCTCTCGTGGACCCAATTCGAGGAAGGGAACATGATACCAAATTCTGGGGATTTTACATAAACTCATCCCATTCATCAAATTCACATAATTAAAAACAAATGTGTGCAGATGCCATTCAATTTAGCACAACAAAAGTAATATTCTACACACACATATATTATGCAATTTCCAGCATATGGATAAACATGACCAATTTAAAAACATTTGTAGAAGTAAACACATAAAGATAATACTTATCTTCATTGTGCAATTGTCCCAAGCAACTAGATATGTCGCTGCAACATTCCACCCAACAATAGGTCTATGCCCAACCTATATTCTTTCGGCACTCAAAGACCACCCCGAGCTGGGCATGATATCTACAAGGAAAAGGGAACTCTCAAGCTCAACACAACCCAAAGAAATGGATACTCATCTCAACCCCATCATTCTCTTACACACAAAACTCAGATATGGGCTTGGAAACACATTGTCAGCAATGGGACATAAAAACTAGATAGACATGGGTTTTCCCTAAAACGTCGGCACACCAAAAACGGATTTGTGAGAGGGAAAATCGACCATAGTGAAGAAAATGATTTCTCCCATAGATATACAAGCATTCAGTGGTCCAAACAAACCTCTATGGACCCCAAATCGATTCCCCCTTCCTTCCCCACAGTTCTGCAACATAAAAACGCCCTTATCCCAGCTAGAAAACAACAAAAACCAGAGAAAACGTGGAGGAAAATGCCCAGGAAGCTCCAAACGCGTGAGAGAGCAAGACTCATGGGTGAATAATGGCTTGGGGAGAAAATTTTTGTTTCTTTTCTTTCCCAAGAATCCAAACATGAATTTCTATGAAGGGTGTCTTTCCCATACCCAAATTTGGACAGACATACCTCTTTATTCCCCAAGGCATTAACTACCTCAACCAACTCTTGGGAGAAATGAATGATTGGGCACAAAATTCAACATGGGTAGTTGAGGGTTGATGGGTTCTCTCATTGACACTTGGCTTGACTTGATTGCCTCAAGGGTTTGAATATTTCCCTCGCAATTCCTTGTAAACATCATGCCCCCATGTCTTGTTGCATTGCATAGCTAGTTGTGGGCATTTCTATTAAAATGTACATTTACAATTTCCATGGCTCACTAGCACATGTGTAACACAATACTAAATAATTTCCTCTTCAATATCGAGCGTTCACTAGCGGGGCCTTGGCCTTGAGCTCCACGCTAGGAATCATACATAATATGCATACAATATTTACATTATAGTCCAAAATATCCTAAGGGTCAAAATGGAGGTATTACATAATTCTTGCATGTAGCTATTTTCTCTTCAAAGGATATTACTTTTGTAGGCCCCTTTATGTGGACACAATTTTTGGAGGCTTCAATGTCACTCCATTCAGTTGCCATTTATATCGATCCACATTAGACACTCTCGATAACCTTCTATAACTAAAACAAGAAGTGAATCGGGCTACTTGAGAGGACATCTATACACAATACATCTAGGTCACTTGGCTCACCCCCATCCTGCCACCGCTGAGGACATTAACCCTAAGAGGGAATTCTATTTCAGTTATTTTACGTAGTTAAGGGACAATCTTATTACCAAGCCTTGAAATGTGAGCAAACATTGGGTGCATGACCTCAAGGTCCTCATTGTTCAACTCAAAGGGGGCTCCAATAAGATTTGGGCTGAGACATATAACCACATCCCACACCCTAAGAGAACATGTTGTCTATGTCATATATAGGACCCTAAGGCATAGGCCCAAATCTCATATTCATATGTCTTATTTCCCATGAGAATATAGAGCATTTTAGTTTCCTTTATTGACACTAAGGAGGCTTCCTCTCCACCTTTCATCATCCATACTAGAGATGGTGGCTCTATTCATGAGAAAAGTGTTTTTACATAGGTTGAGGACCATGAGAAAGGTGTTTTGACACTGATCATCTTTGTTGAGTTTGCAGCTAGTTGTCATAGGTGTACCAACAGGAGCGCATTCTGCCATACCAAATATTTTAAGCATTTCCTTCAGATACTTGGACTGGGAGATAAAATACCTTCTAGTGTTTGGGAAATCTGTAGTCCGAGAAAGAAGGATAGTTCACCGATCATTGACATCTCAAATTCCCATGCCATTATATTAGCAAACTCATGACTTAATTTGTCATCATTACACCCAAAAATGAGATCATCAACATAGACCACTGTGATTAGGAGTCCACCATTTTCTCTTTTGAAATAAATGTTGATGTTTGCATCATCTCTTTTAAATCCTTGTTGAGAGAGGTACTTGTCTAATCAATCATACCATTCCCTTGGGGCTTTCTTAAGTCCATAAAGGGCCTTTTTTCAGTTTCCAAACAAAATCCCTTTTTCCAAGTAGCTCAAAACCTTCTCTAAGCTGTAAATAAGAAGATAAATCCAATTTCAAAAAGATAAATCAGTTGGTTGAGCATTAAATACTACGATAGCCATAACAATATATAGCTATTAGCATAGATAGAAACCTCTATGCATAGCAGAAAGGCAAGTAAGGTATTATATCAGAATACACGTAATGTAACTGTCTTGGCAAAAGAATTGTTTTGAAAGGAAACATTAATATTTTTAATAAAAAGTATTATACTGGACCTCAAAATCATTTTTTTTCTAACCACACAACCCATTTAAAAATTCAAGAGCTATTCTCTATGAGTAGCTTCTCATTTTTCAACATTCCTTGCATAACTTTAATATTAGATCTAATAGATTTTATAATATAGCGCAACATCCTATCTCAACACATTTATAGAGAAATTGACTAATGTGAGGATTACAATGTCACCATCATCCAACTCTTCCAAATGTCAAAAATCCATGTATTGATTTAACGATCTAGAAAAGGAGGCTATCAAGCTATTTCAAGTATTCTAAGCAATAATATGCTTAAGAGTTCTACCATAAACATATATGGTACATACAGGCAAGAGTTGCAAAATAGAAGCTACTCTGTTAAGTGCAACACTACAGTTTAAGATTCGTAAATATGATCAAGTTTGTGCATCATTTAGTTGCAGTGAAAACAAGTACATGGAATGGAAAAATGAACGTGGAATGGAAGGCCCAACTTTTATAGGAGACAAAAATTGCTGCGGTGAAAATTAAATTATTTGCCCAAGTCAGTAGGAAACATATATTGGTAAACACAAGGAAATGAATATATACCAGTCAAGCAACCTTTCATCTCAAACTAGTAGATAAATCACATACATGATCAAATACTAACTTTAAAGATTGAACATACAAGTAATATTGGGAGACTACACAATAAGTTTTCAAAATGTGCCCAACATTATATTGTCAAGCTCACTTGATTGAATTTTACAATTAATTTTTTTAAGGACTTTTCATGGGAATCACTAAATTCTCTTCTTGGAATGGCCTGGAGCTATATCATCTCTAAGTACAGACAACAATCAACTGGGAAACATACCACAATGTTTAGCTTCCCATGTTCGGTCCCTTTGCACTAACCACAATGCCAAGACAAGTTTACCTCCTGGCTACAATCGGAATACTCTTCTTCTTCCGCGGTTTGATTGAGTCTCGTGGTACACCTGTGGGTGATAAATGTTATCAGAACTGGACTGGTGGATCCCAAAATTGGAAAATGGTCATAATCAGAAAAAAACTGTCTGACCAAAAACTATTAGTGGCACAAGAACGTGCATCCCCACCCATAACCTTCTTTTAGAACCTACATTGAGACAATTTTTTGGATAAGCTATGCCCATGATAAACATTGAACCAATTTACTAATAGATAGCCATTTCTCTACAGTATAAGAAACAACATTTCAGAACTAATGTGTTAATCCATGCTAGAATTATTTGAATTTGATGAATCAATTACAATGGATATGCCAAAACAAAAGTATTGATCCAAAAATTGAAATACTTAACTCCAACTTGTGTAGATAATGTAAAAAGTTTATAAATTCTAAATGAAAATGACTTCAAAATATTCTAAAGTGATACTTAGTATTGACCTCTCCAATTATCACTTCCTGAGTTAAATCACAAACCCTGACCATCATTATGATTTGCCACTTGTTTGACAAACAAGAAAACTTAACAGTTTTCAGGATTTCAGGATTTCAACGTTCCACTGGATTCTATCATGTATGAGGGTAAGGTATTGGCTTTTAATCAATCACATCAACCTCTATATGTACCTCTATGTTGGTGGTGTTGATTGTTGAAAACTTGAAACCCTCTATCTTGACCTTAATCAAAATGTACCCTTTAGTGAAGCAAAATCAGTTACTAAGCAATATGGGAATTTTTTTCTAATTCTATCTTATTTTAATACTTGGATTAGGAAGTTTCATCAAAATTGTAGGGTGTTTATTAATTTCCTTGGACGATCAACTTCAATATTCATGGTAGAGGAAAGGGATAGAGCCTAGAGGAGGGGGGAATAGGATTCTATTGTGTTAATAATTGTTGCACCCTCACTCCACCCAATTTACAAGGAACAACATTTCAGAACTAACTTGTTAAGCCATGCCAGAATTATTTGCATTTGATGAATCAATTAACATGGATATGCCAAAACAGAAGTATTGATCCACAAATTGAAATACTAACTCCAACTTGTGCATTAAATTAACACCAAATTCGTCATATTCCAGCTTCATTTCCTATCACAAACAAGAAAGAAACAATGCAATAGTTAAATATAAAAACATTAATCGTACAATAACTTACATTAAGAAAATGTAGCTCCAATCCTAAATTTTACAATGAAAAACAAAAAATATAGAATCCATTTTTACCTGAAATGCAACCTAAAATTGATATATAGTGATCTATGTGAGAAGTGATAGGTCCCAACTTCATCAAATCTAGCTTCATTTCTTGCCACACACAAAAAAGAGACAATGTATTAATTAAATATCAAAACATCAATCTTAAAATAACATGCATGAAGGAAATGTAGCTCTAATGTTACAACAAAAATACAAAATATAGAACATATTTTTACCTTATAAAATGCAACCTCAAATTGACATAATAGTCTTGCACCACCAATTATTATTGAAAACATATACCATGATAAGAGTCCTCATTCCCTTCATGTATATTAAATTAGATTAAAATCATGGGGTCTATCAACTTTCAAATCCTCAATTGAAATTGCCAGCTTGGTCCTCATTTTCTACATTTTGAACATGATCTTTTCCTGATGAGCTATCATTATGATCTTGGGAAATATTATGTTCCATATGAAGTTCATCAGAGCAATTCTTTATATTTCTCTCTCCCCTTCTATCACAATCTGATCTCCAAAGAGCTAGTGCTCTTTCATATGGAAAATTGTTAACGTCGTACTTTGTTGCATATAATATTAAACATGTATCCATGTTTTTATCAAGCTTGTTACTCAACTTTGACTTCAAGAAGGATAGTGAACTAAACATTCTCTCATCCTCCACTGATCCCAAAATCATGGTTTGACATAAATCTGCTAATTTGAAATATTCTGATATATTTTCTTGTAGGTATTGGCTAGCACCTAAAATGGTCCATAATCTTGTTATTGCACCAAATTCTAGAGGATTATCCAATTTAGTAAATTCCCCCCACATTGTTGCACCAAAGCATTGGGATTGTTCAAACAATATTTCCTCATCTAAAATACCTTGAATATGTTCTCCATGTATCTGGGTCTCTCGGAAAAAGTGGCTTGCTAAAACCTTTACTTTTGCTAAAAAGGCTTGCCTTAAATATGTTCTACTTTGATAGGTGTTCCAATATTGAGGGTATACGACAGACATGGCCTCCAACAATTCATCCCGAGGAAATATTTCTCTTATCTCTGATGCTAGTTATTTTGCAATTTCTATCAAGTTATGTCCCACTGAAATCACAACATTGTCAAATTCTTCTCTTGACATAACGCACTCTTTCGTGGTTCATCCTATCTTACAAATATAATGAAATGGAACCATATACCCACGCACTGCCATACATAGAATCCCTTTTTCATCAAACTTCAAAAAAAATTCAGCATTTTCTATATTGATAATCCTAGTCCAACTTGTAAACTTCAGACCTGTAAAAGACTCTGCCATCATATACAAATTGTCCAATGCAACACACACTAATTTTCTTGCATTTGTGTATTCTGCAATATCAATTGTGCGACTCTGAGACATTTTCACGAGGACATTCATTTCATGTAGCATAGGAAGTATTCCAACCAATGTTAGTAATGTCTCTATATCAGTTAGTCGAAAGAGAAGATCTAAAGCTTTGTCTACACTGAATCGATGTCCGTACATCACCCCTAACAAGGATTCATACTCACTGAATAGTATTTGAGTCGGTCCCTTCAATGAGATCCATCTTGTATCAACATATTTTAGTAACTTTTTTCCATTTGTAACACCGTCAGTAAATTTTTGAAACTCCAAAAATCGTTTGGGACTACGACAAAAGTATGCATGAACCTCATGTACAATATATTCAACTTTTGAAACCAATGGAAACTTGCTTACTATTTTAAATGCAAGATTCATCCTATGAGCCATGCAATGAATCCCAATCATATATGGTGAAGCTGATAGTTGTAGTCTAACACAAAGTCCATTCCTTTGTCCTTACATTACTGATGATCCATTTGCTCCAACACGTACCAACTTTTTTGCAATCATTAAATTATCCATACCACCAATTTTTTTCAAACTATTAATAACAAGTTCATAAATATTTTCCGCAGTAGAAATATCACTCATTTTATGAATCCCAAGAAGATATGAATTACTAATGGTCATTACTATATAAATGCTCATGCAGATCCATGAAGTATTATCGATATTTGTAACTTCATCCAAAGACGATGACAAAAACCTAGCATTTGCAATCTTCTCTTTCATGTCCTCCTTTTCTACTTGATCTAGATATTTTTCCCATTCCCAACCACTTGTTACATACCAATGAGAAGATGGAAAATTTGACACTTGAAGAAAAGAGAGACATTTCATGTAATTTGGATAATCTATCATAGGACGACCACTAAATAAGATATGAAATACAGTGCATAATTTAATCATCTTGGATAACAAATTTCTTTCCATCGTCTTTCCAAATAGTGATAGGATGGTTCCTCCACTTGCCTCAAGTTTTCCCTTACTGACTAAGAATTTCTTATATTCATCTTCATTATTTCTATGTTGACATTCCTCAATATATTTCCATCTAGGAGTGGATTTATCCTTTCCATTTATAGTTTCCTTAACATACACCTTTCCTGCATGCTTCTCTAGTATATCTAACTTCATTTGCAATTTCACTACCTTCCCAAGTTTCCAACTACATGCTATGCATTTGTTAGGAACCTATGTCAACCCTTCTCTTTACTATGTTAGTATATTGTTGTTGGACGCATATGCTTTGTAAGTCGTCCCGTAGTATTTGTTGATCCGTAGTTTATATTAGCCCATAGTATTGACCCATAGTATTGGACGCATATGCTTTGTAAGTCGTCCTGTAGTATTATATGTCCCATGGTTTTGACTCATAGTATTGGGCATAGACTTAGTATATAAGTGTGTGTTGAGGTCATTGAAGGCACCGTGAAGTTAATTGTATTGAGCTTGCTCAAAGGAGGTTGCCCCCTCGAAGTGGCCCGTGATCAATATAAAAGTGATTTTGTTCTATTATTTCTGATATCTTGTGTATTTGCATTAACTAATTATTGCAGGTTCATCACATCTGGTATCAGAGCACTTTCTTGGGCTCGTTGGGTGGAATTTCTGCCATTTTTTTTTTCCGCATCTGTTGCAGCTTCGGATTTGGGAATAATCCCTATCCGCTTAACTGTGGGAAGTACTTGGGCATAATCCCTAAAACTCATTGTGAGAAGTACCACAGGAACCCCAAAGTAGCTGGCCCATTGAGAGGACCTGCCAGCGAAAAGGGCAACGACCCCTACCTGATTGACTAAACCAAGAGTTGTCGTTTGTGGCAAAGCGGTTATCAGTTTTACCTGAGCCGTGAAGTGAGGGGTACTTCCCCAATACGCAAGCCGTCAGACAGCATTGGTGGCCGAGTGAAACACCTGAACTGTTAGGATGCCGCACATATCTGGGGTCCATATCTATTTTCAGTTGAACTGTTGCCGATCACTTCCGCTCCAGATCTAGTCGTTTCAGATCTATTCTGAAAGTCGTTCCAGATCTAGACGTCGTTTCAGATCCAGCCGTTTTCGATCCCTTCCACGCCATTGCAGATCCATCTGTTGCGGACCCCTTCCACGCCGCTGTTGCCGATCCATTTATGGAAAAAAAAAAGTATAAAATTCAGTTTTTTCCCTATATCTCCCTTGTTTTCACTCTGTTTCCCTTGAAATTTTTGAGGAACCCCTATCATCCCATTATGCATCTTTCATTCTTGAGGACCCTCTCCCCAATTCCCCTTCCCAAAGCCCGAAATACCACATTTGTCTATTTTTAGGGTTTGCCATAACTTCCTCAGATTTCACCCAATCACCTTCAAATTTTACCACAAAGTTCCTTTCTGACTTCTGCTTCTTTGTCCCTCTCTGCCCAATTTTCTCATTCTATCACCCCGCTTCTGAAGTTCCCCTTTTTTCCTTCTTGTCCTTTCGACAGTGTCCAAAATCTAGTCAAACCCCAATTACCCATCCGATTGTTTCCGAATCCAAATTTCCCTTTACTAAATCAAATTTTGTTTGTGTTTTTCTACCCATTCCACCAAAAGAAAACCTAGTTATGGTTGTCACCTGTGCAGGGGCACACACCATGGAGGAAGCACTTGCAGCCATCCAAACCAAACTACAAGATCTGGATGAAAAATTTCTCAGCCTCCATCTTCAGCATTCAGCCATGAACAATACCAGATAGCCAGAATCTTTTGTAGCCACCGGATTCTCTGCTTCTAGCAATTTTCGTGGGTCGAAGCTTGATTTTCCTCTCTTCAATGGTACTGATCCGACTGGATGGATATACCGAGCAGAACAATATTTCAGTCTGCATAATACTTTTGATGTTCAGAAAGTTCCACTTGCATCCTTTCATTTGGAACAAAAATCCCTTCAATGGTACCGTTGGTACATCAAAGCTCATCCCGAGCCAAACTGGACAGATTTTTGCCAACTCATTTTGCCACGATTTGGTCCTAGTGCTTTTGACGACTTCACTGGAGCACTCACTAAACTTCACCAAACTGGCACAGTGAGAGAGTATCAGATGGAATTTTAGAAACTAGCCAATCACACAGAAGGATTGTCTGATGAATTCTATAGGAGTTGTTTTATCAGTGGTCTCAAGGATGAAATCCGCTGAGAGGTCAAAATGTTTTATCCCAACACAATGATGGAATTCCTAGGGTTGGCTAAGTTGTCCAAGGACAAGATCGCAACTCAACAACGCTCCAAACCCACCTTTGTTCCCTTTAGAAATATGGGTTCCCAATGACCTCCCATCACGCCTGCTCCTCAACCAACTCCTATCAAGCATTTGTCTGAAATAGAAATGCAAGCACGCCGAGAAAAAGGGCTTTGCTATAATTGCGATGAGAAATTCACTCGGGGACATAGATGTGTTCAACAAAAGCTTTATCTCTTGGATGTGGATTCTCCGCCTGCCTTAGAACTTGGTGAAGAAGCTACAGATACAGTCGATGATCCGGTCGACATGCAACACCCACCTGTTGACACCCCATCTCAGGACGACCCACCCGAGATCTCTCTCCATGCTGTAACCGGTGTCACCACCCCACAAAAAATGCGGGTCAGGGGATACTTCAAGAAGCTCCCTCTTACCATACTCATTGATTCTGGTAGCACTCATAACTTCATTGACCCTCGAATTGCCAAACAGGCTGAATGTTTTGTCCATCCTTGCTCCAACTCTGAAGTCCTGGTTGCTAATGGGGGCACCTTACCTTTCAAGGGGAAGTGTCACAATGTGCGTATCTCTATGGAATATTATAACCTACGCTCCGACATGTTTTCCTTGTCCTTAGGCAGATGTGATGTGGTTTTGGGCATTCAATGGTTACGCACACTTGGCCCCATATTATGGGATTTTGTTGAACTTTGGATGCAATTTAAAGTCAATGGGGTACAACACAAATTTAGGGGCTTACCACCAGGGTCTCTCTGCATCATCAGTTCACATCGCCTGGAAAAAATACTTAAGAAGAATTCACATGGTGTCATCGCTCAGCTCAATTCCATTCAGATGCACCCATCAACAGTCTCCACTACTTCCTTGGATAGATATGTAGGTATATTTGCTGAACCAATGAGCTTGCTGCCTTCAAGAGACCTTTCCAGTAAGAATGTAGCCACATCTACCTCTCAGCATGAAATGATGGCTATTTTGCATGCAGTACAGAAGTGGCAGCCATACCTATTAGGCAGTTATTTCTGCATCAAGACTAATCTCCCGAGTCTGGAAAATTTTCTCGAACAATGGGTCTCCTCCCTAACACACCTGCAATGGGTTATCCAACTCATGGGTTATCCCTATGTGATCACTTACAAGAAGGGTAAGGATAATATGGTGGAAGATGCTCCTTCTCGCACAATTGATGACCCAGTTTCTCTTACAGCTCTTTCTCTGCTTGTTCCAAATTGGTTGCAATATGTTCAACAGGGCTATCTCTTCTATGAACTCCATGCTTCTTCATCAACAGGGAACTCTGGGTTCTGCAAAATGTATGACCAGGAACAATGTAACTTCTTTTGGCCGGGGCTAAAAATGACAATTCAACAGATGGTGGCTAATGATGATACTTTCCAAGTCAACAAGGGGGAACCGACACTCCTTTCTGGATTGATCAAACCCTTTCCCATCCCTACTCAGCTTTGGCCAACTATTTCTATGGATTTCCTAGCAGCACTCTGGTGGTACAATACCACATCTCAAAGGACACCATATGAAGCATTATATGGACAAACACCGCCAGTTCTTCTTCCATACACCCTTAGAAGCTCCCCAGTTCAGGAAATTGACTCGGTTCTTCGAAACCGCGATCAGATTCTTCTCATTCTGTAGGACAATCTTCACATGGCCAGAATTCGCCTAAAACAACAAGCCGATCAGCACCATTCTGAGCGCATTTTCCATGCAGCTGACAGGGTTCTTCTGTTCGGATATCCACATCATCTATTTCCGGATACATCATCTATTTCAGGATCTTGCATGATCTATTTCAGGATATTATCTATTTCAGGATTCCTATTTCAGGATTCCTATTTCAGGATATGATCTATTTCAGGATTCTGCATGCACAGGCATGCATCCCAGTCACCAGTTTGATGCCTCCAGCACCTTATCCACCTTCTTCTAGCACCCGGGAGCCACCTACCACAGAGTTTTAGCCCTCCTAAGCTGAAAGGCGCCCTCTTCTCACCTACTGCCAGAGAAGGGCGCACTTGTTCACCTACCACTGCAGATTCACTCCAGTTACATTCAGTTAGCTCCGATTCTCCCTGATTTGAGGCTAGTTTCACTCCCGACTGACTGTATCACTTCCGTTTGACCTCCAGTTCGATTAGGTGACTTGTTCTGACTTCAGTTAGCCTCCCATGCGCCCCCACTGAGCCTCCAGATCCTATATCAGTGCTACACACTTCAGTTACATTTATTATGCTCAGTTAGACTCAGATTGACACCTGGATGACTGGTTGTTGTGATTGATGAGTACCACCGATGATTTATGAGGACTCCTAGACAGAGTCAAGCTACTCCATTCAGTGATTCGAATGGCCTACTTAGTCAATTCGAATTGCTCATTGACAGCATTGGATTGTGACAGTTTGTATTGTAATTCATTCACCCTTTTCTGGGATAGAGAGCACTGCTGCATGTTTTGCATAGTTTTGCACCATTTCTTCTATGTTCATCTGTTGTGACTGATTTATTTGTTCATTAGATCTGCTGTGACTAACTTTACATGGTATCAGAGCCATTGCAGGGACAAGATCTCTTTTCTACAGGTGTTTATACAAGAAGATTTGACTGAATTGCTAAAAATTGCAAAAAGTTTGGCATGAGATATCTCAAGGGCATTCGCTCCTGTGCATGCAAAGCTTGAAAAATATTCCAATACCACTCCAGAAGCTTGAGTTACCACATAATTCCTGGATCTGATACATTGGACCTATTCAACATTGCTTGAAATCCAATCCCAGGTGTGATGCAACTCTCAAAGGGTGGATTGTTCGACCTTATTGTGGTTGTTTTTATGTGATTTGCAGGTTTCTTACTTCCTCCATGTGCATTCGCTAATGCAAAGATGGAGACTTCTTCTTCACAAAATATTCTTACTCCATTCAACTATGATGAATGGAAACCAAAGATGATTGCATTCTTGAAGAGACAATGTCTTTTTGATATGTGCATTGGTAATACAAGAGATTTTGATTCCGATGAAGAGGAGAATGATTGGCTCAATGATTGTGATAGAGCTTTTGGAGCAATATGTCTTGCTATGTCTCCTTGTATGCGCTACCTCATTAAGCTTGCTGAAAATCCAAGTGATCTATGGGTCCAACTTGACAGAGAATTTGGAAAGCAGGAAGAAGAGGATCATGCTAGCCTTTTGGAGAACAAGCCCAGTGAGATCTCCTTATGTGTTCTTTCCGATCATGTGTTGGCCTCAACAATTGTTCAAGATGAAGAAGAAACTGTAGATTCAACACTCATTCTCTCAAAGTCTTCTATTTCGAATTCTGAGCAAGATAAACAAGCTCATACTCTAGATTCCGAAGAGGTTATTGAATCCTCTCTTTCACATGAGTTTGTCGGCATGCGGAATAATGATCTACTTGATGTTTTGGAGGTAAAATCTGATTTTGGAGGTGAAGCATTCGCCCTCCTTGATTGCATGCCTTCTATAAACTTATGTTCTATCATTTGCAAAGTTTCTCAGAGTTTTAATGAAGATGAAGAGCACTACCATTCGCTTGAGTTCAATTCTCATGCATTTTTTGCTGATTTTGGTTTTGATCTCACCCTTGTTGGTTCAAAGGAGATCTCAAGAAACCATTTATCTATTTTTGGAGCTGATTTAACTTCTATTGACAAGAAGTTCAAGTTTCAAGATCTATTTGATCCGATTGGAGCTATTCCTACCTCACTTGGTTCGAATCACAGGTTCCAGGATCATCCTCATATTTTCAGATTTGTTCTCACCATTTTCGGTATGAAGAGCAAGTTAATAAAGTCTCCACATTCGCTTGCATCCACTGATGGAGAATTCAAGCACATGTTTTTGGAGCATAATCCATTTACTCCCAAGAGTAAGATACCTCCAGACATATCTATTTGAGTTTGGAGTAGTTAAAACTTTTGGTGTGTTACAGTTCATTTTGAGGGGGGGTATTTTTCCCATGAGGTTTTCCCCATTTCCTTGGTTTATTTACTGTTATTAGTTTGGATTATTATTGTATTGGGGTGACCTTTGGTCTTAGTTACCAGGGCCCCACATTATTTTAGTTGGCACATCATAGTCTAGCTTGAGGGGGGGTGTTCGGATATCCACATCATCTATTTCCGGATACATCATCTATTTCAGGATCTTGCATGATCTATTTCAGGATATTATCTATTTCAGGATTCCTATTTCAGGATTCCTATTTCAGGATATGATCTATTTCAGGATTCTGCATGCACAGGCATGCATCCCAGTCACCAGTTTGATGCCTCCAGCACCTTATCCACCTTCTTCTAGCACCCGGGAGCCACCTACCACAGAGTTTTAGCCCTCCTAAGCTGAAAGGCGCCCTCTTCTCACCTACTGCCAGAGAAGGGCGCACTTGTTCACCTACCACTGCAGATTCACTCCAGTTACATTCAGTTAGCTCCGATTCTCCCTGATTTGAGGCTAGTTTCACTCCCGACTGACTGTATCACTTCCGTTTGACCTCCAGTTCGATTAGGTGACTTGTTCTGACTTCAGTTAGCCTCCCATGCGCCCCCACTGAGCCTCCAGATCCTATATCAGTGCTACACACTTCAGTTACATTTATTATGCTCAGTTAGACTCAGATTGACACCTGGATGACTGGTTGTTGTGATTGATGAGTACCACCGATGATTTATGAGGACTCCTAGACAGAGTCAAGCTACTCCATTCAGTGATTCGAATGGCCTACTTAGTCAATTCGAATTGCTCATTGACAGCATTGGATTGTGACAGTTTGTATTGTAATTCATTCACCCTTTTCTGGGATAGAGAGCACTGCTGCATGTTTTGCACAGTTTTGCACCATTTCTTCTATGTTCATCTGTTGTGACTGATTTATTTGTTCATTAGATCTGCTGTGACTAACTTTACATCTTCTTCATCTACATCCTTCCAAGCAATCCTCCTTGACACTCCAAAGGCGTCAGTGGCCCAAAATGCAAACCGAGGATGCTACCGAGGAACCACTCCTTCAGATTCTGCATCAATTTCTCCAACCAAAGCTTTGAGGACAAAGCTTTTTCTAAGGGAGAGGGGATGTTAGATACCTATGTCAACCCTTCTCTTTACTATGTTAGTATATTGTTGTTGGACGCATATGCTTTGTAAGTCGTCCCGTAGTATTTGTTGATCCGTAGTTTATATTAGCCCATAGTATTGACCCATAGTATTGGATGCATATGCTTTGTAAATCGTCCTGTAGTATTATATGTCCCATGGTTTTGACTCATAGTATTGGGCATAGACTTAGTATATAAGTGTGTGTTGAGGTCATTGAAGGCACTGTGAAGTTAATTGTATTGAGCTTGCTCAAAGGAGGTTGCCCCCTCGAAGTGGCCCGTGATCAATATAAAAGTGATTCTATTCTATTATTTCTGATATCTCATGTATTTGCATTAACTAATTATTGCGGGTTCATCACAACATTTATCTTCTTATGAAGTCTCTTTCTCATTTGTTGGACGTATTGGTTCAATAAATGGAAATTGTGAGATCTACACTGATTGGAATACTCTCCCTATGTCCCATTGGCCATGGCCTCTTTTCCTTTTCCATGAAGGGATTGTGTCACCTTCCAAGGAAAAATCTTCAACATTTTTATCACCATTTTTTTATGAAATTGCATTTGTCTCACTTTGATCGCTAGAGGAACCTATTATGACATCCATTGTAAGAATATCTAATGCACTCTTGCAAGAGTTAACAACTTTCTCACTAATAGGTTTCTCGGAAGAGCTTGAGGCATGAATAGAATGCGGATTTCTAGATCGAGGATTTTGGAAGTATGATAGTACATCCCTCTGTCTTGATGTTTTCTTTCCACAGTTAGTGTTTGACATCTTACTAACTAGATATTACACAATTGAAATTCCAAATCGATCTAGAAACCAGAAGTAAAACCTGCATGAAAAAATAATATAAAATTAGTACAATTAGGCTATGCTAAAAAGAAGACAAAATAACATTATTATGAAAAGTGGCATATAATCGACACAAAACTAGCATTCAAAGTACACAACATAACAAAACATTCAATATGAAGACAATTTGGTAACAATGACATTACCCAAAACATAAAAAGTTAAATATCATATTCCATAGCTAAACCCATCCATGCATTTATGTCAATAGACATGCATTCAGATTAATGGACATAAGAGAATTACTCATTCAAATAGAAATATAAACATAAGAGATCTACCCATTCATGTCAATATAAATATAAAAATAAGAGATCTACCCATTCATGTCAATATAAATATAAACATAAGAGATCTACTCATTCAAATTAATACATAACCCTCAAGTGTGATGAACTAAGACTTGTTAGCAATACCAATATACCTAAGGCCTCTAGGGTATGGGGCATATAAGGCCTCCTTTTCTTTAAGAAAAAAATTGAAAATAAATAAATGATATTAAAGTTAGTCCAATCAAGTCAAAAGCAATAAACAACTTCATAGACAGTATGACTTCCATAGTCTACAACAACATATTATGCTCCGGATGTAACTAGCATGCTACTAGCAATATGTGAAGCACCAAAGCCAAGGTTGAGATCTAATGAAGGCTTGACAGTGTTGATAGATAAACGTGTACTAGAAGACTGCATTGCTTGATTGATTTATTACTTTTTCATGTCATTACTTTAAAACCAGGCAATCAACCATCTAAGACAAACTTCAAAATTCACAATTAAACTATAACTTCAGGATTAACATTGAAATCAAAGTTCAAACTTGATATTGTTTTCTCAAAGAATAATGTTGAATAATGGTTTAAAATAATAGTACTGAAGAATGTAGTTATTTTATAAAACAAACTTCTTATACTATCAAACTAAGAGACTTCAATGCATTCAAAAATACGTCCCATATGCTACCACACCTCTTTATAGACCTTCCAAATCTAAGGTTAGAATCTGGTATCTTGAGACACCCTCCTTGAGATCAGAACCACCTATCTTCGGCCAGAAAGTAACAAATGGCTTTAAAAGAAGCAAAAAAAAAGGGTTTTCTTCTATGTAATTGCACCAAGAGTAGCTAGGTGTTTCTCTACAGCCTAGTATGGTATGTATGTTTTCACATATGTATAAAAATAGCATTAAAAAAATTAAGCCAACAAAAGTTAAGCAAACTAGCATTAAAAACAATTCATAGTTCCTCCTTGGTCACTAACCTCTAGAGTACATATTGTATTCATCATTAACAAACCTTGGAAAAAAGACACTATTTTCATAATCTCATTTAAATTAGCTCGAACATGTTCCCTGAAGATGTTCAAGAAGTGTTGCACTCCAAGGCTTGCCAGATTATGAAAACCCTCGACCTTAATACCATTCATGAGTACATTTTGGTAAATATTTATTTGAAGCATAGTTACCCTTAAGTAAAGTTGCAAGAGAGAGATGCAACTTAAAGGGTTATATGAAGCAATGTGAAGGTTTTATTTGAAGAATAGAAAATGGCATTTAAAATCCTCCAAGGGTTATATGATTGGTTACTATTTCCCTTGAAGGAATCATCTACAATGTTTTTCCTAAGAAAATATATTCATGCGAACATTTCGGTATTCACTATCAAGACTACTAGATGTTGAACTTAAAAGGCCCTCAACCTTTCATCCTTGGAGAGAAGGGCACTAAAAATAAAGTAATAAGCCCAAGTAGTGGATTATGCATTGTGAATATTTCACCACCAAAATCCTTTTGTTAGGAATAACATATTCCTTTTGGAAGTTCTCATGGTTCCATTATGTACTTGAAATTGAATTTTACTTAGGATTTCAATTGAGCTCAGTCAACATCAGAGATTTTAAATTTTTATGGTACTTAATGTCAATTTCTAGTAAGTTGTAACAAATAGTAAACCTGACCAAATTGGCAACTAAACTTATAGAAAGGAGTTTTCAACAATAACACCTAATGCCTATTCATAGCAAACTATAGGAAAATAAATCACAATGCAGAATTCAGATTATACAAATGATCCATAGGGAAGTATAAAATGCTTAATCAAGTCTTGGATAGAAAACAGAGATGGAAAAAAAATGAAAAAAATGTTATATTCAAATAGATCATAATTTTTTTTTTCGTTGTTGGAGGAAAAATACATGGACGAAGGAAAACATTTAAGATAATACAATATGTTATTAACTAGTATGTTCTATGCAGGACCCAATGCTTTCAAACTAAATTAGCCATCATATTTTGGACTTCATCCAATATTAAATCTAATGATGAACCTCATTCACCACACATATTAGTTGACATAATTTTCTTAGGGGAACCACCCTAGGGTTTGTTCTTGCTATAAGAATCCTTGATATGAGTCTCTATTTACCTTGATGAACCTCCCTAGTTACTTTCTCATGGGCATGTTCGAGGGACGACTTTCAACCTACCTTATTAAAATTGGGCTCTTTCAACTAGTCAAATCCAAAACTCTTATCCTTCGATCTCAAATGATAGTGTCCAGCCCCTTGAGAGCTATTGTGGGAGTTAATATTGGAAAACCCAAGAGGGATCCAGGAGCACATGTTGATGTCAACATAGGCATATAGGCCCATAGTGAAATCACCTTCTTTCCCCCACCCAACAGAGGACCAAAGCCTTTGTATCCCCAAACTTGGTTTTTCAAATTCCAGAACATCTATTATGCTAACTAGATGTAGATCTAGAGGGATTGTGTGAATCTAATACATGAAAGCATGAATTAGTATTAGACAAAAAAGGTGAGATTGCAAGGTAAACAACCTCAAAATTCCAGCAAGCACTTTAGATTCACATAAAGATGAAATGATAGAAGTTATTATGAAGAAGCAATTAGATACCAGACCAGTGCAAAGATAAATTAAAATTGCTTCTTCACTTGTTTCTTGAAAATAAAGTATGAGACACATGTGAGAATAAACCGAGTGAAATTTCCACATCAAGGTGGTTTGAGAGAATGGAAACCAAACCCAAGGTAATTGGAAACGTTTTACTGGTCACATGAGAAACTCACAACGGTTTCCTATTATTAATTCTTATTTCCATTTTTCCTCAGGAAACTTCTGACATATAGAGTGGAAATTTGAATTGGACATAAAAGGAGAAGGGTTCAACAGTGCAAATAAGACTTGCAATGTGGCAACATTGTGGTACCCACAGTCCCTGTTAGTATGCCATCTATCATTTTGGATTGAATAAAGGGAATTTTATAGACCTTATCATGGTAGATGTGGTTGTTAAAACTGAGCTTCAAGAGGTACCTTGAAAGAACCATCAATAAATAAAGCAAGATTTAGAGGATTACAATAAAAAAGGAAGCAATCACACGAAAGAAAGAAATAATTATAACAATGTACACAAATAACCAAACTGGGTCAATAGTACTTAAAGTACACCAAGCAACAATACTAATGCAGGAGTGTCTAAGGAATCCAAAATAAAGGACAAAGGATTAAACCTAAACATGTAAACTCTAGACAATGAAGTAGAGAAAAAATCTTGTGCATACAATTTACCTACAGCCAAAATGGATTTAAAGTGATTAGGAACTTATGAATTGTTTCAAGGCTATATTAAAAAACCTTCTAGTACACTTACAAGATATGTGAAACATGATGCCACAAGAGCCATATGCTGAGTCTAAGATCAGTTTTGTAAATTTGGCAACTTCATTCAAAGACATACGTGGTTCGACCGATAGTTACCTTCTTTGTGAAGATGGCATTTTTTATGACATTTTGTAATCCAATAGGTCTTAGACAGACACAGATGGGTGAAAGAAAGTTGAGTCTTCATTAAGGGAAACTCTCACATATAACAAGTATTAATAGTTTGAGGGGAATAACTGGGGAATCAAATATCCAATTACACCATGGAGTTCTTCATGGGAATAAATTTAAAAAAAGAAACGAAGGCTATAGGTCGAAAGCTTTCTATCTTAGGAGAGAGAAGAAAAAAAAAATAAAACAATGAAAATAGTCCTCCTTGAGTGCACATAATTTTAACCTATATATATATATATATATATATACAATTTAGTCTAAACCAATTGCATTGATAGGGAAAGGGAACAAAAGGTGATAGACAATCATGGATGAGAACCGAATATGCACTGTTGCACTATTATAGGAAATTTGTGCAAGTTGTTAATGGTCTTAAATTACACTAGAAATATAGAGCATGAAAGAAAGAGAACCACCCATTTTTGTTTCTTCTGTAAGTTGAGAGAACCACCCAGTTATGTTTCTTCTATAAGTTGTCTCCTACACAAGATGCCAATATGGGGGTAACAGTTGTGCCAATTAGGGAAAATTTTAAGGGCGAAATTTCGCCAATTGGATATTTTTTTGGGCATTTTTTCAAGAAATAAATTCACTATTTGGTCATTTTTAGTCTCCAATATCGCCTATATTTACATAAAATAGGTTTTTTTATCATAATATTTGGCAAAATTTACAAGTTTTAGTAGTAAATTGTATGTTTCATATTTATTATTCGCCTACCAATCTATATATATGTTTTTTTCGACCCAAAATAATCGCCTAAAATACTACACTTAAATCTACTTTTATAATCCTTAAAAAATACCCTGGTGCCAATATTCTTTAAGAACCATCACTACAAAGGGAAATAACATAAATGATTTAAGACGTTCCTTTTTAACTAAGTATTATCTTTGAACTTAGATGCATTGCATAATGGTAGCTAGTGCCTCCAATTCATCAGAGTCACAAATCCTTCCATCCTTCCATGTATCATGAAAATCTTTGTGCATGTGCACCTATGTGTAATTGTTGGAATTTTCACCTCGTTCCATATTCAAATGGTTTGGAATTCAATGAGAAGGGCTTCCCTTGACACAAACAATCACCTGGAAATGCAATACTATTAAAAACATTAAAAAATGGAAACCGAGGTCTATTAAAAGCAGACCAAACTTCACAACCTATGAGACCGAGGTCTAATAGCCCATTTCATTCCACCGTCATGACTAGGGGTGGGATAAAGGGCGGTTTAAAGTATAGTTTAAACTACTAAACAAGTCCCACACACAGATGTCGGTAACCAGATAGGATTAATAACAATACTAACCTGGATAAGGGCCTTAGTTTATTTTCTTGGAAGTTGGATGAAGACAAAGAAACCTGTTCGACTGCTTGCTCCAAAGGCCCAAAATTCGAAGATCTGACAAAAACAAAAATACCAAAATCTTTGATTGCTCGCTCTGAAGACTCAAAACCCTAAAATTTGGAGAAACACAAAATCGTATGATAAGAACCAAATCGAAAACATCATATATATATATATGGGGCGAATTAAAATTGAAAATCTATTTGAATCCATAATACTTGGGCGATTTTACCAAAAACCATCATTTCCATGATTGTTGAAGGGTGAATTTACCCTAAAAAATCGCCATTTCTATTGATTTTGGGTGAAATAGAGGGAGAGGGATTATTTTACTAGCTATGGGAGCTCCAAATCGAATCAAAACTGGGCGAATGGTTTGATTTAGGGTCCTCTTTATCTATTTTATGGGGTTAATGTGCCATTTATTAAAAATAAATACATAAAAATTGGGTTAATCATAGTAAATAATGGTTTAATTAAAAAATAGCCCACTAAAAAATTAAAACCCCTAAATTTAGCCCATGGGCTAAGATTAGCCCCTAAAAGTTTCCTTGCAACAAACCCTATCCTCTTGCAAGGTGTGAGGTCATCAGTGGCAAATTCACCATTATTACATTCAAACTAATCCTATCTCAAAACTAATTACAATTAAATAAATAACTAACCCTAGAATTCTAGAACTATTACAAGGCAACAGAAAAATAGCATTGGTTACTTATTTAGAAAATATGGAACTGTAGGTCGATGCTCCTGCATCAATCTTTAAGGTTCCAGTTTTGGAACTTGGTTTCCCATATTAAATGTAACATCAATATTAATCTTAGTGACCGGTGTCACTAATTTTAAATTAAGAACACTAATTGAAATTAAGATTTAATTAACAATAACTAAACAATTTTATCTAACAAAAAAGCAATTTTAAACCATAAAATAAGTGTTTTTTTTAATTTGATTTTTTTTGCATATTCTTTCTATTGAATAAATTAAAATGTATTTTTTTCATAAATACATTTTTAATAATATTTTAAAGTACAATTATTGTGATAAGGTCATGATACAGGTACAGAGGTAGGATACAAGTATCGTAGTTGATAGATACATATATACATGTTGTAGAGACAATGATTGGGGTATTGTGACAGAGATAGTGATTGTGAAAGGTTGACAGAGGCATTGGTACAGTGGTACATGTTGACCGAGGAAATGATATAGGTACATATTGACAAAGATAGTGATACATGTACAGGTTGACCAAGGAAGTGATATGGGTACATATTGATAGAGACAGTGATATAGGTACATGTTGTGATGTGATATAGTGATAGTGGGATATTGTTCTTCTTATTCATATTAGGGCAACAGGATGGGGAAAGGATAGGTTGGAGGATGTGATATCAAAGGGTTGGAATGTCCTTCCAGTTGGTGTTGGTAAATCATGGATTTGGAGCTTCCTTCAGGTTGGTGCCTATAAATCAAGGGGTTGGAGCCTCCTTCTAGTTGGTGCTAGAAAATCAAGAAGTTGGAGCTTCCTTCAAGTTGGTTCCTAGAAGTCAAGGCGTTGGGGCCTCCTTCTAGTTGGTGCTAGAAAATTAGGTATTTGGTGCTTCCTTCTAGTTGGTGTTGGTAAATAAATTGATGCAATATTGAATATATATGAAAAGAATTCCATGGTTTTTCTCTCATTTGGGTTTCCACGTTAAATCTCTTGTGCACAATGTATGGTTTATGTGATGATGAATGGTATTGTTAATGGTTAATGTTTACATGATATAATTAATGTTTGAAATGGTATAAAGTGCTCAATACTAATTCACCCCCACTATCAGTATTTCCAACAATGGTTGGAAAAAAAATCTTCTAATTGTGAAAACTCCCTTTTGTGCACAATTAGACACTACAAAATAAGAGAACAATTTATGTCTTGATTTGCTACAACTTTGATACCACATGGATAGTTTTTGCAGATCACTATATGTAATACCCCAAGTTTTGACTATAAATATATTCAATTAAATCATGTAAATGATGTAAATATGATAGTATGGATTCCTAATGCAGAACTCAAGGACAAGGCCCAACTAGTGAATATCTAGGCATATATGATGTAAATATTTAATTATGGATTGTGTAATAGGATTATCATGCCAATTCGAAATGCTATGTAAATATTATGTTGGAAAATAATTTAATGGTCTAATATGGTTGTGTAAAGAGCACTAGAGGGGCTATGATTCCACTAGAGGGGAAGAGTAAGGAGGGGATATGTGAGATTAAATTCTCTATTTCCATGTGTCAAAATTAGAACTCATCCATTTGCTTCCATGTTCTTTAAATGAGGAAATTACTTCAGTTTTATTGGTTCATCCAATCATTGAATGCATGTGTGAGGTTGGTGGCGAAAGTGTTCTCATGTATCTATTGAAGCATGGGATGAATCTACTTTTATGATTTTTGTAAGAGTCCTCAATTCCATGTTCAAAATTTATGCTAGTTTCATTTTCCACCATTCTCTCATCTTTGAAATCTATTTTCCATAATTCATTATGCATATTTTTATTAGCAGTTTTTAGACATTATAGTAAATTGTTATTTTGTTGTTCATTACCATTTCCCAACTATAAAAAACCCATAAATTCGACTTTGGTGATAGAGCTACATTTTTTAAGAAAAATGGATGGTTGTAGGTGATCATAGAGGTTGGCCAAGATATGGAACTTTTCCCTTTGAATTCTACTACTTTTTCATGCTTGATATGCCATGAATTAAGGCTACAAAATGTTTTCCAACATTATATATCAGAATGGACTCCTTCTATGAACACACATGAATAACCTAGCATGATGGATTTCCCAAGAAAACTGTGGACCAATGAATGGGATGCCTAAGCCGAGTAGGGTGTTGTATAGGGTAGGGTTTTTTGGATCCAAGGTTGTGATGGCTAAGTGAGATTCATATAGAGCTCTGAATGACATTTTGTCCAAGCATAGAGAGCATAATGGGTTTTGGGATGAGAGAGAGAAGCATGCAGGAGTTCCCTTCACCTTGATGGCCTCATAGCCCAGGTTGGGGGTGTCCTCAATAGAAAGAGTATATGTTGAACAAAGTTCCTATAGTTGGGTGGAAAAATTCTCTTACAAAGCTAGTTGCTTGGATCTTCTTTGTTTAAAGATAAGTATTCTCTTTGTATTTGAATGTGCAATGATTTTATTTTATGCTTGTGATGAATATGATGTATATGCACGATGTGTGTGGGTGGGTAGAGTTTATTTCTATTTTGTTTATATTTATGCATCTGCACAAGCATTTCAAATGCTTATAAATTTTTAATATGGCCATGGGGAAAAATTTAGAATCCCATAGCTCGTAAATATCCCCTTCATTGGTTGGATTGATGGATGTGAATGTTACACTATAGAAAATCCTATTGATAGAAAGTTTCCAAAGCTTTTTGCATATTGCGGGTATCTCCACTATAGAACCTTCTACAGTGTAGAACCCTCCACTACATAAATCTCTACATTGTAGATTTCTCTACTGTAGAACCTTCTACAGCATGATTGTCTCCATTACATAACCTACAAAACTCTCTTTAGTATGAGCATATCCACTACAAAAGCTACATATCTCTATGTAGTGTAGATATATCATTACAAAACCTACATAACTCCCCATAGTATAGGTGTTTTCACTACACAACCTAATGAAATTCTCCAGTGTGGATGTCTCATTACATAACCTACAAAACATTTTGCAACATTGATTTCTCCACACTCCAGCATACCAAAAATCAACACTAATGCTCCTTGTAGGTAATCCCAAGTGCACATATCCCGTGTTCATCAATAATTACGATGTGCAATAATTTTTACTAATGTTCCTATTCCTATCCCATACAACACCACCTTCCATACTCCCAAGGATGGGCATATAATTCCATATGCGGGGATGCTAAAATTGATATAGCATTTCCACTATACTTTGAGCAATTAAATAGATAAATTTGCTGAAATCCAATTCTATTCTTTCACATGCG
Organism: Larix kaempferi; assembly: GCA_027924585.1. NCBI lineage: Eukaryota > Viridiplantae > Streptophyta > Pinopsida > Pinales > Pinaceae > Larix > Larix kaempferi. The sequence goes on along the minus strand of BSBM01000063.1, from coordinate 4,755,098 downwards.
TAGAAACTGTGGATCATTAATATATATATATATATATATATATATATTCCTCGTATATCTAACATATCTATTTAAGCATAATCAATATAAGACATAAATTCTATCAATTTTTAAGTACTTAACATTAGGAACTAAGACATATCATAATTGAAACCTTGACACTCAGACATGCTATCCAATAGTGTATTATAACTCAGATCCTTACTTGACACCCAGTAAGTGTCATATGCTTTTCAAATTAAAACACAACCATATCATACCATCATCCACATATGGCGGATAGCAAAAAGAATCTGATTTTACGCTAGACATAATTCAACATGGATACTAAGGAAACCAACTCGGGTAACCACCAAATTGAGACTCAGAACTCAGCGTAAAAACACCCACGAGTTGCCAAATAGGGAAGCCACTACAACAAGGAACAAGAAAGGGTAAATGATCGGCATGCATAACAATACACTCTAATAACACAAAGTTCAAACGAATACGTTTACATGACTAGATTGGGATATGACAACAGACAAAATGTGAAAACCTTTAGCTCTGGAAATTTAAATTCATACAGCTTAGCATGTTGGCAACACAACAATCTATTTGGTTTGGCTATAATGACAAAGAGTAACCAAATCACTCCTCATACGTGATCTGTACTTAAGTGGTGGTAGTTCCCAAAATAAAATGCAATGTTTTTCACCAACATTAACAGGGCTTCGATATTTGCGTTGTTCATCCATCACAACGACATGTACTAACAATTTCATTAAGCATAATCCGAGTTCAATCCTCAACTACAACGTTTTTAATAAAAATAGAGAGCCAATTTTTTTTTGTAGTTACCAGAACATAGGAAATCTTATCTCATCATGCATTTCATTACGAATAAACATCTTATAAAACAAAGCAACGAAGGAATTTTGATATACACACAATTTAATTCAGATTGCAATACCAAGGGACTGAACCAGTCCTGCATTCACGTTGATATAAACAAGTCTGTGAAAGACTTAAATTATTTGTTACCATAAATACATATCTCATCAAAAGGAAAATGCCAGGTTCTATGTTTTCAATAGAGTTTGAGTTTAGTTATACGATTTTCTCAGAATCCATCCTCTTCTTATTTTTACAGGGTTAAAAAGAATTGACTACAATAAATTTAGATAGAACCATAAAAGAGATTTTGATTTGTGAAATTAAACTCACGGTAGGATCTACTAGCTAATTATATCCTCACAATTAATATATTTGACTAAGTATGCAGAAAACAGTGTTATAGAAGCACAATATAGACACAAATGATCAAATAGCAAGTCATTGTGTTACTATCCAACCCAGAAATGAGTTTTGAACACCATTATATTACATTTGGGAAAAATCGTGAGCCTTTGGAGGCATCAAAATGAGCTACAAGTGGCTAGCTTACATTGGACCTCAATCCCCCTAGGTTGACCAATAGTCTCCCAAATAACCTCAAACAGTCACGAATTCCTAATGTGGACATTGGGATGGCATGGGAAGGAATTAATGATGGTATCACATGAGTGGTGGAGAATTTGGTGGAGTGTAGGTGGCCAAGGATAGGCCAAAACTGCCAAGGAGGAGGGCAAATGGCCACATTCAATGCATGTGAGCCTTGGGTAAAAATCATATCCACAAAAAAGGGGATAACGATGTGCCTCATCTAGGTAGTGATAATAAATGAGGTGGGTGGCCATAAATGAAGGTGCCTAACTACTTGTTTGACCAAAACTAGGCACTTTGGTGGTGGAATGTGTCGTTAATTCCTAACAACCTTGGATAATCATCATTAAACATGTTTTGGACCAATTAACCATCAAAATATCTTATGAGACTATGGTCCTAGGTGTAATAATTTTCTAGTACCCCACCTTAAGCTAGAATTATGTAACCAAAGAAAAAATGATGCATTGGCAACTAAGGCTCAAGTCACCTCTTACAATTTTTATTAGTCCATGTAACCAAGGTATGGAGGAACACCACATGGGAAATAAAACCTCCCCTCTAAAATGGACATGAAATACACCAAAATAAATTGAACTACTCCAAATCTAAAGTAGGTGTGACCTTGATCATATGTCTGGAGGAACCTTCTTCTTGGGAAGAAGTGGATGTTGCTCCCATGCTTAGATCACATGCTTGATCTCTGCAACTGTGGAAGCAAGTGCAAGTAGGTTCTCTTCATACTTGATCATCATACCAAATGTATCCAGAACAAATCCAAATGATACTTGACGATCTTAAGAATCAATCTGATGAGAATGATAGTGTCCTCCATATTTTGTGCAACTCTGAGAACAAGTGCCAATCATAATCATGTAGTGGATAGGAAGCATGACAATGAGAGCGAATGCAACAAATCCATACTGAAATTCGGCCTCCATAGAATCCAATGTCACACCAAATTGTGAACCAATAAGAAGCTCTAAGTTTGAATGAGCTACAACAACTGACTAATAATCCTCATAATTCGAACGAGAAGACTCATGAGATAACAAAGAGATTTGGATGTCAACTTTAAATGCTCGTAGATGGTCCAAATGCTTGAACTTCAAAAAATATGAAGCTTGATGTGCTTGAGGCGTAAACCAAAGCAAGTGCATGAGTTCTCCAACTTCAACAATACCTTGAGGAAGTGTGCATGTGACCATGTAGGAAGTGAGAGGAGGCATGGAACCAAGGAGTGCGAATGCATGAACTCCATAATCTGATCTAGACTCCAAAATATCCAAGGAACCACAATATTGCACATCAAAAAACTCATAGGAAGAATGCTTATCTTCTAGAGCAATCACTAATAAAGAATCCTCAGTAGAAGAACTATGATAGGAGAAACATGAGTGGATAGATAGTTCTTCTTCAACAATGGCAGCTCCATTTGTTGTATCTTCATCATTAGCAGCAACATCTTGTGCAATAGATGATGTCTCTTCACATTCTACTTCATAACATGTAGAGGAAGCATTTTAATCAAAGAGATCTGTACCAATAGGAACCTGTGTTGAAGATTCTGCCATTTGATCTTCATGAACAACTTCCTAAAAGAGAGTATATGTCAAGACATTAGGAGGGAGAGCACATGTTAATGTGTCCATAAGCTCACTCCATGCACCAATATTCTTCTTATCAAGGTCCTTGTCTAAGTTGGACCATAGCTCAAATGGATAGTCTATAGAACCAATCAAGTAGTGCATACTTGGAGACATGGATAGATGCATAGCTTTGAATGCTCTATCACAAGCATTTAGCCAATCATTTTTCTCTTCATAAGACTCTGGTTCACTCTCATCACCAATGGACACATCATACAGACATTATCTCCTAAGATTTGCACACATTTTAGGCTTCCACTCAGCATAATTGAATGGAGTAAGAAGAGGAAATTTCGAATCCATGTAGAACTTGTTGTACCTACAATGAAAACACTCAATCACTCAAGAGGGAATCCTAACTAGATAATTCGAACCTTGCATTGAGAGAGGGCACATTTAGGATCACGTCACATCCTGGGTAGACTCCAATGGATTCAAGGAAATGGCCCCAGGGACTTTTGTGGTTGCTCCACTGCTTCGAGTACACCTATTAAGAATGCTAGTTCGAATAGAAGCTCCAATAGCTCTAATACCATGTGAAATTCAACTCATAGTAGGATCTACTAACTAATTATATCCTCACAATTAAGAAATTAGACTAAGTATGCATAAAACAATGTTATAGAAGCACAATATAGACACAAATGATCAAATAGAAGGTTATTCTATTACTATCCAAACTAGAAATGAGTTGTGAACACCATATATTAGATTTGGGAAAAATTGTGATCCTTTGGAGGCATCAGAATGAGCTACAAGTGGCTAGCTTACACTGGACCTCAATACCCCATAGGTTGACTAATAGTCTCCCAAATCACCTCAAATAGTCACAAATTCATAATATGAATGTCGAGATGGCATGGGAAGGCATTAATGAGGGTAGCACATGAGTGGTGGAGGATTTTGTGGAGTGTAGGTGGCTAAGGATAGGCCAAAACTGCCAAGGAGTGGGGGAAGTGGCCACATTCAATGCATGGGTGCCTCAGGTCAAACTCAGATCCACAAAACAGGGGATAAGGGTGCGTCTTAGCTAGGTACTGGTAATAAATGAGGTGGGTGGCCATAAATGAGGGTGCCTAACTACATGTTTGACCAAAACTGGGTGCTTAGGTGGTGGAATGTGTCATTAATGCCTAACAAGCCTAGATAATCATCATTAACCATGTTTTGGACCAATTAACCATCAAAATATCCTATGAGACTATGGTCCTAGTTGTAATAATGTTCTAACACGATTCATTCGACGGGGTAGAATGATTCATCCATACTAAAACATATCGACTTGTTCCCAATTCAGTTTGACTTCATATTTCAGTATATACATGGTAATAGGTTGATTTCATAATGTTTCAGCAAAGTCATAAATTATATTTGATAAATAACATGATTTATAAAAATCTACCAATGTCGTCCTAGTTTCCAAGAGATATATATATATATATATATATATATAACCAATAAGCAACAGTTAATTCAAAACATTGTGAAGGACATTCATGATTATACAACAGTATATACTTACTTGATAATAAAAATGGGGAAAACTCCTTGGAGAATCAACTCCTCCCAACTATAGGAGAGAGAAATTTGATTGTTTTCCTAGCTCCACCCCTGAGATGGATCACCACCATGCACTAGAATTCCAAGCAGCACTTCCACGTGGTACTCTCTCTCTTAGAGCCCATAACAAGAAATGATGGACTTATGAAAATAAAGAACACTCAACATGGTTCCTCTATGCACAACACGACATCCCATGCTATCTCAGTGCACTATTATATATAGTTTTTCCTAGGTCTTGTGCCATCCCAATGAATTAATCTTCAATCATTCCATCAATCCCTATGATTTAGGATCTTGTCTGACAGTTTAGTTTTAGATTGGATTTGATTGGTAAAGCTCTTTCTTGACTGCTTACACATGTTCTTTGCGCCATGGTGATGTCCCATCATTTAGCTGATCTCTCCAAGTTCCTTTTTCTTTTATTTAATAAAAAAAATAGTTTGTTGTGCAAAGTGTCACTTTCTGTTTTTTTTTTTTTTAATAACTCTTACATAAAAATAATTGTGACAATTAATAATTCAAAAAATAATAATAATATTTTGGGGTATCGCATTTCTCCCTGCCTTATACTTAACATCGTCCTCAGTATTCTTTATTCTAAGCTCTTTGTGGCTTCTTGAAATGCTTACATTTTTACAGGTCTCAATTCAAGAACCTAAGTTTAAATATCGACCAAGGATCGTACAAACTTCAGAGGTACTCTATGTTATAACATTATTACACGTTAGGACCTTATTCATACATCACATTGTTGATTAATTGGTCCAAAACAGGTCAATAATTACAATCCAAGGTTGTTAGAAGGTTGTTAGAAGTTAGTTAGGCCAAATTATGACTCATCAACCAAAATATGGGCCAAAATTGGTCAATATAGTTGTTGGGCGCCCTCTTAATGGCCACCTCCAGCATTTATTACCACTATCTGAGCATAGGCATCTTGTTTCCCTATTTTAAGGAAATTGTCTTTGACTTAGGCGCCCATGCATTGTATCTAGTCATTCTGGCCCTTATTTGACTGTTTTGGCCTCTCCTTGGATACCTAACCTCCACCCAATCACCTCCTTCACATCTGTGAGCCTCATTTATGTCTTCTCATGCTTACCCAATGTTCACATGGACAATTTGTACCAGTTTGGATTAATTTGGGAGCCTTTTTTTCAACCTAGGGGGGATTGAGGTCCAATCTAAGCTAGCCACTTATACAACCTCCAAAGGAAAAAAAATTATTCCTATTGTTATATAAGGAGGATCCAAACTCATTTTTGGGTTGGACAATTAATAAAATCTGATATTTGATAATTTGTGTTTCTGGTTTTTGATCATTTATTTACTGGTTTTTTATCATTTATATTCCAGAAATCTTTTTATACATATATCTTGCACAGTAAGTTATTTCTTTCAACTGTGAGGTAATCCATAGTAGCTATATCCTACTGTGATATATATTTTACATGGTATCATAGCTATTAGAGCTTCTATTCGAACCAAAGACTATTTTATAAGTGCACCAGAAGTAATGGAGAAACCACAAAAATCCTAGGGGCCATTTCCTTGAAGCCATTGGAGAAATCCATTGGAGTCTACCCAGGGTGTGATGCTCTCCCGAATGTGCCTTCTATCAAGGGTTTGAAATTGTTATTGTAGATCCCCTCCTGAGTGTTGATATTTCTATTGCAGGTACACAAGTGCACCATTGTCACCAAGTGTGCAAGCAGCAGAAGATGGAGCAAACTCATGTAAATTTGCTCACTCCATTCAACTATTTTGAGTGGAAGGCTGAAATGGTTATCCAGCTGAGATCCAAGGGTCTCTTGTAATGTCCCCCTCACCCAATCCAACCATCGAGAGGGTACATTGGAAAAACTGGGCTATAAAAATTCGCCCCAATGCATAATGCAGTTTTTAACAATAACAATGTGTGCAAAAGCTTGAGAAAAACATGCACAATGGAGATAAAAACCTTTCCACATGCACATATCATTCAATTTCACAAGCATAACATCACAAGCATGAAATAAAAACGTTTCAGAATAAAATGCATAAGATTACTTATCTGTATCCAACACAGATCCAAGCAACTGGTTGTGTAAGAGCGCTTTTCCACCCAACCATAGGCACTCAGTCCAGCAGATACTCTTTTTGTTGTTGAGGCCACCACCAAGCTAGGCTATGAGGCCACCGTGGTGGAGGAAACACCTACAAGCTTCTATCTCTCATCCCAAAACCCATTCTGCTCTCTGTGCTAGTCAAATGCTCATACATAGCTCTATAAGGTTCTCAATCAGCCATCACAACCTTGGCTTCCACAATTCCTACGTTACACAACACCCTTCTAGCTAAGGCATCCCCTTCACCAGTCCATGGTTCTCTTGGACGATCCATCTTGCTAGGTGCTTCTAGTGCATGCATAGAAGAAATCCAATCTAATATGGCTGCTATAAAACCACCCGTAGCCTTGATTTGTGACTTCACAAGCACCTACACACAGCATAATTCCATGGGTAAGGTTCCTAGCTTTCCCCCAACCTCTCTGCTCACCTACAACCAACTGTTTTTCCTTCCAAAAATACAACTCTCCTCTCTAATTCCAATTCCTGGGTTTAACACACAGTATGCTAATTGACATGAACAACAATGGAGAAAACTCTACGTGGAGCAGCAGCTTGCATGAGAGAATGAGAATGAAAAAAAAATGAGCAAAAGAGTGTTGACTCCAAGGATATGAGGTGAGGGTGAAAAGAAAGTTGACATGATAGGACCACTGGCAGCAGACATAGCTGTCACAACCCCCATGCTTCAATAACTACAAGATGTGACATTTCCCACCAACCTCACATGTGCAATCAACGATTGGAAAATGGTAAAAAAAGGACATAATTGGCTTATTCCCATCACATGAAATAATTTTGGGTGAATTCTAAGGTTGACACTTGGCAACATAGGATTTGTTTCCCATAAGACCCCTTCCTCTTCCCCTTTGGTGGAATCATATCCCCTTTGGCGCTCCTTACACAACCATTGTTGGACCATTTTATTATTTATGCACATAGTATTTTCATATACTCTAAATCAGCATAAAATCCAACCAAACAGTCCAAATAAAATACATCATACATGCCTATCCATTCACTAGTCGGGCCTTGGCCTTGAGCTCTACACTAGGAATTCACACTAGCATATTTACATCATTTACATTTTTAATGCAATGGGGTCAAAATTGGGTTATTACATCTCTTCAGAATGACCATGGGTACTGAGGTTAAGCGAAACTCTGTAGTTGAGAAGTCGAAGTTCTTCAACAGAATGGATGAAGCATTCGGCATGCTTTGTCTGAGTATTTCAAGAGATCTCCTGTTTCATGTTGAAAATATAGCTACACCAAATGAAGTATGGATCAAGATTGAGTCTTTGTTTGGGAAGACTAATGAGATGAGGGGCCATCAACTTGAAAATGAGCTAATCTCACTCTACCCAAGCAACTTCGATTCCATCCAATACTTCTTCACCAAGTTCAAGAGCTTGGTCTTGCAAATCAAACAATGTGGCATCGACAAGAAAGAAGAAGAGATGATTTTGTCCATCATTTCGAAGTTGGGTCCTGAGTACTCGGTATTTGTATCTACATTTCACTCCACCAATATTATAGTTTGCAATTGAAAGATGCCATCTTTGGCTGATTTCATGGAGATGCTAACTCAAGAGAAAGATAAGTTGGTCTTTATGGGTTCCATTAAGCAAAAAAATCAAGTTCTTGATGCTGGATATTCGAGACAAGTGTTAGTGTTATTATCAGTCGAAGAGATGTCGTTAGCTGGATAAAGTATGTATCCGTGGAGGAATTAAAAATCATCAAAGTAACACGGGAAAAGCAGTTGGGCGACATGCCTTAAGTGATCAAATGATGCAATAGGAGCTCAAAATATCGGTCGACACAGGACGACGTTATGAAGGCATAGTCAGGATTCATGAGTAGTTCACGTTCTCCTTGGCCCCAGTCGTCCCTGACAAAAAACCACCGAGGATGCGTGTCGTTCTCTCAGCTAGTCAGGGGCCTCAGGGCGGTTTCCCCAGACTACTTTTCAAGGACCCTAAAACCATCCGAAAACCACAGTGGTATTATGAAGCACATAGCGTCAGACCAGCAGGCCAGCTACGGAGAAGGACCTACTCTTCAGAGTTGCATGTTTTTAGGCACTCATCTCGAGACATCCGGGAAGGAGATCAATGGTTAAAATAATGTCAAGGCAGGGAAGTTGCACAAGGTATATTAGGATCAGTCCTCCCCTGAGTCGAAACCAGTACTTCTACGTGGAATACCCAAGATCATTTAGGGGACTTAAAGCAGTTTGCTTAAACCATTTTTTGGAGGTCCTGAAACCGCTAATGTCGCTGACTTGTCAGTCTCCGCCATCACTATTTGGATAGCACCTCCCGGTACTCATTATCTCCGTCGTCACCATACAAGTTGTAGTTCACACTCGACACGCAAAGGCCAAAAGGATATGCGTGTAATAATTACACAGGTACAGGCGCTCTCATTAAGGATTGCATGAGCATATCTATAAATGACCCTCGACTTGACACATTCTGCATTTCAGAGTTCCTGGGCCTCGTTGGTCTCGACCCCAAAGCTTGAGACACACAAATTGTCCAAAGGTGATTATTTCAAGTTGAAAGAGAAAAGTTCTAAATGGCGCATTTCATCTCTAGAGGAGGCTCACCCGGAGCACTAAGAATTCGGACGACCAGCGTCCATGAACAGCCCGCAGATGTACACTCGCATACCATTGGAAAGGAGAAGCCCGAGGTCTCACCCAAGATGTATAAGGAGAGTTTAGATTTTGTAGTGGTTGAAAAGGAGACGGGCCTTTTGGATGCAGAAGCACAGAAGGAAGGGATACACCGGTCCCAGCGAAGGATGATCAAATGGTGGAGCAGTAGAACCTGAGTAGTTTGAACGAAGCAGTGATAGAATCAGGTCCTGTTCCATAGCTCGGCATCGGATTTAAACTTTTTCCCCGTTGTAAGCAGGATCTGAGAGCAAAGTTCTTGGATGGGGTGGAAGGAATAAGTAGTAAAGATCTGCAAAATGGTATTCTTCGGCGGAATGGTCGCATCTACATCTTCACCGGGCCGTAGGCGGTCCAGAGTTTAAAAGGTTCCTGATAGCTCTAAAATGCATTGCGTTGTTAATACCTTTCATAATTTAAAGGTGATACAAACTTCTTCGAGCCGGACATACTACTTTGATAGTAAAGTGGTCCCAGGTCACAGTCATAGGATAACCAGTAATTCTTTGTATGACTATTATTGTAACAAACTCTGTTAGGGAGTATAAACAGAAAAAACTTAAAGCTCTTGAGTTGTAACTGATTGTAACAAATTCCTGTTGTAGGAAGTAGGAAGGCTCTATATAGCCAAAGGGTCAACTCTCTTTTGTAAGAAGTATTATTTCTATATTGGACAATTTGATCAATACAGAAAGGAAAGAATATTATTTCCCTATCTTGGAATCTTTATGGATTCAAATTTTTGATGTGCACAGTTAGTACCTTCTATTGTTTTTCCATCTCTGTCATTTATGTATGATCTGCAGAATTGTTCTAAGTTGAATATGAGTGCTTATGCTTAAATATATTTCTTCTAAAGATGATTAGTATTTGAAGTGTTCATGCTAACTTGTCTTGAGGTGAAATCCTCGTATTACTCAATGGCGTTCTGTTTTCATTTTGTTGGGGTTTTTGAATTCTTGTCTCAGGATCAACACACCATTCTTTAAAATATAGGATAAAACTTTGCTTCACAGTACCTTTATCTTGTACCATTTTATTTTCCATTTATTGCTAAAGGTCTGATTTCTGGCACATTGGAATAATGCCCATTCATATTTCAAGATTGGAATTCCACACTGTTTTCTATCAGTTGTAATTAAATTGAGTAAAGATTTCAAAAGTATTATTGATGCCCAAGCACAGTTCTAAAGATAGACTTAGAACGTCTCAGGGACTTACATCTTTTTTGGATCCATTTACGGGGAATGCAATAAAGAAGATAAATATTCCCTGGGTATAACGATAAAATTATATGCTCTTAGTTTTATAGTGGATGAAATTGAGGTGCATGCTATAATACACTTGGCGACTCCACAGTAGCAAACCTAGCATCTAGACGAAGACATCCTCGCCAGAACCCAAGCCACGAAGAATTTGTGGCCCTAGAAGATTCACTTTATGGGAGACATATACATGGGAGATACCAGTCTACTTCATTGATTTATCAGTGAACCTTCTCCTCCCCTTTGTTTGGCCCTCAATTCCCTCAATCTGAATTTATTGTCTGAACCCTTGAAAAGGAACCTTTTCCCCAAGATCCTCATACTCCTTGTGATTTTCCTAGCTTTCGAAATATCCCTGCTGTTAATGAGGAACTTACAGCTCATACTACTTCGCCAAAATCCCTCACCACCGCACAAGAAAAAGATCTGAATGCCAGCCATCTCATGTCAAGAGTAGGAGGCGGAGGAGCACCACCACCACCACCCAGAACACCAAGGTGGGTGGCGAGCAGGCATGGACCCCTGCAGTTACTAATGCCCTTAACGATATGCCTACCCATTACCTGAAGCTACTGCCAAAGTATGACAGCATTAAAGGTACATCTGCCGAAGACCGTGTGGATCAATTTCAATATTTCACAGACAAAATCCCGATCAAACACGATGATGTATTTATGAGGATTTTTGCTCAGTCACTGGAAGGAAAGGCCATAAAATGGTTTAGATATCTACCTAATGCCTCCATTAGCACGATGGAAATCTTGGAAACCATCTTTGTCAAGAAATGGGGAGTTAAACGAGATAGTTTATATTATCTAACATAATTATTTGCCCTAAAGAAAAGCGGCTTTGAAAACGTGGTCGAATTCACAGCAAGATTCAACAAATTGTATTTCAGAATTCTTGAGGACATTGGCCCTACTGAAGCCGTAGCTCAAGTTACTTATGCAACTACTTTCCCCTCATATTTTTCCATAACGTTAAGAGAAAGAAGACCAGTCCCGCTCAGTGATATGCAGGATGATGCCATAGACATGGAAGGAAATACGAGAGAAGGGGACAAGATTAAAATGACTAGTGATACTGAACCCAAAGACAAAGGAAAGGCCAAGGAGGAAGGTATGTCTTCATAAATGAGAGACTCTCAAGATGAAAATATCGATGAGATGACCCACATCATCAAGAACCTATCAAACAAGGTCACTAGAATGGAATTAGAGGGTAGCAGTCCTAACAGACAGTCCCCTCCTCGTCCTCCCAATCAGTTCAAAAGACCTTTTAATCCGCAGATGGCATATAGAGAAAAAAGAAATGATTAACCACCACTGAGGCCTCTTGTTTACGAGAAGGAAAACAATCTGGTTGAGATCGCAGCAAAAGAAGATTATGAAGATTTCGAAGAGAAACTGAATTGGGTGGAGGAAGATTCCCACCTCATGCACCTTACCAAAGAGGACTATGAGAGTTCACTCTTATATGAAGAAGATGGCCTAGACCTTCTGTATTCCCAAGAAAATGACCTGTTTCCCGATGATCATCTTGTTTCTCATAGCGCTTAGCCCGATAAAACACAAAATAAGTACAGTTTAAGACCAAGGCTGGAAATGAAAAACAAGCAGAGCAGGCCTATTCCTAGAAAGTCGCCATGGAAGCCATCCCAAGCAAGGTCCCCTCAAGCAGCCTTACTACCCAAAGAAAAGAGCTTCCTAAGGGAAAAGAAGTCGAAACCATGATCCCTGATATCCAAAATCGGACAGGTATAAGCCCCCATAAGAAAGTAGAACCAATCCCTAGAGAAGGACCCACCTCTTTCAGTTTGGAATAGGAGATGAACAAATTAAAGATAGTGGTTCCCTTGACTAAGTTAATAAGAAATCCCATGTACCAGGGTCAGATTGACAAGATGTTGCACAAGGATGAAAGTATTGACCAACAGGATTCCATAAATCTTAATGATGAGGCTCCCTCTTTCCAGTGTGGCCCACACATTGACAATAAAGAAGAACCCACTGCCCCGTTTTACGTCACCCTGAATGTACATGAGAAGCTTCTGCACAATTGCATGCTGGATTCCAAAGCATCTCACAATCTAATGCCCAAAGTTATTATGGAATAGTTGGGACTAGAGATCACCAGACCATATCATGATCTTTACAGTTTTGATTCCAAAGAGGTAAAGTGTATAGGAATGATAAAAGACATGGTGGTCACTCTCACCCAGATACCAACCAAGAGCGTAATGATGGATGTGGTGGTAGCGGATGTCGCAGCTACATATGGCATGCTTTTGTCAAGAATCTAGGCTAAAAAGCTTGGAGGAACCATGGAGATGGACATGAAGTATGCGACGATACCTGTTTTTGCTGGAGAAACCAGGCGGCTATACAGGGAAGCCATGTTCGCCTATGTCATAAGTGACCAGGATAGTCCTGTGAATTATCCTATATATGCTTCCAATGAGAACATGGGTTGTTACAGATTATCAGCAGGAGACCCGACTGAGTAAGAGATCACACATGTTCAAACAATAGAACCAACCATTGAAAGCATCTGGAACCAAGTCCGGAAGCTCTTTTTTTATGGGGCGTCCGCTAAGGATGAATCTGGAGCAAGCGCGGTATTATCATCACCATTAGGAGAGGAAATTAGTCTATCTTACAAGTTAGATTTTGACACCACCAACAATGTTGCTCAGTATGAAGCACTCATCCTTGGCCTCCGAGCGGCAAGGGACTTGAGAATTACTAATCTAGCTGTTTTCGGGGACTCTGAGTGTGTGGTAAATCAGATTAGAAGTGTTTATCAAACTAAACATCCTAGACTCAGGGCATACCAAAATTTGGCTTGGGATCTCATTGATAACTTATTTGACGCCTTCAACATTACTTTCGTTCCATGGGAATAAAATCAACAGGCCAATGCTTTGACCATGATGGCAAGTTCTTTCAATCCTCCCAAGAAACCCAAGCTAAATTATGAAGTTGAAATGAGATACCATCCCTCTATTCCTGATAACATCAAAAGTTGGCAGGTGTTCGAAGATGACCAACAGATTAAGCATTTTTTGCAAATAGTCGGGGAATTCTCAAATACTGAAATAGATGGAGATTCTAGAAAGATTGAAGAAGGGGATTTGTAGGTAAAAGATACAGAGGACTCTAAACTAATGCAGTAGATTGTTGATCACAAGGTTCTGCAGTTAAAGAGCAATTTCATTACAAAGGGACTTGTTCCATTAGAACAGTTGTTTGATAAAAATGAGATCCCGATCAAACCAGCAGTACAACCAACTACTGAGGTTGTACAGTAAATAAATGTTGGTACGGTGGAAGACCCCAAAGTCGTCAAGCTCTCACAGTCCCTCACAAGCAAGCAAAGGAAAAGGTATGAGGGATTATTTAAATATTATGTGGATGTCTTTGAATGAAAATATGAAGACCTCAGAACCTATGATACTACCATAATACATCATAGGATTCCCTTAAAGCCTGATGCTAAACCAGTAAAACAAAAGTTGAGGCAAGTGAACCCTATCTTGTTTCCAGTCATTGAAAAATAGGTGAGGAAACTTCTTGATGCAAAAATCATCATCCCTCTAAGATATTCGGAATGGGTGGCTAATCTGGTACCGGTCAGAAAGAAAAATTGCGAAGTCTGGCTATGCGTCAATTTCAAAAATCTGAATAAATCCTCATTAAAAGATAATTACCCCTTACCTAAAATGGATCATATTTTGCAAAAGGTGGTGGGATCAACCTGAGTGTCTATGATGGATGGTTTCTCAGGGTATAACCAAGTTGCAATGCACCTAGATGACAAGGAAAAGACGGCCTTCACTACACCTTGGGGAACTTTTATGTATGACAAAATGCCTTTCGGTCTTATGAATGTTGGTGCGACATTCCAAAGGGCCATGGACATAGCATGTATAGGTGAAAAGGATAGGTTCATTGTTATATACCTAGACGATATGATAATTTTTTCTAAGTCTGACAAGGAACATCTTCAGCACCTGAAGAAAACTTTTAAGAAGTGTAGAAAGCATGGCATGTCTCTCAATCCAAAGAAGTCCTTTTTTTCCATGACAGAAGGAGAGCTGCTTGGTCATACTATTTCCAAAGATGGTGTGAGGATAGACCCGAAAAGAGTAGCTGCTATCAAGTTGATCAAGCTCCCACGAAATAAAAAGGAGGTACAATCTTTCATTGGTAAAATAAAAAATTTACGAAGATTTATTCCTAACTTTGCTGAAATAATGAAAGAAATTACTGAGATGCTGAGATAAAGTGGACTACAGCTGCAAGGAATTATTGCAAACAAGTAAAAAAATCCCTGGGAGAGGCGCCTGTTTTGACTAGCCCTGATTACACCAAGGATTTCCTAATTTTTTATTTTGCCTCTGAGGTCACTATTGCAGTATTCCTTTTACAAAAGAATCAGGAAAGGCATGAACAACCCATTGCTTTCTTCAAACGAGCCCTAAGAGATGAAAAATTAAAATATAGCACAATGGAGAAGCAGGCTTACGCACTGGTTAAATCACTCAAGTCCTTCAGGAGCTACGTTTTTCATTCCAAGATCATCGCTCATGTCCCAGGGAGTACCATTAAAGATATCTTATGCCAACCTAAGAGTGAAGGAAGAAGAGGAAAGTGAATTTCCAAGATCCAGGAATATGATATGGAGTTAAACCTACCAAGTTGGTGAAAGGATAGGGATTAGCTAAGCTGCTAGCCGAGTCGAATTATCAAGCCCTAGAGATTAATTTGATTGATCAATTTCCTGATCAGGGAAACGGGGAAGGTCAGTAGAACCTCCCCGACCAGGTAGCCGAGAAGTGTATAATTTCAGAATGGTACAAGGACATAGTCTACTCTTTGGAACACCTTACTTGTCCCCTCGAAATGGAGAATTCAAATGTAAGATCCCTTAAGCTCAGAGCGGTCAAGTACTGTGTTTTGGATGGTTACCTTTTCTAGAAAGACCCACTAGGTATCATGCTTAAATGCATTGTAGAAGAAGAGACGGAGGGCATAATGACTGAGTTTCACAAGGGTATGTGTGGAGGGAATCATGCATGGAGAGTGACTACTCATAAAATATTGAGAGCAGGCTATTTCTGGCCCACCCTATTCACTTACACCAGCAAGATCATTAGGTCATGCAAGGAGTGCCAAATGTTTGCCGGAAAGCAGAAGTTGAAACCATTACCCCTAAAACCCATCAGGGTAGAAGCTCCTTTCCAGTAGTGGGGTCTTGATTTTATCATGGAAATAAATCCTCATTCCAACGGCCAACACCAATGGATCCTGACGTCCATTGATTACTTCACGAAGTGGGTGGAGGCTATTCCCACAGGAACGCAAATGAATCAGTTATAATTCATAGAAGAAAATATCTTGGCAAGGTTTGGTTGTCCCAAGAAAATACTCACGAACAATGCTCCAGCTTTCAAATCTTACAAGATGATGAAATTTTTCCAGAATTATAATATTGAATTGATTCATTCAACCGCATACTACCCACTAGGAAATGGCTTGGCCGAATCTTCTAATAAAATACTAGTGTTATCAAAAAGATGCTCAGTACAAAAAAAAGGCCTAGGATTCCCAATTAAAGTTTGCGTTATGGGCCGATAGAATCAGTGTCAAATGGGCCATAGGCACTTCGCCGTTCCAGTTGGCACTTCGCCGTTCCAGTTGGTCTATGGAAAGGAAGCTGTCCTCCCGATTCAGTTGGGCCTCCGGGTAATGAAGCTACTACAACTAGAAAGCGAAGAGCCAGATGATATGGAAAGAAGAATCCATCAGTTGATAGAGATTCAACAGGTTAGAGAACAACTGGATGACTCTACTAAAAACTACCAAGATAAGATAAAAGCAACGTTTGACCAAAGGGCTATTGCTCGAGATTTTCAGCATGGATATCTTGTTCTAAAATAAGATGCCAAATGAGAGCCGAGGTCTAAGCACGAAAAGTTTGACAATCTATGGATGGGCCATTTTAAAGTTATCATCGTCCAGGACAACAATACATATGAGCTGGCCCAACTTAATGTTGAAAGTTTCAGGAACCCTGTAAATGGGAGATTCCTAAAATGGTTCCTTCATTACTAATTTCATTTTTTCACTTTTCGAAAGGATCAAATGTATCATATTTTGTAATATTTCTCATTTTCCCTTTGTTTTTGTTTTTCAAAATCGTAATCAACTTTGTTACCTACCTTTTGATCATTCCTCTAAAGTTATATTGTCAGCAAGCAGATGTGACTCCACAACCCAATGGACAAGGCACTAGTCTATTATTCTCAAACTCTCCCAGAATGAAGAGTTTGTCCCCGTTGAAGCCAATGTTAGTGTTATTATCAGCCGAAGGGAAGTCGTTAGCTGGATAAAGTATGTATCCGGGGAGGAATTAAAAATCATCAAAGTAACGCGGGAAAATCGGTTGGGAGGCATGCCTTAAGTGATTAGATGATGCAATAGGAGCTCAAAATATCGGTCGACACAAGCTATCGTTATGAAGGCATATTCAGGATTCATGAGAAGTTCACATTCGCACTGGCCCCAGTTGTCCCTGACAGAAAACCACTGAGGACACGTGTCATTCTCTCAACTAGTCAAGGGCCTTAGGGTGGTTTCCCCAGGCTGCTTTCCGAGGACCCTGAAACCATCCGAAAACCACAGTGGTATTATGAAGCACATAGCATCAGACCGGCAAGCCGAGTACAGAGCAGGACCTACTCTTCAGAGTTGCATGTTTTTAGGCCTCATCTCAAGACATTCGGGCAGGAGATGAATGGTTAAAAGGATGTCAGGGCAGGGAAGTTGCACGAGGTATATTAGGATCAGTCCTCCCCTGAGGTGAAACCAGTACTTCCACGCGGCGGCCCCAAGATCGTTCAGGGTACTTAAAGCGATTTTCTTAAACCATTTTCTAGAGGTCCTGAAACAGCTAATGTCTCTGATTTTTCAGTCTCTACCATCACTATTGGGATAGCACCTCCCAGTACTCATTATCTCTGCTTCCATCGTACAAGCTGTAGTACACTCACGAAATGCAAAGGCCGAAAAGATATGCATGTAATCATTAAGCAGGTACAAGTGCTCTCATCGAGGATTGCACGAGCAGATCTATAAATACCCCTTGACTTGGCACATTCTATATTTCAGAGTTCCTAGGCCTCGCTAATCCTGACCCCAAAGATTTAGACACATAGATTGTCCAAAGGTGATTATTTCAAGTTGAAAGAGAAAAGTTCTAAATGGTGCATTTCATCTCTAGGGGAGGCTCACCCGGAGCACTGAGAATTCGAACGACTAGCGTCCATGAGTAGCCCGAACATGCACACTCACATACCATTAGGCAAGAGAAGCCCAAGGTCTCACCCAAGATGTCTAAGGAGAGTTCAACTTGTGTAGTGGTTAAAAGGGAGATGGGCCTTATGGATGCAGAAGCACGAAAGGAAGGGATACGCCGGTCCCAGTGAAGGATGATCAAATGGTGGAGTGGTAGCACCTGAGTAGTTTGAACGAAGTAGTGACAGAATCAGGTCCTGTTCCACAACTCGGCATCAGAGTTAAACTTTTTCCCCATCATAAGCAGGTTCCGAGAGCAAAGGGCTTGGACGAGGTGGAAGGAGTAAGTAGCAGAGATCTGCAAAATGGTATTCTTCGGCGGAATGGTCGCATCTACGTCTTCATTGGGCCGTAGGCAATCCAGCAAGAGTTTAAAAGGTTCCTGATATCTCTAAAAGATGTTGCATTGTTAATACCTTTCATAATTTAAAGGTGATACAAACTTCGTCAAGCTGGACGTACTACTTTGCTAGCAAAGTGGTCCCGGGTCACAGTCATAGGATAACCAGTAATGCTCCATATGACTATTATTGTAACAAACTATGTTAGGGAGTATAAACAGAAAAAACTTAAAGCTCTTGAGTTGTAACTGATTGTAACAAATTTCCGTTGTAGGAAGTAGGAAGGCTATATATAGCCAAGTAGGCAATAGCCAAAGAGTTGGCTCTCTTTTGTAAGAAATATTACTTCTATATTGGATAGTTTGATCAATATGAAAAGGAAAGAATAGTATTTCCCTATCTTGGAAGCTTTATGGATTCAAAGTTTTGATGTGCACAATTAGTACCTTCTATTGTTTTTCCATCTCTGTCATTTATGTATGATCTGCAGAATTGTTCTGAGTTGAATATGAGTGCTTAAGCTTTAATATATTTTTTCTAAAGATGATTAGTATTTGAAGTGTTCATGCTAACTTGTCTTGAGGTGATATCCTCATATTACTCAGTGGCATTCTGTTTTCATTTTTTGGGGGCTACTGAATTCCTGTACCAGGCTCAACACGCCATTCTTTAAAATACAGGATAAATCTTTGCTTCACAGTACCTTTATCTTGTACCATTTCATTTTCCATTTATTGCTAAAAGTTTGATTTCTGGGACATTGGAATAATGCCCATTTATATTTCAAGATTGGAATTCCACACTGTTTTTTGTCGTTTGTGATTAAATTCAATAAAGCTTTCAGAAGTATTATTGATTCCCAGGCACAGTTCTAAATACATCCTTAGAACGTCTCTAGGACTAACAACAAGCAAGAGGAAAGAAAAATACCAAGGGTTTGAAACCATAAGAGAAGAAGAAAGACAAGAAGAATCCCAAGTCTTCTGATGGGGGTTCAAATCCTTTCAAAGACAAGGGAGAAGAAGAAGGAGAAGAGAAAATGAAACTATTGTCAAGAGGGTTGGCACCCTGATATTTCATGCATGAATAAAACTATTGATATGATGACCCATATCCTCCAAAAGAACAACATTCCTCTTCCAGAAAGATCAAAGAAGAAAGAGGGTGTTTCTGAAGACAAGGAGAGGTGCCATGCATTGATGGCTAGTACATCAGATTACTCTTCTTTCAACATTGATTCAGGTGCCTCAAGGCACATGACTCTTTCAAGAGATTCATTCTCTACTCTTGCTCCATATAGTGGTTCTTCCATTCTCATGGGAGATGACTCATAAATCCCAGCTAGAGGCATTTGGAAAATCTCTCTAGAAAAGGAGTACTTCAATAATGTATTGTATGTACCAGATATTGCATCAAACTTACTCTCTATGTACCAAATGACCCACACTGGTTCAGCCAAGAGAGTGATATTCACTCAAGATGATGTGGAGATATCAGAAATTTCCACTGGAAAAGTTGTAACAATGGATGTTGTGGACCATGATTCGAGAATGTACAAATTCTCTCATTTTCTTGAGTACTCTTCTCCAAATGCACTTCTTTCACATGGAAATGAAGTCAGAAATCTATGGCATGAGAGTTTTGGACACCTCAAATACAGATATATTCAAGCTTTGAGCAAAGAAGAGATGGTTGAAGGGATTCCAAAAATCATATTTTCCAATGGCACTTGCAAAGGGCACATTGTTGGGAAGCATTCTAAGAAAAAGTATGAGAAAGGGGAGGAAAGGAGAGATGATCAACCTATTGGGTTGGTACATTCTGATCTGATTGGTCCTCTTCCCATTCCCTCCTATGGTAGTTAAAAGTATGTGCTTACCTTCATTGATGATATCTCAAGGTATTGTTGGTTATTCTTTCTCAAGCAAAAATATGAAGTTTTTCAATGTTTCAATGTTTTCAAAACAATTTTGGAGAACTTTAGTGGGAGGAATATGAAAGTATTGAGGAATGATAATGGAAGAGAGTATATCAATAAGTACATGCAGCAGCTCTGTGAAGAGAATGGAATCCAAATGCAACATTTTGTGCCCTACACACCTTAGCAAAATGGTGTTACAAAGTGCAAGAATAGAGCATTGAAGGAGATGTCCACATGCATGATGGAGGTTAAGTCTTTGTCTCCTAAACTATGGGATAAAGCCATGAATTGTGTTGCATATGTTCAAAACATAGCACCACATAAATTCTTGGAAGGAATGACTCCATATGAGGCTTGAATGGGCCACAAGCCCAATGTTTCTCATTTCAGTGTGTTTGGCTCAAAAGCTTGGGCTAGAATTCCTTTAGAGAAGAGAAAGAAATTACAGCCCCAAAGCAAGGATTCTATCATGGTTCGATATGAAGAATATGAAAAGGGATACAATCTCTTTGATCCCTCATCTCACAAAACATTCATTGAAAGAAGTGTCCAGTTCGAAGAAGAAGATCCCATGCATGCTACATAACAAGGTGATGGGGAATGCTCAAACCCCCTGCTTGGAGATGATGTATGTGATGGTTCTTTATCTTATTTTTTCTGATTCCAATATGGAATATGTAGATGATGATATTTCTGTAGATCATGATCCTCCCTCAAGGCCCAATTGTGCTAAGAAAACCATACAAGCTGATGGGGAGCTTGCAGGAGATCCTCGAGATCCTAGGAAAACTAGATCTCAATTTCAGAATACTTTTGCATATTGTGATCTATATCTTCATGGTAGATGTTTACTTATGGTTGTATATTATCCTCAATCATATGCATAAGCATCAAAAGTCCCAATATGGAAAACAACCATGCAAGAAGAGATGAACTCCCTCCATGACAATGAAACATGGGATTTGGTCCCCCTTCCACCCAAGAGGAAGCAAGTGCAATGTAAATGGGTTTATAGAACCAAAATGGCCTTTGATGGTTCTGATATGAAGTATAAGGCCATATTGGTGGCTAAGGGATTCTCTCAATTCCATGTAGTGGACTATATAGAGACATTTGCACCGGTGGAAAAGATGGACTCAATCAGGCTAGTTTTAGCCATTGTAGCTTCCAAGCGATGGGAGGTTCATCACATGGATGTGAAGAGTGCATTTATTCATGGGTATATTGATGAGGAGATCTATATGAAACATCCTGAAGGCTTCATTGCAGATCATACACTTGTGTGCAGCTTGAAGAAGTCCCTCTATGGTCTCAAGAAAGCTCCTAGAGCTTGGTATGCCAAGATGGACAATTTTCTGCTATCATTGAGATTTGAGAGATGTAAGTTTGATCATAATGTCTATATGCATCATGTTGGTGACCTGATATTGATTATTGTATTGCATTTTGATGATATTATCACTAGTAGCTGCACCAAATAATTGGGTTCAGTTAAGGTTGCATTGCAGAGTGCATTTGCCATGACCGATCTAGAATTGTTGAAACAATTTCTGGGTTTGGAAATTGATCAAACTATGGATGGGATCTATGTTTCTCAATCAAGATATGCTTCATATATGCTGCAGAAGTTCAATATGGTTGAATGTAATTCTTGTAACGTCCCCTCCTATCATACCAGCATGATAGAGAGGATCGCGATGCTAAATCCGGGCATCTAGCCCCATACTTAGTAAACAAACATTCCATATAAAATGAAGATGGACATATGCAATTGCAGAAATATTTGAGAACACAGCGGAAGTAATTTCAATTACACTTCTATTATACATTCAAGATATTCATCAAATAATTATTACAAAGTTAACACAAGAGAATACTTATCTTAACAAGGTAGTCCCAAGTAACTGGCTATGCAACTGCAACGTTCCACCCAACCATAGGCCAGTTGTGCTTATCAACCTCTTGATGCAACTGCCACCCCCGAGCTGGGCATGATCTCTACAAGGAACCAGGGAACAACAGACTCACACATAGCCAAGCATACACCAAGATGAGCCAAGCCAATCTGAAATTGGGTTTATCAGGATGCTAGGAAATGGAAAGGAAGAATTGCTAAGCTAGTGAGCTCAACCACAGAGCTATGGATACCTCTACAAGATCTATTCAGCTTGGCACTCACAATGCCTACACACCCAACACAAGGAAGTATTCTCTTCACTGCCACATAGTCCCTCAATCCATACCTTCCTTTCTAGTGCTCTCAGGGTGTGCATAGAAAAGTAGCCAAAGCCCTCTTGATCTTCTTGAGAGGTTACTCCCTCCACTAGGTTTATCAAGCCAATTTCGTCCACTACCAGTCCAAGTTTCTTGCTCACCGATTCAAACCAAAACAGGGATGCACATAAAAGCAAAACCACAATGGCTGGGCATGAGGAAAAACGTTTGTACAGTGACAAGCATGAAAATTATTCCCTAAGCTTCAGAAAAATGTGGGAAGGCTAAAAATGAACAATAGAGGTTTGGGGAAAACCCCAGGAAGCAGAAAACGTTTTTAGGAAAATTTCCCATGGAAATTCTGGGACAAAACGACCTCCATACAGTCCCAAATCATAGCCCCTTCTTCCTAGCTACTGTCCAAAACCAAAAATGAGTTTTTGGGAAAGGAAAACCCTGCGTTTTTTATGAAAACGTGAATGTAACTTCCAGCAGTCTCTATCTGCGTGAGAGAGGAAAAGCTATCTGTTCAGAATCACTTTGAGCACCATTTCGTGGGTGTTTTCTTGCCCAAGGAGACAAAAAAAATGATTTTCCAGGTTGATGGCTTGCCCCTGCACGAAATTGGCTGCCATACCTCTTCATTCCCAAGGCATTAACTGCCTCATTCAACTCTTGGAAGAATTAAATGATTGGGTCCATAACCCAAAATGGGTAGTTGGTGGTTTATGGATTTTCTTATTGACACATGGATTAACACCATTGGCTCAAGGGTTTGAATAATTTCCCTCCCTATTCCTTGTAGAATCATGTCCCCATCTCTTTGTTACAAAGCATATCCAGTTGTGGGTATTTTTATTAAAATTCGTATATACATGATGTCTCATTTACATTGTGCATATCTAGCACAAGAACCATAGGCATCTATTTTTAATTGTCGATACATGAAATGATAAATCAATGGTGGGGCCTTGGCCTTGAGCTCCTCACTAGGATTAAATTACAATATTTACATCATTTACGATATAATACAAAGGGGGTCAAAATGGGGACATTACATTCCCCTCCCCTTACATTAGCACTGTCCTCAGTGCTCATCAAAATTGAACAAAAATGGATATGCCACCCTCATAGAATCTTCCAGCTCCCATGTAGCCTCATCGGGACTATAGTGCTTCCATTGCACCTTTACCTGTCTGATGGCTTGGTTCTGGAGAAATGTTACCTTCTTGTCTAGGATGCGCAATGGATCGGTTTGGAATTCTGCCTCGGGTTCCACCTAGATCACATCCCAATTAATCACATGGTTAGGATCATGTACATATTTCTTAAGCAAAGAGACATGAAAAACATTATGAGCTTTAGTGCTAGCAAGCAATGCAAGTCTATATGCAACTGGCCCTATTCTTTCAAGCACTTCAAATGGCCCACAATATCTAGGTGATAGCTTGGCACAACTCCCAAGCTTCAAGGAACTCTTCCTTGATCTCACTCTAAGATACACATGATCCCCAACACTGAATTCCCTATGGATCCTATGCTTATCTGCATAGCTTTTCTGTTTATCCTGGGCTGTTTTTAAATTATGTCTTATCTTTGCAACCTCTTGTTCCATTTCCTTAAGCAATTCTGACCCAAGTACAATTCTATTCACTGGATTTTTCCAAGTCATTGGTGTCCTACACCTTCTACCGTACAAAGCCTCATAAGGACTCATTCCCAACGATGCTTGTTTCCCATTGTTATATGCAAATTCTACCAAGTGTAGATAATCCTCCAACTTGGATGGTTTGTCCATTACATACATGCGGAGCATGTCTTCAAGCACCCGATTTACTCTTTCGGTTTGCCCATCTGTTTGAGGATGGTATGCGGTATTAAAGCTTAGTTGTGTACCCAAATCTGCAAAGAGACCTTTCCAAAAATTGGAAGTGAACTTGGTATCCCAGTCAGAAATGATTGCCTTAGGAAACCCATGTAATCTGAAAATTTTCTTCATGAAAATATTTGCAATGGCATCGGCTTTATGTGTGGACTTAACCAGTATGAAATGTGCTGCCTTTATTAACTTGTACACCACAACCATGATGGAATCATGTTGTCTCACGATCATTGGCAATCCTGTAATAAATTTCATGGATATTACTTCCCATTTCCATTCTAGAATTGGCACTGGAAGCAATAAACCTGCTGGATGTTGGTGTTCACTCTTCACTTGCTGACATTCCATGCACTTATAAATGTATTCAGCGATGTCCTTCTTCATGCCTAGCCAGAAATAATATTTTCTTGCTGTAGCGATTGTTTTCTGATATCCTGGGTGACCAGAGTATGGAGCTTTATGGATTTCATCCATAACAATCCTCCTCAAATCTGCCTCATTTGGAATATAGACTCTATTCTTATAAGTAAGGAGTCCGCTTTCTTCCAAATGATAGCCTTCATATTTCTTTTCAAGGTTTTGCTGCTGCAATTTTCCCTTTATCTGCTCATACACTTCATCCTCAACCATATGGTTAGTAATCTACTGCTTCAAATCTGGTTGGCAAGTACTAAGCGCTGCCACATACATTTCATGTACCTTCCTACTGAGTGCATCAGCCACCTTGTTTTCTTTCTTTTTTATGTGTTTGATTTCGAAATCAAATTCACACAAAAATTCCAACCATCTAGCTTGCCTAGCATTTAAAGTTGGCTGATCAAACAAGTATTTCAGACCACAATGGTTTGTCCTTAATTCAAATTTTCTTCCCATTAAGTAATGCCTCCACATCTTTAAGGCATGTACTATGGCTGCAAGTTCTATATCATGAGTAGCATATTTCTTCTCATGCTCCTTCAACTTTCTTGACTCATAGCATATCACGTGGTTGTCTTGCATAAGAACTCCTCCAAGTCCTTGATTGCATGCATCGGTATACACCACAAAGTATTTTTCTGGGTCTGCAATCTTCAGAATTGGTGCACTTGTAAGAAGATTCTTCAACCGTTGAAAACTTTCCTCAAATCTTGGTGACCATTTAAACTTTATCCCCTTCTTTTGCAAAGAAGTGATCGGGTTTGCAACCTTGGAGAATCCTTCGATAAACCTCCTGTAGTAACCAGCAAGGTCCATAAAAGATCTCACATTAGTCACATTCCTTGGAGTTGGCCACTTCATAATGGTTTCAATCTTCTCAAGGTCTACAAATATTTCTTCGTCGGAGATGATGTGACCCAAATAATGAATTATATCTTTATAAAAGTCACATTTGCTCAACTTTGCATACAGCTTATGCTCCCTTATTAATTGCATTGTCATTATCAAATGTTCTTCATGCTCTTCTTCATTCTTGGAATAGATGAGAATGTCGTCTAGGAATACAAGAACAAACTTGTCCAAATACTTGCTAAAAACATTATCCATGAGACACATGAATGTAGCTGGTGCATTTGTGAGACCGAATGGTACCACTACAAACTCATAGTGTCCATACCTTGTTCTAAAGGTTGTCTTATGAATATCTTCTTCTTTGATTCTTACCTGATGGTAACCCGACCTCAAGTCAATTTTTGAAAATACCTTTTCTCCTCTCATTTGGTAAAAAAGGTCATCAATTCGGGGCAATGGGTATTTGTTCTTCACAGTGACTTTGTTCAACTGCCTATAGTCAATACATAACATGAGCGTTCCATCTTTCTTCTTCACAAATAGAACAGGTGCTCCCCACGGGGACACACTTGGCCTAATATATTTCTTTTCCAGCAACTCTTGTAATTGCATCTTCAATTCTAGCAATTCCAGTGTACTCATCATATAGGGTGTCTTAGACATTGGTGCCGCTCCTGGCACCAGTTCAATTGTAAAGTCAATGTCTCTCTTTGGAGGGAGTCCTGGAATCTCATGAGGGGAAACATCCCTGAATTCTTGCAATACCTGATAGTCCTCCAATTTAAGAGTTTCATTTTCTGTTGCCTCTAAAATGTGGGTTGCATATAGTTGACATCCCTTCCTACAGAACTTCTTTAGCTGCATGGCTGAAACCTGTCTGACAGAAGTCACCTTTGGAATGCCTTTTACAACCCTCAGGTTTCCTTCTTCGTCCATGCATTCAAATGTCTTATTGTAGTAGTCAAGTTTAACCCTGTGTGCTTCTAACCAATCCATTCCAATGAGAATATCATAGGAAACCAGTGGTAAAATATTCAGATCTACATAAGTGAATAGCCCATCCATCTCTAATGGAAATTTCTCTACTATTTCATTAACTTTTCTCTTGGTTCCAGTGGCTAGTTGAACTAACCATGATTTACTATGCTTTAATTTCTTGAAAGTACAAATCTCAACAATTCTAGGAGTGACATAACTGTGAGTAGATCCAGGATCAATCAAAATAGAAATAGATTGATTAGCAATATTACCTTCAACTTCAACCACAGTTGACTGATGATCTTCCTGGCGGTCTTCTACTGCTGCATATATTCTAGGGATTTCTCTCACCACTTGACCCACAGTTCTAGCTCCTTGGATGTTGTGAACTTGATTTTCATTCCCATTCCGATGTGGACAGTTCCTAAGCATGCTGCATAGATTCTAGGGATTGCTCTCGCCACTTGACCCACAGTTCCAGCTCCTTGGATGTTGTGAACTTGATTTGTATTCCCATTCCGATGTGGACAGTTCCTAAGCATGTGGTCTCCTCCACAACCCCAACATTGAAGTGGTTCTCTTGGTTCCTTTGGATCTCTTGGCTTGTCTCCCATCATCCTAGTTGGCTTAATCACAACCTGTGATGGTTTCCTTTGTTGATTCTGGAATTGAGGGGGCTTGAACCCCTTCTTCCTTTGATCAAACTTTTCGTTTTTCCTATCCTTCCATGCCTTATGGAATCCGGTTTGCTTCTGTTCTGATCAAAGCAATACTTTGCCTTTCTTATGGCCTCCTCTAGAGTTCGAGGTTCATCAAACTCAATTCTATCTTTATATGACTGGGGCAGTCCACTTAGGAAACGTTGAATTTTCACCTTATCATCTCGAATGTACTTGACATATCTTAGCAATTCCAAGAATTTGTTTGCATATTCTTCCATGGTCAATTGTCCCAATCTCAGCTCATGGAACTCTTTGATCTTATCATCATAGTACCTATCAGAGAGGTATTTCTGCTTGAAGTATTTCTTGAACTGCTTCCATACCATCTTTCTTTCATTGATCTTCTTCACTTGCTTGATGTGTTCCCACCATATATATGCTCTTCCATTCAATTTGAAGATGGCTACCCTTGCCTTCATATTTCCCGAGTAGTCTTGGACTTGGAAATACTTTCTCATCCCAAGAAGCCAAGCTTCAGCTTCTTGACCGGACTTTACCTCTCCATCAAATCTAGGAGGTTTTTCCTTCTTAAATTCCCCATGTGAATTGTTCTTGTAGTGCTTCCTCCTCTTACTCATGCTAGATGAAGAGCTTGAACCCTCAATGGATTCTTCAGAGTCAGATGATTCATTAGAATAGGTTTCTGGAGAATATGTTCTGTCTATAGAAACTCTTCTTGGGCTACTGGCCCTCTTGCAGGAATTTCTCCTAGAACTACTCCCACCCCTTTCTAGCTTTGATGTCTGATGCCCAGAGTTTATTTGCCTTTGGATGTCTGTTAAACTCTGCAGCATGGCTGCATTCAACTGATTTTGTTCTTCCTGAGCTTTAATCATCCTTTCATTATCTTCTCTACAGCTTTGCAACTCCACCCTTAGGATTCTCATGGTCGCTGCAATACCTGGTGGAGTCTCTTGATTTCTTCTCCCATTAGATTCTATTTCAGCATTTTCAACATGTATGTTTTCCCCCATGGCATCTGTCTTAGGTTCATAGGGATCCTGTGCATCATCCATAATGTTGATTCTC
Source organism: Larix kaempferi (assembly GCA_027924585.1). Taxonomy (NCBI): domain Eukaryota; kingdom Viridiplantae; phylum Streptophyta; class Pinopsida; order Pinales; family Pinaceae; genus Larix; species Larix kaempferi. Next base: position 4,726,653 of record BSBM01000063.1, on the reverse strand, counting down.
TTGGCCCAACCAAGATCCAAAACTCTCTGACTGTATTATCTAGAGTGCCACCCTACTATAACTGTGATTCTGTGAAATGTGTTCATCAACACAATTGTTAGCTGCATTATATTCTCATAAATTCACAATTTACTTCATGCACGTGGGAAAATATTACGTTGACAATTTTTCAAATCATAGGATTTTCTCACAATCAATGACATATGAGGGGGAAAAACAAAAAGGGGGTCAAGGGGGTCAAGGGGGCTTGCCCCTTTGTGGCTTCCCTACACCACTGCAGGATGGGTCGAGGGCAGCACCCTCGTGTTTTTCTTTTTTTTTAGAAATCTTGCCACCATTGCGGGGCAGTTCGTTGAATGCTTCCGCAATTGCGGAGCAATTCATCGAATGCTTCCACAGTTGCGGAGCGATTCAGCGAATGCTCCCACAGTTTCGGAGCCATTCACGGAATGCTTCTGCAGTTGCGGAGCGATTCGGTGAATGCTCCTGCAGTTACGTGGCGATTCGGCGAATGCTCCCGCAATTGCGGAGCGATTCGGCGAATGCTCCCGCAGTCACGGAGCGATTTGGCGAAAGCTCCCGTAGTTGCGGAGCCATACACAGAATTCTTTCGCAGTTGTGGAGCGATTCAGTGAATGCTCCCGTAGTTGCGGGGTGATTCGGCGAATGCTCTCGCAGTTGCGGAGCGATTCGGCAAATGCTCCCACAGTTGCGGAGCGATTCGGCGAATGCTCCCGCAGTTACGGAGCCATTCGCGGAATGCTTCCGTAGTTTTGGAAGACACTGGGAAATTCTTTCCGTAGTTTCGGGGAGGTTTGCTAAAGCCTTCCACAATTGCGGAACGATTCGCCGAATCCTTCCGCAGTTGTGGAACGATTCGCTGAAGTCTTTCGCAGTTGCAAAACGATTCGTCGAAGTCTTCCGCAGTTTCGGAAAAGAATTCCTTCCGCAAATTTTGGAAGAGAATTCCTTCCGCAATTTCAGAAGAGAATTCCTTCCGCAGTTTCGGGGCGGTTCGCGGAACTCTTCCGCAAATTTCAGAATGATTTCCCGAACTCTTCCACGTTGCGGAACGATTCGTGAAATCTTTTCGCAGTTTCGGGACAACGTCCCGAATTCTTCCAGAAACAGACTTAAACAAAATTTTCAAAAATACTTAAGAAAAATTTGAAATCTTTCTTTCTTTCAGTGATGAATTTTGCTCAGTAGGAGGTGACTTTACCCCTGCAAACTATCCAACTTAGTCAGTTTAGGCCCTATGCTACTATCTATGGTGATTAGGAAGGGACCTTCCCATGTGACTATAATTGGATTTGGCCCATAGAGGTCCAATGCTGCAACCAGTAGCTCTGATACCAAACTGTAACGTCCCCTCCTATCATACCAACATGATAGAGAGGATCGCAATGCTAAATCCGGGCATCTAGCCCCATACTTAGTAAACAAACATTCCATATAAAATGAAAATGGACATATGCAATTGCAGAAATATTTGAGAACATAGCGGAAGTAATTTCAATTACACTTCTATCATACATTCAAGATATTCATCAAATAATGATTGCAAAGTTAACACAAGAGAATACTTATCTTAACAAGGTAGTCCCAAGCAACTGGCTATGCAACTACAACGTTCCACCCAACCATAGGCCAGTTGTGCTTATCAACCTATTGATGCAACTGCCACCCCCAAGCTGGGCATGATCTCTACAAGGAACCAGGAACAGCAGACTCACACATAGCCAAGCATACACCAAGATGAGCCAAGCCAATCTGAAATTGGGTTTATCAGGCTGCTAGGAAATGGAAAGGAAGAATTGCTAAGCTAGTGAGCTCAACCATAGAGCTATGGATACCTCTACAAGATCTATTCAGCTTGGCACTCACAATGCCTACACACCCAACACAAGGAAGTATTCTCTTCACTGCCACACAGTCCCTCAAGCCATACCTTCCTTTCTAGTGCTCTCAAGGTGTGCATAGAAAAGTAGCCAAATCCCTCTTGATCTTATTGAGAGGTTACTCCCTCCACAAGGTTTATCAAGCCAATTTCGTCCACTACCAGTCCAAGTTTCTTGCTCACCGATTCAAACCAAAACAGGGATGCACATAACAGCAAAACCACAATGGCTGGGCATGAGGAAAAACGTTTGTACAGTGACAAGCATGAAGATGGTTCCCTAAGCTTCAAAAAAACGTAAGAAGGCTAAAAGTGAACAATGGAGGTTTGGGGAAAACCCCAGGAAGCAGAAAACGTTTTTAGGAAAAACGCCCATGGCAATTCTGGGACAAAATGACCTCCATACAGTCCCAAATCGCATCCCCTTCTTCCAAGCTACTGTCCAAAACCAAAAACGAGTTTTTGGGCAAGGAAAACCCTGCGTTTTTTATGAAAAACATGAATGTAACTTCCAGTAGTCTCTATCTACATGAGAGAGGAAAAGCTATATGTTCAGAATCACTTTGGGCACCATTTCGTGGGTGTTTTCTTTCCCAAGGAGACAAAAAAAATGATTTTCCAGGTTGATGGCTTCCCCTACATGAAATTGGTTGCCATACCTCTTCATTCCCAAGGCATTAACTGCCTCAACCAACTCTTGGAAGAATTAAATGATTGGGTCCATAACTCAAAATGGGTAGTTGGTGGTTTATGGGTTTTCGTATTGACACATGGATTAACACCATTGGCTCAAGGGTTTGAATAATTTCCCTCCCTATTCCTTGTAGAATCATGCCCCCATCTCTTTGCTGCATAGCATAGCTAGTTGTGGTTATTTTCATTAAAATTCATATATACATGATGTCTCATTTACATTGTGCCTATTTAGCACAAGAACCCTAGGCATCTATTTTTAATTGCCGATACATGAAACGCTAAATCAATGGTGGGGCCTTGGCCTTGAGCTCCTCACCATGATTAAATTACAATATTTACATCATTTACGATTTAATACAAAAGGGGTCAAAATGGGGACATTACAATTCTTCAAAATTTCCATTCCTTTATAGAGTTAAGATTACTTATTGGGATTCTTCACCATTGGTTGATAGTTCATTGTATAGACAACTAGTTGGGAGCTTGTTGTATCTCACTCACTCTCAACCAGATTTGTCTTATGTTGTTGGGGTTGCTTCAAGGCACATGCAAGAGCCTCATGATTTCCATTGGAAGGCATCCAAGAGGATCCTACATTATGTACAGTGTACCAAACATTTTGGAATCCACTATGCAATTGGTTCATCTCTTGAACTAGTTGGTTTTACTCATTCTATGAGGGATGGTGATAGTTCTGATCGGAAGTCTACTTCTGGTTATGTGTTTATGCTTTCACATGGTCCCATTTTTTGGTCAATCAAGAAGTAGGACACCATCTCCTTATATTTAGCTGAGGCTGAATACAGGGGAGCAGTGAATGCAACTACACAATGTTTGTGGTTGCAAGGAATTCTTGGATTTGTGTTTGATTCACCCATAGTCATTTAGTGTGATAATAAAATCACAATCAATATCTCCACTGATCCAGTACATAGACAGAGGACTGAGAACATATATATTCACATGCACTACATTCGAGGCTTGGTGCATGGCCAGATCATTGCATTACGATATTGCCCTTCTGCTCAGAAAACTATTGATATCTTCACCAATAGTTTCACTAAGAAGACCTTACCTTAGATCACTCCTTGGGGTGAGTGATACATGGTGAAGATTGGTGTATTTTCCAAATATGCCACATGTCCATTTTTTAGGGGAGGTTTTATTTCCCATGTGGTTTTCCTCCTTACCTTGGTTACATGGAAAAATAAAAATTGATGTTGTAAAAGGTGACTTGAGCCTTAGTTTCAAATGCCTTATTTTGATTATCTACACAAGTCTAGCTTATGGGGTGGGTGTCAGAAGATTATTACACCTTAGGACCTTATTCATACGTCACATTGTTTATTAATTGGTCCAAAACAGGTTAATAATTACAATCCAAGGTTGTTAAAATTTAGTTAAGCCAAATGATGAATCATCCACCAAAATATGGGCCAAAATTGGTCAATATAGTTGTTGGCCTCTCTCTTAAAGGCCACCTCCAACATTTATTACCACTATCTGATCAAAGGCGCCCTGTTTCCTTGTTTTAAAGAAGTTGTCTTTGACTTAGGCGCCCATGCATTGTATCTAGTCATTTTGGCCCTTATTTGATTGTTTTGGACTCTCCTTAGATACCTAACCTCCACCCAATCACCTCCTTCACATGTGTGAGCCTCATGTATGTCTTTCCATGCTTACCCAACGTTCACATGGACAATTCGTACCAATTTCAGTTCATTTGGGATCCTTTTGGTCAACCTAGGGGGGATTGAGGTCCAATCTAAGCTAGCCACTTGTACAACCTCCAAAGGAAAACAAATTATTCCTATTGTTATATAAGGAGGATCGAAAATCATTTTTGGCTTGGACAGTTAATAAACTATGATATTTGATCATTTGTGTTTCTGGTTTTTGATCATTTATTTACTGTGTTTTAATCATTTGTGACTGGTTTTTGATAATTTATATTCCAGAATTATTTTGCACATATATCTTGCACAGTAAGCTATTTATTTCAACTACGAGGTAATCTATTGTAGCTATATCCTACTATGATAGATATTTTACACTCTGCATTGCATGTGCACTGTTAAGAGAATCGTAACCTAGAATGATAGAATTTGGGAATGAAAAAAAAAAGTATATGAATATTATGTGTTATGAAAGAATAAACCTATTTTGATGAAAGCATACGTCTAAGGGCTGAAATCATGAATCTATTCCAATAAAATCAAAATCATACATCTATTTACTGAAAGCATAAATATGTTCTAATGAAAGTAAAAGCATACATCTATTTACTGAAAGCATAAATCTGTTCTAATGAAAGAAAACACATACATCTACTTATTGAAATCATAAATCTATTCTAATGAAATTCTTTGGAAAACTAACCTAAGAGAAATAACTATTGATGCAAACAGAAATGTGCTAATCTATAAATTCCCAAGATAAATTGATATGAGTCAAACCTAAAATGCAAATATTATGAAAATTGTTTAGTCCATAAGAATGTTAATCTGTAAAACTCCCTTTGCAGAATGCACCTACAATACTACAAACAGTGTTGCAAAGAGTTACGGATAAAACAATCATTTCCAAAAATGAATTCTATGTAGTAAATAATGCTCTAAATAATTCACGAGTACTTGTTTTATCATAAACCATGGAATGCATGAATCAAAATGTAAATACAACACAAAACTCTTGTTCTATGCAATGAGGGGGCCCCTCCTCAAAGCGTATTATAGGAGTTAATTTAAACTCATAAACTCACAAATGACATAAAACACTATTTCTTCATTAAGATGGTATAAAATCCATATCAACCATAAAAATTGAGTGTTGTGTAAAAATGTTTGAAAACTGAAAATAAAAAAATGCATAAGCAGGTTTCATGTTATCCATGTGCCTCTACTTATTACAGATTTTCAACCAAGTCCCTTCATTGGGAACCATGAGATCAATCTACTTTAGATTTGTCCCTATAAATTAGGAAAAACAGATAGAGTGACCTCGAGTGCTTCTTCTACTTCTTTATGATATTAATTGGAACTTGACATGTTGATATTCATAGTTGTCTTAAAACCTGCACTTATTCGCACATGGTGCTCATCCACTTGATTAGTTGATTAAAAACATTCTAAACATAGAAAATATTACTCCTTAACCAACATTATTCCATAGTCAATCAAATCACATCCTATCCTATAGAAAGGGGTTATTTTGTCTTAGTTTCTTACTCCCTAATGGTAAAAAGGAATGCACTTGATACCTATAATGTGGCCCCATCATTTCTACCAAACTTGAAGATGTTGTACACATCCTTGTGTAACCTATCTTGTTGTTCAACTACTTATCTAATGTCCCATGCAATGACCCGAGGTGCCCCCATCTGCCGGTAGTACCCTTGATTCTGTTCTTTTTTGGTGTAAGCCCTCCTTTCTTCTTCCTCGTCGATTCTTTCCTTGATTAACAAGGTAAGGAAGAATGATGAGCTCAACTTCATGTTGATGTATATGTAACTTCGGAATGTATTTCACATATATGTATATTGTATTCCTATAGAGATGGTATTATTCCTCTATAAGGAAGTGTCGTCATTTATATTGTAAGTGTCGTAACTTATACTTGATGGGTTATTAGACCACCTTGTTGGGGTCGGCCCTGTATAAGTCATGTGGGTCAAAGGGTTATTAGACCACCCTATTGGGGGTCGGCCATGTGGGTCAAAGGGTTATTAGACCACCCTATTGGGGATCGTCCCACTCAGCATTATGTTATGTGGTTAAGTTCGAGCCTACATGAGTTAGGTAAAAAGGCAAGTCAAGTCAAGTATAAATAGAGTGCGGGAGGCACTCTATTTACTCACTCACTTCTCACTCATGCACTCAAGGAGGAGTGGCGCACTCAAGGAGGAGTGGCGCACTTATGGAGGAGGAGGATCTGCTGCTAGGATATGTCTATCTTTCATGTTTGGGTTGTATCATTTCTCTATATATCTCTGAGGAAGTTATTGGGGTTTTTCACCTTTATGGTTTTCCCCAAGTAAATCTTTGTGTCTCTTGTGTGCTTGCATTATTGTCTCCATGATTGATATGTTGTAGATATGTTATACATGTTATTCTCTCAGTTAAGATCCTAGATCCGATTGAAGTAAATTCTGAAAATTTAACATGGTATCAGAGCTAGCCTGAAAGAAGGCATGATATGGCATGTATGACACTTGTTGCACTTATGATGCTAGGGCTTGATATAGCAAAAACCAGTCATCGTAGCACTTTCTCTATAAATCCGTTTTGGCGAAGTTTTCGGATCTGAAATTGTTACAGGAAGAAGATTAACTCTCCAGGTACCTTGTGTCCAAAGGACAACCTCTAATTCGTTGTACTTTGTGATTTATGATCTGTACAACATAGGGTTTCTGCCTCTTCCAGATCTGAGTCAAAATCAGGTGACCTTGGGAAAAAGGTCATAACCTGGGATAGGAAGCTCCAAATGAAATTTAGTAAAATGTGACAGGTATTACACAGTCTGTACTATCTCAGAAAACTTTTTCAGAGGCCGAAGTTGAACTAGTGACACGTGGCATGCCGTACAAGTTTTCTCTCCTGTATTATCCCATAAACAGGTCATGTTGCGACACTTGGCATAACTCTCTCTCAGAGAGTCCAATTGAGGTCAGACCTATCAGGATGGAGAGATAACAGGCCGAGTTATCTCAGGAAACGTTTTCAAAGGCCGAAGTTCAAACAGTGACACGTGGCACACCGTACAAGTTCTCTCTTCTGTTTTATCCCAAAACATGTCACGTTGCGACATTTGGCATAACTCTCTCTCAGAGAATCCAATTGAGGTCAGACCTGTCAGAATGGAAAGATAACAGGTCAGGTTATCTCAAGAAACTTTTTCAAACCCTGTGGATCAAAAATTTTGGAGTTACACCAGAAACAATCAGGTACATATTTCTGTCAAAACAGAATTATTTTTTAGTACCTTCATTCATGGCATTCGGAATTTAGGGCTTTGGAGAAAGTTGGAATTTTTGTAATCGGAGACCATGGATGAATGATACTCATCCAACCAAGATCATATTTTTTGGTTGGGCAGAAGGCCGGGCTTGATCAGACCCTAGTTCGGGACTTTGATCAGAAAAGTGAAAAATTAGGGCTTCTGTAAAAATGGAAATTTTTGAAATCTGTGACCACGGCTGGAAGCTCCTCAAAAAAATAGAAGCTTAGAGCTTTGGATCAAACCTTTTGATTGGGCAGAAGAGTGGTTTTCATCAAACCCCAGTTCAGGGTCACGTCGAGTGAATTCGGAAGTTTCAAAGGCAAAATTGAGGAGTGAAACTTTGCAGTTTTCAAATTCTGAATATACCGGTTTGATCAGCTTATCAAGGCGCATATTTCTATCCTTTCGGAAGTTTGAAATTCAAAGTTTGAATTTTTGGGGTTTCTCTGACAAACCCATATCCAGCTCCAGGTCCATTTCTTGCAAATCAAGTGGATTGGATTAATCCTAGAAGAATATGGATTGGTCACCTGCATAAGTGAAGAAGTTCTTGTTTCAGAGGGAGATGAGGCTAAGGCCTTACATAAGAAGATTACAAGCGATCTCGACAGGTATGACTCATTGAGGTATGTTTCGATATTTGTCCATGATTAAGTTTATGGTATGTTTGTCTTCATGTTATTACGGTTAGTACAATTTTGATTTTAGATTTGTCGTATCACCTTAACAAAATTATGAATGCATGATAGAAGATATTCATTGGTTAGGGTGTTGACACTTATGATTGTACTAATGCATTATGGTGTTGTATGAGGTTTATGTTGTCTACTAACATGAAAGGTACACCAAGAAAGACAAATCATGTTCTGGTCCAAGAACATATGATCATGATAACATGAGGACAAAGATTCATCCATTGTCATGGATCTCATAGAAGATCCATTTACGAGGTATGTATAACTTGGTTTTGTAATAGTTAACCTATGAGATATACAGGTTACTAGCACAAGTCATTGAAGAAGAACAAGAAGACATCATGTGAGTATGTTAGACATAAATAGCTAGCATGCTAATCCAGGTATGTTTTTCCTATATCAAGATAGAATCCTACCTTGTGTTAGGATCTTATACTGTTGTTGATAATGATTATTCATGAAGTCATAGGTTTGAATAATCATGATTGTATGCATATTATGTTTCTTACCGATAATTGATGATATGACTAACCAGAGGAATCATGATGGTATAGGTTTGAGTAATTACAGGTTTAGACATGGTATGTTTCTTATGATTTGACTAACCATAAGAATCCTACATAAACCTTGAATGCTAATGCTTATTATTTCTGTTTGAAATGATCATGACTATACATGCTTGAGATTATTGTGTTTTAATAGTATACTAATGAATGTATGATTTTATATGAGATCACAAGGATAACACATTCATGATACTAATAAGCATGCATAGGGACCAAGGATGAATATGAGATTCAAGAACAGGTAATCCAGGAAGCAAAGATCAAGAGGGAGTACACTCCAGTGGTTTATGCAAGGATGCAGATATTCAGAGGGAGTTGACCATCTCTCTACATCCTACAACAGAAAGGTGTAGAAGAAGCTACTTCAGATAAGGACTCCAGCAGCTCCTGCAAGGAAGCGAAGACTCAGAGGGAGTCCACCCAATGAACAAACAAAGATAACTATTTTTAATTATCATTTCATGCATATTTGTTTGTTTAAATAAAATTGTTCAAATGATGTATATACTCATGTTCCTAGACTTAGGATATGTATTGTGCATATTAGAATAGTCACATTGATGAACAGTATACTACTAATATACCTAGGTAAGTGGCCTATGGCACTGTACAACATTCCATTGGTACTTATCTAGAATGAAACCTCTTTGCTGACATGTTGGGAGTTGTGCACACTCTTAACAATGTTCTGGTAGAGATTGGAAGACATCTAGAAAGTTATGGGACATGGATAAATGTTGTATTGAAGCATTGGCTAATTGCATGACTGTATGACATATTTCTTCATGTATAAGAATTTGTTCTAAAAAATATGAGATGTTTCTAATCATGCAATTTAACCTGTTTTGTAGGAAAGACCGTATATCTTCACCTACAAAAGGTCTACAACATTTGTTCCAGCAACAAAGATATCTATTGAAGATATTGAAGTTCCCAGGATCTGGGATGAAGAAATGGAATGCCATGATCCGTCGATCATGAAGAACGATGTTTGGGATGTAGTCCCAAGACCTGAAGGGAAGATGAAACTATCAGATCAAGCATGTTGCAGATGGCAGCATTAAGAAATATAAAAGTGATGAAATAGAAGATGCACCAGATGGATTTCAAGACAGCATGGTGTAGTCATATATGTGTGCAGAACTTGGTATGGTAGGATAGACAACCTTCTATCCAGTTTGGTCTTTACCAAGAGTAAAGCGGGTTCCAACCTTTACTACAAGGTTGAGGAAGGCAATCCAATGATACTACTATGTGGGTGACCTGTTTGTATCAGGTGAGGATAGATGGATTTCCAACACACAGTGGAAGCTTGCTGCTGAATCCGATATGAAGAACTTGGGGATGATGCACTATTTGTTTTTGGCATGGAGGTGTGGCAGAGTGTAGATGGAATCTTCCTTGGACAAGGGAAGTATGCAGTAAGAGATCCTGAAGAGGTTCAGGATGATGGATTTCAAGGACATGGCCACACCTATGGCATCGAATCTGAAGCTTCTATGTGATGCTTCATATGAGTTGGTTGATGTCTCTATGTATCGTCAGATGATTGGGTCATTGATGTACCTAACGAACACGAGACCAAACATTTGCTTTGCTGTGAACACATTGAGCCAGTTCCTGATGGATCCGAGGAGTGTTCACCTGGTTGCTGTAAAGCATGTTCTGAGGTACCTGAAGGGTACAGTGGATTATGGGATCAAGTGTGAAGCAAATCAAAAGTTTAACCTATAGGGTTATGTTGATTCAGATTGGGCTGGCAGTGCTGTAGATAGGAAGAGCACATCTAGGTGTTGTTTCAGTATGGGATCAGGTGTGATCTCTTGGTTTAGCAGGAAGCAGTCCTGCGTAGCACTGAGTACAGCTGAGGTAGAGTATGTTGCAGTCTGTTCAGCTAGTTGTGAGGCAGTATGGCTATGGAAGCTACTGTCTGAGTCATTTGATCTCCCATTGGAGGCTACTGGTATCTTCTGTGATAACCAGAGTTGTGTGAAGCTATCCGAGAACCCAGTGTTTCATGACAGGTCGAAACACATAGAGATCAAATATCACTATATCAGGGATATGGTGCAGAGAGGAGCTGTGAAGCTTCTGTATGTTGCGATGGACGAGCAGATTGCAGATGTGCTGACAAAGCCACTAGCCAGAGTGAAGTTCGAGTACTTTAGAGAGAGGCTTGGCGTTCTTCAGATCGAGGACACTTCGAGGAAGAAGTGATGGACACATTTGTTGAAGCCATTCCAAGCATGTTGGAAGGAGGATCCTTCACATGGATGTGGATGTAAGCGCTGGATAATGGGCATCAGGATGATGTTCTATTTTCTGCTTGGATATGATCAGTTGGATCATTTATGTATGTACGCATCATGTTGGATGTTGGATATGATCAGTTGGATCATTTATGTATGTATGCATCATGTTGGATGCTGGATATGATCAGTTGGATCATTTATGTATGTATGCATCATGTTGGATGCTGGATATGATCAGTTGGATCATGTGTATGTATTTTGTATATGCATCATGTTGGATGCTTGGACCATGTATCTGTATATGTATCAGGTGGATACATTGTATGATCAGGTGGATCATGTATGGTGATATGTATCATGTATCAGGTGGATCATGTATGGTGATATGTATCATGTATCAGGTGGATACATTGTATGATCAGGAGGATCATGTATGATGATATGTATCAGGTAGATACTTGGTATGCATCAGGTGGATGCATTGATGATCAGGTGGATCATGCAACAGGATGTTGCAGTGATGATCAGGATGATCATGGATGATGAGCTTCAGGATGTTGCTCCAGATGACATGCAGCAGGACGTTGCAGTGATGATGATCAGGATGATCATGGATGATGAGCTTTAGGATTTTGCTCTAGATGACATGCAGCAGGACGTTGCAGTGATGATGATCAGGATGATCATGGATGATGAGCTTCAGGATGTTGCTCTAGATGACATGCAGCAGGACGTTGCAGTGATGATGATCAGGACGATCATGAGTACATTAGGATGATGTATGGTGAGTATCAGGTTGATACTCTGTGGTCGTGGATCAAGTTGTGCAGATGAGCATGTCTGGGAGATCCTATAGGTCAGATTTGTGTACCCGTAACAACCTGGGATGCTCTTTCGAGACATTGCTCTGGGAGGACATGTAATTTGTGCCCTGGGAGATTTCAGGTCGGAGTTGTGTACCCGTAACATCCTGGGATGCTCTTGCAAGGTTTTGTCCTATGGCATGTAATTTGGGCCCTGGGATATTTCAGGTCATATTTGTGTACCCGTAACATCCTGAGATGCTCTTTCGAGGTTTTTCCATGACCACATGTAATTTGTGCCCTGGGAGATTTCAGGTCGGAGTTGGTACCCGTAACATCCTGAGATGCTCTTGCTAGGTTTTGTGGTGACGACATGTAATTTGTGCCCTGGAAGATCCTTCAGGTTGGAGTTGTGTACCCGTAACATCCTGGGATGCTCTTTCGAGGTTTTGTGGTGGGGTCACATGTAATAGCGCCCTGGGAGATCCTACAGGTCGGAGTTGTGTACCCGTAACATCCTGGGATGCTTTTTCAAGGTTTTGTGACGCATGTAATAAGTCCTGAGGATTCCACAGTATGGCCAGTGATGATGAAGACCTACAGGTGGTGGGCCTACATCCAATATGAAAAAGGACTGGCTCTGTAGAACTTCTTATGACGAGTAGATTCAGAGATTGATTGAGATAGAAGCAGCAGTGATGATGATGATGACTCGATGACGATTATCCAGTGACGATGATCCAGAGAAGATGACTTGTGCTAGAAGAACTGTGCTGAGAAATACCTTCCTAGTTAAGAGGGAGTGTTGATGTATATGTAACTTCGGAATGTATTTCACATATATGTATATTGTATTCCTATAGAGATGGTATTATTCCTTTATAAGGAAGTGTCGTCATTTATATTGTAAGTGTCGTAACTTATACTTGATGGGTTATTAGACCACCTTGTTTGGGGTCGGCCCTGTATAAGTCATGTGGGTCAAAGGGTTATTAGACCACCCTATTGGGGGTCATCCATGTGGGTCAAAGGGTTATTAGACCACCCTATTGGGGGTCGTCCCACTCAGCATTATGTTATGTGGTTAAGTTCGAGCCTACATGAGTTAGGTAAAAAGGCAAGTCAAGTCAAGTATAAATAGAGTGCGGGAGGCACTCTATTTACTCACTCACTTCTCACTCATGCACTCAAGGAGGAGTGGCACACTCAAGGAGGAGCGGTGCACTTATGGAGGAGGAGGATCTGCTGCTAGGTTATTTCTATCTCTCATGTTTGGGTTGTATCATTGCTCTATCTATCTCTGAGGAAGTTATTGGGGTTTTTCACCTTTATGGTTTTCCCCAAGTAAATATTTGTGTCTCTTGTGTGCTTTCATTATTGTCTCCATGATTGATATGTTGTAGATATGTTGTACATGTTATTCTCTCAGTTAAGATCCTAGATCAGATTGAAGTAAATTCTGAAAATTTAACACTTCATTCCAATCAATTTGAGCTTATTCTTCATCAAATATTTTTTGTACATTTTTTCCCTGATCAGAGTGACATCCAACCTATGGGGGAAGGTGGATCTCTCCTTTTAAGGTCTCCTAAAATTCTTTTCCATCTATCCCTTATGACCTCTTGTACTTCCCCAAGGTTGTTCTGTATGGTTTTTTCAAAGTGCTCAATGGCTTCTTGCTTCTTTTCCTCAAGGATAGGAATTAGGTCATCATCAATGATTATAGTATTATGATCTTGTATCACTTTATCTGGGTGCATGGCTTCTTCTATTACCCATAATTCATTTACCCATTCCTTTGACTGGTATAGATGAGCATATTGTGATCTTTAGATTTCATGGTTCATCCAGGAGAAAAGTGCCCTTAGTTGGAAATTACCAACATATGGGTTTGGTGACTAGTTAGGTGAATGGGGCATGACCAAGTTGTGGAGGAAAAATTCACATAGATGGTCCTTTTCAAGCTTTGTGATATCTAGTGAAGTGTCCACAAAATATTTTTCAGTGGCTATTTCCAATGGTAAATTATTTTTCAGTGTATGCAGTTGAAAACAACACCATTTTTCTCCGATATACATGGTATAAATCCTAGATGGGGGCCTATACCTGTTGAGCCCAGAATTGGCCCTTTTTGACCATCATTTATCATCGTCCCTTCCCTTGTCTTACACCAATTACCTTGGCAATTCAACTTATTGTCCTTATCTATTCCCCAAATTACCAAGGTATGGCCGATTATTGTTTTATTGTGTTAATACTTATGATTGTGATGATTAAAGCTGTGCATCTCTTAATCTGTGCTAACATGATGCGATTTATGAAGGTAGTAAGACAATAGACTGCAGGAAGATCGGAGCTGAACAAGTCATGAAGGAACGTTCATCGCTTGTGGAAGGTTCCTTGGGGCTTAAATCGTCAATCAAGGCACAGTCGTGGCAGGGCAGCTGTAACAGAAGAACTATCTTAAGTATGTCGCTGCTCAAATCCAGCTGTGAGCTGGAAGGACCGTCACTCTTGGGACAATTAATACTTCTCTCATATTTGGATATTTTAGTTCTGCCACGCATTGTAACAGCTAGATTATTTAGGGCGCCTGAAGATCAGAGATCTTCATGGCTGCCCAATTATAGGTTTAGATGTTGCAAATTGTATGTATAAATATGGGGAATTGCCTCGACTGAGGGGTTGGACAGCAAACAATTAATTTACCTTGTATTAGCAGCCAAGCCAAAACTGTGTACTCATTCTTCTGTTAATATAAGGAGTTACTTCTGAGTTAAAGAAGAGTGTTGTTCAACCAGCGTCTCTGTGTGAAGACTGGGCCCGTCTTCCACAGAGATTGCTGCGTTAATTTAGGATTTCATCTTTCTCGTTGTGTGATGCTTTGTTCTTTCTTCTATACGCAGCAGCAATACTCATTGTGTGGATTTCTCAGTGATTGATTATATTTTTGTGAGATTGGTGAATGGTATCGAATAACAGTCGACTGAGTCAGGTTTGTTTTACATATTTCAATTTCTGTTCACACTGCTGTGTTCATCCTACAGCTGAGACGTAATCCCAGGAGCTCTTACAAATTAGCTTTCCTGTTATGTGTTGATTGATTTATATTTTGCAATCCAGTTTCTTAGAACAGTTGCTTTAATCTCTTTTATCAAATTCTAGAGTAATGTTCAGGTCATGCTTTATGATTCCCAGCTGATTAAATTAGACAGTTGATTATTTTATAATGCAATTGAGACTTCCTTCCTGCAATTGTTGATTAGATCTGATCTTACTTCTGCTTGATGCATAATAGAAAAGAATTGTAGTATAGCAGTTAGAAGGCAATTGGGATTGCATAGATTCTTGGGGTGGACATGGATGATAGAAGATAAAATATTCACTTCTAATGGTTTTGTGTTTAAGCATATATTATGCACTTGTCCTTTGAAATAAAAAGACTTTCTCGGGTTGACAATAAATTTCATACGCTCTGTGTGTTGATATTTAAATATCTGCAATTAGAGTGCTTGACATTTTGGCGCCGTTGCCGGGGAAGGATGAAAACTAAACACTAGTCATTAGTTGATCTAATAATTGCTTTTAGTCAGTCTTTTGGTTGATTTGAAATGATCTGCTTCGCATGAATACGAGGGGGGTAAAACGCGATCACCTCCCGACCCCCAAAACCCCACAAATTACTAACAGTACAGGTGGTTCGGGTCGTGGTCGAGGTCCACCGCTGGGCAGAAGAACATTCATTGACGACCTTGTTGACAAAACTGATTCAGCTGTCAGATCTCGTCAACAGGGGACTCCTATCAAAAGAGGCCCTGCTGATCCTGGAGCGTTAGCATCAGGATCTACAGTGGAAGATACAGGAGCAGCTGTGATTCCTGCATATACTCCTGCTAAAGAAGTAACAGCTGATTCAGCTGTTGCAACCGAAGAATACGCAGCTGTTGCAACCGAAGAATACGCAGCTGTTACAACCGAAGAATACGCAGCTGTTACAACTGAGGTAAAGAACAAAGGAACAAACGAAGGAGAAGATACAGAAGAAAAGATGAGTAATAGACATGAGAACGAAGAGGAAGAAGCAGTGGTACAATACCATCATGAAGATAATTCCCCGCCAGAGACTATGGCTACATTGCAATTTCCAATACAGCAGCTAGAGGGGACAGCTCCTATGAAAAACATATCACCGTCGGTGTTACCCCGCTTCCATGGCAGGGCGGCAGAGGATCCAGATGAATTCCTTTTTGAATTCGATATCCTCTGTCGCAGCTATGATTATGTCACAGATGCTCAAAAGTTAAAGCTTTTTCCTGCCACCCTGAAGGACAATGCATTACGATGGTTCATGAGCCTTGGGGGAGGGACTGTTGCTAATTGGAATAAGATGAAGCAAGTGTTCCTGGAAAAATATCAGGAATATTGCAACACCAGGGACAAAAGGGAGGAGTTATTCAAGATGGTACAAAAGGAGGATGAAAGCTTGGAGGATTTTGTAGAGAGGTTGCTGTACAATGTGCAGAGAGCTGGACAGACGAACATGGGACTAGATGTGATTAAGATAATCCTGCTTCGAGGGATCAGGGACGATTGTTTGGACATGCTAAATTTATTAGGAAAGGGAGATATCTCTAAAGAACCCTTTGAGACAATTGTTGAATTATGTAAGAGATACTCCAGGGTATCTTCTAGGCATAACAAGCAGAATAAACGAGATAAGCTGGAACGCGATGTCTTTGACAGAACTCAGAAGTCATCCAATGGGGGAGCTACACGGGCAGAGATAGGCAATCTTCTTGAAAATTTTAAAACAGAAATGATGAGCTCTATCTATTCAGAGATTGACGTCTTGAAGGCCAAGCAAAGACAAGCAGTGGAGGATCTCACACTAGGTGTGTTTTGTCCCCGATGTAGAAAGACTCATCCACTGAAAGAATGCCCTCTTGACAAAGTACAAGTGTGTCAGCTGTGCGAGCTGAACCATGATATGAAAGAATGCCCCACGTTGCCCCAAGTGAAGGCTTTTCTGCAGGCATCAACTCCAGAGGTGGATTCAGCCTACTTTATTGCACAGAAGAAACCCTGGCAGCCCCGGAATCAAGGTATGTCTCCCGATTCATTTCCATTTTTGAATAATTTGAATAATTGGAATACTAATATGCAAAATGTGAATACACAATTCCCTTCAAATTATGCTCAGTGGAATTCCCCTCAACCTGCGATGCAAGGTTATAGTTCATGGAGTCCTTGGACACAGCCACCTCATCAACCGACTTCATGGTCTCCTGGATGGAGGAACTTCCATCCTGGGAACCAGTTTCCTCAACCACCTCCACCTCAACAGTTACCGTATCCTCCATATCCTCAATTTCAGCAATATCCTCAATACCTACCTCAGCAGTCGCAGCTGCAGCTACAAAATAATCCTGTGCCTAACATACCAATACGGCCTCAGCTGCCTGCCCAACCTAACCCTAACCCAAATAATAAAACAGTCCAGCAGTTGGAAGCTCTCAATATGCCGGCCTACTCTCTCTCCCCTGTGCCTTGTAATGATATTCGCTTACGATCTGGAAAGCTAGTAGAACGTGTAACTGCAGGAAATATTCCATCAACTGTGTATGACAAAGGAGAGAGTTCCCAGCATCCATTTGATCCGGTTCCTGTCACTGAAGATGCTGAGCATCCCTCAGATGGGAGGGCTGAAACATTAAACGATGAAGTGGATAACACGCAGCCTACCCAGTTGGTAAGACAACCACCTTATCCTGAGAGATTGATGCTGCCACAAAAAGGGGGGCAACCTCAGTTCAATCTCCTAGGAGAATTGAAGAACCTTTATGTTAAGATTCCCCTTTTACAAGCTCTTCAAGATGTACCTATCTATGCTAGAACTGTTTGGGACCTGTGCACTAAAAGACCGGGAAGGAAACCCAGAGATCCTCCTACTGTTCATGTTATAGGGAATTTATCCGCTTTAATGACTGGAAAAACCCCTATAACTAAGTATGAGGATCCCGACAATCCTACTGTCACTGTACACATAGGACAAACGCAGATACCCAACGTACTAGTAGATTTAGGAGCTGCGATTAATGTTATAACAATGGAGACTGTAAAGAAGCTCGGATTCACCAATATTAGACCGACCCCTACTATCTTAGAATTGGCAGACAGATCCACTATCAGACCCGAAGGGATTTTGGACGACCTTGTTATTTCAGTAGACTCATGGGAATACCCTGCCGATTTTCTGGTATTACAACCAAAATCACAGCTGGGGGGACATCCATTGATTTTGGGGAGGCCCTGGTTGGCTACAGCCGATGCTTGTATCAGCTGTCGATCAGGATCTATGACTATATCTGATGGCATGGAAACCAAAAACCTCACCCTGTACCCTCCAGCACGGCCGAGTCTAGAAACTGAAACCTCCCTTTGGATAGAACAGGAAGAAGAGGAAGATGTTCAGCCATTACTAACAATAGGGAAGGCACTAACCTTCAAAAACGAAACAGAAGACGATGCCATTAATAATTTCATTAGCGAACCTGCTTCAGTAGAGAAGGAAGTTTATCAACTCCTGAACAGTACCCTCGGTAAAGAAGAACAAGAACAGCTTACGGAGGAAGCACTAGCCAATGACACAAACATAATCCCAGTATTGAAAAACTCGAGAAGTATTCCTATTGAGGTAGAGCCTGGAAGAACTTTGAACATCAATCCTGGTCTCTCCTCAGAAGAACAAAAGTGCCTAACCAATCTCTTGAAGGAACGTAAGGGGGCATTCGCCTGGGAGTATACAGACATGAAGGGTATTCCTTCTAGTCTGTGCACTCATCATATTTATATTAAAAACAACTCTCGGCCTGTATGTCAACCCCAACGACGCATGAACCCCAATCTGAGGGATATAGTGAAGGAAGAAATCCAGAAACTCTTGGAAGCAGGATTCATCTATCCTATCTCAGACAGTGAGTGGGTTTCCCCACTTGTAATTGTACCCAAGAAAAATGGTAAATGGAGAGTCTGTGTCGATTATAGGGAGATGAACAAGGCTACACAGAAGGATCACTTTCCTCTGCCTTTTATTGACCAGGTACTTGATAACCTATCTGGGAAGAAGTTCTTCTCCTTCTTGGATGGGTTCAGTGGGTACAATCAAATTCAGATTGCTCCAGAGGATCAGGATAAGACCACCTTCACCTGCCCCTGGGGAACGTTCGCCTACAGGGTGCTTCCCTTTGGATTGTGCAATGCACCTGCAACGTTCCAAAGAGCTGTGATTGGCATATTTTCTGAATTGGTAAATGATAGCATGGAAGTTTTTATGGATGATTTCACTCCTTATGGCAGGGATTTTGAGGAAGCACTGGAAAATTTGAAAAAGGTTTTAATTCGCTGTGAACAGGCTCGCCTCTCACTAAGCACTGAAAAATGCCACATGATGATGAGTGAGGGGGTGGTATTAGGACATTTCATCTCTACTGACGGTATTCAAGTGGATCCTTCAAAAATTAAGGTGATAAAGAATATACCAACCCCTTCAACTCAGAAAGAGGTGCGAAGTTTTCTGGGACATGCTGGGTATTACAGGAGATTCATAGAAAACTTCTCCAAACTTGCTTCTCCTTTGTTTTCATTGTTAATGAAGGACGCACAGTTTGTATGGAGTACAGCATGCCAGACAGCATTTGATGAGCTTAAAGAGAAACTGTCCACAGCCCCTATTTTAAGGGGACCTAATTGGACCATACCTTTCCACATTTCTTCAGATGCTTCTGATACCGCCATTGGAGCAGTACTAGGACAGCAGGATGGTCAAGTACCTTATGCTATTTATTATGTTAGTAAAAACTTAGCCCCTGCTGAACTAAATTATACTGTTACTGAAAAAGAATTCCTTGCTATTGTTTATTCTATTAATAAGTTACGGCATTACATTACTGGGTATCCTACATTTGTGCATACTGATCACTCTGCCATTAAGTATTTAATGAATAAACCTGTCACTAATGCCAGAGTAACCAGGTGGCTTTTATTATTACAGGAATTTGATATTACTATTATAGATAAACCTGGAAAAGAAAATGTTGTTGCTGATTTTTTATCACGATTTACTAACAGTGATGACAGTTCACCTGTTGAGGATGCTTTCCCGGATGAACATTTATTCGCACTCTCATCTCATTCACCCTGGTATGCAGACGTTGCTAATTATTTGGCTGCAGGGAAGCTCCCGCCACATATGTCTAAACGAGAGAAAAGAAAAATTATTCAGCAAAGTGCCAGGTATTGTTGGCTCAAAGGCCATCTCTTTTACACAGGACCTGATCTTGAAATTAGAAGATGTGTAAGGGAAGATGAGATCTTTCATATACTGAAGGCCTGTCACGATGAACCTTGCGGAGGACACTTTGCAGATAAAAGAACAGGGCATAAGGCGTTGCGGATGGGCTATTATTGGCCGACACTGTTCAGAGATGCTAAAAGATATGTTCAGTCCTGTGACAGCTGCCAAAGGATGGGCCAACCTAATAAGACAGATCAGATGCCTTTACAGCCCCAAGTGATACTAGAACCGTTTGATAGATGGGCATTGGACTTTGTTGGTCCTATCAACCCTCCTTCCAAACAGAAGGTTTACATCTTGGTGTGTACAGATTACATGACTAAGTGGGTAGAAGCTGTAGCTTTGGCTAAGGCAAATGACCAGGCGGTGATTGATTTCCTGTACAGTGAAGTTTTTACCCGTTTTGGAGTACCAAAGGAAGTAGTTACCGATGGGGGACCACAATTTATTTCACACCAATTTGAATCCTTGCTCCGGAAGTATCATGTGCAGCACAAGATAGCTTCACCTTATCATCCCCAGGCCAATGGTCAGGTGGAAAGCACTAATAAAGTTATCGAAGCAATCCTTACTAAAACAGTTAAAAGCCATCGAAGGGATTGGGCTGACAGACTTCCAGAAGCACTGTGGGCATATCGCACGACTTGGCGCAACACCACGGGCTTTTCTCCCTATGATCTGGTGTATGGTAAGAGTGCCATCTTTCCAATTGAATTTGAGATCAAGACCCTGAAAACAACCATTGAAATGAACCTGGATGTAACAGAAGCCCAGAAAAGAAGATTGAATCAATTGAATGAATTGGATGAGAAACGGTTAGCTGCGGTAGACCAGACTGTGCTGCTTCAGCAACAGAGATCTAATTGGCATGACCGATTCATCAAAAAGAAAATCTTCCATGAAGGAGACTGGGCACTATTATACGACTCCAGATTCAAGAAAGATTTCAAAGGGAAATTACGTACAAGATGGCTGGGTCCATATTTGGTTGACAGGGTATTTGACAACGGCACTGTTCGCCTGGTCACCATTGATGAAAACCGTATACCATTACTTGCTAATGGCCACAGACTGCGATTGTATCGGAAGCCCATTTCGAAAGATGCATTCATTTCACAGATTGCTGCTGATCCAAACTACCAATTGGCACCAGAGCAGGAACATTTTTCTACCTTTGCCAATCTTAAAATGAAAATTATATTTGCTGTACATAAATAATTTCTTGCTGTAACGTATAGTTGTCGTTTTCTTTCTCTTTGCATTTGATCTCTTTGCTTGCTGTTGTCTTTTAAAAAAAAATTTCAGGGAAGCGCCAGGAGAACGATCAGTTTGGGGCCCATAATGAAAATCTCTCTGTGCTGTCCTTGTGTTAAAAAAAAAAAAAAAAAAAAATTCGGCAGCTGCAACATATTTTCCGGCAGCTGCAACATATTTTCCGGTGGCTGCAACATATTTTCCGGCAGCCTTATATCCTTTTTTCCGGCAACCATATTCTCCATTTCCCGGTAGCCATAATGCCCTTTCCGTCAGCCGTCAATCTTTTGCGGCTGCAACATCGACGGCTGCGACATTTGTGGCTGCAACATCAGCGGCTGCAACATCGGCGGCTGCAACTCCAGTTTCCGCGGCTGCCACCTCATCTCCCACGGCTGCCATCTCATTTTCCGCAGCTGCCACTCCATTTACCAGTCACGGCCATTTCACTTCCCGGTAGCCGTAATGTTTTTTTTTTTTTTTTCTCCGCCCGCCGTCAAATCTTTTCCGACAGCTGCAACTCCGGCAGCTGCAATTCCGGCAGCTGCAATTTCGGCGGCTGTAACTTCGGCGGCTGCAACATCTTTTTCCCGCAGCCGCCACATCATTTCCCGGCTGCCACCTTATTTCTCGGCGGCTGCCACCTCATTGACCAAGTCACTTCCACATCATTTCCACATAGCTGCCATTTCTTTCCAGCGGCTGCGACATATTTCCCATAGCCGTAAAATCTTTTCCCGCCAGCTGTAAGTTTTTTTCCCACCGCCGTAAAATTTTCCCGTGACAGCCATAATTTTCCATGATATCGTGAATCTTTTTCCGGCTGCCGCGAATTCTTTTTCGGTGGCTGTAACTTCTTTCCTGCCAGCTGCAACAAGCTTTTTCATCGGCCGTGTGATCATTTCTTTGGCAACTTGCAGTGGTAACTCCCGTGTTAACAGAAGGATTGTTCAACCTGCTAATTATGATGCTGATTCATCCCAGTCCTGCCGGCGAACTCATCATTTTAACCCGGAGGATGCGACGCCTTGTGTTTTACCGGCGAAGGAAATCAGTGCCTTATCCGAGTCATCATGATCCCACGTCTGACTGTGCACGCATTCGGCTCCGTGACGTCACCAATTCCATGCTCCACCAGTTTCCGCAGCCTTCCGACGTACAGTTTTATGAGGTATGGCTTTCATTTATCACGTGATTAAGTATTGATATCATTTAAACGAGATTGGCCGTACCTTCACTCGCACCACCATTTATATCTGATTAAACCTTTCCCTCGTACGACGTAATAATATTAACTGCCACCTTCCCCAATTCGGCATGAAAATTTTAAACTCTTCTCTGCGCTTAACTTTCCGAATTAGTTCATTCGCTCAACGTCTCCGCTCAACGATTCGTGCGTTCTCTGTGCTGCAACTTCCATTCTGGGATCCTGTACTCTGTCGAACAGCAGTTTCATCTTGCAGCCAGGACCATGGGCATTCCAGTTCGCCATGAACCTTTCAATACCCGGGAACTTAGACGGAATTTGCAGGTTCTGGCCATTTTTCAAGCCGCTGGCTGGGTCGAGTTCTTTGAACGACTGGATGGATTCGATCGGGACGCAGCCCTGCAACTCGCATTGAATCTTACTAAAACAAACTCCACGGTGTGGGGGCTGTGTATAGATGTTTCGGAGGTCATTATATCCGAGGTTACAGCTATCCCGTTGGTGGGAAAACCTTGGTTTAACCGT
This sequence comes from Larix kaempferi, assembly GCA_027924585.1. Taxonomy (NCBI): domain Eukaryota; kingdom Viridiplantae; phylum Streptophyta; class Pinopsida; order Pinales; family Pinaceae; genus Larix; species Larix kaempferi. The sequence goes on along the minus strand of BSBM01000063.1, from coordinate 4,703,404 downwards.
CGAGTCCCTGCAACGGTTGCACGGGAAGAATTTTTACTTCCAGGGGAGCAAGTTGAAGCATCCAGGCGAGGGATTGCATTGAAGTCACTGCTGCAGCCATGGGACCAGGTTGCTATCTTCCTCAAGAAATACATAACTTGTGAAGGTAGATACCAAACTGTGTACAACTCTGAACTTCCTTTGCTTTCTCATCTCCGTCATGGCATTTTGTTAAATATTCCATTTTATCTATTGCATGATTTGCGCCATATGGAAACATTTGTTCAATCTGCAAAACACCCATTATCCTCCCTTACTCACCATGGCCTTATTAAGTTAATTATTATAAGAACCCTGGCCCAACATAATATAACATGGGAGCAATTCATTACCCGACCACAGCAACCTGTTCCCTTGAGGGTCATTCCATTACAGCAAATACCGGTTCCGCCACAACAGGAGGACCGGAGTTCCTCCAGTGAAGTTGGGGGGAGGGATGAAACGGAAGAAGAACAACAGGGGGCACAGGCAGGACCATCCGGGAGGGATGAAACGGAAGAAGAACAACAGGGGGCACAGGCAGGACCATCCGGGGTGGATAAAACCACAGAGGAAGAACAAACAGGGGCACAGGCAGAGCCATTTGAAGTATATGAATCCCCAGCACAAGCAGAACCAGTGGGGGATGACACTGCATTTGAAGGAGAGCGAGGGGAAGCTCAAGCAGAGCTGTCAGGCGACAATGTAGATGAAACCCTCGCGGAAAACCTAGATAACAGGGCAGCTCCGACAGCAGAAGGTGAAATTGGAGCAGCATCAAAAGCTGCGACAATGGAACCTGAAGATGACGGAGCCAGAGCAATGGAAGAAGATATTGAGCTGGTCACAATCGAGTCTTCACCGGAGTGGGTAGGAGGAGGAGCTGTGATTGAAGAAGAACAGCATGGGGGGCAGGGAAATATTCCTTTAACTTCAGTTTTGCCTCCCTATGTTCCAGCTCCACGAGAAGAAACACTACAAAAAGGAAAGTCACAAAAGAAAACGCCACAGAAAAGGAAGAGGGCCACCAATGAGTTTGATTTAGTGGCACCAGTCAGAAGGAAACGAACTCGGTCAATCACAGCAGCAGAGGCAGCTAGAACAAAATGGGCAACCTTAGAGACACAGGTTGAACCCCCAATCCTTACACCAAAACCGAGGGATGCTCCACAAAGGCCAGTGGAGGAAGAGCCTGGAGTTGAGGGACTCTTGTATGAGAATGCAATGCTGAAAGAGGACCTTCAAGCACTTAGAAAGGAGCTGGAAACATGGAAGGAAATCTGCAGAAAGCAGGGTGGAAGAAAGATGTATACATTAATAGAGGCTGCAGACCAAGTGGAGGAATCAGCTTCTGCTGGAGCTGGAGAAAAGGATGAGCGAATACTCTGCCCCACCTGTGGGGAGATCTTTGAGGAAGCAGGCCATAAAATTTTACTTAGCACCTATTCAGCACAACAGCCTGTAGCCACAGAAGGGAAAGCAGTGGAGAAAGAAGGTACTGTTACACAAGAACCAGCACCTTTAAACATCCTGGCTACAGCTGCCACTTCCCATGATGCAAAAGTCATAGAATAGATGGGAGAAGAACAGGGAGTGGAGGATGCCCTGGAAATTTATGAGGAATGTATGGCAATCCCAAAATGATCCCACAACATAGGAATCATAGAACAGATGGGAGAAGAACGGGAAATGAAGGATGCCCTGGAAATTTATGAGGAATGTATGGCAATCCCAAAATGCTCCCACAACATAGAAATCATAGAACAGATGGGAGAAGAACGGGAAATGAAGGATGCTCTGGAGCTTATAAAAGAATATGGTGAGACTCCAGAATGTTCCCTTGATACAGAGATCGTGGAGCCAAAGGATACCCTGGAGGATAGAGAAGAATTTTGTGCTGTAACCCCAGAACGTTCCCAGGACACAATAATTTTAGAAGAAGAAACGGAAGGGCAGGACAGTGATAAGTTGGAACAGGATGTTGTAACACAAGAACCAGCAACCCTAAATTTGACCGTCCAACCAACTGAGCAGACAGGAGAAGAAGCTGGGACAGAGGATATTCTGGCATTTAACGATGAACTCTGGGTGGTGACCCCAGAAAGCTCTCATGATACAGAACTCATAGAAGAGGAGCTGCAGCAAAGGAAGGATGAAGAGGTTAGCCAGGATGTTGTTACACAAGAACCAACATCTTTGGAGGCTGCGACAAAAACTCCTGAATTGCAGCCGGGAGATAACCTGGGAGTGGATATCATCCCTGACACACAGTGGAGTGACAATGAACAGGTACAGACACCATGCTCAGGTGACACTGAAATCCTGGAGGAGGAGCTGCAAATTGAAAAGGATATTCAGTCTCAGCAGCAGAATGACAAACAAGACACTGTTACACAAGAACCAGTGTCTCCAAAAGCAATGAAGGTAGCTGCTGAGGATGGGTTAAAGGATGTTGCTGTTACACAAGAACCAGCAACTCTCCTGTTAACATTAGATGCGCTGGAAGACACTGTCCCACAAGAACCAGTGCTTCCACCTCCTACAGGTGTCATTGAGTTGGATTCAGATTGAGTGTGTCCTGTCAACTTCCCCAGGCATAGCATAAGAGAATTGCAGAAAGGTCCCCACCACATCAAGTGTATTCTCAGATATCAGCAAGCAGCAGTGGAAGGGGAACAGTGAAGTTGGAAGATGCCGGGTTGCTCACAGAAGCTTTTCAAAAAAAGATAGAGGGGATGCCTGATTTATCTACATTCTTTCCTCTCTCCTGGACAAAGTTCAGTGCAATATTCAGATGCAGGTTGTTGCATGAGGACATGCAACAGGATAGTTGGGGGGAGATGTTGAGCCCAGAATTGGCCCTTTTTGACCATCATTTATCATCGTCCCTTCCCTTGTCTTACACCAATTACCTTGGCAATTCAACTTATTGTCCTTATCTATTCCCCAAATTACCAAGGTATGGCCGATTATTGTTTTATTGTGTTAATACTTATGATTGTGATGATTAAAGCTGTGCATCTCTTAATCTGTGCTAACATGATGCGATTTATGAAGGTAGTAAGACAATAGACTGCAGGAAGATCGGAGCTGAACAAGTCATGAAGGAACGTTCATCGCTTGTGGAAGGTTCCTTGGGGCTTAAATCGTCAATCAAGGCACAGTCGTGGCAGGGAAGCTGTAACAGAAGAACTATCTTAAGTATGTCGCTGCTCAAATCCAGCTGTGAGCTGGAAGGACCGTCACTCTTGGGACAATTAATACTTCTCTCATATTTGGATATTTTAGTTCTGCCACGCATTGTAACAGCTAGATTATTTAGGGAGCCTGAAGATCAGAGATCTTCATGGCTGCCCAATTATAGGTTTAGATGTTGCAAATTGTATGTATAAATATGGGGAATTGCCTCGACTGAGGGGTTGGACAGCAAACAATTAATTTACCTTGTATTAGCAGCCAAGCCAAAACTGTGTACTCATTCTTCTGTTAATATAAGGAGTTACTTCTGAGTTAAAGAAGAGTGTTGTTCAACCAGCGTCTCTGTGTGAAGACTGGGCCCGTCTTCCACAGAGATTGCTGCGTTAATTTAGGATTTCATCTTTCTCGTTGTGTGATGCTTTGTTCTTTCTTCTATACGCAGCAGCAATACTCATTGTGTGGATTTCTCAGTGATTGATTATATTTTTGTGAGATTGGTGAATGGTATCGAATAACAGTCGACTGAGTCAGGTTTGTTTTACATATTTCAATTTCTGTTCACACTGCTGTGTTCATCCTACAGCTGAGACGTAATCCCAGGAGCTCTTACAAATTAGCTTTCCTGTTATGTGTTGATTGATTTATATTTTGCAATCCAGTTTCTTAGAACAGTTGCTTTAATCTCTTTTATCAAATTCTAGAGTAATGTTCAGGTCATGCTTTATGATTCCCAGCTGATTAAATTAGACAGTTGATTATTTTAGAATGCAATTGAGACTTCCTTCCTGCAATTGTTGATTAGATCTGATCTTACTTCTGCTTGATGCATAATAGAAAAGAATTGTAGTATAGCAGTTAGAAGGCAATTGGGATTGCATAGATTCTTGGGGTGGACATGGATGATAGAAGATAAAATATTCACTTCTAATGGTTTTGTGTTTAAGCATATATTATGCACTTGTCCTTTGAAATAAAAAGACTTTCTCGGGTTGACAATAAATTTCATACGCTCTGTGTGTTGATATTTAAATATCTGCAATTAGAGTGCTTGACAATACCCGACGATTTCTTCATAAAGTTTGGAAGTAGTGTCCAGGGTAGTTTCCAATTGTAGGATCTATCGGTATTTTTGTGCCAACCTCTCTTGATATTTTATGAATTATGCCTCTAGTGCTTGGTTTTGTTGTTCCAAGTGCTTATGTTGGCTAGCATGCTGCATTTTTAAAATTTGAATTTTCTCATGCATGCTTGGGGATGTTGTTGATTCCATAGATTGGGTTATATGGGACTATGTCACTATCCTCAAAGTTTCCAATTCTTCCCTAAACTTTGATAATTCAGACAATGCCTCAGATAGATGGGAATCCTCTTTGATCTGTGTCTCTTCTTTTGGGAATGCATTGTATTTGAGTGGTGTTTCTTCTTATGTTGACAGAAAAGGGTCTCCTTGTTCCATTTCAAAGTCCTCAGAGTATTGCTGATCCAGGGGTGTTTTTCCTAAATCCTCTTCATCTTTTCCTTTCTTTTCTCTTTCCTTCTCTTCCCTGATTTTGTACTCCTTTTTAAGCCTCCTACTCTACCTCTTGAATTCATATCCTCTGGTGGTTTCTGAATAGAGGCATCTTTGGAATGCTTTATTTTCATTATTGTTTCAGCCACAACTTCATTGTCATCTATTTCTAATTCAATTTTCCTTTTGGCCCCTGACTAAGTGGCCATCTTCTTCACTTTTTGTTCTGTAATGGGAGTTGAGGCCAAAATTGGGGTTCCCTTCATTCTTTGTACATCGTCTGTGGAGATATGTATGAATTTATCCCAATAAATTTCAAGAACCTGGGCTTCCAACTCTTCGCATACAATTAACTTAATTAGCCCATGATGTGCCAAGGCATCCTTCTTCCCTTGTAACACCTTCCTACTCATCTTCCATATGGACTGTAATAAGTAAAATGGAATGCTAATGTTATTTTTTGGATGAAGATGCCCTTTGTTCCTTAAGAGATCCAATATTTAGAAATGAAATGTGGGTATGTATCTAAGTATCCCAGTACAGGTGATTTACTTTAGGATGACAGAAGCAACTTCGTCCCAAGGTTTGGCATGGTTTCCCTTTTCACCCTATTTTTATCTTCATCATACTATTCTCCTTCTGCAAAGAAGTTCTGCTTTTCCTTTATGTTGGCTTCCCTATCATCCTTTCCCTAGTGTAAAAATTGAGGCATGCCAATGTATGCTACTATCCTTTCCTCATTCAAGGGAATATATAACCCTTTTACCCTTGTCACATACTCCTTATCTTTCAAATGCTTCAAGTTCTTAGAAAATTTGAGGGCTACATCCAAGTCATCCTTTTAAACCACTGATGAAGGGCATCCAACCTATAGTGTGGAGGATGGTAAATACCTCTGGTTGATCATAAATAGGGGAATGCTCCTCCGACTCACTTTTATTAAACCCGATAGTGATTGCCTTAAAATATAGTTAATATATGAGTAGTATATGAACATGATGAAGGACCAAATAAAATTACATGCATCGTTACTGAGTCGAGAACTAGCTTGTTGTCTAAACTCTTGTTTTATCATTGATGTGTCTTCTTTCCCTTGAAGTATGGGTGTTTAAATGAATGTTGGTCAAACTTGTCCACTTATTTTCATTCTTCCTCTGCCTTATTTTGATTAACATGGAGATCGTGGTGAGATACGGAAACTCCTACTTAATTATTCCTTTTCATGCCCCCTTCTTCACCATTTTAGATTGTAATTTCCTGATTTGAATATGCAATGATTACTTTGTATGGTTCGATGGTCTTATCTTGAGTCATGCGCCGCCTTTTTTCTAAAAATGAGCTTCCCTCAACTTTGTGAATATAGTTTCTGTGGGGGGAATAGATTAGAAAGAATATGGAAAAAATTAAGTTAGTGGTTACCTTTTGTGATTAGTGTACCATGAGTGGCGACATGAATATTTTTGTTGTGGAAAGTTGGGCATGTGTGGTTCCGTAGTTATTTGAGTCTTCTCTCTAGTTTTGTTGTTCCCTTCTGTAGTAGTGAAATTTTTTTGTCATAGCGATTTGGTTTGTGTATTTTTGTTGTTGGGTTTGTGTCTCTTAGTTGCTGGCTCCTTTATTGTTTGGTTTCATCTCTTGATAGTTGTTGTTGGATCTCTCGATGGTTTTCAGCCTCACTTGATAGTTTTTAGTTTCTTGGTTGTTGTTTGGATGCCTTGTTTGACAGTTTGTTGCTAGATCTTTTAATGTTTGTCGGCCTCGCTTGATAGTTGGTTGCTGCTTGGTTGTTGTTTGGATTCCTTGTTTGAAATTTTATTGATGGCTCTTTTAATGTTTGTGTGCCTCACTTGATAGTTTGTTGTTGCTTGCTTGTTGTTTGGATGCCTTCCCTGAAAATTTGTTGCTGACTCTTTTAATTTTTTTTATTTTTTATTTTTATTTTTTCTTTCGGGAAGAAGTTCTCAATGGAAGTGGAGGACATATAGGTCCTCTATTAGCATGAGATACTTCTTATATCATGTTTTTGTGAACTCCTCTTTAGAAAGGTTTCTTGTACAATTTGAGTCTATGTTTGTTGACGAGCGTTGGACTCATTCTCTGTCATCTATTGTTTTAATTCTAACAGCTCCATTATTGAAGATTGTGTCTATGTTGTATGGTCATATCCATCATGTCATGAGTTTTCATTTGAATTTCTGAAATCTAGAGTCATATAATAATGACGGTCCTATCCATCATGTTATGAGTTTGCATTTGAATTTCTGGAATCTAGAGTCATATAATAATGCCTAGACTCCTTCATTGGATTTATTTTCCTTTATGTTCTTGTCATTCCATTGTTTCCTTTGTTGTTGGACGATCTCGATGTGAGCTAGAGCTTGTTATCAGTGTTCATCTAGCAGGTTTAATTGGAGAATGCATTCTTTTTTAACCGTTGAAAGTTGAATGTTTAGTTGAGTTGGTATTCTTAGTCTCCTGATTTCAAATTCAATGGGTAACATAACCTTTTTCCATATATGGCCAGTTAATATGGAGTAAAATGAGTGGTTGTTTTCCATGTTGTGTTGTAAGCTTGGACTACTTCATTCAACCTGTTTTCCCATTCTCTTTTATGTAATTGTATTGTTTTTGTTAGAATTTTCTCAAGCTCCCTGTTTGTAACCTCAAATTTCCCATTTTCCTGTGGGTGGTAGGATGAATATTTTCTATGCTTTATATTTTTTTTAGGAGCTCTTCAATGAGGTTTGAGGCAAATTGTGTTCCTTGATCAAAAAATAGTTATCTGGGGACTCCAATTCTATGGAATCTTTGTTCTATGAAGAACTTTTCCACACTATTTTCATTAGCAATAGAAAGTGGTGTAACTTCTTCCCACTTAGTAAGGTAGTATGTACATACTAAGATGTAGTTATTTTGATTAGATGGTGGATTGAATGGGCCAATGAAGTCAAATCCACATTTTTCAAATGGTTCCAATGATACTTGAGGATGTAGAGGCATTTCATCTCTTTGTGTGGGTTTTCCCATTCTTTGGAAGTCATCACAATGTGAAACATACTCCTCAGTGTCTTTGTGTAGTGTGGGCCAGTAGTATCATGTTTGAAGTATTTTATAAGTTTTTATGTTTGCTGCATAATGGCCTCCACAAGGCCCATTGTGAGTAGCATGAAGTATATCATGCACTTCGTCTTCTCAAATATACATTCTTAATATTTGATTTGGTCCTTTTTTTAAAAGTAGGCCTTGTACCCAACAGTAAGTTGCACTTTGCCTTATTATCTTACACCTTTCTTTGTAGCCATAATGGTGTGCAAAATTTCCAGATACTACGTAGTTGGAAATGTTAGCAAACCATGGACTTTGTACTGATATTGCAAAGAGGTGTTCATCAAGGAAAGCATCCTCTACTAGTTCATTGTTCTGCACATGGGTTAGTCTTAATAGAAAATATGCTACCACATTATGTTTGCCTGGTTTGTCTAGGATTGTTAAATCAAATTCTTGTAAGAGAAGTAGCCATCTATTAACTCTAGCACTTGCATTAGGTTTTTTCATTAGGTACCTTATTGTTGAATGATCGGTGTGTAAAAAGACCAGATACCCTATTATGAAGTGCCAAAATTTGTTAATAGCATGCACAAAAGCTAAGAATTCCTTCTCAATGACTATGTAGTTGAGCTCTGCTCCTACCAAGTTTTTGCTGATATAATAGATTGTGTATGGTTTCCTTTCTTCTTCTTGTCCTAGGACTACACCGATAGCTTTGTCTGAGGCATACGAGTGGATATGAAATGGTAAATTCTAGTTTGGCCCTTGGAGTACTGGATAAGTAGTGGTTTTCTCTTTGAGGTGATCAAATGCGGTCATGTATTGTTCATTCCAATTGAAATTTGTTTCTTGGTTAGAAGAGAAAACATGGGGGCTACCACTCTACTTAATCCCTCTATAAATATTTTGTAGTATCCTGTCTTCCCAAGAAAGCTACGTGCATCTCTTTGTTTGATAGGTTGTGGCAGAGTTTTAATAATAGTAACCTTTGCTTGATCAACTTCAAAAACTCTTTGGGATATATGGTGCCCCAGAACTATGACTTCTTTCATTACCATTCGACACTTATCATTGCTGAGATAGAGACTTATTTCAATGCATTTTCTTAGTATTGATTCCAGATGATCTAATGGTTTTTGAAATTTTTTTCCATATGGAATGAAATCGTCCATATATACCTCCATTTGATCGTTGATGAAATCTGCAAATATGCTTAAGATAGCCCTTTGAAAGGTTGCAGGGGCATTGCAGAGTCCAAATACTAGTACTATGTATGCATATGTTCTCCATGGACATGTAGATGTGGTTTTATCTTGATTGACAAGGTGCATTTGTATTTGATTATATCCATTGAAACCATCCAAGAATGAAAAAAACTTGTTTCCGGTAAGAGTATCCAATACCCGATCAATGAATAGAAGAGGAAAGTGATCTCTTTTGGTTTCCTTATTAAGCTCTCTGTAATCTACACATATTATTCACTTCCTCCCATTGTTTGGAACTATCAGCATAGGTGAGAACCACTCATTGTCTGAGATAGGGTAGATGAAGCCTGCAACGAGTAGTTTTTGCAATTCCAGTTTAACTATATCTTTTAATGATGGGTTCATCCATCTTTGGTTTTCTCTTATTGGGACAGTTCCTTCCTTGATATAAAATGATGTTTGCAAATATTTGGGTGTATCCCTTTCATATCAGTATAGGTCCAAGCAAAATCCTTTTTATTATCTGTGAGTACTCTAATTAAGAGTTGTTCTTGTTCTGGTTTCATATTTGCATTGATATTGATAGTCTTTCCAGGCATAATTTCCACTATTTTTGCTGTTGTTGGTTGTTATTCCATAGAGAATACCTATTGCCACATTGTGTATGTGTTTGTAGGAGTGTTCAACACTTCTTTTTGTTGCCCTGGTGCAAACATTTCTTCAAGCATATTATGATTAGGATAAGCATTCTAAATAAAATTAGATAAATACGTATCCTCATTTTAAGCTTTTAATGTTAGATCATTTTTTATGTTGAGGACTCGTTGCATATTTTGATAATCTATATCATCGTAATCATCCATCTAATTAGGGCTTTCTATATTAGTAGATAGTTTGGCTGGGGGATAGATGGTGATTTTAGTTTTAGCTTGTCCACTTGTTATGGTCATGTCTCCAGATCGACACCCTATATAGGCATTTGTTGGTGCTAGTCACAGCTTTGCTAGGATGATTGGGTACCCACTAAGTTTTATCTTGACCTCTATGACTATAAATTCTCCAAGATACTCCCATGATTCAATGTTGATAATAATATCCTCTAATATACCTTCTGGCTGGACAGTGGAGGTGTCAAGTAGTTGTAAAACTATTGTTGTTGGTCTTATAAAGGATTGGAGATTTAGAGCTAAAATTGTATCCTTTTTCATAACATTTATTATATCCCCTAGATCAATGAGACTGTTGTAAATAGGCATTTTATTGATGTTGACATTAACTATAGGTCTTCCTGGATATAGATATTTTGGATTGATAGATCCACCTAACATGAGGTCTGCGAGTTGGCCTGCAACATTAATAGTTGGAGGATCTCATTTTCTTCATCTAGCTCTCCTTATACAATTTTCTTTTATCAATTTGTTATAGATGGGAACATTTATTATTGCTTGTAAAAGATGAATTTGAATGGTCAAGTGTTTCAATTCATTAAGTATGTAATTCTCTGCTTCCACTTTATTTTTTTGTTTTAGTTTATTAGGAAATGGAGGTTGGGAGGAGTAAGTTCTAGTATTTTTTTTTTCTTTCTCACGGGGGGGTGTCCAAAATTAGAGTTTGTTGGTATGGTCGACATGTTGGTTCTTGATCTATTTGATGTAGTGAACCTAGTAGTATTTTCTAGGATCTTAAGTTAATGTAATGTCCCCAGCTTGACCCTATTGCATTAATATTGTAAACGATGTAAATATTGTTATTTAGTCATGGTGAGGGCTCAAGGCCAAGGCCCCGCCATTGATTTATCGTTCTATGTATCGGCAATTAGGATGGATGCATAGAGTTCATGTGCTAGTAGTGCACAATGTAAAAACGGACATCATGTAAATATGCAATTTTAATGAAAAACCCACAACCAGCTACGCAATGCAACAAAGAGATGGGGGCATGATCTTTACAAGGAATAGGGGGGGGGGAATAACCAAACCCTTGAGCCATGGTGTTAAGCCATTACATTGAGGAAACCCATGAACTCTCAACTACCCATTTGGTCTCATGCACCCAATATTTTAATTCTTCCAAGAATTGGTTGAGGCAATTAATGCCTTGGGATGGGAGAGGTATGGCTGTCAATTTTTGTGTATGGGAAAGACAACAACCTGGGAAATCAAGTTTTGGCTTGCTGGGCAAGAAAACCCCCATGAAATTGGCCCAAAAGCCATTCTTCACGGAGGGCATTCTTCCTCTCACGCAGGTTGAGCCTGTTGGGGTATTAACCTTCATGTTTTTCACCATTTCCCACGTTTTTCCATGCCCAGAAACTCGTTTTGGTATTTTGCAGCAGCTGGGGAAGGAGGGGCGCGATTTTGGACTAAGGGAGGGCGTTTTTTCCCTTGGGGGCGTTTTCCTGAAATGGGTTGCTCTCCCAGTCGATTTTTCCTAGTTGCCATTTCGCTTTGAGTCTACCCACGTTTTTCTGGAACTGGTAGAAACCCACTGTTGGGAATTCCACTATATAGGCATTTTTCTCCTGCCCAACACTTATGCTTTTGATGATACCTGCATCCATCTCTTAACAGCCTGAGAAACCCAATTGCTTATTAGCTTGGCTGATTGTGATATACCTTTGGCTATGTGAGAGCCTGTTTTCCCCTTTTCCTTATGGAGATCATGCCCAGCTCGGGGGGTGGCAGTGGTGCTGAGGATTGAGGAGCACACTGGCCTACGGTTGGGTGGAACGTTGCAGAAGTGTAGCTGGTTGCTCAGGAACTACTTGGTTTAAGATAAGTATTTTCATTTGATAGTTTGATATTGCTCAATTGATGAATGACATGAAAATCTGGAATGTATGATGGACGTGTGTTAATTCTGCACATGATTTACTTCTGCTGTGTTTACTTAGATTTGTACATCTGCATGCCTGTCTTTTTATATATGTGGATGTTTTATTTAGTAAGCATTGGGGAAAATTGCCCGGTTTAAGCACAATGATCCTCTCTATCACGCTGGTATGATAGAGGGGACATTACAGTTAATCTCATTTAAGTCTAGTGTGTCTACAAGATAATCTGGGAATTGCATCACCTCATTATTGTAGGTTTGTTGATTTGGTCAATTGTTATTTGGGTTTGGAATAGGATGAGTTGGTATTGGAGGTGGTCTAAGAGGTTGTTGGTTTTGTGGTGGAGGCATTATGACTGGTTGTTGTAGTGGTGGTATCCAATTTGAGGAATATGGATACCGATTTCTATATTTTATTTGTGGTTGTTGAAAAGGTGGGGGGCACATGTTGGTATGGCTGGGTGAAGTATGGTTGATGGTATGGATTTTGGTTTTGCTTCCATTGACTCGGGCCTATTTGTAAAGTCCATGAAGATTGTGATGATAGATTCTAATTTTGATATGGATTTCCCTGATTAAAATAGGATGGATTATTAGGTTGGAAGGGTCTAGCAAAATTATTTCTTCGTTGGTTGACAAAATAGAGTTGTTCCACAGAACTTTCTGATGTAGGGTATTGTATAATTTCCTTACACGATGGAAGTAAAGGGCATTTGTTTGTTGTATGATATTCAGTGCAGAGTCCACAGAATTCAATCATATTTAATGGGGATTGACCTTTCTCATGTTTTTTTCTACACCATGGACATAATACAGCTAGTGCTTGATTGATTTCATCATGTTTTCTCTTGAGTTGTAATGCATCTATTTGCATTGCCAGTGATTGGAGGATGTCAGTTTTCATATCATCTAGGAGATTTCGCAAGTCATATTTAGCGAGGGTTGGTACTAGAAATCATGATCCCCTTTTTAATGGTTGTATGTATCATATTCTGGTATTACCTTTCCTAGACCTTGAATCATTTTTAAAGATTTATAGAATCTAATCAAAGGTTTTCTAGAAGATATCTACATCACCCAACAGGTTTAGGACTTCTAGGTATTCTTCCTTGATTCCTCTAAGAAGAAATATTTTAAACAACTCTTGATCCAAGGTACAATGAATGGCTCTCTTATAGCTGAGCTGGAATCGTTGTGCATAATATTCCAAAGACTCATTTTCTCCCTGTTACATTCTAAAAATTTCATCTCTAGTATCTTTGGCTTTACAATAATCCTTATATTTTTTAAATAAAGCTTCTTTCATTTGATCCCATGAGAAAATAATGTTTCCTTACATGCTTATAAACTATCTAAGCGATAGATCTTTTAGTGTTGAAGGGAAGAGTCTCAGTTTCTAGGCATCTCTAGCAAGGTATTTTTTAAGGACTCTAATATTTCACTTAATTATAGTATCTTAGGCGATTATTTTGGATTGAAAAAAATAGGTATATAGATACATAGGAGAATATTAAATATGAAACATACAAATTACTACTGAAATGTGTAAATTTTGGCGAATAGTATGATAAAAAAAAACATATTTTATGTAAATATAGGCGATATTAGAGACTAAAAATGACCAAATAGCGAATTTATTTTTTGAAAAAAAGCCCGAAAAATAGCGAATTGGCAAAATTTCTCCCTTAAAAATTACCCTGATCTCTAGTATATCCAAAGGATCTACAAATTACTTCAAATTCAAATAAGAAGGTGTCGGGGTCTTATAATTTTAAGCCATGAAAGTTTGGGAGATTAGCAGGATTGATATTTTTCATCCTAGCATCTCCAATAGGTATGCTTATGGGAAAGATAAACAATTCCCTGTGTTCTTCTTCCTCACCATCCATGGTGGTATTGGAACTAGAGATGGCGAAGAATTTATCACGGTATGGGTTATAGATGGAATCAGCTTCTTCGTCACTATTGAGAAATTCAAATTCAAGGTGTTCAAAACTAGTATTTCTCATATGGATGTTAGGCAGAAATCGTCCAAATTCATCTCTCCTTCGCTGAGGTATTCATGGTAAATGATATCTATTTTTTCTTCTTCTTGTGTATTTATAATTTTTTTTATATATTTTCTAAGGGGTGTTTCAATATTCTCGTAAATTTTAAGCACCTCCCCGGTAATGGCGCCAAAAAGTAGTAGCTTCTTGAAATGCTTACCTTTTTACAGGTCTCAATTCAAGAACCTAACTTTAAATATCGACCAAGGATTGTACAAAATTCAGAGGTACTCTCATTGTATGTTCACTACTAAGAGAATCCTAACCTAGAATGATAGAATTTGGGAATGAAAAAAAAGAAGTATATAAATCCTCTGTGTTATGAAAGCATAAACCTATTTTGATGAAAACATATGTCTAAGGGCTAAAAGAATGAATATATTCCAATGAAATAAAAAGCATACATCTATTTACTGAAACCATAAATCTGTTCTAATGAAAGCAAAATCATACATCTATTTATTGAAAGCATAAATTTGTTCTAATGAAAGAAAAAGCATACATCTATTTACTGAAAGCATAAATCTATTCTAATGAAGTGCTTTGGAAAACTGACCTAAGAGAAATAATTATTGATGCAAATGGAAATGTGCTAATCTATGAATTCCCAAGAGAAATTGATATGAATCAAACCTAAAATGAAAATATTATGAAAAATGTTTCGGGCATGAGAATGTGAATCTGTAAAACTGACTTTACGGAATGCATCTACAGGACTACAAATGCCATATATCAAAACTACAGGCATTGTTGCATAGAGCTACGAATAAAACAATCATTTCCAGAAATGAATTCTATGTAGTAAATAATGCTCTGAATAAATCATGAGTACTTGTTTGATCATAAACCACGAAATGCATGAATCAAAATGTAAATACAACACATAACTCATTTTCTACACAATGAGTGGGGCAGCCTTAAAGCGTATTACATGAGTTAATTTAAACTTATAAACTCACAAATGATGTAAAATGTTGTTTCTTCATTAAGCTAGTATAAAATCCATATCAACCGTAAAACTTGAGTGATGTCTAAAAATGTCTGAAAACCGAAAATAACAAAAATGCATAAGCAGGTTTCATGCTATCCATCTGCCTCTATTTATTACAGAGTTTCAACCAAGTCCCTTCATTGGGAATCATGAGATCAATATAATTATATTTGTCCCTAGAAATTAGAAAAAACTGATAGAGTGAACTTGAGTCCTTCTTCTACTTCTTTATGATATTAACTGGAACTTGACGTGTCGATCTTCATATTTGTCTTTAAACCTGCACTTATTTGCACATGGTTCTCATTCACTTGATTAGCTGATAAAAATATGTGAAACATAGAAAATATTACTACTTAACCAACATTATTCCATAGTCAATCAAATCACATCCTAGCCTACAAAAGGGTTGATTTTGGCTTAGTTTATTACTCCCTAATGGTAAAGAGTAATGCACTTGATACCTATATTGTGGCCCCATCAACTCTCTTTCTTGTCAGAACTATAGATCTAGCTAAACTAGCTTACCTATCTTAGAAATCAATAACATATCAACATAAATAAGGACAGAAATAGAACAAGAAAAAGAATACACGAAATATACGTGGTTCACCCAATTGGGCTACGTCCACGGGAAGGTTTTCTTCTATTATATCCAAAAATCTCCTTCAATCTTACAAGAGAGAAACTACAAATAACCCCAATACAATATAGCAGAGCTTTTGATCACAATACCATGTGTTGATACTATCTATGAGCATATACCAATATATCATCATGTTGTTCCGATATGACTCCCTTGACCCTATTATAAACCAAAAGACGTGGAGGAATTACCCTCACATATTGCATGTGGGATAATATAATTCTCCATAATAACATCTCTTTATATAATAATGGATATCAAGAGTATACTTTACCATAATGAAAATGGGATATAATGTATTACTCTTTTACATAAAATTATGGATAAATTCCGACATAATACAAATACATTATTACCTTCCAAGGAAAATAATTAATATATTCCAACACTCCCCCTTAATAATGGCTAGGAGAAAATCCCTCACTAACAATAAGGAAGGAATGAGTCATTACTAATCCCCCTTGATGACAACTTTCCTCATCTCAAGTAAAGAACGAATATGCGCATACTTCACTGTTGTTAAGGATTTGGTGAAGATATCGGCTTCATGCTGCTCAGTAAGACAATACTCAAGAGAAAGAATACAATCTATGATGAGACCTCGAATGTAATGAGCATCAAGTTCAAGATTATTTGTCTTGGAGTGATATACCGGATTACAAGCAAACTGAATTGCACCCTGATTATCACATTTCAATGTAGTGGACGATTTCAAAACCAGACCAAGCTCAGTGAGAACATGTCATAACCAAACTACTTCTTTATATGCTTCTTTGTTTGCTCTATACTCTGATTCACATGACGATAAAGAAATTGTCTTCACCTTCGTGCTGGAAAAATAAATCAGACCTGAACCAAGTTGAAATATATAACCAGCAGTTGACCGTCGATCACAACTGTCACCTGTCCAGTCAGAATCTGTATATCTAGAAAGTGAAACTATAACACTACTCGAATAAAGGACACCGTAGTGCAATGTCCCATGTAAATATCTCTGAATTCTCTTGGCTTCATGCCAATGAATTTCGTGAGGTTGTTGCATGAAGCGAGAAACCATACTGACAGAAAAAGAGAGATCTGGTCTACTATGAGTTAAATGTATCAAACTTCCCATGAGATGACGATAAAGAGTAGCATCAACAAGAGGATTATTACATTCAATAGTTAAATTTACACCGAATTGAAATGGCGTAGGAGCAGGTTTACAATCACTCATATGGAAACAAGCCAATAAGTCTGTAGCCTACTTCGGCTGAGAGAGAAAAATACCATCTTCCATATGCCATATTTGAAGACCCAAGAAATAGTGCAACATACAGAGATCATTCATTTCAAATAGCTTTTGAAGATCACTTTTCATACTTTGAATTAAAACAAGTTGGCTTCCAGTGATAATAAGATCATCCACATATAACACAATAATGAGGATATGATCACCAAAGTTCTTAACATACATATTTGGATTAGATATACAACACTTAACATGATTATTCAATAAATATGTATCATTTTTTTCATACCAAGCCCTAGGTGCTTGTTTGAGACCATATAAAGACTTGCGTAATTTGAATACAAAACTTGATGATTCAACATTAATAAAACCAAGAGGTTGTTGCATATAAATGTCTTCATTAAGATTAGCATTTAAAAAGGAATTTTTAACATCCATTTGGTGTATTCCCATTTATAAGATGCAGCAAGAGATAAGATGGTTCTTATTGTATTCATTTTAACAACAGGAGCAAAATTTTCATTATAATCAATACCTTCAAGTTGATTAAAACCTTTTGCAACTAATCTCGCTTTATACTTTTCAATATGTCCTTCTGCAGTAAACTTAGTTTTATAAATCCATTTACAACCAACTAAATTCTTTCCTGAAGGAAGAGGAACAAGACACCAAGTCTTGTTCTTCATAAGAGAATCATACTCAGTAGACATAGCTTGTTCCCAATGAGGATTACCCTTAGCTTGAGCATAAGAAGTAAGATCATCTATGGCCAAAAATTTGGTCATAAGAGAAAAGTTAGATCTATTTCTACGAGTATCGGAAGGGTTACTTATCTCGCTACCTGCATATTCAAGAGTTTTCCAAGCCCAAAAAAGAATATTAGAAGGAACATAAGTCACTTCAAGAGCTCCAAGACTTTCAGGTGGAACACTTGAAGAAGAGGGTGAACTAATATAAACAACAGGCACAGTACTGGAAGGAGTAACAGATATAGGATTAATAGGAGACAATGGAATATTCAGGGTAACATGAGGTTCTACTAACTCATGTGGTGGAGAGACTTCAGTAAATTGAACATCTCTTCGGATTATGACACTCTGTTTAGAAGGATCAAATAACCTGTAAGCCTTGGAATCCTCAGCATAGCTAATGAATATACACTTGTGAGACTTGGGTTCTAACGTTTTCCATTTTTCATCAGTAATATGATCCCAACATTCACAACCAAACACCTTAAAGTTACTAATATCTAGTTTCCTACCATTCCATTTTTCCTCATGGGTAACATGCTTAACATCTTTTGTAGGAACTCTATTTAGAAAAAAGTTAGCACAACTTATGGCTTTGGCCCAAAATTTCTTGTGTAATCCTTTATATTAAAGAATACATCTGGCCATTTCAACTAAAGTTATATTTTTCCTTTCAGCAACACCATTTTGTTGAGGTGTGTAAGGAACAGTCTTTTGATGTTGAATTTCATGTTTAGATAAAAATCCTTCAAATTATTTCTAAATGCCCCCCCATTATCAGTTCTCAAAGTCTTAATTCTTTTACCATAATCATTCTCAACCAAGGATTTAAATGCTTGAAATTTAGAAAAAGTATCACTTTTATTTTCAAAAAATAAACCCATGATTTTCTACTAAAGTCATCAATAAAAGTAAGAAAATAGACTACATGAGATATAGAAGGAAATTCAAGAGGACCACAAATATCACTATGAATTAATTGCAAAGGTTCTTTAGCACGCTAAGATTTACCTTTATCAAACATTTATCTATGATGTTTACCAAGTACACAACCTTCACAAACACCATTAGTAGACAAAATATTAGGCAAGCCAAGTACCATTTTAGTTAACATTTTCATTTTAAAATAATTCAAATGACCCAATATTTCATGCCATAATTTACTTAGTTCATTAGCATGAGCAACATATGAATAGAAAGGTTGTCTTTTAGTTGAAGTAAAACCAACAAATTTATATAAACCAACAGTATAATCAACAGGACCAGAAGAAACTACTTTAAAATTTTGATTGATATCTTTAAGAACATATTTATCAGGCCAAGATTCAAATTTATGTCCTTTTTGACATGCACAATAAATATAAAGCAAGTTGAAGGGCATGTGTTCAACATGAAAAACATCTTCCAATTGACCATTAGCAACATTAACGGTACCAAAACCAATTACGGAAAGTTGTTTACCATCACCTATAGATACTTTTTGAGATGTGTTTTTATTATTGCCATAAGATGTAATTAAAGAAGCATTACCAGTCATATGTTTAGAAGCATCAGAATCCATTATCCATTCCACATTATAAGAAGAACTACTAGACGAAACAATAGATGCACATAAAGCTACTTGTGATTCATCGAAACCTTTCTTTTTAGTCTTAGCCATTAAATGTTTCTCTTTAAAGAAATTCTTTTCAAGATGGTTAGTTTTACCACAATGTTTACAAGGATCATACACATTCTTCTTCTTACTATTTTCATGATATTCATTAGAAGCATGACTGAATTTATTAGTATGATTTGAAGTGTGTGAACTAGAACCTTTAACATTATTAAAAAATTTCCTACGATTCCTATTAAGTTCCATAAGAGCCTTATTAGGTGAGACTTGTACTGAAACAATCAACCTTTCTTGCTCATTTATGAACCCTTAACAAAAATCATCAAAAGTAGGTTTCGTGGTATTTTGAGACAATTCAAGAGCCCTATTCCTAGTTTGGATGAACATGTCAAAACAAGATGGCAATTTTTGTTATACAAGAATTATAAGAGCAGTGTCTATTTTCTTGTAGTCTTTACCACAATTATTTAATTTTCATTTAAAATGTTCACTTCAGCAAGATATAATTCTACTCTTTCAAAGTTAGTAGGATCTATCTCAAAAATCTTATTTTCAAGGTAATAAGCAAAAACATCATCAGATTTATCAAATAAAGAAGCAAGAATTTTCCAGACCTCAACCAGGATGTCTTCTGCCTCAATACTTACCTGAAGACTATCTGCAACTGTTTGACCAATGAGCCCTCTTTCCTGAACACATTTATCTTCCCATATAGACACATCTTTAGCATCAATAGGTTTTTGGTGTTCACCATTAACAATCCTCCATAGATTCTTACTCTTGAGAACATCAATCATTTTTCTTTTCCATGCAAGATAGTTAGGACCAACAAGTTCAGGAACAGAAGCTACTTATGAAGTCATAATGTTAAAAATATTGACAAAAAAAACAAATGCTAGAAATGACAAGAGAAAAAAGTGAATAACAAAAAATTGATACACTTTACCGTGTGGATCTGAAGAAACACAGTAAAAAACAAAGAAACTTTGCTTACAGCCTCTTTCAAAAATGCCAAGGAAATTCACTCGCATGTCTGTCAAATTAAACTCACGAATACTCGCAGGTCTCTGCACAGCAAGGTTGTGGTTAGATATGAAACTCACTGGTATTTGTATAGTGAATTCGTGGTTATGCCAAAGCACTTGCTGGTCTCTACACAGGAGGGTTTCGGGTATACTGAATTAACGTGAGTTCACAGTAGAGCAGGCACGAGTATGTCGTAGCACATGCAAGTCTGTTGATCCAGGAGGATCATCTCATCATCAATTAGGTTTAAAGTATTCAAACATCAGTTCAAAGGTTACAGTGGTAAATAGATATCCAACAACTTTCCAGCAATGCTTGTTTCATGAAAATGGACTTTGGATGAAGAAGTTGATGGTATTTGAAATGTCAGCAAAAATGGTTAAAAATGGTCGCAAATGGTAAAAAATAGTCAAAAAATGGGTAAAATGGCTTGGTTGAAGCTTTGGGAATCGAACACGATACCTTATGGAAAGGTTACCTTTAGCTTCATTAACAAAGTGTAAAATGGAGGGGGGCCAAGGGCATAGCCCTTGACCCCAAGCAACACCCCCATGGTATCTATTTTGAACCATATCACATTAACCATATTATAAACCATATAATATGCACATACCATAAATAAAAGCTACAACCATATACCAAGTATATCATATGTATTAACGTGGAAGCAAGGGTTATACTATAATATGGAGCAAAGAATATATTATAATGTGGAGCATATAATATTAAACCACATCATATATTAAATGTGGTGTGAGCTTATCATAAGTGTTAACCGTTTGACCTCGAGACCTCTCCCCCATAAGCGCTCTGCCTTACCACTGAGGCACTGCCCCACCGTTGAGTGGTAAGCAACATAAAATCTCTAAAAAGTGATGGCACCCAGATTATAAAAGGAGCTCTGAAATGCCAAACACAAGTCCAAGTTTGTGGTTCAAGTCACATGCAATTTGCACGGTAACCGAGATAGAGTACATGCACATTTTCCAAGGCACAGAGACCATTAATGGGCATGGATCTTGAGTTGGAATCCATATTGTCAGTGCTATTTTGTCTTTTATGCAGGAAGTTGATCTCGTTTTGCGTGCCAGAGGAGGTCTCAGGCATGTATGGTCAACTTTATACTCATTTTTCTCAGAATTTCGAGATGGTCACAGTGGTGCAGTCTGTTTCTGTGTTTGACAGTCAGAGTTCAGAAGTGTTTCTAGAACACTCATTTTGTAACCTTTGAAGACTTAATAAGATCGGCCTTCCCATTGGAAGTGGCCTGGATACGTAGCCCAAAAAGGGTGAACTCAGTTATCATCTCTTGTCTTCATTTTCTGGTTTGCATATCTCTTTTATGTGTTTTATGTGCTTTAGTTATGCTCTTTAAAATTGTTCATTTAATCCTTTTCATGGATTTATGCATTCAAACTTTCACATGCAAATATTCGTTATAAAGATCCTGAATAATTTTTAGATCATATGTACACTAGAAGCCGTGGGTCTGCAGTATACTTGCGGGTTTGCAGTAAGGCAAGTCATGGTTACACGCGCTGTCTGCGAAGCAAAAGTCACGAATGGCTAGTTTTAGGCCAAAAACAGTGTCGATTAAGCCGTTGACGGAAACCTGCACAAAGTCTACCAAAATTGGACGAAAACTGTCGATCTGACAACCGGAAGATAGATCTCCTTGAGGAGAATCCAACAAATAAATAGATCTACAGAAAAACAATCAAGAAACCCGTGAAAAAAATATGCAAAAAAATACACAACAAAGTTAGGGTTATAAAAAATTGCAAAAACATGCCCAGATCTGGAGAGAAGACTAATGTCTACCAGATAGAAATCAAATCTACAAGCATAAAAAATGCCCAGATGATAATATTTATTGATTGAAAGCTATAGAAGGTGCTAGATCATAGCAACCAACTCTAATACCATGGCAGAACTATAGATCTAGCTAAACTAGCTTACCTATCTTAGCAATCAATAACATATCAACATAAATAAAAACAGAAAGAGAACAAGGAAAATAATACACCAGATATACGTGGTTCACCCAATTGGGATACATCCACGGGAAGGTTATCTCCTATTATCTCCATAAATCTCCTTCAATATCACAATAGAGAAACTACAAATAACCCCAATACAATATAGCATATCTTGTGATCACAATACCATGTGTTGATACTATCTATGAGCGTATACCACTATATCATCATGTTGTTTTGATGCGACTCCCTTGACCCTATTGTAAACCAAGAGATGTGGAGGGATTATTCTCACATATCGCATGTGGGATAATATAATTCTCCATAATAACATATCTTTATATAATGATGGATATCAAGAGTATACTTTACCATAATGAATATGGGATATAATGTTTTACTCTTTTACATAATATTGTGGATAAATTCTGACATAATAAAAAGACATCATTACCTTCAAAGGAATATAATTAATAGATTCCAACATTTCTCAGTCTGGAACATGGAGGGATATGACTCTCGCATTTTATCCTCCATTTCCCAAGTTGCCTCTTCTGCGCTGAAGTGCTTCCATTGCACTTTTATTTGAACGATGGCTCGATTCCATAGCATACGTTCCTTTCGGTCTAGGATGCGGAAAGGTTCATTCTGGAACTCATTGTTGGAGAATTTTCTGACCACACATCATTTATTTGGGATTCACAGCTTAATTTGCCACTTATCCTAAGTATTTTGACTCAATTATGTGCTTACATCATCAGTTTCAGTGAGCTGAGCCTCCTCCATTCGAGGAGTCAATTGGGCCATCAATATCAGTTAATTGGGCCTCCTCCATCATTTGGGGAGCCAACTAAGGTGATTTGCATGACTAAAGTGCCCTACTTAGTCCAACTAACAACATTTATTATTATATTCAACTACCTGGAGTTAGAAAGGATCCCTCCTACTTAGTTTGACTTAATCTAGTGTTATTTCACCTAATATTCAGTTAACTAAAGTCAGAAAGGCTCCCTCCCCTAATTTTTGGGGCATTGAGTTGAGTTTTGGATTCAGTTAGACTTAGTTAGACAGTTTTAGAGTCTGTTAGAGTCAATTACATGGTAGTTAAATGGTTACTGCTGTGCCGAATGGTGTTTACTGCCAAGTAAGCCATTCTCATGCATTCAATTCGAATGACCTTCCTAGTATTCGAATTGCTTGGCTATTATTTTCCATTGTTACACATTGTAAACATCATTCCGATTTAATGATAATGCATGAACTGTTGCAAACCTTTTGCATCAGTGTTTTGACACACAATTTGTCGCATGCATCTCTAGTAACTGTTTTTTTTTGTCTCATAAATATGTTGTTCTTGAATTTTACATGGTATCAGATCCATGGCAAGACAAGGAAACTCTTCTATAGAGTTCATCAGATGAAAATTGAGCAAGTTTGCTAAAAAATATTCCAACATTGCACCAGAAGCTAAAATTTTCCACATAAATCTTGGATAATGTACATTTGACTTATCAAGGTTGATTAATAGGCTATGTCGGGTGTGATGCAACTTGAAAAGTGCAGGTTGTCGACCTAAATATTGTTTGTTTGTCTTTGATTGTCGGTTTCTCATAGCCTCCTATTGCATTTGCTATAGCTAAAATGGACTCTTCTTCAAAAGATCTTCGTACTCCTTTCAACTATCATTAGTGGAAGAATGATATAGAGATTGTATTTCACTCCAAAGGACTCTACAAAGTTACTATGGGCACAAAACCAGATCCTAATGCAGCCATAGAGAAGTCCAAGTTCTTCAATAAGCTTGATGAAGCTTATGGTTTCTTATGTTTCATTATTTCTAAATATCTTATTTTCCATCTTAGCGGATTGAAGACTACAAAAGAAGTATGGGAACAAATTGCCACACTCTTTTGCAAGCAGGATGATATGAGGGCTTATCAGTTGGAGAATGAACTGATTTCCCTAAATCCTAGGAATTTTGAAACCATCTATGATATCTTCCCCAAGTTCAAGTATTTGGTGCTTCAGTTGAAGCAATGTGGTGTTGAGAAGAAGGATGCTAGTTAATACTTTCAATCCTTTCAAAGATAGGAGTGTATTATTCAATGTTTGTATCTACTTTCCATTCGAGAAAACTTACCATTCCGAATTGGAAGACCATCCTTGAATGCATTCATTGAGTCCATAAAAAAAGAACATGACAATCTTGTTCAAATGGGGTCCATGAGATACTAAAAAGATCAATCCCTATTTGCTCAAGGACCCAAGGATACGAATGGTAAAGGAAAGCAAGAGAAAGAGAAGACCAATTTTGATCATCCCAAGCATAAAAAGAATACCAAGTAATCAGATGAGCCCTCAGGATTATCGGTTCAATCCCTAGTGGAGTCGTCAATTTCTGTTCTACCAAATTCGTCCTATGGATAGTTAAACTTACTCAGATATTAAACTAGATTCAAATTAGTCTAATCTAAGACAACAAAGTAACAAGTGGGACCTTACACTCCTATATCTAATTCAATGTATGAATATCAAAGCACTGAGAGAGAATATAAGGTGTGACTTACCTTTGATCAGTTGGTTTTCCTAGCTCCAGTTCCAAGCTTGATGTCCAAGATGTGAACCTATTTGAGAAAGACAAAACACAATATCTCCAAGTACCAAATACAATGATTAAGATCTAAATCCTAATGAAACATATCATGAATCCAAATAACAAGAAACATAATATGGGAGAATAAGCCAATTTATATTAAGATAGCTCAATAAGATGAATACAATCTTACCCTTGATGTCCAAGCAGTAATGCCTCCTTCCAAGCCTTCCTCCTTGCTATCTCTACAAAACCTCCAAGACCATAGGTTTGATGCCTCCAAAATTATCCCCTTAGCTCATGGATGACCTCCTTATTATAGGATTTGGGATGCCAACTACTAAGAGAGGAAGGTGGATCTAGGTGAGTGAATGGTGGATCAAGGGGTTAAACAAGGCCAAAGAGGGAAGATGAGTTAAGATTCGAGGGAAATCCTAATCCCAAGAAAATCTCTTCAAAGATAATATCCACTTTCCAAGCCAAGGATTAGTTAAGGTAATTTTTGTGCCCCGTGCACAAAGCAAGGCACGAAAAATGTTGTAATTTGTGGGCCCCTGCAGGCATGCAGGGAGCAGAAATGCTGATTTTTCGCACCTTGCACCACTAGCAGGGTGCGGAAATCATGGTAAAGTGTGCTCACATGAGGTGGCATGTGGTTCAATGAGTTGCCAATCGGATGAAATGAGCTGGATTTTTCTCCAAGGACTCCAAGGAAGGCCAAGGAGGGGACCAACAAGGTAAAATTAAGGCTCAGCACTTGTTAGGAGGTGGTGCCATTCGGTTCTACACGGTGATATGACATGAAGACATGAAAAGGCACTCAAAGTGAGACTTTGAGGTATAACATATGTCTCCCTCCGTTACAACTTGTACCTTTATTGTAAAGAATGTTTTTGTCCATTACTCCCTAAGTTTACATTGATCAAAGGAAGTCATGATCCTCATTCTTACTAGTCATTCTTGTGTCAGGTCTTTCAGTTCAACAATTGGTTATAGAATGATATTGGTTATCAAGATAAGACCCTCGTCTTATCATGTACATCAACACTCGTCGACATAAAATCAACCTATTTTGAGATTTGTAGTAGTTGTAGTTGTACCTTGGGGTCCCTTTAAATCACCATAAGGGATCGCCTCAAACTAACTAGTGAGAGCCCTTAGTGCTCTCTAACTTACTAATCTCCCCTATGCTCGACGTCAAAAAAATCTATCACATCAAGGAGAGTCGTACATTTTGAAGGTAGAAGTGTTCACATTTCTAAATCATGGTAGTAGTAGATCAGTGAGATCCTACAGTTAGACACCCTCACTAGTGTTTCGGTCCCCCACACCCATGGGATTATCATGGTTATCAACATTGTTGCGTGTTCAACACCTGTAACAACATTTCCATGTCCAGTTACTATTGCATGGATTGAAGCCGCCTTCATCCATGTTCCAGTAGTGTATTGAGTTCATCCATCGGTCTTCTCTTAGTGTATTCATCTTTGTCAAATTTTCATGAGCATGGGTATGCCCGCCTTGTTTCAATAAAACATTATTCTATATTCTAGCTTCAACATCAATCTTCCTCCATGGGGGGGCCTATTTGTCCATACATGCTTCAAAGCTTTCATGACCACCAAAAAGAACAAAATAAATGATGATGCATTATCATCCTTGCAGTACCCTCCTAACCTCATACATCAGGGGGAATCTGTTAATGCAGAAATATCATAGACATGTGACAGTTTTGCAATTCACACAGTAAGGCATCATCAACATATAGCATGTAGCCCACTGTAAACCATGGAAAATTTTAGGGGCTAATCTTAGCCCATGGGATAGATTTTGGGGTTTCAAATTTTTAATGGGCTATTTTTTCATTAAACACCCATTAGGTATGATTAGCCCACATTTTATTTATTTATTTTTAATGAATAGGAAGTTAGCCCAACCGAATTTAAAACAGGGAGCCAATATAATACAATTTTGCCCCTCTAAAAATGGATTTAAACCTCTGTTCACCCACGAAAATCGCTAGGAATCTCCCATTTTCCCCCACTTTCTAGAAATGGAAGTTGCTATGGGCTCTTTCTCCTTCTGTCAATCATGGAAGTTGAAGTCATAGTTGCATTCATCTATATTTTATGGGTTGAATCTCATTTCACAAGTTGCTTAATTCCCACATGAGAAGCTCAGTTGATATTTATTATCAGGTCTTATAGCAACCCATTTTCATCTAAGAGAGTTCTAAATCCCATCACCTCAGATCCAACGTTTCCCCAAGAAACATGGAGATTGTAAATCTTATGATCGACCATGCGGAAATAATGTGTTTCTAGGTGTTTGGGGCATCATGCTTGCGGGATGTGACTTCTTTCATATCCACATATTTGGGCATGTAGGGGACCATGAATTTCCAAGGAGAAACTTGCTGAAATATTCACCAAGACTGCACAAGGTTTTATAATTTAGTGAAAGATTCGCTAAGATTTTATAAGGTTTTATAATTTAGTGAAAGATTCGCCAATATTTTACAAGATTATATAATTCAATGAGAGATTCACCAAAATATTATATATACATAATATAGCATTAATAAAATAGCCTTCATGTTTTCCTATATATCATGGGATTAGCACATTTATTATACATAAAAATTTAGGAGGGCTTTTTAAAATTTTCCCTGCTGTAGACATCCTCATTATACCCAAGAAGCAATGTGAGTCCAGAAATGATAAAGATTAGTTAAAATAAAGGATAGCACGGTCTAACCTCGATTAAGGTGCGCAACTGCACATATGACTAGTTGTGTTCTTGTGTGACCCTTGCCCGGATTTCCCTTCTATATCTGTGCAACTGTCAAAATGGCAGGATCTCAACCACCAGTTGTGCATTAAAGGCTCATAAAATCCCATCACCAACAGAAATTCAAACTTCTCAACATGATGGATTGGCATTCAATAGCCCCCATTGTGTACCTTGAATCTAGTTCATGAGGTGATGGGATTCACACTTGGATCTAGTTGTTTCTTGGACAACTCTTGGCCTATAAAAGGAATCCATGAGCATGAATCTTAGAGGAAAAACCAACAACAAGGTTATCCTGCATAAATTGTATTGGAGCTTCCCCATAACCCGTCTCTTTCATATTTGTTGGCATTCTCTAGCCTCCTTTACCTCCTTCCTTCAAGGGGCAAGTGCTTCTCTCGATTTGTTCTTTGACCTATCTATCATTTAGTGTCGAAAAAATAGGTCTCACTAAGGGGTATTGTTGGCTTCCCTTTGAATCTGTCACCTCCTAGGTGACAGTACATGTATTTGCTTTACCATTGGGAAATCTAAAGTGGTTCATGCATTGGTTCTTTGTTGTAGTTTGCACCCTCTTGTTCCCTTTTTTCATTTCAAGTTTTTTTTTCATTTTTTTAATTTATTTCACTAACAAAGCCTTGCAGGATGTACTTTGGGGTTATCACATTTGCTTTTTGTTTCTAAATACTAGGCCCAGTCAACAACCACAAGGAATTTCACCCAAAGTGGGAGAGGTTGCACACCTTTGTGCATAATTTCCCACAACAACCCTTAATCTCAATGAATATTTATCGATTCCTCTATTGTAAATGGGTACCTAACATGGTTGTGTTTGCTAGGACCCATATCGAAGATTGTTTTCCATGATTTTTTTATGGTACCTCTCATTCTTCACCTTTGACTGGTGGATTATGTGCGACTCATACATATAGTCTTAGGAGGGTAACCAGGAATTTGTCTACATATGTTTCCTTATTTTGCAGTGTCTTGGAGCTCCACTTTGGATTGTTTCTTGCTTAGGTTGTTTTGTATGTTTCCCGCCTTTAGCTTGTACTCCATATTTTCGCCATGAGTTGTGAAATCCATTTCCATATCTTTTCCACTCAATTCAACATTGTGGGGGGGTGTTATGCAATGCTTCCTTAGGTTATTTTTTACTCACCATGTTTGATTGAGTTCAAGTATATTCAGAGTGATCCTTGTACACCAAAATGATTCCTATATTGACTCAGTGGTTCAAAATCCATGTAGTCTGGTGAGATGGATTGGAAACCATAGGGAGACTTGATATATGATGTTTTTATTGATTGTAAATGAATACCTAATTAGGGATTTTTCATTGGAATTCATTCTAAAGGATCAATTTATTTTGGGGGTGTGCATTCAACTCTCATTGCCTAACCAATTTGGAACATGCATTCAATACTCATTGCCTTAGGTTTCTACTTGTATCTTTGATGGAATTTTTGGCATGGGGTTTCCTAACCCTCTTTAGAGTTTCATCCATACTTCTTGTTTGGACATTTTTAGTGTTAATGGGCCTAATTGTTTGTTTCATGGTTGATGGTGTTTTTTTTGGTTCAAATCCTTGTTCAAGTTCCTAACCAACACCTATTTCTTTGGAGCGCTCATGTGGTGGTTGTTAGTGTTTTCCATTTTTGTGCCTCTTCAACTTATCCACTTGTTCAAAGTTCAGCCATGTTCATTGATGTTGTTTGTCTCTCTTCTTGAGAGTTTGTGTTGGAGATTTTAGTCTCCACAGGTCTCCTTCTCTTTCCATTCACTACATGATTATGAGATCTTCATTAGTTTCAGCTCCAATTCCTTTTTTAGCAGTGTTTTTTTTTTCTCTTTTGGAGAGGGTTTCTTCCCTATGGGTTTTTCTCCTTTTCTCCAATTATGAGAGTTTGTACATGGGTACCTTATTAGGCCTCATTGTTGAGACCCATCCTTGTTTTCTTTTGTTTCCTCCCTACTTTTCTCTTATGGGGGTGTTGGTGTTGGTATTTTCCAATGTAGATAACTAATTCGAGTTGTAAGCTCACATAGGCCTTTTTGTCTGCCTAGCTCATCTTAGTTGCCACTGGGCCTCTTCCATTGCTATAAATGGAAGATAAATCTTATGTATTTTTAATCATTAAGGTTAATAGGTTATTTATTATATTATGAGGATCATATTTGATCTAGGTTGATCCGGTATCTTTACATACAGATCACACATTCTAAGTTCTTAATAATCTACATGAACTAGTGGGCATCCACTTGAGATTATATAATAAGAAACTCAAACATAGAGTGGACATATTGGTGTAATATTGTGGAACTCTTTACATAAACATAGAATCATAACCTCGAAAATGTAATCGTGAAATGTGTTCCATCACATATAACAACATAAATAGAAATACACAATAGATAACAACTTGATCAAATAGTTATAATGGCACAATTGATGATAGATTGTTCCTAGAATGGATGGTAATTCACAATTTGAAAGAGAGAAATGATTAAAATTATCCAATAAAATCAATTCCAAGGTCATAGGATGATCCCGGTGATGTTTAGAGAGGGATCTGGGCAGACCTAAACATTCATATTGAAGTTTTGAATAAACATCTTTCATGAAGACTTCCTACTAATTGTGTAGGATTGGATGAAAACCATCACCATATCCATATAAATGTTCTAATTCTTATCATCCATGACTTTGAAATGGATAGAATAATTATGAGCTTGAGTTTGGACACTTACTTCAGCCTCCAAACAAGTGATATGCCCTTACCCTTATGCTCACCCAGCTTGGTAATGTGCATGCACTTTGATCTTCATGGGAGGCGTGTGTACATTCTCCCATGCATAAGTCTCTTTTCCCACTCAGAAATCCCAGCAATGGTGTTTCTTTGAGACGAAGGAGATGCCTTCCCATACTTTATCCATCATCTAATCCATTAACTTGATTCGTCCCTATCTCTCACTGCCACCTTTCCCATCTTTATTCTTATTTTTCTTTATTTGCAGTCTCATCATGTCATTAGTTTTGATCCCTCTCTACCCTATCTCCCTCTTTCCTTCTCTTGTTCTCCTTATTATTTTCCTATGTTCGTTTTAACATACTCCAATTTTCTTAGATTCATAGAAATTCTTACTCACACATATTTATTTACATATTATTGTTCAGACCAAAATTCTCCTTCTACCTCTCATTACTCCTACGCCTTACAAGAGAATATTTGGAAATTGAAAATAACCCTAACAATTTCAATTAGGAAGATGTTTATTATTTGAGTCACTCCTAGAACCCCTTACCCATCACCTAAGCCATTAACTATTAGGATAATTAATGCTCCACCCTTGTCCTACGTAGAATTATTTACCTTTTCCTAGTAGTTGATGATGTTATTTTCCCCCTAATTATGTTTATATGTCATATAGGACCCATTATCCACCTAATGCGCCCTGCATGCATGATTCTAGGCCCACCACAGCCAGTTCCCTACATTTTAGGAGCTAACTATGTGTTCTAGTTCAGTCCACTTGAGTCCTTGAACTCTACTGGGTGTTTTAGCTCCGATCACCACTGATTGTGATCTAATGCTCCCCTTTTCACCTAATTTGCATGCAAAACTCACTAATGCACCCTCCTTGGTCTATTAACTGAGTTTTGGTTGAGTTGAGTTGAGTTTGGGACTTCCAGAGCACTCCAGTGGTGACAATTCCTATGTTATACTAATAGGGATTTGAATTCTCCTGGTAGAATCGAATTCTCTCCATTGTAACATATCTATTGACTATACTGATTCATGGATCATAACACACATTTTTGTTTCTATTTGAGTTCCAATGCATGATTAATTTTACTGCTCATTTCATTGCAATTTTCACTCTAATTTATCTTTTCTGCTCATTCTTTCACTGTGAATTATTCTCTGTTCCATGATCTGCTGTGATCTAGAATTTCACATGGTATCAGATCTCAAAGAGCATATGTTGGGAAGCTACTTTCAGTAGTGCATCAAAAGCCTCTGGATTTCCACAACAAATCTTGGTGCCATGGCATTGAATTCATTGGAGAAATCCTTTGAGGTCTAGCCAGGTGTGAAGGATCCGGATAAAATTGCCTATTGTCCTAAAGCAGTTCTCAATAGAAGTTTATCTCCAAAATTGAGAGTTTTTTGTAGGTTTTTGTAGGTTTTTCAATGAAGCAGTAGCTATAGTTTCAATTTGTATTCGCTCCAGCAATTTGACATGGAGATTTCCAATGTTCCTTTGTCTCCAAGGATCCTGACACCCTTCAATTATCTTGATTGGAGGGTTGATATGCAAATGGTGTTGCGCAACAAGAGTCTGTACAGGGTCACAATGGGCAAGGAGGTCGAACCTCGGGCATCTATTGAGAAGTCCAACTACATGAACATATTCAATGAAGTGTTTGGTTTCATGTGTATTCACATTTTTAAATATTTTCTCTTCCACCTTGATGGATTGAAGACTCCAAAAGAGGTTTGGTTGAAGCTTGAGACCCTCTTCATAAAGCAAGATGAGTTGAGAGACCATATTCTAGAGAATGAAGTAATTGCTCTTCAACCCAGCAATTTCAAAACCATATAGTAGTTCTTTTCTAAATTCAAATCATTGGTTATGCAATGAAAATAATGTGGCATTGAGAAGAAGGATGAGCAGCTGGTGATATCCATCCTAAGCAAGCTTGGTCCGGAATTTTCAATATTTGTTTCTACCTTCCATTCAAGGAGATTTTCAATCCCCAACTGGAAAATTCCTTCCTTAGATGCATTCACTGAATCTCTCATCCAATAACAAGACAAACTAATTCAGATGGGTGCCCTGAAGGCCTCCAAAACTCAAGCTCTTATGGTTGGGGAGTTAAAAAGTGTGAATGCTGAAGGGAAGCAGAAAGGAAGGGACAAGAAGAAAGTTGAATCCAAACCATATGAGAATCCTAATCCATTAGAAGGAGCCTCCAGATCCAAAAAGGATAAGCAAAAGGGGTTTGAGAAGACCAAGTGTTCCCATTGCAAGAAAGGAAACCATCCAGAGATATCTTGCATGAAGAAGAAGATATATCAAATGACCAAACTTCTTGAACAACACAACATTGCCCTCCCAGAAGGCATAAGGGAGATTGATTCTGAAAGTGAGACAGATGGTCATGAGAGATGCCATGCACTGAAGGATGGATTCTCATAATCATAAGCCTTCCTCATAAATTTTGGAGCCTCCAACCACATGGTTTCTGCCAAAGAATCATTTTCTTATCTAGATGTCAATGATGGTGCTAGTATTCGCATGGGAGATAATTCAAATATCTATGTTGAAGGGAAGGGAACAATACAACTGGAGAATGGAAAGTTCAAAAATGTTCTGTATGTTCCTTCTTTGACAACAAAATTGTTATATGTTTATCAAATGACACACACAGGTTCACCAAAGAAAGTTATTTTTGGACCTAACACAATTGAGATTGCAAAGATCTCATCTGGGAAGTTAATAGCAAAAGGGGTTGCAAACCATGCCTCCAAGGCATATGAATTCTCACTTTTTGCAATACCCTCTGCCTACTCCACTTCATATGACGAATATCGGAATGATGTCTCTTTTTATGATCCAGTTTCAGATTTTGAAGATGAGGACCAAGATCTTGATATTGAGTCTGAAGTTCAACCAGATCCATATCCAGATCCAACACATGCTCCCAATCCATGGCCAAGGACAATATGGTCTCACAAATTCCTTTAATTTTTTGGGAACATAGCTCAGGATCCATCTGACCATAGAAGAACTAAATCTCAGTATCGATATGCAAACCTTGCACTATGTCACACAAATCCACTTATCTCAGAGAAGTTCTACATGATGGTGGGTTCTTATCCACAATCTTTCAAAGAGACTTGTGATAATGGGTCTACAACCAAGTACAAATATTGGTTGGTTGACAAAGGGTAATCAAATGTCCATGGTTTGGACTACAATGATTCATTCACCCAAATAGCAAGAATGGATTCTGAAAGACTTGTTTTGGAAAATGCATCTTTGAAACAATGGGAGATACATCAGAGGACTAGATCCAGATCCAGATTCAGATCCAGATCTAGATCCAACACCTATATTACTATCCTACATTGGATTGGATTGCCAAAAAATTTACAAAGTCTCTCACTCATAAGAGATTTTCCTTCTCTGCTTGGTGTGAAGGTTGTTTGAGTTTCATCTTGTTCATTTTTTAGGGGGGGTATTTTTCCCATGAGGTTTTTCCCCATTTCCTTAGTTTCATGAACAATTCTTTTTTATCATATATTTTATTGTATGGGTGACCTTTGGTCTCAGTGACCAGGGCCCACAATGTCCATGTTTGGATTAAGGGGGCATGTTAGCATAATTAATACTCCTCACTTGTCCTACTTAGCATTGTTTACCTTTTCCTAGTAGTTAATGATGTTATTTTCCCCCTAGCAGTGTGCATATGTCATCTAGGACCCATTATCCACCTAATGCAACCTGCATGCATGATTTTAGGCCCACCAGAATCAATTCTATACATTTTAGGAGATAACTATGTTTCTAGTTCAGTACACCTTAGTCCCTAAACTCTACTAGGAGTTTTAGATCCGATCACCATTGATTGTGATATAATGCGCCCTTTTTCACATACATTGCATTCAAAACTCACTAATGTTCCCTCCTTGGTCAGTTAACTGACAGTAGCTTCAGTTAAATGAGTTTTGGTTAAGTTGAGTTGAGTTTGGGACTTCCGGAGCACTCCAGTGGTGACAATTCCTATGCTAGACCAACATGGACTCGAATTCTCCTAGGATAATTGAATTCTCTCCATTGTAACATATGTGTTGACTATACACAGTAATGGATCATAACACACATTTTTGTTTCTATCTGAGTTCCAATGCATGATTGATTTTACTACTCATTTCACTGCAATTTTCACTATAATTCATCTTTTCTGCTCATTCTTTCACTGTGAGGTATTCTGATCTCTATGATCTGCTATGATATAGAATTTCACTTATTTGCAGTCTCATCATGTATTTAGTTTTGTTCCCTCTCTACCCTATCTCCCTCTTTCCTTCTCCTGTTCTCTTTATTCTTTTCCTGTGAACATTTTAACATACTCCAATTTTGTTAGATTCATAGAAGCTCTTACTCACACATATTTATTTACATATTATTGATCAAACCAAAATTCCCCTTCTACCTCTCATTACTCTTCCTTATAAGAGAAGCTTTGGAAATTCAAAATAACCCTAACAATTTCAATTAGGAAAATTGTTAGTTTTTCATCATTTAATTCAATAGATTTAGGATCTTAACTCAAAGAAAAACATGTACAGCATATCAAGCATAAGAGACAAGAGACAAGAGACACAAAACATTCACCGGGGAAAACCAAGAAGGTGAAAAACCCCGCAACTTCCTCAGATATAGAATAAGCATCAATACAAGGATCACCATGATCAAACCCAAGAGATAGATATCTTTAGCAACATGCTCCTCCTCCACTTGTGCGCACTCCTCCTCTCTCTCACTAATGCTATGTGAGTGAAGAATAGAATGTGTAAAATGAGAGAGACACACTCTCTATTTATACACTAACTTTCACTTGACCTTTACTCAACTAGGTCAGCCTTAACTTAACCACTTAAAATAATGCCAACTGGGCCGACCTCTACTAGGGTGGTCT
Source organism: Larix kaempferi (assembly GCA_027924585.1). NCBI lineage: Eukaryota > Viridiplantae > Streptophyta > Pinopsida > Pinales > Pinaceae > Larix > Larix kaempferi. Next base: position 4,668,211 of record BSBM01000063.1, on the reverse strand, counting down.
AATAACCCTTTGGCCCACATGACTCATATAGGGCCGACCCCATCAAGGTGGTCTAATAACCCATCAAGTATAAATTACGACACTTACAACATAACTTGTGACACATGCAAGTACAGATGATGACACTTCCAATCAAAGGAATAATACATCTCCGTTGTGGATACAATAAAGTACAAATACAATATACAAGTGAATATCTTCCAAAGTTACAAATACATCAACAAAAATGGATATAATTTTATTCACTCATGGAAACCCTTACCCATCACCTAAGCCATTAAATTGTTTATAAAACCCTTACCCATCACCTAAGACATTAACTTGTTTATCAAACCCTTATCCATCACCTAATCCTTTAACTTTCTTCTCCATTGTTGCATTTCATTATCTTTATTCATATTTTCTTCTATTTACTAGTCTCATCCTGTCTTCAGTTTTGATCCCTCTCTACTTTGTCTCCCTCTTTCCTCCTCTTGTCCTCTTCATTATTTTCAAATTGTCACTTTGACATACTCTCCAATTTACTTAGTTTCCTCCTCTATCCTCTTTATTATTTTCAAATTTTCACTTTAACATACTCTCCAATTTTCTTAGATTCATAGAAGGTCTCTGTTGGGTGTTATTATGTCTTAATAAATTCTCCAAATATTTAATTATTGACCAGGGTTGGTAATCTTAGAGTTGTAGCAAAGTATATGCTGAGGTAGAAGGGTACCTAAGATATCAGCTCGACATACCTTAGAAATGTTTAATAATGAAAAGATCTAAAGATCTTTCAAAATGAAAAACTGAGTCAAACTTAAAAATGTAAACTATCAAGCTGATTAAACCTAACCAATAAATCAGAATAGAATCAATCTATACTACTCTATTCTATGGAAAATAATTGAAATTACTAAGACAATACTAGTCTAAGAAACAAGAATTGATAAAAAACAAGCTATTCTTGAGGAAATGGAAACTATTTATCAATTATTCAAACCCTAATCTAGGAATTAGAAAGACTAGCTAATATGTAATATCAAAGATCTAACTATGAACAAGTTCAGAAACTTAACTATGAAACAATCCAATTTGCAACTAATTATGTAAAGACAAGAAACTATACTATCTGAGGAAAGCAAACTAGCTAAACAATCTATGAAATTCAACTTAACTATGAAGCAAGATGAAATGTTGATCTAAGATTTAGGCATGCATTAACAACAACGAATGATTCATAAGCAAACCTACCTAGTTCCAATATTCTTGAAGAACTGCATCTAAATGACTTACAAAGGCTAAGGAAATGCAAAATGGAAATAAATCTAACTTGACTTCTACAAAAATGTGAAAACTGAAGTTAAACCAATTACAAGAAATCTTGAACAATGTAACCTACTATTCACCCTTAAGCAAATGACAAACTAGCTACAATACTTGAAATGAAACACTATTTTGACAATCTAGCTTTACTTGAGAAGTACAAAATCTAAGTTATCTGATCTCTAATGATTGCTTTGAAATGCTTATCTAACTCATGCACATGCCTATCAACATCAAATTATATCTACTGATACTTCAAACTAGTTCACGAAATATTAACTACAAGAAAAGCAAGCTAAACTAAGTACAAGACAAGAATTCAAATGACTAGAAACAATGTCTTTAACTTGTAACCAAAACCTACAGCATAAAACAAAGTATTCCTATGTTATTTCTACTGCAACTAAAAACCATAAGCTAAGGCATCTTGCTCAATTATGAAAGTGCAATGTAGCTAATCTATAACTGAAAACTAAACTTATACTAAACTAGGTTAAGTTGACTTTTAACATCAAACCTTAAGATACTGAAAACTAATACATCTTTGAAATTTAAATGAACCTATTAAGCTTGAATTTGAAACTTATTTCTAGTCTATTACACCTATTGAAATGAAATAAACTTGAAGAAATGAAATTAACAAAATCTAAAACAATGAAATGCTGTGGAATTGAAAATGAAAGATTGGTTATAATCTTAAATGAGAACTAGAAATAAAATGCTGAACTTATTTGAAAAATAAGACAAACTTAACAAAGTCTATGATAGCATTTTAAACAAGCTTAAGATAATCTAGGTTTTAGTCATGAAAACAAATGAATGTAACTCATAAACTACATAAATCATAAGCAAAAAGACAACTATGCTGCTTCTATTCAAACTAGAACTATTTCTCACTTGAACAATAAAATATATGCTAAATGTAAATGGATTTCATCATCATTAAAACTGAAATAATTAATCTATGAGTTAATATAAAGCTGAATATGAATTGATGGAGGTGGATTCGAATCCCAACTAGCTATAGAACATGATGAAGTACTGGAAAATTATCCTATACCCTAGCTAACTATTTATGCATAAAACAAGATACTAGAAATTCTGGAAATGACTGAAAATTATGTCTAAGTGCGAATGAAAGGATGAAAGACTGGCTGAAAGGCAGTCTGAATGAAGGTGCGAATGGTCGGCCGTATGGATTCTGGAATACAAATTACATGTAAATAAAATAAAATTGTGTTTTATGAACAACAAAACGTCATCTACAGAAAAACGAACTACATACATGAAAAACAAAATTACTTATCTGCAAAGATGGAAGAAAATTACTGAATATGCACAAATAGAACCTCTGGTTGTTGAGGGGGACCCTTCCCAGCAACAAGTGTTTGTTTCCTAAGCTACTGAGTCACCAACCATTAACAGAAAACGAAAACAATCATCAATAGTTGAAGCATAGTCTTTATATTAAACTGAAGCAAAGCTTACAAATTGTTTTTCTCTATATTTTTCTCAACCCTGGGCGTCCTTATATAACATTTACAAAGGGAGAGTAGGTCGACTCTTCCAGTGGTCGACCTTTATAAAAATAAAAGGTCTTAAATGCTAAAGAAATGGCCCATTAAAACACACAAGCCGTTTTCATCTTTTTCGTGCAGATTGATTCTTTAGACGTGGGCAACATATGCGCTGGCAGTCTGGGCGAGTGAGGATGTGAATATTCACCAACAGGAGCTCATTTTTCGTAAGGGCCACGTCGCCAACAAAACCCACGTCGTGGTTTCCGCCTTCAATGCTCCAGAATACGCTAACAAACGAATTCGGTGGTGCGAACGAAGGCCTGAATGGACGTTCGAATGCGAATGGGAGTCTGAATGCGAATGCGCGTCCGAATGAGAGTCCGTATGAAAACCACAGCCTTAAAAATGGAAACTATGTGCCCAGCAAGTCTAGAAGTGTTAAGTTAACGTTTATAAACCATAAAAATATGATAATCAATTAAAATTCATGAGATATTAAAATATGTTCATACCTGAGTCCGAATGGTGACCTGAATGGCAAGAAATATGACTTAATACACTAAAAATGGCAAAAATAGTGCTAGTAGAGCATGTTCAATGATCAAAAGTGATGGCAAAATTGGACATCAATAGTCTCTACTCAGATATGTTTACTTACATACTCACAAGTACAATTTACCCTCTTTCCATTTTACTTTTTGTCCCTTTCTTTTATTCTATGCTTAATTAACATCTCTTCCTCACCTTAGGCCCTCCTATTTTTTAATTATTTTTTCTTCCTACTTGTGTTGAAATCTTAACTATTTTCTTTGCCAACTTTATTGTTTTTATAGTTATTCTTATTATAGTTTGCTTTTAATTAATTATTTATATCTTCATAATTTTAATATTTATTTTTTAATTATTTTTTCTTCCTACTTGTGTTGAATTCTTAACTCTTTTGTTTCCCAATTTTATTATTTTAATAACTATTCTAATTATAGTTTGTTTTAAACTAATTCTTTATATGTTCATCATTTTAATCTGTATTTTAACTATGGTGTAATGTAATCAATTATTTTGACTCTCTTACTCCATATTCCATTATCTCTTTAATCTTTTACTCCTTTATCTATGTAAATATTTCTTAATTTTCTTGAATAAATTATTTTGAGGCCAAAAGTCTCCAAGGAAGGTATGATCTAAAATGGTTCACTGTATAATTTCTTATATATTTTGGTATTTTGTGAGTGAAATATTGGAGAAGTTTTAGAGCCCATTTTAAGGCTAGATTTTATTTTTATGTTGTAGGTTCCTAAAAATATTAGTCTATTTTTTGCATTACACAAGTGTATTTGGAAAAAATATTTTTTAAACAAGATTGCCAACCCTCCAACATTGTTACCTGATTTAGATCCTTCCAATAGTCCAAAAATCATCTAGATACTAAGTCATAAGGAAAGGAAGAAGCTTATCTCTCTCTTGAATTGATGTATTTGGAAAAATATTTTTTAAACAAGATTGCCAACCCTCCAACATTGTTACCTGATTTAGATCCTTCCAATGGTCCAAAACTCATCTAGACACTAAGTCATAAGGAAAGGAAGAATATTATCTCTCTCTTGAATTGATGTATTTGGAAAAATATTTTTTAAACAAGATTGCCATCCCTCCAACATTGTTACCTAATTTAGATCCTTCCAATGGTCCAAAAATCATCTAGATACTAAGTCATAAGGAAAGGAAGAAGCTTATCTCTCTCTTGAATTGATTTATTGTTCCATATATAATTACAAAAAATGAGTGTGATATTATGAACAAAAGAGGGGCTCACCGCAATGTTTATTGTAACTCCATAGTGAGTCCATCCTTCTTGGTGTATTACATTTTAATACAAGGCATAATTCTTACATTATCATTTTATTTTATATTTTTAGTTTAGTATTGAAAAATATGCTTATTGAACATTATGTTGTCACTTAATCATAAAGTTGCCAAAAATAAAAAGTAATTAAATAAATTCATGCAGGCTCATAAAATAATAAAAAATTAAAACCAAATGATTGTAAAAAGTTTAATGGAAAGCTGAAGCTAGGGTAACTTTTGAAAGGATAAAACATGCTCTAGGTGAATCCCCAGTGATGGTAAGTCTTGATTTTTCTAAATATATTTTAACTTTCTCTTTCGAGTCTCAAGATATTGTGGTTGTTGTGTTGTTACAAAAGAATTCATATGCCTTAGAACATCCAATTTATTTCTTCAATAAAACTCTTAGAGACTCTAAAATTAAGTACAATATAATTGAGAAGCAGGCATATGCCTTAGTTAAAGCACTTAATTTTTTCAGGATTTACATTCTGCACTCCAAGGTAATAGCTTATGTGCCTAATGTTGTGGTTAAGGAAGTTCTCATACATCTTGACAATGAATGTAATAGGGGACGTTGGTTTTCAAAAATCATGGAATAGATCTAGAAATTAGGCCCACAAAATTGGTTAAAGGACAAGGACTTCCAAATATTCTAGTAGATTCCAATTGTCCTTGGGTCTAAATTGTATTCTAAATCAGTCAACAGAATTAGAATTACCAGTTGAACAAGAGAAAAAACAGGTTTATGATAGGTATGCTACTTCATCTTGGTATGGAGATGTAGTTTACTTTCTTTTGTATTTACAATGCCCACCGTATTTAGACAGAAAAAATTATAGATCCTTGAAATTAAAAACCCTAAATTATTGTATAGTTGATTAGACATTATTTTGGAAATACCCTTGAGGCATGCTCCTGAGATGTGAAATGAAGATGAATATGATAAGATAATAGAATATTTGCATGGAGTAGTTTGTGGAGGACACCGTTATTGGAAATCCACTACCTTTAAAATATTGAGGACATGCTACTACTAGCCTTCATTATTTTTTTATATTTATGCTAAAGTTAGAGCATGTATTGAATGTCAGAAGTTTGCAGGTAAGCAGAAGATTGTTTCTTTTCCTTTGAAACCTATTTCAATAAATGCACCTTTCCAATAGTGGGGATTAGATTTCATTGGTGAAATTAATCTACCCTCAAGTGGGAAGCATAAATAGATCTTAACAGTTACTGGTTTTTTTACCAAATGGGTAGAGGCAACTCCTACTAGGAATGCAACTGATAAAGTTATCATTAATTTTCTGGAGGAACATATTTTGAGTATATTTGGTTGTCCTAAAAAAATATTAACAGATAATGTGCATATATTTAAATCTGTTGCTATGGTTCATTTTTGTGAAAGGCATGATATAATTCTCAAGCATTTTACATAAGACACCAATAACATTGGCATAATATAATTCTCAAGCAAGGTAATGGGTTGGCAGATTCAACCAATAAAATCCTTGTCAATAACACTAAGAAATTGTTATCTGAGAATAAAAAAACATGGGATGCCAAGCTGAAATATGCTCTCTAGGTAGATTGGGTAAATACTAAGAAAGCTATTGGAACATCCCCTGTTCAATTAGTTTATGGTATTGATGATGTTTTCTATATCAATTAGTATTTACAGTGATGAAATTCATAATATATGATATGGAATAACCTAATGAAATTTAGAGAAGAATCTACCAGCTAATTGAGGTGCAGCAGTCGAGAGAATTGATGAAAATAAAAGATCAAACACACATGGATAAAATCAAGGCAATATTTGATAGAAAAGACAAATAAGACAGTTTTATTTTACGATACTCGGTTCTTAGATGGGATGCAAGGAGGGATGAAAAATCAAAACATAGAAAATTTGACAACTTGTGGTTTAGTCCTTTTAGAATTATAAAGGTCTTGGGAAACATTACATTTGTTCTACATAATTTGGAAGGTGAAGAGATTGCATACCCAATTAATGTGAGATTCCTCAAACATTTTCACATTTACTAAGGTCATGGGTGACTTAATCCCACTATAAATATCAGTGAGTTTTCAGGTTTGTTCAATAAAGACTCTAGCCCAATGGATCTACAATTACATTATTATTTTCAGTTTTGGAAACATTTGCAGTTTTAGCAGGAATAAAGTTCAATTTTGGAAGGAAGTTGATCTATTGTTCTTGTTATCCCACAAGGAGAATACCACTCTCATATGGAGCCAGATGTTAGTCCTAAAACTGTCGTACCAAATTTCTTCCTATCCATTTTATTTTGAGCTTAAGCGATCCATATTGAGTCTATTTTCATAGCTGAATTGTTAATCAATAGAATAGTTTTTGGTTTGATTGCAATGTATTTTTATTTTAATTGATGGTTTTATCCTAGCTCCAATACCCTCAAATAATCTCTCCTGGTAGATTTCTTCTTTGATTATTATGCAAGTCATTAATTTAACCCCAGAAGCTAAGTTTCAACTTCCAAATATTAAAGGTTGAAGGCTTTAAAGTTTCCAACAACGAAATATGGGACTCTTCTTTGTATGTGCACTATCAGGATGACTTGAAATGACAAAGTTGAATTTTCATTGGCCTACTAGTGATGATTATACATTATAATGTTAAGGAGTGATGTTCTTATTAAATAATGTGAAATAAATCATATGTACTCCCTTCATTACTTGATATGATTTTATATCAGTCTTGGGATCGTCAGTCACTGCCTGAGTTTCCATGTAGTATTTTCCAGTTCATTTTCTTAAATGGAGAAGCAATTTTCTTAGTTGAACCTTTTGCAGTTACAATTACTCCGTTTTGTTTTCATAAACTAATAGTTTGCAAAGATGAAGTGAGCAAGTGGAAAATTGCACAGGTTTGAACCCGCGAACACAAATTGGGTAAAAACACTACCTTTATATGCTCAGAAGATCAAGGAAAAAGGTTGGTATTATCTATGTGAAAGAATACAAGGATATAATATTCAAGTTACACGGAAATTCGCCTTGAGATTTGATGGTTCAATGGTTTATTTTGAGGGATTCGAGTTTGAAATATCAGAGGATGCTAGTGCAGCTGCAACTGCTTTACATGTTGACAGAGAAATATGGTTTAAGAAACAAGCAATTGACACTAATTATAATCAATTCCTCAAGCATGAACATCAAATCTCTGATTGGAGTAAAGGAATTTCCTGAAAGAGGAAAATATATTTTAGGCATTTTACAACACTACATCACATGTGAAGGAAGATTTATGACTGTTTTCATCTACCACATGAGGTTCTTGGCTCATGTATCAGGAATTAAGAGGATGAATATTCCTTTTTACTTCCTTAAAATCTTGACTAAAATGGCTAAAATGGTGCAGATCCATCCAAAACATACTAGTCATAGCTTTTTCCACCATGGATTAGTAAAGTTGCTTATTCTTGAGGAATTAAGAAAGCAACACAGGACTTGGTCTGATTTTCTGTTCTGGTCGGGCTTGCAACTTGAACAGAAGTAAGCTTCAAGAGACATAAAGGAAACTGTTAATGAGGGAATTAAATATTCTAGGGTTTCGAAAGGGAAAATTGAGAAGCATGCTAATAGAGGCCAAAAGGAAAAAATTCCGAAGGAGAATATTGAACAAGAGGGAAGAAAATATCATTTTGAGAAAAAACTTGAAACAAAGAATGACTTGAAGTGTACTCAAAACCAAGAACCCTCAACCTATGAATTCAAAGATGTTGTCACAAGGAAAAGATATAGGGTTGTTGATACTACCAAACTCATGGAGGATTTTGCGAAGGGACAAGGTCAAGAAACAATGGAGCAAGGTATGTTTGAAAATATCAATGTTCTTCCTAAAAAGCTTAGAGATATTTTTATGCCTGAAATTGGAGGAAGAAGGCCTAAAAATCGAGCCACTAATAATTTGAGGTTCAAAACGAGAGCTACCATGGACCCCAAATTTAAGAGAGATTATGTGATTAGTATTGAGGATTCCTCTGATGAACAAGACAAACGATCCCTTAGGATTGAAAGTCAAATAGTTGAGGCTTTGGAAAACATAGAAAAAGGATTGTAGGTTGTTCCAGATCTTTATGGAAAATATTATGAAGAAAGTAAATATTTTCAATTAGAATGGTCTCTAAATGCTAAGAAGGAGAGTGAAATAGGGAATATTTCGAAGAATATGAAAGTTTCAAAAAATGATGCAATTAAATTTCACATTGATGAATTCATAGATTTTCCTCATGATGGTAGTATTCAGATAATCAAAGAGCTTCATAAAAAAAATCAGTATTATACAGAAAAGAATAAGGACCTGAGTGAAACTAGCATTGCAATTATGCAAGCAAATCAACAATTGAGGAAGGATTTACAAGAAACAAATGCAAATCATAACAAGCATAGATCCATCTTAAAACGGGATCTACCAAGCGCTGAGAGGGATCAAATCTCCCTAGTTCCAAACCCTTTTTAGAGTGCAAATGTTGAGGAAGTGTTTTAATTTATCTAGTTTGTGTAGTTTTATATACATGCTATTGTAAATGTTTTAAATATCCAACATATTATTTTTTATAATATATATATATATATTTTTTTAAAGTACACATGTCACCTTTAGGATGAGAACGAAAGGAGTTACACATCCCCTACTGGGATGTAAAATGCACATCTTATGTGCAATGAATTGTGTAATCTAGCATAGTAAGTTGTGATGAGGAGGAAAGAAGCACAACAAAAGAATGAATAACTCTCTCAGTAGAACAAGGAACTGCTCAAGAATCTTAGAGCATCGGGAAAAGTTCATGTCTTCACCTTCAAAATAAGTCTCAAGCCTTAGATGGAATGGCAGTCTTGGTAGAAGCTGCTCGACATGATTGATTAAGCTAGCACGTCAATTTTGGGGATTTCCATATTTTTGACCTATATATAAGGATGATATCAAGGAAAATAATAATTATAAACTAGAGGTTGTTTTGACAATAATTCAACGTTAAAGAAGCCCAAGATTTACTGCAGAAGATCCTCAATGTAACAGTTGTTATTTGTGGAGTTAACATGTGTGTTTTTAGGTATGCTACGAGGTTGCAACAGATGGATACCTGCAAGATCAAATTGAAGACTCCATATAAGTTAGTAATGTGGATCGAATAATGATTCTCATGCATAATTATTAAATCTAATCTTGTAATTATAAATTATTATATTCGATCCACAATTTTTGGATCTGAAACTTCTAGTAACTAAGTCTTATTATAAAATGTAAAGGAGAACATAAGCAAAGGGGTTAGGATGTATGAGGGTCAAGAGAGAGGATTTTTGAAAGTCTATAAACGTAAGCTCTATAAATTTTCCTTTGAAGACTTGTTATTTATAGATGATATTTTGTATTTCTTGAGCCAAGTTTTGCTATCTTTTAATATGAATACATCTGCAACTTAGTTTAAACTGTTCTCAGCTTATGGAATCTTTTATAATGAGATGCTTATTATAAATTCCTATGCTCTGTCTTTGTATTCATGTTTTTTCTTATTTAGAATGTCTTTCTGAATATGATGTTGTAATGTTGATATATGAATGAACTGATTGTTCTCCATATCTTCAATAAGCATTGAACCTTGGCTATGTTCAATACTTAACTCTTTTCCTTCAAGTCCTCTCATCTAATGTAATTTTCAAACTTTGATATTATTAGGTTGTTTTATGCTTTATTTTTTATGATTAGTCTCTTGACCCATTACACAACCAAAACCTTCAAACCCAATCACAAACCTAGAGGTGCCTAAAATTTGTAATCTTATAGTCTAGTACACACTTTAGGACTAATGAGTCCATCTTAAACTTGGATCTATTAAGCACCCAGAGGGATCCAATTTCTTGAGGTGTAATTTTTTTCTTGATGTGTAAAATTTAAGATAAAAAAAATTCAAAGAATAGTCATGATAATTAAAGAATAGTCACAACACCTCCCCATATTGGGTTGGAAGCAAGTGGCTATGCAAAAATTAAAAATCATGACTTGTTAACATAAAAGTGAAATTTCAACTAAAGTGATTCTATCTATATATATTGTTTTTCTTCTAAATAAATATAAACTTAAATTGCATAATTTTGTAATATCGTGTAGACACAAAACACATTTATGACTATTATTCCATGCAATTTTTAAAATAAAAGTGGAACACATATTACTTAATCAACATTAAAAGTAATTGAGATATGTTGCAAGTTACTTACACTAAAAAAAATGAATATTACTTTAAATTTTTGAAGGACAAGGTATATATTTCTAAATAAATAAAAATGCAATTTCTACTGCTTATTTTAGTTTATACTAGAATTTTTCTTTGTGTATTTTTCTTGTATCCAATTGTATTATGAAAGAAACACTACATAATAAACATCATAGTATTCTTACATGGATAGGTGTTTCTATGTTAGAATTTGGGGTGGACTACCATCTATGATTTTCCTAGATTGAAAGAGGATGAGACAAGTGCTTGATTTTATGGTCATTCTTCAAAATTCCAAATAAACAATTATAATATATATATATATTATAACTGATAGCTAGCTAATGCATGGATAATTCACAGACAACCCAGGTAAAACTAAAGATGGTAACAGACAATGGGTGATTACAATTAAGCATGGAGAACAAGTAACAAATAACTTATTCATAACACTTAATTTGTGATCTATAGGTTTTCACCAATCACAAGTTAAAGTGGCTCTACTAATGTGGTAACTTGGAACATCTATTTTGAATATTCACATTAATATACATTCTAAACTGAAGGAGTGAGCATCGACTTGAGATTCATCATAAGAAACTCAAAACTTAGATTGTACATATTGGTGTAATCTCATGGAGCTCTTTACATAAACAGGTAATCATAACCCCAGAAATGCAATCGGGCAGGGAGTTCCGGCACAGATAACAATATAAATATAAATAACAATACAAGATAGATAACAACTTGATCGAATAGCTACAATGCCACGGCTGCATAGGTTGTTTGATTGACAATTTGACAGAGAGAAATGATTAAAAGTATGCAGTAAAAGCAATTCCAAGGTCACAGGATGAGCCTGGTGGTGTTTGGAGTGGGATCCGGGCAGACCTGAACTTGTATACCCAGAGACTTATAGATCTCAACAACCACCTTGGTATTGAAGTCTTGGACAGCCATCTCTTTTGAAGGCTGCCTGCTAATCGTGCGGGATCGGGCGAAACCCGTCATCATATCCATATAGCTGTTTTTTATTCTTGCCATCCATGACTTTGCAGCCGATGGAATGACTCTGAACTTGAGCCTGGGCACTGCCTTCAGCCTCCAAACAAGTGAAACGCCCTTAGCCTTACGCCCACCCAGCTTGGCAATGTGCATGCGCTTTGATCTTCCTGGGAGGCGTGCGTACCTTCTCCTCTGCAGAAGTCTCTTTACCCACACATAAATCCCAGCAATTGCGTTGCTCTTAGCCGAAGCAGATGCCATCCCATTATCATCCCAATAACCCATCCTCCACTAGAGTATAGTCTACACAACAGATTAAACAACCATCAGCTTCTTAATTCCATCGTCTCCCATTAATCTCCAGTCCGCTACTTATTATTTTTGTGTTGAGGTAGTGTGGTGTGCGTTTGCACACGATTCACGTTGATTGATAGTGACCGTCAAAGTCTAATGGCCTGATTTTTAGAGTATTAATGTGGTCACTATAGACCAAATCACCGTCGGCCCAATCCTCTTCCTCCACCAAAGCAAACACTTCGTTGAATTTCAGGACACGTGGTATTATCAGGTGGTTGTTGTCGGTAGGACATTACAGCACTGAGCTAAATGGGGCCAGAGCATTGTATTCATGTTTGTTTTATTATTTGATATTGGAGAGCATAGTAATCATGTTTGTGTTTTTATTTGATTTTGGAGAGGAATCGCTACCACAAAGCTCTCCCACTTTAAAAAAGAATAGGCTGTCTCGAGTTGAACCGATAGGGTTCAGGTATTCCATCGTCGATCTTCCACCGACTAACACTGGGCTGAAGTTAACACTGGGCTGAAGTTAATCGGGGGTTTACATATAGACTGTCGTCCTCGGTTTTTCTTTTTCAAGGTCTTGGAAAAGATGGTCGGTGATCTTCACAATATTCCTAGAGAGGTGCTGGGTGCTATGGCTATGCGTTCATTATTTTCCAAATTTATAAGGTGGTTTGGAACTTTATATTAACAAATAGTACAAAATAATCGAGTAGTCTAAATAAGTGACTAAATGTTTTCGTCGTAGCTTTTTTATGTTTCGATGTATAGAAGAGGGACACCAATTGTGGTGCGGGGTCCACTCCGCCATGTCAGAGGACACATGGCGACCACACTTTTTGGTACGACACACGCCCAGCAGCTAGCGCCGCATGTCAGGGAGGTGGCCACATAACTTTTTAGGGTTTTGTTGGGTTTAGGTTAGGGTTTTCACCATTTTGTCGGGGCAACTCCACCACCCCGTGCATTGTTGCTTGGGGCCGGTGTGTGGCTGTTCCGCCACCCCGATAGTGGTCCATCGGGGCTCCATTGCCCGTGCAGGCCTCTTTGCACGGTGGTACGCCACATCCCCATTGACGGAGCCCCTTAGAACCTCACACTGCGCACCCTGTTTGGAGTTTTGGGCGACATTCCTCGCATTTCGGTTCAGTTCGGTTCGACTTCTGGTGGCTTTGCTCGAGAGGGGATTTCTTCGGTGCATTGCTCTCCCTATTGGCGGTCGTTAGTGGCTCAGTCCCTACATGTTCCTATTCCGGCTACGGGGTCGAGGAGGTTGGCGACGGCGGTTTGTTTGTTCGACGAGCCTCGGCTCTGCATCCTCGACGAGCCTCAGATTTGCATCCTGGAACGGGTAGGGTTTTCTACCAGCATCTCGACAGTGTTTTTTAACACTCCACACCTCCTCATGGATGATTTCGTTAAGCCTTTGGATCAGTTTCTCTGTGGTTACTTGTGTTTGTCTCGCTATATTGTAATTGTATTTATTCTCCGCGTTGCTCTCCCTGTTGGCGGTCGTTAGTGGCTCAATCCATGCATGCTCCTGTAACGACTACGGGGTCGAGGAGGTTGGTGACATTGGTTTGTTTGTTCGATGGGCCTCGGCTCAGCATCCTCAGCGAGCCTTGGCTCTGCATCCTCGGCGGGCCTTGGCTTTGCATCGTGGAATGGGTAGGGTTTCCTACCAGCATCTCGACAGTGTTTTTTAACACTCCACACCTCCTCGTGGATGATTTTGTTAAGCCTTTGGCTCGGTTTCTTTGTGGTTGCTTGTGCTTGTATTGTTGTATTGTAATTGTACCTTGTAAGTGGTTTTGTCTAGCTGTTTCGGGCAAGGGTTTGTCTGGTTGTTTCATTTTTAGGGTTTCTTTGGTTGCGAGGAGGTTTGCAGGGTATGTTTGAAAAAGAATATGTTGGATTTCTCTGGTTACGAGGAGGTTTGCAGGGTATGTTTGCAACTGCGATTATGGAAGAGTTTTGTTATTTTTTCGGACCCTGTTTGGTTACTGGTTTTTTTATGGTGGAGTAGCCCCAGCAAAATGGTGGAGTATGCTTGACACTGTTATGATTCTGGCTCTGCGTGATTGTAATTAGGGATAGGGTCCGAAAAACATGAATAAAGAATTTTTCCTGAATTGGCTTCCACCTGTTTGTTTTTGGCTAATTATACAGTTGTTAACATATTTTTTGTTTATGGCGGTGGAGGGTTTCGTATGAGATTCTCTTTTTTTCTGTAGCTTATATTTGGCTTTTGGCTTCTGTTCGTGAATATTTTTTAGGCATTGCGGTCATTAGTTTGTAAATGTGGTGGTTAAGGGTTTTGGGATTTTGGCATGGTATGCGATATTGTGTGGATGAACAATGGTTGCTTTCAGTGTTGGCAAAAATATTGTTATGCCTTACTGTGTGGATGAATGTTGGTTGCTTTCAGTGTTGGCAGAAATATTGTTATGCCTTATTATGTGGATGAATTCTGGTTGCTTTTAGTGTTGGCAAAAGTATTGTAATGCATTTTGGATATGCTTATTGTAGATTATTGGTATGTCCTAGCCTATATTATTGCAACATGGATTATTGGGAGCAATATTGTAATAAGATTTTGGTTATGATTTTGGTAATTGTGCAGCAGTAGGTGTTTGAACTTTATAGTCATCTTTATATTAGTGTTTGAAGCTGCAAAAGAAAAAAATGTTGTGGATATGAAATTTGGCATGGCCCCTCGTTTAGTGTGAATGTTTGTCTTCGTTTTCCTGCTAGATTTGCAATCTTATGTAGTGAACTAATGCAGAAACTTTGACACAGTTTAAGCATTTGTTGGTATACAGTTTAAGCATTTGACACAGTATAAGCATTTGATACAATTAATGGAATGAATTGTTCTCAATATTAATTATGGATTTGAGTTTAAGTGGAAATTTGAGATGGTATTTATTAGTGTTGTTTGGCTACTTTGTGCATGTTCATTTGTTTATGGATTTGAGATTAAGTGGAAATTAGAGATGGTACTTAAGACTGTTGTTTGGCTAGTTTGTGCATGTTCATTTGTTTATGGATTTGAGTTTAAGTGGAAATTAGATATGGTACTTAAAAGTGTTGTTTGGCTGGTTTGTGCATGTAAGATCAAAGTTGCAAATGGCTAGATATCTATTGTTATCCATAGAATTAAAATAAAATAGGGCAGCAAGCAAATTGTGACTTAAAACAGTAAACTTAAGCCATCAAAACTAACACTATGAAACAAACTAAAAATTCAAATGAGAGAGATACCATACATACCAATTTTTATTTTTTTTTTAGAGTGAGTGTTATGGTTACCTTTCTTAGGTGGTTGTGTTGTTAGCTTCCTTAATATGTTCTTGTGATTTTGTAGTTGTTGTGTTTTGTAGGCAGGATGGAATGGTCAACATTCATATAATGGAAACAAACATAAATAAATAAAACCTGCTCATTTATAATAAAACAACTACACTTTATATTAATAGTACTGAAATACAACTACAATGCCTCTATTTGTAGTAGATGTCAATGCCTAGGATTTGCAGTCTGTATGAAAACTATCACCTAGGTTTTAGGTTATATCAAGCCCTCGTCAAACTTGATTGAGGCTACAAAAAAAGAAAATGCCTTGAAAACAAAATAGCATTTGGTTAGCCTATACACCAGATATCCTATTCTTCAAGAGGTTCATCACCTTCCCCATCATTTCTTGTCGGGTTTCTGGTTTGAGACAAGTAGGATGACCTTACTGAGCATGTTTGATTAGGATGGGTGGGTTGGTGGAAACAGATTGAGGCCAATTTACTCCTTGCAACCAAGGAGGAATTGAATAGCCATAGGCCTAACTTGTACTTGGGACCCCTGGAATAATTGTTGGTGTTGGATAAGATAACATAGAATGGGCCCCTGCACTAGTAGGAATGGAGGGGGGGGTGTAAACCTGCCTGATTATAGTGGGGTATATGAATGTTAATAAGATCCTGGTAGAATCGTGCACTGTTTGCAAATGCTTCTAATGATCCTTCCATCATGTTCCTTTCATCGGTTGTTCTTGTAGCATCAACCATCACATTCCTTTCCTCCATTTCTCTTGCATAATTTTGGTTCATCTGTTGCACCTTCCTTGCATCCTTTGCTTTCCTTGCCAACTGCTTCTGGTGCTCTTTTTTTTTCGATTAGCCTCTCTTGCAATCCTTTCCTGTGACCGATGTCTAGCTACAATCATCCTTGCTTCCTTCTTTTCCTTTGCAAAATCTTTCTTCCTTTGTTTTAATTCCTGCAAAGCATATTTCTTTTGTTTAGATTCAACCAAGAGGCTTATGTACTCTTCTGAAGTGAGTAGTTGTGAACTCTGACCCAATCGGAGAATGTCTGTCTTTCCATGCCTTCCTTGCGTTGACACTCTCTCCACTTGAAACTTTAGGAATTGGCCAAGCCTTGGTGTGTTCCCTAGCAGTGGTTCTTCTGCTATGAGAGTTTCTTCTATTGCAGTATCTTCTTCGGCTGCATCATGGTTTTCTATGTTAAGTTCTTCTATCAACCCACCATCAACATAAAAATGGACAATCTCATCATGTATGACCGTCGGCTGCGAAGGCATGTTCATGCTTTCATCGTTGATGGAACCGCCGATGTGTATGTTCAAGTTCATCATGGCCTCTGCCATCCATGATGGTTGGGATACTTGGGTTGGCACTGTCAATGTGTCATTGTTGCTCCTAGACAGCGACAACCAATGACCACATTTATATGTGCCAAAAAATCCACTTGTGTGCCGGCTGGACCACCTAGCCCCATGTTATCTTCCGCTTCTTCATCATCAAATTGTGTAGAGTTGACATGTTAATCATCAACAATAGCACCAACTCCTTAGCAGTTTCCTTGAAAAAGGGACATGATGTTGTCCACAGCATCTGCCTATTGCTTCCCATCCAATTTCTCTTCGACATCCTCAAGATCTTCGCCAGCCACATCTTCTTGGCCATCCACATCAAATGCTTGGATACACCCGGTGTCATGCATAAGAGCATCATAATTCAATAGTCAGATACCTGTTCGCCTAAAGCCAGCCTTGATATTCAAGGATGTGAGATCCCTTTTGGAAGCCTTGATTGCAAGCTCAGCTAAATCAACCCTCTTTACCTCTACCTTTGGGCTCTTCGCCATCCATGCATCACGCTCCGACCTGAAAAAATACTTGAAAGGCCCAAACACACTCACATCCAAGGGTTGCAACCTGTGATTCGTGTGAGCAGGAAGTGTTAACAAGTCAATGCCCAACCTGTTTGCCTCCTTAATGGTTTGCACAGCAATGTGGCTTCCATGGCCATCTAAAACCAACAGGTGTCTGTTTTCAGGGGAGACACCACCTCATACGGATGCTGCAAAGTGAAAAAGCCAATTCAAGAAAAGTTCTTTAGTCATCCATGCATAGGGATGTGCAGCCATGCACGCCCCAGGTTCACAGTTTTGGATATATTTTTGCTGCCGAGTTTTGCCCTTGAACAAATAAAATCTCGTTATTGCCATACCAATTTCATTCACACAGCATAGAATGGTTATCCACTCCCTGCTCTTGGGCAGAATCTTTGGCACATTCTGGCTCCCTCTCTTTGCAATGACCCGCATGCCACAATTCCTTCCTTCCTGTAACCCTGTCTCGTCATAGTTCCAAAGATGGTCTGGAGCATAAGATTTTTTCTCATATGCAGAAGAAAGAGTGTCATAGAACTTGGACACAACTGTGGGGCGTAGATTCAATGCCTTGTCTCTATCTAGGCCCTCTGCAGTTCGTAGCACAAGCTCTAGATGCCTCTTTTTGAAACCATCCCACCATGACTTACCTAGAAACCCATCTTTGAATGGGGTTGGCCTCCCCTGACATATTTGAGCAATAGTTGATTTCAGTTGTATCAACTCTAGCCCATGTCCCAATTAGGCCATCTCTTTACACCACACCACCACCACCACCTCCTCCTCCTCCTCCTCCTCCTCCTCCTGTTCAGTCATGACTATAAGAGGACCTCTTCTCTTGGTATGGGTCAGGCCATTTATCTAGTAATGAATTGACGTGGGTGCAATCCCATATTTTTTGGCCGCTGTTATAACTGAAAACCCCTTGAATTCGACATCATCAATTGCAGCCAGCATGTCTTTTTTTGTCCATCCTCTAATTGCAATGATTTTCTTCATTGAAATGGCACCTTGCACTGTGGAAGATGGTGGCAATATGGGTGATGTTGGCACTGTGGGTGGTGATGGCACTTTTGTTGATGGTAGAACCACACCATCTACCTCTTCCACAGGACCATTCTCAGAATTTGTTGTAGCAATGTTTTCATTTGAAACACGGGCCCTTTCCTCATTCAATGATGTGCATTGTAGCTGGGCACCCCGGGTACCCCGCTTCCTTGTCTTCCTTGTACGAGGTGCAATATTGACTCTTGGCATGGATACGAGAATCTGCACAATCCATACATGTAACATTTAATAGGCTTTTATATCCATTCAATTAACCTGTGAGTATTATATATCCTTCTGCAATGGTCAACCTGTGAGTATTATACGCTAAACTAGTTAATAGAATGGATATGTGACTACGAGAATCTGCACAATCCATACATGTAACATTTAATAGGGTATCCTTCTGCAATGGTTAACCTGTGAGTATTATATGCTAAACTAGTTAATTGTTAGGAACCCATGTCTTTACTTTGTTAGTATATTGTTGTTGGACGCATATGCTTTGTAAGTCGTCTCGTAGAACTTGTTGATCAATAGTTTGTGTTATTGTTGTTGGCGCATATGCTTTGTAAGTCGCCCGTAGTATTGTTGATCCATAGTTTGTAGTGGCCCATGGTTTTTACCCATAGTATTGGAGCCTAGACTTAGTATATAAGTGTGTGTTGAGGCCTATGAAGGCACTATGAAGTTATTTGTATTAAGCTTGCTGAAAGGAAGTTGCCCCCTCGAAGTGGCCTGCGATCAATATAAAAGTGATTATGAGTTTTGTCATTTCTGCTATTTCGCACATTCTTATTAATTAATTGTTGCAGGTGCTTCACATCTGGTATCAGAGCACTTTCTTGGGCTCGTTGGGTGAATTTTCTACCAAAAAAAAATTTTCGCATCTGTTGTAGGTTCGAATTTGGGAATAATCCCTATTCGCTTAACTGTGGGAAGTACTTGGGCATAATCCCTAAAACTCATTGTGAGGAGTACCACAGGAACCCCAAAGTAGCTGGCCCATTGAGAGGACCTGCCAACGAAAAGGGCAGCAACCCCTACCTGATTGACTAGTTCCCACCCATGAGGTAAACCAAGAGTTGTTGTTTGTGGCAAAGCGGTTATCAGTTTTACCTGAGCCGTGGAGTGAGGGGCACTACCCCAATACGCAAGCTATCAGATAGCATTGGTGGCTGAGTGAAACCCCTGAACTGTTAAAAAGCCACACATACCTGAGGTCCATATCTATTTTCAACTGAACTGTTGTCGATCATTGTTGTGCCGTTTCAGATCCAGCCATTTAGATCCATTCTGAAATCCGTTCCAAATCCAGTTGTTTTCAATCCATTCGGCACCGTTTTAGATCCCTCTATTTCCGCTCACTTCTAGGCCGTTGCAGATCTATCTGTTTCAGATCTCCCTATAAAAAAAAGTACAAAATTCAATTTTTTCTCCATATATCCCTTGTTTTCACTCTGTTTCCCTTGAAACTTTCGGGAAACCCCTGTAATCCCATTCTACATATTTCATTCATGAGGACCCTATCCCCAATTCCACTTCCCAAAGCCCGAAATCCCACATTTGTCTATTTTTAGGGTTTGCCATAACTTCCTCAGATTTCACCCAATCACCTTCAAATTTTACCACAGAGTTCATTTCCGAATTTTGCTTCTTTATCCCCCTCTGCAAAATTTTTCCATTCTTTCACCCCGCTTCTGAAATCCTCATTTTTTGCTTCCCTATTTATTCAACAGTGTCCAAAACCTATTCAAACCCCAATTACCCTTCAGATTTTTTCCCAAATCCAGATTTTCCTTTACTGAAGTAGTTTATGTTTTTGTTTTTCTACCCAGTCAACCAAAAAAAAAACTCCTGGTTATGGTTGTCACCCGCACAGGAGCAAAAACCATGGAAGAAGCACTTGCAGCCATCCAAGCCAAACTATAGGATCTGGATGAAAATTTTCTCGGCCTCCATCTTGAACATTCAGCTATGAACAACAAACAACAATCTAAGTCTTCATCAGACAATGGGTTCTCTTCTTCCAACAATTTCCGTGGTCCGAAGCTTGATTTTATTCGCTTCAATGGTATTGATCCAACTGGATGGATCTATCGTGCAAAACAGTATTTCATTCTGCATAATACTTTTGATGTCAACAAAGTTCCGCTTGCATCCTTTCATTTGGAACAGGAAGCTCTTCAATGGTACCGTTGGTACATCAAGGCTCATGAAGAGCCAAAATGGCCAGACTTTTTCCAGGTCCTTTTGCAACGATTTGGTCCTAGTGCTTTTGATGACTTCATAGGAGCCCTCACTAAACTTCGCCAAATTGGCACTCTAAGAGAGTATCAAACCGAATTTGAGAAACTAGCCAACCACACTGAAGGATTGTCTGATGACTTTTACTGGAATTATTTTATCAGTGGTCTAAAGGATGCCATCTGCTCTGAGGTCAAAATGTTATGTCCCAACACAATGATGAAATCCCTAGGGTTGTCTAAGTTGGCAGAAGACAAGATTGCAGCCCAACAGCGCTCTAAGCCCACTTTTGTTCCCTTCCGAAATATGGGTTCTCAACGACCACCCATACCGCAGGCTCCTCGACCAACTCCTATCAAGCGTTTTTCTGAAACAAAGATGCAAGCACGCAGAGAAAAGGGGCTTTGCTATAATTGTGATGAGAAATTCACTCGGGGACATAGATGTGTTCAGCAAAAGCTCTATCTCTTAGATGTGGATTCTCTGCCTGCCTCTGAAATTGGTGACGAAGATCTAGAAACAATGGATGCTCAGGTTGACATTCAGGAGCCGCCTATTGACCCTCCGTCTCAGGATGACCAGCCAGAGATATCTCTACATGCTTTAACTGGAATCACCACCCCCCAAACAATGCGGGTTAGGGGTTACTTCAAGAAGTTTCCTCTTACAATACTCATTGATTCTGGTAGCACTCATAATTTCATTGACCCTCAGATCGCCAAACAAGCTAATTGTTTTATCCATCCTTGCTCCAACTTTGAAGTCATGGTTGCCAATGGGGGCACCTTACCTTGCAAAGGGAAGTGTTGAAATGTGTGTATCTCTATGGGAGATTACACCTTGCATTCTGACATGTTTTCCTTAACCTTAGGCAGATGTGATGTGGTTTTGGGCGCTCAATGGCTACGCACACTTGGCCCTATCTTATGGGATTTTGTTGAACTTAGGATGCAGTTTTCCCTCAATGGACAAAAACACACATTGACAGGATTATAACCAGGGTCTCTCAGCATCATCAATTCACATCGCATGGAAAAACTCCTCAAGAAGAATTCACATGGTGTCATCGCTCAAATCCATTCCATTCAGATGCAACCATTAGTGGTCTCCACTACTCCTTTGGATCTACAACAAATTCTGGATCGATATACGGGTGTCTTTGTTGAACCATTGGGATTGCCACCTTCAAGGCCAGAAGACCATCGTATTCATCTCCTTCCTGGCAGCATTCCTCCCAACATCAGGCCCTATCGCTACCCATTTCACCAAAAAACGGAGATTGAAATGTTCGTTCGGGACTTATTGAAGCAAGGTATTATTTGCCCAAGGACTAGTTCATTTTCTTCTGCAGTTCTTCTTGTCTGTAAAAAAGATGGGTCATGGTGCCTCTGCATTGACTTTCGAGCACTTAATCACCTCACCATCAAGGATAAGTTTCCAATTCCTGTTGTTGATGAGCTTCTTGATGAGCTTCATGGGGCTCAATTTTTCTCCAAGTTGGATCTTCGTTCTAGGTATCATCAAATTCGGGTTCATGAGGATGATATCCCTAAAATAGCTTTCCGTACACATGATGGCCATTATGAGTTTTTGGTCATGCCCTTTGGCCTCACTAATGCTCCTTCCACATTAAAGGCCTTAATGAATCAAATATTTCGGCCCTACTTGCGGAAATTCATTCAGGTATTATTTGATGATATCCTCATCTATAGTAAAACATGGAATGAACATCTCCAGCATCTGGATCTTGTCATGCAACTTTTCTCTGACCATCATCTCCACGCCAAGCAGTCTAAATGTGTTTTTGGACAGAAGGAAGTTGAGTATCTTGGGCACATTATCTCAGCACAAGGGGTTCGCATGGATCCTGCCAAAATCGATGCCATGAACAATTGGCCGCATCCTCAGACACTCAAGAGCCTTCATGGTTTTTTGGGGTTGATTGGATACTACCGCAAGTTTGTCATGGATTATGGGAAGATTGTAGCTCTATTAACTGCTCTATTGAAAAAGGATGCTTTTACATGGACACATGCTACTCAGTGTGCATTTGAAAAACTGAAACAAGCAATGTGTACTACACCTGTTCTAGTTATGCTCGATTTTTTCAAGCCCTTCACTGTTGAGAGTGATGCTTGCTGCAATGGACTTGGTGTTGTTCTCCTTCAAGATGAACACCCCATTGCATTCACCAGCAAAGCCCTTTCAGGTAAGAATTTAGCTGCCTCTACATATGAGAAGGAAATGATGGCTATTTTGCATGCAGTACAGAAGTGGCGACCATACCTATCAGGGAATCATTTCTGCATCAAGACTGATCACCAGAGTCTGAAATATTTCTTGGAATAGCGTGTCTCCTCCCCAGCACAACAGAAATGGGTTACCAAACTCATGGGTTATGACTATGAGATCACTTACAAGAAGGGTAAAGACAATATTGTGGTAGATGCTCTTTCTCGCACATTTGATGCCCAAGGTTCTCTTTCAGCTATTCCTATTCCTGTTCCAAATTGGTCGCAATCTGTTCAATAGGGTTATGTCAATGACTCTTCCTTATCTCAAATCATCCAACGCTTGACCAACAACCCTTCTGTTGTACCACATTACTCTTGGGATGGTGCTTATCTGAGATACAAGGGTCATCTGGTGCTTCCCCAAAGCACAGATCTTCAACAGGCTGTCTTCTATGAACTCCATGCTTCTCCATCGGTAGGGCACTCTGGGTTCCTCAAAACGTATGAACAGCCACGGCGTAAATTCTTTTGGCAAGGCATGAAAAGGACAATTCAACATATGGTGGCTGAATGTTATACCTGCCAGCGCAAGAAGGGTGAAACAACACTCCTTCCAGGATTGCTCGAACCCTTGCCCATACCTACACGGATTTGGACAGATATTTCTATGGATTTCATTGAAGGGCTCCCTAAATCTGGCGGGAATATAGTGATTCTCGTTGTGGTTGATCGCCTCTCCAAATATAGTCATTTTTGTGCTCTCAGCCATCCCTATACAACCTCCTTAGTCACTCAAATTTTCCTGGACCAGATCTTTCGTCTTCATGGCATCCCTTCTTCCATTGTCTTGGATTGTGATGTGACTTTCACCAGTCATTTTTGGACAGAACTATTTCACCACATTGGCACCAAACTGAAGATGAGTTTAGGGTATCACCCACAAACAGATGGTCAGACTGAAATTATCAATAAATGCTTGGAAACTTATCTTCGTTGCTTCACCTCTGAACAACAACATCAATGGGCAAAGTGGATCCCTCTCTCTGAATGGTGGTACAATACCTCTTACCACATTGCCTCTAAAATGACCCCATATGAAGCAATATATGGTCAAGCACCTCCAGTTCTTCTTCCATACACCCCCAATAGTTCACCAGTTCAAGAATTTGACACGGTCCTTCGAAACTGTGATCAGATTCTTTGCATTTTACGGGACAATCTTCACATGGCAAGAAATCGCATGAAGCAACAAGCTGATCAGCACCATTATGGGTGCACTTTTCAAGCGGGCGATATGGTTTTTCTTCGTCTCCAGCCGTACAAGCAATCCTCCCTGAAACTCAAAGGGCGTCATAAGCTCGCTCCAAAGTTCTATGGGCCATATCGGATTCTTCAGAAGATTGGGTCCGTTTCTTATAAATAGGAATGTTCTCCTTCTTCCCGCATTCATCCAGTATTTCATGTCTCTTATCTGAAGAAAGTTCTTGGCACCAACATCAGTGGACAAACTATTTTAGCCGAACTGGATAATGAAGGATCCATCCTTTTGGAGCCGGAGGCCATCCTCAATCGGCGCACTCGTCAGCTTCACTCTCGCTCTATCACAGAGGTCTTAATTCAGTGGCACGGCATGCCACCAAAGGATGCTACATGGGAACCACTCCTGCAGATTCAACAACAATTTCCACATCTAAAGCTTTGAGGACAAAGCTTTTTTTAAGGGGGAGGGGATGTTAGGAACCCATGTCTTTACTTTGTTAGTATATTGTTGTTGGACGCATATGCTTTGTAAGTCGTCCCATAGTATTTTTTGATCAATAGTTTGTGTTATTGTTGTTGGCACATGTGCTTTGTAAGTCGCTCGTAGTATTGTTGATCCATAGTTTGTAGTGGCCCATGGTTTTGACCCATAGTATTGGCACCTAGACTTAGTATATAAGTGTGTGTTGAGGCATATGAAGGCACCGTGAAGTTATTTGTATTGAGCTTGCTCAAAGGAGGTTGCCCCCTCGAAGTGGTCTACGATCAATATAAAAGTGATTCCGAGTTCTGTCATTTCTGTTATTTCGCATATTCTTATTAATTAATTGTTGCAGGTGCTTCACATTAATATAATGGATATGTGAAATGGATAGTTAATGGATACATGTTAATGTGCTAAACTAGTTAATAGAATGGATATGTGAAATGGATAGTTAATGGATACATGTCAATGGTTACGTGAAAACTTAGATGGTTAATTGAATGGATACATGAAATAAGTGACTGTCAATACCTAAAACATTGTGCACACACTGATGTGTTGTTGATGAATGGTTGAGTAAATGGATAGTTAATGGATACATGTCAATGGATACGTGAAAACTTAGATGGTTAATTGAATGGATACATGAAATAAGTGATTGGCAATACCCGAAACACTGTGCACACACTGATGGGTTGTTGATGAATGGTTGAGTCCTGGTTGATAGATGAACAGTTTGCAGGAATAACAGTTTGATAGATAATAAACACACTGCTTGAATGGTTGAGTCCTAGTTGATAGGTGATAAACACATTGGTTGAATGATAGATGAATCCAAATAATGCAAATGGATTCAATTGTGTGCAAAGAGGTTGGTTTATAGCTTTTTATGTTGAAAATGATTGCTTAGTGGAATTGACATGGATTGCAATGGGAGGTTGGGATTGATTTAGCACCAATCCAATGGTTGGATATTTCTATTTTCATAATCCATGTTCTCTTTAGTGTGTTTAATGGATGATTTGATTTTGGGCAGCTCGGAATTCGATTTGCATGCTTCATGTGCCCTTAGTGAGTTTAATGGATGATTTGATTTTGGGCAGCTGGGAATTCGATTAATGCATGTTTTTCCGATCCATGTGCTTTGGTTGAGTTTAATGTCTGATTTGATTTTGGGCAACGAATTCTATTTTGTTGATTTAAGAGTTTAATGGATGATTTGATTTTGGGCATTCGTAGAGTTTTGCTGCTCCTTTTGATTTCATAGATTTTAATGAATGATTTGATCATTTTTCAATGGGTGGGTGTCATTTATTGAGGTTGCATGTGTGAGTTGTTGATTAATTCTGGACCAGATGCTGACCCAAATTTCACTTGCAGTGTGCAGGTGGTAATGGGTGATGCAACACTGCATCCTGTTGTTTGAAGTTGCATGTGTGAGTTGTTGATTAATCCTGGACCAGATGCTGACCCAAATTTCACTTGTAGTGTGCAGGTGGTAATGGGTGATGGAACACTACATCATGTTGTTTGTTCTCAATTGGACCTGATGGTTTGTAAAGTTGCCATTAAATGGCCTGCCCAGTGTCAGTTGGGGTTCTAAGCAGCTATTGAATGCTTTTTGGACTTAATATAATATATATTTATGCATAAATATAAAGTTTTATGATTTTCTTTTAAGTTGGGAATGTTCAATAATTGGGTGGTGGATGTGACAGGAACCATGACCACTATTGGTCCCCGCACAACATTAGGAGTCCTCCCCTAGATTCTGAGAATTCCATATAAGAGCTATCAAATTAGTGTTTAGGGTTTTTGAGAATGTTGAATCTATGTTTGCACTAAAAAACAATTTGAGTTATAGAAAATAACGAATTTAAAGAAAAAATTTATTTATTTCAAACCAAAAACAATCAAAATAAAAATAAAATAAATAAATTTATAAATGTTAATAACTAGCCTTAAAAACCTATAAAGCAAATATGAGTTCTATCATAAAAAAAACTAAAACTATAAAGCAAACATGAGTTTTATTATGAGGAAAACCAAACTATACCAACCAAAGAAAAGTGTTTAGAGTACCCTTATATAGGGAAATCAAGTGTTGTCATATGGTTCTCTTATAACAAAATTGATAAGCAAGAACAAGTTATGGAAAATTGTGGAACATGTGACAATTACTTCTAAAATCAATTACACATTATTTGGTTATGGTAATGCATATACAATCTTAGGTTTTGTCAAATATATCCTAAACCCTTGCTACTCATGTTAAAGCTACTCCAACTCCTAAACTAGCAAACAAATCTTAAAATGTTTAACACAAAATTGAAATTCCCTTCGAAGAATAAGTCCCATATCTTAATATTATAAGAGCTATAGCACTTATAATTGAAAAGAGTGCTACTACATACATCAATATTAGTTTGGATCATTACAGGTATCCAAGTTGGATGGGCATATGGCTCTTCTTATGGTTATGTATGTGGGTATCTTGCAAGTGTAATCTTTGTTTCATGCAAATATAATGGGAGCAATGGGTTTCATTCAAAGAAGTTAGTATCATAGGTTTTTTATTTGATAAATAGGATAATTTTTCTTTTTTTTTAAACTGAACTTTTAGTTGTATATCCCTTAACTTTCTATTAATTTAAAGTTCATTGCTTTATTTTTTAATTCAAGATTTTGAAATGAATATTTTTTTTAAAATTCTAAACTTAATTTTTTCTACTTGTAAACTATTTTCGTTTTCTAGGTTTGTTTCATTTAGTTTTTTCTTTATGGATAACATCAAACACCTCTTTATCCTTGGATCAACAATTTTATGTTGTTTTTTTTTAATTTTAATTTTCTTGGTTTTATAAATAAGCATTGATATTAGAAAAATATAAGTATTGTATCTTTTTTGTTAGTCTTATTCAAGTAATATAGATTCTTGATTTTTTGTTAATTGCTTTTAATAGGAAATTTGAGTTTTCTATTCAAGGAAAATTGGCTAAATTTTGGTCATGGGTTAAGTTCCCATGTTTTCTTCCAAACAATGATTTATAAATTACCATTTTTTTCATAAAACGATTCACACAAATTGAATAGGATAATAGTATTTCATTTTCATCAAGGTTTCTACAATTTAGAATAAATATGGATTCTTAAAAATCTCCATGCTCCTTTTACACTTTTAGATGTCTGAACCTTACAATAACTATATATACTTCTAGTTGAGCCTATCATTAAATCATTTTTTTTCCTTTTGATGACTTCTTATGTTGCATTATAAATCTTTTACATATTGATTTAGATGATTGGATCTTTGGGAGCCTAGAAATATTGTTCTTTCTATCTTTAAATCATCCAAATTTTTGTGACTAGCTTGATAATATTTTGAACTATGGCATGTATTTGGTGTCACTTTTGATGACTTCTTAGGTTGCACTATAAATCTTGTACATATTGATCCAGATGATTGGAGCTTTGGGAGTCTGAAAAGATTGTTTTTTCTATCTTTAAATCATCCATTTTTTTGTGACTAGCTTGATAATAGTTTGAACTATGGCATGTATTTGGTGTCACTTTTGAACCTTAATCTATGCTTTCTATTGAAATATTATTGTTTCATTGGGATTATTATTGAAATTTTGAGAGTTTGTGAAAAATTTTAAATAAAAAATATAGAAGAATAAATTCCATTTTAAAGCCAAAAAATCGAAGGATTTTGAAGTTTATTTGCAAAATTAGGACTTTGTATCATCTACTTCATTTAAAATATTTTGGGGACCAAATTCAGACTAAAATAAGGAGGTATGATCTAAAACAGATCACTATATAATTTCTAATCTAGTATGGTACTTTTTGAGTGGACAATTGGAGGACTTGTAGGGACCATTTTAAGGGTAGATCATATTTTGGAATTTTGTGGCCCAATTCAGGCATTAAAATAATACATTTGGGGGTATTTCAAATAATATACTCATCCCTCTCATGTTTTTCCAATGGTCAAGAGATCACCTCAGTTGGAACATATATGAAGAAGTTATGCTTCCCACTATTGACCTATGCTGTAACCACCATAGTACAAGATTATTCTCGCTAGTTGGTCTATGCTTTAACTATCATAGTACAAGTAGATTCCACGCCAACTCCCATTACTCATACATGTGGAGCTACTGATGTGTGAACTTTCAACAATGTCCTAGGGGATCCAAAACTCTAATCATACTCAAGAGTTGGGGCATGTAAGAACCCTAACGCCAACCCTAGATGACTATCATGACATGTTAAACATTGAACACAATGATAAGAAGAATTTATTAATATTAAATTTTTAGTCATAAATTAGCATAATTTAAGACAAACCTCACATTTTTTAATGTTAAGAAATGTGAGGTTCTTACATAAACATAAAGATTATGTTTATATGAAGTCCTTACATAAAAATGTGAAGTTCTTACATAAACATAAAGATTATGTTTTTTTTCTTGTGAAAAAAAGCATACTACTACTATTCAATTAATCAGAATCAAGTAGTACAAGATATTCATCCAATAGATATTACAATACATTTTCAGAAAGTCCCTGTAGGAAAGTTCTTTCTACCCAAAAATATAACTACACAAAATTATACAAAAAATGGATAGATATCCATTGATCTTCAGCTATCAAACATAGTTCCTCAAAGAAATAACTTAGAAGAGAAAATAAAGAGAACCGGAATCCACCACCACTTCTTCACAGACATCCTCCCAGAATAAGATGCCTTCTTCCCCATCAATCGCCAGCTTAGATAACATGTCATCCTGTGAGTTAAACTCACGATAAATATGTTCCAACAAATAAGAAGTGAAAGAACTAAGATCACGTTGAATACGATTGCACCAGTAGGTAAGATTTAGAACCTTTAGATCAAACTCCCCACGAGCCCACTTAATAGCGACTCTAGAATCACCAAATTTTTTTACCTTGTTCAATCCAAAACAAATTGTAGCCTTGACCACACACCAAAGAGCTAATAGCTCCACTTTCATATTAGTTCCAAAGGCACCATGCATACGGAAAGTGTAATAATGGTCAGAGTTCAGAAAAATAACTCCCCCAATACCGCATTTTCCAGAAGTTGCAGCCCCATCGAAGAATAGAACAGGTTCATCAATAGTGTAATGAAACTGACCAATGGTCCTTTCCACAGGTTTTTCATCCTCCTTCTGAAACTTAAGAAAAAGACTAAATGCCTCATAAAAAACAGAATCAGCATTTGGAACGGAATTATCAAAGATGGCTCTATTCCTTGCACGCCATATCGCCCAGCAGATAAATACTGGCAATGTAATATGTGCTTTGCCAACCTTCACCCAATCAAACAAACAATTCTCCACATTATTCCCAGCCCATTTCTTAGGAAAAGTCAAGTTCTTAGAAATTTATCCCAAACTGTCAATGTAAAAGTACTGTCCATAAAAATATGGTTTGCAGTTTCAGACTCCATTCTGCAGAAGACACATTGACTTGGACCAACCCATCCCATTAAAGTCAAATTGTCCCACTTTTTCAGTCTATCCATTAAAACAAACCAAATGAAACACTGTAGTTTCAACGGAAGATGCCACTGTGAGATCAATTTATACCACCAGTGTGATGGAAATAAACATCTACGTTTCATAATGTAATCATATGCAGCGGAAGCCGTGATGATACCTGTGGACACATTACCATCCCATTTAATTTCATCCTCCTCATCCATACAATGAATACCTGCAGCGTTAAGAGATCGAATATATAGATCCCATTCCTGCGCAACCTGCCCAGGTAATTTCAAATCCGGTGCTCCCAGCCAATATCCCTGCCCATCATTTTTCACAACAGAATTAAGGGTGACAAACCCCTTCCCCCTCATCAATTGAAGTAGCTCCTGAGAAAATGACATATGATCCTTTAAGCTAGCAATTGGATCAACCCCCACTACCACTTCTGCCCCATTTCCAACCTTCCAACAGAAACCATCCGCCATCCAGCAATAGACCTTCATAAACCCATTCCAAATGGGAGAAAATACCCTTAAAAATTTCTTCGGCTTCCTCAACCAGTGGGAGACATTTGTTTTGATATACTTCTGATGGATCACCTGTGTCCATAAAGACTTGCCAAATACAGCCCTCCATAGACTCTTTAACGTAAGAGCAGCACTGAATACCGAGAGATCTTTTATCCCCCAACCACCTACAGCAACCGGAATTGAAATCTTATCCCATCCTATCATAGACAGATAGGATTTCTTTAATCCACCCGACCATAAAAACTGAAAGATTAATTTCCTCAATGTATTGATAACAGAACATGGCACAGGGAGTAACGAAAACCAATAAACCGGGGTCCCCGTCAATACCGACCTTACAAGGGTGAGTTTTCCACCAATAGAAAGAAGACGGAAAGTCCAGTGATTGATCCTAGATTCAATTTTTTTTATAAGCCACTGCCATTCCTTAACTAGGTAACCATTTGGCTTCAACTGATAGCCGAGATAAGTAAAACCATCCACAATATTCAAGTAGTTATATGGCAGAAATAGTTTCAAAATCCTCAGTCTGTCTATGCAAACCAAATTCTCATAAATACAAGATTTTTTTAGACTAACTTTCATACCAGAGGCAGCACAAAAAAGATCAATGATCCTTTGTAAAGCTCTCCATTCTTCCACAGAATCATTTCTAGCCAACAATACATCATTCACAAATAATGCATGAGACACAGTTAAATTCTTTGAAATTTTCAGACCTCTAATAAATCCCTCCTCAACAGCTTCCTTTATCAACCGGCTAAGTCCATCCATCACCAACATAAATAAAAAAGGAGACAATGAACATCCTTGTCGCAACCCCCTAGAGCAGCTGAAAAAAGGGGATGGCGCACCATTTACAAGAACTACTATATTCATAGTACTGACACACGCCATAATCCACCTTATAGCAAGAGCTGGAACCCCTATATGTATCAAAACTAGTCTCAGAAAATCCCAACTAACACGATCATAAGCCTTTTCCAAGTCCATTTTAAGGATGATAGCCTTTAACTTTTTGCATTTGATACTATGTAAGATCTCCTGAGTAATACCGATAGCATCATGAATCTGTCTGTCTTGCAAAAAGACAAATTGCTCCTGTGTAATATATATAGAAAAGACAGGCTTCAGTCTTCCTGCAATAATTTTCGAAACCACCTTATAGATAAGATTGCATAATGCTATAGGCCTAAATTCCCCAAAGATTTTTGGGTCATTTACCTTCGGAATAAGAGTAATAAAAGTAGCATTTAAAGCCCCAGAGACATATTCCTATGTTCTGGTAAACTCCACCATTTGCAAAATTTCCTCCCCCATAATGTCAAAAAACTGTAAGAAGAGCTCCACTATCCAGCCATTTGGCCCTGGACTCTTGTCCTTAGCAAAAGATTTCAGAGTATATTCCACCTCTTCCATAGTGACTTCTTTACAAAGATCAGCAGCTGCCTCATCATCAAAGAATTTCGGATATAGCCTCGCAACCCTCAACTAAGCCATAAGATCACACCCATTATCAGCCATATAAATATTACTAAAATAATTCTTTGCCAAACCCTGTAGATCCTGTGCAGAAGTCACCTCATTACCAGCTTCATCTACCATTTTCCACGAACCCTAACCCCAAACTTAGTTATTATTATTATTTAATGTTAAACATATTAATATTATAATATGTTTATAATATTACATTTTTTTTTTCATAAATTATGTTTAAGATAACCTCACATTATTAATATTATTTAATGTTAAGCATATTAATATTATAATATGCGAGATGCTATAATTAAGAAATATAATATAAATTATACATAATAAATTAAATATAATAAACTTAAATTAAAGCTATATTAATATAATATAATAAACTTAAATTAGATATATGTTTGATTGAATTTTATATTCCTTGATGAATTTTATATTATGTTTTTTTTGAAACCATCCAATGTATTGGTCTTCAAAGTACTTCAAACACAATATTTTCTTATTAAACTTGACCTCCAAGAAGTGTACCCATATTGTGATAAGAGCACCATGTTATTCACATTACTTGTTTGTGGGACTCCTAGGGAATTTATGAATTTAGGGGCATCGTCTTGGTTGTCCAGTTATTTACATCAAAGTAGTATTAATGGAGAGTGTGAAACCGCTTGTTAATGGTCAATGTGTCATTGCCATTAATTCATTAATGTGTGTTCCAATATCATCCTCCATTAGAATACACAACAGTCAACACCAATAACCAGCAGCTCGTGATGCTAGACTGTTGTATCCCATCAATCTCCGGTCTAATACCTATTATTACTGTGTTGTGTGTGCGCGCGTGATTCACATTGATTGAGAGAGGATTGCCTGTCGTTATCGGCCGAGAGAGACCGGTCAAACTCTAATGGCCTGGAGGATTATAGGCCAATTCGCCGTCAACCCAATCCTCTGTTTCCACCTAAGTTTATTCACGTGGCTTTACATTGTCTAAAGGAAAAAAAAAGCAGTTCGTAGAATTTGAGAACACAGGCTACCATCAGTTGGTTGTCGTAGGCGGGACATTACAGCACTGATGTAAATGGGGGCAGAGCATCTTATTCATTTTGGTTGTAGACAGGAATCGCCACAACTATAGACTATTTCCACTTTAAAAAATCTAGCATTTCATTCTTCCATTTTTCTACCGACAAATTTAAAATCTACAAAGGTGTATATATTCTATCTCCTTTGGATTTGAACATGTGACTTCCCAAGAGGAAACACATGCTCTTAATCATTAGGCCCACTCAAGCTATACAATTTTCTTATTGAAACATATGTTCTTAGAATATGTATAGTTTCTTACACTCCAATTATAACAAAATGCACATATTTCTGAGTGTTAATGTTACATCTATAAACATGAAAGGTTATATATATATATATATATATATATATATATATATATATATATATATATATAATGCACACAGTACAGTAGATGGTTGTACTTAAAGGATCAGACACGTGGTTTAAGAGGCCAAATTTCATGACTATGGGGTGATTATAATATCAACTGAACACAACGCTGGCTACAAGATTTATTCCCTAGCTTTTTATAGAGGTAAGATGCACTTCTGGCGGTAGAAATTAACTAACATAGGGCTCGAGCAAACTTGCTGTCAATGGCTAAACATTCAGACAAATAATCCCTGACTTCCACCCAATGATCCCAATATACTGAAAGTAATAATTTGGGTAGTGAATTGGAGGTATAGCTCAATGGGAATTTTTTTTTTTTTAAACAATAACGATTATGTAATATATTTGATAATTAGTGGCAATGCCACTGGCACATGTAAAGCAACTGGCTTCATCCATGTGCAAAGGCACAGGTTCAAAATAACAAATCAGTCAACTTATCCCACATCTAAAAGCATTGCATTCTAAGTTAAACCCAATACCCAAAACAAGTTTCCTTCCATTACATCAACGTAAACAGAATGAAGTCGGAAAGGTCCTCTCGCAACTGCAGCAGGTCTTCATCCAGACTTAACACACCACGTTTCTGGTCCCTCGGCTTTCGGCGCTTCAACTCTCTCTCCAACGATGGACTCGTCTCTGTCCTGTTCTCCAGGCTTGAATCCATGACGAGTAGTGCAGATAATACGTCTCTCTTCCTCGCACCAGCCAGCAGATCCGTTGACAAGAAACTTCAGTCAGTCATAACAAAAAAATCAACCTCCTGCATCAAAGCTAACTCCTTCGATCCCTATTCGCTGGCGTAACTTCATTTGTCACCTATCTTGTAGTCCATGCAATCCTAGACCACTTGCCACTATGCGTGAAACTGGTCCGCCCGATTCCCTTGGGTTGGGGAGCTATGGTAAAGGAAAATTATGAGCTTGTCCATTTAAGAGCAAGGTCCCTTTTCCCAGAGGGACAACAATGTTTGCTTATTTATCTGCATCTCCATTTAGTTCCCTCGGTACATGAAAAACTTGGACGGAATGAAAGGAGGACAAGAGGTTCTTAATTTTCTTCAATAGATGTCGGAGCTTCATATGCTTGGGGAGTCTATGGGTAACTAAGGCCTGAATAATCATCCTGGAGTCTCCAAAGACCAATAATAATTTGATATTTAATCCCAGAGCTTGGTGGGGTCCTTGTCACAGTGCAAGCGCCTCGGCTATATTATTGGTGTCGACCCCGAGTCCCCGAGAGTAAGTAATTTTAGTCAAGCCATCAGGATCCACAAGGATCCATCCCCCTCATGTAGCCCCTAGATTTCATTTTGAGGCTCCATCAAATGTAAGAGAGTGTTTGTGAAAAATCTCTGCCACCTTTGAAAAGTAATGAGGTCAATTCTCATTTCCCATTGTTCCGGCTTTGGAGGGGAAGGAGAAGCAGGCTTCTGAAAACTTGGGGAAAGACTCTTCATCCAATCTTTTTCAGCAGGAGAGAGTGAATTCTTATTCATAGGAAGAGGTAGGAATTGGAGACAACTGCCCAACAGAGCTTTGGCCTTTACCACAACTTGAGCAGCAGTGGTGGACTGATCTCTGAAAATGCAAGCATTCCTTTCTAACCAAATTTTACAAAGGATGAATTTCAGAAGAGTCAACCAACAACTTTTCATCTGATCTCTTTTGAGAAGAGGGAAGGGGGCCAGAGCTAGGTTCCATACCTCAAAGGAAAACAGACAGTTCAATAGGATATGTTCAATGGATTCCTCCTCTTCCCGACAGAAGGGGCATCTTGTGGGGCCTTCCCAACCTTTTCTCTTTAAAGTGTCTCCAGTGAGAATGTTATTGTGAGCAAGAGTCCAAATGAACATGTCAACTTTCGACAAAACTTCTGACATTCCAAATTCCTTTCCAGACAACAGGGTTTGGGGGAACGTGGGGGATTGATTTTAAGTGCTTATACCTTGTTGTTGCATAATAGAGGCCAGAAAGAGACCCCCAACCTCGAAAATATTTTGCTTGGGCTACAAGAGGGGAATTCCCTTGGAGTAAGGAAAGTAGTAAGCTCTCTTCATTGTGCAAATGGATTGGACAATTCGAAATTTTCCAATCTTTCCAAGTTCGAGCATCATCATTGTTCTAGACTAATATATCCCAAAGGGTGGAGCTATTTTGAGAGTGAAGCCATAATTTCAGATTGAGCATGCCAGGCTGGTTGTCGAGAGGCGGCTCACCTAAGATAGAGTCTTCCCAAATACGTATGCTCTTCCCATTTCCAAGGACCCAAGTCATATTGTCTTTGAAAAAACAAGAGCTTTTTGGCATATTGAGAAGACTGTAGATCCTCTTGAGACCTTTGGTGGTAAGTCCAGGCACTTTTTCCTTGTCCCTTGAAAGTAATTCTTCCATAAAGCATGTTTACTCCATGTTAGCTTCCCTGTTACTAAGTTCCAGATGATTTTAGCTCCGAGAGCTAAGTTTTGGAGGCTAAGATCACGAATCTGAAGGCCCCCTTCCAAAATGGGTTTGGTGATTTTTCCCCAACTTACCAAGTGAAGCTTGTTTTCGCTTTGCTTACCGCCTTTCCATAAGAATCTTCTGAGAAGAGAATCGATCTTGGAGATTGAATTTCTTGGAGCCAGAATGTAACGGCCCCAGTTTGACCCCATTGCATTAAAAATGTAAATGATGTAATATTGTTATAAAATCATGGTGAGGAGCTCAAGCCAAAGGCCCCGCCATCAATTTATTGATGCATATGGTTAACGTGCTAGCCATGCACAATGGAATTTCGAATATCATGTCAATATGCATTTTAATAAAATACCCACAACTAGCTATGCAATGCAACAAGAGATGGGGACATGATTTTACAAGGAATTGGGAGGGAAATATTCAAACCCTTGGAGCCAATGAAGTCAATCCAAGTGTCAATGAGAGAACCCATCAAACCCTCAACTACCCATGTTGACTTTTGTACCCAATCATTGATTTCTCCCAAGAGTTGGTTGAGGTAGTTAATGCCTTGGGGAATGAGAGGTATGACTATCCAAATTCGGGTATAGGAAATCCACCCTGCATGGGAAATCACGTTTTGCTTCTTGGCCAAGAAAAAAGCCATGAATTGCTCCCCAAGCCATTATCCATCAACCAGTTGCTCTCACTCATGAGTTGGGAGCTACCTGGGCATTTTCCAGCCATGTTTGTATGTGTTTTCCTTCATTCTCAGCTGGGGAAAGGGCGTTTTCGTGTTGTATACCAATGGGGAAGAAAGGAAATGGAATTGGGGTTCCATAGAGACAGTTTTGGCTATTGAATGACTAGTGAGTTGGGAGAGAATTCATTTTCCTCCCTGTGAATGTTTTTACCCATCCCACAACTCGTTTTTTGCTGGAAATGATTTGGGGAAATCCCATGGCCATCCTGTTTGTAAATCCCATTGTTAAACATGTGTATCCATACCCAATGATTGTGCTTGCTATGTGTAGATAGAGTATGTTGGGTATGGGTTATGGGAATCCATTGTTTTGGCTTGAGCTTGAGTGTAGGCATCCAGGGTTCAAATGTAGCCTGATAAACCTAGTTGTGGACTAGCTTGGTTCAGATGAGATGATTAATTGGGATGTGCATGAACTTGAATGTCCTCTTTTCCTTGTAAGAATCATGCCCAGCTCGGGGGGTGGCAGTTGTGTTGAGAGATTGATGAACACAACTGGACTATGGTTGGGTGTAATGTTGCATCGACATAGCTAGTTGTCTGGGACAATTGCACAATGAAGATAAGTAATCTCTATGTGTATTTACTTCTGAAATGTATTAATTTGATGATCATTCTGATATGTTGGATAAGCATGAATTGTGTGTGTATGATGTTTTAATTTTGTTGTGAATACTTGCTTGATTTTTAATCTGCACACTCTTGTTTTAATGGTATGAATCTAATGAATGGGCTGAGTTTATGTCAAAGCCCCACAGATTGGCATCATGTTCCTTCCCTTGAGTTGGGTCTACGGGAGGGTACATTACACAGAAGGATTGAACATTTATAAATAGGGATGTTGGATATAACAAATTTAATGAGAACCACTTTTCCTGCCAAATTTAACCACGAGGCACCCCACGAATGAATTTGGTTTTTAAGATTATCGATCAAAGGTAGCCAATGAGCATATTTTGGCGAAGATTTGAAGATGGGGACTCCTAAATATTTCAAGGATTCCTAGTTTTTTTTACCCTCCACTTCAAGAATTCTTGAAATTTCCACCATTTCTTTGGGGGAGCAATTCCAACCAAAAAATTGACTCTTCCTGTTGTTAATTTTATTGCTTGTTGCTTCTTTGTAAATATCCAGATCTCTCTTAAAATTCCTGGTGATGTGGGTGCTATCTCCTCCGAGCAGTAACGTATCATCAACAAACTGAGCATGGTTTATATCTTTAAATTCTTGGACTATTCTGAGGCCCATTAAATCTTGTTGGAGACGACAATTTTCCAACTTAAAGACGAGAACCAAAGCTTGAATTGCAAAAAGGAGAGGTGACAGAGGGAACCCTTGTTTGAGCCCCCTAAAGGCTTGTAAAAATACCGCAAGCCATCCATTGACTAGGGGGGCTATCCAGGGGGATCCAATACAAGCTTTCACCCAATTTACAAAATCGGGGGCAAACCCAAATCGTAGCAATACCTGAAAGAGAAATTCATGTCG
Source organism: Larix kaempferi (assembly GCA_027924585.1). Classification (NCBI taxonomy): domain Eukaryota; kingdom Viridiplantae; phylum Streptophyta; class Pinopsida; order Pinales; family Pinaceae; genus Larix; species Larix kaempferi. The sequence goes on along the minus strand of BSBM01000063.1, from coordinate 4,629,836 downwards.
AGCTCTGTCAAAAGCATTAGCGAAGTCTAGTTTGATAACCATACCTTTTTCATGCCAAAGGATGCTTGAGTAGATAGCTTCCTAGACCAGGATAATTTTATATGTGATTTTCCTTCCCTTAATAAATCCACCTTTATTTGTAGGTATAAGCTCAGGAAGGATTCCTTTCTTTATGTTAGCAATAACTTTCGTTATTATTTTGTAGCCAATATTGCAGAGCGGAATTGGCCTGAATCTGTCAAAGGAGTTTGCTCCTTTCTCTTTGGAGATAAGGGATAAGAAGGTTGAGTTGGTGAACCCACCTATCTTGCTAGAATTCTGAGATTTCACCACAATTCAATGTAGATATTTAATGATCACTGACCAACCAGATTTGAGGAATCTTGTTGTAAATCCATCGGGCCCCGGTGCTTTATCAGATTCCATGTTATCAAGAGTTGTTTTGATTTCTTGCCTAGTGACAGGGGTAGTTAGAATCTGATTCGTTTCCTCTTGAACTTTAGAGGGAATCAATTTTAAGAGGTAATGATTGATTTCTACCTGGGGCGGTGAATCCTCTGTATATAAACCTTTGAAATGGGTATGGGAATCCTACTTGATTCCTTCAAAATCCGTGGTTGTTTGATCTTGGTGTTGAACTTCCTTGATAGAGTTAAAATGCTTTCAGGCCTCTGCTTGTTTGTGGAAGTAGCAAGTGTTCTTATCCCCGTCTTGAAGCCACGGGATTCTTTATTTTTGTCTCCAAAAATATTCTTCCACTCTACAGGCTTGATGGAGGGAGTATTGGAGAGATGCTTCATGATCCAAAAGAGTCGGGGTCACAAAAATTTCTTCAAGTTTTAGTTGATGTTTCTCCAATAACTATTAAGCATCAAGGCGTTGCGTGAGGGGGGATTTCATGGCTTTGGCCCAAATCTTTAGGGGTTTTTTTTATCCTTCTTATTTTGTCTTCATAGACAAAGAAAGGTGATCTGGAGACTGGTTCATTCCAGACTTGAAGAACCATATCATGAAATCCTTCTTGTTGGATCTAGGAGGGACTCAACCGAAAAGGTATAGGACCCAGATTTTGAACCTTAATGAACACAAGAAGGATGGGTTTGTGGTCTGAAACACTGTGAGGAAGGATCTTAGAAACAACATTGAGGCCATACAGCAGGAAGGAGTTATGAACCAAGAATATGTCTAATCAAGTAGCAATGTGTCCAGGCCCCAACCTCCTGTTAGTCCATGTAAATTTGCCATGGGTTGGCTTTATATCTTCCAAATCGCAGTCCATAATTGGATCCTCTACCCATTATCGGGCAGGGTCTCTAACTATGGATCCCCCTTTTTTTTCCTCAAGGGCTATGGTAAGATTTAGATCCCCCCTAAAATGATATTTTCCAATTGATGAGTATTCAAATAATCTCTGATAAGATCCTAGCAATGTAATATCCCTTTTTCAAATTTTATTAAAATGCCAATTTTTCAACTTTTTCCCCAATTTCGACCTTTGACTAGTTTAACTGTTTTGACCTCCAAATCATCCCAAATGCTCCCAAATCTTCTGTATGAGTGTATTAATGGTATTTAGACTTGAATATCAGGTTCAGGGATGTTTTATGGACCTCCAAATACTGCTGCAAACTTGATTTGTATTCTGATCAATATAGGTAATTTTGACTAGTAATTTGTGCATCAAATCCCCCCCGGGTAACACTGAAAATGGCCTTCCAAATGCCTCCAAACTCCCACAAATTTATGAACAGAGGTATATAATGTGTTAAGTATGTTATTTAGGTCTCATATGCACCATTAATTGATTTTTACTACTGTTATAACTCTCTCACATTCAACAGCAAAAACCCCCAATTCGACCCTTGGGGAAATGGCACTATTTCATCTCCCAATACAACTAAACTGAGTAAAAATGCTTCAATTGCTCAAGTACAGTACATGAAACTTGTAGAATACATCCATGGCATTATATTGATCACAAATATATCATAGAATCATCCATCCATTCGAAAAAATCAACATTATAGTGTCATACATCAATGCATTGGGGAAATGGACATTGTTTGCTCATTAATCAATAGTTTTGCATACAACCAGTGGGTATTTCGACCTGAGACTTTCTGAATATGAATAACAGAGGATATGAAGCTATTACAATCATAAATATATAATGAGAAGCTCTCTCAAGAAGCACAAGTGCTCACCAAAAACGCCCTCCCTCAAGGAGCATGAATATGCCTTCAAAACTGGAAACGGTGGAGAGAAAGTGCTGCACTAAACCAAACCATGAAACTTCCTGTAGCTGATACCTGCAAATACAAACTCCATTAAAGCACCATGAAAGACCTGAGTGGCCTCTCCAAACACCAACTTGGATGGGAATCTTTCACCCTCGAAATTGGCTAAGGCAAGAAACTAGTCATCCACTAGCTCTCTCTTCACAAATGCAATTTTTCTCAAATCATCAAAAATCCATTCTCATACTTGATTTCTACATTTTATAACCAACATTAGCCTTCAAGGGGTCGAAATCCTCTCAATATATTCAATAATTTTCCATTTAGGAAATATTCCTCATTTGCCACTTGTCTCCTAGTTCCAACCTTCCATCTTCTCCCAAATTCGAATTTGAGTCTCTTTGGATTCCTCCAACTCCATGAGCGCCTTCCTTGAGCCTATTTTTGGGGATGACATGTCATAATGGTCAGGTGTAAGAAGTCAGGTCTGAATTTTGTCATAAATGTCATAGATGCTTCATTATTGTTGTCATAAAACTAGGGAATCTAGCCCAAGTGTCCACTAGTCTCCAATTTGACTCTTCCTCTCCCATGGAGGTTACTATTCCATCCCATTTCGACCTAAGATGCTCAATGCCATGTGTTATGACTTACCAACTCACCCAAGAGTGTTCACCTTCCCATGAATTCGAATTGGCAAGAGAGAGCTGCCATGTGTCATTGAAAAATCAAGCTAGTGTGGGTCCCACCACCTCCATATGTCTCCAAAACCACTTGCCACCTAGAATTTCTCTTGAATTTATTTATTCATCATATTTATTAAATACTTGAACCCTTCTAATGTCTAAATATCATTTATTAGCTTCCTTATTACCATCCCACATGTTCCCATCCAACCTAGGAAACTAGTAGGATTGATGGGATTGTCTTACTATGCACTTATTTGAATGGGGACATTACAGTCCTCCCCACCCAAGATTGCTTGTCCTCAAGCAATTTCAAATTTGGATGCTGCAAAATCTTCTCCTCTTCCCATGTGGCATCTTCATTTGGTAAGTCCTTCCATTGCACTAAATATTCTTTGATGATTCTACTCCTCAACCTTCTTTCCCGTGTCTTCAAAATCTTTTCCGGAACAAGTGTGAGCTGACCTTCATCATCCAAAGGAGGAAGTATTTCTGAAGTGATGATTTGCTGACCAAGAGCTTTCTTAAGACAAGAAACATGAAATACATTGTGGATTTTACTCCCTTCCGGAAGTTCTAGTTCATATGCTACTTCTCCAACCTTCCGCACTACCTTGTATGGCCCATAGTACCTTGGTTTTAATTTTTCTGCTCCATTCTTTTTGAGAGATGTTTGTTTATAGGGATGCAACCTTAAATATACTAAATCATTGACTTGAAAGGTTCTCTCTTCTCTATGTCTATCAGCATATTGTTTTTGCTGATTTTGAGCAACCTGCAAATTGTCTTTCAAGAGCTTTAAAATTTCTTGGCTCTCTTCCACCCAACCTTTAGCCTTTGGGGCTCTACTATCACCAAATATAATGTCAGCAAATGTAAGTGCATCATAACCATATAATGCTTTGAAAGGAGACATTCCTATTGACATATGATAAGTGGTGTTGTAGCAAAACTCACCCAAGTGTAGCCATTTTGCCCATGCTTTTTGCTGCCCTCCCACATAGTTTCTTAGGTATCCTTCTAACCATTGGTTTACCCTCTCTGTTTGTCCATCAGTTTGTGGGTGATAGCTGGTACTTGGAGTCAATTGAGTGCCTACCAATCTAAAAATTTCTTTCCAAAAAGCACCCATGAATCTACTATCTCTATCACTGACAATGCTCTTGGGAAGCCCATGCAATCTGAAGATTTCTTTAAAAAAAATATCAGCCACTTGTGCAGCACTAAAAGATGATGTAACAGCAAAAAAATGAGCAAATTTTGTCAACCTATCAACTACCACATAGATACAATCCTTACCCAAGGATTTAGGCAATCCGGTGATGAAATCCATGGAAATACTGTCCCATTTTTGCTCCGGAATGGGCAATGGTTGTAATAGGCCGGCTGGACATGTAAGTTCTGATTTGTTTTGTTGACATGCTTTACATTCATTCACATACTTCTGAACATCTTCCTTCAGCCCCTTCCAAAAAAATATTTGCCTCAACTGTCTATAAGTTTTGAAGATCCCCGGATGGCCCGCTAGTGGGGAATCATGTGCTTCTTGCAAAATTCGGTACTTGAGCTTGGAGTTATGAACTAAATAAATTCTTCCCTTATAATATATCAGCCCATTCAAAATCCTATAATTATCATCCCATTTGATTCCATCCAACACATCACAAGCAAATTTGTCTTTGGCATATTCAACTAGTAGCATGTTTTTCCAATCCTTGGCAATATCCATGAGAGAAAAAGAAGGCCTTCTTGACAAAGCATCTGCTACTATATTATTCTTTCCTTTGACATATTCAATATCAAAATCATAAGCTTGAATCTTGCTTACCCACTTTTGTTGCCTTTCATTTAGATCTTTTTGGGTGAGAAAGTGTCTTAGACTATTGTGGTCAGTTTTCACCACAAACTTGCTGCCCACCAAGTATTGTCTGAATTTGGCCAATGCATGCATAATGGCCAGCATTTCTTTATCATAAATGGAGTAAAGTTTTTCATGAGGCTGCAACTTTCTGCTCTCAAAGGCTATGGGGTGTTGGCCTTGCTTTAGGACAGCCCCTATTCCTCCACCTGAAGCATCACATTCCACAACAAAAGGTTTAGTAAAATCAGGAAGTGCAAGTATGGGACAACTACTCATTACCTCTTTCATTTTTTGGAAGGCCTTTTCAGCCTCTTCATCCCACTTGAAAGCATCCTTCTTAGTCAAATCAGTGAGTGGAGAAGTCAACTTGGAGAATCCTTTCACAAATTTTCTGTAGTAGGTGCATATGCCAATAAAGCCTCTCAATTCGGTAATATTTTTTGGTGATGGCCATTCCAAGATAGCCCTGATTTTTTCCATGTGTACCTTCACTCCTTCTTGCCCAATAATGTGCCCAAGATACAGTAGTTCTTTCATTCCAAATTCACATTTTGATAATTTAGCAAATAAGGACTCTTCTTGCAAGATTTTCAACACAATCTCTAACTGCTGCAAATGCTCTTCCCATGTTTTACTGTAAATGAGAATATCATCAAAGAAAACCAAAACAAACCTTCTTAGTTGCTTGCAAAATATCCTATTCATACATGCTTGAAAGGTGGCTGGAGCATTTGTTAACCCAAAAGGCATGACAAGAAATTCAAAGTGGCCAAAATGACATCGAAAAGCGGTCTTTTGCACATCTTCATCTTTCATTCGAATTTGGTGATACCCTGATCTAAGGTCAATTTTTGAGAAGTATTTGGCCCCATGCAGCTCATCCATGAGCTCATCAATCCTAGGAATAGGATACCTATTCTTTATAGTCTTTTTGTTCAAGGCTCTAAAATCTATGCACATTCTCAATGTTCCATCGTTTTTCTTCACTAGCACAACTGAAGAAGCATAAGGGCTAGAGCTTGGTCTAATGAGTCCCAACTCTAGGAGTTCTTGGATAGCTTTTTCAATCTCATCTCTAAACCTTTTAGGATGTCTATAAGGTGGTATCTGAATGGGTGAAGTACCCTCCTCCAAAACAATACTGTGCTCAACCCCCCTATCCGGTGGCCTACCATGTGGAAGGTCTCTAAAAACCTTTTCATATTTTTGCAAGAGTCTCTCTATCTCCTTTGGGTGTTTGACAATATTTATAGTTGGCTTGGGAGATGTAATATGACATTCAGCAGCCCATTCTATATCCCCATGCCTCAATATAGATCTCATGCTATTGCAAGTCACTACTTGATTTGGATAAGTGTGTTGCCCTCTCACAACTCTTTGTACTCCTTTTGAATCTTGGAATTTCATTTCGGGAATTTGATAATTTACTGTATGCTCTCCTATTGAATACAACCATTGCACTCCCAAAACCACATTAGTATCAGCAACATCAACCACATAGAAACTATCAACAAAAGTATAGTTACCTACGGTGACTTGCAGCTTTGGAACCCATGTTTTGCATTGCATTGTGTTGTGACCGGGAATGACAACTGTGAAGCCATCAAATGGTTCAATAGGTATCTTTCTTTTCTCTACCATCTCTGCATCAATGAAGTTATGAGTGGCTCCTCCATCTACCAAAACTGAAGTTCTTTGTCCTTGTACCACACCTTTGCAGCGGATAGTATGATAGCGAGGTACTGCTGAAAGCACTGCCATTCTTGCTTTGTTCGGTGAAGGCTGATTTTCTTCTTGTCTTTCCTCTTCTACTGCTGTCTCATATGCCTCTTCTTGATCTGAAATATGTCCATCTTCATCCATGCCCCCATCATACCCCTCATTATCAGAAAATACTTCTATGTATTGAGCCTTTCCTTTGGTACATTTGTGCCCCGGTGTCCATGGTTGGAAGCATGTGAAGCATAGTTTCTTTTTTCTAAGTTCATCCCTGTTTAGTCCCTCTTTTTTATTCCTCTCAAATGACTCTCTTTTCCAAGGTTTCTTATCATATCCATCCCTTTGCCAAGGTTTCTTTTCAAATTTATAGCTAGGCTTAGGAGGAAATCTCGTTCTAGGAAGCACATTCTGGAGATCCCTAGTCAAGCTCATTGCATCTTTTAATGTAGTTGGCTTGTGGGCTTTGACCAAACCTCTTAAGGGTTCAGCCAAACCTTCAGTGAACAGCAATACTAATCTTCCCATAGATACATCAGCCACCTTGACTGATAATTTTTGAAAGTCCAACATATATTCAGTAGGGGACCCAGTTTGCTTCAATTGAGCTAGTTCTTTGAAAGGCAATTCTGGATCTTTTTGTTCAAATCTTTCTAGTACCCTGTCAACAAATTCTCCATATGTTTTAACCTGATTATGACCCAAGGTTTTCAGCCCATGAAACCACCATTCATTGGCATCTCCTTCCAAATGCAAAATGGCCATTTTTAATGCATCCTCTTCCAACATAGGATTCAGCTGAAAATATACATCCAATTTTTGCACCCAAGTGTTAGCAGAATTTTGAGAAGAACCATCAAAAGTAGGAAGTGACATTTTTCCAATAGCACTATTTAATTCTTTGTTTTGGAATGGACTCCTATTGTCTCCCTTCCTATTAATCTTTTGCATAGCATCAATGTAGTCACTGAGTGGTACACCTCTTTTACACTCTTCATTCAAATCATTCCAATCATTTACTAGTTTCTTGTAATCCAATGCAAGATTGGGCTCTTCTTTGGGTGTGAGAAATTTAGGTGCAGTATGCCTTTGTGTGCTTTGAAATTCATCAGGTCTATTATGAGGTCCTGTACTTGAGAAAATATGCTCATTCCCTTTCATCTTTTCCCCTGAGTGTGAACCGCTATTATCTCCTATTATCCCTTTGCTTTGAAGCTGGCTAATCAACAATTCAAATCCTTGCAACAATTTATCACCTATCCTATCCATGTTTGCTGAAAATTTAGAGAAACATGGATCTAAGGTTGCAATAAGTTCCTCCTTATGTTTTAATTTGTCATCCTCCTCTCTACCCATGGTTTCAGCAAAAGACTCCTCTTCTTCTACTACCTCTTCTTCAACAAAAACCTCTTCAACTACTGGTTCAAAGGGTGGTGGATTATTCTTTTGACTTCTTGTTAGGACCATCAGGTGCCAAGAACATGCTCTGATACCACTTGTAATATCCCTTTTTCAAATTTTATTAAAATGCCAATTTTTCAACTTTTTCCCCAATTTCGACCTTTGACTAGTTTAACTGTTTTGACCTCCAAATCATCCCAAATGCTCCCAAATCTTCTGTATGAGTGTATTAATGGTATTTAGACTTGAATATCAGGTTCAGGGATGTTTTATGGACCTCCAAATACTGCTGCAAACTTGATTTGTATTCTGATAAATATAGGTAATTTTGACTAGTAATTTGTGCATCAAATCCCCCCCGGGTAACACTGAAAATGGCCTTCCAAATGCCTCCAAACTCCCACAAATTTATGAACAGAGGTATATAATGTGTTAAGTATGTTATTTAGGTCTCATATGCACCATTAATTGATTTTTACTACTGTTATAACTCTCTCACATTCAACAGCAAAAACCCCCAATTCGACCCTTGGGGAAATGGCACTATTTCATCTCCCAATACAACTAAACTGAGTAAAAATGCTTCAATTGCTCAAGTACAGTACATGAAACTTGTAGAATACATCCATGGCATTATATTGATCACAAATATATCATAGAATCATCCATCCATTCGAAATAATCAACATTATAGTGTCATACATCAATGCATTGGGGAAATGGACATTGTTTGCTCATTAATCAATAGTTTTGCATACAACCAGTGGGTATTTCGACCTGAGACTTTCTGAATATGAATAACAGAGGATATGAATCTATTACAATCATAAATATATAATGAGAAGCTCTCTCAAGAAGCACAAGTGCTCACCAAAAACGCCCTCCCTCAAGGAGCATGAATATGCCTTCAAAACTGGAAACGGTGGAGAGAAAGTGCTGCACTAAACCAAACCATGAAACTTCCTGTAGCTGATACCTGCAAATACAAACTCCATTAAAGCACCATGAAAGACCTGAGTGGCCTCTCCAAACACCAACTTGGATGGGAATCTTTCACCCTCGAAATTGGCTAAGGCAAGAAACTAGTCATCCACTAGCTCTCTCTTCACAAATGCAATTTTTCTCAAATCATCAAAAAGCCATTCTCATACTTGATTTCTACATTTTATAACCAACATTAGCCTTCAAGGGGTCGAAATCCTCTCAATAGATTCAATAATTTTCCATTTAGGAAATATTCCTCATTTGCCACTTGTCTCCTAGTTCCAACCTTCCATCTTCTCCCAAATTCGAATTTGAGTCTCTTTGGATTCCTCCAACTCCATGAGCGCCTTCCTTGAGCCTATTTTTGGGGCTGACATGTCATAATGGTCAGGTGTAAGAAGTCAGGTCTGAATTTTGTCATAAATGTCATAGATGCTTCATTATTGTTGTCATAAAACTAGGGAATCTAGCCCAAGTGTCCACTAGTCTCCAATTTGACTCTTCCTCTCCCATGGAGGTTACTATTCCATCCCATTTCGACCTAATATGCTCAATGCCATGTGTTATGACTTACCAACTCACCCAAGAGTGTTCACCTTCCCATGAATTCGAATTGGCAAGAGAGAGCTGCCATGTGTCATTGAAAAATCAAGCTAGTGTGGGTCCCACCACCTCCATATGTCTCCAAAACCACTTGCCACCTAGAATTTCTCTTGAATTTATTTATTCATCATATTTATTAAATACTTGAACCCTTCTAATGTCTAAATATCATTTATTAGCTTCCTTATTACCATCCCACATGTTCCCATCCAACCTAGGAAACTAGTAGGATTGATGGGATTGTCTTACTATGCACTTATTTGAATGGGGACATTACAAGCAATCTCTCTTTTCAGAAAAAAGGACAGGAACATAGATATTAAAGAGACATATCTGAAGCCTCAGCTCTTTATGCAGTATTTGAGTGAAGATCCAATGGGTGCAATATTCAGAGAGGATTAGGTTGAATTTGGAGAAGTCCCAGAATGTACCTAGTCCTCCATAAGATCCTCTGGCTCTGATAGTGGAGCCATCTCCTTTTTTCCAAATTTTTTTGCTAGCTTGGAGGAAATCAATTTCCTCCATTTTGGTCTCCTAGATCAGTAGAATTTCTATAATTTTCATACAGATTAAATATTTCATAGCTTCTTCTTTGATTCTACTTCTGAATCCCCTACAATTCCAGGAAACCATCTTCATCATTTACTCTTAGGGATGGATGAGACTCCTTTGGGAGTCTGGCCTTGTTTTCTAATAGACCTAGTATTTAACATTTTTTGTAGAGTTGGTTGAGAGCCTTGGAGCTTTTCCTTGTATGTAGCTCTTTCCCTTCTTTCTTTTTCATTTTTTATTCCGCTGGTAGCTTGTTTTGGGGTAACTTGATAAGTACATGCTTCTCTTTCGTCTTCCTCCGAGACTTCTTCCTCTGTTTCTGAATCTTGGCTTTCAAGAAGTTCCCCAAACTATGTGGGGGTAGATTTTTTGTCCTCTAATTTAGGTTGCTTCTCAGTGGCCTCCTCAATAGCATTAACTTCATTTTCTAGGGATTCCAAAACCACGAATCTATTCCCAGTTTTGGTATGTTCTTTCTGAATCTCCAGGACTTTACCAGGGTTTTCACCGAAGGATTAGGGGTTTTTCCTACTCTTATGTTATTTGTTTTGGCATTATCTTTCGATCTCTTCGTTTGCCTTCACCCTTCTCCTATTTCTTCCTGGAGAGGGGTTTTTTTGGACAGCTCTTGTGGAAGTGTCCATACTCATGACAACCTCTGCACTTGAAGGGAAATTGTTCATAATCTAGTTTTTGAAAATGATGCGAATCTCCAACCATTAACTTAATGGCTTCTAGTAGGCCAGCTTCAAGATCTACTTCCACGCAGATCCGAGCACATTAATACTGGTCCTTTGGATCCACCTTATCGATATATCATCCTAGACCGTTCCCAATAGTTTGCAGAGACGTTGGATTCCAACAATGTATTGGAAGATTGGGAAGACACACCCAAACTGGAACTGCTTTGGGTACATCCACTAATGGATCAAAGTCAGAAGTCCATCGATTCAAGTATAGGACTTGTGGCCCCATAAAGTAAGGGCCATTTCTAAAAATCAGATCCCTGTCCTCCTTTGAAATAAATTCATAGATGAAGAACCCCCTTCCGATTGCATAGCAGGTAACGCTATTGGTGATTAGCAGTTGTCAGTTTTTATGAATCCAGTTATCGGTTGTTCTCAAGGAGGGCCAGAGTCCCATGAATTGACCTACTAGGGCCCGATCTGCTAGAGAAATTTCTATTCGCATGGGTTGATCCGGCAACAGGGCTATTATCGAAACAACATCCAGTTTCTTAACGAATTTGGGGAGAGATCCGGACATCGGTTTCTTCCCTTGCACATCGATTAATTTCCTGAAGGCTTGGGCTTTAGTAGATGGAGGAGGGGGAGCCGACAGATCCCCGCCACCAGTAGAGCTCATGACGGACTCGGGCAATCCCTAGATTTGGAACACAGAACGAGCGCAGAGCTAGAGTGTAGAATCTCGATGTTTAAAAAAACGCTCGATGGGAATTGTTATGAATTTGCATTTAAGCAAATGAAGGTGCATATTGCCCTAGGGTTAATTTTCTTATTTTTCTTATTGACTAATTTTCTACAAAAGAAAATTATAAATTCCAATTTGGGTATTTTTACAAAAATATTATCAACTATATTTACGGATTTTTATTTTAACGGTTATTATAATTAAATAAGTTTCTACATTTTAAAATAAAAATGAATCCTTAAAAATTTCCTCAATACCACTTTTCAATTGCAATACCAATGATTAGAGTGTGAGTGAACTGCTTATTGTACCCGCACAACCAATCTTTAAACATTCAATTTTTTTGTGGATATTTTTTTAGTCAAATCTTCCCATTGGGAGGCTTCTACTCTCCAAAAGCTAGCTTGCATAGGATGTGGGAGCACATGGATCCCACTTGGATCCCCAAGTTCAATACTCCATAAATTATGAGAGATAATTCTTCTTGTTCATCTCAATCAAGTTGAATGTTTACTCGAGTTTTGTTGCTACTAGAGATGTTCTTCTTCCCCTTGTGTGTTTTGATGAGGTAGGCTTTACCACCTTTAACCAAGTGATATTTGTTCTCTTTCATGCATAAAGTTACATCCATATCCCATGAGTATGTCTTTCCAAACATCACTTCACATGCATATAGTGGCACAAATTACATTCTACTTCATCAACATAGTCACCATTATTGGAAAGCCTAATTTTTCATATATTGGTGATTTGCATGACATATTTCTCTTGCATCCAACCCAATGAACATGATTGTACTATATTATAAGTTTCCATACCAATTTCATCTACTAAGGACTCAACAATCACAAATATTGTTTGTGATTCAATTTGAAGGGTTAAGCATCACTACAACATGTTAATTTTAGAAACCTCTAATGATATTAGGAGTGAATAAGTAAATGAAAACATAATGATTCTTATAGTCAATTGTAGTATTGTCAATCTATAACAACAAATTTAGCAACAACTTGTTGAAGTAATAGGAATTGTTTTCTAAATGTTGGAGTGCTACACTTTCAAAACTATAAAAAATACATTTAGTGTAAAAGGGGGTATCAATAAATGGTGACAACCCAACTTTGGGAAGAAAGTGGAAATATTTGACCTTCTCTAGGATTTAAATCTCAAACACTTGGTCATGGATGTTATTGTAAACTTAGAGCCCATTTGAACAAAGAATACAAATAATAGTGGGATCCTCCTTGGTGATGCAACGGAGGCAGAAGGATCCATTAGAGTTAATAATATTATAGGTATGGTTGACATTCAATTTAATTTAGATTGGGTCAACTATGTTAGTTATTATTAAATAAGACACACTAGGTAGTTATCATACTATAAATGCAATATGACTCATTATGAATGTAGAGTCCAATAGTGGTTAGGTTTTGGGTTTGTTACATAACTATAACTAAAGATTGAGTCCTTCTTATGAGTGGTGAAGGAATGTTGTTTTCTTGGACCATTGACTCATTGGGAGGTTACCCCTTCAAGGAGAGAAAACAACAAGAGTTTATCCTTCCATAAAAGTATTCTTGTACGGTGTTCCCCTACCTTAATGGTTTTGGATTCAATGTAGTAAAGGGGAATTTCTATCATTTTCTTGGTTATATTCCTTGTTATTCACCTTCAACATTAAGGAATGTAAGAAGTGGTATCAAATAATCTTCTTGTGACAAATTGGGTCATGAAACTTAGATCAATTTTTGAATTTTTTGTATAGAAAGAAAAAAATTGTAGATTTGAATGTTGTCAAATAAACATGTGATTTAAAAATAAAAGTAAAAACATCACTTAAACTGGAGCCTATAAAATGAAGATATCACTGGTTTAATTTTTGTTTTCCTGTTACAGTCACGACTTTAATCCAGGTATTGCGGAGTATATAGTTTTTGATAGGATGCCCAAATTAATAAATCCAAACAAGAGTTAGGTAAAAGAATACTTCAATATGTTCAATTTGGCATATTATATGATATACTTTTGAGGCATTCATAATATGATATGCTTTCTTGACTCTACTTGTTAACATTATATCTTACCAAACATTACTTATCTTTCTTGTCCAATCTCTAAACCCTATTCTACTACTAATCCTTACACCTTCAACTAATGGATGATGTTTTCTCCTTATTTTTGAAACGCCCATAATTCCTTCAAATATCCTTCTATTGTTGGAACCTATGGTCCACTAGTACCCTCACCTTTTGAAGATGAGGAAGCCTGTGTTTTTGATGTTGTCTGTCTCGACGTATGTTTCAGACTCTGTAGCTATCTGTTCAACGACCCACATGTACCCACACAAGTTTTCCTTCAAAATTCACGCGAATGTCAAAACAACAAGACCACTTATTTATGTGTCACATTCAAGGCTCATAACCGCTCCCTTGGCTCCAAAATTCAAAATCGACTTCTCACATGCTTGGGAGCATTCAATATCCCCCTTCATGTACTTGAAGAACCGGTTCAGGAGAAAGGGAATTCACATTTGGAGATAGATGTTTCTTGGCCTCCATTTTAACTGTAAAAGGACACCATGGGTATGCATTCTATAGGATAAAATCATATCAAATTTATCTTGCAATAATTGCATTGAGAGCTCACCCATCAATCCACTTCTTACCTCAAGTTGTCATGCAAAAGATCTCTTTCTCTCTTCCTCTAAGAAGCAAGTGTTTCTCTATTGTTCTATGCTAGTTATCTTGCAATTGTGTGGACAAAAAGGACCTCCCTAAGCGATATTATTGGCTTCCCTTTAAATCCCTCACCTCCTAGGTGACACCATTGTGTTTAGATGGACTATTGGGAAATCAACATTTGGTTTGGCATACTCTTATTATTTGTTTTTATTAGCACTTGTCCCTTTTATTTCATGTTAGTTTCTTTTTATTTATTGTTTAGAGTTTGTTTTTCCACTTGGATTTTGGGACACTAACTTAAAATTCATAATACTAGGTCATTGTTGCAACCTCAAGGATTTCCCCAAGTAAGGAAGACTACTCACCCTTGTGGCTATTTTTCCCTCAACAATGGTCACTATACTATGAATTTCCTTATCACTATACATTTCCATTCAAACAAAGATGAATTATAATATATGACATGAATTCCATCATACAATTAATTACTTCTTATGAATGTTAATGATAAATTATGTCAATCATTCCATGATTAGTCTACCTTTTCATATTGGAATATTTTGGGTAGCTACCTCTCATAATGGATCGACCAACATATGCAAGTTAAGGACATGCAAAAGTGTTATGAATTTGTTCATTACAATCAATCTAAAATTAAATACAAATCTCAAGAAAGATGATTAAAGCATGGAACACCAACATTTTAGAGATTTGTTGGTGGTGGTATTTCGAGAGATAAGTGTACCAAAGAACCTAAACTAGTTGGTTGTGTAACAAAATGAAAAAAATAAAAATGCAAGACAAAAGGGACACATGAAAAAACTACACTAAAGCCTATATTTTGAATGAAAGAATAATAAGTACGAAACAAGAGACTTAATACCAACATCCAACATTCAAAGCACAAGACATAATGGACAAAGTACAATGTTTGTATTAAATCCAAGTAACACAACTCTCATCTATGACTCCAGGTTAACATTTTGTGACATGATGTTTTTCAAACATATATTAACAAAATCCAAACATTCATGAAATGCTACATGAAAAATAAGTGAAACACTATTAAAATCTATGTACTTTTGCATTCTAGAAAATCTATGCCAACATTGAATAGTTAATAATGAAACAATTGGTGTCTCCTAACAAGATTGGTGTCTCAAAAAAATGAAAAATCATAACCAAGATTCATGTTTTTATGGGATGGTTTTTTGTAGTGAGGTGGGATACAAAGCCTTTCTTTGGGAGGATCTTTTGTCTCCATGCGTACTCTAACTCTAAGATCTAGTACAAATATGCAAAAAAATATTAATTGTGTAGGGGACAAGAATAATGGTTTCAAGTATCTCTAGAGGATTTTTGGGATCATAACCTTACTCTTTTGTTGTGTTTTAAAAATGCAAAACCAAGACCTTTATTAATAGGTGGAAAGTAAAACCCTTTTTTGGATCTAGTTTCCATGTGAACTCTCTCAATGCATTCATGATAAATAACTCTAGTGGATATCATGAAAGACTAAATCAATGCTATTAATAAAATGGGGGTTTGACAAGGTCCACACATGCCCTTTACTGCATCAACAAGCATGCGCACATTAATAAGTCACTAGCCAATCATTTTTTCATTTAAGAAGGATACATGGAAATTAAGGGATCTCCTACATGTCATGCATATAAAAAGGAGAATAATCTATGTTCCCTATAAATTTATCAAATGATGGGTTTACTTGGTTAAGTGGGGAAACATAAGGTTATATAACGATAAATTGGGTGAATAATGTAATTTATGACAATAATAGTGATGTATTTGGGTGAAACTACTCAAACAACATAGGTGAGAAAAATTGCATTGACAATAGTTGTCCTCTAATGTATGAGATCAAGAGTAGTTATTATAGCTAAAATACATAAGAACTTCTTCACAATCAATGGAATGGTGTATATAAAGAGATTCATGGCTAAGGAGGAAGGACTACCAACATATGAACTTGGAAGAACCATATATAAAACAAAAACCAAGAGGTCATGAGTTATATACATAATCTCGATATCAACGAGGTAGGTTTTACCTCTTGACTCTATGATGACCAAATACAATAATAACATCTCGACGGAGGAATAAAACATCTCTGGATCAATTACAACAATAAAATACAATAGAATATTCTTCGAAGTTACAATATTTCAACACATGATTCATGCCATGAATAATACCTCTTAACCTCCCCCAAGTATGTTACCCTTCATCTTGAACTCGAATTGGTGAGAGAATCATGCCAAGTGTAGTGGGGAATCTTGCCACATGTGGGTCCCACAACCTCTTATGTGCCCTCGTGATCCAATGCCACCTTATTTTATTTTTATTATTATTTAATTGACCCCTTTAATGTTAATTTTTAAGTCTAATGTCATTTTGGGTCATTCCAAATTTTAATGTTTCCACCCCCAACCTAGGGAACTAGTAATTTTCCTCCATGATAGTTCATTTGGATGGGAATATTACAAACTTTGAATTGAGAATTTTCTCTTAATGTGTCCCACCTTGTCCATTTGGATCTAATTTTTCATTATTACTAACTTGGACATCATGCTTGGTAATTATTTGACCCAGTATCAATTTGACAAACTATCATGAATATGGCCAAGGGGCTTAGGCCATTGTGACCTAATGAAAATTTTGGGGACATAACAAATCCTCCCTTCCCAATATTGCTTGTCCTCAAGCAATTTCAAATATGGATGTTGAAGAACCTGTTTTCTTTCGAAAACTTTGCTTCCCAAAACTTCCCTTCTAAAACTCTGAGTAGTGGCACTCATGCACAACAATTGTGTGTTTCCAAAAGCAAGGAGATGTGGGTTTTGTTTTTCATATTGATATCCCCTGTGACATCATCACTGAACACAAAAATATTAATTAAATCCATCAAAACAAAGTTTGCGCAATTACTCTTTACCTCTTTCATATTTTTGAAACCCTTTCTGATACCACTACATAATTATTTGAAGTTGCCACTGAGTTTCCCAACTTTGAGTATTCGAGATTCCATGAAGACTTTAGAGAGGAACCACCATGCTTGCCATTGCACTAATCTGATTACAATCACCTTATTAAGTGGGGACCCAATATCCCATACTACTTGTTTCCCCAAAAGATCGAAACCAATGAGACTAAAATTTATCTCAGGGTCCCATTGCTTGTATTGCACTCCAACAATTAGGAGTGCTCTCCAAACCATACCATCAGGCAAGAGAATTCCTGGATACCATTTCCTTGTATGAATTCTTCCAAAAATCCTAAGTACAAAAGATAGATCATCAAAGTACATAACAACATAACAAAAATTTACATCAAGGAGGTGCCTCATCAAAGAATTATGAAAGTGCTTATACCTCCAAGTAAGTAGACCACCATTTGCCAAGTGCATACAAGCATTAAGTGACCATTCAAATCTGCTCCAATGACATAGGTGAGGATCCTATGCCCTATAATGCTGCTCCAAAAGGATGTAAGATGCATCAAAATAAGCATCCCTGTGTTCTTTCATCTAAGAAGTGAATGAATAATCTCCATTCAAATCTGAACCAAGTAGGAAACCAAGAAAACAATGAGCCTTCAAGGGGCTCATAGAAGTACCATTTGTGCATCCATGAATATGTGTATCATTAAGAAATAACAAAGTATTTTGCTCCCAATAAGAATTTTCTCCAATTATATATCTCTTCACCCAAGTATTGGATGAAATTCCTCCAACATCAATTGAACTAAGCAATGAGCAAGGAAAATCACGAGTCTTCAAGTGACTCAACTGAACATCATAAGTGAATCCATGTATATGTGCATCATCAAAAAATAACAAAGGATGTTGCTGCCAATAAGAATTTGCTCCAATCATATATCTCTTCACCCAAGTATTGGATGAAGTTCCTCCAACATCAATTGAGCTAAGCAAGGAGCAAGGAAAATCATGAGTCTTCAAGTGACTCAAGTGAACATCATAGGTACATCCATGTAGATATGTATCATCATAAGGTAGAAAATTATGTTGGTGCAAATGTAAACAATAAGAAAGTGCTCTAATCATATCATCATCTAAAAGACATATAGGAGTTTCATACTCCTCATGTAGCACCATCAAAAAGAAACTTTTCACCCATACTTCATTAGGATGAATGTTGCAAAATATGGAAGTGTAGGATGTAGGATAATGAACGAACGCACACAAATGATCAGAATATGCAAAAGTGGCTTCATGTGTAGGCTCCATAAAGGTAGGATCATGCACCTCCCTCAAAAGGGAAAAACTTTCCTCATAGGTTGGTTCCAATGTAGTGGAATCATACATTTCTTCAAAAATTGTGTAACCATTTCCAAGAGGCAACCCAAGTTCCTCTTCCACCACAACAAGTGATTGATCCTCATCAAGATCATCTTCAAACACATCAAGAACCTTCAATTTTCCATGTTTCTCATGATCCATCATGTCATGAGAATCCTCCAAGCAATCTACCATTTGACAATCTAAAACATAGGAGGAAGAACACGTATCTTGCAACCTATCAAGAAGTTGCTCATTTTGCATTTTGAGCTTATGAATATCCGCATTATTATTCAAGTACGCTCCATGTAACCATTCATTAAGTTCAATCAAATTGTTCTATCAAAAATCAAAGACATGAAATTACCTTCGATGTTGCACATTTCTCTTTGAATCTTCTCCATGTCTTCAAGGAAGGATGGATCCTTCAATGAAGAAACTCCCCACAAAGAATTTGACACCAATGCTCGAGTGTCATGGAGTATGCTAAGGGTCTCTTGGATCTTCTTTTCATTCATCTTTAATGACCCTTCAATCAAAAGAGGCTCTTGTAGAGGGACGTCCTCTTCTTTGTACTTTCTACTTGGACCAACTTCATTAAGCTCAAGTGGTGATGGGGAAGTTGATCTTGGTTCTTATTTAATTTCTACAAGGCCTTCATTTTCATGCTTAATGGAACTTTGGCTTGCAACAACCCTTTCAAAAGTGATCTATATGTCACCAACATAGAGGTGTGAGCACCCATCAGTAGGTACTCCTTCATAGTTCAAGCATCCATCAGTAGATGCTCTTTGATTCATGTCCAAAGTAGAGTGTGTCTCAGAATGTAACTCTTCTTCATGCTCATGTGATGCTTATTCATATTTTTCAGAGCCACTTGGGAGCGACTTTTGACCCTCTTCATGTAATGCTTCTTTTGCTTTACATATTTCAGAACTAGGTGGCTCATGGGTCTCCTCCTTTTCACTCAAACATATATGATTTTCTCTCCAAGGTATTTTGCAAGAAGGGCATAGACCTTTCTTCACTAACTCCACATATTCATTTTTGGGCCTATTTTCAAACACCCAATCAGCAAAGTCTTCAAAAGGAATGACCTTTTGTGTATCTCTCTTATACAGATCAAGATATGCCTGATGATATTGGGGAAAGGTTTTACATGTTTCTCTCAATATTTGTAATTCATTCATAGAATTATCCTTTGGTAGTGTGACACACCCATCTTCATCAGACTCAATTTCATAAGAATAACCCTCATTCCTTATGAAATGGTAAGAAGTGTTGCATGATGGCACCTCTTCCTCATACCATTCACATTCTTCTTCATATTGCTCATAAGCATTGTACTCATAGGAGTCATCATAATAGTAGGACATGGCTGAAAATTAATCTTCAATGTATGATATTAATACACAGGTGCAATGACCATGCTCTGATACCACTTTAATGTCCCTTCCAAGGAAAACCCTTGGATTCACCTTGTTTTGACTCTAGGGTTTTGTTTACAACTGGTTCCAAACACCTCCAAATGATTTCAAATTTGGGGAGGAAGGTCTTGATGAGGAATAGGACATATTAACACACCTATCAGACATCCAAACAACTGAGATACCCATCCATGGTCTGCAAATTGTATGGGAAGAAGTTTTGGAACAAGACTAGTTAATTTGAGAAGTGGAGATCATCCCTAGGTCTACCATTAGATGCTCTTCCAAACATTGTACGACCTTCACTAATTCTTGGCCTAAGACTTGGCTCTGTTATAGGATACCAGGAACAATATATGTGCAACATTAGATTTGGTTTTAGGGTCGAATTGGCATCCTAATTAACAATAGCTTCTAGAGTCTAGTTTTTGAGGTGAAATTGGTGGGCAAGGAGTCTCGAATTTCTTCATAAACCATAGTAACACTTCAGATTTCTGCACACATCATTTGGGCCATCAAAGTAACTTAATATGCATCTCATAACATGATAAATGACTCAACAAAATCTGATATAAAACAGGTACAATACCATTGAAAAATCACTAAGAAAATGCTATGGGGAGAATGGCTCGAATCTCTTCCTTGAATGCAAATATCACTTGAAATACATAGTGTTTCGATCTGTGGCTCTCATGATATGATTATTACAAAGATATATAGCAGCTAACATGTCAATTAAGTTGAAATAATAGTCCTTCACTAACCATATGCAACAACAAGTGGGTTATGCAAAAGCTATGGGGAAAATGACATCATTCTTACATAGTTTGGCATTTACACATAGTTTCACTTGGATATTCGACTTGAGGTTCATATGAGCATCAAATATAGAGTGTAGACATCATATTACAAATAAATGGGGCCCCTTGTACTTCCCCAAAGAGATCAACATCTCACCATGTACGTCATTCCTCCAAGAGAAAGAATATGAAGAGAAAAGTGAGAGAGATGTGGAAACAAGTTGAAGAAGACATGGTCACGAGCAACCCTGTAGCTTCAACCTGTAACAAATGAATTCATTGCAGCTCCAAATGAAAGGTCTGAATGGCCTCTCCAATTTCCAATTAGGATGGAAATCCTACACCCTCGAAAGTGGTACTAAGGCAAGAAGAATAAACATTCAACTTGCATGGACAAGCTATGCTCTCCAATTTGCAAAATGAGAAATGATCAAAAGCTAGTCTCGTTCTTTCTTATTGTCTTTTATTAACCTCCCAAGGCCTCCTTAGCTCGAATTTTATCCAAGAGACTCATCCCAACTTGAATTAGGGATATATTCCCATGAATGCCACTTGTCCAACTTTTCCTAGATCTCCTCTTCCTTCAATTCGAATGGGGGAACCTTGGATGCCATAACTCCCTGTGTGCGCCCTCTTAGAGGCTATTTATAGCCCTGACATGTCATATATGTCAGATGTCAGAAATCAGGTCTGAACTTTGTCATAAGTGTCATAGAATCTTTATCATTGTTGTCATAGGAGTTAGAGAATCTAGCTCCAAGTGTCACAATTCTTCTAAGATGCATCTTCCTCTTCCATGGGAGTTACTCTTCCACTCCAATTCGACCTTACATGATTCATGCCATGAATAATACCTCTTAAACTCCCCCAAGTATGCTACCCTTCATCTTGAACTCGAATTGGTGAGAGAATCATGCCAAGTGTAGTGGGGAATCTTGCCACATGTGGGTCTCACAACCTCTTATGTGCCCTCATGATTCAATGCCACCTTATTTTATTTCTATTATTATTTAATTGACCCCTTTAATGTGAATTTGTAAGTCTAAGGTCATTTTGGGTCTTGTAGCTCCTTTATTCCAACTTTTAATGTTTCCACCCCCAACCTAGGGAACTAGTAATTTTCCTCCATGATAGTTCATTTGGATGGGAATATTACAAACTTTGAATTGAGAATTTTCTCTTAATGTGGCCCACCTTGTCCATTTGGATCAAATTTTACATTATTACTAACTTGGACATCATGCTTGGTAATTATTTGACCCTTAGTATCAATTTGACAAACTATCATGAATATGGCCAAGGGGCTTAGGCCATTGTGACCTAATGAAAATTTTGGGGACATGACAAACCTACCTGTCAAAAGAACGTGTGCGAAATGGAACTCAAACTGCAGTATCGCGATACGAGTTGGTATGTTTTGTAATGCTTCTCTTGTAAGTGTTATATTTAATGTAAATAACAACCTTGTTGAACCTAGAACTCGAGAGTTGGAAATTCGAATGTAACATGTATAATTTCATTTTATTCAACCGATGCCATTTGACATACACCATGACAAAGGATTGACTCGGTTATGGAGTTGAGGGGTTGGTTAATGGATCGTCTTTTGTTTTGACTGTTGATAAATCCCATACTGATAACAATTGGCGTTTTTGTTGAACCTTCCTAAGTGGAGAGCTAGGATTTAACATCTCATTCCGTAGACATCGATCCTTAGTTCATCGAGTTGTAAATATTCGATGTGCCAAATCTTGGTTAGGTCCAGAAAACTGATTAAATTTTAGTTGATCCAATGGATATGTTGATAAGGTCAAATGTCGAGTTGCGTGGGTGGTATCCCTTTGGTTCATTTAATTAATACCGCGCAGTACAGTGTGTCATGGGGTCATGTGCCAGAACCGTGGCGTTATACTCTTTAGCATTCATTTTCTTCACGCGAAGAAAGGATCTTTTTGCTGGCCAGGATTTGGTGTTCGTTTCGTTGAATATGTCCATAATATCAAGACTTACGCGAATTAAGTGCTTTTGCTGGCGAGTGGAGAAATCGTGGGAGTTGCTCACATGACATGTCATCTTTCAACACATTACATACTTTGATCATAATCCTGAAAACAAATCATCAACATGGAAGAAAGTTTAGAATATAAACGTGAAGCTTGAAGGCTTGGTAAGCATTATTATAATCGTTTTTTTTGTTTTACATTGGTGAAATCATAAAAATCTTTGAATGGTAGATGTAAATCATTTCCAAAACCAAGTGCAAAATTTCATAATAAAGAAATGCCTTAATCTTCTTAAACCATTGCTCTCTTTTTTTCACACATAAATTTAACTTACTATTAATACCGCGAAATAGTAAATAGGAATATACATCGGGTCATCATACCATCAAGGCATGAGAAATAAAACATACGGGCGCATGAGCCCCACATAACATCACTGCCTATAGGATCCATACCAATATCCAACCAAGTATCTGATAGGATGCCACCATGAAACAAACATAATCCACCATCAGCATAACCAAATGTAACAGACCTCCAAGAGGCAAAGTATCACAATGTCAAGACATAAATACATAAATAAGTCCAAAATAAGTCCAAAACAGCCATAGGCTTGGACACTAGTATCAAATGTCATAAATAGAGCCAGATAAACCAACCAGAAACAAAAATCCAACAAGGAGTTGGAGATAGTATCTATGAACCTGCACAAAATATATAGCCGAAAAAAACAACATGTAAGAAAATATATCAAAAGAGACCTATAAGACCAATCCAGAAGAGTCAGCTCCAAAGCAGGTCAATCGAGCCCCGAGAGAAAAGTAGGTCCCCATGCCACTCCTCCCACAGAACAATGCCAACCGGTGATTCCAGTGCCCTCTTGGAAAGGAAATCAGCCTCCATATTCATCTCACGAAAGACATGGGCAAAGTGAATATGTTGGAAGTCACCGATGAATTTCCGGACAGCAGTCAACCATTCAGTAAGGTTCAGCACATTGAAGGGGGAGGACCCCAGAGCCCACGAAATAATGGATGAAGAATCTCCCATAACAACAAGTGAGGAAACCTGTACGCGGTGAGCAAAAAATAGAAGGAGCCAGAGAGCACATAGTTCACTGCGAGTATTCGTACCAGATCCCAGATTTAGATGGATCCGATAGGAATCGGAGCAGTTTGTATGGAGCACCACACCCGCCACACTAACTCCATGCCCCCCAGCTGTAGCCCCGTCAAAAAACCCACAAGGATACAATAAAACCGGGGGAGCAATACGGTACCCATTATGCTTAACATAAGAGTCAGTCCTACCTCCCAGTGTGACCGAACCAGTGATATTCTCCATAAAAGAAGCAATGATATGACCACTTAACCAGTGCATGCTTATGGCCGTACCATCGAAAATAAAGTAGTTACAGGCCCTCCAAAGCTCC
Organism: Larix kaempferi; assembly: GCA_027924585.1. Classification (NCBI taxonomy): domain Eukaryota; kingdom Viridiplantae; phylum Streptophyta; class Pinopsida; order Pinales; family Pinaceae; genus Larix; species Larix kaempferi. The sequence goes on along the minus strand of BSBM01000063.1, from coordinate 4,605,707 downwards.
CATAACATATAGCAAGGGAGTTCTAACCATCGAGCAACACGTGAGTCACTGAGCCACTGACTCATACAGTCCAGCAATGTGGACGAGTGCCAAATAGCAGTAATGTCGTAAGAGTTGGCAATATGCATCCAAATCTCCCTCACAACTGGGCATGAAGAGAAGAGATGGTCAACTGTTTCCAAGTGCGAAAAACATAAAGGACACCAGCCATGACCATGAAAGCCCCATTGACAGAGATTATCCCATGTAAGGATCTTGTTGCCCATTGCTAGCCAGATAAAACATCGAATCCACGGAGGAAGAGCAAGTTTCCAGATCACAAAATGCCACCAAACCCCCTTCATTTGACAGTCTGCAAATAATGAATCATATGCAAGTTTTGAAGTAACCATTCCACGAGAAACATCCCAAGACCATACCATCCTATCCGGAGAATCACACAGATGAATATTTGTTTGACAGAGATGCTTAGTGAAGTCTGACCATTCCTTTCCCATCCCCCCATGTATGCCAAGTTGACGAGCAGAGATCCAACCCCCATGATTGTTAGCAGCAGCGTGTGACAGTTTAAAGAACCCCCGAGATCGAAGATGTGCAAGGAGTTTAGGCGAGAAAGAATACGAATGTGAAGCCCCTACAACAGGGTCTAAACCAAGTCTGATATCCCGGCCATTGCCTGGAATCCATGCGAGCCACTTTGCCACAACAGAAAAAGATCCCATTAGCCCATGCCAAATATTAGAAGTGCCATTTACAGAATGCCTGTCGAAGCGAAACCAGGACGCGAACAGAACCTTTTTGAGGTACTTGGCCCGTATGATACAACCCCACATAGAATTATTGAATAATACCCGCCACAGACTCTTTGCATGGAGCGCCATCACGAACAGTTCCAGATTCTTTATATTCCAGCCACCCAGACAATATGGTTGAGCCATACATTTCCAGTTAATTAAATGAAATCTTTTCTTCTCGCCCCCACCAGACCATATAAAGCGAAAGAATCTCCCCCGAAGAATGCAAATAATAGAAGCCGGAATTTTACAAAGAGAGAACCAATAAACCCCCATGTTCTGGAGGACGGACTTTGCCAAAGTAATTCGGCCACCCAGAGAAAGATATCTCAGGCACCAATGACTAATGCGTGAATCAAATCGTTTAACAAGCCATAGCCAATCATTGGTCCGATATTTTGCAGGTTTGAGGAAATAGCCGAGATACTTAGAGCCCTCTGATAGCTCCTTAAAATCCAAAGGGAGAATACCTCTGACACTTTGTTCCACATTCTCCTCCAGTGAGTGTTTCAAAAAAAAGATTTCCTCAAACTGATGAGCATACCAGTAACCAAACAGAAGAAATCAAGAATTCTCTTATACTGTAACCATTCCGCTAGAATTCCAAGCCCAAATAGCATCACATCATCCACGAACAGAGAATGGGTAACTGTTACACCAGCCGAGACTTTTATTCCAACAATAGAGCCCTCGCATTTTGCTTTGTGAATAGAGAGGCTCAGCCCATCAATGATCAGCAGGAACAAAAGGGGAGAAAGAGGGCATCCCTGACGAAGCCCCCTGGACGCCTTGAAATAATCAGTCGGCTGGCCATTAATAAGAACAACATAGTTGACAGACGTAAAACAGGCCATAATCCACTTCATAACCTTCCACGGGAGTCCAATGTGTATAAGGATCAATTTGAGAAAAGTCCAATTGACACGGTCGTAGGATTTAACCAAGTCCAGTTGTAGAATGAGTGCCTCCATCTTCTTCTGATTAATACTATGGAAAACCTCCTGAGCCACCCCAACCGCATCATGTATCTGCCGCCCCTCCAAAAAACCATACTATTCCATAGAAATGTATGAGGACAAGATCGATTTGATACGTTGAGCAATTATCTTAGAGATAATCTTGTAAATTAAATTGCACAAAGCAATCGGTCGAAAATCATCAAAACTCTCCGGATGTGTAGATTTAGGTATCAATGCCAGATAAGTGGTATTTAACACCCTGGAGACCACTCCCAAGGACCGAGATTCATCTATAGCATCCCAAAGTTCCCTCCCCATAATATCAAAAAATGAATGAATAGCTCCACCGTCCATCCATCCGGCCCAGGAGATTTATCCTTTGCAAAATCTCGGAGGGTGTTCTGTACATCTGTGCAAGTAATAGGCTCAAAAATATGGTCCCCCTCCACATCAGTGAACATACGAGGATATTCCTTTATAAGTTTAAACTGTTCAGGCAGGGATGTAGTTGTAGGGTCAGTATAATACTCAAGAAAATGTCGTGACGCCTCAGACTTCAAAACATCATCTCCCCGAATCCGTCTACCATCATGATCATTAAGATCCCAAATATTATTTTGTATCCTGCGCCCATCAGCATATCGGTGGAAGAACTTCATATTTAAGTCACCAGCTTTGAGCCAGATGGCCCAACTCTTTAAACGCCAGGACTCCTCATGATTGAGGAGTATTTTGAGTTTCCTTTCCTCCAGTAAGGCAAGGCGCGCATGATCAGTAGGGGAGATCCCCACTCTCATAGATAGATCCCGAAGTTCACAAATTTCTGCTTCTAGCGAATTGAGTTCAGAGTTCTGTTCAGCTTTTTTGGATCGTTCCCATTTAATAGTAAAGTCTTTTAAGGACTTAAGCTTGACCACAAGCTTATCCATAGCCGACCGCTCCCCCGAAACATCCATATCTGCCCACAGAGATCAGACACCCAAATCAAAATCAAAATCTTTTAACCATACAGAATTGAACTTGAATGGATATACACGGTGCTTGGCATTGGTTTCAAATTGCATAATAATAGGATTATGATCACTGATATGGGTCTGCATGCACCAAGATCTGTAAGTATGAAACGAACTCAGAAGGTTCTCAGATATCAGGTATCGATCAAGACGTTTGGATATTAAATTCCCATCCAGCCGACCATTTGACCATGTTGGAGTTAATGGCCGAGGTTCCACATCCACAAGAGAGTAAGTATCAAAAATATTTCTGAAAAAAGCCCCTAGAGGGTCCCTCCTATCCGCGCTACCCCAGATCTCTTCAGCGCCCCATGAAAAATTCAGATCACCAGCAATTATCAAATTGTCCAAGGCCAATAAATGGCCAGAAACAACCATATTCTAGAAAGCCTCCCTGTTGCTATAGGGCCCATAGCAGTTAATAATGTTTACAACATTATCGGACCCCCTAAAAGTGCCAGTCAATAATATGCCCAGCGCGGTAAAATAAGGATCCAACTTAAAGACCCCCCAGTTCCATGCAGCAAAGGGGCCACCAGAAAGACCAACCGAATCCACAAAATGACTATTAATGAGACTTAGGGGCTTGGTGTAATATTTATTAAACCAAATCCTTTTAAACATAATTTTCAACCTGCTGATTTTCTTGAAACTTTCAATTACGCTTTCCTTAGGACATTTATCATATATTACTTAGGGCATTTATCATAAAGTAATATAATTAAAAAAATAATAATCCTAAAATATGCAAACATTACATATTGCTAAACTTTTTAATATGAAAAGTGAATGAGTGATGATTGCTACACTTTTTAATATGAAAAGTGAATGAGTGATAATATTTATATCAGTTATTAAATATATTTAGTTTTTATTTTTTCTTTTTGACTTTAAAAGAATAAGGAAATAAAGACCAATTCAAAGAATGCAAAACAAATATATATAAGCGTTAATTTTTTTATTTTATTTTTTTTTATTTTTTTTCCGAGAAAAAAGAATACCATTGATATTCATTAATTGAATCAAATAGTACAACGATAGAACCGATATCCTTTGAAGCTCAATCGAAATGCAAGAACCCTGCTAAGAAAACAGACCTTAAGCCAAACATTGTAGAACTGTTCAAAATGGAAAGATGCATTGCTTATGCAGAAATGCATAAGGAAAAATCCTTGGCCGAGATCTCTACTAAATTAGAAAAGGATTGTACTTCAGAAAGCCCTAATGCTTTTTGGACCAGAGAGAAATATTTTGTTTCCCTTCCCTTTGATCCTCTGTAAAACACAAAGCCATGAAAGCCTCTGCTAGACTGATGTCTCCCTCCGAAAGGGAATTCTGTGCCTATGAAATAAAGAGCTGCTTTCAAAAGGATTGATTGAGCCCTCTAAGAGTCCTTGGGCTTGTAGAGCCTTTGTTGTCAATAAGCATTCAAAGATAAAAAGAGGAAAACCCAGATTGGTTGTAAACTATAAACCTCTCAATGCAGTACTCCAAAAAGTCAAGTATCATTTACCTGATAAAGCTAGCCTTCTGTAGAGAATTGCTGGATGTTCTATATTTAGTAAGTTCGATCTGAAATCTGGATTTTATCAGATTGGAATTGATGCTAAAGATAGATTTAAAACTACCTTTGTTGTTCCTCATGGTCAATATCAGTGGAAAGTCTTACCCTTTGGGGTAAACAATGCTCCCTCAGAATTTCAAAAGAGGATGGAAGATATTTTCAGAGAAAAGGGATGGGCATTAGTCTTCATTGATGATACACTGATATGCTCCAAGAATTTGCAAGAACATTTAAAGCATTTGCAGGAATTTTATCATCTGGTCTATAAACATGGTCTTGTTCTATCAAAGATCAAGATGGAGATTGGAAAAATTGAAATTGAGTTTCTCGATTTCAAGATTAATAAAGGATAGGTAATTCTTCAAGACCATGTCTTGAAAGTCTTCTCCCAGTTCCCAGATCAGATTCTAGAAAAAGTCCAGCTTCAAAGATTTCTGGAAAGTTTAAATTATATTAGGCCATTATATAAAGGACAAGTTGAGGATATCCACATCCTTCAGAAAAGATTGACAAAGAATACTCTGAAATGGTCTCAAGAAATGACTGCAGCAGTCCAGAAGATAAAGACTAAAGTACAATAGCTCCTTGCTTTGTCTCTCCCTCAAGGAACTGGTCACCTAATCATCGAAATAGATGCTTCGGCTAATTCATGGGGTGGGATTCTTATTGAATTACAGGATGGAAAATAAGAAATGTGTGGCTACGCTTTAGAATCATTCAAATCTACAGAACTTAATTATCCTTCTAGTCATAAAGAAATTATGGCTGTTAAAAAGACAGTCAATCAGTTTCGTTTATTTTTAAAACATGTAAAGTTTTTGATTAGGAATGATTTGAAAATAATGCCTAGGATATTTAAAAATGAAAATCTGATGGCTGAAAATAGTTCTAGGATTTTAAAATGGTTTTTGTGGTTACAAAATTTTGATTTTAATATTGTATATAAACCTAGTTATATTAATTGTGTTGCTGACATGTTAACCAGAGAAGAACCACATACTCCAGTTTTGCACTAGTTAAATATGTTCCATATAGGAGCCTCCAGCGCCCAGCAGTAGGATAAAGGCAAAGGGCCTGCAAGACCATTTCCTTCCCCTCTCAGCCATTCTCAGGCAGGGTTGTTCTTGAAACCCTAGGATGAATCGGTGACACTTGAAGAACACAAGTTATCTTTGGAATATGCAAGCAGAATAGAAGCTGAAAAGTTCCTCTCTTTGACACTTATCAGACAAATCCAAGAATCCCCACTTAAACTCCAAATTTTGGAGAAATGGGAGAAAGACTCCTTTCTTGGCTTAGAAAAGGCACAAGATAAACTAATTGGTTGTCAAGAAGTCTGGCTGGATTGTAATGAAGAAGAAGGAAGAGATGTTTGGTATGATGACATTGGACATGGTGATCTTACCTGGTCAACATACAATCTTATTCTTCAATTTTGCAGAGAAGAAAGAGAGATTGTTAGATCCATCTAATCTGTGCAACACTACGTGGTTAGGATGGACATAAATCCTTTTGGATAAATTGTGCCCAAGGAAAGATTGGATCCAAAGGAGAGCCAACTTTGTTCTTCACCTCTAGGATGATATGCAGGTTGTTGATTTGAACCATATGTGGTTCAAATTCAAGTTACGACACCTTGGGGGCCGTTATGCGCCACTTGAACACATTGTGTACACAACTCAGAAGTTTATCAAAAGGGACCAAGTCGACAATAGGATTGATTCTAAAGTTCACACCAGATGGATTCCTCTGAATTTTATAGTTGAATCGACTTTTCAAGGCGAATTCATGTGTGAACATAACAAAGTTATGTTTGGTTCAAATGTTGAGCAATGATTTGATTATAATCTATATCCATATGCCTTACTCAATGAACCTAAGGATTCTGGCGGAGATCCATTTAATTTCCCATGTGGTGGCGTCGATCTCGGCGATGGCTGAGAAATTTGTATTTGTCTTCAAGGGTGGGACCCCTATGATTGAAAGGCATGGTGGGCAGCCTTTATAGGTTCCACATTGTTTAATTTTGTCAGACATTTGTCATTTTGTCAGTCTGTCAAAGTCTGTTGGAAGTATTTTATTCGGATCCCCACATGTTTGCTAGACCATTCAAGGGACGATATAACGGTAGTGGTGGTCCCCACTCACAGCCCTGAATCTTTGCTTTTGACTGTGTGTTGTTAGTCAGAGGTCACCGGTTCAAATTTGTATAAATAAATCCCTTCGGGTCTCTTTTGGGATATTGAGAAGTTTGCAAGTCAAGAGATCTACAAGTTTTAGAGTCGAGGTCTGTGTATCCTCTATGCCCGCGTCTAGTGCGAACTGGCATATGAAAAAAAAATATCTCAAGTGTAAATAGTCTGTAAGAGATTAGTAGCGTATGCTCTCCCTCTGCGCTTTGTGCGACCAGCTAGGATCAAAAGTTGTCTGGTTTTCTATGTGTCATCAGCGATGATCTTCGCAATCCAAAGACGAGTTGATAGTCTGTAAATGATTTTGTATTGCGTGTGAAAGATTAATGCAAAGAAAAGGGACGATTGCCACAGAAGATTACAAAGACGTGATCCATTACACAAAAAACTGCACTTCCCCTCTCTTTTCAGAGCCAAAATACAAAAATATTACATATCAAAAGATTTTTCTGAAGAAGATAACCATCTTAGTCTAGAAAATACAATGTGCCGTAATCCTGGATTATGCTTCCAAAGTATTCTTCCCAATATAAATAACCATCTTCACCCTCAAAGGCCTACTTAGACATATTATCAGCAAGAGAATTACATTCCCTGTATATGTGTTCAAGGGTGAGGTTGTTGAAAATTTTGAGTTCAAACTTGATTCTATTACACTAGTTCGATAATGCAGCCACATTTAAATTATATTCACTCTTTTCCCACTTAATGATAACTCTAGAGTCGCCAAAATTTTTTACCTTTGTCAATCCAAATATATTTTCCACATGAGCAACACACCACAGTGCCAATAATTATGCCTTCATATTAGTTCCCTTGCCACATCTAAGGCACAAAGTAAAATAATGGTCCTGATTCAGTATAATCACCCCACCAACAGCACAGTAACCAAAAATTGTTGCCCCATCAAAAAATAGAATAGGATCATTGATGGATAAATGCAAAGAACCAACATTTCGGATAACTGGATAGTCCACTTCTTTCTGATATTTCAAATAGTGACTCAGAGCACTATTGAAAACGATATCAATACTAGGAATATGATTTTTGAAGATCGCCTGATTTCGCATATACCAAATGGTCCAAGAAATAAAAAACGGAAGAGTAAAGTGTATTTTGCAAGTCTTTATCCACACTTTTAGACTTGTTTCCAAATTTCCATCTCCCCACTTTACTTTTACGTTGAAATTCATATAGAATATCTCCCAAATCTCTTTAGTAAAAGAACAGTCTAGAAAGAGATGCCAAGAAGATTCTGAGAAATTTTTACAAAAAATACATTGACTTGGACCCATCCAGCCTCTTCTTGAAAGATTATCCCATGTTTTTAATCTATCTTGTAAAACAAACCATAAAAAACATTTAAGTTTAAAAGGGATATTCCAGTTCCAAATTTCTTTGTACCACGAGTGATTAACAAAAATACATCTTCTCTTAATAATGCTCCTATAAGCCGTTACGTCGTATTTGTTGTTACAATACCAAGACTGTCATTTCCAGCCCATGAAACGTTATCACTTTCTGAAGTTAATCTACAGCATGCTGCATTTAAGGACGAGATATAAGAATCCCATTCAGTTGCTACTGAACTAGTCAATCCAATGTCTTCTGCACAATACCAATATCCTCCTTTCCTTTTGTTTCTTATACTGTCAAGTGTTATAAAACCTGCTCTTTTAACCAAATGTAATAGCTCTGCTGATGAAGAGATACATTGTTATGTATCTTCTTTGTTAAAAATATAATCAATAGGGTGCTCGCCATTGTTGGAATGAATGATTCTAAGCATGTATTATATAGTATCTCAGTTGGATGTTTCCTTGATCCATGTGGTTAGACGAAAAACATTCATTGTGGAATAAACTTTACATTATTGCTTGTATATCTAGAAGGTGTGATATTGATGATAAAATGTTAGCTTTTATAGATCATTGCAACATTGAACTTATGTATCAGCTTATGAACCTTATGATTGTTTTCTTAACCATAATGTTCATGTTTATGATCCAAACAACTTACTTCTTGTTGAAGTGATAAGCCATGCTTGACTATGAGAACAGTCTTTTAGATATTTACAGGTGCAATGACTGTTGTTGAATGGTTTTGTATTTTTTCCTTCTTAAAAGATTTGTGTACATCATCCCATTTATCTAAACCTAATGTCTATACTAATGCAATAAGGTGCATTGGACCCTTGTTATTAAGGAATAAAACAGAGAAAAACTTTACACCTTATATCGCTACTAGTTATCGAGGGTATCGGGTATTTGAACATAATTGTAATTTGGGTAAGAAATGCATAGAATAGGGAATGATTACAGGCTAACATGTAGATTTTGGTAACAAACCGCAACAATTGACCTTTTTAATAGGCCAATATGAAGATATGAGCTGATATGAAGACATAGACAAGTTAGCCTATGGTTAGGTGGAAAGTTGCAGCCACACATTCATTTGCAAGGTCTTCTAATGAGCTAAGTAATATGCCACTTATGTTTGTGTTGTGTATTTAATGCATTGATTATGTTTAAATGTGAAATAGGTCATTTAACTTATGATGAGGATGATTATACTGAACAGTTTTGGTAGATGCAAACCAATCAATATGAGGTATAGTGAATGTATTGCATATGTTTGTAACATTACATAATAAATTATTATGCAAATGAATGAATGACCTAAGTATAATAACCTCATTTTGACCCTTAGGATATATTGGCTTTTATGTAAACATTGTGTATATGTGATGTATGATTCCTAGCGTGGAGCTCAAGGCCAAGGCCCCGCTAGTGAATACTCAGCTTTAAGAGGCAAGTATTTGACATTATGTGATCCATGTGCTAGTAAGCCATGGGAAAATTGTAAAATGATGTAAATATCATGTAATAAAAATACCAAGGGCTGGCTATGGATGCAACTAAATGAGGGGGGTATGTGTATCCACTAGGGAGAGGTGAGGGGGTTGTGGGATCATGGAGCAATAAGGATCAATCTTCATGCATTACATAACCCAGCAGTGAAGTAGGAGGAAGAATCGCAATTCTGGAAAATCCACGTTGACAGAGGAATGTGAAAGGGCCCAGAAATGGGGTATGGTAAGGAAAAAGGAAATCGAACATGGGATCCCTTGAGGGAAGCGAGGGAAAAGAAAGCGAATTGGTGAGCCTGAGATACCCAGAATTTCATGAGAAAACCCAGATATAATAGCCCAAAATCCTGTTGCGGGACAAGGCCATTCAGCCACAACGTTGAGGAAGATTCGAGTGTGGATCGCAGTGGGAAGAGACTAGGAGGGTTTAGAATGCGTGGTAGAGCTAGTGTATGCTCATTTACCCTTGATTTAGCAGTCAGGACCAACCATACCTTCCCAGGTCAGTGCTAAGGGAAGGGGCACCCGAGGGACTATGCAATAGAGAAAGGGACCTTACTTAGGTTGAGAGTGGAGGTGATGGGGGTGCCTAGACTATCTAAGGCCATTTGGTTATAACTACAGCTCTGTGGATGAGTTGATTGACGTAGAAAACTCCTTACTTATCTCCCACTTGCTTGACAAATCCAACTATGTGCTGGATGACCTGAATGACTGAGAATCCAAGGCTGTGAGTGAACCTAAGTGGTACTCCTTAGTGGATACATAGCCCCAGCTTGGGGGTGGTCTCTGAGTGTTGAAAGAATATAGGCTGGGCAAAGACCTATGGTTGGGTTGGAATGTTGCAGTCCATAACCAGTTTGCTTGGTGATTTCATCTCAAATATAAGTGTTCTCTGTGCTTTGAATCATGCTCATTCTGTGTTCTGCATTGTTTAATTATTGACTGTATTGTGGAAGCTAAATGATGTATGTTAGATGATAAATTCTGTGCATTTCATGAGAAGGGTTTTAATCTCCTGTATGATGTTTTATTCCCCTGTGTTTATCGGTGTATAAATATGCATACATGAGTTACTTACCATGATACTGCACATCTACAATCTTATATTTGTACTTATATGAATTTGGGCCTTGATGAATAGGACTAGGTGATGTAAAGGACAAGATGCTCAGAAGGTTAAATCAGGGCCTTGGGGAAGGAATAAACACCCCACCCCTGGTGTGATCATGACCCTTTTGTGGGTCTGGATTGATGGGAGGAGACATGGAAAAGTGGTAAAGAGGCATGGATGAAGTTTGGGGCCACATTTTGAGTTGGAAGAAGTACATGATCAGAGTCATCGGAGGTGAAAAAGGAGCATGCAATTGCATAGGGCTCGCCGATAGATTTCCAATGGTACCAAATTTTCCCAAATTGGACTTAGGATTAGAAAGTTATGAGCCAGAGAAGTTGTGCAGTTGGGATTCCGACTTTTCGAACGCGCAATGCACATTGTGGATTGTGAAAGTTGGAAGGGTGATTCTATGGATTTATGCATAGTGGTTCTGACTTCCGACTCCTGCAACATGGACTGCGGAAGTCGGAAGAGTAAATTGCCAGAGTTGTGAAATGGTGGTTTCGACTTCCGACTTCCGCAAGGTGGATTGCGGATTGCGGAAGTTGGAGAGGTAATTTTTCCGAATTGGTGATTTTGAAGTTATGACTCCCGAGTTCCGCATTGGGGATGTCGAAGGAGTAATTCATTGAATTTGATAATTTGGGGTTTCTGACTTCCACATTGCGGGTTGCAGATTGAGGAAGTTAGAGGCGTGATTCGACGAGGTGGAATATTTGTGTTACAACTTCCGATTTACGCACTGCAGATTGTGGATTGCGGAAGTCAGAGGTGCATATCTTCGGTGCTATGCATTTGGGGGTTCCAAATTTCGACTCCTGCAAGGAGGATTGCGGAATTTAGAGAGGAGATTTCTTCGGAATAGAGAATTGGTGTTCTGATTTCCGATTTTTGCACTACGGATTGCGGAGGTCAGAGATGTGATCCTCGTCGAAGCTGTAATTTGCGGTTCCAACTTCCAACTTTCGATTGTGGATTGCGGATTGTGGACTGGATATCATTACGGCTGTGTAAAAGTGCAGAGTTATGGATTAGTTTGAAAAAAAAAACTAGTAGGTGGATCCAAGGGTTGTCTCACATCACCTCTAAAGGGTACTGAAGTGACGCAGGACGTGACACTAAGGATCTCAGTGATAGATCTTCCGTGAACTTGGTGATGGAGCCATACCAAATTGTTTAAGAGAATTATTGTTTATATATTATCATAGGTCTTGAGAAGAATTGCATTTAGATATGTGTATATGATGAAATGAATTACATTTCATATGTCATCCAGACATTGAAAGAAATTATGCAACGCATGACTTAGAATTGGCTGCAATAATACACGCTTTAAAAATGTGAAGACACTATCTTATTGGAAGATAATTTACCCTAATGTCTGGTAACATATAAGAGAACTCCAAAGGAGTTCAATGTTTGGGATCATGTATATTTAAAGGTAAATCCCAAGAGAAGTACATTAAGCTTGGTAATATGTTCCAAGTTAGCTCCCAGGCATTGCATACCTTTTGAAGTGTTAGCCAAGATAGGGTCGGTAGCCTATCATCTTGCACTTCCCACTTCTATAACAGTACGCAATTTTTTTCATGTTTCTTTATTTAAAATATATGTACATAATGCTACCCATATAATTGATTGATGTGTGATTCAGGTAGAACCTGAGGGTGAGTTCCAGACAGATCCTTTGCGCATCCTAGATAGGAAGGAACTTATGCTACGGAGTCAAGCCATCGCTCAAATAAAAGTGCAATGGAAGCACTTCAACCCTGAGGAGGCAACATGGGAAATGGAGGATCGAATGCAAGAGGCATACCCTTCCATGTTTCAGAATGAGCAAGAAAGCTCTAAATAAAGAACACCGAGGACGGTGTTAAAAATAAGGGGGAGAGAAATGTAATACCCCCAAGACATTTTTAATGTTTATTAAGTATTATTTCAAAAACAAATATTATTTGTAAAAGAGTTATAAAACTCAAAATACTCACCTATGGTGTGAGTGGATATTTTGCACAACAATTATTATTTTTATTGTAAATAAAAAGAAAGACACTTGGAGCAATCAATTGAAAGAGGGGACACCACCATGAGACAAAAAACAAGTGTATAGCAAGCAAGAGATTTTATGTCAACCAAATCCAATATAAAATCTTAACCACCAGACAAGATCCTAAATTATAGGGATCAAGAGATTGATTGCGATTTGATTGAGATGGCACAAGACCTGGGAAAAAACTATAAATTTGTGCATTGAGATAGCACAAGACGTTGTGTTGTGCATGGAGAGATTGTTGCTATGAGGGCAAGTTGTTGAGTATTTCTTCTTTTGATTGTAAGTCTATCATTGGGTTTGTTACAGACTCTGATAGAGAGTGATGTGTTCAAACCTTGCTTGCTAGTTCGGTTTTGCATGGTGGTGATCCAGCTCGGGGGTGGAGTTGGGCTAACGGTTTTGCGGTCCTCTCTGATGGTTGGGAGGAACTGAAAGAATCCAAGTGTTTTTCCCATTTGTTTTCAAGTAAGTAAAATTTATTTTGTGTGCTTAATAATTTTATCAATGGCATAAAGTAGTGATAGGTTTTGTTTTCATGGTTTTTTATTTATATTGGATTAAAGCAATGAGTGATAGCTAAGATCTATAAAGTAGATTACAGTAAAATAGTTTATTTATGTTGGATTTAAGTACGTTACAATCATCATCATAAAAACATTTTAAAATATAAATAAAAGATTGTTAATAAAATTATATGTAAATATTGCAGTATTTCTTTTAAAAGCTAATGGTGTTCATAATTTTTAAATTAATATTTAAATATTTTAAAAAATAATTTTTAATTTTGATTTTATTAATAATTTAATAAATCATACCTATTTGAATAATTTAATATATAAATGTTTGTATCTACATAGTTAATTTAAAAATAATTAAAAAACTAAAAAATAATTTTTAATTTTGGTTTCATTAATAATTTAATAAATCATACCTATTTGAATAATTTAATATATATATGTTTGTATCTACATAGTTAATTTAACATGCAAGATTGTTTTATATATATATATATTTGTATCTACATAGTTAATTTAACATGCAATGTAGTATTGTTTTATATATATATATATATATATATATTTCTTTTTCTTTTTATACATACACCAAATTATATTCATGTATAATTTATTTTATTGTATAAATAGTTTAATTTAAAATAAATATATGGTTATGAATAAGTTTAAAATGCCTTTATCATATATAATTATTATTTTTTGGTACATACACCAAATTATATTCACCTATGATTTATTTTATTGTATAAATAGTTTAATTTAAAATAAAGATATGGTTATGAATAGTTAAGCTTAAAATGCCTTTATCATATATCATTATAAATTTACTAATTAAACATTATATATTTTATAATTAAACATTATATATTTGATAATTAATTAGGTTTATAATGATAAATTCTATAATTTTAAATAAGTTAATTTTATAATACTTTTAAGTCCAAAAAAATTATAACATCAATACTTTAAGATAAGTTATTTTTATAATACCTTTAAGTCCAAAAAAATTATAACATCAATACTTCTAAATTTTCATATATATACAATAATAATTTACATATATATACAAAATAGCATTATATATAGGGCTTTTTTTGTAAAACCAAGATAAATAAGAATCATTACTATATAAATTCACCATATTAATGTATAATATTTTTAAAACAAAAAATATTTAAATATATGAACATTTTCTCGATTCTTAAGAATAGTTAATTATAATTAAATATAATCAAATATGGTGAATGACATTCAAACATGGTCACACATAGTCCAACATGGTTAATCATAGTCAAACATGCTCTTAAACCATTTTCTACCATACTTTAACACAATTAACCATGACTAGCACAAGGAATCATAATCAACCATTTTTATTTTCAAAATAGGGTCAACCATTGTCAAGCATAATTAACCATGTTTAAACCTAGTCAACCTTACCTAACCAAATTCAACCATAGTAAAACATGATTCACAAAAGTCAATATTGGGTTACTAACGTGAACCATGGTTCATTAAATTCAATTATCGTCAAATACTATTCAAACATGGTAAACTATGGTCGGACTTATTCAACCATCATGTGTCACCCATTGTCAACTATAATTAGTGATGGCCAGACATGGTCAACCTTAGTCAACAACCTTACCTAACCAATGTAAACCATAGTAAAACATGATTCACAAATGTTAATGATGGGTAACTAAAGTCAACCATGGTTCATTAAAGTGATATATGGTCAAACAATATTCAACCATAGTAAACTATGGTTAGACTTATTCAACCACCATTTATCACCCATCATCAACTACGGTTAATGATGATCAAACATGGTCAACCTTCACAAAAGTCAACCATAATCACCCATGGTTAACAAAATTCTACCATTATCAAACGAAGTCATTGATGGTTAACTATGGTAAATATTATCAACCATCTTTTGACACACAATGTCAACTACTATAAACAATGCTCAATTGTGGTCAATGTCAACCATAGTCAACCATGGTTCACTGAAGTCAACCATGGTTAACCAAAGTCAAACATGGTTCACTAAAGTCAACTGTGATCAAACAATAACCATCCATGGTTAACTATGGTCAAAGATAGTTACCATGGTAAATAGAGACAACTTTCATCACCCATGGTGAAACCATAGTCAACTATGATTAATCAGGGTCTAGCTTTCTCAACCATGGTCAATACTAGTCAACCATAATCAAACATGGTGAATGACATTCACACATTCTTAAACATAGTCAAACACACGTCTAATCATAATTAAGCACAATCAACCATTTTATACTATACTCTACCACAATTAACGCTTGTTAGACATGGTCAAACACAATGAACCATAGTTGACCATTTTCAAAATAGGTTCAACCATAGTCAAACATGATTAACCATGGTTAACCTTTCTTAACCAAAGTCAATCATATTAAAACATGATTCACAAAATTCAACAATGGGTAACTCAATTCATCCATAGTTAATCAAAGAAAACTATGGTTTATTAAAGTCAACTATGATCAAACAATATTCAACCATAGTAAACAATGGTCAGACTTATTCAACCATCATTAGTCACCCATCATCAACCATGGTTAATAATGGTCAAGCATGGTAAGCCTTAGTTAACCATAATCAACCATGGTTCACTAAAGTCAACCATGGCCTACCAAAGTCAACCATAATCACCCATGGTAACTAAATTCTACCATTGTCAAATAATATTAATTGATAGTTAACTATGGCAAAACGTTATAACCATCACTTTACACTCATAGTCAATTATTTATTGCCAACAATGTTCAAACATAGTAACCTTTAGTTATATTAGAATATAATATAACATTATAATATATATATATATTTACTTTTTGTATTATTTTATAATATAATATTATTAATATTTTGGAGGCATGTCTATGTAACAACAATATTCATAATATTAATATGTTTGAATACGCCAATAGGTAAATATTTGACAAGGGAAAAAACATTATCAATATGTCAAATATACATCTATCGACTCATTGAACATATTAATCTTATTAATATTGTTATTGCTAGTATATTATATATTAATAAAAGCTTTAAGTTGTTTAGATTTTTTTTTTTTTATAGAAATGGGTGACAAACTTTATATTAAAAAAGAGACAGTCTTACAAAAAAAGATAGGGAGACTGCGCCCAAACTTGAGGGCTTTCCAGACAAGCACCTCTCATCTAGTCTTAGAATGTCATACATAATTAATGATCTTTGAAAATAGAGAGAACTAAGAGAGTGTCCTAAATGCTGTATACAAAGGAAATGCATAGAAAATACATATCAAGAGAGACTACATAACTTCATCTTGGAGAACCTGAGACTAGAACAAAAATCATTTGTCATTAAGGTGGCGGACTTTTTCCTTGCAAACTGCAGCCTAGCTCGCATTTTCTTCTTCCAAACCTAGAATCACAGAGGGGATATTGCGATTGCTGGTTCTGATGTAGTCTACTTTGTCCTCAAAAATCCTTAGGCAGCTGTGCAGAGACTCAATTTTTCCCACCAACCCATCATAATACTCCTTCATTTTACTTGTATTGTTCCCGATGTCAGAATTCGAAATCTGGACAAAGGTGGCGAGATGGGAGATGGCCTTTTTCATGTCGTTGTTCTCTCCACATAGCCAAAGTACCTGGGAATCAATGTCCTGCAGATGTGAGAGCACCCCAGGCGAAGGACTCTCGGGTCCTCGAGGGGATTCCAAATTCACTATTCCCCCATTGTCTCCCATCATATTCGACTAATTTTTGCCACTGCTCGGCTCCCCAGGGCTACCCCGAACGTTGTGCAGCACACCACCCTGGTTTTGGCAGGAGACAACGTCGAGGGGTCTCCAATTCCTACCCCTGTCATGCTCAGAACCACTATGAACAACATTGCCAGAGTTCTTGAAGCTCTGACCCTGGACAACATCCTGAGAAGTCCAACCTCTACTGGGCTCATCACTGGAATTCCCACGACAGACAGACTTCACTTGGAAATTGAGCAAGCCCTGAACCTCGTTACCACCATTTCCATTCCCCTAAACCGCCTCCAGAGTAGAGAGATACCTCTTCATACCAACACCTCCAGAATTCACCTGAATTTGCTTCCTGCAACGGCGGCATTGTAGCGCAGGGAGGCAGAAGCTAGCATTACCACAATCCATTCTGACCCTAATGCAACCTATCCCACATATAATGCAGAGAGGAATGTTTTGGATGATAGAGTCCTCTGTTTGCCCCAAGATATAGCCATTGGATCCCCTGTAACCTGCAAGCATTGAATTCCCGCATGCAGGATAGGTGGATATAGGCTGAGAGCGTCGTCGAAAGGGACAAGAAATCGTGTGAGGAAATCCCAAGTGGATTCGGAGGTTGACTAACTTGCATGGCGCTAACCCAAAGTTAAGGAGGGTGTTTGTAGATCTAGGAAAACACCACCCCAAGTGGTTGCTAAGGGACCCAAACAATCTCATGTTGTTGTCCATTCTTCACAACAATACCACAATCTAACCCAACTTCGATATTCGCCATAGCGTCCGCTTGTTGATTATTAGTCCTTAACACATGGAAAAGAGAGATGGAGATAAGGCCCTTGATTGCATGGATGAAGTGGAAATAGAACTTGGAGGTAGGTTTGCGATGTTTGTTGGCTAAGATCCTAGCTTCCTTAATAACTAGGAGGGAGTCTCCAATGGCCACCAGATCTTGGACATTGTTTTCCTTGGCGACGTCAATACCCTTGATCAAGGCAATCAATTCAGCATCATTGTTCGTCCTTCGTCCAATCCCCCAGGCAAAGTCAGTCATTTTGTTTCCGTTGGAGTCCAGGAGGACTCCCCTCGTACCTGCCAACCCATTAAGTTGTTTATAATTTTAATTGTAATACACATTTAAATTTTTTTATCATTTAATCTGTATATACATTTATTTGATTCCAAAATTTAAATATAAATTATGTAAAGGTTAAAAATCTTAAAAATATATATCTCAAAATATCTCAATTTACCTGTAATAATTCTAAATATAATTAATAATTGAAAGCTCACCGTAAATATTGCATACGAATCAAGATTCATTTTGTGTTATAAATATAATTTAGGGCCGTAGCTTGAAGTCTAATGATAAATGGACAAAGCAGAATTAAAATTCAATATCGTATCCCGCACTTAAAAAGCAAGAAAAATGCATATACATATAAAAATAACATTTTGATAGTGTGCACATATAAATATGTTTATCACAAAACCTCGTGATCATAGGCTTGAAATTAAATCTGCTATCTACCGCGTTAAAAACGCCAAGGGAAAAAATGCGTAGCGAAAGTATTGAACTTGATGATTTGCATGGGTTTTAAAAGACAGAGACTAAACTCTCACAGTATCGAATATTCTCCCTTATTCAAGGGAAATTCACATTAATAAGCTGATCACGAAATTCACGTGACTCTAAAGATTGTCGTGGATAATTTTCTCTTTCTTGAGAGAGAGTTTAAATAATGAAGAAATAAATCCTATAATTGTTCAATGATGAAAGCACGGTCTTTGAAAAAGTAAATTGATTTTATTAAGTATATTTAGAAATAGTTAAATATATTGAGGATTTTTATAACTCTCAATTTATAAGAATCAGTACTTTCTCATTAAAACGAAAGAAACCTAAAAGACCAACTCTTATATTTCGAAGACTAGATAGATAGTAAAAAAAGTTAAACAAATTAAAACAAGAAAAATAGCTGCAAAGCAGCTAGTCCCTGCTCCAAAATAATGTTTATAATTTGTATAATTATTTACAAATTATAAGGGCTGTCGTGTTGTCACAGATTCTCATGCTCTGTGTATGGTTAGTCATCTGCTTTCTCTTTTCAAATTGAGTGCTCAATCTCTTCTTCCTCGAGAGTTCATGGCTACCAAGCACCAAGTAAAGAATCTTCATTCACCTTATATATATCTAAATAATAATAATAATAATATTCTTGCATTAATTACAAGTGCCCGCAAATTCCTGTTCATCTCTAAAGAAAGTTCTTTGCAAAGGGATTCGAATCCATACTTCGAAAGCTTTAATTCTTGTCCAGCAGAATCAACCTTCAAGCCCCATGCTAGTATTCTCCTTCTCCTTTTTATTTGCTTTCATCTATTCATCACCTGAGGGGAATTATTTTAATACAGTTTTGTTTATATATATATTTTTGCAAACAATTGATCTGAGAGTAGGCATACACTGCGATAAGTGCAAGAAAGAGATCAAGAGAGCACTCAGAAGAGTGGAAGGTAGGGATTGATAGTACTTTCATGAATTTGATTGGATTTTATATGTTATTATTTGATTTATTTGAATTTGAAGTAGTCTAAAAGTTCCATCTTGAAAATTTTGATTTCTTTTTGCCTGAGTTTGAAAAAATCTAACAGAAATTTTGCAAAATTTTGTTGACAATTGTCAAACTTTGAAATTTTGGGTGTCTTAGGGTTTTTCATGGCTTTGAATATGTTTTTAACATCAAAATAGCCATTAAAACATAGTTAACTTGAAATTTTGCAAAATAAAAAACGCCCACATCCATCCTCTGCCAAATTATCGAATATTTGGTTTCATTTGGACTGTAGTTAATTGGTATATTTTTTATTTTGCAAAATAAAAAACGTCCACATCCATCGTCTGCCAAATTATCCAATATTCGGTTTTATATGGACTGTAGTTAATTGATATATTGTGATTGAACTTTCTATTTTAATGTTTCATTCGTGATTGAATTTTCTATTTTAATGTTTCATTCTTTCAATGTAAAATTACAAGATAAAAAAAATTTACACCTTAAAAAATTTAGCTTCTTCACCGTATCACTCACTAAATAAAAATTTTAAGCCAAATACCCATTATCATTACTTTTGTTTATCATTTGAAAAAAGTTATAATCATTGATGTAGTTTTTAATTATGAGGGACAGGCATAGAGACTGGACGTTACAGCGAAGAAGGAGGTGATCAAAACACTGGTGAAGTAGGGAAAACCTGCATGCAATTGGGATGAGTATCTAGCTACCAAGTAGTTATCTTATCCAAGCAAGCATATCCAAGTTTACAATAGGAGAGTACTAATGAAAAATTAGTCCAATTTTTGCAGAAATATGTCTACCATATGGTTATTAAATTATAGAGAATTATAGTGAGGGATTGACTACCATAATCATTATTATTGAATAACAAAATCTTCATATCATGTTTTCCATACTTCTTCAGACTTTGTGACAAAACGTACCTTAATGAATAACTATCCAGTCAACCTGTCTGTCATTGCCTTCCTAGAACTTTGCTTTCATCCAATTTATTTGTCAAACCTGAACTATAAATGTAATTGTGTGGATTCTGTAGCATTCGTTGTGATGCAATAAACTATCTTATAGACTAAAGCTTTGAAATATATTAAGCTTTGTAGAGACAAATTTAATAATAAATGATAAATAATGTAATCATGGTTGAATGTATAAATTTTTTGAAATAAGTGTTGTAGGCTTTTATTATAGCATTTCTTATTTTACATTGCAATTTTTTATTATATTATTATTAATAACATTTAGATTTAAAAATATAATAATTTTATGAACGATTTAGATAATATTTTTGAATAATTGTATAAGTATCTAAATTTTTAAAAAGATTTCTTATTATACTAAAAATATTTAAAAGCAAATCCAAACAAAATATTGCAGATGATTATACGGAAGATAGAATACTCTGAAATCAAAACAAAGAATATAGCATGTTAACAAATATATTAATAAATTGTTGGAAGAGTATTAAGTCAAACAGAATATATGAATACTTAATCTTATACAGAGTATTAAATGTATATTATCTATAAATTTGTGGCCAGCATTTGAAGACACGCAAATAATGATGAAGACACGCAAATGAAAAACGTGGCAAAGAGCATGTCTTTTGCACAAATCAATTATCTTTGCCAAATGTACACTGTCTATAAATTTATGGTCTCATTTGAAGACACGCAAATGAAAAACGTGGCAGAGAGCATGTCTTCTGCACAAATTTCCTGCACCTTGCAAGTTATGACAAGCAAACCGAAAAGCTGCAATTATACAAGAGATGAATAGCAAGGGAACAAGGCTGTTAGAAGATAACAACGTGGTTTTTGATGCTAAAAGTTTGGGAGACTCCGGTGCAATGAAGATGCATGAAGCCTCAGAGAAGATGTTTAAACATTTTGTAAATGAGCAGGAAGAATAAATTGCAAGGTGCCAAGCAAGAGAATTGCCTTATGGCCATCATTTGAAGACACGCAAATGAAAAACGTGGCAGAGACCATGTCTTATGCACAAATTCATATTGACTTCATATTATTCTGATTTTTGGAATGTGTTGGAGTAAGCCTGATACACTCCGAAAGATATATGAAAATGAAGAAGATCATGATGACACTAGAGATCGGCCTAGTCCTGAGGCAGTGGCAATGAGTCCTATGTTCCGAGTTCTCATGAAAATGGCACCATCGAGACCAAGACAGAGGAGGAGCAGTAGCTGCTGGGAATGGAAAACGAGTTGAAAACATGGAGCCATGACCAAGTGTTTTCAACTACGACAGTTTTACAGGCATGGAATGCATTCCATCTGATTTCTCAGTTAAACAGAATAAACAGAATGCAGTTCAATGGAGAAAACAGAGCACATTTGAGGAAAACAGAATGAATACGGAGAGTAACACTCGATCCGTTTATATTCGTTTATATTCGTTTATATTGACTGAAGCATTCACAAAACGGTTACAACAATCACCGCAGAAATAGGATCTGCATTAAATAAACTGTAGTTCATCTATCTGTCTTATTAATTCTCCATTACTTCAAGTCTTCCCCTTAATGGAGAATGGATTAACAGCTACACCTAACATTTCCCTAAACAATTCAAATTTGATCTTTCCGAGAGGCTTTGTGAAAATGTCAGCAGTATTTTCACAAGTATTACAATAAATGAGATCTATTTCATTGGATTGTAGCTTCTCTCTAACAAAATGATACTAAGCATCAACATGCTTTGTCTTTGCATGAAAGATGGGATTATTTGCCAACTTGATTGTACTTTGGTTATCACATTTGATTACTGTAGGTTCCTTTTGTTCTTTTCCGACATCTTGAAGAAGTCTTCTCAGCCAAACAGCTTCACAGGTAGCTGCACACAGGGCCTTGTATTCTGCTTCAGTAGAGGACAGAGATACAGTAGGCTGCTTTTTACTGCTCCATGAAACAACTCCAGATCCTATGCTAAATGCATATCCAGTGGTTGATCTTCGATCATCCGGATTCCCAGCCCAATCAGAATCTGAATAACCTGTCAACTCAACAACAGAAGCATCAGTATATTTAATACCAAAGTCAAGTGTTCCTCTTAGATACCTGAGTACCGTCTTTGCTGCATTCCAATGGCTTTCTTGCGGTTTTGCCATAAACTGACTTAGCATACTCACAGAATATGCAATGTCAGGTCTAGTTGTGGTGAGATAATTCAAACTACTCACCATCTGTCTGTACATTGTAGCATTCACCTCCTTTGAATCATCAGCACAAGAGAGTTTCACATTCTGCTGTATGGGAACAGCAGAAGATTTACACTCATCCATTTTAAATCTCTGAAGTACATCTCTAACATACTTACTCTGACAAACAAATGTTTGACCTGCATTCCTCCAAACTTCAAGACCTAGACAGTAATGAAGCTCACCCAGATCTTTCATATCAAAAACTTGTGACAGCTGCTCCTTTATTTCATCAATCAGATTCTCTGCATTTCCTGTAATTATTAAGTCATCAACATATACAGAAATCAATACTAGATACCCCTGCTCATCACATTTGATATATAGATTTGGATCACTCTTGCTCCTCATAAATCCCTGTTGAAGAAAGAAAGAGTCTATCTTCTCATACCATGACCTAGGTGCCTGTTTTAGTCCATACAACGCTTTCTTTAACTTACACACTAAGTGTTCTTGCCCCTTTTCCACAAACCCTTCAGGTTGAGTAAGGTACACCTCCTCTTTTAACTCACCATTCAAGAAGGCAGATTTAACATCTAATTGGTTTAACTTCCAATTATACTTTGTAGCTAAGGCAATTAATAATCTGATAGTATTCAATTTAGCTACAGGTGCAAATGT
Source organism: Larix kaempferi (assembly GCA_027924585.1). Classification (NCBI taxonomy): domain Eukaryota; kingdom Viridiplantae; phylum Streptophyta; class Pinopsida; order Pinales; family Pinaceae; genus Larix; species Larix kaempferi. The sequence continues at coordinate 4,582,429 of BSBM01000063.1, read as the reverse complement.
TTCAGCATAGTCAATACCCTCTGTTTGTGAGTATCCCTTTGCCACCAATCTAGCCTTATATTTGTCTATGCTACCATCTGATTTAAACTTGGGTTTGTATATCCATTTGCATCCTATTGGCTTCTTATGTTTAGGCAATTCAGTCAATTCCCAGGTATTTTTTTGCATTATTGATTCATATTCCTCCTCCATTGCATTTCTCCATTCATCATGTGCATTGGCTTCATCAAAACTAATGGGTTCTATGACATTCGAAATGCTACTCATAAGGGCATAGTCTTTGTACCTTTCAGGAGCTCGAACCTGTCTTGAAGATCTCCTTAGCTGTTGATTACCTTCCTCTTCGTTGTGTGAACTTTTGTCTTCATCACTAGTTGAGTTTGAACTGTTTGTATCACTGAATCCCTCTTGCTGTTGCTGCTGTTCCTGTATGTTTGGCTGCTGTAATACAGTTTGCTGTTCTTGTGTAACCCCTTCATCAATAACTGGTTCATCAAGAACTTTATGCCATTCTTCATTGCTTTGGTTGTTGTTCTCTGAAATTTCTGTTTCCTGTTCATGGAAGAGTACATCTCTACTTGCAAATACCTTGTGAGTAGAAGGATCAAACAATTTATATGCTTTGAATTGAGAACAGTAACCTATGAAGATACATTTAATGGCTTTGGCATCCAGTTTCTTCCTATTTTCCTTTGGAATATGTGCAAAAGATGTACATCCAAAAACTTTCAAATTCTGAACTACTGGTTTGAAACCATACAAAGCTTCAAAAGGAGTAATATTATCAAGACTCCTAGTTGGACTTCTATTTTTTAAGTAAACAGCAGTATTTATGGCTTCACCCCAGAAGGTATTTGAGAGACTCTTACCTTTCATCATACTGCGTGCACACTCTACCAGGGTTCTGTTTTTCCTTTCAGCAACCCCATTCTGCTGTGGAGTGCTGGGTACTGTAAACTGCTGTACTATTCCATTATCTTTGCAATATTTGTTGAAGTCTCCTGATTTATACTCTCCCCCTTGATCTGAACGAAGGATTTTAATGGATTTTTCTGTCTGTTTTTCAACCATGTTTCGGAACTCCTTAAAGTACTCAAAAACATCACTCTTTCTTCTAAGAAAGTAAACCCATGTGTATCTTGTGCAATCATCAATAAATAGCAGAAAATAAAATGCACCTCCTAAAGATCTAGTCTGCATAGGCCCGCAAACATCACTATGCACAAGATCTAACACATCTCTTTTTTTCTTATCAGGATTAGAAGGAAATTCATTTCTGTGCATCTTTCCTAATGCACATCCTTCACAAGGAATGTTCACATTTTTTAACATGGGAAGTCCTTCAACCATATTATGCTTTAATAATAACAATAAATCTTGATGATTGATGTGACCATACCTTTGATGCCAAAGACTCTCTGTTGGCATGATTGCAGAAGTTAATGCGTAATGCTCTTTACTAGTAACATCAAGTTTGTATAGGCCTCCTACTCTGACTCCCTTTGCAAGAGTTTTGTGTTGGTCCAGTAAGTCCTTCACTATGCAGTAGTTTTTGAAGAATTCAACCTTCAAATTCTGATCTGTAATAGTAGATACAGATATCAAATTTTTCTTTATCCCTGGCACATACACCACATTGCGGATGTGACGAACACTACCATTCGGCAATGTCACTGGAATATCTCCGTATCCCTTGATCTGATAAGCACGGTCATCACCAAGATATATACTAGCACCATTCTGTGTTTCTTTATAGTTAGTATACCACTTCTTATTACAAGTCATATGCACTGATGCTCCGGAGTCAACAAACCAAGCATCAATATCATCAATTTCAGCAGATAAAGCAGCATTAGACACAAACAGTCTAAGATCCATTGAGTCAAAGTTTGGCGTTTCAGAAATCTTATCAGCAATTTCATCTCTAGCCATAAACAGTTTTAGATCATGTGGTGAAGAAGAGTCTTCAGCAAAATGACCTGAATGTTTTCTAGGTTGTCTATTCCTAGCCTCATCATTCTTTTTCTTATAACAGTCTTTAATAAGATGTCCAGGTCGACCACAATAAAAACAACTTTTTGACTCATTCCTGTTAGATGGCATACCTTGATTCGGTCTTTGAGAAGCTCTACTCTGTGATGACCTGCCTCCTCTGCCTCTTTCTCCTGATCTCCCTCTCGGAGATCTCTTACTTGACCACAATGCCAAACCTGAATCTTGAGGCTTAAAGTTCCCACGCCTCTCTTCTTCTTGCAGCAAAATACCTGTCAGCTCTTCAAAAGTAGGAGGTTTCTCCCTTGCTGCGAGACCTGTTATAAACATATGGTAGTCCTCTAGCATACCATTCAATGTAATTGTTACGAGATCAGTGCTGGAGACCTTTTCTCCTATGTCTCCTAGCTTATCTTTTACTTCTTTGAGACGACCCAAGAAAGAACTAACAGACTCATTTGCATCCATCTTAATGCCTAGCAATTTAGTTTTTAAGAAAAGCAGACGGTTTGTATTGCTAGTTTCATATAGATCTTTAAGTGCTGTCGCTTCGAAATGACACAAAATTTATAAAAAAAACGGAGAAGGCAAAACCCAATTCGAAAACTGACAGATCAGTCGAAGTCTACTAGGTGCGCAGCCGCGCCACAACTACAAAGGCCTCTGCAGACAACAGGTAGAAATGTTCTGTTCTCCACGCCGGTCAACACGTATCCACAAAAAAAATAGGGTTTCAGCAAATGATGGCTCGATCTCTTCACTCTGCGTTTCAATCTTCAGGTGTACCCACACAAAAGCTGGTGCTCCTCTTCTTCACACAGGCCGTCTGTCCTCCTGCAATTTCAAAATCGAATCCGGCTCTTTTAAAGCTTGCACTCAGCACTTACACTAGCGCAGACCAGCGATTTCTTCCTCCACGCGGTCCTCACGGCTTTCACAGCCCAACAAAGATCACACTAGCGCAGGCTCTCCAAAACAACCTCGCTCTGATACCAAGTTAAACAGAATAAACAGAATGCAGTTCAATGGAGAAAACAGAGCACATTTGAGGAAAACTGAATGAATACGGAGAGTAACACTCGATCCGTTTATATTGACTGAAGCATTCACAAAACGGTTACAACAATCACCGCAGAAATAGGATCTGCATTAAATAAACTGTAGTTCATCTATCTGTCTTATTAATTCTCCATTACTTCAAGTTTCTCCTCATAAAAATCATAAGTTTTGTATATACTTGAATTGTTGTTTTGATTTGTCCTCAAAAACATCTTCAGTTTTGTACATATTGGATTTGTTGTTTCAAATAAATATACGCTTTGCATTTATATGGTGACTAGCTTATTTGTACTTAAAAGCTAATGGAAGGAGTCAATTAGGGAATCAGTAGGTTCGGTGCACACAGTAAGAGTAGGATGTCTATACCTCTCAAATTTAACAGCAAGAGATGTTGCACAACTTGTCTTACTAATCATATGCTCAAAGTTTGTTTATCTTTTTCGCGGTGCTTCAAAGAGGCTAAACGATAATGCTTTAATATGCATGCAAAGACCATGGAGGCTTGCCTGCACACAGTTTGTGTGAGCCCAGTACCAACGATGGTATGTTGTGACCCAACTATCATCAGTGCTAATGCAATATTCCGAGGACTCCACAGTTTCTCCACACAGCCCCTGTGACCCCAGTAAGCGGACATTTCGCAAATCAGAGCAACCTTTTGGATTCTGTTGTTGCATGGCTCTGAGAACCAGAATCTGCGCATTAGCATGCACTATTTAGAGGAAATAGAGAACACTGGGAAGCTATAGAATGCCAATTTAGTTAGCTACAGTCACAACTGGCCTTATGAATATTCTCTCCGGTTAGCTGGGAATAAATCTACATCTAGGAGAGAGAAACCCTAACAAAAAATATAAGAAAAAAACAATAGATGCCACAGTAATAGCAATATAACATATAGACAAAAAATGTCCAAACAATTAGTAAAATAAGTTGCCATATGTTTTATGTGAAACGAGGTACACACCTATATGCAAAGCAGTTGTATGTTTGGCTTCTTAGCACTTGCAAAACTGTAGAACACTGACCGTCTAGGAATTGGCTTTACAACATGCATCTATGATTGTGTTTTATGCTTGAACATAGGGACTCAATATATTCTTTCTCACACTCTTACAAAGCGAAAAAATTATGAAATTGTAAGTGGGTGTTTATGTTACAAGACCCTTTTGGGAAAACTCTTAAAAAAAATTCCCAAATCTCATCTGGTTTATCAAGATTACAAAGACCCTGAACTAAGCTATTGAGAGTGAAACTCGTTAGGGACTGATTGGCAGCCAACATTTCCCTATAAAGCGCTAACGCAGCTTCAGGTTCAACAATGGAAAGTGATCCAATGGATCCAATGGATAAATTATAAACATCTTTCTCAAGAGGAAAATCAACACTTCTAACTAATTATGCCATCTTATAGTCTTCTTTGATTCTTCGGGCTGAAATGGGTACAGATATGTAAACCCTATATTCAGGGAAGTAATGCGTGACACTAAATTTCTTTTTCTATTTCAAAACCTGGTGAACTTCATCCAATTTATTTTCCATCCGAAGAGCTTTGGTCACGATGCAATAGGCAATGAAATCATGTTTGCACACCTGCAATCGAGCACATTGGGACCACACAAGCCATGTGTTGCTCAGGACTTGTGACCTTGGACGCATCAAACTGACTATAGGATACTTCTTGAAATTATACATCTTGGACAGACTACAAGGAGGCAAACCACCGCAAAGTTTGGAAAATCTGTTCACAAAGACATACGCCGCATAATTTATGTCCACAAAGGTAGCGACTACCCACAACGAAAATGGACTTTTTTAAGTGTAAATACAATTCATAAATAATGCCCAAAAAAATTCATTTTTCGCACAAACGATTTATAAACATTCAAAAAATTCAATTTTATAGCATCTCAGGCAAGTTCTTGTCAATAGGTAACAGTCAAAAGAAGGCAAATAGCGTATACCATCACATCTAAACATTATAAGTGATAGCGTCAATGCTTATACCCATTGGAACATTATAAGTTATAGCATCAATGCGTATGACTTACGTTGCAATTGTTTATTCGGAGCAGTTCCATATGCATATCCCGTTCCTAGGCCAACAACAGACCTTCCAGTTCAAAACCCTGTTGGTTCAACCGTCGATGATGCAGTTGATCATAATCGTGATCCAGTTACAGATGATCCAGGTGAAGACCCAAATCGAGACCCCCAGGTTACAGATGATCCAGGACAAGAACTCGGACAAGAACAGTGACCAGTAAGGAAGCCGAACAATCCCAATGAGAATAATAGCCATCTCATCTCTTCTTATTTTCAATGAAATTGAATGCAAGCTCATTATAACATCCGACGGTTCTTGAATTGCAGGCGAAAGGGATGTTACCAAATCTGGCGGTCTCCACGTGCAGCGGGCGAAGGGCTTCAGTGGAACATTTTCTTCTTCTTCTTCTGCATGTGTTTCGGGGTTTCATGTTTTGAAGGTGTTGCATGTCGGTATCCTTTTTTGCATAAATCTATTACATGCCTATGTTTTTCTTTCGTGAAAACTTATTTTGACTGTGCGTTCAAACATTCACTTAGATTAGCCGCTGACGCATTTTTGATCGTCGTGGTCTTTCCGCTTATGATTTCACTCACCCCGCTTGCACTGGATGCCCATGTTACACGAAATATGACCAGGAAAACCGATTTTTGTTCCATTCTTGTTTTTGTTTTCATCCCTTTCCCATCTTCAAACTACATTAGTACATGAATAAATGCGGGGGAGGGGCTTCCCATTTATGATTCCCCCAAAACACCCGAGCTCCATTTCTTATTCCGTCCTCATTTCCCCTTTCTGAAACCCGTTTCTGGTAACAAAACTGGATGCAAATGACCCATTGGGAACTTTCTTGGGATTATGTGTACCTTTGGACGTAAATGTGACCAGTGCACACCGTCACACTTACCCATACCCTCTCAAAATTCAGCTTTCCTCACTGTAAAAGAAAACAAATTAACTAAGCCAAATCCTCTAAATTTTGACAGACCAGCTAAGCCAAATCCTCTAAATTTTGACAGACCAGGTAGAATTTTTTTTTAGATTTTAGCAGTGTTGTCCACTCACTTACATCTTAATATCCACAAGCAGTCAATATCCCTCTAGCCTTAGCTCAGTTGGATTAGATGAACTCACAGTAAAAAAACACCACCTCAACTCAGCTCAGAATGATTAGATAAACTGACAACAAAAAATGCAGAGAAAAACAATGCCTCAACTCAACTCAGTTTGATTAGATAAACTCACAGCCAAAAAATGCAGAGAAACTTCTGGATACCTTCTTCTTCCCTCAGTGACTAGAGTATGAAATAAAACACCAACGCAGAGAAACTCCTGAAACTTCTGGATACCTTCTTCTTCCCTTAGCTCCTGAAACTTCTGGATACCTTCTTCTTCCCTCAGCGACTAGTATGAAATAAAACGAAAGCAGAGAAACTTCTGAAATCTCTGGATACCTTCTTCTTCCCTCAGCTACTAGAGTATGAAATAAAACACCACTTTTGATTAGATGAACTCCCAACAAACAAATACGTAAAAGAAACTTCTAGATACCTTGTTAGCTTGAAATAAAACACCGAATGACTAGCAATAAATCTTCAACAGGCGGCCATCGAAGCTCCTGGAATGCAATTAAAGTGAAATAAGGTACTGCTCTCATCTTTACGATCCGGCTGTGATCGAAACTCATGATGGATGTCAAGTAAATGCGTCACTTCCGGCCAAATGCAATTAAAGTGAAATAAGGTACTGCTTTCATCTTTACATTGGGCTGTGATCGAAACTCATGGAATACAATTAATGTGAATTAAGGCTATCCTCACCGGTGGTTAAAATATGTGAAATATTTTAATATGTGACTGCAATAAGGCATGAAATATTACTTTTTTAATGCATGTAGATAGGTGTAAATTTTAAGCTTTTTTAATTTTTATTTAATTTTAATAGTATTATTTTTAAAGAAAATGTCACCTCCCAGCAGGGGTATTTTGTCATATCAAACTTCTTGGCCAATCAAAAATTTAGAATATTCAATTTTAAAAATTCAAGTAACATTTTTTATTTTAAAAAAAATTAAAATTAATATAATTTTTTCCAAAACTTACGAAAACAACTCTAAATAGGAAGAAATTATTGACAGTCAACACATTTAGATGACCAATCGATTGCTAGAATCCCTGCTACGCAGCGACTAATAAACAAGAATAAAAGCTGCATTGCATCTAAGTCCTTTTTTTTTTCACACGTTAAATTGCTATACTTTAATATTAAGTATATGATGCAATTACAACCAAAAGGTGTCATCCAAGACAAAGAAACAGAGTTACATGCGCCAACCCAAAGCAAATTGTAATAACGCCACCACCGCAAATAAAAAGTAGATGCACCAGTAGGGATAAGACTACCGCCCAGTGATCAAATTTGAAGGGCTAGTCTTAATTTAAATTTGAAGGGTATATATTTGTGCACACTTCGAGGATGAAAAGCTTTATAAAATTTTGCTTTTCAATTGACAATAATAAATTATTCATACACTTCAGTAAAAAATATGTTAAATAAAATATTACATTTCAAATCAATTTTCAATTATAAATTGATTTGAAATATAACATTTTAATTTATTATATTTACTAAGACATTGAATACAGAGTTTCTGGGCATCATTGGAAACCAACCTAGTAATAGAATATTTGGAGACTAATTTAGTTTTATTGCCTCTTTATAACATAATTTAGTTTTTGACAAACAATTCGATTTTGATAACACAAATTTGCTGAATCATTGATATACCATGCTATGGATTTCAAGATACTATGTTTGATATCTAGCTTTTACTTTGTGAAATCTGCACACAAATTACCTTCAAAATAATTAGAGTTTAAGCCATTTGACCAACTTACTGTAGGCCATACATATTTATAATTGGATTGTGAGGAACTAGACATCAAGACACTAGACTAACCCTTCAAATTTGATCACTGAACTAATTGGAATTGTGAGGAGCTAGACTAAGCCTTCAAATTTGATTGATCGAGGTAAGGCGCTATCTCTGGTTTAATTCCACTGCTTCTTTATCTAATAAAATATAAGAGGGCCGCGAATTGCGATACTGTTAGCCAACGTACCCAGTAACCCACAGGCACCCAAAATCACCTTACCTGGCATCAGGCATGTGGAAGAGATCCTTGTTGCTTTGTTGTTCCTTCCTTCTTTATTTATTGGTTGAGGGACAAATAGAATAGATGCATGCTGTGTTGAGGTGTATTCGGTAATCGGTATTCCCATAATAGTTACAATATGGTTTCTCTTGTAGGTCGGTTCCTAGGGCAAGTCTAATAGTTTTAAAAGGATGGGAATGAATTAGCCATAAAAGCACACAGGATACTATAAATGTTTCATCCCCGGACGGCTGGACCCCAGGTCCCCAACTACGCCTCTATTACAACACTGTTGGAGAAGCTGCTTAAGAAGATAGAGCAATTTGTGTAGACTCTTTAGTGTGGATGTATACCTCAATACAGTACATATAGGATTGTGAAAAGTTGAAAACCTATTCGAAATCGAGACAGTACACACCGTGCCAATACAGAGTCACAGACAATGGGAATTGGAAATGGAATAAGGAAACATACCTTGAAAGAAAGCGCCAGCAAAAGACTGCAGCAGCCACAGGTGACAGAACTTTGTCTTCAGCAATAACAATTGGAATTTGGAACACCGCAGAAAGCCAAACGACCACCAGAGTCCGGACACTAGCACTTGTCAACAACGCGGCCTCTCGCCTCTGCGTTCACTGCAGCCACATCCAACAAGATGAGAACTAGAAGCTTAAAATACCACCGAAATTTGGAAATGAATTGGGGCTTGCTCACATTTCAAAGTTTCAAACCAGGGTCCTCTTTCAAACCAGCGCACAGTATGGGAAATTGGAATTGGGGCTTGCTTTTCACACCCTTCACCGAATCACCATTGAAACTAGGGTCCTCTTTCAAACCAGCGCACAGTATGGGAAATTGGAATTGGGGCTTGCTTTTCGCACCATTCACCGAATCACCATTGTCGACTAGTGGAGAAATTAGAATGACGGACCCATGTTGAAGCTTGAAGATTCTCGGTGACGGACAACGGTTCTCCTAGTCCCAGACTCCCAACTTGCCCAAATTTGAATGACACAATACATTGAATTTGGAATTTGGCCGTGGCTGGATTCCTGGAGCTGGGTAATTTGGCAATGGGCATTGGGAAATGGGAATTTGGGACAATGGGAATTGGGAAATTCTGTCACGGTTCATGATTCATGAATCATCAATTTTCTGAACCACTTTCTAAACCGAAATTAAATGCGGAACTATACAACTATAAAAATGTTAAGATTTTAGCTGCATGGATGATGGATGTAAAATAGATTTGTTAATTATCGAGGCTCGAGCCTCCAAGTTTCCAACCCCACTAAATAATCAATCAATGCCAATTATGCCATTGCCCACTCGAGAGTCGGACTCGGGACTTGGTAAATAATCACTAATCAATTAATTAATGGAGAGTTGGGGACCGAGGTCACTACCGGGGACTGGACTCCTGGAGTCTCCGAGCGAGAGTCGGTGTCGGACTGCCGGTGCCCGTGCCTGTGCTGTAAAAATTTTGATGGGCAATTTTAAACATAGCACTTCTAATGAAATTTTAACATAATTATTACATTTATTTGTAAAACTTCAAAATTAAAAATCTTCTTTTTTTTTGACGTCCATTTTTTTTACAACACTTCTGGGACGTGTTGAGAGCCCTTTGACGTGCTGTGACATGTTCAATTTTGATCCCTGCTACCGCCCATATATCTAATCTCTCTACCTACAAACAAACCACCACCAGAGTAAATACAGCCGCCACATTCAGACCTCATATAAATATACGCTGCCAGACTCTTGAAGGACGTCATTCGTCCAAAATTAAAAAAAAAAATACGACCTTCCACCGTCCGAAAGAGCACGCTTAAACAGAGCGTCGGCAACCATATTCGCCTCCCTGATTATATGGATGAATTGGAAATCATTTAAAATCTCACGGAGAGCACGAATCTTTCCAACAAGGGCCTAAGGGATATGATATTATTCAGGCCCTCACCATTTAACCAGTTCACCACCACGAGTGCATCCCCAACAACCTGGAAAAGCTGTAGTTGCCTAACAAAAGCAACCTGGAAAAGCTGTAGTTGCCTAACAAAAGCAAAATGCAAAAGACACCACAGGGCACATACCTCACTACGGGTATTGTACCAAAGCCCACATCCAGCCATATATTGTAATAAGCCTGATCATTAAGTTTAATAAATGTTACCCGATAATATGACTAAAGAAATAGTAACCAAAAAAGTATCCCAAAACTCCAAATGTGCTGCCATCGCCCGCCCAGCCACCCAATTAGTTGTACAATGTATGTCTTCACATATGACCATATTCCTAGCCTTCCACAAAAAGCTGTAGCATTGCATTTAAGTCCCTGCCAAAGGGATAGCTAAAGACGGACATCATGCCAAATGTAGAAGCGAGCCAGGAGGACCACGTGGCATCCGACGGGCTAGAGATAAGCTGCGGCGCCTATTAGACAATGCTTCGATAGTCATCGGAGAAAGCTCCGAAAGCTCTAGATCATTGTGCTCCGATGACTATTGGAGAAGCGGAGAAAGCTCCGAAAAGAGCATTGCTCATACCTAGTAATGGAGAACGACAATTCAAGCACCCAGGGCAGTTCCAATGAGAATCATGTTAAAGAAAAGTAGAAACCGGAGTCTGATAATCATGATGTTGTGCCTAAAACCCTGGAAGCAATGCATCCAACACTAATCTAAGCTTACAGCTTCCTTAATAATAAGGAGGATTTTTAATGTCGAGGCGTTTGTCAAAGCAAGAGAAACAAATATCGGTGGATCCACAGTCTCTGAAAAATTCCTACACATCATCAAGATCTGTGCCCTTCGAGTGGCAAATGGAGCCAAGTGTGCCAAAGGTCAAGGCAAGGCTGCTAGTCTTTACAGGCCCCTTCAACTCGCATTGTTTTAGCGAAAAATAGAGCTCCAGCTTCCATGACTTCCAGTACTGGGTGTTCTGCCACTGTGTCTTCCAGATCGATTTTTGGATTGATGAGAAGCATGCTCAAACCCAAAGGATCAGTACTTTATACTTCTCATTCTCATTCTAACAGAAATGAAAATAATTATAGCTATGATTATGATGCAACAACTAGCTCCGACGAATGTAGTACTAATTCTTCTTCCTCGGTTTCGAACTTGTATCCCAATTTGGAGCGCGCCCAATTAGATTCGAGTCTTAGGGTGCTCGCGCGACAGCGTTCTCTTGCTCTTTGCCAGGGCCGTGGATTCTCATTATGTGGTAGAATTACGCAGAGCCATATCTTGCTATGTTCCAGGTACAATGTAGCTCTGGAAACTAACACAAGATCAGTTTATCGCCTTTTGGAGTTCGACAATTGCTGCGAGAAGGTCCAACTTTTCTTGCATATCTCTACAGGTAACTCATGGATCCAATTATCTTTGCTCTATCAATCTTTTCAACTTTAGCTTCTGCTGAGCTGTTGTGGTTGATTTCCCTTCAGCTTATGTGAATGGGAAAAGAGAAGGTTGAGCACTAGAAGATCCTTTCCAAATGGGGTATAGCATAGTCAAGGAAATATCAAAATCTAGTACACTTTTAGACGTCCAAGATGAATTTTTTTAACAAACAAATCTCTACAAGACTTTGAGATTGAACTTACAGATTCGCAAAACGAAAAGTTGGATAACGGGTCAGATTTTCAAATGAAAATTGCTCGAAGGATGACAGATTTGGGCATGGAAAGGTGAAATTAAGATTAATTTTCACCAATAGAATGTACATAACCCAACGACAAGTTGGATAACGGGCCAGATTTTCAAACGAAAATTGCTCGAAGGATGAAAGAGTTGGGCATGGAAAGGTGAAATTAAGATTGCTATTAATGTTAATTTTCACCAATACAATGTACATAACCCACCGATATCATCCTTGGCACACAGGCTTATAGTAAATTCAAAAACAATATTCGTGAATAATGTTTTTTTACATGGCTAAAGTGCTTGAAAGTGGGCTTGTTCAGGGCAAGAGCACATGCATGGAAGGATACTTACGTACTGTTCACTAAGGCAATGGATGAGATGATAATGGTTAATGGCAGGAAAGATTTACCAGTAGCCATTGTTCGTTCCAGTACTATTGAAAGCACATACAGTCTACCTTTTCCTTGGATGGATAGAAGCCATTCACCAGTAAAATTATCTATCCAATCTCATCGTTTATCAATGTTATATAACCATTAGATTTAAGTTGAAAATTCAACTTGCAGAATGGTTGATCCCGTCATTACACTTTAATATGGCAAAGGCCAACTATCTTGCTTCTTGGGTGATCCAGATAATCTGCTCGATCTGGTTAGTAATGACAGTATAATGTGGAAAATTATTTCTTAATCTTTCGAGATGCTCATTATACTTAAATATCTTATTTTTTGGTGAATTGAATTGATAGATACTCATAGACATGGTTGTAAATGCAATTTTGGAAGCAATGAAAAAGCATGTCAGAAAGGTAGTGTAGGGGTTTATCATAAGTTGTTTTTTTGGTTGCAAATTATAGTAGCATAATTTGGTCGTATTGGCATTTCCCATAAGGAAATTGGAGACAATTCCAATTGGTCTAATATAGATTCTTACTAATAAAAGATTAAAGTTTAAAAACTAATTTAAAAAAAAACCAAATTTTAATTATTTAATAACTATAAAATATAAATAACATTTAATTTATTACTTTCTTATAAAAAGGAATGGTTTTTAATATACATTTATGTTAATTTGTTTTATATATTTGATTAAAAGTATTATATATAAAAAGTCTACTTCAGTATTTTATCCTTAGTGGATTTTTTTATTACTTATTTTTTCTGTATCGAATCGTATCCATATCTGTATTGTACTCGAATTATGCTACTATGTTGCAAATCCCATAACATTGAAATAAGTTTTTGACATAATATTTGAAGATTTTAAATATAATCCATTTATCGATAAGAATGGAAAACTGTTAAGATTTCCAAAGAAAATAATTTGGTTGAAGACTATGGAGGACTTCTTTCGACAGGATTTGGACATTGGCTCCAATTCACCAAGCAATGTATGTAGCAACATCATTTTGTCTTTATTTAGTGTCTAGAATGCAAGTCTATGACAATTAATTACTTCATACATTTCATACTCGTGGCCTACATGCAAAAAGTTGGGTTATCAACATCTGCTAAATATATGTTGGACATGGCTAGGATCTACGATCCATACGCATTCTACAAAGGAAGGTACGAGATGATCATGTTCTTATGAAATCGAAGTCCAAGAGACACAACGGTAACAGCTGCAGAAACGGAGGCACTAAAAACAATATCTTCCATTATAATGATAGCGATAATATTATAGCATGACCGGTTGATAGTTTGTCCAGGACCGGACAGGTGAATTCACCTGTGGTGGTATTTGCAACTTTCTACATTTTGTTAAGCAGAAACCCAAGCAAAAACACAATGACATTGACGTAGAGGCAACAATTGATGCAACTCCGGCTAGCATTTTAATTATGAAGCAAAACAGTGTTCATTCTTTGGAGAAATTTGAGTGCGGGGATTCCACACCTTCAAGTGCTATTGATATGATCTTTGTAGACGACGAAGTTGGATCGAGTTCAAACCATTTGCTATTGATATGATCTTTGTAGACGACGAAGTTGAATCGAGTTCAAACCATTTGTATTTTGAGAGGCCCAATAAAATAATGGTTGAATCTAACAACCAATTGTTCACATTGTCTTGCATTCCATCAGTCAACCAGACAGGTGCACAGTCTTCTCCCGAGCTTGCAAATTCTTACAGGGTGTTGGAAATGTATTATTATCGTTGCATATGAAAAATAGATTACTTGAAAGGGTTTCTGGAAAAAGAAGGCCATGACTGCATTGAGAACTTCAGTATTGTCGTTCATGGAAGAAGGAGCAGAGATTTCTGATTAGACTAACAGTAAGCATTTACAGTTGCAAACTGGAAACAGGTAACGTGTAAAAATATGGAATTTTTTATTTTAAAATAATTTTTATTTTATTTTAATTTCTTGCAATTTTATTTTTCCTCTAGGGATTTACGTCTTGTCCAAATCATCTTTAACCAATAAAAAAACATCATTTTAATTTTCTAAAAATATAAAATATATTTTTCATTATAAACAAATTAGTTTAATATGGTTTTTTTAAACATTATAAATTCCTTGCAATCACTCTTCCAAATTAATGCAGAGTCAAAAGCTTTGACCATCAAATGATTAGTATATATCCCTGCCTCTTATCAGTGATCTTGTCAAACAACATTAAGCGCTTTAAGCCCTTTATCATAAAACTGGATAATTTTAAACTTTATACAAAGACTAGATAGCTATGAGAGAAACGTAATTTTTTTTTTAAAAATTAAAAAAAAATAATGGTGTTATTAGTGATCTTGTCAAACAACATTAAGCGCTTTCTAACTTTTATCATAAAGCATGATAATTTTAAACTTTATGCAGTTAATTTTTTAAATTTTTTCAAACAACCTTTTAAGACCTTTATCATAATTGACATTTTAAGACCTTTATCATGATAGCTTTTTCTTCTTCGAAATATATATTTCATATTTATTATGCATTTTTCAGTCTTCTCCAAAAGTAGAAGTTGTTCTCCCATTTAATAATGTTTAGAATAATTGCACATATAATTTCAATAGTCTCCAAAATGAGAAGCAGTCCTCTTATCTAAGAAAGTTCAAAAAATAAAACTTGTATGGCTGCTGAAGAGGGAATAAATGGCTTCCTCTGCTTCTTTCAACTGCTTATCTCTATTCTGAAATCGGATGGCCACCAAATAAAACTTGTACATATTATCATAATAGTTATCAAAAGAAAGTTTAAAAATAATTTTGAAAATAAAAAATTAACTAATTTGATGAAGTCAATTTTGTCAAAACAATATTTGTGAAAAAATTCTAAAAATAAATTTAAAAATAAAAATTAATAACTAATTTTAAGACCTTTATCATAAAGCAAGATTTGATTACTATGATAAAAAAGTTTAAAAATAAATTTTAAAATAAAAAATAATAGTTATAAAAAGAAAGTTTAAAAATAAATTTGAAAATAAAAAATAATAATTATAAAAGGAAAATCTAAAATAAATTTTAAAATAAAAACTAATATTGTTATTATAGATTAAAAAAACTTTTAAACTTTTATAAAATCAATAGATTATCAAACAACATTAAGATCTTTATCTTTATGAAGTCAATTTTGTCGAGCAACATTTTAAAACCTTTATTATTTAAGACCTTTACCATAAAGAAAGATTATTTTATGTTGGATAACATTGATTAAAAATCTAAATATCAATTTTGATATGACAAAAAATTATAGATAAAAAAGAAAATTTTAAAAATAAATCTTAAAATAAAAAATAATTTTGTATTATTATTAATAATTATTACTTTAAAAACTTTATTAACTCCTTAATCATTCAATAATATTAAAAACTTTATCATAAAGCAAGACGATTTATTTTGGATGTATATTAGTGAAGGGTTGAATTTATTTATAATCTTTTTATACAAGTTATTAGTAAAGGGTTAAATCTATAGTAAAGGGAAAGCTTTTTTTATTTATAATCTTTTTATGCAAGTTATTAGTAAAGGGTTAAATCTATAGTAAAGGGAAAACTTGAAGATCAACCAAACTTATAGAAAATCATAAAAATTGGAGATTTTCTTATTATCTTTTCTATTTTTAATCTTTTATGCAAAGTTTTATTTTTTTTAAATTTTGGTGAAAAAAATGACCTCAACTAATTGTATAGAATTATGATTAGTTTTTTTAGTTAAGTTTATGTGATCAATTTAAAAAATAAGATTAACTTATGGCTAAAAAGTTACGTAAAATGGTTAGTATTGACATGTTATTTTAGAAGTTACCATTCAAGGTTGTATAGAATTATGATTAAATTGTGCTTAGTTTGTTAGTTAAGTTTATGGGATCAATTTAAAAAATAAGATCAACTTATGGCTAAAAAGTTAGGTAAAATGGTCACTATTGACATGCTATTTTAGAAGTTACCATTCAAGGTTGGATCAATCAATTACTCTTAAGGTTATCATAAAGGAATGCTAAATATAATAAAATCAATTTCATTTATTGTTTAGTTGATTTTAGGAAGGCTCTTGAAGGGGTGTCTAGAAATAACCCATTGAAGATATTAGACGATCTTAAGGTTCCTGTTGGGTTGGTGAGAAGAAATTATAACTACTTTAAACAAGTTTATATAATTATTGATCTCCTACGCCTTTTGATATTTATATAATAAGCTAGAGACATGTTTCAAAGAATGGCATTGCTTTGTTGGGATAGTCATCATCATTCTTATTTACAAGTTGGCAATGATGTTCTTTTTTCCAAGGTGCCCTTCTAATATTGATAAGCAACTAGGAATTCTCAATTTTTCATTCTAGTTGTCATATGTCAATAAATACTGATAAGAAAATGATTATGATCATCAAATTGAAGAAAACTAGTTACCCTAATTTTGTATATGGAAATAACAACTTAGAGAACATTAATAAGTATGAGTATCTTGTGGTTGACTTCACCACAAATTCAAATGGAATTATAGATAAAAGAATTAAAACGCGCAATTTAAATCCTATTTTCATCTTGAGAACAACTATAAATCAAAATATTTTTTTTGTTATGAGAAAAAAACAAAGCCCTTTTTATGCACTTTTAGGGAGCAGTATACGGGACAACTAAATTGCCCCCGACTGTCGGAATATGATAAAGAAGGAAGTGCTGAAATTGCACTTTGCATTGCTCAAATCGCGATTTCGAGGATCTTGGTAGTTTTAAAATCCAACATTTACTCTAGGAGCGATCATATTGATTGTTGAAATTGCATAATTGCAGAAATTGCAATTTGCCAGGGGCAATTTTGACCGGATTTGATAAAAAAAACGTCGGAAAGCTGGGGCGTTTTGGTTGCTCTTTATCCGACATGCACTTTTAGTTGTTGTCAAGTTTGGAGTTACAACATTTCTAGAGAAACTTGAGGGGAAATGGAGTAATTCCAAAAGCGTTTTATAATTTATAATAAAATTAAAGATAATACACCCTATCCAACCCTCCTCCTAGAGGCTAGGATTTGAAACTCATTAGTAGAAAGGCTATGATTAGGTACATAATGTATAAGAACAACATAATTAACATGAAGAATAAGGGGGTCTCATAGAATTTCAGTAAAAGTCACTTGAAATATAAGATATGGTGGCATAAAGATGTATTCTTGGATAAATCATTGGAGAATAGAATGCGAGACAACTTTACAAAAAAATACTGATTCCATTAGAAGAAATATCACAACTAAATTTAAATAGATTGTAGTGCAATGAAAAAATAAAGAATAATAGAAGGTTAAAGTACTATAAAGATGTCATTAACCATAAATTATGATCCATAAACAAGGTCTTACAGCCCACTCACTTCACCAACATAGATGCTAAGAAGAAACCAATTCTTGGTCTATGTTCTAGGCTTGCAAAGAGATCTATTTGTCCTTCCAATGGCTTGAAGACAACCATGATTCCTCAATGTAGCCTACACTCACAATCCACTATAAGAACATAATAACAAGTTCAATAAGAAATCAAGACTATGCAAAACATTGTATCACTTAGGAATCTATCTTCAGTGCAACTCCTTTGCATAGTGAAATTCAACTAAACTCAATCTATTAAGAGGATCAAAGCTAAGAATTTTTCATGGTTCTGTGAGTAGATTTAGTATTGAATGCAATTCTCTGTTTCCAAGAAAAATATAATACAATAAGAGTTTATTCTAAATGGTTCTTGAACCCAATACCAATATTTCTATCGATCAATATGAAGAAGATTTAGAACTATCCTCCTATCATGGGCACTACACATTCAAGGAAATACCAACACTCTTGTCCAAAATTAGATTCAAAGAACTTTATTTCACAACTCTATGCTCTAGGGAACCCACTCCATCATAGAAATTGTAATGCAACCCCTAATACAAACTCTCCTTTTGAAATATTTAAAACCAACAATTGTGTCTTTGTTTATATTTAACACACTCAATTGTAGACCACAAAAAAAACACAAATTGGATAAATTGATTGCTCCACCAAGGACAATCCTACACTATTCAATGGAAATGCTCAATAATCTAAAAGTAAAACCAATCCCTCACTTCTTGATTTCATATGTATAGAATTAAGCTCTATCAAACTGTAATACTCAAGAATGCTCTCTCTCTCTCTCTCTCTCTCTCTCTCTCTCACACACACACACACACACACGCGCGCGCACACACACACACACACACACACACACAATCTTCTCACATAAAGAAAGGTCCCTTCAAATATTTCAAAATGTGGTCTCTCACAGTTAATCCAACCGTGAGATAAAACTCATTGCTACAACATTAATAAGTACAAGCCATGACTATGAGTTCAAATGTTCATATAGTCCTCCTAATCTCCACTACGTCTATCTGAAAAGGAGATTCAATCCAAAGGTGAATTTAGTTAACTAATAAGAGGGCATACAACCTCCCCAATAGTCATAATTCTCATAAAACAGAATGGTCAATGCACAAATGAAGGGATTTCTTTGTGAGAGAGGAAAACAACTATGATTATGGGTGTGTGCAACCCAACAAATGTAAATATGGCCAACAATGAAATTTATGCTTAGTAATGGAAATACTTTACCTAGAAATTGCAAGGAAAATCCCCATATCAATGATAGGGAGTCTAGGGGAGGATAATACATCCAAGAGAAACCTAAAGTATATTATACAAGGTGCATACAACCCTGGTGTAAGAGAAAAGGTTAAACAAAAGAGAGAATCCACCCAAAAAATGTATCACAATGTCCAACAATCCACAAAACCCAAGCGACCAATTTAGTAACATCCTACAATATTGCAACGACTCGATAATGGTAACCATTGGTATTTGGTCTTGGAGAAGAAACATCCTGTGATAGAGGGAAAAGAATTGTTGTAACTTCCATGAGACTAGAATAATCAATATTTGGTCTTGGAGAAGAGACAACCTATAATAAGGGGGAACGAAATTCCATGAGACTAGAATAATAAATCAATGCAATAATATACATATGCTATTAGAAATCCCTCCCAATCACGCTCTCACCATTCACCGAGAGCCATTAAAATCACCAAAAATCCATTAAAACCCATAAGGAAACTACCATGCGTGAAAGGTGGCAACCTCAAAATCAAGAATGGTTGTGGGAAACCCTCTCTTAGGTTTGAATCCATGGTTAAATGGCTTGAGTGCATCACAACCCCCTCCTATAGCCGAATCCATGGTCAAATGGCTTGAGCGCTCAGCAATAAAATAGGTGAAAGAAGATTTAAAAGCGACTCCTATTGTATAAATATTCCTTACTTCATATATATATATATATATATTCTTTCAAGTTTAAAAGAGACTCCTATTATATAAATATTCCTTACTTCATATTTATAAATTTTATTTTAATATATATATGTATATCTTTTTAATTTGTTAAAATTTATTATTATTATTTAATTTTTAATATATATTAATTGTATATTTTTTCTTTATTTTTACGTCAAAGGCGTTTTCTCAATGAAAAATGATTTCTTAGCACTGTAGCTAGATTCCTCATCTATAAAACAAATGAAATTTCGTCACGTGCCATCACTTTTTTCCAACAAATTTACTATTACCGTCACATTTAGCATTTCCCGAAGTTACGTGACAGGTTCAGGGCTTGTCGCCTGTCGTTTGAGTTTTGGGAGACCGACCTAGGTACAGACAATATGAACCATACACAAAACCTTCCAGCAGTCGCTCAGTCCCCAAATCAAAATTTTCATGGAAGCTTGACAGTATAGGGTGGTCTTTTCTCATCTCTCGATTGCTTGATGATTACATTAGGAAAAAACAGGACCCCTGGAATTCTATAGTCGTCATAGACGCCACCAAATGGTTTCTCAAAATGTAGTAGGGGCCAGGGAGGCTACTAGGTCTGCTTTATTTGGTGGATTTTTGCTTGCTTTGATAGAGGGTGTAGGAATTATGCTAAATAGGGTTTTTAGTGCACATTAGCAATTCCACGAATATTGGGATAGCTAAAATTTGAGCAATAACAGTAAATAAATTTAGTATCACGAATGGGAAATTTCATGGCGGATTGGTCAATCAGGAAGATTTTCATGTCTCCATATATGCGTCAACCATCCACCACTGTTAGGGTTGTAGCGGCCACCAATGATAACAGAAGGAATGGAAATACTTGTTTCTCGAGGATCGTCGATCCAACTTCCCATTTGACCACTCATAGCGATGCGCGGTGGTTTTCTGTCGTCTTTAAGTAAAATACGTACATGCTTCCTTTTGCTGCCAATGAGGTTGAAGGTATGTATTCCTCACTTTTTAGCTGCAGTAGGGTTTTGTGTTAGGGTTGTACTCCAGGGTTTTAAATTAGGGTTTTTATATATTTATTTCTTTATCTACACAAAGGGAAATGCATGGCTAGAAACGAGGACCTTCATCCATGGCGGAAGAACGTACAGACAATCCTTTCCCTTGGATTGCAAGAGGCCCCACAAAGTCCCACCCATATTTTTCACACAGAGGGTCAACTCCCTTATGGCCTTCTTGGATATGTTGGTCATGATCACCTTGCGCCAAAATTATTTTCGACCCCTGCTGGTCCATGAATCACCCACGCTATGCTGTAATTCTACTGGACAACCCATGTTTGATTCTATTCATGGATACGAAAGTAGTTTAATTCAAATCTAACAACTTCTGATCTCTATCAGTGCTAATATATGTAGGGATGGCATAAATTAATGCTATTTCAAATTCCTTATGATTGGGTCCAAATCAATTGGCTACAGAAACATAGAAATTGATACTGACAGCGAAATTTCCTTCAGTTGTGTCACATTACAGAAACATCAAAAGTTGGGATTGATAGCCAGAGGAATTTGAAAGCTAGTAAGCATTTCTGTTGGGATTCATTATAAATCCAAACTCCAAAACACTTTGGAATGAGTGCAATTTTTTTAAACACTTCAACAAACACTCAAATCTAGCTTCTAACCTTAAAAACTAACACAATGTTACAAATTTAATTTAATACAAATGTTCTAACTTCTAACCTTAAAAACTAACTCAGTGTTACAAATTTAATTTAATATTTTTTTTTTGAGAGCTATTGCTTGCTGGAGATTGTAGGATGAAAATGAGACATAGCACAAGGTTACAAATTAAGTTAATATAAATGTGTACTGGCTATTTCTTTCCTGAGTTTAAAAGATCCAAACAAGACATAGGTTGTTGCATTTTCTTTTGGTAGGGATATTAATCATCCGTTATTTTAGGCAATTACGCAAACATGTGCATTTCTTTTAGAATTATTGGCATGGAGCAAGACGCAATAGTATAACTAATAATTTTAAAATTGAAATATGGACCAAGCAGGAAACACTAATACAATTAATATTAAATTGAAGCTTGGACCAACCAGGCATCAATAATACAACTAATATTAAAATTGAAAAAGTGAACCTGGAGCAAGTAGGAAACAAAAAAATATTTTAAATTCTTTAATGGAGTGTTAGGGAGGCGAGGGGAAGAACTAGACATGTATCGGTGGCCTTGACCATAATGGCTCAGCTTTCATCCACAAACCTTAATGATTTACCTGAAATCCTTGACCAAGTGCATTATGGCAAGAATGGGCATGGATACATTTTCCTTGAGCATGGTTTACGAATGGATAAGGGGCAGTCAAGAGAAGAAATTGGATGTCTAGATCTCCTTTATTTGAATTTTGTTTGCCTACATAGGGGTAGGACGAGGAAATGTAAGGAGACCTCACCACATATTCTAGGTAACTTGACAAATAAGGTGATGTCCTCAGCAATTGCAGCAACAATGTCATATAGTAGTGGGTTTTCTATTGTTAATCTAGGAGTATAGGAAATTGAAAAGTTCATGGAAAAAAAAAGATATGAAAATTATGGATGAGGACATGATTTCCTTTGTTTTGGACAGTGGGTTCTCAAGTACAGACATCATATATTTTAAGTTTGTAACTATGTGATGGGAAAATAACACTGTCATTGTCGTTATGATTATGGAAGTAAGATGCATCCTGTGCAATGGAATCCTTACTACATCAAAGCAGAATTGGAATCAGAATCAGTTGGACCAAAAATATAGTTAAGAATATTGTCCAAAGTACAACTTTAGTGATTCTCATGGTTAGGAATACATGTTTCTTCCTAGGAGGTCACATGTTCAAATTTGGAGGGAGTAGGGTGTCTACACC
This sequence comes from Larix kaempferi, assembly GCA_027924585.1. NCBI lineage: Eukaryota > Viridiplantae > Streptophyta > Pinopsida > Pinales > Pinaceae > Larix > Larix kaempferi. The sequence continues at coordinate 4,559,838 of BSBM01000063.1, read as the reverse complement.
TACTTCAATAATCTTGTTCTAAAAATAAGAAATCTCATACACCAATTTAGTGTTGGCCTTAAAATTAGATTATTATTATTATTATTAAATTGACTTAATTAAATCTTGCAATATTGACTTATTATTATAACATTAACTTAATTAATGCTACCTATATCTAGGAGGAACAAAGGAAGACTGGTAAAAGCATTATGGGTTGAGGAAGCTGCCACCAGGTTAATCTGAAGGAGGAAACTTCTCCCATATTCATCAAGGTTGAATTCCATATTACATATTGAATTTATGATTAATATGATTAAATTAATTTAATGTCCCCATCCAAATAAATCACATGAAGGGAAAATTCCACCAATCTACTAGTTCCCTACATTGGGGTGGAAACATTTAGATTTGGAATAAGGGAGCTATAAGACCCCAAATGGACATTAGAGTGAAAAATATATATTAAAAGGGGCTAAATAAATATTAATAATAATAAAATAAGGTGGCACTTGGTCATGAGGGCGCATAGGTGGTGTGGGACCCACACAAGGCAAGATTCTCCATGCCACATGGCATCCTATTCTCACCCATTTGAATCCAAGGTGGAGTCTAACGTTCTTGGGGGAGTTGGAGAGGAATTATACTTGGCATGACTCAATGAGGGTCAAATTAGAGTGGAAGAGTAACTCCCATGGAAGAAGAAGAGGCATCCTAGAAGTATTGTGACACTTGGGTTAGATTCCCTAGCTTCTATGACAACAATGATGAATATTTGATGACACTTATGGCAATGATCATACTTGATTGCTTACATATGACCTATATTACATGTCAGGGATAAAAATATCCTCCAAGAGAGCGCACAAGGGAGTTATGGAAGCCAAGATCTTCCCCATTCGAATTGATGGAAGAGGAAGACTAGGAAATGTTGGACAAGTGACACTCATGGGAATCTCTCCCTATTTGTAGTTGGGATGATGCTCTTGGAGGGAATTAGAGCTATGGAGGCCTGGGGAGGTTAATAAAATACAGGAAAGAAGAAGACCATATTTTGATAATTTTTTCTTTGCATTGTGGAGAGCTTTGTTTGTCCATTACACGGATTACTCCCCGTGCTTCTTGAGCCAATTTTGAAGGTGTAAGATTCCTATCCAAGTTGGCTATTGGAGAGGCCATTAAGACCTCTAATTGGAGATGTATGAATACATTTAGTTTCAGGTTTAATTTCCAGTGCTGCTCATGATCATCTCTCCTTCAACTTGCTTCCACATCTCTCTCACTTTTCTCTCTATATTCTTGCTCTTGGAGGAATGGCGCATATGGGGAGATGATGATATCAAGAGAGTCCAAGGGGATCCATTTATTTGTAACATGATTTATACACTCTGTATTTGATTCTCACATGAAACTCAAATTGAATCTCCAAGTGAAACTATGTGTAAATTCCAAACTATGTATGAAGGGTGCCATTTTCCCACATATCTTGTTGTAAGGGTTTGAAGTTGTTTTGTACCAATTTTTTTCAGTCAATATATGTGGTTTTAGTTCTGTTTGGGAATCTATTAATGTACTTAATAAGTCTCATATACTTATGCAGGCCCTTGGGGCATTTATCTCAAATTTCATATCAAGTGACAGTGTTTTTCTCACATTTCCCCGTATGTAATGAACATGCTTGCAAGGATTGGTTTTATGGGAGTTGCAGCAGCCTTTAGGAACTGATTAATGATGATTTGAGTGCCCATTTGAGCCATTTAACTAATCTATGTCTATTTTCTGAAATTTGGGAGGTTCATATTTCATTTGGGAAGCCATTAGTGACCTCTACCCTTGGGGGTTTGAATATCGATATTACTAGTAATTTTCCCATTTTTCTCCTGAATTCAAATGAAGGTTGCAGAAGTATTTGGATAGTGTCTAAGAATCCATTAGCTTCATTTTTATTTCCTAATACCATTCAAACACTCTCATACCCAATTAGAAATACTTAGGAGTCATTTGGAATCATTGAGTCATTACTAGTCCAAGGCTCAAAATTGACCAAAAATTGCAATTTTTCCAAATTATTAAAAAGGGTATTTACAGTGGTATCAGAGCATGGTCCTTGCACCTGATTTGGGTTACCATTTATGAGGTATATAAGGAAGCCCCCATCCTTAGAAACCAAAATTGAAAGTACCTTTGGTGAAGAGGAAGAAGCAGGAGAAGAGGTGCACTCTGTTGAAGCTATGACTAAGGATGAGAAAGGAACTGGAGAGATGGAGGAGAAAGAGGAGTTTAGGAAATTCATGAAACCATTTTTTGAGGACATGACAAGGAATATAATGCAAGGCTTCAAATTGATGGCTAGTCAAATTGGAAGCAAATTGGCATTAGGAGGCAGCAGTAGTTCTCCTTTTGAGGAAAAGAAGGCATTTGGTGAAAATATTTTCTCAAAGACAGGGCCTCATAATTGACCCAATGAATTCCAAAGATCAACAAGAGCTACCACAACTAAGTTTATTGAGCCCAAAGAGGATCCTAACACCCAATATGAAATGCATGAAGTTCTAGTAGAATGGCAGCAATTGAGTGAAGATTGCAGAAGGACCTTACCATTTGATCAATTATTTACTGTCTCAAACAAGCTCAAAATGAGAGGAGGTAATAGAACTCCTTTTCAAAATAAAGAATTGAATTATGACATAGGTAAAATTCCCCTTCCCACCTTTGATGGCTCATCCCAAAGTTTTGTAAATACTTGGGTACAAAATTTAGATGTCTATTTTCAGTTGAATCCAATGGTTGAAGAGGATGCTCTAAAAATGGCTATTCTGAATCTTGAGGGAGAAGAAAATGATTGGTGGTTCCATGGTATTAAAACCTTGGTACATGATAAGGTTGCATCATATGAAGAGTTTTTTAACGGGTTATTGGAAATATTTGAGCAAAAAGACCCCGAAATGCCTTTCAAGGAACTAGCACAGTTGAAGCAAACTGGAACCCCTGAGGAGTACCTGTTGGAATTCCAAAAACTATAAGTTAAGGTGGTTGATGTATCTATGGTTCGATTGGTATTTCTCTTTACTGAAGGATTGTCTAAACCTTTGAAAGGTTTTGTGAAAGCTCACAAACCTACTTCATTGAAATATGCCATGAACTTGGCAAGAGATCTGCAAAATGTGCTACCCAAGAAAAAGTATCCTCCCAATCCCAATTTTCCTTCCAAGTTAAGATTTGACAAGAAACCATGGAAAAAAGATTCATTTGGGAAGGACAAGAAAGAGGGACCAAGCAAGGAAGAACTCAGAAGAAAGAAACTATGTTACACATGCTTTCAACCATGGGTACCAGGGCATAAATGTGCTAATGGGAAAGCACAATTCATTGAAGTATTTTATGATGATGAAGGGGACATGGAGGAACAAGAACAAATTTCATCCCAAGAAGAGGGATATGAAACAATAGAAGAAGATTATCCATCCCCCGAAAAAGGAAGAATGGCATTGCTTTCAGGAGTGCCTCGTTTTCACACCATTCGATGCAAGGGAGCGGTACATGGGAAGAGAGTTTCAGTATTGGTAGATGGAGGTGCAAATCATAAATTCATTGATGCATCCTTGGTGGAGAGGAGAAATCTACCTACTGAATCATTCCAAGGGTTTATAGTAATTATTCCAGGTAACAATTCTATGGAATAAAACACATGGATTCCAAAGCTACAACTCACCATAGGAAATTACACATTTTCTGATAGCTTCTATGTGGTGAATGTTGCTGATACAAATGTGGTTTTGGGAGTACAATGGTTGTACTCTGTAGGATAACATACAATGAACTACCAAATACCTGAAATGAAGTTCAAATATTCGGAGGGAAAACAAAGGTTAGTTAGAGGAATGCACACCTATCATAACCAAGTGGTGTCCCACAGTATGAGGTCCATATTGAGACACGGGGACATTGAATGGGTTGTTGAATGTTTCATCATTTCCGCCAAGCCAAACATAAATATTGCAGAACATCCAAGGGAGATATGGAAACTACTACACAAGTATGAAAGGGTTTTTGGAGACCTTCCTCCTGGAAGGCCACCTGACAGAGGAGTTGAGCATGCCATTGTTTTGGAGGTGTGTACTTCACCTATACAAATACCCCCATATAGACACCCAAAAAGGTTCAAAGATGAGATTGAGAAGGCTATTCAAGAGCTCTTGGAATTGGGGATCATTAGACCAAGCTCAAGTCCCTATGCTTCTTCAGTTGTCTGGGTGAAGAAAAAGGATGGAACCTTAAGGATGTGCATTGATTTTAGATATTTAAACAAGAAGACAATAAAGAATAGATATCCCATCCCTTGGATATATGAGCTCATGGATGAGATATTTGGAGAAAAATTATTTTCCAAAATTGATCTTAGATCTGGTTACCATCGGATTCGAATGAAGGAGGAGGATGTGCAAAAAACTGCTTTCAGATGTCACTATGGTCATTTCAAATTTCTTGTCATGCCTTTTGGTTTGACCAATGCTCCAGCAACCTTCCAATCATGCATGAATAAAATATTTTGAAAGCAGCTCTGTAAGTTTGTTTTGGTTTTTTTCTATGGTATTTTGATTTATAATAAGACATGGGAGGAACATTTGCACCATTTAGAAGTTGTATTGAAAATATTGCATGAACAATCTTTGTTTGCTAAGATGTCCAAGTGTGAGTTTGGGTTGAAAGAAGTTTTGTATCTTGGGCACATCATTGGGAAAGATGGAGTAAAGGTGCACTTGGAGAAAATAAAGGATATTCTTGAACAACCATCACCCAAGAACATCATTGAATTGCGAGGCTTTATTGGGATGTGCACTTACTATAGGAATTTTGTGAAGGGATTTTCCAAACTAGTAGCTCCCCTTACTGATTTGACCAAGAAGGATGCTTTCAAATGGGATGAAGAGGATGGAAAAGATTTCCAAAGAATGAAATAGGTAATGAGTATCTTTCCAATACTTGCATTACCATATTTTTCTAAACCATTTGTTTTGGAATGTGATGCATCAGGGGAAGGCATAGGGGCGGTCCTAAAGCAAAATCAACACCCCATAGCTTTTGAGAGTAGAAAATTGTAGCCACATGAGACGCTCTTCTCCATATATGACAAATAAATGTTAGCCATCATGCATGCCTTTGCCAAGTTTAGACAATATATGGTGGGGAGCACGTTTGTGGTTAAAACTGATCATAACAGTTTAAAGAAATTCCTTACACAAAAAGATCTCAATGAAAGGCAACAAAAATGGGTAAGTAAGGTTCAAGCTTTTGATTTTTACATTGAATATGTAAAAGGGAATAATAATATTGTAGCAGATGCATTGTCTAGGAGACCTTCATTTTCCCTTATGAACATTTCAAAAGATTGGAAAGAAGTGCTAATAGTAGAGTATGCCAAAGATAGATTTGCTTATGATTTGTTAGATGGGGTCAAAGGAGATGATAGATACAAGATATTGAATGGCCTAATCTACTATAAAGACGAATATACTTAGTTCATAGTTTGAACTTAAAGCACAAGATCTTGAAGGAAGCTCATGATTCTCCTTTAGCAGGCCATCCTGGTTTCTTTAAAACATATAAACAATTAAAACAAAGGTTCTCTTGCAAAGCGCTAAAGGAAGATGTTTTAAAGTATGTGAATGAATGCAAGTTATGTCAACAAAACAAAGTTGAACACACCCATCCTACTGGTCTCTTACAACCATTGCCAATTCTAGAACAAAAATGGGAAAGCATGTCAATGGATTTCATTACAGGTTTTCCCAAGGTTTTGGTAAGGATTGTATTTATGTTGTGGTGGATAGACTCACCAAATTTGCTCATTTCTTTGCTATTACATCATCTTTTACTGCTGCACAAGTAGCTCATATATTCTTTAGAGATATTTTCATATTGCATGGACTTCCCAAAAACATTGTGAGTGACAGGAATAACAGATTTATGAGTGCTTTTTGGCAAGAACTCTTCAAGTTGGTGGGAATTCAATTGAATCCTAGCACAAGCTATCCTCCTCAAACTGATGGGAAAACAGAAAGGGTGAATCAATGGTTGGAGGGGTACTTGAGAAACTATGTTGGTGAGCAGCAAAAAGCATGGGTTAAATGGCTACATTTGGGCGAGTTTTGCTACAATACTACTTTCCATATGTCCATTTGCATGTCTCCTTTCAAAGCACTTTATGGTTATGAAGAAATCACATTTCTTGATAACATTTTTGGTGATAGTAGAGATCCAAAAGCTAAAGATTGGGTTGATGAAAGTCAAAAGATTTTGAAGCTTTTAAAAGACAATTTGCAGGTTGCCCAAAATCAACAAAAACAATATGTGGATCAACATAGGTAGGAAAGAACTTTTCAAGTGAATGATTTGGTTTATTTGAGGTTGCAACCATATAAGCAAACCACCTTAAAAGGGAAAGGATCAGAAAATCTTAAACCAAGGTTTTATGCTCCATACACGATAATTCGAAAGGTTGGGGAGGTAGCTTATGAGATAGAACTTCCGGAAGGTAGCAAAATCCACAATGTATTTCATGTGTCATGCCTTAAGAAGGATATTGGTCAACAAATTTATATTTCAGAAACACTCCCTCCATTAGATGATGAAGGAAAACTCATACTCATTCCATAAAAAATTTTGAAGACAAGAGAAAGAAAATTGAGGAGCAGAACCATAAGAGAATATTTGGTATAATGGAAAGATTTTCCAAGTGAGGATGCCACATGGGAAGAGGAAAAAAAAATGTAGCATCCCAATTTGGAATTGCTTGAGGGAAAGCAATCTTGGGTGGGGAGGACTGTAATCCCCCATCCAAATAAATCACATGAAGGAAAAATTCCACCAATCTACTAGTTCCTTAGGTTGGGGTGGAAACATTTAGATTTGGAATAAGGGAGTTATAAGACCCAAAATGGACATTAGAGTGACATATATATATATATTAAAAGGGGGTAAATAAATAATAATAATAATAAAATAAGGTGGCACATGGTCATGAGGGCGCATAGGTGGTGTGGGACCCACACAAGGCAAGATTCTCCATGCCACATGGCATCCTATTCTCACCCATTCGAATCCAAGGGGGAGTCTAACGTTCTTGGGGGAGTTGGAGAGGAATTATACTTGGCATGAATCAATGAGGGTTGAGTTAGAGTGGAAGAGTAACTCCCATGGAAGAGGAAGAGGCATCTTAGAAGCATTGTGACACTTGGGCTATATTCCCTAGCTTCTATGACAACAATGATGAATACTATATGACACTTATCACAAGGATCATACCTGATTACTAACATATGACCTATATGACATGTCAAGGCTAAAAATATCCTCCAATAGGGCGCACAAGGGATTTATGGAAACCAAGATCCCCCCCATTCGAATTGATGGAAGAGGAAGACTAGGAAATATTGGACAAGTGGCACTCATGGGAATCTCTCCCTAATTTGAGTTGGGATGATAGTATTGGATGGAATTCGAGCTATGGAGGCCTTGGAAGTTTAATAGAAGACAAGAAGAAAGAAGAAGACCATCTTTTGATCATTTATACTTTGCATTGTGGAGAGCTTTGCTTTTCCATTGCACGGAGAGTGTTTACTTCCCCTGCTTCTTGATCCAATTTCGAAGATGTGAGATTCCTATCCACGTTGGCCATTGGAGAGGCCATTCAGACCTATCATTGGAGCTCTATGATAACATTTAGTTTCAGTTTCAATTTCCAGTGCTGCTCGTGACCATATCTTGTCATGTCCCAAATTTGGAATTGGGTCACAATGGCCTAATCACATTGGCCATATTCATTAGAGTTTGTCAAATTGATGTTAAGGGTCAAATAATTGCCAAGGAGGAAAATTACTAGTTTCCTAGGTTTGGGGTGGAAGCTTTGGGATTTGGAATAAGGGGGATAATAAATGATGTTTGAACATTAGAATGGCATAAATATTTAATAAAGGAGATAAATAAATATATACAAGTGAAAATCAAAGTGGCATTTGATCATGAAGACACATGGAGGAAGTGGGACCCACATATGGCTAGATTTCCACACTATACTTGGCATCATTCTCTCACCAATTTGAATTCAAGGTGAATGGTAACATACTTGGGGGAGTTCAAAAGGTATTTTTCATGGCATGACTCAACCAAGGTTGAAGTATAGAGGAAGAGTAACTCCCATGGAAGATGAAGAGACAATTTGGAGCTAGTGGGACACTTGGACTAGATTCGCTAGCTCTATGACAACAATGATGAAGATGCTATGACACCTATGATACAAATCAGACCTGAAAGATGGCATATGACATATATGACATGTTAGGGCTAAAAGTAGCCTCCAATAGGGCGCTCAAGGGAGTTAGGGCAGCTAAGATACTTCCACATGTGATTTGGTGGAAGTGGGAAACTAGGAATTGTTGTACAAGTGGCATTCTTTGGAATATCTTCCCAACTTGAGTTGGCATGAGTCTCTTGGAAGGAATTCTACCCATAGAGAACATTAGAAGTTTATAAAATTCATGAACAAAGAAGAATATGAGATTTTGATGATTTTTAGAATTTGCAATTGCATTTGTGTAGAGGGAGAGCTAGTGGATGACTAGTTTCTTGCCTTAGCCAGTTTCGAGGGTGAAAGATTCCCATCCAAGTTGGTAATTGGAAAGGCCATTCAGACCTTTAATTTGGAGCTTTAATGGAGTCTTCATTTGTAGGTGTAAGCTACAGAGCAGCTCATGGTTTCTTCTATTGCAGCACATTCTCTCAACCATTTCCAGTTTTGATGGCATATTCTTGATCCTTGAGGGATGGCATTTTTGGTGAGATATTGTACTCTTTGGTGGAGCTTATAATGCCCCATTTATTTTGTAATATGAAGTAAATACTCTGTTCTTCATCTCCAAAAAGTTTCAAGTTGAAATTCCAAGTAGAAATGTATAAATCTCATTTTTAATGAAAGAACAGTGCCATTTGCCCACTACCATGATGTATGCCAGTGTATTGATGATGATTTCGAATGGAAGAATGTTTCTATAATATATTTATGATGTATGGAATTCCAGTGATTATTTTTACAAGTTTCATGTTCATCACTTAAACATTTGAAGCCACCTTGCTCAGTTTATTTGCATTTGGAAGAGATTTGGTGCCATTTCCCCAAGGGTCGGATTAATGATTTTTGTTGTTGTTTTGGAGAAGGTTAGAATAGAATTAATAAATAATTAATGGTGCACATGAGACCTAAATAATATACTTTAGACATACCCTACCTATGTTCAGAATTTCAAGTGGGTTTGGAGGCATTTGGGAGGCCATTTTCAGAACTTACCCTGGGGGGATTTGAGCCTCAAATTGCTAGTTAAATTCCATACTTTGTCCAGAATATTAAACAAGTTTGCAGAAGTACTTTGATGGTCATAAATCATCCATGAACATCATAATCAAGTAAAAATATCATTCATACACCTTCAATGAATATTTGGTAGCATTTGGAGCCAATTGGAGACCTAGAGACCACTACTAGTCAAAGGGAAATTGCTAGTAAAGTTCCCTACATTGGTCAGAATTTAAAGTGGATTTGCAGAAGTATTGGAAGGTTCCAAAATCATCCCTAAAATACATATTTATGTTCTAAAATCATCCATACAACTTCTCAGAAGATTAAGTAGCATTTGGAGCAATTTGGAGACCTAGAGCTAAAAACTAGTCAAAGGTCGAAATTGGGGAAAAATTGGAAAATTTGGCATTTTCATAAAATTTTGAAAAAGGGTCATTACAGTGGTATCAGAGCATGGTCTTGGAAACTGTTGTGGTAGAACATTAATGAAGACCAGGAGTCAAAGAAATAAGCCACCACCCTTAGAAACTGAAACTGGATGTACTTTGGTGAAAGGGAAGAAGTAGGAGAAGAAATGCATTCCTTGGTCACCATGAGTAAGGATGAGAAAGGAACCTTAGAGGAGAATGAGAAGTTTAGAAAATTACTGAAACCATCCTCTGAAGACAAGTGGAGGCAATTCATGCAAGAGTTTGAATTTTTGGTTAGTCAACTTGGAAGCAAAGTGGAAAAAAAATGAACAATGGTTCTCTTTCCAAGGAAAAGAAGGAAATGGATGAAATAATTTATGTCACAAAGGAGGAACCTCATGTAATGGTGGAACATGAGCTACATGATTATATGCAGGTGCTTGAAGATGCTACACTCAAACAAGAAGAAGGACAAGCACTTGTCTTTGTTCAAAGGGATTATGAGTTGCCCCATGTAGAGAGTTGCAAAGTCTTGAAGGAGGCACATGATCTCACAACAGTTGGACCAACCAATTATGGAGAAGATGAATTAAACATTTCGATGGGTAAGAGTTGTAAATATTTAAGGTTGGTTCATAATTCCTCACCCCCTACTTCCTTTTCAACCACATCAATTGGGGATGAAAATTGCGTGAGAGATTTGTTTTCTAGTGGTGCCACATGAGGGGTATGAAACTCCTACCTCTCCTTTTGATGATGACATGAATAGAGCACCTCTTTATTTACATTTGCAGCAGAATATTGTTTTCCTTATGATGATACATATCTTCATGGATAAACTTATGATGTTCACTTGAGTCACTTGAAGACTCATGATCTTCCTTGCTCCTTGCTTAGTTCAATTGATGTTGGAGGAACTTCATTAACTACTTGGATGAAAGAATACAAGGCTGACTGTTTTGATGCATCTTACATATTTTTGGAGCAGCATTATAGGACATGGGATAATCACCTATGTCATTAGATCAGATTTTATTGTTCACTCAATGCTTGTATGCACCTGGAAAATGGTGGTCTACTTACTTGGAGGTATAAGCACTTTCATGATTCTTTGATGAAGCACCTCCTTGATGTACATTTTCATTATGTTGTTATGTACTTTGATAATATATATTTTGTATTCATGATATTTGGAAGAATGCATACAAGAAAATGGGATCCAGGAATCCTCTTATATAATGGTGTGGGTTGGAGAGCACTCTTAATTGATGAGGTGCAATGCAAGCAATGGGACCCTGGAATAATTTTTATCCCATTGGTTTCAAACTTTTTGGGGAAACAACCAGTATGGGAGATGGATTTCCGACCTAATAAAGTGATTTTTATCAGATTAGTGCAGCAGCAAGCATGGTGGTTCCTCTCTAAAATCTTCATGGAAACTCAAAGACTCAAGGTTGGGCAATTCAATGGCAACTTCAAAGAATTATACAGAAAGCAGGTTCTTCAACACCCATGTTTGAAATTGCTTGAGGAAAAGCAATATTGGGAAGGGAGGATTTGTCATGTCCCAAATTTGGCATTGGGTCACAATGGCCTAATCACATTGGCCATATTTATTAGAGTTTGTCAAATTGATGTTAAAGGTCAAATAATTGCCAAGGAGGAAAATTACTAGTTTCCTAGGTTTGGGGTGGAAGCTTTGGGATTTGGAATAAGGGGGATAATAAATTATCTTTGAACATTAGAATGGAATAAATATTTAATAAATGATATAAACAAATATATACAAGTGAAAATCAAAGTGGCATTTGATCATGGAGACACATGGAGGAAGTGGGACCCACATATGGCTAGATTTCCCCACTACACTTGGCATCATTCTCTCACCAATTCGAATTCAAGGTGAATGGTAACATACTTGGGGGAGTTCAAAAGGTATTATTCATGGCATGACTCATCCAAGGTCGAAATATAGAGGAAGAGTAACTCCCATGGAAGAGGAAGAGGCAATTTGGAGCTAGTGGGACACTTGGGCTAGATTTGCTAGCTCTATGACAACAATGATGAAGATGCTATGACACTTATGACACAAATCATACCTGAAGGATTAAATATGACATAGATGACATGTCAAGGCTAAAAATATCCTCCAAGAGGGCGCTCAAGGGATTTAGGGCAGCTAAGATTCTTCCACATGTGATTTGGTGGAAGTGGGAAACTAGGAATTGTTGTACAAGTGGCATTGTTTGGAATCTCTTCCCTACTTGAGTTGGCATGAGTCTCTTGGAAGGAATTTGACACATGGATGACATTAGAAGTTTATTAAAGTCATGAAAAAAGAAGAATAGGATATTTTGATGATTTTTAGAATTTTCAATTGCATTTGTATAGAGGGAGAGCTAGTGGATGACTAGTTTCTTGCCTTAGCCAATTTCGAGGGTGAAAGATTCCCATCCAAGTTGATAATTGGAAAGGCCATTTAGACCTTTAATTTGGAGCTTTAATGGAGTCTTTATTTGCAGGTGTAAGCTATAGGGAAGCTCATGGTTTCTTCTATTGCAGCACATTCTCTCAACCATTTCCAGTTTTGATGGCATATTCTTGATCCTTGAGGGAGGGTGTTTTTGGTGAGCTATTGTACTCTTTGGGTGAGCTTCTCATGCCCCATTTATTTTGTAATATGAAGTAAATACTCTTTTCTTCATCTCCAGAAATTTCAAGTCGAAATGTATAAATCTCATTTTTAATGAAAGAACAATGCCATTTCCCCACTACCTTGATGTATGCCAGTGTATTGATGATGATTTCGAATGGAAGAATGTTTCTATGATATATGTATGATGTATGGACTTCCATGGATTATTTTTACAAGTTTCATGTTCAGCACTTAAGCATTTGAAGCCACCTTGCTCAGTTTATTTGCATTTGGAAGAGATTTGGTGCCATTTCCCCAAGGGTCGGATTAGTGATTTTTGCTATTGTTTTGGAGAAGGTTATAATATACTTAATAAATAATTAATGGTGCACATGAGACCTAAATAATATACTTTAGACATTCCCTACCTCTGTTCAGAATTTCAAGTGGGTTTGGAGGCATTTGGGAGGCCATTTTCAGAACTTACCCCGGGGGGGATTTGAGCCTCAAATTGCTAGTTAAATTCCATACTTTGTCCAAAATATTAAACAAGTTTGTGGAAGTACTTTGATGGTCATAAATAATCCATGAACATCATAATCAATTACAAATATCATTCATACACTTTCATTGAATATTTGGTAGCATTTGGAGCCAATTGGAGACCTAGAGACCAATACTAGTCAAAGGGAAATTGTTAGTAAAGTTCCCTACATTGGTCAGAATTGAAAGTGGATTTGCAGAAGTATTCGAAGGATCCAAAATAATCACTGAAACACATATTTATGTTCTAAAATCATCCATGCACCTTCTCAGAAGATTCAGGAGCATTTGTAGCAATTTGGAGACCTAGAGCCAAAAACTAGTCAAAGGTCGAAATTGGAGAAAAATTGGAAAATTGGGTATTTTCATAAAATTTTGAAAAAGGGTCATTACAGTGGTATCAGAGCATGGTCTTGGAACCTGATGTGGTAGAACATTAATGAATACCAGGAGTCAAAGAAATAAGCCACCACCCTTAGAAACTGAAACTGGATGTACTTGGTGAAAGGGAAGAAGTAGGAGAAGAAGTGCATTCCTTGGTCACCATGAGTAAGGATGAGAAATGAACCTTAGAGGAGAATGAGGAGTTTAGAAAATTACTGAAACCATCCTTTGAATACAAGTGGAGGCATTTCATGCAAGAGTTCGAATTCTTGGTTAGTCAACTTGGAAGCAACGTGGAAAAAAGAATGAGCAATGGTTCTCTTTCCAAGGAAAGGAAGGAAATGGATGAAATAATTTATGCCACAAAGGAGGAACCTCATGTAATGGTGGAACATAGGGTACATGATGATATGCAGGTGCTTGAAGATGCTACACTCAAATAATAATAAGGACAGTCACTTGTCTTTGTTCAGAGGAATTATGAGTTGCCTCATGGAGAGAGTTGCAAAGTCTTGATGGAGGCACATGATCTCACAACAGTTGGACCATCCAATTATGGAGAAGATGAATTAAATATTTCGATGGGTAAGAGTTGTAAATATTTAAGGTTGGTTCATAATTCCTCTCCCCCTAATTGTTTTTCAGCCACATCAATTAGGGATGAAAATTGGGTGAAAGGTTTTTTTCTAGTGGTGCCACATGAGGGGTTCGAAACTCCTGCCTCTCCTTTTGATGATGACATGAATAGAGCACCTCATTATTTACATTTGAAGCAGAATATTTTTTTCCTTATGATGATACATATATTCATGGATACACTTATGATGTTCACTTGAGTCACTTGAAGACTCATGGTCTTCCTTGCTCCTTGCTTAGTTCAATTGATGTTGGAGGAACTTCATTAACTACTTGGATGAAAGAATATAGGGCTGACTGTTTTGACGCATCTTACATATTTTTGGAGCAGCATTATAGTACATGGGATAATCACCTATTTCATTGGATCAAATTTTATTGTTCACTTGATGCTTGTATGCACCTGGAAAATGGTGGTCTACTTACTTGGAGGTATAAGCACTTTCATGATTCTTTGATGAAGCACCCCCTTGATGTATATTTTCATTATGTTGTTATGTACTTTGATGATATATATTTTGTACTCATGATGTTTGGAAGAATTCATACAAGAAAATTGGATCCAGGAATCCTCTTATATAATGGCGTGGGTTAGAGAGCACTCTTAATTGTTAAGGTGCAATGCAAGCAATGGGACCCTGGAATAATTTTTATCCCATTGGTTTCAAACTTTTTTGGGAAACAACCAGTATGGGAGATGGATTTCCCACCTAATAAAGTGATTTTTATTAGATTAGTGCAGCAGGAAGCATGGTGGTTCCTCTCTAAAATCTTCATGGAAACTCAAAGACTCAAGGTTGGGCAATTCAATGGCACCTTCAAAGAATTATACAGAAAGCAGGTTCTTCAACACCCATGTTTGAAATTGCTTGAGGACAAGCAATATTGGGAAGGGAGGATTTGTCATGTCCCAAATTTGGCATTGGGTCACAATGGCCTAATCACATTGGCCATATTCATTAGAGTTTGTCAAATTGATGTTAAAGGTCAAATAATTGCCAAGGAGGAAAATTACTAGTTTCCTAGGTTTGGGGTGGAAGCTTTGGGATTTGGAACAAGGGGGATAATAAATGATGTTTGAACATTAGAATGGAATAAATATTTAATAAAGGATATAAACAAATATATACAAGTGAAAATCAAAGTGGCATTTGATCATGAAGACACATGGAGGAAGTGGGACCCACATATGGCTAGATTTCCCCACTACACTTGGCATCATTCTCTCACCAATTCGAATTCAAGGTGAATGGTAACATACTTGGGGGAGTTCAAAAGGTATTATTCATGGCATGACTCATCCAAGGTCTAAATATAGAGGAAGAGTAACTCCCATGGAAGAGGAAGAGGCAATTTGGAGCTAGTGGGACACTTGGGCTAGATTTGCTAGCTCTATGACAACAATGATGAAGATGCTATGACACCTATGACACAAATCATACATGAAGGCTGAAATATGACATATATGACATGTCAAGGCTAAAAATATCCTCCAAGAGGGTGCTCAAGGGATTTAGGGCAGCTAAGATTCTTCCACATGTGATTTGGTGGAAGTGGGAAACTAGGAATTGTTGTACAAGTGGCATTCTTTGGAATCTCTTCCCAGCTTGATTTGGCATGAGTCTATTGGAAGGAATTTGACACATGGAGGAAATTAGAAGTTTATAAAAGTCATGAAAAAATAAGAATAGGAGCTTTTGATGATTTGTAGAATTTGCAATTGCATTTGCGTAGAGGGAGAGCTAGTCGACGACTAGTTTCTTGCCTTAGCCAATTTCGAGGGTGAAAGATTCTCATCCAAGTTGGTAATTGGAAAAGCCATTCATACCTTTCATTTGTAGATTTAATGGAGTCTTTATTTTCAGGTGTAAGATACAAGGACGCTCATGGTTTCTTCTATTGCAGCACATTCTCTCAACCATTTCCAGTTTTGATGGCATATTCTTGATCCTTGAGGGAGGGAATTTTTGGTGAGATATTGTACTCTTTGGGGGAGCTTCTCATGCCCCATTTATTTTGTAATATGAATTAAATACTCTTTTCTTCATCTCCAAAAAGTTTCAGGTCGAAATTCCAAGTAGAAATGTATAAATCACATTTTTAATGAAAGAAAAATGTCATTTCCCACTACCTTGATGTATGCCAGTGTATTGATGATGATTTCGAATGGAAGAATTTTTCTCTGATATATTTATGAGGTATGGACTTCCATTGATGATTTTTACAAGTTTCACGTTCAGCACTTAAGCATTTGAAGCCACCTTGCGCAGTTTATTTGCATTTGGAAGAGATTTGGTGCCATTTCCCCAAGGGTCGGATTAGTGATTTTTGTTGTTGTTTTGGAGAAGGTTAGAACAGAATTAAGAAATAATTAATGGTGCACATGAGACCTAAATAATATACTTTATACATACCCTACCTCTTTTCAGAATTTCGAGTGGGTTTGGAGGCATTTGGGAGTCCATTTTCAGAACTTACCCTGGGGGAGATTTGAGCCTCAAATTGCTAGTTAAATTCCATACTTTGTCCAGAATATCAAACAAGTTTGAAAAAATAATTTGATGGTAATAAATAATCCATTAACATCATAATCAAGTACAAATATCATTCATACACCTTCAATGAATATTTGGTAGCATTTGGAGCCAATTGGAGACCTAGAGACCAATACTAGTCAAAGGGAAATTGCTAGTAAAGTTCCCTACATTGGTCAGAATTGAAAGTGGATTTGAAAAAGTATTGGAAGGTTTCAAAATCATCCTTGAAACACATATTTATGTTCTAAAACCATCAATACACCTTCTCAGAAGATTCAGGAGCATTTGGAGCAATTTGGAGACCTAGAGCCAAAAACTAGTCAAAGGTCGAAATTGGGGAAAAATTGAAAAATTGGGCATTTTCATAAAATTTTGAAAAATGGTCATTACAGTGGTATTAGAGCATGGTCTTGGCACCTGATGTGGTAGAACATTAATTAATACCAGGATTCAAAGAAATAAACCACCACCCTTAGAAACTGAAACTGGAAGTACTTTGGTGAAAGGGAAGAAGTAGGAGAAGAAGTGCATTCCTTGGTCGCCATGAGTAAGGATGAGAAATGAACCTTAAAGGAGAATGAAGAGTTTAGAAAATTACTGAAACGATCCTTTGAAGACAAGTGGAAGCAATTCATGCAAGAGTTCGAATTGTTGGTTAGTCAACTTGGAAGCAAGGTGGAAAAAAGAATGAGAAATGCTTCTCTTTCCAAGGAAAAGAAGGAAATGGATGAAATAATTTATGCCACAAAGGAAAAACCTCATGTAATGGTGGAACATGAGGTACATGATGATATGCAGGTGCTTGAAGATGCTACACTCAAACAAGAAGAAGGACAAGCACTTGTCTTTGTTCAGAGGGATTATGAGTTGCCTCATGGAGAGAGTTGCAAAGTCTTTAAGGAGGCACATGATCTCAAAAGAGTTGGACCAGCCAATTATGGAGAAGATGAATTAAAAATTTAGATGTGTAAGAGTTGTAAATATTTAAGGTTGGTTCATAATTCCTCACCCCCTACTTCTTTTTCAGCCACATCAATTGGGGATGAAAATTGGGTGAAACGTTTTTTTATAGTGGTGCCACATGAGGGGTATGAAACTCCTACCTCTCCTTTTGATGATGACATGAATAGAGCACCTCATTATTTACATTTGTAGCATAATATTTTTTTCCTTATGATGATACATATATTCATGGATACACTTATGATGTTCACTTGAGTCACTTGAAGACTCATGATCTTCCTTGCTCCTTGCTTAGTTAAATTGATGTTGGAGGAACTTCATTAACTACTTGGATGAAAGAATACAGGGCTGACTATTTTGATGCATCTTACATATTTTTGGAGCAGCATTATAGGACATGGGATAATCACCTATTTCATTGGATCAGATTTTATTGTTCACTCGATGCTTGTATGCACCTAGAAAATGGTGGTCTACTTACTTAGAGGTATAAGCACTTTCATGATTCTTTGATGAAGCACCTCCTTGATGTACATTTTCATTATGTTGTTATGTACTTTGATGATATATATTTTGTACTCATGATGTTTGGAAGAATGCATACAAGAAAATGGGATCCAGGAATCCTCTTATATAATGTTGTGGGTTGGAGAGCACTCTTAATTATTGAGGTGCAATACAAGTAATGGGACCCTGGAATAATTTTTATCTCATTGGTTTCAAATTTTTTGGGGAAACAAGCAGGATGGGAGATGGATTTCCCACCTGATAAAGTGATTTTTATCAGAGTAGTCCAGCAGCAAGCATGGTGGTTCCTCTCTAAAATCTTCATGGAAACTCAAAGACTCAAGGTTGGGCAATTCAATTGCAAATTCAAAGAATTATACAGAAAGCAGTTTCTTCAACACCCATGTTTGAAATTGCTTGAGGACAAGAAATATTGGGAAGGGAGGATTTGTCATGTCCCAAATTTGGCATTGGGTCACAATGGCCTAATCACATTGGCCATATTCATTAGAGTTTTCCAAATTGATGTTAAGGTTCAAATAATTGCCAAGGAGGAAAATGACTAGTTTCCTAGGTTTGGGGTGGAAGCTTTGGGATTTGGAATAAGGGGGATAATAAATGATGTTTGAACATTAGAATGGAATAAATATTTAATAAAGTATGTAAATAAATATATACAAGTGAAAATCAAAGTGGCATTTGATCATGAAGACACATGGAGGAAGTAGGACCCACATATGGCTAGATTTTCCCACTACTCTTGGCATCATTCTCTCACCAATTTGAATTCAAGGTGAATGGTAACATACTTGGGGGAGTTCAAAAGGTATTATTCATGGCATGAATCATCCAAGGTCCAAATATAGAGGAAGATTAACTCCCATGGAAGAGGAAGAGGCAATTTGGAGCTAGTGGGACACTTGGGCTAGATTCCCTAGCTCTATGACAACGATGATGAAGATGCTATGACACCTATGACACAAATCAGACCTGAAGGATGAAATATTACATATATGACATGTTAGGGCTAAAAATATCCTCCAAGAAGGTGCTCAAGGGAGTTAGGGCAGCTAAGATGCTTCCACATGTGATTTGGTGGAAGTGGGAAACTAGGAATTGTTGTACAAGTGGCATTCTTTGGAATCTCTTCCCAACTTGAGTTGGCATGAGTCTCTTGGAAGGAATTTGACCCATATAGGACATTAGAAGTTTATAAAAGTCATGAAAAAATAATAATAGGATCTTTTGATTATTTGTAGAATTTGAAATTGCATTTGTGTAGAGGGAGAGCTAGTGGATGACTAGTTTCCTGCCTTAGTCAATTTCGAGGGTGAAAGATTC
Source organism: Larix kaempferi (assembly GCA_027924585.1). NCBI lineage: Eukaryota > Viridiplantae > Streptophyta > Pinopsida > Pinales > Pinaceae > Larix > Larix kaempferi. The sequence continues at coordinate 4,540,551 of BSBM01000063.1, read as the reverse complement.
TCATCCAAGTTGGTAATTGGAAATGCCATTCATACCTTTCATTTGAAGCTTTAATGGAGTCTTTATTTGTAGGTGTAAGCTATAGGGCATCTCATGGTTTCTTCTATTGCAACACATTCTCTCAACCATTTCCAGTTTTGATGGCATATTCTTGATCCTTAAGGGAGGACGTTTTTGGTGAGCTATTGTACTCTTTGGGGGAGCTTATCATGCCCCATTTATTTTTTAATATGAATTAAATACTCTGTTCTTCATCTCCAGAAAGTTTCAGGTTGAAATTCCAAGTAGAAATGTATAAATCTCATTTTTAATGAAAGAACAGTGCCATTTCCCCAATACCTTGATGTATGGCAATCTATTGATGATGATTTCGAATGGGAGAATGTTTCTATGATATATTTATGATGTATGGACTGCCATTGATTATTTTTACAATTTTAACGTTCAATTCTCAAGTATTTGAAGTCATTTTACTCAGTTTATTTACATTTGGAGAAGATTTGGTGTCATTTCCCCAAGGGTCGAACTAGTGATTTTTGCTGTTGTTTGGGAGAGGTTTGGAACAGAATTAATAACTAATGAATGGTGCATTTGGGACCTTAATAACATCCTCAAGAAAATCCCTACCTATGTTCATAAATTTGAGTGGGTTTGGAGGCATTTGGGAAGCCATTTTCAGTACTTACCCCAGGGGGATTTGAACCCCAAATTATTAGTAAAATTGCATACTTGGTCCAGAATCTTAAGAGAGTTTGCAGAGGTCTTTTGGTGGCCATATATCATCCTTGAACATCATATTCAAGTCCTAATATCATTCATACACCTTCCTTGAATATTTGAAGGCATTTGGAGCCAATTTGAGACCTAGAGACCAATACTAGTCAAAGGGAAATTACTAGTAAAGTTCCCTACATTGGCCAAAATTGAAATATTATTTGCAGAAGTATTTTAAAGGTCCAAAAGCATCCCTCAAACACATATTTATGATATAACATCATCCATATACCTTCTCAGAAGATTTGGGAGCAATTGGAGCAATTTGGAGACCTAGAGCTCAAAACTAGTCAAAGGTCGAACTAGGGGAAAAAGTGAAAATTGCCCTTTTAATAAAATTCCTAAAAAGGGACATTACATATCTCCTTCAACTTGCTTCCACATCTCTCTCACGTTTCTCTCTATATTCTTGCTCTTGGAAGAATGACACATATGGTGAGATGCTGATATTTTGGGGGGAGTACAAGGGGGCCCATTTATTTGTAATATGATGTATACACTCTGTATTTGATGCTCACATGAACCTCATATCGAATCTCCAATTAAAACTATGTGTAAATGCCAAACTATGTATGAAGGGTGCCATTTTTTCAAATATCTTGTTGTAAGGGTTTGAAGTTGTTTTGTACCAATTTGTTTCAGAAAATATATGTGATTTTAGTGCTGTTTTGGAAGCCATTAATGTACTGAATAACTCTAATATACTTATGCAGTACCTTGGGGCATTTATCTCATATTTCATATCAACTTACAGTGTTATTCTCACATTTCCCCCTATGTAATGAACATGTTTGCAAGGCTCAATTTTATGGGAGTTGCAATAGCCTTTAGGAACTGATTAAGGATGCATTTGAGTTCCCATTGAAGTCATTTAATTAATTTATTTCCCTTTTCTGAAATTTAGGAGGATCATGTTACATTTGGGAAGCCATTAGTGACCTCTACCCTTGGGGGTTTGAATATCGATATTACTAGTAATTTTCCCATTTTTCTCTTGAATTCAAATGAAGGTTGCATAAGTATTTGAATAATGTCTAAGAACCCATTAACTTCATTTTTATGTCCTAATACCATTCAAACACTCTCAGACCCAATTCGAAATCCTCAGGAATCATTTGGAATAATTGAGTCATTACTAGTCCAAGGCTCAAAATTGACCACAGATTGCAATTTTTCAAAATGATTAAAAAGGGTTATTACAATTAAGCCAGTAAAGGTTACATTGTTGGGTAGTGTTTATATGTATATTATATCATTGTTACTTCTTGTAATTAATCATGGATCATGGGGTTGAACTCATTGGGTATGTTTCTTTATTTTGGAAATATGAGTGTTTTTCTTAATCCCTTTATGAGAGAAGATAGATCCCAGAACAACCTCGATGGGTTTTGAATCTTGATTGATTGTAGAAGTGTGTTATAAGGTATGGATATTTAACTAAAAGATCAATTCAGGTCTTTTTCAAAGTATCCAGTATTATTTAGGTTTGTCAACCATTCACTTATTTTTATTATCAGTACAATAGCTTGTATAGTAAACTACTACTACATAGAAACAAAGTTAGCAACATCATTCAAAAGCACTAAAACCATAAAAAGTCAAAATCCATTCCAGCAGCAATATGATACACCAAATAAATGAATTGCTAGGAGTTACATTAAGCATTCTCATGAGGAAACTTGACTGTTAGAAGCAGTTCTCATGATTTAGCAAAGCCCAGCATAAATCCTATAGAAAAATACAAACAAAACAAATATTTTTGGTCAATATTTGCAACCCAAATTTCCATTTACTGAAGAAATGGAGATCTCTTTAGAACACTAAGAACACAAGCAAGTTTATTAGAAGGACCTGTGTATCAATGAATATCTCAAGCTGAGATTTCATGAATATTGAGATATTTAAAAGGAGTTGCAAAGTATGGCCTTGTGTATGGTAAAGACTGTTTTTAGCTTCTCATTGCCAGTTTGTATAGGAGAAATTAAAAAATGGTGGAGATCATATGCCCACTCAGGAAATGGTACATGCATGATGACCAAATATTGCCTAAGGAAATGTTTTTGTATTATAGAAGACAACTGGGATCAATAGAAATTTTGTCTAAGGGAGTGTTTGGAATAAAATAGATTTGAGTTGGGAATATTTATACATGTAGCAACATATATAATTTGTAACTGTTTTCCTTGAGCTTTTAGCTTTCTGGATTTGGATCGAATTTATCTAAAAACTGTTTTGTAACATATTTGCATGATAATCTAAGTTTAAGATAAAGGGTCACTCTTGGATTCTCCTCCTTGGAGATTGGTGTAATGATTGATTGCCTTGTTCATAATTATATTTTGTTAATGAGGTATGCGATATTTATAGTAGGCTATTTGACATAGTTCTTCATTAGTCGAGTATTTGTTTATTTGGCATCATAATAAACATTCACTTGATGGTGTGTTGTATCTGCAGGTTTGTTCATCTGTTACTCAGGCCTTTCAAGGTGTTCTTTTGCAGTCAAAAGACTTCACCTATGTTGAATTAAAGTGAGTTTGAGGTGATTTTTTTTGGTAGATCCAATTTCCAAGAATTCAAACTGGAGCATTTACAGGTTGTGGATCCTTTTATGTCTGAAGGGGATTGGCCATATCTTGGTTATGATTAAAGCGAATATGTTCCTTTTGCTCCATTTCTACATCTTGAAAAACAAAGTTTGTATCAGGTATATACCCCAAGTCTTTCATCTGCTGACTTAATTCTTCAAATGCCAGCTTTCTGTGATTCCACATTAGTATGAATTCTGCAGGCACCAAGCAAGGCTCCCCACATAACTGCAGTTGGTTCCACACGCATTTTATTGATAAATTCCTCTGCCTAATTGAGAAGCCTAGAATGACCTAGAAGGCTATAAGATCAACCATGCAATCATAGTGGTTGGGTGCAGGTGTGATGTGATAAACTTGACTCAGACTCAAAGTAATGCCAGCCTTCATCTATCAGGCCATCATGGCTACATGCAGAAAGAACACCAAAAAAGGTGATTTCTTTTGGAATAGTGCGTGTCTTTTTCATTTAGTCTAAGATTTGGAGAGCTTCCTTTGCACACCCATGTTGAGCATATCCTGCCAGCATTGCATTCCATGAAACCACATCCCTTTCAGGAATTTCTTCAAACACTTGAAAAGTATCTTCCCTTCCATATTTACCATATATTGTAATGAGAGAATTCCCCACAAAGAAATCATTCTCAAAACCCATTTTGATCACTTGGGCTTGAATTTGTTTTCCTTGTTTCAATGTTTCCAGGTTAACACATGCACTAAGAACACTGGTGAAGGTGGACTGGTTTAGTTTCGTACCTTCCTGCAACATATGAGTGAATAGTTTTAGAGCCTCCTTGCCATTCCCAGTATGAGCATATCCTACAATCATTGCAATCCATGAGACCAAATTTTGTTTTAGCATCTTGTCAAAAGATTTGCATTAAAATTCTGTTACAGAAGCCAAGTGGTAAGACACTGTCACATATTAACCAGAAGTAAGTCCTCATACTAACCTCCCTTGGCCAGGTATTAGTTTTGAGACTGTAATGCATAAGCACGAGTGTTGGAGACTTATCCATTGCATCCAAGGAATTTGAAGGTGACAAGTTTTTCTGTGTAAGGTAATCTATGTTATCCATGTTTGTTCATGTAATAGGGCCAAAAACAATAGTAAACAATGGAAATTTATTCTCTACTATGTTGTGATGTCCCTTGAAATCCAGTTTCCCAACCTTGAAAATGTATGTTGATTCAAAATATGTATTTTTAAAGTGGTTATGATGAAATGAAAAAATAGTTTTTGCACTGTACATAACTTCTTTGCTCTCTCGAATTTACTATAAAATTGGAAGGCTCAGAAATATTGATATTCGACATTGTGTGGCAGGTGGTTGTACAATAATGGCTACCAAAAAAAACAAACAAGAAAAGAGGTAGGGATGCAGAATTCTCAACTATGCCCAAAAGTAAAAGAAATACTGCGAAGAAAACTCCCAAGGAATTCGCTTCATGTCCTGAATATGAAAAGTAAAAGAAAATACCAATCCAAAGAGAAATATTTCATGCACCCGACCTCAAGAAGAAGAGCAAAAGAGAAGATCGTTCAAACTGGTCCTTAATGTCCAAGAAAATAGTTACCTGCGAGTCCCTAAGGAAAATAGGTAATAAATTATATTGCCAAGTGTCTAATGGTCATTATAGTCCTTGCCTCCTCAGGCATAAACTGGGCAAAGCCCGTGAATTATATGAAGAGGCTCTCGACTCTTCAAGCTGTGAAAATTTGAGTGAAATTGCTTCTTGTTATAAAAATTTAGGTGCAGTGAATTGGGTATGGGGAAAATATGGATGGGATATATATATGAATGAAGAAGAGGAAGGAAACAAGGCTTTGAAAGTAATACGGCCTGCGAAATTCCTTATGTCAAAGTGTGTGGATAATTATTTGATGGTTGTTCAATCTGACAGTTCTGGAGTTTTGGGACCAGCCTTACTTCTCTATGTAACTTGCTCCATCTTTTTAATATAAAGCCTGTTAACCGTTTGTGTAAGAAAAAAAGCATTAAGCCAACAATGTGGTTAAGGAAGGTAGAAGATAACCTTATGAGAATCATTGAATGGGTAAATGAATAGCTCTGTACTTATACCACATGCTTCAATCCCATTTTGGTTGAGTTGTGTGAATTGAATGGAAAATGATGGGTCTAGCGGTTCGTGTCCAAGTAGAAAGAAATTCAGAGCTGTTCTTTAAAAGATTCGAGTAGAATAAACAAAATACTATATGAATCATTTCAATAGGTTCGAGGAGCCGATTATCTCTAATACTATTGAATATTTAGATCGAGTGAGGCTTGGATGAAATATGTGGCTCATTTCCCATTCAATTAGCTGAGTGGCTCGTTCGCATTAAATAATCATTCAGTCCCATAACTCCAGGCAATAAAAGGAAGGCTATTTTACTAATAAATCAAAGCGTTATAAGCAAGGAGGCTTGTATGGATACGACACATCAAGGCATCATGGATTGTTACATAAATAACACATAACTATTATATGCTAGATTTTCATTTTTATAATATATTTCCTCTTACCCGGCATGGATTTTGTACAAAGCCATATTATTATATGATAATTTTAAAATAAAATAAAAAATAGTACAATTTTTTTTTTACAATAGAATAAAATCATTCATTTGGAGCAATCCATTCACACATGATACTATGGCCACCACACTTCTTTTCACACACATGATTTGCGAAACTATATTTTCAAGCCACCCATCAACTAATACAAACGACATGTTAATGATAGATGCCAGCTACAAAGTTAATACACCGTGCAATACCATGTTTTCGTTACAATGTTAATACACTGTGCAATACCAAATGTAGCAGAAGAAATAACACATGAAGTACAACATTACTGGTTTAGTTAAGGAAGTTACAAGATGGAAAGGGGAGCAAAGAACTCTAGATGAGTTATAGCTGCTTGAAGAACTATAGTTCTGTACACAATGGTGTTGGTGTTGGTATTTCCAACACTGCCAGCTATCGTGAGCCAGCTTGTATGAGTTAAGATCACATAGGAACTCTCATTTTCCCAGTTGTGACAGCTATCAATGGGCCTATTTCAGATGTATAAATATCTCTTATTCCTTAGTAATTTAATCAAGTTATTTCAGATACTTCTTCATGGTATCAGAGCCATCTCTACAAACCTCTTCTCTTTTATGTGGAAGTAGTTTTGCAGAGTTGAAGTTCTTAGCTGCTTCCTCTCAGATCTGGCCCTGTTCGTTGCTGGTCTAATTTTCATTTTTTTGAAAGGGATGGATCTGGTTGTTTGCTTGCTGTTGCTCAGTTCATAATCCATGGCCTATCTATCCCTTCCTTAATCAACGTCCAGATCAGTTCGTAAAAGTGTGGAAGATTGGCCGTTTTTTCTAACTTGATGGATCTTTCTGGGGAGGATCATTTTTTGTACTCTACGCATGACCTCCATTTCTGAAAAGGTCGATCTGGCTGATTGCTATTTTTTGGTGTTGATCTGTTCCATTGGCTTGGCCCTAGGCCTATCTCTAGAGATTGTTATGAGAGGGAGGTTGGTCCATTGTTATATTTTGTTGCAGCGTCTCCTCCATCTTCGGATTCATGCTGAAAAATCTCTCACAACAGTGGGATCTGCAGTGGCCATTTCCATCTGCTTAGACACCAACATGATGGGCGTGCTACCTGAGATTCCAGGCTCTCTTTTGTGAAGTGATCAAATCTCTGTCATTGGAACACATTACTTTTGGTCGTGATTTATTTGCAAATGCTAGATTGTGTTGGAGACATTTTGCTCCATTGGAAGTCGATCGGGCATTGCTGGTGGTGGAGCTCGAGAAGAATCCTCTTCACAACTTCTTCATGCTTGTTTGTTGAGTTAGAAATGGTGCTAGTTGCTGCTGCTTGAGACAAGGCTGTAACTATCCTACTCTGATCTATCCAAGTCATGAAGAGCCTGATTGGAATCCATTTCACCTGCTGTGGATTGGTTGAAATATCCCCATGACAATCTGTATTTTCAAGATCGTAGCAATTTTTTTTATTATGAGCAGAGATTCAAATCCAGAGCGAGTTTTCTGAATCCTGTGAGATCTCCTCTTGTTGATCGTGGGCATCCTTGTCTATGGCGATTTAAGCTTGGATCTGCTTACTTATTCAACAGATCTGGTAAATGGTTAGCGCCTGTAGGTTTCACTACATCTTCTACATCTTTAGCAGATCTGGTATGTAGAGCAGGTTGTGCTCTCGTTTTATTTGCTGCCTGGAAATTATCTTTTTTATTTTTTTTATTTTCAGTTTGTGATTTTCAATTGCTGTATTGTTAATATGGCGGAGTTGAGGGCTATTGACCTCCTCACACCCCATAATTACCACACTTGGAAGCTAAAGATGCAACAACTGTTGCAATCAAAAGGATTATGTGTAGGACCCGGGTCTTGGATTTTCTAAGTTTATCAATAAACTACTGATTAAACTTTGTTTACCAACTGTGTCAAATTTCAGTTTCTATTTTGTGCTTTATGTTTAAGTTTCATGTCTGTAAAAACATAAAGTTTACATTTACAGGTTTGAACAACTGTAGGTGCTATTTCATGGTTTCTAACAGTTACTATCTTTCAGGTGTAACAGCATATAATATATGACAAAACTACTTCACTTAAATTTCTTCATTTTACATAACATGGAAATAATGATTTACAAGGTTAGAAATTAATTGTATACCTGAATGAAAAATACCTCTTAATAGCTGGTAGATCCCCCTTTTGTTGCTGCGTCTTTTGTTGCCCTGCTTGTTGTTTCTCTACTTGCTGCCCTGCAACCAATATCTTCCCAAACCCTTGAAAACTCAACCTGCCCAAACAAGTATGCCACCCTGCCAACTGGCGAGGTCTCGCCGACCACCCAGCTCCAAAGGTACCCCTTTGGACCCCCGAGCCCAAACCGAGTACAAGCCAACCAGTATTTCCCTTCTGCAAACTCTCCAACAAGAACCCCCTTTCTTTGCTGCTCTCTCCCCCCTATCTCTACTCCATATCCTATCTAAAATATGCAAGGTGAAGAAGACCCCTTCTCCTCCCTCTCCTCTCGACCTTATTCCCCTTCTTTGTCCTTCCACCGACTCCTCCTATCATAACTACCCCTATCCTCCTCATTAATTTTATCCAAAGTCAGTCCTCCTCGAGCCCCCAACCTTTGACTCATAAACCAAAGATTGCATTATTTTATTATTAAATTAAATTTTAGGTTGGTTCATCTTTGAACCTTAAGTGCTTTCCACTCAACCGACAACCTCTCGGCAATATTCTAACATTCTTTCCCTTTTTCAAAATAATTATTAATAATTAATAAAATGTTATATTATAAAATTAAAGTTTTACACCAATCACAATTGTTTTACACTTACACGTTTTACCCCAATAATTACTAGTCCACTCTCGGTGACCTCATTTAATTTGTTTCATAATTAATTCATCATTTTTATTAAACAACTACAAATGTGCATTCCGACACTTGTTTATAAATTGCATAATATATCTATTTGCAATTTGCCCTAGGTTCTAATTAACTTAGACATGATCATAATTAAATTAATAGTTATAAATTAATTCTTATCCATATGTTTTAATTAATTAACTAACCTTGTAATTAATACTAACCTATCAGATTAATATTACTTTAATTAATATTACAATAACCATTTAACATTTTAACCCTTACCTCTAATTAATTAAATTCATTAATAATCAATCAAGCATTACTAATCAATAACATTAGTTACTACCTAGGTTAACCATAGTTCATATATTAATCAACACTATTAATCATTAACTGATAAAAATTAACATTAATCAACTTACTAACATTCATCGACAATATTTAACATTATTATTCAATATTATTAACATTAATCAACGATAATTACATTAATCAATACTCTCGACATTTAATCGACAATATTTAACATTATTAATCATTAATCAACAATGACTAACATTAATCAATGTTATTAACATTAATCGACAATAATTAACACTATTACTAAATCATCTTTCATTACACCTAATTTACTCTATTATCTTATTTAGTTATTAAACCAAAATTTACTAACTCGACGTATTAACTTAATCTCCTAGTTAGATGAGTAGTAACAATGTAATTAATGCCTAAATGTTATAGTTCAGTTTTATTTCACGCAATTTATAAATATGTAGGCGAGTGATGTAAGCGTAGCTACTGCTTACATATCTCGCGTAAGTACACTAACAGTAATAAATCACACACATTAATCAAAATCACGAAACTTATTGTTTACTGACACAGGTTTAAACATAGTTTGCGAGGTACATTCTTTTACCAAAGACATCTTATTAAGTTACGACAATTCATACATTACCGAGTCACAACACATAATTAATCAAAGGTTTTCCCACAAACATAGTTAGATCGCGTTTTCTTTTCGGCTTCAAGCTAATCTATCTACATCATCTACCTAATCACAACTAACTTCCACATCCTATCCTTTCCTCTGCTGGACTACCCTGAAGTGTCAAGCCATGACCGAATCCAGCTAGAACCCGTAAGCGGAAGTGTCGACTACATCGACCAAGCTTCTCCAGCAGGCAACCACCAGTCATCATCACACACCTTGGGGAGCGCGCCGTAGCACAGCCCTCCCATGACTCTGGGTTTCGGGGATAAAGGGTGGGTAAATCCTCCACCCCCCCTAATGGAACAAGGGACTATGTATACCTGACATAATAACTGCGTTGCACCTGTACTCGGTTTGTCATCATATAACCAATCTGGGCGGTTGAGTTTCCTGAAACCCTACCCCACCCATACATCATAATAACAGCATAATAATCATGCGAAAGTAAATAATGCATCACCTGCATACCGTTTATCTTTTGGAGTCCATGTCCCCGAGGCTCTCCCACCTCGTAGGATACAGCTACCACTTAGCCATTTTAACCTGTAATTCAGTCCTTGACATACAATCTCGAATATCGTGCACAAATCCTCAACATGTACACATACATTTTGTCATAACATAACCACAATAATCAATTCATTATTTTCACTATGCACCTGGTAAAACATTCTTTCGTTCAACAATAACTTTAATGGTATCTACGTACCCATCATTCCTTAACTTGCATATATGAGACATAACTAACACATGATACATATCTAACATGACTATGTATCCTAATACTAACATCACACACACACACATATATATCGGCCAAACAATAGAACCACATGTCCACAGTGTCGTCAAACTGATGAAGTCTCATAATCAAGCAAATACAACATATAATAATAGTTTAGGTAGAAATGTCAAAATGGGGCATTACATTATGGCAGATGTTAGCTGAGGAGCAGCCAACATTCACTAAAGAGATGGAAATATTTCTTTATCGAAATAAGATGGATGAGGCAATGGGTTTGATCGGGCTTCATGTTTCTGATAGCCTACTATTTCACCTTGATGGTTGAAAAACACCAAAGGCAAGCTAGGACAATTTTTTTTATTTTTATTTATTTTCAATTGTTGTATTGTTAATATGGCGGACTCGAGGGCTATTGACCTCCTCACACCCCATAATTACCACACTATTGACCTCCTCACACCCCATAATTACCACACTTGGAAGCTAAAGATGCAACAACTATTGCAATCAAAAGGATTATGGCAGATGTTGGCTGAGGAGCAGCCAACATTCACTAAAGAGATGGAAATATTTCTTTATCGAAATAAGATGGATGAGGTAATGGGTTTGATCGGGCTTCATGTTTCTAATAGCCTATTGTTTCACCTTGATGGTTGCAAAACACCAAAGGAAAGCTAGGACAAATTGGCATCCCTATTTGGGAAAGTCAATGAATTTTGGGCTTTGGAATTAGAGACGAAGTTGTCATCTCTTATACCTGATGAACATGCTTCTATTGAAGACTATCTTACCAAATTTAGGTCACTAGTTGTACAATTGAAAGCATGTGGCAAGACTAAAACAGATAGTGAATGCATCTTCCTGATTCTATCCAAGCTGAAGGGTCCGTATAAGGTATTCTCTTCCTCATTTTATTCTACAATGGATGCACTTGATGACAATTTTAAAATACCTACTTTTGAGCTATTTTGTGAACGTCTAACAAGAGAACAATCTAAGCTTCAACAACTAGATGCACTCTCTAGCTCTCAAGCACTTGTAGCACATACCTCAAAAGGTAAATCCAAAGCTCGTTTTCAAAAGAAGAAGAATTCTGCTCATGATAGTGATCCTCCCACCAAGCCTCAGCAGAAGCCAAAGTCTTCTCAACCCACTTCTAAGTCAAATAGGTCTTCCTCCAAGACATGGAAGAAGAGATCAAATGAAACTTGCAACTTTTTTGGAAAAGAAGGGCATTCAGAAACCAAGTGCTTCCAGAAACTTGAAGCATTGAATGAAGCTATGAAGAAGCATAATATTTTAGTGTCCAAACCCTCCTCATCTAGTAAAGGGCTTGCCTTATCTGCTTGAGCTTCACATGCATCCTTTGACAACTAGATATTTGACTCAGGAGCATCTCATCATATGACTCATTCTAATGAGTTGCTTCCATCTCCATCTGATTGTAGCATTTCCCAAATTGTCGTGGGAGATTCTTCACAGCTTGATGTTCAAGGATCAAGAACTGTGCAGTTAGATGATGGTTGTATCAACAATGTTTTGCTTGTACCTGACATCTCTGCCAATTTGCTCTCCATTTATCAGATCTGCCATTATGGTGATAGGAAAACAGTTACATTTTCTCCCAATGATGTGGCCATTCATGAACTACACAATGCAGAAAATGTTGTTGCATATGGACAGGCTGATCACAAATCTCGCTTATACAAATTTGTTGGTTTTGAGTCTTCTTATGGTAAATATTTCATTGCTTATGTTGATTCATTAAGTAGGCTTTGGCATGAAAGATTTGGACACCTTAATTATAGGTATCTGCAGCAAATGAATTCACAAAAACTTGTTCTTGGGATTCCTAAGGTTTCATGCACAGATGGAGTTTGTCCAGGATGTGTTCTTGGAAAACAACATCAAGATCCCTTTCCGGAAGGAAAAGCGTTGCGTGTTGTTGTACCTCTTGAGTTGGTGCATAGTGATCTCATGATCTTTCCAACTCGTTCTTTTTCCGGAGCTAAGTATGCACTCACCTTTATTGATGATTTCTCACGCCAATCTTGGGTGTACTTTCTTAAGTACAAAAGTGAAGTCTTCGCCACTTTCAAGACTTTCAAGGCTTTTGTTGAAAAGAAATTTTCTCATTCTATCAAGAATCTGTGCACAGATAATGGGGGGGAGTATGTCATTCAGGCATTCAAAGACTTTTGTAGAGAACAAGGTATTTTGCATCAGCACTCTGTTCCCTACACTCCTCAACAAAATGGAGTTGTTGAAAGAAAGAATAGGACATTGAAAGAAATGGCGAATTGCATGATTCATTCCAAGAACATGTCATCTTCCTTCTAGGCCGAAGCAATGCACTGTGCAAATTACATTCAGAATCGGATGCCTCACAAAGCAGTGTTACATATGACTCCAGAGGAAGCTTGGAGTCATGTCAAGCCCGATGTCTCTATTTTCAGAGTATTTGGCTGTGCAGCATGGGCAATCATTCCGCATGAAAAACGCAAAGCTATGGAGAAGAAGAGTCAACCACTCATTTTTGTTGGCTATTGTGAAGACATGAAAGGATATCGGTTATTTGATCCTGTCACTAAGGATGTCTTGTTTCACAGGGCTGTTCGTTTTGATGAGCACTTCAAACATTCATCTGACCTTTCTCTCTCTATAGATTGGCAGGTTGGTGCTAATCATGCTGATAGTTTGGTTTTTGAAGACCAAGAGGATGATGAGAATTCCCCTCTTGAAGATGGAAATCAACCAGAAGTGCATCCACCTCTTGCAGTTGAACAACCTGCTCAAGAACAGGAAAGGAGAAGCCTTCATTAAAGGAAGGTGCCTGAAAGGTTTGGCTATGATGCATCCGATATCAGTTATTTTGCTCCTGCTCTTAGCACTAATCAGCCAGAAACAATTGGTATATCCCTTATCAGTCATGCCATTTCAGAGGATCCTCAAAAATTTCCAGATGCTGTTGGGATACCTGAATGGGAGGCTGCCATGACCAAGGAGTATTCTTCTTTGATGAAGAATCATACATGGGATCTTGTTCCTCTTCCAAAGGGACGAAAACTAGTTCGTTGCAAATGGGTTTATAGGACCAAGTATGCTGCAGATGGTTCTGTTGACAAGTATAAGGCATGACTAGTAGCCAAGGGTTTTTCACAGGTCGAAGGTATTGATTACTCCGAGACTTTTGCCCCTGTTTCCAAAATGAACTCCATACGCCTTGTGTTGTCTCTTGCTGCCTCACAACACTGGTCAGTGTATTAGATGGATGTGAAGAGTGCTTTTTTGCATGGAGATTTGTAGGAAGAGATCTACATGGAGCAACCTCCTGGTTTTGTGCAGGACTCTTCTCTAGTATGCAGGCTTCGACGGTCATTGTATGGTCTGAAACAAGCTCCTCGAGCTTTGGTATGAGAAGATGGATAGTTTTTTTATCTCTTCAGGATTCCAACGTTGTCATTGTGATCCTACTATTTATACTAGAAGACAAGGCACTGATCTCTTGATTCTAGTTTTGTATGTGGATGACTTAATTGTCACAGGGAGTTCTTCATCCTTGATTCAGAATGTTCAACAGGCATTGATGGAACATTTTTATATGACCGATCTTGGCCTTTTGCACTATTTTCTTGGCCTACAGGTTCTTCAGTCTTCAGAAGGGATCTTCATTTTTCAGCAGAAGTATGCACTTGACCTACTTCAGAGATTTGGCATGTTTGATTGTAAGTCAGCACCCACTCCTTTTCAATCAGGCGTTACACTTACTGCTAGCTGCTCATCACCTCGTGTTGATCCATCCTTGTATCGACAATTGGTTGGGAGTTTGTTGTATTTGACTCATACAAGACCAGACATCTCCTTTGCAGTTGGTCTTGTATCTCGGTTCTCTCAGGATCCTCATGAGAGTCATTGGAAGGCAGCTAAGCACATTCTCAAGTATATTCAAGGAACTTCCAAGTTTGGCATTTAGTACACAGCTGGTTCTTCTCAGCTTGAGGGTTTCACTGATTTTGATTGGGCTGGCTCCATTGATGATCGGAAGTCCACATCAGGCTTTGTCTATCACATTGGTTCTGCTCCTATTGCTTGGTCCTGTAAGAAACAATCAACAATTGCATTGTCTTCTGCTGAGGCTGAGTACTGTGCTGCAGTTCTTGCTAGTCAAGAGGTCCTTTGGCTTCGACAGCTATTGACAGAGTTTGGCATTCCACAGGATCATCCTACTACTCTTTGGTGTGATAACCAGAGTGCCATACATATCTCTCGCAACCTAGTTGAGCATCAAAGGACCAAGTACATTAAGATCCACATGCACTTCATTCGGCAACTCATCCAGGATGGTGTTCTCAACTTGGAGTACTTGCCTACTGAAGCGCAAGTGGCAGACATCTTTACTAAACCTCTTGCAGCTCCTCGGTTTCTTCAGCTCCGTTCGATGCTTGGGGTGATGGAAGTTGTCCTTGGGGGGTCATCTTGAGTCCTCCTACCTTCATTTTTTGTTGTGTTCTCTCTTTTGGGGAAGAGTTTTTTCCCTGAGGTTTTCTCCTTTTCTCCGTTTATGAGAGTAGTTTGTACATGGGTACCTTATCAGGCCTAGTTGCCGGGACCCATATTTGTTTGTTTCCTCCCTATGTTTTGCTTATGGGGGGGTGTTGGCGTTGGTATTTCCAACACTGCCAGCTATCGTGAGCTAGCTTGTATGAGTTAAGCTCACATAGGAACTCTTATTCCTTTGTAATTTAATCAAGTTATTTCAGATACTTCTTCAAATGGAAGATACGATCACTCTATTGACACAAGTAGTCCAAACAATTGCAGCGACCATGACAAAACCAGAGAACAAATTGGGCAAAAATTTGGATAGATTACTGGAAGATCACTTACCAGGTCCAATATTAGTCGATGGCTTTGTCAAAGTAGATAGCATTACTCTGTGTTTAGTTGCTAATATTATTAAGTTAGAAATAGTTTTGAAACAATGTTCGACCAACTGATTCCAAATGGAGAAATACCTGGATATATTTACGGTTGGATTTGTGTGTTTCAGAAAACACCCCGAGATATTAATTGATCTCAACACCTAACTCAACTTTGAACCTTTCTTTTTTCAGTTGTTGAATATTTCTACCCTAAATATAGGGTTTATCGAAGTGTGTGTTGAAGATGGATGAAATTGCTCTGTACTTAGACAACGAACTTTGTAGAATTGAATATTTGTTGTAATTTTTCTTAACAGATAATTATTATAGATTTTAGGGATCTCTGGTCTGGAATTCTTCTTATAGATTTTATAGGAAAATGTTTCTCTTGGTTTATGGAGATTTGGAGATTGCCAAATATCTGGAGAAAATATTTGCAGTATTTCTCTAATCTTGTTTCATTTGTGAAGAAAAGCTCTGTAAATGCTGTAAATTTAAAAATTATCTAAGGAGAACCAGAGCCAAACTGAAATTAGCGTTTCCACCTGATTTTCCTTCAGATAGTTTGGGCGAATAACAGAACTGGCAGAGCTTGGAAGACATGAAGGGTATATTGCATGAACAAACCACCTGAGAAGGAGAATTCTTATGCGGCATGCCAACCGACCTGTTCCTTGTTGCGTGCTAGCATCACTTGCCGTCGAATCAGTGGAGTATCACTTGCTTGAGCCCTGTTGCGTGCCAGTCTCACCTGTTATCGATTCGATGGAATCTCACTCCACTTGTTGTTGAATCGGTGGAGGATTTTGTTCTCTTGGTCTAAAGAGACCCTCTCAGCTTCAAGCGCATCAATCTGATGTTGGCGATCCAGAGACCTCATACTGAGGGAAACAAAAGCGCCCACAAGAACCAGATGGATTACGTAGTTTTCGTGCCTCTTTAGGGTATTGCTCAGAGAACGCACTCCCCTCATGGAATTTTGAACGAAGCCCATCTTCTTATTAGCTTCAGTTGGGCCATTGTTGGAAGTGGGCATGGTATTACTAGGACTTGAAGTCGAATGTGGTTACAAGCAATGTTTGATTTCAATGAGGGATTGTTATTTTCCATTAAACAAAGCAGAAGCCATTGTCATTTCGACTGGAGACTGCGAGCTGATAAAAGAATTCAAGACCATAAAGGAGCAAATATTATTGTATCAATCTATATGTGAATAGGTCCAGGCTCGATACCAGGGAGATGATATACTTGAGAAAGCATTATTAGATGATGAAGTCATCAACACGGAACTTCTATGGGATGTTATCGACTGGTATAAACATTCTATTTGACTCAGCAGAGACAAATATCTAGAGAGTGATTGGGAAAATATTCTCAGTGGTCCTGAAATTAAATAAACAGATCCATCATTATCACTTTGAGATCACTTGCCCTTACCATAATGTCCCTACGGATAGAAAAATCTAAGTGGTAAAAATATTCATCAGAAAAAGTCAGTGAACACCAGAATAATATAGTAGAGGAAGAGAAAAGAGAGTATAATGAGAGACATGAACATGACACAAAAATGATTCGAGAAAAGATAAGTGGAATCAAGTTGGAAGGATAGAAAATCCCAGAGTCTTTCTTGCGGTTCACTTACAACGTCCACACTCATCCAGATCCGAAGAGACGACTGCTCGGAAGCATTGGTTCAAAGGAAAATGTAAAAGAAACTCTTCGTAAAGCAATAGTGTCATATCACCCTGATAATAACTGCCAATATGATAGGGATTGGCAGGTCCTATGCGAGGAGATAACAAAGATTCTCAATTGCAAGTATGAAATATACAAGTAATATCGAGCATTGAGATTGCCATTCACAATGAGAAGCACTTTTTGTCCCTGGAGCAATGAAGTGGGATATCCATGAGAAACACTTTTTGTAACTAGAGCTTTGAGATTTCCATTCTCAAATAGAATGTCTCAATCAGACACACTTTTTGCCACTGTAGCATTGAGATTCCTATTCGCAATTAGACGATGTCTCAATGAGAAACACTTTTTTTGTCCCTGGAACAATGAGATTGCCATTCTCAATTAGAAGTCTCAATGAGAAACACTTTTTGTCACTGAAGCATTGGGATTGACATTCTCAATTAGAAGATGTCACAATGAGAAACTATTTTTGTCACTAATGCATTGATATTGCCATTCTCAATTAGAAGATGTCTCATAACACTTTTTGTTATTGGAGCAATGATGGGGTCTCTGAAAGTGTTATTGGAGCAATGATGGGGTCTTTGTGTAATACCGTGGCACAAGTCTAGATATTTGCATGTCACTTGTGCATGCACATTCTAATTTTGGGACTCTGTGTCTTTATAATACTTATTGGAATTAAGAGTGTGTGGAGATGTTCGGTTAGGAAATTTGGAGAAACTTTATTTGGAAAAGGTCTAAGTCGTAGAGCTTTGAACGTCACTTGTACATGTACATTATAATTACTTTATTTGGAAAAGGTCCAAGTCGTAGATCTTTGAACGTCACTTGTACATGTACATTATAATTTTGGGGCTGTCTCTTTATAATACTTAAACGAAATAAGAATGTATAGAGGTGTTCGCTTAGGCAATTTGGAGTTTGAGTGACCCTTCCTTTACTTCATTTCTTGTGTCTCTCTCATCAAGTCCTGTTAATGTATGAATTTCTGTAGTATTTGCAACTTTTGTAGGAAGTTTAATAGATATCAGACTTTATGTGAGGGGCTAAGGGGCCTTCCATCAGCACAAGTATGAGTGAAATTCCTAGAGCCTAAATATGTTATCTTCCCTAGTTTCCATGAGAATTTCTAAGGATCCCTTGTGACGTACACGGCATTCGCCAACCTAGTGTTGTTTCTATTATGTTGTATTTGAACATTTCTTTGAGTTAATATAGTTGTCATTGTTCTACAATTCTGAGTTCTGATATGCAAGAGGTTTTCTATGTAATGGTAAAATATATCACAAATTTCCATAACTCTGAAATCTGCTATGTTTGAATATCTGTATTGATTCAATATATGAACATTTTGAAGATTGCATTGAATATCAGAACATTTAGGAGATTGCATGAGATTCAAAGGGATAATTCATGTGCAACTTTCTCGGAATAGAATCATAGATACCCTTCCTCTTTGTCATGCAGCTTCACAAGGCATGTTTCTTGAAGAACTTCCATTATATATCAAGCGCCAATCTATTGAAGAGTGTGAAGAAAACTTAAAGATAAAATATATTCATGGGTGAATTCATATTTTTTCCATGCCATCAGAGTAAAGGAAATGGTTGAGATTTACCTAACTATTTAGCAGAAGCGTAGGGAACAACTCATTTTCTTCACTGCCATTTTTACAAGCATTGCAAATTTCTCTCTAGTTCCCCTGGAGTCACAACCTCCTCGACTAAGTATTTTTGGCCAAATTCATGCTACAAAGGCTTAATGCTCTGAAAAAAAACTTGTGAAGTGGAGAAACAACATGCATGGATTCTCTTCAAATTATTTGGAATTGATTCAACAAAAGTACATAACGTCCATGGAGGTGTTAATTTGGATTGTGTATCCAATTGTCCCGTGCTTGATGCTGAATAAAATCAAAGAGTCTCCAAAATAACAAACAAGCATGAAGTCCACTTAAATATAACACAACAGCCCCTGCCTTGATTTGCAGAGTCTGAGTAGCCATGTTGGGAAGGTTCCACTGGCCAGTACCTAATTATGGTTCCATATCTTCAACACAACTTTGTATTGAAGGTAAGAGCTCTTCCAATTCAATTTTGTGCAAATCAGTTGGTCAAAACTTTATTTAGTTTACCAGTGTTTACCATTTCAACCTATGCCATGAAAATTGCATAAACAGGTTGGTGATCCAAGAATCTTGAGTCAACACGGACATATGAAAGCTCTTTTAGGCGTTTATACCTTCACCATGCCATAGTATCCAGTCACGCCTGCATTCGACACACCAACGAAGTGTATACTTGTACACATGCCAGAAATTTTCGGGCAGGCAAAGTTGAGGGATCAAATGTATCTCTATACTTATTAGACATCCACAATCTCCAGATAGGTACACTTATTAGACATCCACAATCTCCACGTAGGTTTAGAGGTCCTCACTAAATAGGACATTGAAAATATGTCATCAAAGCACTGAGATTCAGAATAACAATAAAAAAATACAGTTAAAAAATCTTACTTCTCTGGTTAAAATATCTTACTTCCATATCTGCATCTTTACAATTGGTTTTCCAGAGTTAAAATATCTTGTACTTCTCTGGTTATTATTGAATCTTCCATGTTTTCCTTATTCTTAGTGATCCAACATTCTTCTCCCTACGAATAGTCTTACATTCTTTATGAACCAGAAGCTCACGTTGACCACACACTCGAGCTCGTAGAAGATCACTTCAATCGATTACGACAGCCATAACATTCACATTGTCGATCCTCTCAAGTCCACCTGCACTATTATGCAGAACAATGGAAACCATGGGTTGGATTGGTATGTTCCTTTTAAGATCCATAATGATGTATTCGTTCTTCTGGGATTCTCTTCTTCCTCTTCGCTCTTCAATGCCCATAACACTCCTTATGATATCCCACATTTGCAGCAGTTTATACAGTTGCGCAGGCATCGCAGGGCTTAGGATATCTCCCAACTCTCCCATATCGACCTGCTGTGTGCATTATCTTGGGACCTGCCGCTGAGCTCAACCTCCCAAAGCTTCACAACTTTTCCTATTCTAGCTTTTACAGCTTTGGAGACGGTGTCACCAACCCCAAACAATAAAGTTATGGAGTGGTGCTTCAGTACAGTTGTAGCCTCTACAATAGCCACTTTAGTACTTCTTGCAGCGACTGTAAACAGAGCAGCAGAGTCTGCAGTTACACTGGGGTTTCCAACTCATTTGTCTGTATTTGTAATAATGGAGTCAAAACTACTACCAACTTATATGGACAAGGTAAACTCTATATCTCTGCCTCCCAGTTTGCACATAACTTACTTGAAATTAGATATAAATTATTGCATTGATACTAAACCTCCTTTGAATTTATTCGCTATACAGGATTGGCGATATTTCTTATTTTTATCTGGCTGAATAATTTAAGTAATAATTATTATATATAAATTTATTCCATTAATACTCACCATTCTGGGAAGTTAGCTGTAAATTTGTTGCATTGGTAATCAACAACCTTTAAGCTAAAATGATACACAGGGTTGGGGAGATCTCTTATTTTCACTCTACTAAATATATTAAAATAATTATTTATATATAGAAATGTATTTCATTAATACTAATTATTTATATATAGAAATGTATTTCATTAATACTGAATAGTATGGAAGCTAACTGCTATACAACTTTGAGAGATTTTTTATATTTAAAGAACAATGAGATGAATCTAAATTTTGAATTCATTATATTGGATTTTGAATTCAGATGATTTCATTGTATTTAAATAATAATGAGATGAATTTAAATTTTGAATTTATTATATTTGAAAATTATAAAAAATTTACACACATATATATGAGCATTATAAATTAGGTGAATTCATTTTCATTTTAAACTTTAAATATGTTTATCACTTTTTGACATGCCACAACTCAACTCAAACAGCTCAATACTTTGCGAACTCGAAGATTTGTCCCAATCCAATTTCTGGAGAGTTTGAAATGGGGACGCTCAGAAAGCTCCCAACATTAGATGTCAATAGATGTCATGAGATACACAAGTTGCTGGGTTTGGAACATTTGGAGATGTTGAATGTTGGGGGATGCGAGAAGCTATAGAGCATACCAGGGTTGGGGCAACTCAGAAAGCTCCAAACATTTAATGTGAATGGCTTCCATGAAAGACAAATGCATCCAGGTTTAGAACATTTTACATTTTTAGAGATGTTAGGGGATGTGAGAAGCTGCAGAGCATACCGACATACAAGGAACTGATATCTCAGAGCTCACAACAGCAGCAGTAACAACATCATCCTGAGAAAGAATATTTGAACAGGACAGCGACAATGACGCAACAAGTTGTAGATGGAATAATAGAGACGGATTTGAAAGACCTAAGTGGTAGACGTAAAGTGCGCTGGAATGACAGCTAGGGAAATGGGCTGGTTGAAGTTTGGGAATTTCAACCAAGGTACTTCGCATACATTTGATTGTTTGTTTGGTGCTTGCATATTAACTTTCTTTCATAAATTTTTCATAGGAGGTTGTTTTAACTTTGAAGAGTTACATGTTTCTGCTCTTTTTCACCATGCTCAAACGTTGCTTTTGTATTTGGAAATGGTTAGTGTCTAAATTTGCATTCAAATTATCTATTTAGGAAATTCATTCACAATGAAATATGTTAATATAGATATGATGAACCATATCATTGGAATTATGATTGCAAAGAGTCATTGAAAAAGTAGTCCATCTTGTATCACTTTTAGAATGTCACATAATTTAAGCTCGGGATTAGCTGGGAAAGACGACTAAGAGTATGACTTGGAATTTGGAAATAGTGGTTATGACTAATTGTTTCCCCACCTTTATTGAGGAGTAATGTTTCTATTAATGTTTCCCCTCCTTGATTGAAGGAGAATAATGTTTCTATTATCCATTTCCTCTCCTTGATTGGAGAACAGTGCTTCTGATTAGTGATTTCCATACATGATTGAAAGGATAATGCTTTTGATTGGTGGTTTCCCTTTTGATGGTTCTCTTCTACATGAAAACACAATAACTCTATTATTTATGGTGCATCACATGCAAATTGTGAATGCAAGTATTTTGTGGTGCTTTGGGTATTTATACATTGAAGAAGCACTTTATATTTCATAATGAACGCCCTATCAACATGTTATGAACTGCATGGAACTAGATTTTACTGACCACCAATGATTTAGTACATTACTGATTGGATTGGGTTGCATTTAAATTTTGTTGGTTGTGTTATTTGATTGGAACTTACTCTATTCAATTGTTTCTATTTGTACTTGGATTGGATTGCATTTATCAACATGTTATGAACTGCATGGAACTAGATTTTACTGACCACCAATGATTTAGTACATTACTGATTGGATTGGGTTGCATTTAAATTTTGTTGGTTGTGTTATTTGATTGGAACTTACTCTATTCAATTGTTTCTATTTGTACTTGGATTGGATTGCATTTAAATTTTGTTGGTTGTGTTTTTTATTGGAACTTACTTTATTCAATTGTTTCTATTTGTATTGAATCAATACCCAATATTATTTATTTGTTTATATTTACATTCAATTTGCAACCATTGCTCTTTTTTTTTCTTTGCTTCTAAGTACTGCATTGTTTCCATTTTGTTTGCTTTATTGAAAGCGTTTGTTTGAAGTTATCGAGACATGAAAATATTCCTATAAATGAAAATATTCAATAAACGAAGAGTTACAAAGGGATTTTTTCTCCATTTAGTATGTTATTTGTCTTATATGCCATTATCACTCTTTGGGAACACAATGCTCTGTCTCCCCAAACCCCAAACCTCTACGTAAAACTTTAAAAACTTGGTTAAAATCTTGTGGGGTTATCTGAGTGTGTACTTGTAAGCATTGGCTCAGATAAAATACATTGGTATTTTGAGGGTTGCTATAGATTAATATGGTATTGTTGGAGTATGTGATGTGATCGTCAGATCCCAAGGTGAAAGAGCTGGAAAGTTATGGCACACTGAAAAATTTCAGCTACCTGAGCAATTGGCCATATAAAATTTTATGGCCACAAAAATCCAGTATTTGAGGCATGCTTTAGATCAATTGAATGTGTTTATGTATTTTGATAGGTGGTTCCAGTGAAGGTTCGACATCTTCATGATGCATTTTTTGACTTACGTTTTTACCATGTTTTTAGAGAATTCAACAATCAAGTGGATATTCTCTCCAAAGCAGCGCTTACAGTGCAGGAAGGGTTCATAGTTTATGAAGAGTGGGATCAAGGAATTGTGGTCTCGGGGGATCTTATTATAATTTTTGAAAAATCAATTGTCTCAAAAATGTTGTTACAAGTTTTGTTGCTTATAATTTTTACAGTTGATGAGTTTTAAGTAATGCATTTATATATTTTTATCTCCTATTGGAAAATGCATTGTTGGGGGTGTTTTTTTCTGGGATGTCTATGCCTTTCAAAGGCATCTTTCTTGCGTTCAAGTTCAAAGATATACAATCTTAAATAACTTACCCTTATGAGGATGCATTAAATTGGTCAAAATTTTCATCAATTATTTAGGTTTAATTCTCAAAATAAAGTTGAACTGAAAATCATGAAGAGTAATATTTTTTTTTTTAATATCTTATTTATAAAAGTGAAAATCATCATAGTAATACGATCTTGTTTTTTTATTAAACATTTCACCTAAAAAGGTGAAATATTCAAAGAATAGATAAAAGTTTGCATTTTTATTGTTGTGGATATTTTATAGACAACTAATGTTTTCTTAGGCTCCAACATTAAGTTTTACAAGATGCTTAATATGTAGATGGCAAGTTTGTTGCTTAAATCAGAGCCTCCACATCTTGTCGAGGATTACAATTTTAGAGAAGTACAAAAGATGATAACTACTTTACATGGTTCAGTGCTAACCTAAATTCAATGGATTTCATCCTACCATACAATGTAGAAGGATAGTAAGAACTCAAGTAAACATATTACCTCGTGTTGAGTTGGGATAAGCTTTTATCTTTCTTGGGATATGTGCAAGGTTCAAATCTTTCAACCCCATGTTACACATTAATAAGCACAAATGATGGGTCACTCCAAGTTGGTTATTGAATCAATTCAAGGGACTTTTAAACTTTAGAACCTCACTTTTAGGTCCTTTCCATACCAAATATTGAACACTACTAAGTTATCTGAGGTAATAGGCTTGAATCATGTCTATTGACAATACAATTTTGAAGTCAATAGTCTATAAAAATAAGTAGTCTAAGGTTAAATAGGGCTTTTATCGAAGGAGACTAGAGAAAGGCTACAGCCCCTACAAATCCCTAACAAATGATACTTATAGTTCCATATGTTGTTTCTTTCTTTCTTTTCTTTATGTGTTTATGTTTAGCTTTGAGACAAGGAATGGCTTTTTTTTTATATATGTTGATTAGGGTTTAGTTGAAGAGATTGTGCTCCAAAAAATTCCTCTCTTCATGTGAAACAAAATAGTTTATTCATTCATTACAAAGTAAATATTGAAAAAAATAAAAATTAAAGTACAAACTTCTAAAAATTTGGAGTTTATGAATTTCAATTTTGTTTTAATTATATTAATATTATTTTACTAATTTACATTTAAATTAAAATTATCTAATAATAATATTTTATTACATTCATTACACTATGTTAAAGAGATTTTAAAAATTAAAACTTCTAACCAGAAGAATTTGTACGTTAGGAATTTCAATTATGTTTTATTTATATTAAGTTAGAAAAATATAGAAGTCACATATTTAAAAAAAATTAAAGTGAAAAGTTCTAAAAAGAATTTGTAAGTTATGAATTTTAATTTAATTTTATTTATATTAAGTTAGAAAAATATAGAAGTCACATATTTTAATCACTTGATTTGATTAAATTCAATGTGAATGTGATTTCCAATTAAATTAAATGTCAATGTTGTTTTATTTTAAAATATTTCAAGTTAGTGACTTGACACAAGGATTGCATTAACAATATACCCATTCAACATCTATTCTACATCTCATGGGCATAATACATATTGTGTTAGTTGATATGAAAATTGAATAATATTTATCGTGTTGATTTTATCAATAACAAACATATCATTAAAATTATTAACTTCTCCAATAAAATAAATAATTTTTTATATTAAAAATATTCGTAAAACACCATCCTAAAATAACTACATTTTGAGATAAGCATTATGAATCATATGGAGAGGAAGAAAACTAAGAAGTTATTTTGGTAGGTTATTTGGTGATCCAACTTTGCGACACCTGCTATTTGTTCACCTCTCCAGATTTGGACCACGAGTGAGATTTAAACTCTGACAACTCCCAATGATTCCTTCTTGCTCTTATGATATGGTATTGAGTTCCCTTGACTCTACTTGACCATATGACTATGTTTGCACAACATAGACTCGAAAGATTGATGCAACCCTTGTACTATGAATTCTTTGTAAGTTGCAACATTTAAATGAATTGAATGCACAATGTGCAACCATGCTAGCTCAACCCAAATCAAGTATCACTTATTGGTGTCAAACCAACTAAATGCTCAATTAAGTGAATAAAAACTAAAAATGAAACTCTTGGGTGTGTAAGGATGCTCCTACATCAAATTCCCCTAGTAATTGAATGAGAGTATCACTCTCACAGGATGGATTTCAAGAACCCTACAACAATGCATCAATAACATTTTCCAAACTCCCTCTTTTAGATCTATGTATCATTTGAATTTGAAATGTGTGACAACAATGACCACATTAAAAAGAACCTAGGTGCGATAATGAATAATAGCAAGTGAGGATAATTAAGAGCATTACTCTATTTCCCCTTAGTGCACAATTTTTTCTATTCCTTTTATTTGCATCAACATTTTATCATTTTTTTTTAAATTTAAGCAAAAGGTTGTCCAATGCATCTTTGATAGTGAAACATATGTCTTGGAATATAGACATGAAGTGAACCTCCCAAAATTTCTGTTATTTTATTGTTCTCTTCATGGCATTTCAATGATTAGGAGGGATATCTTCGTAACACCAATTTCGCTATTCTCTTTTTTGTTTACTTTACTATGTTTTTAAATTTTATTTTACTTTTGGGCGTTCCTTTGCACCATTTGGGGCAATTGCTAGTTATATCTTCTTCCTATGGGTGAAAGAAGCGAAAGTTTGAAACACTCTTATAGTATGAATATTCTTTATTTTATATTTATAAATTTTATTTTAATTTATATATTTTTTCTTTTTCTTTTTAATTTTTTAATTTATTATTATTATTTAATTTTTAATATATCAATATAATATTTTTGCTTTATTTTTTAAATTTATATTTTCTTTGTAGAGATGAAAGAAGCTAAGGTTTAGAAGCATCTTATAATATGAATATTTCTTTAGCATATGAACAAAAGTTTAAAGCAAACCAAGTAATAACTTTCTTAAGATCTAATAAACTAAAGTTGGTATGAGTGAACGTTAATCATCATCATAATGAATATTTCTTATTTCATACTTTACATTTTATATATTTATTCTTTTCCTCTTGAATTTTTAAAATTTATTATTTTTAATATATTAATTTATATTTTTCTTTATTTTTAAAATTTATTTCTGGCTTAGCTGACCGCTACATCCACGAAATAATTTCCGACGGACCCGCCTCGAAGGGGTTTCCGCTCTGCCGCCGCTGCGTGCCTAACCCCAAGAGGGTCTATGAGGATGAATCCCGTGACCTCGCATGCTGGGAAGCCTAACTTCCGAGAACTCAACCGATCGAGCTACCTCTTGGGGCTACCAGTGAATTAACGTTATCTTCATACTGTTGTCATTTAAGCTCAGTCATTCAACCGTATATCATAATTTAATTTAAAGTTAATATCATTTTTACTTAACCTAAATCTTAAGGTAAAAATTAAGAATTTCCGTAGCACAAAGGAGAATATTCGATATTTCTCGACCAAACGTTCTAAGCTGTATAAATGTTAAGATTCGTCTCAATTCCGCAGAGTAATTTTGGTCAAAATAGTAATTTAAAGTGTTCAGATCGCAATTTAGATAATAGTTTTAAAATTGGATAATTAGTCTAGTAAAAACAATCTCGTTAAAATTACCAAAATTAAAAACAAATAACAATTCACAGCAAAAATTTTAACCTTTTTTTTTTTTCCAAAACTGCCAGAAAAGCGAGGCGTTTTGGTTGTCTTTTATCCTACGCGGTGTTTAAGCAGACAGATAATTCTAACGCGGTATTATCAATTCCAAACCAGCCTAACACTTTAAGCAGACAGATAATTCTAACGCGAGAAATATAATCAGGCAAGTTCTGATAAATAACAATTTGATCGAATAACTACAATGGCATGGCTACATAGATTGCCCGTATCATAGATTGCCCGTATCATAGATGGCCAGCCAATAACAACAGAGAGAAATTATTGAAACAAGTGAGTAAGTGCAATACAATTTCCATGTTCACATGATAAGCCCGGCGATTTTGGGACGGCGATCCTGGCAGGGCTGGGCTTGTATGCCCAAAGACTTGTACATCTCCATAACTACCTTGGTATTAAAGTCGTGCACAGCCATTCTGGGTGCAGGCTTTGACCTAATCGTGCAAGATCGGGCGAAACCCATCATCATATCGACATATGCGTCTCGAATCCTTGTTCCCCATGACTTTGCAGCCGATCGAAGAACTCTAAGCCTGAGCCTGGGTACCGCCTTCATCGTCCAAACCAGTGAAACGCCCTTAGCCTTACGCCCACGTCCCACTTTGGCTATTCGGAAGCGCTTTGATCTTCCTCGTCGTCCTCCATGGAGTCGTGTGTATCCTCTCCTCTGCATAGAATTCCCGGCTGCCACACCATCTTCTTCCCAATGTCCCATCCTCCACTCTGTTGTGAACAGATTTGTCTTCTCTGCCGTCGGTGATAGTGTGAGGCCTTCCATCATAACCTCTGTCTACTACTTATAAGCCGAGCCGAGCGGGGAGCCCAAGCCTTGTAGTCAAAGGTCATGATGCATACTCATAATTGCGAGCCCATTCAAAGTCTACGGCCATAAATTTTGTAGACTTGCATGTCGTTAAATATTTTGGTATCTCACAGTCGACTTGACTGTACATTTTGAAGAAAACATTTTCGTTGACTTTAAAGCAGATTATAACATCAAACTGCCCAGTGCCTACTGACAGGCGGGCGTAAGTCTATCACGAGTTGGACAAAGGGATCTGGCTCGAACTGCTCCTGTTGGACGATCTTCGTTGACTGGACCAATTCCTACCAAAAAATCTGAAGAGAGGGCGAACATTAAGCCCCAGTGGGATCTCTCGTGTTCCCACAGGTAAAGGATAATTGGTTGTACACTTGCGTGGGAACGCGCTAACTCTTACCTATGCATAAATGTAGGGCACGCATTAAATTTACGAGTAATTTATTTATTTTACGTTTAGACTTTAATGTGGGTTTTGGTAGGAATCCATTAATTTTTATTTTGGTAAAATTCAAATTTCTAGGTTTTTAAATTGTATTTTTGAATCCATAAATAGATTTAGCACCTTCAAAAACCTCATGAAAAAAAACACATACATCAACTAACATAGTTGTAAAGCTGAAAAACATTATCAAAAAACTTACATCAAGAGATGACATGTTTTTCATATGGTGATCATATCCCAAAATACTTTGACATTTTACTTCTTCTTAATTAGCCATAATTTTAAGCGTGATCAAAAGATAGGCATATTGACCAACTTGGTATGTGATGCACCTGAACTGTTCCGATTGTTCCGAATGATAATTGTCGTCCCATCACTTAAAGTGAGTCCCTCTTTAGACAACCGATCTACTCTCTCATTAAGTTCCCTAAAAATATGGCAAATGCTAAAAGTATTGTATGCTCCGACCAATCTTTTAAGAGAAGAACCAAGACGCTAAAGGTTGATATTCCTAATCTGTTGTTTTCCATTCATAAAATCAACCCAAACTACTGAGGCCCCCCTTACTTCCAGCTCTCCATTGTGTTATTCCAGGCTAAACTAAGAATAGACCCAAGGGATAAACCTTTAGCTTTATTATTGGTACCGCGACCTACATTTGCTTTGAAATCGATGCAAGCTGTTGGATATAAAGTATTGGAACCTCCCATACCACATATATGCCATTTTCACATGCACCATAAAAAAAAGATAAACTGCCATTGAAAACTGAAGAGTCAGGTTTGATGATTCTGGGCTTTTTAATTGAGTCATTTTCAATAAAGCTTGAATGAAGTGAAAGGACCTACACCATTACTTGGAAGATTGGAATCAGTCTGTCCTCAAAGATACTGTTATTACGAGCATCCCAAATGCTCCAAATAGTTAGGAAGGGGATGCACTTAATTTTCTTCATATCTGCATGTTCAAACCAAGGCAATAAATTTTGATCAAAAGAGTTAGACATCCACTTTGGCTCCACCTTTAAACCAATACACAGATCTGTCCAAACAGTTTGTGAGAAAATACAAGAGATTAGTAGATGCTCCACAATGTATTCATCCTTCCTACACAACAAGCATATACTAGGCCCACTGATGTTTCTCTTTTGTAGGTTGTTCCAGGTCAGGACCTTGTTGTGCATGGTGAGACACATACAAATTTTTCATGTATATAGTGCTAATACCTTCCAGATTGCACCCCACCACCACTTATAGTTGCTAGCAGGAACATTCCAAAAAGTGAATAGGCCTCTTTAACCGAATAGGTTCCACCTACCTTATTCCCTGACCAAATAAGCGCATCAATCTCATCATTAAGCCTGATAAAACCCTTATTAATACCAACTATCCCTTTCTCCCACTGCTCCGTCCACTATGCATTTAAATTTAAGTCAGCTGCCGAAATCCATAACTGTCTTTGCAGGCCTCTCATTACAGTAGAGGAAACATCCTTGAGATTTAAGTACCCTCTAGTATTAAGAGAATCTATTAATCCCTGAGACAACTTGATTTCAGGTCCACATCACATGATACCATCCGTCCCAATCATAACCCTCTCCTTTGATCCAAATTTCCACACAAGTAGGTCTCCTATCACTGGATAGGATTTGCAAATTGCTTTCCAAAATAAAGATCCTCCTAAGAATGACTTTGTTGGCCATGTAATCCAATCAATGATATTTCCTCCTGCCATATATTTTTCCTGCATAACTAGCCGCCATCGTCCTTCTTTTGACACTAGATTCCATAGCGATTTTGCTGGTAAAGAAGAACCAAACCTGTTAAGTTCCCTAAATCCCCACCCTCCTAACTCATTTGGTCTAGCTAACAGAGTCCACGCAGACCAATGGAGGGCCTTTCCTAGTTGTTCCCCACCATAAGAAGTTGAAACATAATTTCCTCATTTTAGTCAATACTCCTTTTGGGATAGAGGCTATTGTCAACTAATAAACATGAATAGCACTTAACACGGCCTTAATTAGGACTGACTTTCCTCCTCTTGAGAGAAAATTGTTGCACCCGAAGCTGATTTTTGTATCCATTCCTTTTAAGATCCAATCCCAGTATTTGATTTGGTAATCATTGGGCTTCAAGTGAAAACCTAAATATTTAAAACCCCTTAACAGTGTAAGTTGTTCCATAAGAAAAATATTGCTAAAGACCTAAACATGAAATTACAAAGCTTTAAACATAAATGTGTTTTAGGAAATGCAAGGTTTTTAAAACTTTCCACATTTTTTGGTTAAAGATAATATATACATTAGATATGT
Organism: Larix kaempferi; assembly: GCA_027924585.1. Classification (NCBI taxonomy): domain Eukaryota; kingdom Viridiplantae; phylum Streptophyta; class Pinopsida; order Pinales; family Pinaceae; genus Larix; species Larix kaempferi. The sequence continues at coordinate 4,509,642 of BSBM01000063.1, read as the reverse complement.
TTAGTATTATTATAAACCTTCCCCTTCCCCTTCCCCTCCCTATCCCATAACACCCTCATAAAACCATGGGCTTCCCATAAAACCATGAACTTATTTGTAAGATTATATCGAATGTATTACAATTAATTTAATTTAGTGGATGGAAAAATGTTAAACTTTTTATGAATTTAATTTATTTTAATTTGTCATTGATTAAATAATTTGAAGTAAAATTATAATTTTGAATTAATTAAATTATTATTTTTAATATAAAATTAAATTAAATATCTTTAATATAATTTGATTATACAATATTAATATCTTAAATATAAATACATCAATTCAAAATAATTCTTCTTAAATTTATAAGATATATATCATTTCCCTTCATCCTATTATATCGAAGATTATAATACAATATCAACAAACCAAACCAAATGTTTAAAATATCCGTCCACTTTGTAAATCCATATGAATTTATACTTTAATCCACTTGTATAAATAATATAAAAAAAAGATCTAATGGCATTAAAGAGATGAAAGCCTTTTTTTTCTTGCCAAAATATCTCGGATGAGAAGCCAGCCTTATGTGCTGATCAAAGGAGCGATGGTCCATTCATTTACTGCTATACTTACTACCTGCTACAGCAGTAAATGCAATATATGCATAAGGCTGGTCTTTAGTCAATATGCATCCATCTACGGAGGAAGCATTGAAAACAGAATGGGCCATAAAAGTGTCATTACGTTTTGGTGAATTCGGTAAGAATTGACAAAAAATAAAGTAATCCTTTTTTAAAGTTTTGGAGTTTAAAAGAAACTTGAATATGGAAATTTTGATTCTCATTAAATTTAAATAAATATAATAATAAAATGTGGTTAAGTGCACCTTATTTCTATGTTTGCAATTTCATCGTCCATGATAGTTTAACAGTATACTGTAGCAGTTTTTGAGACATAGATATATGAGAAAAGAAAAAAAAGGTCACATTAGTCATGGTTTAGCGGATTCCATATGACATGTTTGTTTACTCCGAAGCTAAATCCATAGTAAACACTTAGGATTAGAGGTGACGTGTAGATTTGTGAGGAGGAGTGGTTTATATATTAAATAACGTGCGTGCATTATGTTTAAATTCCAATACCCTTTCCCACACAGATTTCAACTTTTACAAAACATGTGCACGATACTAAATCACTGAATTGTGTGCACTATAAAAGAACAACAAATCGTGTACGTGATATTAGAAACATAAAAAACATTTGATAAATATTAGGTGCATGATAAGCTAATTGCACCCACATCCTCACTCAAAGTCCAGATCACCTACAAAGGTTATTTTTGGTCACTTCACGCCTCATATATCCCATGCTTAAGTTCTAGAAGCTTTGTGTAGGTTATAATACCCATGTTCAATCTCCCCACCGTAGTCAAGGCTACGACATCCGTACTTGGTGCTCAAAACAACCAAATAGTGCCCATACCCTCATTACGATGCCAAAGATCCTCTAAAAAGGTGGGTTGTGTGGTGGTTTGAGGCGTTGTGCACGTCCCTTAGTCTATATAAGCTTCATTTATGGTCCAAGGCCCGAGTTCCATCTTTCTTCGCAATGGAAAAGGGCTTAAAACCCATCGTTGGTACTGGAAACGTATAAATGACACCTATATACCCACTCCAAGATGAAAGATCCCCTAGATAGGTTTTTTGTTTTGTATAGTGGTTGAATGCCTCTTCCAAGTCATTGCACCCTATAATATTAAGATACTAAGGCCCTAGTTTCCTCCCATTACCATGGTCATTTCCTTTAGACACATCATGGGTACTCAAAACCTCATAGTGGAATCCATATCCCTAATTAAAGGCCAAATATCCCTTAAACATGTATATTGTGGTTGTTTGATACCTTGCTCATCACCGTGGAGGAAAAAAAGCTTCCTTTAGGTTATAAGTCATAGGTTTCCTCCATTAACCATGGTCATGGACTTGAGACACATCCATTATGGTCAAAATATCTTCATGTCACCAATCCTCACTTTAAAACCAGAGACTCCATAGAGAAATCTTATATTATAGTTAGAGGCTCGATTCATGACACACGGTCCCTAGAAGCTTTCCTTATGGTATACATGGGATAAATTTATGAAAGCGTGAAAGAGCACTAATTACTTTTCATACTTGTTTGTGCATGTGATCTTTAATTCTTGTCTAAATCTATTAAAAAAATGAATTTACTTTTGTCAAACATCACATGCTTTTCATTATTAAAACTATTTTGTATGAAATTTGTATGTAGTACAATTATGTTTAAAGTTAGATGAGTCTATGATTTGAGTACTTTTCATGATCATTTTAGATGTAGAAATTAATGATAGGTGGCAAAATTAACAATTTCATTGAAAAGGGGTGGATATTTATTAGGGGAGTTTTGAGGTCAAAATTGTCTCTCTAAACAAAAAAATGTACCATCAAAATTCACTTTATAACAACCAATAGGATTCAAGATGATGATGACAACTCTTTGTACAAGCATAGATAAGATACCAAAAATTGGTTTCTTTTTAGCATTTGTGTTGGCGAAGTGAGTGGGCTATAAGTCTCTTGTTTATGGATCATAATTTGGTGTGAATGACAGCGTTATACTACTTTAACATTCTCTTATTCTCTATTTTTTCATTTCACTACAATCTATTTAAATTATTTGTGATATTTCTTCTAATGGAATCAATATTTTGTAATAGAAGTGCCTCACAGTCTATTCACCAATGGGTTATCTAAGAATGGACATCTTTATTCCACCCTCTCATATATTTCAGGTGACTTTTACCGAAATTCAAATAAATTCTATGGTACCCCTTACCCTTCATGTTTTTTTTTGTAAATAAAAAGGATTGTATTACTACATGGAAAATAGATACATTTCGCGCTTACAGCGTTGCTGAGCTAAGAGTCTGAAACCCAAAATAACACAGAATGAGATACTACCATTATCACGACATTACAGAGCAAGAGTCGATGAAAAAACAGCCGGACCTCTTCAACAACAAAATGACCTTCAAAAAACAGTACCCACTACCCATATCCCTAATTATAGACAGAGATACAAAACAGAGCTGAAGACATAAAATCCATAAAAACCAACCCCTTTCTACGGCAAATCCCAAGATCAGACAACAGATTTCTCCGAAGCATTGGTGCTCGCCTCCTTCTTTTGAGAGAGATCCCCTCCCTGATTAACTGTAACCGTCTATAGAGGCGACGCTTGCTGGTGTGATCTGCTGCTGGAGACCCAATTCCCCTGAGCATCCAGGCCCGGGTAAGAGAAAGAGAGGCCCAAATTCTTAGCTATGGCATGTATTTTGCAATGCATTAACCTATTGTCTGCATTGTGTGCCTTCCAAGCTTTGATCGGTTCTTCATCTCCTTGACATTTAGCATTACCGACAATTGCAACATGGGCCATTAGGTTTTTAGTAACCCAATATACCATAATCATTCTATCGTAGGTCGAAGCACGGCCCGCAGTGGTACTAGGATCAGTGACCCAATCCTCCACTTCATTCTTGACCTCATCAAATGGGAGAGCTTGGACCTCTCTCCACAAATGTTTCTCAATAACCTCAATGTCCCCCTTAATGGGCTCAGGGATACGTTCGCGGAAGAAAGTGGTCACAGATTGAGCCCAAGCTTGAGCCCAAGTGACCCGTCCTGTACCACGACCTATCACCTTGGCCTTGTCTTACCTTTCTGGGTGGTAGAGGCAGAACCCCACCCAAAGCAATCATCGATTTCACATTTAGGATCTATCACAGATCTCAATATAGAAAGAGAACGAAAATCAGGGGGATGCGATAGCGCAAACCACACCTTGGGAGGCACTCCTAAACAACTAACCGCCAAGAAATAGGGGCTAGCATTATCACAATCAGGACAGTAATGAGCCCAACACATACAGACTCTCACATATAAAGGCCGAAAGCTCATAATGACAGAGGCAGGGAAATAAATGGCCAAGTCCCATGAAGGACTGACCGGATCTTGGAGGGTACCCTCGCCATTATATTGAATAATGAGTACCATGATGATAAAATATTGGCACCGGTGCAAATCTAGCATTCGGATCGAAAAATACATGAAACCGTACTTCTCCTTGCCTCTCATAATAGCCGACCTGTGGGAATTATCAAGTATCCGCATTAATGAACTAGTCAGCAATTCGTCATCAGAGTGACCTCTGATTCCTGTCTATCACCTTCCTGGGGCACGTGTTCACTGCCCTCCACATGTTGGTTTCTGCAAAAGTCCAAAGCAGCCAGTTGGAGGCAATTGGGGGCCCATTCTTCATTCCTGAACTCTGCCAGGTGGCCTGATGTGTGACGACCAACCCGGTCAACCCCCACTTTTGCTAGAAAAGCAGCAACCTTGTTAGCCTCCCATCTGACATGGTGGAAGGTTAACGAACTATTAGCGCGGACGAGGTGACTCAGGGTTTCCAGTCGATGAGAAAGCCTCCAGTTGGCAGTGACTTGCTCGGTCATCTTTCCTTGTGCCAGCCCTTTAGCCATGTGGATAATAATTTTAGAATCTCCCTCTAAAGTAGCTGGGAATAAACCATCCTGAATGATCAACTGCAGACCGTGAATGAGACCATCAAGCTCGGCGGAGTTATTAGTATCATGACCTAGGTACCCAAAGAAAACCTGTAATATAGTCCCTTCTGCATTTATGCAAACACCGCCATAACCAGCAACCCTGGGATTTCCACATGAAGCCCCATCGAAATTAATTTGATATTCAGTCTGCCTCGGTGGGGACCAGAAGTTGGGGCTGATGGGTTTACAGATCTTGTCATGCCTTCGCAGACCAAGCATATCATCCGGACCAAGACCCCACCCTTTGGCAATAAGCAATTCCACCTCTGAGAGATCTCTGTCCTCATCAGTCCACTATCTACTTCTAATGGTTTCCTGAATGTTTCGAACCAAATTCTCCCACACCTCCTCTTTACGATGGTTTTTATCTCTGAATATCCTCCCATTCCTTTCCTTCCAAAGGTTCCAGCATACCATACCGGGAAACATATGCCAAATCAAAGCTAATATTGGATTGCTAAAAGCTTGATCATTCCAAATGTGCAGAGTTTGGTCTGGTTGGCCATGTGAACGATCACTTTTTTGAAAAACCATGGCACCTCTATCCCAAAGGAAAGAAGAGTATTCACATTCATCCAACAAGTGACCAAACGTTTCCTCATTATTTTTGCATAAGGGACAACATGAGCGGCCTTGTATGCCACATTTTTTAAGTTTTTCACTTGTTAGGACTCTTTGCCAAGTGATTAGCCAACAAAAAATTGCACCTTTTGGCCATGGGTTCATCTTCCATAGTTTTCTCCATGGAGCTTCATCATCTACTTCTCTGTTAGTATGTAGATCATATGCCTCCTTGATGCTAAAAAACCCTTTCTTCCTATATCCCCACCTTAGATTATCAGATCCAGTTCTTCTACGGATGTATCTTTCTTGGAGCATTTCACCAAAAGATGTGTCGTCATCTTCACTAATTAACCCAGTTCACCATTGATGGTCTAACCAAGATCTAAAAGTTTTTGTGGGCGGGTTGGTCCAGTAGTGACAAACCTTTAGTTTTCCTTCAGTCAGACCATGAGCTTTGATGTTCTGCCACCTTTGATTACTCCCCAGTTTAGGGAATTGATTCCATGCATCATCCCATAAATTTACCAACTCTCCATCCCTAATTTCCCAAAAACTGTGATCCTGGACCATCTTTCGCCCTTTCTGAGCCTTCGTCCATATGTGAGATCCCAAAGTATCTGCATTGTATTTAATCAATTGATTGGTTTGTTGATCCCTGGCATATTTAACTTGCCAGAGTTTCACCCATGGCTCATTGTTGTGTTTACACCATCTCCACCATAATTTGGATCCCTGAATGTCACTAACCACCTCCAGATCTATGAGCCCCAGACCTCCCTTCTCCTTAGGATAGCATAAGATATCCCATCTGATCAAAACAAATTTTGATTTGGATTCCCTGCCACCCCAGAAGAAGTTATATTGGATGCCCCTGATTTATTTGAGGACCGATTTAGGGGCAGACAATAAGGAAAATAGGTAAATTGGCATAGCCTGCAGGATTGATTTGATCAATGTTAGATGACTGGGGACGTTTAAAGGTCTATTAGTCCAACTATTGAGTCTGCTTCTTAAGTGATCCAAAAGGTCCTGCCAATAAATCCTTTGAATAGTTCCCTCTAAGAGCAGAGCCCCCGAGAATTTAGTAGGAAGGGAGCCTTTTGAGAAATTAAGAATGAAGAGAATGTTGCGCTGAGTAACACAGGGGGTATTGAAAAAGAAAACCTGAGACTTATCAGGATTGACTTCGAGCCCTGAGGCCTTTGAAAAAAGATTTAGGCTTTTCTTAAAGGCATGGGATTCTTGGATTGAAGGGTGCCCCATTAACATAGTATCATCTACAAATTGTTGGTGGGTCTGTTTGATCATTCCCTCATGGAGATTCAGACCTCTGATTTCCCCCTCCGCAGATAGGGATTGAATAAGACGGCCAAGCCCTTCCGCCATAAGGATGAAGAGAAAAGGGGAGAGGGGGTCTCCTTGTCTTATGCCACGGGAATACTGGAGAAGCCTAGTTGGAGATCCATTAAGCATAATAGAAAAGAAGGGGGTAGTGACCAGATTCATGATCCAACTAACCCAGTCCGAACCAAGACCATAGGCCTCCAACATACTTCACATATATTGCCAACTTAATTTATCATAGGATTTTGCAATATCAAGTTTGATCATCATACCTGGTTTCTTGGTAGTCTTCAAGGAATGAATAGTTTCATGGGCTAAGATTATACCATCAAGAATCTGCCTGCCTTCCACAAATCCAAATTGCTCAGGGCTGATCAAAATTGGGAACAGAGGCTTTAACCGGTTAGCAACAACCTAAGTAATGATTTTATAGATAACATTACATAAAGCAATCGAGCGAAACTTTCTTGGTACCTCGGCCCCATCCTCCTTTGGAATAAGAGTCAGAAAGGTGGCATTAAATTCCTTTAGGACTCCACAACATTTACGGGATTCTTCCACAATGTCCGCAACCTCTTGTTTTATTAAGTCCCAAAAGAAATGGAAAAAAATTGCGGTGAAACCATCCGGGCCAGGAGCTTTACCTAAAGTCATCTACTACATGGCCTCTTCAACCTCCTGCAGGGTGACATGTTTGTTCAGGATCTCATTGTGCTCGTTGGTGACCAGTCTGGGAACAAGTCTAGTAATCCGAGCGATAGCATTGCTTCGGTCCATTCGATCCTCCTTGAGAATGTCTTTAAAGTGGTGAACAAGTTCATCTTCAATTTCTTGCCTGGACTCAGCTTGGCTGCCATTACTTTTATGGAGTTTATAAATCTTAGATTTATGATGATTATGAATAACTGTATTATGGAAACATTTTGTATTCCTATCCCCTTCTTGTAGCCACTGATTTCTGGATTTTTTCCTCCAATAAATCTCTTCCTGTTTTTCTTTGGCTTCCAGTTGATTTAACATATTATATTCGTGCTCTTTGAGCTCGTCAGTCCATCCTTCTTCCATGCCTTTCCTGTGTAAAAGCTCGAGCTCTGCCACCACCTTCGTTTTATCCTAGAAAATGTGCCCAAAGTCTGCTTTGTTCCAAGATTTTATTTTGGCTTTGAGAGCCTTTAATTTATGTTGGAATTGATACATCCCAGTTCCCTTGGGGGGGACCAGTTCCTGCCACCATTGCCCCACCAGCTCTTTGAAGTCCTTATGTTCTAACCAAAATTGCTCAAACCTAAAAGGTTTAAATAAAGAGGCATTGGAGCATTCCCATTGGAGGCAAATGGGGCAATGATCAGAGCTAGCCGAAGGAAGGACAATAGCATGGGAATCCCCCCCATCTTTTGCAAGATCCTTAGTGGCCATGAATCTGTCGATTCTAGAGGCGACAAGAGGATTTCCCCCACGCTTGTTGTTCTAGGTATAAAGGCCATTGCTAGTCTCAATGTCAATGAAGGGACTTTGGGCAATGAAATCTCTAAAGGATTCCTGGAATTTATCCAGGACCCTCCTGCCCCCTTTTGTTTCTTCAAGAGACGAAATCAGATTGAAATCTCCTCCTATAATCCACGATCCTTCTGCAGCTTGGTCCTTCAGCTAAGATAAGTACTGAAGAAAAGCAGTTTTATGAGGAAAAGCACTCGGGCCATAGATATTCACCAGCCAACCAGAGGACCCAGAGACCCGATCTGCAAAATTAGCGCTCAGGGAGAAGCGGTTGTTAGTTTTTCATCATTTAATTCAATAGATCTAGGATCTTAACTGAAATAACAACATGTACAACATATCAAGCATAAGAGACAAGAGACAAGAGACACAAAACATTTCACCGGGGAAAACCAAGAAGGTGAAAAACCCCGCAACTTCCTCATAGATAGAATACACATCAATACAAAGATCACCATGATCAAAACCAAGAGATAGATACATTTAGCAGCATGCTCCTCCTCCACTTGTGCGCATCCTCCTCTTCTCTCACTAATGCAAAGTGAGTGACTAATAGAATGTGTAAAATGAGAGAGACACACTCTCTATTTATACACTAACTCGACTTGCCCTTTACTCAACTAGGTCGGCCCCAACTTAACCACTTAACATAATGCTAACTGGGCCGACCCCTCTAGGGTGGTCTAATAACCCTTTGACCCACATGACTCATACAGGGCCGACCCCATCAAGGTGGTCTAATAACCCATCAAGTATAAGTTACAATACTTACAATATAACTTGCGACACTTGCAAGTACACATGGCGACACTTCCAATCGGAGGAATAATACATCTCCGTTGGGGATACAATAAAGTACAAATGTAATATACAAGTGAATATCTTTCGAAGTTACAAATAAATCAACAACGGTTAGCCCACTAATCCGAAAGACGTAGGGAATCAGACTGCCATACCGCCCGCCATCCCTATAGCATCAATAGCCATAAATTCACTTCCTCTCCATATTTTCTGCTTCACTTTATCCAAAATTTGAGAACTACACTTAGTCTCTTGGAGAAAGAATATCAAGTTTTTCCTGTTTAATATTTATTGTTAGGGTCTTTATTTTCTTGGGGTGGTTGCAACCTCGAATATTCCAAGATATTATTTTCATTGATTAACCTTATTGATTTCAGAGAAGGCTGCCAATATTGTAGGATACTAGGCAGACTCAATTAACTTAACTCGTATCTTTGCTATCCTTTGTTTATTCGTCTTCCTGCGTCTTTTCAAATCTTCCTCTGGGGATTTCCTCTTGCTTCCCTTCTGCGGATCTGAAGCTATCCCCAATTGTCTAGAGACTTTTGATTTGATAATTGCCTCTTGAAGAAGTTCAAGTTGCCTTCGAGTGACATACCCTTTCCCTCTCTTTTCGCATTCTCTTTCAATCTCATCCATATTGATCTCTCCTAATTCCATTTCCTTGTCTCCATCTTCTACCATCGGCTCCATTTGATTTTTCGGTTCATGGCACTACTCAACTTCCTCGACTATACCCTCCATCTGTTTTGAGTTCGCTTCACCCTCACTCTTTTTGATTTCCCCTTCTTCTTTTTGTTATTCCAAGATCTGAAAGGGATTAGTGGTTTTAATCCCATTACCATGAGTCTCCTTAACTGCTTTGTTCTGTCCTGCCGGTTTATTTTTCCATCTGTTTCGAACCTGCATGAACCCTTCCTTGCTCATTTCTTCGGCAAGGCCATTTTTAGGGGGAGAAGAAGAAGAATTTACCTGGGGACAGTTTCGATCCAGGTGCCCATATTCATGGCACTGAAGGAAATGAAACGGAAGTTGCTCGTAATCCAAAGGATGAATCCACTCCTCATCCTCCCAATTTAGACTGATCGCTTCTGGTAGCTCCTTCGACAAATCCATGTAGACACATATATGTGCATACGCAGTATATCTTTGCTGCTTAGTCTGATCAGCTACTTTAACAAATTCATCGATAGTGTTGCCAATGTCCTATAGGATCTCCAAATCCCAGTATTCACACAGCAGGGAGAACAACCTAATCCAGACCGGGGCGATAGTTACGTCCTCTGTTTTCGGATTAAACATTTCCTTCCAGGGTCTAAGGTATAATCTTGCCGAGAAGAAGAAGTAAGGTCCTCCTTCTAGAATTCTATCACGATCCTCAATGTTAAAGAAGATAATGGTGAAAAATCCTTTGGCTCCCAATTGAAGATCGTAATGCCCTTTAGGTTTCCAGGTAGTTTTGATCCAGTTCACTAGATCCCGTTCTCTGGTCCAAACCCCCACAAATTTACCTATTAGCGCTTTTTCACGTCAATGCTCTATCCGTTCACGGATCTTTTCAGACTTGATCTGCATAGCTGGAATATTCAAGGTTTTGGGGAGGCAGCGGCCCAACCCCATCCTCCGCTTGGATCCTTTCTTGGCTTCACTTGATTCGGCATTGGCTTTACCTGCCGATTCACCTAACGGCTGCGAGCTTGTGGGGTTGCTAATCCCAATCTCAGGCTGCCAGGGGAGAGGCCCCCTGCCCAGATCCGACAGACCTGTCAGAGCTTCGACCACAACACGCCTACCACTGCTAGACCCAGCACACGGGAACATAGAGCGCCGTCATTTTTCGACCACTGTAACTAGGGTTTCAAGAGGAACCTAATTCACCATCCTCCTAGACCGAGTTTTCCTATTCATCAATGATAAAACATTAAATCGACTACCACTTTTTTACACCCGTTACCCTTCATGTTAATTATGTTATTCTTGTGTATTATGCGCCTAATCATAGCCTTTCTCTCAATGAGTTGAATCCTAGCATTTAGGAGGAGGATTATATGGGGTGTATTACTTTTTATTTTAAGATTATAAATTATAAAATGATTTTGGAAATACTCAATTTCCCCCTAGTTTCTTTAGAAGTATTGTACCTCTAAACTTGACAACAAGTGCATCGAAAAGGATTTTTTTTTCCTCATAACAAAAAAAATCTATTGTTTTAATATAATTGCTCTCAAGACCAAACCATTAATCCTTTTATCACTAATATAATTCCCTTTGAACTTGTGGTGAATTGAACCAAAATCTACTTCAGGGGTGGCAGGTGTGGGAGAGGTCATTTATGACCCTGAAGGAAACAAGGTATCTCAATTTGCTTGGGGAATAGGTAGGAAACAAGGTATCTTAGTTTTATATTTTTCTTATAGCTATCAGGTCTTTGTCATATGAAATGTTGTTTTTTAAAACTTTAATCCTTAACTAATTGTCATCCAAAATAAAATGATCTTGATTTATGATAAAGGTCTTAATGTTGTGTGAATTTTAAGGTATTTTGATTAATAATAATTATAATCTTAAAAGTGTAATGTTTTTTTATCATGTTTCTAAAGCTTTATGTAATCTAGATTATAATTTATAATTATTATTATTACTATTATTTTATAGAAATATATTTATGATCGTTATTGTTTTTAAGTTATATAATCTTAATAATTTATATTTATAATTTCAATAATTCTTTCTAAATTTTATATAAAGATGATAAAAAATAAACTTATATTCACAATTTCAATAATTCTTTAAAAAAAAAGGTTAAAAAAAATCTAAACCATCACATCTTTTAAAAACTTTCTAAAACAATATTTAATTTAAAAGGTGTAAAAAAATAAAATATAACATCTAATAAAATATAAATGATTTCACATAGTAAACGCATCATAGAGAATTCAAATATACTTGATTTCAAGACGTTAACAACAAAGTGGTGAGTCCCTTCATTTAAAAAAGATACACGTAGCAATAATCATTACTATTCATTACTTTTACACATCATATCCTTGTAAACTATGGTAACCGGTTAATGGTAGATTCTTTGTAACATGAGGTTTTACGTTTTAGCCTTATCAATAAAAGTGAATGAATGCAAGTTACTTTGACACTTCAAACTTCATAAGGTAGAAATACAATTATATAATATATAAATAGTTAATAATAAATGTGTATTATTTTGATACTTAAATTTTATAGAGTAGAAATACTATTAAATATATAACATGTTAATAAATTAAATTTCATTAAAATAAATCTCTAAAATTTAAAATTTAGAATATAATTTACATAAATACTCTAGAATATATAACAAGAGACTAGATTAAATTTGAATATTATGAACACTATATTTAGTTCTTAATAGGTTAAAGAATGAAAGTAGTAAGAACCAAAGAAAGTGTTGAGCAAAGAAACAAGAAACAACTTAGTCGAATTACATGTATTTATTGAGTATACAATATGTGAATTGATTAAATTTGATGGAAATAAATGAATGGGTAGATTACATATTTGACATCAACACCATTTTTTTATTATATAAAAATGGTTTTTAGTTAATTGCATGATATATTATTGCTTTTTAGAATCTACAAACTATATAAGGCCATCAACCTCGACATGTAGATATATCAATGTGTATTTGTTTTGCAGATTTTTGTTCTACATATACTTGGTGTTTACACAAGAGTAATGTGGGAGTAGTATGATTTGATTTCTTTATTTACAACATTTACATAATATTGATGTGACAACGTATATTATTTCCATGGTTGTTGCTCTACATATGTATACTTGGAATTTACACATGATTAAAATGGGAGCGATGTGCTTTGAGTCTCTTTATACACACAACATTTTCACTAGATGTGGTAGCCATGGACAAGGTTTCCAAGGCCATTTATTTCTACTTCCCATGCACCACTGAAGCACCACTGAAGAATAAACTACAATCTCTTATTTCACTGTGCCGAAGAAGAAGAAGAAGAAGAAGAAGAAGAAGATAACCAACCATACCCTCCATTAACGCTAGTGTTGTCATGGTGAAAATATCGATTGGGTTCAAGGAGAATATATTACAAATCAGTAGAGAAATTTACACCAATTATTGTGGGCTGGAGAGAGAAAACAATCTTCCAATATTTTTTGCTCTCCGTGTAAGTGAACTAGTTAGTTATGTAGAAGCCTCGATCTAAAAATTAGTAATTGCCTTTGAAGTAAAGATTTAAAACTATATCATTTAGAGATGAAAAAGAATTGATCCAATGATCCAGTTTCCCAAAGGGTTTGGATCTATTGGTGAAGAACAAGGAATTTTTCACCAATGGGCATGGTTCAATTCCCATGACGACCTAGCCTGAAGCCATGGAGTCACCTTGCAGCAGTGGTCAAACTTTTGGTTGCACCCAGAGATATTGTACTAAATGATGTCATCATTAACCCATGCACACATAAGTGGATCAAAGTCAACCCCGTGTCCTTCAAAATTTAATAGCCCTAGGGTGTAGATCAATTGGCAATACGGTGCACTGTTAAGGTACTCCTTATGACAAATTCGGTTTAAACCTCACGAGACATTTGTACCATGTGCGGGGTACTATTGGCACCCCTAGGGGTATAGTGGCAGTAGACTGGAATCAACATCGTGTCACGCGAGTACGATCCCAACCCAGTTACCGATTCCCCTACTTACAAAAAAAGATTGATCAAGTGATAAGGTTAAAACTATTATACCCTTAATCCAAGATCATGAGAAAATAGGCATGCTTGTGTGTGTAATAGAGCCCAATTGGAGCACAATTGAATAAACAACTAAGCGATTAAATTTCTCGAACTCCTTATTAAATGAGCCTTGTCTAGCACTACCCATGGGCCATAATTGTTGAGACTCCCTCCCTATTGAGGACTATGGTAGATTGATGGATCCAACATCAATAGTAGATAACATGATTCTCTGAAACCCTTCTGCTTAGGTAATAATTTACAACTATTTACATAACACGACATTTTTTTAAGGGAAATTGAGCTTTGGATGTCGGTTTATTCCTTTATAACATAAGTGGGGAAACATTGTTTGTGCCCTTTATGTTAGGCTTGAAACCCAAGTTTGAGCATAACGTCATGAGTGACATTGTAATCATTAGTTTTTAGCATGAAAATAAAGAATTCCATAACTTAATGTTGAAGGAAGTTAAAGAAAGCAAGGCAAATATTCCCGTTTCAATCTGGAATGAACTTTGCTCACAACATCTTATGGATCATCATCCTAGTATCACATGGTTAGTGTATTGTTTGTTTTCTCTGATTTGGTCAAGATGAGTCTCCTAGCTAGCATTTAATTTCAATGCTACTTCAAAACTCGTTCGAATATTGTGAATGTGTGGAAAGTGTAATGAGATTCATTGCACATTCTTTGATTGATGTATACCGAATGAAGGTGATGTTGTGTGGAAGAGATGATTTCATCTCCCCAAAAAATATGTCGTTCCAAATTTCTAGTGAGTTTCCATGGAGACTAGTAAAGGATTATATGAGATCTATCCCTATTGCACTAAAAGCTAAATACACGTTGCACTAAATTCTTGGTAATCTAAGCATGTGGCCAAGGTTAATGAATAAATCACATTTAATAAAATTCAGTATAATAAAATTCAATGAAATAATTTAATTTGTATATGCACTAAATTCTCGGTGATCTAAGCATGTAGCCAAGGTCAATGAAAAAATCCACATTTAAGAAAATTCGATTAAATAATTTAATTTGGATACGTAAGTCTAACTTCAGCTCTTAGAATAATCAACTTTGTACAACCATTCTAATGTCTCTGCACAATTCAGAGTGGGATATGGGCTACTAAAACGCCATGTTTTCCCACTCCAGGCTTTGCGTAAAACCGCTCGTCCCAACTTGGTTGCTGTCGCCGTCATCCCCCGCGGCCTCGACGAATCTCTGGACTCCGATCTACGTGATCTTCGTCGTGTATGACAACCCCGTCATGGTACCCGTCCAGCATCCTATCGCCGCCGTGAGTCAACGTGGATGACAGGCATTTACTCCACTGGGTTGTGGTTGGTGTAGGGGAAATTTCGAACGCCCTCCTCCCTCCCTCCTCCCTCCAAATATTCCACTCTCCCCTGCACCACCAGGAGCACGTAGGAAACCTGCGGACCCTCCCCTGCACCAGGACATTGTTGCCGTACATCTCTCAGACTCTCATATGCACCTTGGAACCTCCTGGACGCTATTGTTTCCTAGTACGTATTCACTCCTACTCCCACTCCCTTAGTTGCAAACTAATTGACTGGAAGATCACTGATGATATTCAAAATAAGATTTCTGATCCAAAAACATTTTGTTCATGAAACCAAAAATTTTTCCCAGAGGTGCAGCCTTTTAGAGCTATTAGGACCATGTGTGAATTTGAGAGGAGATAATTATATAGTTATACTAAATAGATATTAGAGTTATAACAATAATTTTCAGACACAACCAATTTAGGAAATCAGTGCGTTGGTGATTAAAACTATTATGTGTCGGGACGAATTAAGTAAAACTATATAATTTTCACAATATAAAAAACAAAAGTTGATAAAAAATAAATAGGTTCATCCTCCCTTATCATCAACTATCTTCTCCGAATCTCTAACTCGTTGGGCCTCTAAAAATAGGAGTGGGATATGGGTTAACTCATTGTTTTGTATGATCGAAAGAAGGCATCACTGTTTTATATCATTGTTTTTGTCCAATTTATCGTACATGAGGGCTTCAAGATTTTCCTCTGTTTTAGGAGACATGTGAGGAATGAATCCAGGCTCAACCTGTGATTTCTGCTGGGATGGAAAATTAGAATTCATAGGCATATTTGCCCATGAATTGTATCCATATATATGTTGGTTAGATCCCATAAAGTTTCCACTTGTAAGCATCACAGGGGCTTCACTCAATAAATCGCTTTCATAGCACGTTCGTTCATGGCATATGAATTAATACGCCTAATTTCACTAAATATTGGAAAATACCTTCCAAAATCGTTTTTTTTAACCCCCTTCCAATATGCCTTCCCAATTTAAAAAAACCCCTATTTTCACTAGATATTGCATGTATTAATTTGTTCATTAACATTTTTTATACCCCTTTATATTTCTAGCCAGCATATTGATATTATACCTCTCTTATGACCCCACATGCATTCTACAATGCACCTTGCTTCTTTCGATGTATATTGTGGATGCACATTACTTCACCCACAATGCAATTACTCAACCACATATCATTATGATTTGCAACATCTAAGGTCTAATGAAGAGATAGGAGATCACTTCTTGTATGTCACTAGAGCCAATGCACATTGTACAACACTTAGATTACATGTTACATTTCCCCAATCGATGACTAAGCCTGTTTTGGGCTAGGTATCCAATCCCCCAAAGCCTTTAACAAGCTCTAGGAGGTTGACTAAACCTCCCAAGGCCTGTAATAGGCACAAGTGCTTGGGTATTCAAGCCCCCAAGGCCTATCGAGGGCCTATAACAGGCCCTAGAGGCTTAGAGCTTCCCAAGACTATTGGTAACAACTGGCTGAGTGCTATTGGTAGCAATTGTCTATCAATGACCATTGTCTCTCGACTATGATCGACTGGAAACCCACTTTACCATGAAACCCCCTGGCCTCAAGCATGCCTCAAGACGCGATTTCCCTGCGTACTGGTAAGCCCGATCCTTTCCTCAACCCGATTTCTCATCCGACCGTGATCCCGCCATCTCCATTTGGTGGATATTTGTCAACCCGCCGATATAAAAAAGACCCCAAAGTATTTTTGTATTGTTATATTAAATAAAAAAAACCCTTTGCCCCTTAATATATAAGCAATATATTTTTTAGGTTTTCATGAATATTTAATACTGCAATATGAATGAACGTGGTATTATATTTCCTTCTAGTGAAGCCCCCATGGTAAGCATTTGAACAACTTGAACTAACTATAACATAACATAGTAAAACATGGATGATCGAAAGAAGACATCACTGTTTTATATCATTGTTTTTGTCCAATTTATCATCCATAGGCGCTTCAACACTTTTCTCTGTTTCAGGAGACATGTGAGGAATGAAACCAAGCTCAACCAGTGATCTCTATTGGGATGGAAAATTAAAATTCATAGGCATAGTTTCCCAATAATTGTATCCATATGTTTGTTGATTAGGATAATGGATAGATACTTGTTTCCCTATTGTTTGTCCCTGGGCAAAAAGAACAATGGGTGTCAATTGCAGAACAAAAATTGTGGGCATAAGCCATAAGAGAAGTGATGAGAAAAGTAACTAGCAATATTTTCTATCACAACCACAAATTTGGTGCCTATTGAGACAAAAATTCCAAATATAGAATGAAACCTGCCATGCATCTTACATAAAAGTGCATCTTACATGAATGAAATTTCGTAGTGGGATATGCAAACTTGAAAAATACCAAGTTTCATTCTATAACCAATCACATAGAATTGTAATATTAGTTTGTTAAGGAAACATACAAAAAGGGGATGGAATATGGTGGTTGATACATTGCCCATTCAATTGGAAAAATACAAGTTTGATATTTGCAAAAAATATTTTTGGACGGAATTCTAATAGGATGCAAATTAGCACGGGAATATTTTTGTTACATGTAAGATGAATGGGAGTGTTGAAATATTGTAGCCCAGTATATTGAAAAGAACGTGGAGAATTTGGGAAAGTATGAATTAAACTTCTTTGTGAATTGCATTTTTTATGCTATATATATATGTTTATGTGTGTGTGTAAGAAAGAAGATTCTTGAAATTTACTTTTTATTTTTCCCTTGCTTGTACAATTTATGTTTATGTACTCATGCATTCTCTGTATCAATTTTCAACTTATTTTCTCGATCTTCTAAATGATAAACTATTTACTTGTTTTTCCATTTCCAATGACTTTTTTTAAACTTTTTATAATGACTCATTCTTCTTCATTCATTTCTATGCAATTCTTTTTCTTTCATTTTTCAAAATTATAAAGCACAATATTTGACATGTGTGTAGTGTTCTTCCACTGAATACCAAAGAGGATGGTTCAAAAGAAAAAGTGGAGTTCTATTATGGATATAGAAGTACAAGATCTATCCGAGAAAGAAATTTTTCTAGTGTTGATTTGAGGTGTAGTGAAGTTCTAAAAGAGGACAAAGTTGTTGATCGTGTTGCAATAATTCCATATTCTAGAGTTCCACATTTCATCAAGGGAGAGGAATCCAATTTAGATGCACCATGTAGTAAGCCTAATATTGTGATGCATGTGTTGTATATTGCTTATTTTGTTTTATAAGTTTACGAAATCTTGTGTTTGAAAAAAATGCAAATGTACATAGATATTGGTGTTCGTATGGACCAAAAGATAAGAGGACTGCACCAAAACCTTCCCAGAGAGGATGCCAATGCCACTTCATTATTAAGGAAATAGTCGATAGACTAGGGGATGCCATAATTACATACAATATGGATACACATGAGGATAAAAATGGTTGGCCATGCCATGGAAATCTTGATAGATCAACTGATCCAAGGGCAATGTATGCACCTTGTCTTTTAAGAGAAATGGTGTTGTCAGTCGAGGCATTATATGACATGGGATTGTCCATTGACATGGTTTGTTAGCAACACATGTTGAAGGTTCAAGAAGGTAGATTCAACATGGATCCAAGAAGTGATCGAGACAACTTTTTGACACAAAGAGATGTCATGAACATTTTCAATAGACTAGCTAAATCAAAATTTCAACTCAATAAGAATGATTCAATAAGTGTTAACTTATGGTATCAACAAGAGAAAAAGTCATCCTTTTTCTACCAAAGGCCTAAGGGTGATGATGTACCGTTTATAATTGGTATTCAAACAGAGTGGATGTTGCGCAAGATGGTGAAATACTCACATAATAGTATCACTGAAATGGATTCAATGTTTAACACAAACAAATACTGGGTGAGTATTCATTTAGATATGGGCACATATGTATGCACACTTTATTTTTTATTTAATCATCTTTAGTATTTCTAATGATGTGAATGTAGTATCAATTGTACACTCTACTCGTATTTGAAAAACAACAAAGTGGAGTCCCAATTGTATGGGTCATTTCATCGCGAAATAGGTCACCTGGCATTTCATTATGGTTGTCAAAGCTCATGGATAGAGGCCGACAACTTAAACTTGAATGGACAATGAATGCCTTCATGATAGATGCATTTGCTGAAATCAATGTAATAAGGTATTATGTTTGGAGAATAAGTAATCATATGTGCTCAATGTTTTGTACACTTTACTAATTTATTTATTTGATACAATTTTTTTTCTTGTTGCAGGTCCATTACAGGTTGTCGAGTTTTATTATGTGTATGGCATGTCAGAAGAAATTGGTTAAAGCATGTTTACAGATTGGCTAGTTGTGAGGAAATTGGAAGGAAAATGTTTTCATCATTAGGCGCAATCATGAATAATTTCCATGATCTAGAGTCTGCTATCCAAGTTTTAAAATATTTTTATACTGAATTTGCAAATGAGAAGCGTTTCTTGGAGTACTTCTCAAGAAATTGGATGCAAGACCAAAAATTCCGTAAGAATTTATTCATTTTGTAGAAAAATAATATCTTTCTTGAATATAGCGAATTTCATAATTGTATATTTTTCTCGCAAATATGTGGGAAAAAGGTTACAGGAACTTCCATCATGCCAACCAAGAGACAAACAATGATATTTAAAGTTATCATTGCTTTCTAAAAATGAGATTCTTAAATGACCGTAGAAGAAAGTGTGCATGGCAGATGGATTGGTTTATCTACTCTCCTAAAAAGGGTTGAATTGTATTGCTGGAACATTGCTCGTCAAAAGAAAGCTGGTTTTTTAAACAACTAGAAGTTTGATCATATCATAGAGACATCTATGGAGAAAACCAAAATGATTCCTGGCCATCATTGTATTCTAAATGTTGATATTCAAAATGCATATTGGGTGCAAAGTCAGTCATCTTTGAAAAGATATCTTGTGGTTTATTCACATCAAGGATTTAGTTATTGTGATTGCCTATGGGCTATGAAAGGTAATTTTTGTAAACATGTCATTAAAATAGGCATGTTTCATGGAGACTTTAATGATTCTATGGACATTAATCGATTAGCTAAGTTTGTTGTTGATATTGATATCACAAATAGTGTATCTCCAATCATGCAACATGATTATGACATTGTTGATGATCAAAACATTTCAAATGCAAGAAATGAAACTTTTGAGACAATCATCAATGAAATTAATGACTCTGATCTTGGGAGATGCCAAGATATTTTTATAGATGCAACAAGAAGATCCAAGAAACAATGGTGCAACCTCCATGTTCTATTTCAAAGGCATTATTGATGGAAGTGCTAGTGGACAAGTTTGTTGCTGAAATGAATAATCAACGCATAAATGATTTTGATTTCAAGTATAATGATAATGAGGCCACATTGAAGTGAAGAGAAATCTTTCTAAGTCCCAAAAAGTGGTATTTCCAATGACAAAAAAAAACGTCGGTTGCTACAAGACTTGAACCCTACACCCATTCAAGGTCATGATAATGCTTCCAGAATTATTTTCAATGTTGATGCAACACAATATAATTTTCCAGTAGCAGATGGAGCTTGTTCGAAGAAGAAATCTCTTGAAGAGGAACTAGAGACAATGATGCAAAGAAGAGGTCAAAAACAACTACTCCATGTATTATTTGTGGTATTATTTGAACTAAAATGTCTCTGATAGAGTGAGACAACTTACTGAATCTTATAATTGTAATATATTGATAGGTGGAGAACGTGTTTTGCCAGCCACACCACAAAGGGTTGCAAGGCATAGGCATTGCATTCAAAAAAATTCAAATTCAACTCAACCATCACTGATCAATCTTGCATAATCACCATTAGGGTCACTTCCAACCACGAATCTATTAATAGGTTTTTTTTTCCATGAAGGTAATGTTTTGTTGGATTACTCGAGAAACATTATAATATTTAATTGTTTGGTATGTGTATATTTTCAAGTGATGTCTCTCATGTTACAAAATAACCACTAGCAAGGAGAACAACGTTGACATTATTCCCTGAATTGGATTGACAAAATCAAGCTGCACTACTAGAAATGGAAATACTACCAGATAGTAGTGTTGTAGCATGGACACTACAATTTTTGGTAAATTTTTTACTGTTGTAAATTTATTGCGAAGTCAGCCATTTTTTGTTGCAAGCTTTGTCACTATATAATGTATACTTTAATTAAATCAATATTATTTGATAGAAGGTGTAGTATTTCCTACATTATCAGTCCTTTTTGAAAGCAATCAGATGGAAACTTTTATGTAGCCCACTCTGTTTTGAACTTCAACTTTTTGCATTCTATTTCATGGTATTTATGTATCTATGTTATTGTGATATTAAGTGGTTGCATGCAATTTCTTCTTTGAAAGCAAAATGCAATGACAATGATTTCAGTGACAGGAAACCCCTATTTTTTTCAAGATGATTTTTGTCTAGAAAAATATAGCTTGGACATGAACTACTACACAGATACAGTGTAAACCTGTTGGAAGTGGTCTGAAATGTTTCGGAAAGTAATTATTTTTTGTAATATTTTGTAATTCAGTCTTATAGTTAGCTGTTGAAATTTATATAGGATTCTCGCACATATTAAGTACCTATTGAAAATATGTTATGATTGAGAGAATCCAATTTTATTCTCTTAGACTTTCACTCCCTTTCCATCTTGTATGTTGAGTTCCAATGAAGAGTGAATTGGGATTTTTAAGGGATAAGAATAATGTGAACTTGAGAGGTCTAATGTTTTAATGGATTGCATAGAGTTCAGGATTATTTTTCTAATGATTTATTTTTGTCAAAGGGTATTATCCAATACTTGATTGTAGATGGTAGGGAATTATTCCATAAATTAAAATGAGTTTTTATAAAAATACATGAAATGTAAATGTAATTATGCAGGTTGGGAGATTTTATAACTTGTGTGTCAAATGAAATTTATGGAATGATTCTTGACTAAGAATACACGAAGTGTAGCATGGGTGTTCTTATTAAAATTATAGATGCATTGGTGTGTACAATATCATTGTACTGGAGATACCATTTTAAAAAGAATAATGCATATGTTGTCGTTTGTTTTAAAGACACGGGGTTCACTAAAAGTGTCCAACAAAAATCCACAATAATTCAATATGATGGCATATTCAACCTTCTAATGAGTTTAGCTTGGATCTTATTTATATAAATATCTTGTATGGTATTCTATTATTATATTTTATACGCTTATTAACCGTACTTTATAAAGGTTTACTAACATTTTTCCAAGAAATGTGAATTGATACGTTCCAACAATGAAATTTAAGGAAGTTGTGGCAAGAGGTGATGTCGAAATGTCACATCATGAGATTTCAAGGACCGATGCCCGATTGAATAATAATGTGGCTGAATAATGGTTCAAAATGGGGCATTTCTTCATCATTAATGTTTAAGACTTCTTCCGGTTCACTAAAATCATTGTTCGAGCTCGATTTAGTGCGATTGATGTACCTATGGGTCATCATTTAACTACACTCACAATATTTGATTATTTTGTTAATTAGTTCATGACATATCGGTTTAATTCCTTGCTGATATTGTTTCAGAAGATAATATTTTAGTAGGTGTCCACCCCACTTGTTAGCTGTTAAGATGAAGAAAACCAATGGCAAGTTGTGTAGGTTTGAACTTGTCAACACGTAGTTGGATGAACGGTTACCTTGATGTGCTAAGTTGTTGATAGAAGCCGAATGCTAGCCCTTATTTGAGAGAATAAGAGGATACAATGTGGAGGTTACTCATTATTTTCTTCTCAACTACATAGGTTCAACCATTGATTTTCAGACTTTGAGCTTTGAAGTGTCTGAGGGTTTGATCGCAAAAGCAACAGGGCTACCTGTTGAAGGAGATAGGTGGTTTAAGAAACAACCTTTTGAAGTTGATCTAGACCAGTACCTCTTTCCTAGACATGAAACTCTTGATTGGAACAAAGGGATACACCTAGACAATATCAAGGAACAGTGGAGGGATGTGCTAAGTATTATCCAACAGTGTGTTACCTGCGAGGGAATATTTGGTACTGCCTACAAATATCATCTCAGGTTCCTTATCCATGTGTGAGGGAAATCTAAACTACACCTCCCTTATTATCTGTTCAAGAGTCTTTCCAATATGGCAACTAGGGTTAGACATCATCCTGGACACACTAGTCACTCCATCTTCCACCATGGTTTAGTGAAATTGTTAGTATTGATTGAACTAAGGAAACAAGGTCCCTCCTGGAAACACTTTCTCTTCTGGGCAGGATTTGGATCAAAGAAATCAGAGGCACTAAGCAATCTAGAAGCTAAATAAAGTAAAGAAGAGACACAATTCTTAGTAAAAAAGAGAAGGTATTCTCGTTCCAAACACATATTTAAAGAGGTACGGGGCACTTCCAATCCACGTAGAAGTCACAAAAGGAATTTGGAGCAGAAGTTTGAACAAATAATGGAAGAATCCATCCCTAAAGGAGAGCCTATTACAAGACCAGTTGAAGAAAATGTCCAGTATGAAGAAGCTCCTACACCTGAAAACAAGTTTGTGTATGTCCCTAAGACACCTAAAGTTACAAAAGAGAAGGAAGGATCTAGAGCAGAACAAGGTATGCCTGAGAATCCATCTTCCAATCCAAAATTTCTATCCACTTCTTCCTCTCTAAAATTTGAAGGAAGTAGATGGATACCTAAGACTAGGCCTACTAACAAATTGAGAATGAACATGAAGGATACCCTAAAACCCGAGTTCAAGAAAAACAAAGTGATCAACATCGAATATTCCTCAAGTGAGGAAGATCCCATAATTAAGGAAATGGAAGAAATATTATCCCAAACCCTAATCAATATTGAAAAGAGTCTCAAGAATTGTCTGGAGATACCAGAGAGAAGTCCCAAGGGAAAGGAAAAGTATAGAGTTCATAATTTTGAAGTTGGATTGAGCTCAAAGACCGCAAACATGGAAATTCAAATAGAGAATGTTAATACACAAAATATGGAACAATCCCCTAAGATCCAGGAAGCCCAAGATGTTGAAAATTCAGTTGAAATCGCTGCAAATTTGTGTATGAAACACCCGACAGGTCAATCACAAGTTGAAATAGAGCCATAAATAGAAGGTCTCAAAAAATTACTTCAATATTACAAATCACAGAATGAGCATCTAAATGCCTCTAATGATCAACTCATTGAGGCTAATCGAAGATTAAGGGAGGATTTAGTGGAAATCAATGCCAATTATGAAGACTTAGTGGTGACTTCAAAAGAAGATGTAAGGAGGAGGGAGTTAGCACAACAGAGGAATGAAGAGTTGACCAAGAAGAATCAAGATCTTCTAGAAAGAGTTCAAGCACTAGAACCAGAGAATGCTAGGTTACAAAGGATATCTCAAGCACTAGATGGTTTGATTATGCTAGATGATGCAACTCGACATATCTGACAAGTCACCCTATGACAACCTCCATTTCCAGTTCTCTATGTGGCATAATGGTCAACAAAGGAATGGAATCAAAGACTCAAGAAAACTCATCATTTTGGATCTATCAAATAAGCAGGTGGCATATAGACGTAATTGGAAGATTTTTGCATATGTTAATATAGATAAACATAGAATGTAGTTATCAAATGTAATATTCATTTTACTATTTTGAGTGTATATGATCCCCAAAGTTTGGATCTTAAAAACTATTTTAGTTCTCTATTGGGTTATAAATGTATATAATAGAATAGATAAAGGGGTTGGTTTTTTTAAAGATCAAGCAACATGATGTTGAATCTACAACATGAAAACTTTGATATTCAGTAAGAATGTTTTGGATATCTTTTTGAAGATGATTTGTAATACATAATATGAGCTAGCTTAATCATTTTTGATTGTGAATGCATGTGTGATCAATCCGATTCTTGTCTACTTATGAATTAATTCTTGATAAAGTGTTTATTATTGATGCTCACAAATAGTTTTTCCTTCACTGCTATTTCTGTTAAATTTTCTGAATTTACTTCAATCTGATCTAGGATCTTAACTGAGAGAACAACATGTACAGCATATCTACAGCATATCAATCATGGAGACAATAATGCAAGCACACAAGAAACACAAAGATTTACTTGGGGAAAACCATAAAGGTGAAAAACCCCAATAACTTCCTCAGAGATAGATAGAGCAATGATACAACCAACCATGAGAGATAGACATAACCTAGCAGCAGATCCTCCTCCTCCATAAGTGCCCCACTCCTCCTTGAGTGCATGTGTGAGAAGTGAGTGTGTAAATAGAGTGCCTCCCGCACTCTATTTATACTTGACTTGACTTGCCTTTTTACCTAACTCATGTAGGCTCGAACTTAACCACATAGCATAATGCTGAGTGGGCCGACCCCCAATAGGGTGGTCTAATAACCCTTTGACCCACATGACGTATACAGGGCCGACCCCAAATAAGGTGGTCTAATAACCCATCAAGTATAAGTTACGACACTTACAATATAAATGACGACACTTCCTTATAGAGGAATAATACCATCTCTATAGGAATACAATATACATATATGTGAAATACATTCCGAAGTTACATATACATCAACACTCCCTCTTAGCTAGGAAGGTATTTCTCAGCACAGTTCTTCTAGCACAAGTCATCTTCTCTGGATCATCGTCACTGGATAATCATCATCGAGTCATCATCATCGTCACTGCTGCTGCTATCTCAATCAATCTCTAAATCTACTCGTCATAGGAAGTTCTACAGAGCCAGTCCTTTTTCATACTGGATGTAGGCCCACCACCTGCAGGTCTTCATCATCATTGGCCATACTGTGGAATCCTCAGGACTTATTACGTGCGTCACAAAACCTTGAAAGAGCATCCCAGGCTGTTACGAGCACACGGCTCTACCTATAGGATCTCCCAGGGCACAAATTACATGTGACCTCACCACAAAACCTCGAAAGAGAATCCCATGACTGATTACGAGCACAAGGCTCAACCTATCGGATCTCCCAGGGCACAAATTACATGTGGTCACCACAAAACCTCGAAAGAGCATCCCAGGACTGATTACGAGCACACAGCTCAACCTATCGGATCTCCCAGGGAACAAATTACATGTGGTCATGGCAAAACCTCGAAAGAGCATTTCAGGATGTTACGGGTACACAACTCCGACCTGAAATCTCCCAGGGCACAAATTACATGCCATAGGACAAAACCTCGAAAGAGCATCTGCCAGATATCCCAGGGCACAAATTAGATGCCATAGGAAAAACCTCGAAAGACTATCTGTGGATCTCCCAGGGCACAAATTATATGTCCTCCCAAGCAAAACCTCGAAAGAGCATTTGCCAGATGCCCCAGGGTACCGAATTACATGCCATAGGCAAAACCTCGAAAGACCATCTGTAAATCTCCCAGGGCACAAATTACATGCTTATCTGCAAAACCTGTTCCACGGCCATAGAGTATCAACTTGATACTCACCATACATCATCCTGATGTACTCATGATCGTCCTGATCATCATCACTGCAACGTCCTGCTGCATGTCATCTGGAGCAACATCCTGAAGCTCATCATCCATGATCATCCTGATCATCACTGCAACATCCTGTTGCATGTCATCTGGAGCAACATCCTGAAGCTCATCATCCATGATCATCCTGATCATCACTGCAACATCCTGCTACATGATCCACCTGATCATCAATGCATCTACCTGATGCATACCAAGTATCTACCTGATACATATCATCATACATGATCCTCCTGATCATACAATGTATCCACCTGATACATATACAGATACATGGTCCAAGCATCCAACATGATGCATATACAAAATACATACACATGATCCAACTAATCATATCCAGCATCCAACATTATGCATACATACATAAATGATCCAACTGATCATATCCAACATCCAACATGATGCATACATACATAAATGATCCAACTGATCATATCCAGCATCCAACATGATGCGTACATACATAAATGATCCAACTGATCATATCCAGCATCCAACATGATGCGTACATACATAAATGATCCAACTGATCATATCCAGCATCCAACATGATGCGTACATACATAAATGATCCAACTGATCATATCCAGCATCCAACATGATGCGTACATACATAAATGATCCAACTGATCATATCCAAGCAGAAACCAGAACATCATCCTGATGCCCATTATCCAGCGCTTACATCCACAGCCATGTGAAGGATCCTCCTTCCAACATGCTTGGAATGGCTTTAGCAAATGTGTCCATCACTTCTTCCTCGAAGTGTCCTCGATCTGAAGAACGCCAAGCCTCTCTCTGAAGTACTCGAACTTCACTCTGGCTAGTGGCTTCGTCAGCACATCTGCAATTTGCTCGTCCGTCGCAACATACAGAAGCTTCACAGCTCCTCTCTGCACCATATCCCTGATATAGTGATATTTGATATCTATGTGTTTCGACCTGTCATGAAACACTGGGTTCTCGGACAGCTTCACACAACTCTGGTTATCATAGAAGATACCAGTAGCCTCCAACGGGAGATCAAATAACTCAGACAGTAGCTTCCGTAGCCATACTGCCTCACAACTAGCTGAACAGGCTGCAACATACTCTGCCTCAGCGCAGCACCCAGATGTGCTCTTCCTATCTGCAGCATTTCCATCCCAATCTGAATCAACATAACCCTGTAGGTTAAAATTTTGATCCACCTCATACCTGAGTCCATAATCCACTGTACCCTTCAGGTACCTCAGAACATGCTTTACAACAACTAGGTGAACACTCCTCGGATCCGTCAGGAACTGGCTCAAGTTGTTCACAGCAAAGCAAATGTCTGGTCTCGTGTTCGTCAGGTACATCAAGGACCCAATCATCTGACGATACAAAGAGACATCAACCGACTCAGATGAAGCATCACATAGAAGCTTCAGATTTGATGCCATAGGTGTGGCCATGGCCTTGCAATCCATCATCCCGAACCTCTTCAGGATCTCTACTGCAGACTTCCCTTGTCCAAGGAAGATTCCATCACTCTGCCACATGCCAAAAACAAATAGTGCATCATCCCCAAGTTCCTCAACTCGAACTCGGCAACAAGCTTCCGCTGCGTGTCGGTAATCAATCTATCCTCACCTGATACAAACAGGTCATCCAAATAGTAGTATCACTGGATTGCCTTCCTCAACCTTGTAGAAAAGGTTGGAATCCGCTTTATTCTTGGTAAAGCCCAAGCTGGATAGAAAGCTGTCTATCCTACCATATCAAGTTCTGCACACATATATGACTACACCATTCTGTCTTGAAATCCATCTGGTGCATCTTCTATTTCATCACTTTTGTATTTCTCAATGCTGCCATCTGCAACATGCTTGATCTGATAGTTCTATTTGGAAGTCACAACAGACTTCCCTTTGGCTCTTGGGATCGCATCCCAAACATCATTCTTCATGATCGACGGATCATGGCATTTCATTTCTTCATCCCAGATCCTGGGAACTTCAATATCTTCAATAGATATCTTTGTTGCTGGAACAAATGTTGTAGTCCTTTTGTAGGTGAAGATATACGGTCTTTCCTACAAAACAGGTTAAATTGCATGATTAGAAACATCTCATAATTTTCAGAACAAATTCTTACACATAAAGAAATATGTCATACAGTCATGCAATTATCTTAGCCAATGCTTTAATACAACATTTATCCATATCCTGTAACTTTCTAGATGCCTTCCAATCTCTACCAGAACATTGTTAAGAGTGTGCACAACTCCCAACATGTCAGCAAAGAGGTTTCATTCTAGATAAGTAGCAATGGAATGTTGTACAGTGCCATAGGCCACTTACCCATGTATATTAGTAGTATACTGTTCATCAATGCAACTATTCTAATATGCACAATACATATCCTAAGTCTAGGAACATGAGCATATACATCATTGAACAATTTTATTTAAACAAACATATATGCAAGAAATGATAATTAAAATACTTATCTATGTTTGTTCGTTGAGTGGACTCCCTCTGAGTCTTCGCTTTCTTGCAGGAGTTGCTGGAGTCCTGCAGTAGCTTCTTCTACAACTTTCTGTTGTAGAATGTAGAGAGATGGTCAACTCCCTCTGTATATTTGCATCCTTTCATAAACCACTGGAGTGTACTCCCTCTTGATCTTTGCTTCTTGGATTACCTATTCGTCAACTCATATTCATCCTTGGTCCCTATGCATGCTTATTAGTATCATGATTGAGTTATCCTTGTGATCTCATATAAAATCATACATTCATTAGTATACTATTAAAACACAATAATCTCAAGCATGTATAGTTATGATCATTTCAAACAGAAATAATAAGCATTATCATTCAAGGTTTATGTAGGATTCTTATGGTTAGTCAAATCATAAGAAGCATAACATGTCTAAACCTATAATTACTCAAACCTATGACTCTTTAGTTGAATCATCAATCAAGATAAGAGATAAAACCTGTGATTATTCGAACCTATACCTTCATGATTCTTCTGGTTAGTCATATCGTCAATTATAGTAAGAAACATAATATGCACACAACCATGATTATTCAAACCTATGACTTCATGAATAATCATTATCAACAATAGTATAAGATCCTAACACAAGGTAGGATTCTAGCTTGATATAGGAAAAACATACCTGGATTAGTATGCTAGCTATTTATGTCTAACATACTCACATGATGTCTTCTTGTTCTTCTTCAATGACTTGTGCTAGTAACCTGTATATCTCATAGGTTAACTATTACAAAACCAAGTTATACATACCTCGTAAATGTATCTTCTATGAGATCCATGACAATGGATGAATCTTTGTCCTCATGTTATCATGATCATATGTTCTTGGACCAGAACATGATTTGTCTTTCTTGGTGTACCTTTCATGTTAGTAGACAACATAGACCTCATACAACACCATAATGCATTAGTACAATCATAAGTGTCAACACCCTAACCAATGAATATCTTCTATCATGCATTCATAATTTTGTTAAGGTGATACGACAAATCTAAAATCAAAATTGTACTAACCGTAATAACATGAAGACAAACATATCATAAACTTAATCATGGACAAATATCGAAACATACCTCGATGAGTCATACCTGTCGAGATCGCTTGTAATCTTCTTATGTAAGGCCTTAGCCTCATCTCCCTTTGAAACAGGAACTTCTTCACTCATGCAGATGATCAATCCATCTTCTTCTAGGATTAACCCAATCCACTTGAATTACAAGAACTGGGAGTGTAGCTAGATATGGGTTTGTCAGAGAAAACCCAAAAATTCAAACTTTGAATTTCAAATTTCCAAAAGGATAGAAATATGTGCCTTGATGAGCTGATCAAGCTAGTATATTTAGAATTTGAAAACTTCAAAGTTTCACTCCTCAATTTTGCCTTTGAAACTTTCGGATTCACTGGACGTGACCTTGAACTGGGGTTTGATGAATCCCACTCTTCTAACCAATCAAAAGGTTTGATCCAAATCTCTAAGCTTCTATTTTTCTGAGGAGCTTCCAGCCGTGGTCACGGATTTCAAAAATTCCCATTTTTACAGAAGCCCTAATTTTCCACTTTTTTTATCAAAGTCCCGAACTAGGGTTTGATCAAGCCCGGCCTTCTGCCCAACCAAAAATATTGATCTTGGTCTCTAAATTTCTATTTTGATGAGTAGAATCCAGCCGTGGTCTCCGATTACAAAAATTCCAACTTTCTACGAAGCCCTAAATTCCGGAAGCCATGAATGAAGGTACTCAAAAATAATTCTGTTTTGACAGAAATATGTACCTGATTGTTTCTGGTGTAACTCTAGACTTTTCGATCCACAGGGTCTGAAAAAGTTTTCTGAGATATCCTAACCTGTTATCTTTCCATCCTGACAGGTCTGACCTCAATTGGATTCTCTGAGAGAGAGTTATTCCAAATGTCGCAACGTGACCTGTTTTGGGATAAAACAGGAGAGCGAACTTGTACGGTGTGCCACGTGTCACTGTTTGAACTTCGGCCTCTAAAAAAGTTTCCTGAGATATCTCAGCCTATTATATTTCCATCCTGATAGGTATGACCTCAATTGGATTCTTTGAGAGAGAGTTATGCCAAGTGTCGCAATGTGACCTGTTTATGGGATAATACAGGAGAGCGAACTTGTACGACTTGCCACGTGTCACTAGTGAAACTTCTGACTCCTAAAAAGGTTTTTGAGATAGCACAGTCTGTGTACTACCTATCACTTTTTACGAAATTTCATTTGGAGCTTTCTAGCCCAAGTTATGACCTTTTTCCCAAGGTCACCTGATTTTGACTCAGATTTGGAAGAGGCAGAAACCCTATATTGTACAGATCATAAATCACAAAGTACAACGAATTAGAGGTTTTCCTTTGGACACAAGGTACATGGGGATCTTAGCTTCGTCCTGTAATAATTTTAGATCCGAAAACGTCGCCAAAACGGATTTATAGAGAAAGTGCTACGATGACTGGTTTTTGCTATATCAAGCCCTAGCATCGTAAGTGCAACAAGTGTCATACATGCCATATCATGCCTTCTTTCAGGCTAGCTCTGATACCATGTTAAATTTTCTGAATTTACTTCAATCTGATCTAGGATCTTAACTGAGAGAACAACATGTACATCATTTCTACAGCATATCAATCATGGAGACAATAATGCAAGCACACAAGAAACACAAAGATTTACTTGGGGAAAATCATAAAGGTGAAAAACCCCAATAACTTCCTCAGAGATAGATAGAGAAATGATACAACCAACCATGAGAGATAGACATAACCTAGCAGCAGATCCTCCTCCTCCATAAGTGCGCCACTCCTCCTTGAGTGCATGTGTGAGAAGTGAGTGTGTAAATAGAGTTCCTCCTGCACTCTATTTATACTTGACTTGACTTGCCTTTTTACCTAACTCATGTAGGCTCGAACTTAACCACATAACATAATGCTGAGTGGGCCGACCCCCAATAGGGTGGTCTAATAACCCTTTGACCCACATGGCCGACCCCCAATAGGGTGGTCTAATAACCCTTTGACCCACATGGCCGACCCCCAATAGGGTGGTCTAATAACCCTTTGACCCACATGACGTATACAGGGCCGACCCCAAATAAGGTGTTCTAATAACCCATCAAGTATAAGTTACGACACTTACAATATAAATGACGACACTTCCTTATAGAGGAATAATACCATCTCTATAGGAATACAATATACATATATGTGAAATACATTCCGAAGTTACATATACATCAACAATTTCTTGTTAGAAAGTATTTCTATCTTAAAATACTACATCCTCATATATGGGTACAATTTGTGCTTTATGTATCTGAGTCTTAATCTGGGTTATTTTATGCTTGTATTTCATATTTACATGCTCTTTGAAACTGTTTCCTTTTTATATCAATATGAAGCGAACAATAGTTCCTTCACACACATAATTCACCAAAAGACTTGGTAAACGAGATAAGCCATAATAATAATATATTTGTATTGATGATATGATAAAAGATGATTACAATGGTTGATAACCCACCTATTAAATAAGCCTTGGGCATTGTGAATGAAAGGTCATTCCCTTTCATTCTTAAGTATAATTAATTATGTTTATTATTAATTATTTACTTTTATGTTTATAGCATTGCCACTCTCTTAGAAAGGCTTTGTCCTCAAAGCCTTATAATGTTGTCGTATCTTTCCTTGTGACGTCGTGGCTGACGAAACATGTCGATACGAACTGCTAAGTGTAGAGCATAACTTTCGATATGTGGATGGGTCAATCCATCCCAAATTGATTTGTTGTTGACTGCTGGGATTCCCTACTGATATGTTGATAGGAGCTTTGATCACATTAGTACCATTATCTTTCGACATTTCTCACTTTTTAGAATATCAGTTTTTATGGTTGGGGTAGCGATAGGGAATTTTCACAATGTCATTTTCTTTTACGAGTGTCGTCTTTTGAGCATTGATCTGAGCTGGAAGTTTTATTTTCGTCTCTTGAGGTTTTAAGGTTTCGTTCTGTATCTTTTCCAACTTGTTTTCTAACTGCTTGTTATCATTTTGAAACTTCTTAATCAATTCGACTTGCGATTTTCTGTCATCTTCAGACTTCTTAAGTTGTTCCTTAAGATATTCATTATGACTTATGATACAACTATTTTCTTCCTGCTTGTCTAGAAGTTTTCCTTCAATGTCTTCCGTAGATTGTTCTATTTTCCGACTATTTTTGAACTTCTTAATTTTTGTGACTAGTATCTTGTTATGATTTCTTAGTCTGAAAATTTCTTCAGCATTGTTGGATAATGCTTTATTACTCTTTGCGATCTCTAACTTATGTGTCTTTTTAGAGTCGTCATTTTGTTGTTGAAGAACTTTTATCTATTGTCGACATTGGCCGACCTCTGATTCTTGAAATTTTTAATTTATATCGTATCTGCGTTAGTTCTTCATCTTTGTCGCTAACGATTTTGTTCAAGCGTATTATTTCTGCTTCGTAATTATTTATTTCCTTCTTTATATCTTGATTTCCTAACCTTTGATTGAATTCATTTTCGGCTTTTAATTCATCAATTTGTCAATACAATTTTTCTATACGCCTTTCCTGGTCAGAGATTTTTATTTCGTTTTACCTTTCTTGTAATTCAATTCTTATTTCTGAACTGTTATTTATGTCACGCAGTTCTTCATTGTCCTTTCGATAACATTTTAAATTGGCTTCTAATTTCTCTATTTGTAGTCGCAAACCAACTTCCATGGTTTTTGAATTCTTTGATGATCCTTCCTTTGACTCCTTCAAAGATTCTTCCTTTGATTTGAATTCTCCAACGATGGATAGTCTCCGCTAGATCTTGACTTCTTGTCTTTTTCTTTTATTTTTCTTCTTTGATTTTGTCTTTTTTCTCGATTTTGCCTTCTTCGATTCTTCTTATCTTCAATGTGGTTCTTCTTGGACACAAGATATTTTAACTTTTATTTTTTTTATGTTTGCTCTTCTTTTTCTTTCAGTCTTTTCCTTGGGAAATAAACCCTTCTTTAACTTTGATTTCTATGATTCTTCTTTTAAGGAATGAGTTTTCTTTGATTTCTTTGAAGAGTCTTACTTTGACTACTTCTCTTATTCGAGAATTCTTGGGCCAAAAAGGTGCAATGGATCCCAATGCCGTCGTAAGTAAATCTTCCTTTGTAATAATTGTAATAATTATAAATATTAAATTTTAATTATCAATATTAATGATAATAATATTTTTTTTTTCCAAATTTTAAAATCTTATAACAATATAATTATTAATAAATAATATTGTTATAATATCTATATATATATTAGGATGGTCGTGTAGCGGAATGCCTAAACAAGATTTAAAAATATAATAATATCACCCTAATTTTTTTTTATTTGGATGAAATTTAGGGTTTTAAGCCCTACTAGTGGAAGTGATTGGAATGTGGAAATGGCGGGAGATGGCCGATGGTGGCATGGGTTGTGATGGTGGCATGGGTTGTGATGGAGGCATGGGTTGTGATGGAGTAGAGTGAAGGGCTGGTAGAATGTGCAGGCTTGCGTGGAGGTGGAGGTGAGTGCAGAAGGGAAAAGCGAGGAGCTATGCGAGGTAGGCAAGAGAACACGTGGGAGGAAGGGAAGGCGGAATGGTGGAGTAGTGTACTCAGGCACGGATTGGGCTGCATGGGAGAGGCAGCAAGGGGCGGAGAGGCATGACGAGGGAAGGGAGGGATGGAAAGGGGGAGGGGCGTGGAACGATGAGGCACAAATGAGATCTGAGAGGGCGTGGAGGGAAAGGTGAGGGGAAGGGCGAGGATGGAAGGGATGGGAAAAGCTGTGATGGTGGAGGGAGAGCGTGGGCGCGAGGCTGAGCGTGGGTAGGAGTGTGGGTGGAGAGCTAGACGCAGGTGCAGGGGAGATGGGAAAAGGCATGGTTGATGGGGGCATCTGTGGGAGAGGAGGTTGCGCGGGAGAGGGAGGAGTTTGTTACGAGCAAGAAGGGGCAGCAAGATGCGAGAGTGGAGCGATGGAGGCGTGGAAATAGGAGGTAGTGAGATAGGAATATTTGAGGGGTGGCGTGGATGTAGCAGGTTGGAGGAGAGGACGTGTTGGTGTGGAGCACAGAGTGTGAAGTTGGTGTGTAGGATGCCCGAGGAAGGGGCTCTGATACCAAATGAAGTGAACAATAGTTCCTTCACACAAATAATTCACCAAAAGACTTGGTAAACCAGATAAGCCATAATAATAATATATTTGTATTGATGATATGATAAAAGATTATTACAATGGTTGATAAC
Organism: Larix kaempferi; assembly: GCA_027924585.1. Classification (NCBI taxonomy): domain Eukaryota; kingdom Viridiplantae; phylum Streptophyta; class Pinopsida; order Pinales; family Pinaceae; genus Larix; species Larix kaempferi. The sequence continues at coordinate 4,474,288 of BSBM01000063.1, read as the reverse complement.
CCGCCTATTAAATAAGGCTTGGGCATTGTGAATGAAAGGTCATACCCTTTCATCCTTAAGTATAATTAGTTATGTTTATTATTAATTATTTACTTTTATGTTCATAGCACAATACTCATTGCATAATACTTGGTATGATACTTTATTCCTTGATCCTTATTATTTCCCACACGTTATACAAAATTAAACCACTTCTAAAATATAAATCCTTCCTACTCAGATGTAATCTAATACAAACTCCAGTGCAAACACATTCTATCATATAATTTCATTAACGTGGTGTCTAATTAACACACCATATATCGAGTTGATATAAGTTTCATATATGGAAAGATAAGCATAGGTCAAGGCAACGAAGGCATAGGGTGCATATCCTATTTCATTTAAATAGCATGTTGAGGGATATATAGTCTATTCTGTGCTTATTTACTGAGAAAATCCATAGCTAAGAAGGCATATCCGAAATACCAATTATCCGAAATTCATTCAAATATGCATTCCCATCCAAGATCGATGATGCAGATTTAATGAACCCGAGATCAATGGATAGTATGCATTTCAGAGCTGAGAAGTACACAGAGGTTAAAGCCAAACAATGGAGCTAATTTTCAAAGAACAATTTTGTTGATGAAACGTGGAAATTCGTTGTTCATTTCGATGGGAAAGGGTGTCGGGAACAAAACCACCTTTTTGAGCTGTGAAAACCCTTTCCCGTTTGTTTATCGAGTTAGGATAGTAGGTTTCAAAAGGGAAAAGGTTTCAAGTGACCTATACATATTTAGTAATGTTGAAGATTAAGGAAGCTTTCTAGAGCCAGCATGTTGTCAAAGTGTAAAAAGGGCATTCATAAAATCAACAAGCAAAGATCGGCGATGCAAATTTAATGAGCCCCAGATCAACGGGTGATATGCATTCCGGAGCTGAGAAGTGCACAAATTTTAAAGCAAAAAAGTGGTGCGATTTTCCAAACCACGGTTTCGTTGATGCAATGTGGCAATCCCTTGTTCATTTCACTGGGAGAGGGATTTAGGAATACAACCACTTTTTTGAGCAGTGAAAACCATTTCCCGTTTGTTTATAAGTAGGGATAGTAGGGTTGAAAATAGAAAATAAATATTTTATTCTCCTCATCAAGGGACAACTCACACGATGAAAAAAGTGCACCAGACCCACTCCCGTTGAGGCAAATTCAAATCTATATCCAGCCTCCGTCTATACCAGGTATTTAAAAAACTGTTCTTGCCTGAAATTTCCTCACCATGGAGTCTGTTTTTGTTGTGCTTTGCAAAACCCTAAATGCGAAAGAGAAATTGATAGTCGACAAGGAGGGAGATATTTTCGATCCCGTTTTATCTATTATCACTATTTCTCAAACCAAGCAGAAGCTAGATACCTGCAGGTCTCAAGGAGGGGATGTTTTGAATGTTTATGAGTCTTTCTTGTATCATTTTTTTCCAGGGAAAAACCTGCATTTTCTTGAGTTTGTGGGTTGGTGTGCAACCAACTATTCCCAGTATGAAAGAGTCATTATTAGTGCAAATAGATCTAAAATCCCGTGTCAAGTTAATTCTTAGACTATTAGAGAGTCCCCAGGTCTACCCGACTCATTTCCTAGTAACCTTGAGCATTTTAAAGAAGGGGATTTGATAAAATTGTACAGAGAGTTGGCTATGAAAAATAAGGAAAGGTTTTTGTCCATAATCTCAAAAATTGGTCATTCGATTGAGAGTCTATCTTTCCCTTTCGAAGTAAGTATTTTCTAGGAAACTGCACAGTTAGTCTTTTCCCTCTTGATTCAAGTTTTAGGTCATGATAGTATTCAACTGGTTGATGAGGTCATGTTGAGTATTGTCTTGAAAATCAATCAGTCAGATTCAGGCCATGTTTCTTCTCTTAATTTTGATGAATTCCTAGCTGAGGTAATTCACACCCAGCTTGTGAATTTCCAAACCTTGAAGCACAGATAGCAGTCTTACTTGTTGAGAATGTTTATGCTCTCAAATGAAGCAGAGTTAAGATTCTTGGACTTGATTTCCACTCCAGATCCTCCCAAGAGAATCAATATGTTTACCTCCATTAACATCATTATGTCAGAGTTCTATAAGATCATTTTCAATTTAGAGTCCCCCAGAGTAATAGAAGATATGAAAACGTTCCTGCAGTTGGCTCCTGAGAGTAGAACTGGGGATTGGTTTTTGTATAAAGATCATACTTTTGTAAGGGTTTATGGTTTCACAGGGACATCATATATTTTTCCATCATTCTTAACTCTAAGGGTGTTTTCCATCGAATTTTCCAGGCAGAGATTACATTCAGAAGATGAACATTTCTTCAGTCACAAGAAGCTGTCTAATCTTAAATTTCCCTTCAAGGTTGGGCCTTTTGTTATCAAGAATAAAGAAGCCTTACCTATAGTTGAAAAGGTGCTGGAAAACATGGAGTTATAGACTGCTAAAAGCATACACTATGACCCCATCAGATAATATCACAGAGGAGACAAGAGAATGGAAACAAATCTTTTGAACATCAAGTAATAGAAGGATTGGATAGAGAGGCAAATGTGTTAATTTTTTATCAGATTCAACAACAGGTCAAAGATATTAGTACCGAGCAAGGCCAACAAATGAAAATTCAAACTGATGCAGGACAATCCACTTCTTTTTCTTTATAAACTCAAACTCCAGCTAAAGCAGAGTTTCTTCATAAAATGAATCCATCAGAGGTGAGTGACATGTATATTGATAAAGAGGTCTCAAGTAAAAGAGTCAAGTTAGATCAACACCAAAAACAAAAAGATTTGATTATGTTAGAAGTGCAAAGTCTCACTACTTCAGAAGCAAATATTGTATCTTAACAACCAACAATTCAGTTGCAGCAATACTCATTCTTAAATGCTCAAAATGATGGATCCAACTCCCAATATCAGTCAAGGAGTGAAGTAGTTTCAAAATATGCAGAGAAAGAAAAGAAGTTCTTTGAAGAAACCCAGGAGTTAGTTCCTTAGGTGCATTAGTTACTAAAACAAATGGTCTCATTTGTTACAACTAGAGATATAAAGAGAAACACTCTAAAAATTGCAGTGGTCATTGATGGGGAGTTTTCGGAAATGAAGGTTGGTTTGGATTAGATAAATATCCTTGACATAATTCAGTTTCACAAACATACATGTGAGATCCTGTATTCCAATATTTTACAGTCTACTTTAAATATTCCTAATTTACAATCAATAATAGAGAAGTTGGAAGGCCAATTGAGGCAGGAAAAATCAGAGAACAAGGCACATCAAATGCATATTAAAAGGTTGTAGGCATATATTGTGACCTTGAGGGTAGGACCAGAGGATGCAAAAATTACTAAGAAATTGTTAGACGAAAAATAAAATACCATTCATATGTTGAACAAGAAAATTAAAGTACCAAGTACTCAGCACGTTGAAAGCACAGAGTTTACAACCCTACAAAAAGAAAATGATTCAGCTCACTAGGAAATGATGGATTATAAGGCCAGAGTTCTGAAGCTACTGGATGAAAAAAAATGTGGGAAAAAGATAGATCATAAATACTGGCACAAGTATCGGCTGTAACTTCACAATTAGTCATTGAGAAGCAAAGGATTGATGATCCTCTTAGAGATCCTGCTTCGTTAAATGAAAAACTGTTGAGTATGGTTGTCATTGATGTCAAAGGAAGTAATTAATGACAAAAGAAGTGATTATGTGGCATGAGTGATGAGGTTGGAAAGACACATGATGGTGTCTTAATGTCTCATGATGTCATTGTTACATTCTGATAGTGGTTTGTAAGAATATGATAATTTTGGGAATTTGACTAAGTGATGAAAAACTGCCTTAAAGTAGCTACCTTATGAAAATATCCACCATAATTCATAAGAAGAAGAAAATGCCCGCCATGACCTGCCATGCCATAGTTTTTTGAAGTGTCTATCTGACCATGGTCCTAGTTCTAAAAAAAAATTCCTTGATGAAGAAGATAGAGGTCTCCCAAAAGAAGGTGTTTTTGGTCAAATTAGTCAAAATTGGTTCAAGAGAATGCCCGCCATACTTCATGGTTTGAGAAAAATGCATGCATCATCATACCAGGATATAACTTGGTGAAGAGGCTATCTAGTCATGGTCTCATTTTTACTTAATCATTTATGAGGTGAAAGTTATAGATCTGCCATAACAATGTTTTAGGAAAATTGGACCAAGTCTAGGAAGGTGCAAAAATTGTCTAAGTATAGAATTAATGGTAAAAACTGACTGAGCGACCTCAGTAAAATGCCCGCCATTTCTTATGGGTGATATCTTAAATCATTTTAAGAGTATGGATCTCTAGACTGTTGGTTGGTGCATCCAACCATGGTCTCCGATTGTCCAAAGAGTCTCTGATGAGGAAGAAATGGATCTGCCAAAAGTGCCTCTCAGCTTGATTTGCACTGCTCCAGTGAAATGCATGCCTAGGTCAGATAAAGAAGAGTCTGAAGGTGAAACAAGTTGTGTTGTGCTTAGTGAGGTGTCCTACATCCTCTGGTATCATTTTTTCATGGTTTTGGTGAAATGAAAAATCCACCTTAGAGTTTAGACAAATTGTCTAAGTATAAAATATCCTTGCAAATCTACCTAAGTGGCCTCTATAAAATGCTCGCCACTTCCTGTATATGATGGATAAAATTATTCTATAGGTATAGGGACTTATATTTCTTAGTTGTGCATCTGACCATATGATTGTTTTATCCAAAAGGGGTTTGATGACAAAGATATAAGTCTTCCAAAAGTGCTATCTGGCATAGATTGCACTGTCCCAGTAAAATGCCCGCCAAGGTTAGATGATGAGGTTGCAGGAGAGAAGATTGGCATGGTTGGAGTCAATATGATATTCCTCATAATTTGGATACCTCACTTTCCAAGTTTGACGAAAAAATAAATCACCTTGGTGACCTAGGGTTTGAAGAAATTTGTCCAAGTGTCAAAACAACAGTTTGAAAGACTACTTTCAAATGCCCACCAGATGTTGTGGGTGTGTCAATAAGTACATCAATTGACATGGTCCTGCTCATTGTTGAAGTGGCTATTCTAGCCATGTTCTTAGTTTTCCTTATGGTGATCACGTGAGGAAGAAATCAATCTACCAAAAGTAAGAAAAATATTATTTTGTGTATTAAAGACAAAAGAAAAATTGGCTAAGTGTTGAAAAGCGGCTAAAATGAATGTCCAAAAGGGTTAAGAATGCCTGCAAGGGGGCTTAGTTAAGCCTGTAGGGGCTTAAGGATGCCCACAGGGGCCTAGGATATGCCCGCAGAGGCTTAGGAGATGCCCACAGGAGGTAAGGGTAAGCCACAGGGGCTTGAAGATGCCCGTAGGGGATAAAATAAAATCCCACAGGAGATTAAAATGACCGCAAGGGCCTAAGCTACGCCCTCAAAGGAGCTTAAGGAATATAGGCCTGCAGAATCAAGGCCATGCCCGCAGTTAAAGGGGGTTAAGCCCGTGAGTGGATAGGAGTATGCTCACATGAGGAAGCCCGCAAGTTTGAAGGGTATCCATGGATGAAGCATGCATCCCTGAGATGAGAAATCCCACAGGGATGAGTTGATCAATGAAAGTTTTAATTAATTAATGAAAATCAGTAATAAACAAAGTTACGAATTTAAGATTAATATCAGAGATTTGAAGAGGCACTGGGATGAAGAGCATGAGTTCATTTTGTAAAGGTGTGATGGTTAAATGATAAAGAAGAATATATAAACAGAAGTATGAAATGGAAAGAGCGTGTCTCAGGAATCTAGATCGTAGCAGCTGCATGAGAAGATAGAGACCAGTAAAATGAAAAATAATTTGTGACAGAGTTGAAATAGGGAGATCTGGAAGATTGATAAAAACATATCATGGTGGAAGGGTGGTGCTAGGGCAGGCAGAAAGCCTACAGGGGGGTCGTAGCCTCCTTCCAGTAGGAGCTAGAAAACAGGGTGTTGTTGCATCCTTGTCTGTAGCAGCAGGAAGAATATATGGGGTGTTGTAGCATCCTTGTCTATAGTAGCAGGAAAAAAATGGGGTGTTGTTGCATCCCTTCTGTAGTAGCAGATAAACAATTTTGTAAAAATTCATCTTATTAATGAGATTGAGTTTGTGGTTTGCTCTTTGAGGTTTCCACAATAAAATCCTGTGTACTAACTTGTTTGATTCTTTGTGTGTCTTGTACTAATTGTTTTTTAATAAAAGAAAAAGAAGGCAATATTGATTCACCCCCCCTCTCAGTATTGCTGGATAATACAACAAAAAAAAGTGTATGAGCCTAGCATTGAAGAACCTGTTGCAATGAACACAAAGCAAGTGACTCAACTTCCTACAACAAATGAGGAAAAAACAAGTGATCCTCTAACAGAAAAAATCACTCAAGCCATGTCAATGATCTCCTTGAAAGATTAAGAATTGCAGGAAGGCAATAAAGTCAGGAGTGAAAAGGTACTAATAGAAGATAATAAAAAATTGAAGGAGGAAATGGCTCAATAATTGCAAGAAGGCAATAAAGTCAGGAGTGAAAAGGTACTAATAGAAGAGAATAAAAAATTGAAGGAGGAAATGGCTCAATAATTACAGGAAGGAAATAAAGTTAGAAGTGAAAAGAAGCAGCTACAAAAGAAGATAAGTGAGCTCAAAACCAAAGTAATAGGTAAGACACCTTTGCAAGGAGCCAAGCACCTAATATGGGCTTCATTGTCAGTTGAAATCACCAAGTTCGGGCCATATATGGATCATTTCGAAGATAAAAGTACCATAGAAAACTTGGCCCTTGAAAGGTGCAAAGTCATCAATGAAAATTTGGGCGGAAGGCCACTAGAAACAACCCAAAATGCAACCAATTTTATTAATTCATTAACTAAAGCGGAGCTGCAATCACTTGGAATTAATAACAGAATTGCTATCATCATATGGTCAAGAAAGATTACAGGAAAGCATCATCAGATGAAAAAATGTCCAAACTAAAGCAGAGTAAATGTTGCAGCAAGTTCAGAGTTTTAAAAATCTTTTCAGTAGATTGATTCAGAAAGGATTTCCTTTTTTTTGGGATGAAAATGGAAATTTAATCTCCCAGCAGCAATATTATAATTTAATAGTCAAAGCTTGTATGGATCACTCTAAATTTGAAGAGCTAACCAAGGGATTAGTTGGAAAAACCATTGTTGAAACATTGACAGATGATTTTGAGGTATTTTATCGTTTTCAATTGATTAAAGCGTATTTGCCTCCTGTATTTGTTTCAACATGTGTGGAATTAGAGGTATTAATCAAAGAAATGGCTGAGTATGAAATTCCCAACCTGGAGCAGTGGAAAACCGTTGAGAGAATTGGTAAAATGAAGTATACTCTTAATCCGGGAAGTCGTTAATCCAACTAGTATGAATATTAAGGTTCTTTTATGAAATTCACCTAAGCACTACTTGGCGAGCTGCATTCAATTTTCATTCAACTAAGCAGTATGTGAAGAAGAATGTTGGTGACAAAGAGAATCTCAATCCCTTTTTTTCAGGAGTTTGTTTATCGAGAACATGAGTTGTTTATTTTGAAAGATATTTTTAGAATATGTTGTTAAGATTCACTATGAGAGATATTAGTATATGTAAGGCATTTTGTGATGTATTAAGGGTTGGAATTTTGAGAGAAAAACTATTGTGTACTATAATTTTCCTTGGAGATTAATGAAAACTGTCGAGAGCAGAAGTACTGATTTTCTTTGATCTCCAAACTTGGTTACTCGATGGATCTCCAAATTAGGTTACAACACTCATTTTTATTTTAACAAATCCAGATTTGTCAACTATTTAACTAAAGATACAACATCTGTTCTATGGTGTTTGGTCACTATGTATTTTTTGGAACTAAATGGAGAGGACATGCATATTTTAGCATTGTATGCACGTGTCAAGAAGTGTCTACTATATTTATTATTATGAGTTCAGGTGCTTTGAATCAAATTTAGCCTTATCACTTCCTAAGAGATATAAATATCTTGTACTTTTATTTCACTGAAGAATGGGTTTTGATAAACATCGATATATCAGTATGTGGCTTGAACTATGGATTTATATATTATTTTATACCTTTTAATGTTTTAACATGTTATAAACAAGCCTATTTTTCTTGGAGAGATCCGCTTATACATATCTTCTATCTAAAATTTATGTTGCAAACATCTTGATTGTACTTATTTAAGAGGGATATACCCACACTTGGGATTTTCCTACCCACCCTTTAATGATGGGCATTTTTACCATTTTGATATCAAGGTGTGAATTGGCACCTCCAACATCTGACTGGGTTGATGTCAAATGGTGTAGTAACACATAGGCATCTTTTGCAATGATGTTTTCGGAGAGTAGTTCAAATTTTGTTGATGGTTCATTGTCTTATGCTAAATAAAAGTGTGTTCTAGGTATGGTGACCTCAAGGTTGAGTTGATTTTCTTATTGTAATAACTTTTCTTTTTCTAGACAGGACTAGATTTTTGTTGAAATGTAGCAGGTCCATTTGTTCTTATGAAAATGGGAAATATCAAGATTCGTGTTTTGCTAAGAGTTCTTTGAATGTTTAATATCATGTATGTGACTCTGATTAGAATTTCCTCTTGATTACTTATTTCAGTGGGTGAATATAATTTGGCGGAGATAAGAGTTTATAACACTTTGTGGCTTACTTCAAAATTTATTTCCTATTTCCATACAACATTGCCTACAATTCCATAGTGGAAGATGCATAGACTCTAGACTATTCCTTGTTCAATTACATAAATAAATTTCCTAATATCATGCTCTATGCCATGTTCCAAATTTCATTTTTATTATGTTGAAATTCAACTCATGAATATGTGGAAATATGGTCATATGTTTACTATGTATTTTAATTTTAAGTTTTGGTCTTCTAATTAACCAATCATGTTCCAGATATTTTTTGAGATACTTAAAAAAAAAGAAAAGATGTTGCATGCAATCTATGGTATGTATTTAACACTTGTGATGAGGATCTTTCAGAGGGTGTGAAGTCAATTTCACTGTTATTTTGATAAATTAAAAAGATCCATACCCTATGTACTAGCATGAATAAGTTTCTCCTAGGATTTCATGTAGAGTTTCATCAATAGCGTGACTAATAAACAACGGAGATCCTGTTGCAAGATTTAATTTCATCGAGGCATCCATGTGTGGGGAAAGCCACAAACAACCAATATTAGATCGAGAAATCTTAATCAATGACCCAAGTCACATTGCAAGGAAATAAGGTTTTTCCAAAAGCAAAAAAAAGGAAAGCCACAAAGAACTCAGATCAACCCCACCCACCATATCTGCGATGGATATTTGAACTATAGGAATCCTTTTAACAAATGATAAAAATTGCAGCATTTCCTCTATGAATATCCCTACAAAGAATCTCCAAGGGCCATGTCAACATGGAAAGCATAGATAGAACACGATAGTCGTTTTCCCCAAAATTTCTAAGTGTATAGAGAGTGCAAAAGGATAAAGTTGCCAATTCCAAAATTATGTACAAATTGATTGGAGCATTGGATCACTGATCTAAATGTTTTTGAGTACTCACAAACATAAGTGTTATTAGAACCCGATACAAAATTTATAAGGGTTTGGTTCTCGTTGGATCTTCTTCTACAACTTGATGAAGTGGGTCTCCGAGTTTTATTGCACAAGGGAGAAAAGTGCAGAAAGTGCACAAAAATGGTAATTTCAGAGCTGTAACTTTTAGCTTGGAACTCATAATTAAGCACAAGTAAAACTATTGTAAAGGTAATATTGAGGAGAATATTATAAAAGGTTCCGATTTTTAAAAATATGTTTATGACTGTTTCAGAAGGGGATCAAAACAAAGTATCAAGGCTTGATTAGACAAGGCAACTACCCATATGGATAACCTTCAAAGTTTCAAGATTCTTTAAGTGGACTCACACCTTCTCTATGCATGGCTGAACATAGTCCTATTTTCCATGCACCATATATAACTAAATGGAAATAAATGCTATCCAAACCACTCTCACAACCACTCTCAGGAACTTGACTTGCCATTTTTTGATTTCCTTTTCTCCAACCCATTAATTTGGACTAAATTTGAGAAACTGTCAACCACACAACTTCTTGTCAATCGAGTGTTTTGATTTTATATTCAGATGCACATCAAAGTAATGATATAAAGGCCTTCTTTTTCCATGGAATCATAACAGTCACATGATAAGATAGAAATCCATCACACTGGAGTTGTGGATCTCTTTTTTGCAATGAAGGGAAAATGGCATGCCATATCCAAGTTGCAGAGATTTTACAATTCATAAGTCGCATTGTCTTATAAACTGAGCAAATTTGGAGTTGGCATTTGTATTTGAAGTATGGTCATCCTTTGTTTAAACTGGATTTCAGATATCTTTGGATGACTAGCACTCTCTAAAGTAGTAAGAAAAAAAAACCTATTTTTAGCAATATTTTCCCATAACTATTTCCCTATAATATTTGATACCTACATATTATTTAAACAATGGAAATACAAGATTGCAATCACTTCAATAAAAACTAAAGAACAAAAAATAACGCATTTAAAAATGCTCTTTTTCATAAAAATGCAAAATTTGTCACTCTCATTCACAATCTATTTCATGTAGCTAGTCTTCCACAAAGACATATCAATATTACTTTGGATTAGATAAATAACATTATACATATTTTCTTATGTAATGTCCCATTTCCCTTGATTAGATAAATAACAATAAAACAAAATATACAGACTCAGGACTGAGATTCATAAGAACATGTATTTATCATTAAATTTTCCAATTGAAGGAGCCAAAAGGAACTCCATAATAAAAAACTTAATATTTTGTACAATACAACGTCATTACATGGTGGCAAAGATGAAGTACACTATTGGCTTCTTCCTTATTGAAATAGCCACACCATGGAAGACACCAACACAATTATACCAGACTAACATATCCATATTGGAGAGGTATAACAATGTCCATCAATAAAATTTGATGGAATAGATGTTGACACCGATTCATCTTTCACACCCTCCCCTAGAGTAGACATCACCCTGGACAACAGATCACTAGACATCCTCTGAATGTTTGAGTGGTGGTTTATCATGAATGAATCAAATTGAATAGTAATAGTTTTTGCTTCTTTATGGAGCAGTTTTAAATGGTAATTTCTAACTTGATACACCCCTTTGATCTGGTTACACAAAAGTTCAGAGTTGGTGAAGATAGAAATGTCATTTGCACCATACTTTTTCATTTCCTTCAACCCTTCAATAAGGAAAATTTAATATGCCTCATTGTTCATTCTTGGCCAACATATATCCATCTTTCTTTGGAAAAAGTATGCGAAGCATCATTGTATAGAACATAAGCTATGAGTGCTTTCCCTAGGTTTGGATAACATGACACCTTAATGCATAAAATCCATTTTTGCACCATCATGTATGTTTTGAATGACCTGAACAAGCAAAAACATAAACAATTTTTTATGAGATGCCAATGGAACAATGAAATCACATGATTACAGCAGTGATAACAAAGCAAGCAATGTTGAGGCTAAAAGACACAAATGGAATAGAGGAAAAAGATTTAATTACTAACCATTGTCTAATGCCTTAATCACTGATCTCCCAATATTGTGAATCATTCAAAATTCTTGAATGCATTACAAGTATTAACACACTGTAAAGATCAGAAAAGGAAAAAAAGGATTTTGAAAACTCATAGGGACTCTAATGGAGTGACTTCTACTTTCTCTAGCCCCTTTATTCAGTCTTATCAATTCATAAATAACTAAGGCAGAAGAGTGTCTAGCAAGTAAAACAGTCAAAGAGAATCTTACAGGGTCTAAATTGATGGAAGAAACTAAAGGATTGTAGTATAGTACAAATATATCACTACGATATTTCAACAAATTCAAACAGAAGTTTAAATTGCCCAAAGCTGGAAAGAATGATAATAGTATGACAATTTGGAACAGGGCATTGACATTGGCATAGTGTCTTGGGAAATTTTACAAACCTATACAATAATCAGTCCTCCCTCCATTTGTTGAATCTGACAGAGTAATTTTGCACTGTGATCTTTGAGCTAGTGGAGTGGAGTAGAGTAAGTTTATGATTCAATAAGCTTTGGTTCCATCAAGGACTTGGCTAGGGTGTTTGATAAGTGAATATGACCTTTAAGGGGACCAAGAGGAATCGTGATGTTGGACATTAGCTGACAAATGGTGACCTAATGATTACGGTGTAAGTAATTAATATAAAAATTTATATACAAAGATAATAATAATAAAATGTTAAAATACAAAATCAAGTTAGCTTATGAAAAATCACGGCCAACGAAAGGCCAAAGATCAATTATAAACAATACCATGAGGATGAAGTCAATTCATCTGAAGAAGACAATTATAAAGAACTCAAGTAATTTATAAGACACGCAGAGCAGGATCACATTTCACATTTCACCATGGATCATAGTTTTACATTTCACCATGGCTTAGAAGGTTCTCATAGTTTCACTAAATACTTATTAGGTGCCCACAGTTTGACTCCAGGTAGTCACTTTTCACCATGGCTTAGAAGGTTTCTCAAATACCATGGCTTAAAAGGGGCCTAAAGAAATTCCTACCTTCCATTAACATTTTCGGCTCCTTTCCGGGGCCATGGTAAGAAGATCTGCACTTTTGAAGTTTTGTTGAGGTACAACTGGTTGTGGCAGAGCCTAAACACATGGAAATGACAGATAAAGACATAATGGAGTTGGCCAAGTGCAGGTCCAAAAGATTCAAGAAGAAAAACCTCTGTAGCAACTGCAAATGCTCTATTAGGGAGTGGGATATGGAGTGAATACATACCGGGTACAAAAATTAGAGCACCTTGCTGATCACAGAGCGGAGTGCTGCATTCTATCAGTCAATTAGTTTGCAATGAAGGGAGTGGGAGTAGGAGTGAAGACATACCAGGCAGTAACAACTTCTAGGAGGGTCCAAGGTATAGAGGAGAGTCCGAGAGATGCACGGAAGCAATGTCCTAGTGCATGGGAGGGTTCGCGGGTTTCTTGTGCGCTCCTGGTGGTGCAAGGGAGAGTGGAGGATTTGGAGGGAGGAGGGAGGGAGGAGGGCGTTCAAAATTTCCCCTGCACCAACAGTGACCCGATGGAGTAAATTCCTGTCATGCACCTCGACTCATGGCATCGATATCATTGTACATAAAGGATGCTCATGTGTTTGTTTATAATAAGAGAAATGATAACCATAAAAGGATCCCAATTAACCAAAACGATTAGAGCAAGGTAGATTGCAGCTACTAGTGTCTTCCTAATCTCACATGTATGGAACCATCTTTTCTCTTCTCTCTCATTCATTAACCTTATCTTACAATTTTGTATTCATTTAATTAATGTTAATTTTTTCTTTTATGCAATAGAAATATGCTCATTATTATTGTAATATATTTTTTATTTTTTTGGAATAAAGATAATTTTTTATTAACAATAAAAATATTCATAAAATTTAAATAAATAAATAAAAATTAATTACTTTTTTATTCGATGTTTTTTTCCATTCATATCATAAAAATATGTTACTTATCATTGTAAAATACTTTCTTACTCTTATTTTTGGAATAAAGATATTTTTTTTCAATAATGAAAATCTTCATAAAACTTAAATAAATAAATAAATATTAATTATTCCTTTACTATAAGTTTTATAGTCAATTTACATGCAGTATTGTGCTTTAATAAATTGCCGTGGGTCGATTTCTTTGTTTTTATAAATTGTGATGCTTACATATTTCTTAAAATGATTTTTGTTTTTCACACTACAATTTTTGTAACTTCATATATAAAAATTTGTGTAACTTTATACATAAAAATATTTGATTGATATAAATTTGTTAATTGCACCGAGTGAAATGAGGTGCTCTAAAGTTCAGTATGGGGGAGATGTTGTAACATGTGTGATGTAATGTTACAATGTTACAATAATTAAAAAAATTCATGTCGGCTCATAAAATAAAAAATTATGGAAAGTATTTAAAAAAAATCCATGTTGGTTCATAAAATAAAATATTATGAAAAGTAATTAAAAAATAGATGTTCGTGTATAAAATAAAAACTTAAAACTTAAACCCGGAACTATCAATCAAGAGATCAAATTTCTTGAGTTTAAATTTTAAAAAAGAAATACACCTCAATAAATTGGATCCCTCTCGATGCTTGATAGATATGAGTTTAAGATAAATCTATGCTAATTTACATATGAATGAAAAGAGTGATAATGCTTAACACATTAAAAATGTTTAGTATTATAATTTTATAATATATGGACATCATTAATTTTCAAAATAATAATAATAATTTGAATTTAATGTTATATTACAAATTTTACTTTAATAAAAATAGTTATCACAAATTTATATATATAATATTTTTTTTCTTAAATTCAATATATCTGATCTTATTAATTTTATTTATTAATTAAACAAAATATTTATATAATTCTAAGCAGATTTGCTACTTTACAGCTATTTCTTTTGTTAATATAATGATAATCTTCATATAATTACATAAAGAAGAATATTCAATACTAATGCAAATCCATCAACTGCTGACCATTGCAATTCTATCGCTACACTTTTACTTTTCTTTACGGTTTTTAATGTATCTTTACTGTTTTTAATATAGAAGATGGGAGATTTAATTTCAAGTCTGTGATCAGGAGGTTTTGTGATAAAAATATTTATACATGTTCACGCTGTCAAAATGTTATTTTTATATCTATACAAATTTTATTATACAACTGCAATATATATATATATATATATATATATATAACATTTTATACATAATTTATGTATATTTTTTTCCATTTTAAAGTGTGAGATAGTCTTGCGATCAAAATAAAAGGGTTGGTCTTAATTTTAGTTAAAAGGGTTGGTCTAATTTCAAGTCTGTGATCAGGAGGTTTTGTGATAAAAATATTTATACATGTTCACGCTGTCAAAATGTTATTTTTATATCTATACAGATTTTACTATACAACTGCAAGATATATATATATAACATTTTACCGATAATTTATGTGTATTTTTTTTGCTTTTTAAAGTGTGAGATAATCTTGTAATCAAAATAGAAGGGTTGGTCTTAATTTATGTGTATTTTTTTTCTTTTTAAAGTGCGAGATAGTCTGTGATCAAAATAGAAGGGTTGGTCTTAATTTTAGTCAAAAGGGTAGGGGTGGACTCCATTATATGCAAACTGTCCAAACACAACAAAGCAATAACAAACAACATAAACTCGAAAGAGCGAATTTGATAACTAACAATTGGCAATGGGAATTAGGTACGCTAGGCACTGCACTGGTAGTGGGGATTATGGTGTGGGGAAGATGAATAAAAGAAGTAGAAAAACCTAGATAGCTAAATCGTTGGGATTTTATGTCTATAAAATATTTTAAAACTATGTGAAGTATGGTAAAAATTTAAGATGAAAAAATTTACATTTAAAAGAATTGGATCTTTCTGGATGCTTGATAAATCCAAGTTTAAAATATATCTACACAATAGATCCATTTTAAGAAAGCTAGCAATGACTTACCCACCACAATTACTTATGTAAAAAACAAGATTGAGTGAAAAATACTTACTATCCTGGCTTTTATTTGTTGACACCCAAATTCGTGGATTTGGTGAAATGATCCATTGCCCCACGTCTTTTGCGCATTTTTCGCAAAAGCAAGGCCAGGCGAGAGCATCAGTGATACGGGTTCTTTATCGTTGGTTAGTTTTCTTCTTCGTAACTTCTTCTCTGAACTATCAGCACCACCTCCCTGGTATTTTTGTGTAGATGCAAAAATTCGTTTTATTCTCCACCAAATTCGTTTTATTGTATTTTCATGGTATCAACTTTATCAAGAGCCAATTTCGTATTTAAAGACCAAAAATACGTGTTCCAACATAATTAACAAAACTTAAACTCTTCACATGAGTGGTTAATTGGAATTTAAAAATGAAAGAGCTTGATGTCATGAAATTCGAAGAGCTTCAAACGCGTTGAGAAAGGTTGCCAACAGAGTGTTGTTTTGAAGAGAATTTTGCCCAAATTGAAGATTGGTGCAATCCAAACTCTCATGATTAACCCAAAGAAATAAAAATCACCATTGAAATAAAATAGGCATCTCGACAGGATGGACTCTCAAGATGCCTCGGCAATTATATCATGGCTTTTCTGAAATTTGTTACATTAAAGTTAAAGTTGCATGGCATTAATTTATGCAAATTTGTCTAAATTTGTTAGATTGAAGTTAAAGTTGCATGACATTAATTTATGAAAATTTCTCTGGAAACTTGAATCTTTAGCTTCAGCAAAGTTACATCAAACGACATAAACATTAATATTAACATGGAGATGAGAATTTTGGAAGAAATATATGTAAGCGTTTTTTTTTTTTTTTAAATTTATGATGATATTAACATGGAGACCAGAAGAAATATATGTTTTTTATACCGGCACAAGGCTGAGCCAACTTTGTTTGAATTATAGAATTAACTTGTATTTTGATAATTTTTATTTTAAGGTATTTTTTAAAATTGAGAAAAAATTATATATTAAATTAAATATTTTTAAAATTAAAAAATATATTTTTTTTAAATTTTAAAACACAAATTTTTGTTTAATAATTGGTTGAAACCTGTGAAATGACTAATGTTACTTGGTTTGAAATTCAATTGTGAAATGTTAAAATTAATTAAAATATATATATATATATATATATATATATAACATTACCATATGTCCAATTATTTAATTATCACTTCATACAATATTAAAATAAGTCACATCATATACTATTTTATTATTATTAAAACTCTATCCTATTAATAATTATGCCGCTGCATTTTATGGCCAGAACTAGTGAAATTTCTTTGCCCTTCAAACTAATTTTTTTGAGGTTTTAAACTTTCATTTTCGAGGTCACACAACTTTTCGGTGAAAACATAACTTTTTGTGAAAGAAGTTTTATTAAAAAAAAAACCTTTCATTTATTAAGAGTTTAATTTCCAATTAAAAGAGATAATATGATTTTCTTATTAAAAGGTTTAATTTTTAATTAAAGATAATAATATACTCATTTACAGTTGTTATGTACTTTGAAAATTGAGATCCTCGCATACTTGATTGAACAAATAGTGCGAGCGTTATGCATATGAAGTATGTTGCCTATGTATTATTCATAATAGATTCCAATGTACATTTTATCAAAATTTGACATAATAATTTGAATATATAAAAATTCTTCATAGCTCATTTGCTTATAGTAAAAACTATTTTTGGAGCACACGTATTTGTGGTACTACTTGATCATCATAATAAACATATTCTTAGTACATCTGGCCATTCACTTTCCCTTTGCTATAAGTGGATAGGAAGAGATCGTGCTTCAACTTCAAACTATTCTAGAAGCATTTTTCCAATGAGTAATAGTAATTGTTTCAATCAATTACTACAAACTATAAGAATAATAAAACGTTACTATGTGTTCACATAAGCAAATAAGTCATTTTCAAAAATATTATGAAAGCAACACCAAATTTTGAAAGACGTGAACTAGTTGTAACTTGGAAGTATAGGAGGTGTACAAAGTGGGATTGGGAGCCTCCCACAATAAAACCACATTTAAATACTAAGTTTCCCATATAGATTGTAGGCTTTGTCGAGTCACAAATGTTAACCGAGCTCAATATCAAAATAACAAAAACAAATTCCTAGACAAGTCTTAGACATATCATAAGAAGCTCACCAATAACAATTAATGACAATTAAAAAAATAATACCACCCACATTCTAAAGACTAGAAATCTTACATAATGAATTAATTAACATATATAATCTTTAAATTAATATATAAAAATTACATGATAGTTAACTTCTGCTAGTATTGCCATCCTGGTTAATGGGTCTCCTTCATCCTTTTTTAAGTGCTCTAGGGGTATCCGGCAAGGATGTCCACTGTCACCTTTATTGTTCCTGTTGATTGTGGATGCTCTTAGCAGAATGTTAAATTTTGCTAAACAGGAAGGATTACTTAAGGGTGTGGACCTGGGTTTGGATTGTCTTATTTCACATTTAATCTTTGTGGATGATATACTTCTGGCTGGATTGGCTACGGTTGCGGAATGGAGAGTTTTTCGAAATATATTGGATTGTTTCTGCAGAATATCGGGGATGAAGATTAGTGCAACTAAGTCCAGTTTCTTTTATCAGAATGTGGACCCTGATTTAAGACTTGGTATTGTGTCTTTTCTGCCATACAACTGCTTTCCATTAGAGGATGGTCTCATGTATTTAGGTTTTTTCTTAAGACCTAATAATTACCGGATAAATGATTGGTGGTGGCTGGTGCGGAAATTTGAGTCTAAAATTTCACATTGGTCAAATAGGTTGCTTTCGGTGGGGGGCAGAGTTATTCTGATCAAGGCTGTGCTTCTCGGGATACCTGTGTATTGGTTATCTCTCCTTGAAATACCCAAATATATCCTCAATGTTATCAGGAAGATGATTTTCAATTTTCTGTGGAGTGGGTGTTCTGACAGGGCATCTATAGTTATGACAGGCTGGGAATCGATATCCAGACCTGAGGTTTTTGGAGGCTGGGGTATAAAGGATATTAATGCTTTCAGCGTGGCTCTAAGGACAAAAAGTCTTTGGAGGTGCCTCTTCAATCATAATCTTTGGTCCAGGATATCCTTTGCAAAATATATTAATATGAATTTAGTGGATTGGATAAGATTGGGAATGCCACTGAGTCCGGGATGCTCTCCATTATGGCGTGGGATGTTGAAAACCTCAGGTTGGATTCTTCGAGACATAAGATGGCTTGTTGGAAACGGAAAATATATCAGGATTGGGACTGATGATATTTTGGGTATTATTGATCCTGTACATCCTAATATCAAGATACTGGATTATTTAAGAATATATGGTATTTGCACTTTGGATCACATCAGGAATTCTGCTGGACAGAAGTGGCTACAGTCTTCGGATTTGGGCCTTATTAATGACGATGCCAGATCCTAGGATATTTACATTAGATCACTGGAAGTGTCTGGTATCACCCTTACACAGCTTGAAGATAGAATGGTGTGGATTGGGAATGAGAGATCTGGCATCGTTACGGCCAAAACTACTTATGACAAGATTATGCAGGATAAATTTATCTATCCACAACACTGGTGGTATAGAAAAATTTGGAAGTGGAATATTGCTATGAAACATAAAGTCTTTATGTGGCATGCTCTCTATGGTACGCTAAAGACTTGGGATAATCTATCTAGGCGTGGCTGGATTGGACCTTGCTGGTGTATATTATGTAAGGAAAAATCAGAATCTATTAATCATCTTTTCCTCCACTGCTCTTTCGGTCTGAAAGTCTAGGATTTCTGCTGTGTAAAGCTATCAATTACTAAGGTTTGGGGGAGAACTAATTTTGGGGAAGAACTGTTGTATTGGTACTGTGAATCCATTGAAACTATTCCGGTTCCAGTTTTCTTATCTTGGGCAATATGGTATTATCGGAACTTATGTACTTTTCAGGATAAAGACCCAGATGTATTGGCTTGTGGATTGATAGTTCTGAATATGATGAAGTCTTTCTCTGATCATAATATATCTGAAAGGGTAAGAAGGGTTGAACCATTTTCTTTCATTGTTAACAGACCTATATGTTTCTTTGATGGAGCTACTCAGGATGGTATATGTGCGGCTGGAGGTGTCATTTATTTAAATGAGGAACATTACTTCACACTTTGTCTCAACTGTGGCCAGGGAAGTAATATGAAAGCAGAACTCTTAGCTCTTTGGTGTGTTCTGAGATGTGCCAATATATTTGGACTGGTTAATTTATTGGTATTTGGTGACTCAAGGGTCACTATTAAATGGGCCTTAAACGAATATGAAATAAATGTTTTGGCTTTAACACATTGGTGTAATCGCATCAGAATGGAGATTGATCTACAGGATCGGATTACTTTTTCTCATATCTTCCGGGAACATAATGGAAAGGCAGATGAATTGTCTAAACGAGCTTTAACAGGTATTGAAGGTATATTATCTTGGGAGGAGTGGATGGACTCCAGCATCCAGGATTGTGGCGAATTTTACTTTTTCTAGGGTCAGTGCAAGCTAATGAGGGTCACTTTTGGCACGTTAGATGCAATAGAAAACTGAAAAAGCAGGCATCCCTCAACTTACTTGGATTTTTTGATTTACTTACGGAAAATATCTTGCATTGAGTAAAAAAGATGAAATGTAGGAAATTGAATCACGTTTCTGAATATATAACTTTTATGTATTGAAAATTTGCATAGCTATGTCAAGTTTCAGTTTTCCTAACAGACACTTTTTATTTTTCAGGCAAATGATAAGGTATATGTTTTTGTGGGTAGAGCCTAAATGATGGAATCAAGCTACAAAAATCGGCATGCATGTAGAGAACACATAGCACTTGTGCGCCATTATTTTTCGAAAATTAAATTAGTAATTTTATAATTTTTTTATAATTGTCTAAGTGATCAAACCTCAAAAATAGTACATCTTTTGTGGGTAGAGCCTTTGAAGGTCTTAATGCAAAATTCTTGAAATGGGTTTTTCATAGAACGTGGAGGTTAGTGTCCTCTTGTGCACCATACAATTTTTTTTTGAAATGATTGAGAATTGAAAAAGTTATGGAAGAAACACTAACAATGTGTTTCACGAGTTAAGGAGGTAGGACAGAAAAGAAATTGAAAGAAAATAGGAAAAATTAATATTTCAAAATAAAAGTTACATATTTGGAATCTGCAGAAAAAATGCTATTTGTGTCTAAGATTTCGTCAAAAATGACTCTGTGTAGCATATTGTAACGAGTGGCTAAGCACAGGCTTCTCCAGAAACTGGAAGAAATACCCAATTAGCTTTGGTTTTTCATTAACATAGCACAGGTTTGGAATTACCGAAGCAAACTCCAAAGCATACACATAGGATTATTGTTGACATGTGAGCATGTGACTCGGCTTGTTTAAATTCAAAAATATTGCCGCGCTTTTAGATTTACATAACGCGTACGCGTTATATAACTAAATAATGCGTGCGCGTTATATCAATAATTAACGCGTACGCATTATATAACTACATAACAGGTACGCGTTATATAGTTACAAAACGCGCTCGCGTTATTTAAATCATAAAATACATGTTTAATACTTGAGAAAGAGGGGGTGTAGAAGTCAAGGGAAATTTTGTTTAATATTTGAGAAGGGGTGGGGAAGGCTCAAGGGAATCTATGGTTAATATTTAATAGGGGTGGGAAAGGGTTAAGGGCTTAGAAGGATGTTGGAAGCTTGAGTGGGGAGAGATGAAGGGAATGAGAACATGATGGGCTACAGGGGGTGAAGGGAAGTGGAGCTTGAGAGCACTATTAGGAGTAGAATAGGTTCTGAAGAGGTATAGGGTTAGAAGTTGAATGTGAGACTTGAGTGACAAGGGGGAATGGATGGAGGCAAGGGGGATGTGAGAGAGAAATAAAGAATACAAGGGGGGGAGAGACATAGAGCGAGGGAGGGAGAGGGACAATGGGGAGGAATGGATTTGGAGGGAGTGAGATAGATGGGGATAGAACGAAATAAGAGATAGGAAGGGAGGGACAGAAAGTGTTGGTGGGAGACATGCAGAGAGTGGTGGCGATGGAGAGAGAGGGAGTGATGGAGAGATTGGGATAGGTTGAGGGAAAGATGAGGGAGGGATAGAAGGTGAGAGACAGGCGATGAGAGAGGGAGGGAGAGAAGGTAGGGTGAGGGATGGAGGGAGAAAGTTGGAGATAGATATGGATGGAGGGGGTATGGGTTTGAGAATGGAAAGTGACATAATGTGTGTGTATGTGTGTGTGTTTGAGAGAGAGAGAGAGACAGAGAGAGAGAGAGATCTAGAGAGATTGATGGTTGGGGAGAGAGAGACTAGAGGGAGTTGTGAGCATCATATTCTCCATCAGCATCATATTCTTCATCATCATCATCTTCATGACCATCATCGTCATCATCAACATCTTCATCATCATCATCATCATCATATTCCTCATCAAATCAAAATCTCCATCATCATTATCATCATCATGATCATCATCTAAACATCACCATCACCATCATCATCAACATCTTCATCATCATCACCATCACCATCATCATCAAAATCTTCATCGTCATCACCATCACCATCACCATCACCATATTCATCATCATTGTCATCTCTAGGTTCCCCATCAACATCAACATCTCCATCATCATCATCTTCTTCATCATCATCATCTTCATCACCATCATCATCATCATCAACATCTTCATCATCATCACCATCATCATCATCATCATTATCTTCCTTGAATCAGATCAACATATCCATCATGTCACCATCATCTTCTGAACATCATCATCTAAACATCACCATCACCATCACCATCATCATCATCATCTTCATCATCATTACCATCACCATCATCATCAACATCTTCATTGTCATCACCATCATCATCATCATCATCATTGGCATTTGTAGGTTCCTCATCAACATCTCCATCATTATCATCTTCTCCATCATCATCATCTTCATCACCATCATCATCAGCATCAACATCTTCATCATCATCACCATAATCATCATCTTCATCGTCATCAGGTCAACATCTCCATCATCATCATCTTCTTCATCATCTTCACCATCATCATCATCATCATCATCTTCATCGCCATCTCCATCATCTCCATCATCTCCATCATCATCACCATCACCATCATCATCATCTTCATGACCATAAAGATCTTCATCATCATTGTCATCTCCCCCTTCCTCATCAACATCTCCATCATCATCATCATCATCATCATCATCACCATCTGAACATCACCATCACCATCATCGTCAACATCTTCATCATCATCATCATCATCATCAGCATCATCATCAGCATCAGCATCATCATCAAAATCTTCATCGTCATCACCATCACCATCTTCATCATCATTGTCATCTCTAGGTTCCCCATCAACACATCTCCATCATCGTCATCTTCTTCATCATCATCATCTTCATCACCATCATCATCGTCATCTTCTTCATCATCATCATCTTCATCACCATCATCATCGTCATCAACATCTTCATCATCATCACCATCATCATCATCATCATCATCTTCCTCATCAGATCAACATCTCCATCATGTCACCATCATCTTCATCTTCATCATCATCATCATCATCATCATCATCATTACCAACACCATCATCATCAACATCTTCATCGTCATCACCATCATCATTGGCATCTGTAGGTTCCTCATCAACATCTCCATCATCGTCATCATTGGCATCTGCAGGTTCCTCATCAACATATCCATCATCGTCATTTTCTCCATCATCATCACCATCATCACCATCATGATCTTCTGAACATCATCATGATCATCATCTAAACATCACCATCACCATCATCGTCAACATCTTCATCATCATCGCCATCAGCATCATCATCAAAATCTTCATCGTCATCACCGTCACCATCTTCATCATCATTGTCATCTCTAGGTTCCCCATCAACACATCTCCATCATCATCATCTTCTTCATCATCATCATCTTCATCACCATCATCATCGTCATCATCTTCTTCATCATCAACATCTTCATCATCATTGTCATCTCTAGGTTCCCCATCAACACATCTCCATCATCATCATCTTCTTCATCATCATCATCTTCATCACCATCATCATCGTCATCAACATCTTCATCATCATCACCATCATCATCATCATCATCTTCCTCATCAGATCAACATCTCCATCATGTCACCATCATCTTCGTCATCATCATCATCATCATCATTACCAGCACCATCATCATCAACATCTTCATCGTCATCACCATCATCATTGGCATCTGTAGGTTCCTCATCAACATCTCCATCATCATCATCATTGGCATCTGCAGGTTCCTCATCAACATATCCATCATTGTCATTTTCTCCATCATCATCACCATCATCACCATCATGATCTTCTGAACATCATCATGATCATCATCTCAACATCACCATCACCATCATACCTGTGTGTGATCAGTCGCCACTGCAGATGCAGCACTAACTGCTGCATCAACCATCGATGCAAGGTTCTCAGCAGACAACTCGGGTTCCTGTTGCAGTAAACATGCAATTCAAACATTAACAAAAACGATTTATGCACTGGATTTCAAGTTAAACAACAAATATCATCGAAGGATATACATTACCGTGGTGTGAGTAAGCCCATGGTCGTGGGCAGCTGGAGTCTTCCTCGGAGTAGAACGCCTCACATACACACGACCCTTGTTCACGAATGGCCTGGAGGGAGATGCAAATCCAGGCAATGGGCCAGATGTGTCGGATGGTGCCTACAGTCAGCAAGTGTTCATGTAGTTAGACATGCATGATTCAACAAACAAACATGTATTTAAAAAATGTCATTTTTAATTGTTTACCTGGAGCCCAGACGTTTCAGGGGACGGTATGACCATGGGCACTACCTCCACATTACCTTGCCCCTGTGAAGGATCTGCCATCTGCAAGTTTAATAATTGTAAATATTAGACCGTATATAGCATTAATGAACTAAAATGTAAAGTATGTGGAAATTAACAAATTAACAAGTATTAAAAAACTGAAATTTTAAAATGTTTACCTCGGTGTGAGATACGGCAATAGGTGGTATATAAGATGGGCCTGCCGAGTCTGGAACATCCGGCTCTGGGGCGTCACTGCCGGTAATCATCATCAACTGCAAGTTCACAAAATTAATATATTAGCTCAAACTATATATATGTGTACAAAGACGAAAATAAATGAAGAATTTATTACAATTAACCATCAAGATACCTCTCTCAAAAAGCCACTGAAGGCAACATCTGATGCAATACCATAGCAGGGACGACCACATGACGTGCACTCGTGAGGATCAGTACTAGGATGGGGAATAGCTGATGGTCCTCCACTAGTGGATGGTCCTGATGGTCCTGCAGTAGTGGATGGTCCTGATGGTCCTGCACTAGCTGATGGTCCTGCATGGTGACGAGCTGGTGTATGTACCACACCAGGGATAGATGTCCCTTCCTCACCCATATGTTGAACCATCCTGCCATGGCGAACAACCGTCCGTGCCAAACTCAAAAATGCATCCCGTGTCTGCGGAATAATGCGATGTGCTGGTGGGACATCTGGCCCAGGCAACTGCCTGCGAGGTGCAGGGATAGGGCGATCCTGGTCTCGAAGCCTGGCATTGGGTCGGTTTTGGGGCATCCCCCCACCGATCCCCTGGAACTGTAAGATGTCAAAATAGTTAACGTTTTTATGCAACACGAACTCTGCATACATCTTTCGAAGGAAATATAAGGGAATTTCCCTGTTGTTGTGTGGTGGCATATCAAAAACCATGTACCATCTGTCCATCCAGTTATCAACAAATGGTTGAAACGTGCACCACTCAATGGAGATATGCGGCTTGCTTGCATTAGGGATTTCCCCCGTCCGAGGGTCCCTAAACAATGCAAATATAACCTCTTTGGATATTTTTAGCTTTTTTACTGCATTGTAATCTAGTCCATCAGCATATTGTTGTCTTTTTCTTTCTCTGTAAGATGCAATATCATACAGGACATTCGTAGATTGTGTAATTGTGTCCACAATTGCATCCAAGGTTGATGCAAGTGAACGGTGAATCCTGTCGCCACCACTAAAAGCTTCACTTATGCCCCTCAATTGGGCAAGCTCAATCAATATTTCGGCATTGGCATCCATAGCCGCAACTGCAATAAAGACATTAATACGAAAATCATTAGAAACATATACATGGTATATAATGACGTCTCTTCAAAATTGAACATGTATTAAATCAAACTCACATAAGCAATTTAATGGCATTTACTTACATACATTTAAAACTTAAAATTAAACATTTGACAATTAAAAAGTAAGTTAGTCAGATTGGCAGAGAGGAGGAGGAGGAGGATCAAGGCAGTGATGAGTTTGTTGATTCAGGCATGGAGGAGGAGGATCAAGGCAGTGATGAGTTTGCATCTATGTGTCTCAATGTCTCATTGTGTTTTGTGATTGTGAATGACAAATGTGTTGTGATTTGTGAATGATCTAATTTCTATTGAATATTTCATATTTGTAATTGTAAATGTAATTTCTATTGAATATTTGTAATTGTAAATGTAATTTCTATTGAATATTTGTAATTGTAAATGTTAAATTTTATTGGATGATCTATATGTCTATATTTTTAAATTTTAATATATTTTAAAAATATATTAATTCCGGGGGTCACCGTGTCCTACGTGTCATAATTCCGGGGGTCACCGTGTCTAGTGGGGACCAGGGATCAAATTTGAAGGGTGGGGTCCCATTTCACTATGAAGGGCTATGAGATATTGAACACTATTGAAGGGCTATGAGAAATTTATTAATATTTATTCTATGTGTATATATGGATGTGTTCATGTTGTATGGATTGGATTCTAGGTTAACCGAGGCCTTTTTAGAGCAAAGAATGGGGTAATTACTATTTGGGAACAAGTTTTTTATCAAATGTAAATTGCGGTGATGGAAGATATTGAGGGTGCCACATGTTGTGGAGAAAGTAGTATTGATTCCTATGACGTAATAGGGAGTTCAAAAAGTCTGGTTTCAAGTATTGTCATGCGTAGCTCGATTGATTTTTCTCGCGCTAGGGTTGTAGCAACTGTTATGGCCATTACTGTTAAAAGGATTGATGGGGTGGAATCCCGTGAAACGATGAGTTCTTTTGTTAAGACGTAGATTCAGTGAAATTTGGTGGGAGTCTTATGTTCATTTTATGCACAAAATTCGATTACTTGATTTTGTTGCATTGTTAACTCTCCTCCTAGTCATAGCTACAATCTCTTATATAATTGTGAAGGTTATCAATCCACTCAATATATTAAAGTTGTAGTAGGCCAAAATCATCCACATATTTATTGTACTCACAAATGTTGACATTCCAATTTCTATGTAGAGCGCCCATTAACATTAGATTGTATGGGACATGTTTTTGAGGCATGATGTCATTATCTCATAACAACAAGCTTTTTATCCATAAATATGTCATCTACAAGCCAACGGAATTGTTCCTAATCCTTTATAAAACTTTGTCATAATTATATCAATACCAACATTCCTACCTATTGACTTAGCTTAGAAGATATTACACCTTCGAATAACCAAACCTGATTCCAAGGTTGGTAATCATAAACGTAAAAGCATCATCATAAGGAAATAGCATGTTGTGTTGAGGAAATTCCTTTTTTTCCATTTCCTTCTCAGTATAATATTTGGTTGTGGATCATTTAAAATGTATAATTTATTTTAATATAATTGGGAAGCTAAATTCAAATTCATTAATATATTAATATGATTTGATTTTTTTATTAATAATAAGTTATTCTTTTCATTTGAAAATGTAATAGTACATCAAAATTTCAATGTTTACTAACGTAGTAAAGTTGAGAGGCTTTATTTTTCAGTGGATATAGCAGACCTGTAAATTCATAGGATGTCAAAAATCTAGTCAGCCTTGAAGTTGAGCTCCTCAAAGAAAACGAATTTCTTTAAATATGTTTATGGCAGGCTGGCATTGCCAGCTTCGCTCCGCAAACTATCCTGGAGGACTGGAGGAGATAGGGTAGGTGGAACTTGGAAGTAGCTCATCCACAGTGGAATAGGGGTATAAGAAAAAGCTTGTTTCTATTCATGCAATATGGTCGGAGCCATGGAAGCATGGAATTCCAGCATTGACTTGATACAACAAAGAAAACAAAAGGTGGAACTTGGGAGCTGCAGGATTGACTTGATACAACAAAGAAAACACAGGGTGTGAGGCTGGGAGCCGTAGATGGTAGGATTAACTTGATACAACAAAGAAAACACAGGTCTATAGGTAGGGGCCACGGGCAGGAGCAACAACCTGCAACATTACAAGAAGTTTATGGATTGTGGATTTTGTCTGAAATGCCAAATTCGCGGGGGCATATTAACATAATATATTATACATTGAATACTCAATTAACTCACGGAGTCAGCATTCACGAATTGGTATGTGATAACTTGTAACTTGGTAAGCCCGCTAGCAACAACACGTATGAGCCACCTTCCAGGTTTAATAATTTTGTTGATGCCATTAAATGTGTTAAACACGTAAGCGCTCGCTACAAACACGAGAACTTCGAAGCGTTCAAGCCATGGGCTACTCAGTGTAAGCCCGTCCACGTAAGTTGCTCAATGATATTATTAGAGGCCCAATGGTCCATGATCCATGGATGATCGAACACGTGGATATTGGAGAGTAAGCGAGTCCCACTCCCAAGTCACCTAGCTAGTAGCCGCATTCCCAATTTCCCACTAAAAATTGTTGATGGGTGAAATTTGAAGCTACCCTTCTGTTGCAATTTTAAACAGTAGTGGTTAATTTAATTATTGAAGGGCTTACCATGAAATTAAATTTTTTTTGCATGGTAAAATTTGAAGTGGCCTTCTATGACGTGTGGGTAAAATTTGAAGTGGCCTGAAGGCTTCAAATTTGAAGCCTGGTGGGGACACTCGTGTCCCGTGTCCTCGTGTCGGGTGACTTAGATGAATACATTGTAGAAAGGGGGGAGTTTTAATTTTTTCAATTTTTGGTTTGATTATGAAGTTTTGAGTTTTTTTAAAAGGGTTTCATTTTGAGGTGTGAATTTAATTACAAATTGGGTTATTCCCAATTTGATCAATATTACAAAACTAGGTTAAACAATAAAAAAATTGTAATTTGGATTAAAAAATCACAAAAAAATGATTTGGGTGAATAAATTACCTGACTAGATGAGAATGCACCGGTGAATTTGTCTCCCCTCCAGCGAAATCGAGCAACACGGATAGTTGAGTGGGCCACAAAGCGTCCTCGTCCAGGGTCAATTTCGCCTCTATTCGCGTTTCTGATGCGTGAGTGTCGCGGGTGGTCGGCAATCGGCCGACTGTGTTTTTAAATTGATTTTTAGTTTTACATATCGCGTACGCGATTTGTAAATACATAACGCGTACGCGTTTTTAACTACATAACGCGTACGCGTTATTGT
The DNA here is from genome assembly GCA_027924585.1 of Larix kaempferi. NCBI lineage: Eukaryota > Viridiplantae > Streptophyta > Pinopsida > Pinales > Pinaceae > Larix > Larix kaempferi. The sequence goes on along the minus strand of BSBM01000063.1, from coordinate 4,445,059 downwards.
TACCTAGCCTACATGTCCAATGACATGTTAGGCTCGGGTCTTACCATGGCAGATGGTAAATATCAGAAACGCGTTATGTTTTAGGTATCAGGAACGAGATTTGAAAAAAGTAGCATTGCATCTAAAGTGACCCTCATCTTCTTGCACACACCCTCTAGAAGAATTTTGATATGATTTTTTGTAGTCTTCTACAGATCTGTACTGTAGGGATATGAGTACAGATGATATGTAGTATGTGTATGGTTTGTTGTAACTGACAAAAGACTATGGGTACACTCTCGTACTTATGCAGAATGTATCTTTCTCTCTAGAGAAGGAGAATATCTTTGTACTATTTGATTCGATGAATAGCAATAGTACGTTTTTTTTCGGATGAAAAAAAAACTATTTCTTTATTTCTTTATTATTCTTATTTACTAATTTTAATTTTGTGATAAATATATTGTAAACTATATAAAATTTGTAAATTTAAAACTAAATATCATTTAAAAAAATTAAAGATATTTAATAAATTAATTTTTTTTTCAAAAAATTAATTTAATAAATATTATATTTAAAACATTATAAAAATTTCATAAACATAAAATTAATGTAATGTAAAGTCAAAAACATTTTGACCAACAACTATTACAATATGTCAAAGCTTTAACCATGTAAATCCACCTAAAAACGTAATTAATGTAATGTAATGTCAAAAACATTTTGACCAACAACTATTACAATATGTCAAAGCTTTAACCATGTAAATCCACCTAAAAACGTAATTAATGTAATGTAAAAATTCATGTAATGTAAAGTCAAAAACATTTTGACCTACAACTATTACAATAGGTCAAAGCTTTAACCATGTAAATCCACCTAAAAACGTGGAATTGCAACTGTTTACCAATTAATAATTTAAATTATGTTTAAGGCTAAGTTTCAGAAAATCAAATTAAATAGAATGTGAAAATGGCAGTTAATATCCATTTCACTCAATTGCTGAATCACAATTTTTCTTCAATCTTATCATTACAATTAATTTACTCAATTTAAAATTTAAAAAAAAACTTAAAATCAATTTAAAATTAAAAGAATCTTAAAATCGAGTCAGCCACTTTGCATAATCGTATTGGTGCATACAAAATAAATTAGAATTAATGACGTTTTGAAAAGTTTATTAACCATCCAAAATACGTATTAATTTAATAATTGTCCGTTCAAGAGACGGTTTGAAAAATTCGTATTAATTTAAGAATTGTCTGTTCATGAGATGGTTTGAAAAATAATTTAAGTGCATTTGACGGGCATTCCAACCCTGGCCGGAACAGAAGCTACCATCCCTCGATTCTGGCTGTGGGATAACTGGCACTCAAATCGCCCCGTTTTTTCGATGATTTCTTTTCTCGATCCAGTTATAAAAACCGGTTAAAAGCGTGGTTCCACCTATTTCTTGCTGAACTATGCCATGGAACTGTGCCCCCAGGGGTTTTGGGCCATTTTAGGACGACCCAGGTCGTGGAAATTCCAAAAAAATGACCAAAAGGAAGTGGAACTGTGCCTAGCCGGAATACCAAGGCGATTTGAGTGCCCCATATCAAGCGCCCTCGATTCTGTGGCTACATTAAAACAAGACAGTTCGTACAGGGATCGGTTAGTCGTTACATGAGTTTGACTTTGTATTAATCACACCAAACATTCATAATGTTTTAAAATCTTTTTTTATATTTACATATTAAGTTTAAGATTTTGAAAATAATTTTTTTTTTAAATATTTGATATTCAAAAATTTCAATATTATAATTAGTTGAAAGCATTGAATTGACAACATAACCTTGGTGTGCAAAATAAAAAAATTAAATTAAAAAACCTATAAAATGCCATATGTAAAGATATAGAAAATGATAAGTGTGATAAATGCCATATGTAAAGATATAGAAAATGATAAGTGTGATAAATGCCATATGTAAAGATATTTTCTAGGCCTTTTTGCTAATTTGGGATTAATTGATATTATGCCCTCTCAAGTGAGCCTGACGTGGAGTCATGGCTGCAAAGGTGATTGGTTGGTATCCAAGTGGTTGGATAGGTTCTTCATAAGTGACTCTCTGCTACACAAATTGGATAAATTTAGATCTTGGACAGTCCTTTCCACCATCTCGGATCACTCTCCCATTCTATTGGAATTACAATTCGGTGGAGCCAGAACACCACTACCTTTCAAATTCAAACATTCTCTACTTCAGATGGATGATTTCCAAGCTTTTATCAGATTTGTTTGGATCAGCTTCCAGATCTCGGGGGGTCTTCTACCTTCTGTCATGCTGGTTCAAAAACTGAGGATGTTGAAACGGGAGGTAATCACTTGGGTAGCGAAAAAAAAAAGAAATTGGAAAAGAAAGAACTGTCCAACATCAATTCTCAGATTTTAGCTTTCCAACATTATCATCTGGGTGGTCCATTTCCTGTGGAGGCACGATCATCTCTCATTGATTTGAAAGGTAAACAACTCCAAATACTTAACAGAGAGGAAGAATCCTGGCGACTGAAGAGCAGGGCACTATGGATAGCCCTGGGAGACCACAATACAAAATTTTTCCATAGATTTGTCGATAATCGGTGGATCTACAATTATATTTGGTCATTATTGGATAAGGATGGGGTCTCTATTTCTGATCAGCAGGATTTACTGGAGGTTGCGACTGTATATTTTAAGGATTATTACCATGATCCGGGGTCGTCTTCAGTAAGTGAGCAGCTATAGGTAATTAAGGAATATCCTAGGTTCTTTTCTGAGCAGGAGGGGGATGATATTTTCCTCCCAGTCACATTAGATGAGATTCACTCTGTTCTATGTTGTTTTGCCAAAGATAAGAGCCCAGGCCCAGATGGCTGGACTGTAGAACTCTTTTTGGCTTCTTTTTTACATTATGGGACCCAATATTTTGGCAATGGTGGAGGAGACTAGACTTAAAGGGGAGGTGTCCGGTGCTCTAAATTTTACTTTTCTTGTCCTCATCCCTAAGGTATCTCACCCAATATCCTTGGCGGACTTTCGACCTATTTCACTATGTAATCTGACCTACAAAATAATCTCAAAAATTATTGCTCTCAGGATTAAGCCGGTTCTCTCAAGGTGCGAAATTTCGCAGGAGAAATTTGTTTTTTTGGACAATAGACAAATTCTGGACACGGTGGGTGAAAGGAGGCAGGGGAAGCAGCGGAAGCATTCATATTCAAACCCAGCAGAAATTCACGGCATACACAACACTGATTTTTACAGCCGCATACCAATTTATCAGAACTCTGTTTTTACTATTATCAGTCTCACGGATTCATCAAAAAACAATATATACAAACAGAGATTTCTGGAAACTTCTGGAGCACAGCTCAACAGAACGAATGATCCAGAAAGTTCTCGACTCCTTCAAAAATAAAACCAAAAAACAGCAGTTCATCTACCGCATTAAAGTCTAGTTGTGAGGTGGAGTTTGATACACCAATCGCATTCAATGCGGTGGTTGAAATTATATGACATGTCACAACATTCTCCCCTTTAATTTCAACCATCTACACATTTATAGCATAATTAGCATCACAGATGCCCAGACTTTGTCTTTGAAATTCAAAAATATCTTTTCCCAGTGCCTTAGTGAAAATGTCAGCAAGTTGTTCCTTTGAATTACAAAAACAGAGTTTAATTTCTTTATCATTAACCAATTCTCTAATGTAATGATACCGCGTGTCAATATGCTTGGTTCTCTTGTGGAATACATGGTTCTTTGACAACGCGATAGCTGACTTATTATCACAGAAGATAGTTGTTGGCGCTCCTTGTTCGTGCAAAAGATCGAACAAAACTCTTCTCATCCAGATGGCCTGACATGCTGCTGACGTGGCAGCAACATACTCTGCTTCTGCTGATGAAATAGTGACTATAGGTTGTTTCTTTGATGCCCATGAGACAACTCCTGAGCCAAAAAAGAATGCATATCCAGATGTACTTTTTCTATCATCAACATTTCCAGCAAAATCACTATCTGTGTACCCTGTCAAATTGAAATCTGAACCTGTTGAATATAAAATCCCACAATTCACTGTGCCTGCAACATATCTCAAAATTCTTTTACCTGCGAGCCAATGAGTACTCTTCGGAGACTCCATGAATCTCGAGATTAGACTCACAGCATACATGATGTCTGGTCTAGTAGCGGTTAGATACATTAAGCTGCCAACTAGCCTTTTATATAGCCTAGGATTTACTTGACCTCCAACATCTTGCTTGCTTAACTTAGTGCCTGTAGCTACCGGTGTTGAGACTGGCTTGCAATTTAACATTCTAAATCTTTTCAGTACATCGTTTGCATATTTGGATTGTGAGATAAAGATTCCACTTTCAGATTGCAAGACTTCAATTCCCAGAAAAAACTTCATTAGGCCAAGGTCAGTCATCTCAAACTCACTCCTCATTACTGTTTTGAATTCTTCTAACATCAAATTGCCAGTATAAATAATATCATCAACATAAATGCACACAATTAAGACCTCACCATGCTGATTTTTCTTGGTGTACAGAGTAGGTTCATTGATACTCCTCCAAAAACCATTGCTTATGAGATAGGAATCAATTCTGCTGTACCAAGCTCGAGGAGCTTGCTTCAGCCCATACAAAGCTTTCTTCAATTTATAAACCTTTTCTTCATGCCCACTTATCTCATAACCTGGAGGTTGTTTTACATATACCTCTTCTTCTAAAATTCCATTTAAAAACGCAGATTTTACATCCAACTGGTATACTTTCCAACTATTATGAGCTGCAATAGCCAAAACAGTTCTAATTGTATCTAATCTGGCAACAGGTGAAAAAGTTTCATTATAGTCTATTCCAGGTTGTTGAGCAAAACCTTGAGCAACAAGTCTTGCCTTGTGCTTCTCAACTTCACCATCTGCATTGAACTTTGTTTTATAAACCCATTTCACACCAATGCAGTCCTTTCCTTCAGGTAGATTCATTAATTCCCAAGTATCATTCCTTTCTAATGCATCTATCTCATCATTCATAGCATCCACCCAAACTTTATCTTTGATAGCATCCTCATAACTAACAGGTTGATATGCTAACAATGCGAAATTTGAATTTAAATCTAATTGGTCTTCATGCTGATCATATATCTCCATAAAACTTCTAGTCTTCATTCCTTTAAATCTAGATCTTAGTGTAGCTAAAGTAGGATCAGATTCATTACTTACCTGCGAACTTGGAGTAGGTTGATTTCTTTGCGTTGAGACCTCTCCTTGTGCAAGACTTCTTGGTGTTCTGACTGCAGTGGATGCATTTGTTGTTGGTGTAATGGTAACAGGTGCTTGTACTAGTTGTCCTCCTTGAGATTCATGCTCTTCTTCTTCATCATGTTCATGAGATAATACAGCTCCTCCTGTAATAGACTCATCTACACTTCCATCCCATGCTTCTTCCTCTTTGAACTCAACATCTCTACTTATAACAAGCTTTTTGGTAATGGGATTGTACAATCTATATGCTTTAGATTGCTCACTATAACCGATGAATATACATTTCTCACTATGATCATCCAACTTTCTCCTTAATTCAACTGGTACATGTGCATATGCTATGCACCCAAAAACTCGTAAATGTGAAATTGAACATTTTCTACCAGTCCATGCCTCTTGAGGCACTTTACTAGTCAAGCTACTTGTAGGGCTCCTATTCAGAATGTATATTGAACACCAAACAGCTTCTGCCCAATAGTCATTTGGTAAGTGCCTTGTCTTCAACATGCTCCGAGCCATGTTCATTATGGTCCTATTCTTTCTTTCAGCCACACCATTCTGTTGTGGTGTATATCTGGTAGTAAATTGTCTTTTAATTCCATGAACCTTGCAGAAATCTAAAAAGTCATTTGAACTATACTCACCGCCTCTATCAGACCTTAGCACTCTAATGTACTTACCACTTTGCTTTTCAACCAAAGCTTTGAAGTTCTTGAAGACTCCGAAAGTTTCAGACTTTTGTTTTAAGAAATATACCCAAGTCTTCCTGCTGTAATCATCAATAAATGTCAAGAAATAGTAAGCTCCAGCCAATGAAGGGGTTTGCATTGGCCCACATAAATCTGTATGTATAATTTCCAGAGGTACTTTTGCTCTATAGGAAACACCTGCAGGAAAACTTTCTCTATGTTGTTTTGCCAAGATACATGTCTCACATGAGCTTGCTGGTTGTTCTATGATTGGTAGCCCTTTCACCATTTCCTTCTTCTGCAATGACCTCAAACCATCAAAATGTAGGTGACCAAACCTCAAGTGCCAAAGCCAAGATTGATCAATAGTCTTAGCTTTGTATGCATTAACAAAATTTTGAGTATCACTCCTCATTGTAAGTGGGAACATCCTGTTCTTGGTCATCTCAACCCTTGCAATCAACCTATTACAATGAGCTCTATCTCGAATTGTGCAAGCTTTATCATAAAAATTTATCTCATACCCATTCTCCATTAGTTGTCCTATACTCATCAAATTACATTTCATTCCAGGAACAAGATAGACATCTTTCACAATCTTCTTCTCACCATTCTTTGTCAAAACATCTATTATTCCTTTGCCTTTGACAAAAACTCTACTATCTGTTCCAAGCTTTACTTCTGATTGAACAGAACTATCCAAACAGATAAACAACTCTTGATCTCCAGTCATGTGGTTGCTACAACCACTGTCCAAAAACCATACATCTTTTGGACTCTCCTGAGCAATATTACAAGTGATAAACATAGACTCTGTTTTAGTCTCAGATACCTCAAATAAATTAGCTGATTGCTTGCTTTCATTTGCTTGTCTTTTTCTGCAGTCACGAATTACATGCCCAAATTTTTTACAGTAAAAACACTGAACTTTCGATTTATCAAACCTTCTAGACTGCTGCTGATTGAGATTACTCCTTGAACCTCTGAAATTTCCTGAATTAGGGCTTTGGACTGATTTACTGGTTTCATCTGAAATTGTTCTTTCATCACTTTGATTTTGGAATCTTCCTCTACCTCTATGACTAAATCTGCCTCTGCCTCTACTAACTGAAACCTGAGTCTTGAATGCAGATTCTAATGAGGGATTTGAGTTCCTATTCAGTCTGAATTCATGAGACAATAGAGATCCCATCAATTCAACAACTGACAGCTGTGATAGATCCTTTGATTCCTCAATTGCCACTACAATTGCATCATATTTGATGGGTAGGCTACGCAGAATTTTCTCCACGATTTTCTGGTCATTTAAATCCTCCCCATGTGTTTTTATCTGGTTCACCACATTCATGGTTCTATTGAAAAACTGGTCAATTGATTCTGAATCCTTCATCTGAAGGGTTTCAAATTCTCTTCTAAGGGTTTGCAGCCTGATTGTCTTAACCTTAGAAGAGCCTTTATAGGTCGTCTCCAAAATGTCCCATGCTCTTTTTGAATTATCTTCTGAAGCAATCTTTGGAAAGATTGATTCATCCAGACTCTGTTGGATGAAGAGTAGGGCTTTAGCATTTTTCTTTCTATTATTATTGAGAATAACCCTTTCTGCCTGAGACAAAGCCAAAAAGGCTGCCTCATCTTGAGGTTCAGGATACCCATTTTCAACTAAATCCCAAATATCTTGAGAACAAAACAGAGTTTTCATTTTTGTTGCCCAAAAATCATAATTTTTACCTGAAAACGGAGGAACCTGTGGCTGCACAGAGCTACTAGTGGTGGCCATGGTTACAATTTGACTGTTTATGAATCCTCTGTCTGGTTATTCACAAACCCAGCTCCCCCTTGCTCTTTGAATGGAATGGTCCTGACTTTTCTGGTGCTTGCAAATTTTTTTTAATCACAAACCAGCGAACACAAGTCTCTGCTGCTGCGGATCTCTTTAAGAAAGAGCTTCACGAGTTCCAGCTTCTGCCTGGGAACGAATGGTGGAGAAAAACCTTCAACACCTTCACACAGCAGACCTCACACAACTGCCGGCTCCTTCGTTTAGGCTGGCGGCTTCAGAAATGGCGGAGACTAAGCTCTACGCATTGGTATTTGCATGAGGATCAGTGTACACTGGAATGCATGTAGCCAGCGAGTGTACATCTACCCTGTAACTTCAGATGGGTATGGCTCTAATACCAGAATGAAAGGAGGCAGGGGAAGCAGCGGAAGCATTCATATTCAAACCCAGCAGAAATTCACGGCATACACAACACTGATTTTTACAGCCGCATACCAATTTATCAGAACTCTGTTTTTACTATTATCAGTCTCACAGATTCATCAAAAAACAATATATACAAACAGAGATTTCTGGAAACTTCTGGAGCACAGCTCAACAGAACGAACGATCCAGAAAGTTCTCGACTCCTTCAAAAATAAAACCAAAAAACAGCAGTTCATCTACCGCATTAAAGTCTAGTTGTGAGGTGGAGTTTGATACACCAATCGCATTCAATGCGGTGGTTGAAATTATATGACATGTCACAACAGTGGGGGTGACTCAAGAGGCCTTTCACAGCATAAAAACAAGCATATTAAAGCTTTGATCTACAGTTGGATCTCACCTGTGCTTACGACATGGTGGACTGGTCCTTCCTCCGGATGGCTCTACTACAAATTGGACTTCCGTGGGGAGTCATCAAATGGATCATGGCATGTATAACTTCGGTTAAATATTCCATCATCATCAATGGTTGTCCATCTAAATTTATTTCCAGCCAAAGAGGCCTTAGGCAGGGCTGCTTACTGTCTCCTCTTCTGTTTTTGATAGTGATTGAAGGATTGAGTCGATTATTACATAAGGCACGGACAAATTCTCAGCTTTCGGGTATCCAGGTATCTCCAAACATGAACATACCTCATCATTTTTTTTGTTGACGATGTAACGCTGTTTGGAATTGCAAATTTACAGGAATGGACCCTTCTTAAAGCATTACTGAAGCTATTGTGTCTATCATCCAGTATGATCATTAATGATGGAAAATCCACACTGCTGACACACCTATTGGAGGATCTCCAGTGCACAAAAATCTCTAATCTACTACCTTACAGACTTGTTGATCTCAACGCCGGTACCAAATACCTGGGCATTTACATAAAACCTAATGGCTATCGGGTGACCGATTGGAACTGGCTATTGCAAAAATTTGAGTAGCGTATCCATCACTGGCAGTGACGGTGTCTATCAATCGGGGGACGTCTCACTTTGGTGAAGTCCGTTCTACAGAACATGGGAGTATACTGGTTTTCACTTTGCAAAGTTCCAAAAACTGTGTTATCAAGCATTCGCAGGTTGATCCACCATTTTATTTGGTTGGGTTCTGGGAGTCACAAATCCCATGTGGTGGATTGGATAAAACTTGCTCGGCCATACGATATGGGTGGATGGTCGATAAAAAATTTACACTATTTCTCCATAGCCTTATTATCCAAGAGCTTATGGCGCGCACTCTCAGTGGATTGTATTTGGGGTTCCATCCTTAAAGACAAGTATTTTGGTAACCTGTCAACTATTGCATGGATTCGAACTAGTTCTAAGAGCTCTAAGGGAACCTCGAACATTTGGGTCGGTCTTCTCTCGGCCTTTTCCGCAATGGCATAATGGTTGGCTTGGCTTCCAGGCCGTGGCTGCCATATCCTGGTCATTGAAGATCCAATAGTTGGGGGGCCGTTAAATTACTGTTTATCTCCTAAACTGAAGACCCATTTGAGAGGACGTGGTTATATATATTTAAATCACATTCTACTTGATAATAATCCGGACAAGACTTTCAATGTCTGGATCAGTGCGACTCAGTTGGGCCTTCATGGTGGCTTGGCAGAGGAATGGGGTCGATACACTCTGGACTTGTACAGAGCCAACATCCGGATCTCGGATTTTGAGGATACACTACTTTGGACCTGGAACTCATGGGATGGTTCCATCACGGCTAAATTAGCTTATGAATATTTGATTGCAGGCACACATTCGGATACGCGGTGGTGGCATCGAAGCTGCTGGAAGTGGCGCACACCCTTGAAAGTTAAGATCTTCGGCTGGCTTTTATTGGAAAGCAAATTATTGATCTGGTGCAATCTTCAAAAACGTGGATTCGTTGGGCCTGATATTTGTATTCACTGCAAACAGGGGTCTGAAACTCTCTTACACCTTTTTGTTTCAGGCCCATTCTCTGCATTGGTCTGGTCCATTATCTACACAACGCTGGATCTCCCTCGGGCCTGGTGGGGTGACTCTCTTCCGAATTGCTTCTACAACTGGTGGATGCAAAACCGAGCGTTTTGGGAATTAGCAATTATTGTTTCCTGGGCTATCTGGAACTCCAGGAACCGTCTCATTTTTTATGGAGTGCCTTCTGATCCATCTAGAACAACGATATCAGCTATCTCACATTTTCAGGAATGGGTTGGCACTAAGCTTTCGAAGTCCCCTACCACTAATAAGACTTCTTGGCCTCCACTTTTACTCAAGTCTGGTAATCGTGCCCGATTTGATGGTGCTGCATAGCGTGTGATTGGTTGATGTGGTGCCGGGCCTTCATTGAATTAGATAATGGTGGTTGTGTTAAACTCTGGATGGCTGGTGGACCTGGTACTAACACCAAAGGAGAATTGCTAGCACTTTAGCTGGTCCTTTATTTTGCTCAACAGACACATATGACTTTGGAACAGGTTGCTAGGGAGGCTACTACCATCGTCGACTGGAGTGGTTCTATCAGAGCATTGGCACTTTCCTCCTGGTTAGATCGGACACGCTTGCTTCTGGATACATGTCTCCGGACTTCTTTCATACACATCTCGAGAAAATATAATTCGGTTGTGGATGAACTTTCTCACCGAGGTCTGCATGCATTGGAAGGTCGCATTTTCTATGAGATCTCGTCTGGCCCAGATGTCTCTCAGCGGGGTTTCTGGCACTTGTTCCGTTCTTAAGTCCATTTCATTTTTTTGCGGGTGTATTTCATCTCCTTACTGTTCTTTTCTCTTTTTTGGCATTGCGATATGCCATTTTATGTACATATTCTCTCATCATTTTTGGTGTATTATCCGTTTTTTCATACATTATGGACGGTCTTTGTATGAGGTTCTGATTGGTAGTATCTATGCTGGTTTTTGGGCGGACTGTTATTACACCCATGGGTGTTATCTAGGCATATGGTTTGATGCCGGTCTCTTTGGGTAAGGCCTTGTATTGTTTTTGCTGAGGATAATGGTGCCATTTTAGTTTGGCGGTCTTTCTCTAGATGTAACCATAATACTTTAATATGAAGTATTGATAATAACAAGTACTCTTAAAAGGTGTTAACATAGTAGTTGACATTAATTGTTATATCTCATATAAATATTGATGTGACCCAAGCCTCAATTTACGGCCTTGGAATTTATTGCTGGACCTTTGCAACACGTTTTAGAGCTCCGCCTAATGGCATTCAAACATATTCAAATATACAATGTCCAAATAAACATTGAAAATTAAAATTAAATTGAATGTTTTTTATTTGAAGTGACAAATATGATATCGGAAATCTACCATATCTCCTACAATTTATATCAAATAGTAGATATTAATGAGTAATACTCCTACGAATGTCACTTCTGGAACTACGTGTGACCCAAAGAGTTGGTCTATGCAAATGGGGTCCATGGAAAGCAGCTATGGGCATCACAGTGCAAAGGTTACAAGAGATAATAATTCTAACCTGGTAGGCTCAGTCGTGTCCAGAGATTCATTAAAAGCACTAAGAATTTTAACTTGGTATCCTTAGTTGTGGTCCAGAGATTCCATCGAAGCAAAAATAAATCGAAGGTATGTACAATCGTTTCCTAGTTTCTTGCTTACATTACATTATTTCTTGTTGTACTCTATATCATTTTCCAATGAATTAGAGATGCTCAATCATGCCGACATAAATAACGAAAATTCCAATAAAAAATGCTAAATAATTGTGCTATGTAAATGTGCAGATTATGCAAAGTTCTGGCTAAGCAACAAGCGAACAAAAAGAAATAGTAGTTAAACAACAACACATATCAACAATAGAAATATTCAATCTTGCCTTCCTCTGTGTATAGGTATGTTTGTTGGTTTCGAACTCTCTACCAGCTCAATAAAATAGCAGCCCTGGCTAAACAACAAAACAGAGGAAGGAATAGTAGATTAGCTGGAGCAAATTTGAATCATTCAGGTGGCCAATACATTGGGCAGGTTCGATAATGTTACCAAGGTGTCGAAGGATCTGAAGGGTTGGGTAAGGCTTTGGCTTTTAATAATTCGTTCTGTCAAAATTATTGCGATTTTTTGTAATTTAATTTGAGAAATTTATGTAAACGAGAAAGCGATGTGAAAGAATTACATGACAGCGTGCTAAATATTTAAGTGCTTCAAAGTTAAAGATTTAAATGGCTGCATATGAAAATTCAAAGTTATTTTGACAACTCTCTGGAATAATTTAAAGTGAAAAATGGTAATATTGATGAATGACTTTCATTTTATGAGATTTATAAGACAAAGTATGTGTAATTTGGGGTATCTTTTAAAGAACGATGCCTTTTCCCTGGAAGTGCACCTTCTGTTGGACCTTTACACGATTCTTGCTCTCCATGAGATTTGGATCTCTCGTGGATGAACTAGGAAATTTTACATGTGAGATATTCAATCACAAAAATGAAATCTAAAAATCCTGACAGTTTAATCAAAACATTCATTGAATTCTTATTAAATTCTATCTCGGTCCTGATTCTTAATTTCTGATTAAATCCAAGTCTCAATTTTGGTTCCAACGAAAGAATTCGTTTAGACCAGATAGGTCTCAAAGAGATGTTATTTTATACAGCTACTGGTCCGAGTTTCTGTAATATTTAAATAACTTTGTAAAATAATCAGGTTTAGCTTTAAAGAGATTGTATTTTTATCTGGAAGTGCAATATACTCTGGCATAAACTATAAAGTATTACTGACTGGCATATATTAAGTGTGCTTTAGTGAATATTTTACCCAAGGACCAAAACACAAAAATGAACACCTTTTATAGATTCGTCTTCTTATTCTTGGCTTATGTAGTCCGACTCCAATTGGTGTAATGAAGACAAAGAAACTGAAATTCTTGGTTGGATTATAAAGTTTATATTATCCATTAAAGTAATATATGATTTAAAAAAAATATAACCGATATACCATTATAAAAAAATTATAATCATTATAATTTATACTTTCCCCATGCTTGATAAATTTTAGGTAGTTGACATATAACTTGGTGAATTTATTATTAAAATAATCCTAATACTCATAGAAGGTTCTATTTAGCATTTTCCTTTAATTGCAGACGTGGGCCAAATCATAATACCATCTTATCAGTCCAATAAATGGGTGGTAATTTGTTTTCTGCTTTTTTGCTGAGTGTTTCTATGTCAATTACTTTTTTGCTTAGTGTTTCTATGTCAATGAGTGAAGCAACTGTGTTTTTGGATTGTTTTTGAGATAAATACTGACTCGCCAGAATTAAAAAAGGTTCCTTGCTAATTCGATTGACTGTTAAAGTTGGCCAGTGTTAAAAATGCTAAGAAAAGCTGCCAGTGCCTTGCAAGTTTGCTTGATTGTTTTAGTTGGCAAGTGTGATAAATACTTTAAAAAACTGCAAGTTGTTTTCTCTTTGTTAAATTTAGAAATTAAAATTTCCAAAATCATGATTGTCATTACCATCTCCTAGATACTAAAATTCACCAAAAGAAAGCTATAAATTGTTTTCTTACCTTGCTAAATTTCCCATATCATAATTATCATTACCGTCTCGTCTCCTAAAATTCGCCTTGCTATGCCCATAGCCAAATTCGCGAAGCAAAGGAAGCCTTGAGTTCGAAAGTGATTATGCTAAATCCGCCAAGCAAAGCCAACGAGATTGGTTATCCCTATTTAGTACATTTTCCAATTCTAAGCTGAAAACATGCATTCCGATTTCCGACTCGAATTGATTTAACAAAGACATAGAAATGAAGCGTATTTAGAAAAAAAAAATCAATAACAAATTTTATAAATAATTAAGAACATGGTCTTATACCTTTGAAATAATGCCAATCTCAGTGAGTTTTAGGATATTTGGAGGCTGAAAGCACATTTAAACTGGAAGAATTATTTATCGAAGAACCTTCGACCCTCAATGAAGTCCAAGGTTCGATCCCTGAAATAATTTCCAATACATATCGAAGAACCAACACTGTGACGAAATTGTTGGCGGTCACCATTTTCTTCTATAGTCGGCATTAAACGATATAACGTGTTTTCTCTTTTCACCCGGGAATGGAACACCTGCTCGGATGCTATCTCCACTTCTCATAATCCCAACGTTGGTTAAGGCCCTCTCAAAGAAATACAGAGTAGTCACAGCGTCTCGACCCTATAAACAATATCTGAACAATTCCCAAACTTTCGAACAAAACCAAGGTAAATTTTGTTGGTTTCATTGAGGCACTACCCATCCCCCGGAGGATCGTAGAAACCTCCAATGCATGCCTACATCCTGAACAGTCATACCCGATCAACAAGCGGAGCCCCCTCCAATCAATCAACCAAATATATGCAAGCTGGAATTCCACTCTCAAACCCCACAATCCTAGATACAAATCTAATTCTAATGTTAAGTGAAATGCGATGGCTCACCGAGAAGCATTGTTTACCGATAACTGTTAATATAAAAATAGGCTAACTCTTTTAATCCTTGATTATGGAAGGAAAAAAAATTGTGTATCCTCCACCCTCATTGTTTCTTTGAATACCATCCTAAACCATACCATTTAGGCTGGGGTACAAATAGCAGGAACTTCCTTTCTGGTCACCAGAAAATGTACGGTGACTTTCTCCATTGGCCCATATCCTTCCAATTCTGCCTACATATTGCTTTGCCATCAATGTAAGGGCATTGAAAAACCATGAAAAGAGAACAGATTACATTCCGTTGTATTTTTTTTTTTATTTTCTCCGATATTCAACGTTGAATGAATGAGATGAGATGGACATTGTCCATCATCTCTGCAATTATTTCTCCATGTGGAGTATCTTCATTGCTTGACATATTTTTTATAACGCTTCTTCTCATGTTCCTTGCAGCGAGTGCCACACAAAGGAGAGTCGGTTGCTCCCTCCATCGTTGTGCCAGTCCCTCGTATGTGGTAGGTAACATGGAGAGCTTCTAATCACCATTTCCCCAAATGATAACATGCCCAACCATGTGTATTAAGGTGCCTATAACCAGCTAAGGCGTGCATGCTTTCGACATTTGTACACCCATGTTTTTTGCAAACAAAATATTATACGCCACTCTCTGCCCGTTCACATGACATGAGTGTCACAAGGTAGATATAATATTCGTATCAAACATTGTGTTTTAGATTAAAATTACTATTTCGTATTTTTATAATGCTAATGGAAAAGTCATGAGATTTAATATGGTCTAGCCACGTTAGGTTTGACCACTCTCTTTTCTGTGTTACAGAATTAACATGTCAAACTCGTTTGTTGAGTTAGCACAAACCAATCCGTACTTGTCAAACTCATTTATTGTCTTAGCACACACCAATCCATTCGCATATTTCGGTCTTCAAACCCACCCATAAGTCCATAGTCTGCTCACAGTCTATGATTAGATATGATGGCTGATCAAGTAACATAAAGTCATATATATCCTTTTTTCATGAGTCAAACGATTAATGCCTTATCATGGCAAAGAGCTCGATCATGACCTTCACGACTTGATTAATATCAAACAAATCAATCGAGTCATCTTTTATAAATGTTGGAGATCTCAAAACTTGTCGAATCCATCATCTGGAATTGCTTTGTTTTCATGATAGGTAGTCGATCTTCAGATCAGTGTGCTTATTGAAGATTATAAAAGAGCCTAGTTTAAAATAGCACAATGAAATGAAACAACATAGAAAACAAGAGAGAAGCTTTTAATCAAAACACAGGAAAATAAAACCTAATTGTTTATTTCCTATTGATCTTTAGACTTCAGAGCTACATACTTATATAGATTACATTGCATAGAAATAAAGACATTATTTACATGCCGTAAAATCAGTTGTAGGTTGCTGTATAATTCTACAAATTATTTAATTCTTCACATGCATTAGCATGCAGTGAAGTTTGCTGCAAATTTATTTAATAAACACCTGCAACCTAAAATAGACACTGTCAAATTCTGCACAACATCAATTATCAACATACTCCCCCTTGATGCTGAGAGGGCTCACAATAAGATCTCTGAGAATAAAAAACTGGGCCTTTGAGACTGCCTTAGTGAAGATGTCTGCTAGTTGTTTTTTAGTGTTGATGTATTTCAATTCAACTTGCTTCTTTTGGACCAAATCTCGAATAAAATGATACTTCAAGTCAAAATGTTTTGTCCTGCTATGATGTACTGGATTCTTGGCCAATTTGATGGCACTTATATTATCACAAAAAAATACTGTAGGTTGAATTTGTTTTTCTTCAATTTCTTCAAGAACTTTTCTAAGCCATAATGCTTGTGTGCCTGCTGAGGTGAGTGCAACATATTCTGCTTCTGTAGAAGAAAGAGAAACTATACTTTGCTTCTTTGAGCTCCAAGTGATCAAACCAGAACCAAAAGAAAAACAGTTACCAGATGTAGACTTTCTATCATACAAACTACCTCCCTAATCAGAATCACTGAAGCCAACCAATTCAAAACTCTTAGAAGTATAGTAATGAATGCCAAAATTTAGAGTTCCTTTCACATACCTCAGAATTCTTTTAGCTGCATTCATATGCATTTCAGATGGCATTGTCAAAAACCTAGAAACAAGTGAAACTGAATAAGCAATGTCAAGCCTTGTGTGTGTTAGAAACATTAAGCTTCCAACAATACTTTTGTAAACTGTCTCATCAGCCATTTCACCACCATCATCTCTACACAGCACAACTCCATGAGCATTTGGAGTAGGAGATGGTTTGCAATTAGCCATATCAAATTTCTTCAACATATCCTTTGCATACTTTGTCTGACAAATAAAAATTCCATCTTCACTTTGATAAACTTCCATTCCAGGAAAATATTGCATGAGTTTTAAATCTTTCATCTCAAACTCACGCATCATAGCAAATTTGAATTCATCCTTCATCTTAGAACTGCTACCCATATACAGAAAATCATCAACATATAAACTGACAATAAGAATATCATTACCTTCTTGTTTATAGTAAAGGGTAGGTTCACTCTTACTTCTTTTGAAGCCATTCTCTTGAAAATATCCATCAATCCTGGCATACCAGGCTCTTGGTGCTTGCTTTAGTCCATACAAAGCCTCCTTCAACTTGTAGACTTGATGTTCTTTTCCTTGCACTTCAAAACCCTGTGGCTGTTCCACATAGACTTCCTCTTCTAAGTACCCATTCAAGAAGGCACTTTTCACATCCATGTGATGAATGCTCCATTTCTTTTGTGCTACCAGTGAAATCAACATTCTGATAGTCTCTTGCCTTGCTACAGGTGCAAAGGTTTCTTCATAATCAATGCCATACTTCTGTGTGAATCCCTTAGCAACTAACCTTGCTTTGTGTCTTTCAACAGTCCCATCACTGTTATACTTTGTCTTGTAGACCCATTTAGTACCAGTTTTTTTCTTATCATGTGGAAGATCTATAAGCTCCCAAGTATCATTCCTATGAATTGAATCTATCTCTTCTTGCATAGCTTGCACCCAAACCTCATTAGTAGAAGCTTCTTCGAAACTTGATGGCTCAAAATCAACTTGTCAAAATAAAGCAAAATTTACAGTCTCACCTCTTGGATTTTCTTCAAGTGCCAGACTTGTACTTCTCTGATAAATTTCATTCAAGCTTCTCACCTTCCTTGCGGTACTTGGACTTGAATATGGAGAACTAGATGAAGGGCTACTTGGTGGATTTGTAGCATTTGGAACTGAAACATTAGTGGGATTCTCATTATTAATATCATCAATAATATTACCATCCAAACCAAATTTTGATTTCTCAACATGGTCTTTTTGATGACCATAAACTCCCCCTTCATAAAAAATTACATCTCTTGACACAACAATGCCATTGGTAAGACGATTATACAACCTGTAAGCCTTACTTTGCTCACTATATCCAAGAAAAATGCATGCTTCACTTTTTGGATCTAACTTTTGTCTCTTTTGATTAGCTACATGAACAAAGGCTAAACAACCAAAAACTTTGAAATGATTAACATTAGACTTTTTCTCATACCAGGCTTCATAAGGAGTCATCATGTGAAGTGAACTAGTGGGACTTCTATTGAGAATATACACTGCTGTAGCAACTGCATCACCCCAAAAGGAATTGCTTAATCCTTTGATATGTAACATACTCCTTGCCATTTCCACCACTATACGGTTCTTTCTTTCAGCTACCCCATTTTGTTGAGGTGTGTAAGCAGTGGTGAGTTGTCTGCTAATGCCATTCAAATCACAAAAATTCAGAAAACCTCTTGAACAAAATTCTCCTCCACAATCAGTCCTTAAGCATTTTATTTTGTAACCACTTTCATTTTCTACAAGGGCTTTAAACCTCTTGAATGTATCAAATGCTTCACCCTTGCTCTTCAAAAAATAAACCCAACACATTCTTGAGTAATCATCAATAAAAGTAATGAAATATGATGACTTACCCAAACTTTCTCTCTGCATAGGACCACAAATATCAGAATGAACTAGCTGAAGTGGATAATGGGCCCTCCATGCCTTGCCTCTAGGAAATTTCTCTCTTGCATGTTTTCCTTTAGCACATCCTTCACAAACCTCTTTGTGCTCTTCAACCTTAGGAAAACAATAAACTAATTCTTTTGATGTTAGAAGCTTCAAACTGTGAAAATTCAAATGACCATACCTGAGATGCCACAACCAACCTTTGTCCTCATATGCCATATTAGCAAGGTTGATGCTAGTTTCTTCAAACTTCAATGGGAACATCCTATTTTTTGACATAGGCACAACTGTAACCACCCTATTGCTTTGATTCTTATCATAAATTGTGCATTGTCTATCATCAAACACTACTTTGTAATTCTTTTCGCACAGCTGCCCAACACTTAATAAATTATGCTTTAACTGTGGAGTGTAATAAACATCTTTAACACTTTTCATACCGTCTTTTGTATGGACTGCCATATCTCCTTTTGCAGAAACCTCTAAGGTTTTTTCATCACCAAGTTTGATATTAGATTTGAAACTTTCATCCATTGTAGAGAAAAGCTTGCAATTTCCTGTCATGTGGTTAGAACAACCTGAATCTAAATACCAAACATCTTTAACTGTATTTTCAGTTTTTCCATAAGATAAAAACAAATTGTTTGGAGAAGCATCATCACCCTCTTGAGCATAATTAACACTTTTGTTTTCTTTTAATCTGCAATCCCTTTCAAAATGACCATACCTTTGACAATGATAACACTGGATGTTTCTCTTATGAAATCTGCCTCTACCTCTTCCTCTGAAACCACCTCCTCTTCCTCTATCTCCTATTGGAAAAAATTGATACTGAGCTTTACCTTGGGCTTGGTTTCTTCTAGAGCTAGAACTAGCATCTGCATTCTTTGTAATTTGTAGCTTTGTGGAAAAAGCTTTCTCATCACTTTCTCCAAATGAATCTCTCACTCTGTCTTCATGAGAAATAAGAGATCCAACTAGGTGATCAAAGTGCATGTTAGTCAAATCCTTGCTTTCTTGAATGACTATAGCAACATGGTTCCATCTTGGTGTTAGAGACCTCAACACCTTTTTAATCACAACTTCTTTATCAATAGTTTCTCCTAGAGTAGCCAATTTATTGACAACATCATTTACTCTTACACAATAATCACTCACCTTCTCACCTTCTTGCATCTTCAAATTCTCGAATTCTGTCCTCAGTGTCTGTAACTTGATAACTAAAACTTGATCACTACCTTGGTAAGCTTCTTGTAGAGTCTTCGAGGCATTCTTAGCTGACTTTGCTCTTGCAATTCTTGGAAATAAGCTCTTATCTAGAGCTATTTGAATATGAAATAAAGCTTGGGCATTCCTCTTCTTGGTTTCTCTCTTAGTTGTTCTATCATTGGCTGTAAGGGTGTTCCAATCTTCTGGCTCTTCATAACCTGATTCTACAATCTCCCACAAATCTTTTCCTGTCAAAAAGGTCATCATCTTGATGCACCAATAATCATAATCACTTCCATCAAATTCTGGAATTGGCAAAGAGTTAGAATTTGACATTATGAACTTTAAACAAAATACCTACTCTGATACCAAATGAAGATTGTAAAAGAGCCTAGATTAAAATAACACAATGAAACACAGAAAACAAGAGAGAAGCTTTTAATCAAAACCCAGGAAAATAAAACCTAATTGTTTATTTCCCATTGATCTTTAGACTTCACAGCTACATACTTATATAGATTACATTGCATAGAAATAAATGCATTATTTACATGCCGTAAAATCAGTTGTAGGTTGCTATATAATTCTGCAAATTATTTAATTCTTCACATGCATTAGCATGCAGTGAAGTTTGCTGCAAATTTATTTAATAAACACCTGCAACCTAAAATAGACACTGTCAAATTTTGCACAGCATCAATTATCAACACTTATTCACTATCGAGCTTCTCTATATTATCTCAAGAGGGAAGTCAAATATCGAACTCGTGAGGAATTAGTTATAACCATCTCTGGCATCAAATTGTTTTTCTTTTGTCAATATGAAGAGCATATCCTCGTAGCCTCGGAAGAGCATATCTTCATAGCCTCGGAACAATAGGGTCTTTGACAATTTTCAGCGCACATGGCCTTGAGTGATTTCGCTCGTATGATCTTACTTAGCGAAACTACATATAAAACGGAACAATAGGGTCTTTGACAATTTTCAGCGCACATGGCCTTGAGTGATTTCGCTTGTATGATCTTATTTAGCAAAACTACATATAAAACATAACCCTTTCATAAGTAGGTTCCAGAATAAAAACAGATGCAGGTATACTTGTAACAAAATCAATATTTAATTTATAAATTATTAATAATGAAAATGTTTTTAAAAAACTTTAAGTGTAAAATTTATAAATTATTAATAATGAAAATGTTTTTAAAAAACTTTAAGTGTAAAAAAACATAATTTTTTTGGATTGAGTAATACTCTATTCTCATCTTTGGAAATTTTCACACAATCTTCTTAGAATTTAGAGAGAGGTCTCAATTTTCTTCTGAATCTCTTGAACTTTCAAAAATAACTAAACAACTTTACCAAATATATAACAAAGTTATTTTCTTTTACATCATACTAAACCAAATTATATATACATATTATTCGCCCATAGGCGTTTCAATGAGATTTTCTGTGTATATGGAGGGCCATCGCAACTTTTAATCAGTAATTAAGGATGGAAGGTTAAGATGGGAAATCTAGGTATATTTTTAGTTCAACACCGACACAGATTTGCAGTTTGCTGAAAGGTTACCGAAAGGTTTTATCGGATTAGCAATAATCAACAGTTTCTTTTGTTTAATCGAAAGGTTGAGCCTGCCATGCGGGAGTCCGTTGGTTAAATGAAGCGCTGAATCGTTAATGGCCCATTCGTTTATGAATCGCCGCTAATCCTCCATAATCAAACGTTTCAATTCAAGGGATCAAGAATTCCAGCCATCAAATTGTTTGAATTCAATCGGTTTAAGCCAAGGTTATGGTGAAATTGTAGGTCTGCTGGGAGAAATTTGCTCGTGAAACAGATTGTGAAACGCTATTGTGTAGTGCGATCCCTTTGAAGATCAGCTTCTCTATAGTGCTGCTCCTGTTTCGAATGGCCACGCACAGTCCACTTTTGGCTCCAGATATGTACAGGAATGCTTGCCTCGGTATGTAGAGCTTCCATTTTAGAGAAATCTGTGGACATAGAGTAGAGATTTCAGGTTTCCAATGCCGGATAGGTCGAGTCCCAAAGATGCAGATCATCCGCGACGAACTCATGCTGGATGGTAACCCCAGACTCAATCTTTCTTCTTTCGTCACCACATGGATGGAGCCAGAATTGAGATGCAGGCAATCAACAAGAATTATGTGGACATGGACGAGTCTCCGGTTACCACAGAGTTGCAGGTAATGCACTACAAGAAAAAGGGCATTTTAGCCTCACATTAGCACCACTATTTGTAAAGGATTTGGGAAATCCTCAATTTTCAAATAGTGGTGTAAAAGTGGTGATAATGTGGGGATACGCAAGTGGTGCTAAGATTTATGGTGCAAAAGTGGTGTTTGTAAAAAAGTTGTTTTTGGTGTTAAATGAATATGTGGCATTCCATGGTGTATGGTGCAAACCACCAAAACCAATCTTAGGTGGATTGAATTTTTGAAATGCAAAACACCAAAACCAATCCTACATGGATTACGACTTTTTGGTGCAAAACACCAAAATTATTATTATTATTATTATTTAATATATACAAACTTGTATATGGTGCAAAGCACCATAAAATAATAAGTGGTGCAAAAAAAATATAAATCACATATTATATATATTTATATATAATATGTGATTTATATTTTTTTGCACACCACACACATATATACTTCTTAACAAGTTAAAAATGTATATTAAAACATTTTCTAAAAGCTTATTTTATTTGAAATCATCATTAAGAAAATCAATAATTATGTACATTAAATAGACATACTTGAAGCCACATCACATATTAGAAAACCATTTTATGTTTCCATGTAACATAATCGTTGAATTTCAATTTGCTGGAAGTTAGCATTCACTTTTATCAAAGATAAATTAACCAGTTTATGTTTCCATGTAACATAATCGTTGAATTTCAATTTGCTGGAAGTTAGCATTCACTTTTATCAAAGATAAATTAAAAAACCAATTTCTATTCATAGTGATTGATCATAAGCATCCTATTTGGTTTAAACTTCAATGCATGAATTGATGCATGAACAATTTTCAGAACGGAGTTATCCCTTTTTCTCAAGCTCCAGACGGCCCTTCAATTATTTTAGTCTATGCAACATAGGCCTCCAAGCTTCGCTCAATTTTAAACCTTCATCTCTGTTTCGAGGAGGTTGTGTTTGATAGAGGCAAAGATTGGAATGACCTGTATATCTCCATGTTATTCTTCTGGTTGGGACATTTCTCTTATTTCAACATCTGCAGGAGAATACCTCGCTAGCTGGGGGAAACCTAGCCTTATATGCACAACAATCCGACCGAAGCCAATAGTAAGAAGGCTGAAGCCAAGAGGAAGGAGGTTATATCCAAATGCTTACGGTACTATACTACACAGAGGAGGTTAGAGCAGAAGAACAACTACTTGCCATAGTAAGAGAGAAAATTGCATGCATATATACGTTTTCACATACTCTACCTGTCTACGTTTTTTCAAATCTGTGGCTACGTGAGAACTTAGAAGCGCCATATCTAAGTTTGCTATGGGGTAACAGCAAGTTTCAAACGCATATATACATTTGTCCACTTGGATTCGTATATCCACATGTTACTATTGATATATTGGCATATCTACGTTCTGGCAACGCTATGGCAGGTTTAAAGTATTAATATATGATGTTACATATCTACATTTTACTTACTTGTCCCTAGATTTTCAATCCAATTCTATTTCTATAACAACTCCAATTTCCACATATGATGCCGCATGGATAAGTTCTTGCAACGAAAAATATTAGTAGATTCACCTCCGGGGAAGGGTGGACCTAGACAGAGAAAAAACAGCTGCTATATCTACAATAGCAGCCTAGCTCTACAGAGCTGTGCTTAGCCGTAGCTCTAGTGCCGGGACTCTATGTAGTGCAAGTTTGAAATAAAAAGGTCTCCATTCTTTGAGCTCCAGCGAACTATTATATCTACTTGGTATGATCCCTATGTGTTAATATATTACATTGCCATCTCTACTTGTTCATATACAATGTGTAAGAAAAGTAAAAAAAAGCTCATGATAAACATTGGAGCTCCACAAAACCATATTTAAAACATTCATTGTCTAGGTTTTCAACGAACAAACTCAGCAGCTCTTGAGCGAGTTTCTCCACCTCTATTGCATATAACTCAATAGTATCCCTGACAATCAATCAATTAAGCTATTTATAACAATACTCATCAATCTGATCAATAACAATCAATTCATGTGCTTACATCATCCAACCTGAAATTTGTGGGGACGGTTGGCCAGAGGGAGATATTTTTAAGGTTTTCGGGCATGAGTGCCAAAGCAAGCAAGTCACCCCAGTCCAACGTTTGATCCTCAGCTATTACAAAAATTTTACCATATCCATGAACGACTCCTTCTTGGGGAGGATACTTATGTTTCTCTTCTAATGGAAGATTGAAGAACTCTTTAGCTACAGTCTTTATATCCTCAATTAAAGAACGAGAAATCCCATGGTTCACTATCTGAAACATTATTGCATTAACATCAATCCTCCAGAAAACTTTAGCAACAATGAATCAGTTACACAGTTAAGTTGTAATGTTTTAGGAGATTACAAATGGCATGTTCAAATTCCACAGAGAGTAGAATATGTACAACTCTGTAAAATTTAGTAACAATGAATCATTTACACTATTCGTTTAGTTACAATGTTTCAGGAAATACTTGAACAGCTCGAAATTCTATGGATATTGCATACTTCTGGCACTTTATCAATGGCCTCGGGATTTCCCATCAAATCCATCTACAGGAATCTTTTATGAACTCTGTATCAAACCTCATTAAAAACGCCAGGATTTTAAATTACTCGATGGATGGATTATGCAGAAATGATGTTGCCACAAATTTCTCAGGATATGAAGACCATTCAATCCACGTTGAAAATCGCTGGAACTTTCTGTCTACCCTTTGTGTCTGCGTTTTCTTCACTTACAGATTGGCACGTTTTTTTCGCTGGATTCACCAACAAAAGGGTAGCCCAATTCAAAACTTTGAGACCACCTATTCAAAGATCAAGAAATACTCGTTTCAAGTTGGCGTGCACAGAGAAAAAAATGATGGAAAGTTCGTGCTAATGAAAACCCGAATTCAAACTCTGATGTTTTTTTTTAATTTTTGTTCTTTAAGTCTGAACAGCTCTGCGTTTTCTAGAAATCTTTTGTTTTATAATGGTCTAGAAATCTTTTGTTTTATAGGAACCATTAGGCTTCTAATTTAGTGACTATTTAAAACAGAGAAATGTAATTTTTTTTCTCATTGCTTCTGGGCCAATATTTAAAGTGCTATAGCACTCATACATTAGGGAAATTTCACTACAGTTATAATCCCGTCAAAGATGAACAAGGAGTGACGGATTCCTTCCTGTTATGGGAACAATCCATCAGCCGTTTATGTAACCTTTCTTTTCTTGATAATAAAAGTTCCTCATCCATTTCTGTGAAAAAAAAAACAATGTTTCAAGAAATTACAAATCACAGATTCAAATTCGAATGGACTAAGATAAGGGGTGGGATATGTACAACTTTATAAACTTTAGCAACTATGAATCAATTGCAAATTGCATACATGGAAGAAGCCCCATTCTTGGAAGGCATTGGAAATCCTGGCCATTTCTTGCAGTCTCTGATCATCTTCTCTCTGCAAGATACTCAATTTGTTCATGTCGATTACAGGGATCGCAGTTTGAAGAGAGACAAGTAACAAGGACGTAGTGGACCTCTCTGCCTGGGACCTGATGTATCGGTGGGGAACAGTTTCTTGTGGGTTGACATGATTTTTGACAAGCTATTGCACACTCTCCACAGGAATCAGGTTTCCCTAGTTTGAATTGACGAAAGAGTTTGCACCTGCAACATCCATTACACCAGAGCAAGAACCCTTAATGCTTCTCTCAAACAAAAAAAACAATATCTCATACAAAGAAACTCTAGCTCACGCATTCCTGAGGACAAGACGAGATGTGGGTCAATATATATACACAGTAAACAGGTAACATTTTCATTATTGAATGATACAGTGGACGGGTTCAGAGTTAATAACATGTTTTTTTATATAAAACCTTCATAAATTTTCTAGTAAGGGTACCATAGTAACCAAATCAACAAGGAAGGGGCCGATCCCAGGAAACCTAATATTGTGAAGCCCAGAATTGTGCACACCTAATTAATTTTTGAAAGCCCACTTTATATATACATCAATAGCCAAAACCCTGAGGGGGTATAAGGTACAGGTACAAGGGATGGCTATGCCGCCACTATCAGAACCAAAGTAATAAACCTCACATTTTATCGCATACCTAGACCTACAACCTTGTGCTAGAGAAAATAAATGTGACCCAAGCATGCATACCTGAAGCGCTCAAGTGATAGGGTTGAACGTGCCAATGCCAGGGGAAAGGACATGTTCACAAGGGAAACAGAGTGTGAATTAAATTTTAGTGTCCACCTAAAGGAAGCCATTGCACGTTAAATAAAGAATAGAAAGGTAAAAATATTTTAATAGTAAAACACAAAGAGCTATTTACCAGGGAAAGCTGGACTTCCATGACAGAAATTGAATCCTCGAGGATTGAAAACTTCCCCTTGGCCGTTCACACTCAGAACCCCCCTCTTTCGACCCTGCATTTTTTTTCAAACAAGAGAAACCCGATGTTATTGGAAATGTAATAATGTATACTAGCAAATATGGAATGAGCCCTCGGTATCTTACCATCACTGGGATATTTTTCATTGAAAGCTAAAAGACTGAGTATAAAGTATTCATGCCTACCCCAGCTTTGCACATATAAAAGATCAACTAATAGAGGCATGTGCCTGTGAGCATATACATCTCATATTTGAGAGTGTGAGTCTTATTTTCATCACCCTGTGTGTCTCTAAACTTTCTCAAGATGGTTTCATTCAGAATATTAACACCCTTCTATCTCACACTGGTCAAAACAAATGAAGATTTGAACCATCCAAAGTATTTGTCCAACGAAACCTCTCTCTTCATAATCGTTTCGATTGGACTTACCTCGCCACCCTTCCCATTTTCCAGCACCATCTTGAATGGAAAAGGAAGAGTCCCATATCCCTCCAACACATACTGAACTCTAGGGTTCTAGCTATAACGTTTGGCCATTTCAATGTAGTCCCTATACATTGCATCCACAACACTATTGATGTTATGATTTGTACCATAATTCTGCACATCGATCACACTTGCTGGTTTGTATAGGACTCGTTTCACTTGAGAGTAGAATGTCTCCAGATCAAACCAGTAGACTCCCATGGACACTGTCACCAGATCCACCAATCCCTCCTCCCACACGATCGAATAGAGCTCTTCATCCATCATGACAGGTATGTGCCGATCACTCCGTCGTAATGCTCTGTAATGTACCCCTCATAATTTCATTAACACTGTCCAAGAACGCGTAATTTCATATGAAATGGAACAAATAATAAATCTGAAAACCCAGCAATGTGAAGTATATTATTTAATTGGAAGGTGAGAAATGTTGAGGCTAAGTAGTTCGAAGAGTTGACCAACCATACACCAACATTGTAATCAAATGGAAAGCCCCTCCAGTTAATAGAGCTACCAATGAATAGAGAGACTGGATTCTGCATTAGTCTAGTAGAGTGAGTCTCTTTTGGCATCGGTGGCCAAGACTCCTACTATTAACAATGGCGGCCATGAAACCCTAGCCCAGAAACCCCCCAACCCATTTCAGACAGGAGCATACAGAAGCCGACCAGATGAATGAAAAGCGAGATAACCCTTAGCCCGCGCGAATTTTCCACCTTAATAATTGTGCCGCGATCACGCAAGTAAGACACAAATTTATCGCCACATGGAGGAATGAACGATGGGGACATTACCTTCCACCAACCAATCATTATTAAGTCAGTCTTCATAGCCGATTGAGCGCATTTTTTCCTATAATACGACCTAGGGTGTTTTAAGCTATCGACCGAGAAAGCAAACGATTGACCAAGTTTTAAGGCTCGCATAATTTTGGGTTGAAAACTTTAGGGCAATTTAAAAATGGCTAATTCCTTGTTATAACAATAGTGAAAAAAGAAACGTGTGTAGGGTTATGAAGAGTAGAAAAAATAATAATGAAGTCTACATCATAAAGTTTATTTATTTGTTTGTTTTTTAATTTATGTATGTGTTTTTTGGATTTTTTTTGTTGTATATTAGATAGTTCTTTATTTGTTTGTTTTTAATGTTTGTGTGCTTGTTTTATAGAAGTATGATGTATTTTTTAGTGGTATATATATACGAGACTTAGCTTATTATCAATAGGTTGTTTGAAAATTTAGTTTAAAAAAAAATTATTATAATTTATTTTTTTTTCTGTTTGGTTTTTCATATTTATTTTTTGTGTTTTTAGAAAGCATGTATGTAGAGTTTTATGGAGATGCTAACTATTTTTTTTATAAGTAGATATTGTTTTTTTTTAATTTTGTTTTTAGTGAATGTGGTGATTCATTGATTGTAACCTGTGATGCATGAATATTTGTTTAGGTCCCAAGAGTTAAGTTTCCTACCCCAACCATGTCCAAAGTTCTAAGACCCGTACCTATTTCTCACAAGTTTCTATTGGCATTGATATTTGCACTTGGAGACCAAGGATACCCTTGAGAGGTCATGCTTTGGATGCCCAAAATATTATTTTTAGTCTAGAACCCAAGTTTTCACTCCTAACCATGTACAAGGCCTTAGGATGTATACCTAGTGCTAAAAAACTCCTAATGGAACACATATCTCAGTTTGAGGGGAAATATACCATTTGAAGGTCATGTGTGATGCTCTTAGACATTGTTATTGGCCTTGGATGCCTAGAAAATCGTTTAGGGAATAAGCCTAAGTTTCCTCCCACATCTATCTCTAGGACATGAGACCCATACCTATTGTTATCCCTAATATATCCACTCATTTATTCCCATTGATAGTCAAATGAAACCCTCAGGAGGTCCTTTGTGGTGGTTTGAGGCATTGTTTTTGTCCTTGAATGACTAGAAGATTCCTCTAGGGGATGAGTCTTAGGTTTCCTCCCTTCATAATGTTGAGGCCCTCAAACTCATATCTAATGCTCAAAACCTCCTAAATATGATGACACCTTTTCTATGAGGCCAAGGATGTCTTAGGGAGTTCATGTGCATTTATTTAAAATATTACGTTTGGCCTTGGACACCTTGAAGCTTCCTTTAGGGGGTAAGGCCAAAAGTAAGCTTCAAGGTGTCCAAAACCAAAAGTATCCAAAACCTTCTAATGGAACTTGTATCCCCACTCAAAGGTGTGGATAACCTTGAGAGGTGTTGGGTGGTGGTTTGATGTGCTATAATATTTTTTAGGAGTCATATCCCACATTTTCTTCCCAAACGATGCCAAATTCCTTAGAAACATACCTAATACTAAAAATATTCCAATGGCTCCCTTACCCCCACCTAGGAGATAAGGATACCCTCGAGAGGTTCTATCTTGTATCTTGAGTTGTTTCTCTAATCCCTAGATACCTACAAGCTTCATTTATGGCCTGAGTTTTAGGGTTCTCCCCCCAACCTTGTTCTGAGTTCGAAGTCCCATGTACCTAATGTTGAATTTCTTTTTTAATGTAATTGATATCCCACAAAGAGGTGAAGTGTATCTCTCAAAGCTCAGTTGTTGTGGTTTAAGTTGTTGTTATTGGACCTCTATGCATAGAAGTTTCCTTTAGGGTGTAAGGCTGCAAATATTTTTTTCATAGACCATGTTTATAATCTCGAGACCCATACCTATTGTTCAAAGCCTCCTAATGTAATTAATATTCTGTGAGAGGAGCCCCATACCCATACCCATACTTCCTGATGATGATGCGGGTTTCTTTGATGGTGTTTCTTAACCGGGGGAATGTGGTGGAGGAGCCCTCTTAAAATTAAATCATATCCATTGTTTCCATATATGGATGGGATGTGATTCATGTTCTAATACTCGTGCTAAAATTTTGGAATTATGGTGTCTTTTAAAATTTGCATTTCTTAACCATGTCTAGGGTCCCAATACCCATACCCAATGCTCAAAAATTTCTTAACAGTGCCCATATTCTGACTATAAGGACAAATACCCCCTCGAGAGGTTATCTTTGGTGTTTAGAGACATCATTGTTATACCTTTAGGCCTAAAATTTTCCTATATATCACAATGCATGAGCTTCCTACATCGACCATGGTTAATACCTCAACACCTAAACCTAGTGCTCAAAAACTCCTAGTGGTGCCCATATCTCCACTTGGTGGCTAGGGATACCCTCGGGAGATCATGTGTGATGTTTCAACGTGATGTTGTTGTCCCTACCTACCCATATACCAACTCAGAGGAAAACTATACTCTCAAGAGATCGAGAGCAATGGTTCAAGGTGTTGTTCTTGAAGTAGGCCACCTAAAATATTGTTTTACATCCTAAGGCTTAGGTTCCTCTCTTGTCCATGTATATGGTCCCATGACCCATCCTTGGTGCTAAAAACCTTCTAATGGTGCCATATCACAACTTAGAGGCCAAGTATCCTACAAAGAGGCCATGTGTGGTATGTCAAGGGTTTATTCATGGCCCTTGAGATTCAAAGGCTACATTTTCGGGCTAAGGCTAATGTTTCATGACTCTATCTTGATTTAGGCCACAATACTTATACATAGTTCTCAAAATAGCATAATGGTTCCAATATTCTCTATTGAAGGTCAAGGATCGCCTTATGAGGTCATTTGTGTTTGTTCAAGACATTGTTATTAGCATTGGAAGCACAAAATGGCCCTTTAGGGCCTAAATCCTAGTTTTCCTCTATCCACCATGTTGAAGGCCTTGTGAACAATAACTTGTGCTAAAAAAACCATAATGGTGTCCACATCACCATTTTGAGGTCAAATATCCACTTGAGAGGTCATGTGCTTTAGTGCAAGGAATCATTCTTGGGACTATATTCCATTAAGATGAATTTAGTGCATTAGGACTACGCATTGTCTAACAACCATGTCTGAGGCCCTAAGACACATACATGGGCCAAGGATACGCTCGACAAATTGATGTCTGGTTGATCAAGGCATTGTTCTTTAACCACAAAGACTTGTCAATATCTATGAGTTTAATAAAGTTTTTGGGAGAGTCTCTCTTAGTTTACCTCAAATCAATCATATACCTCTCATTAACTAAGCAATCCTTCTATAACAATGATTCAATGTTTTGTCCCTCACAATTCCCTCTATAGAAATGAGTCATTGTTTTTGGCCCCGTGCATATCTCATGAGTCATGAGCCCTAAAGAAATCAATACCATGAAATTTCATAGGTTCTAACTCCAAACCATGATTTGAGTTAGAAAATCCATAGGACATATGAGCTAATCCCGGGCCTTCTACATGTCTCATTGGCCATGGAGAGGCATATTTTAGGGCATACAACCTTAGTTTCTAGTCCAAAAACATGAGAAAGAACTTTAGAACAATACACATCACACAAATGATAGTAATGCCCCCTATATGAAACATGTCGTCCAAAGGGTCACTTTACAATGATTATGTGGTGGTATTGGACCTTATGCATGGTTTATGAGTCATAAATATCTTTTATGCATGAGATGATGGTATTCCTTCTCAAACCATGCCTATGTCTTTGAGTCCCATCCCTTAATCTCAAAACCTACTAATGGTATCCATATTTCCATTGGAATACTTAAGATTCCCTAGATCAATTTTATGTGATTGATTGATGCGTTGTTCATTGCCTTAATCCATGAATGCTTACTTTAGAGTCTAAGGCTTGGGTTTCCTCTATCGACCATGTCAACTATGCTAAAACCCATAAATAGTTCTCAGATCCTCACAATGGCACCCATATCACTCCTTAGATGCTAAATATAACCAAGAGAGGTTCAATGTTGTTATTAGAGACATATTAGGTGTCATTTATCCTTGGATGCCTAGAAGATTATTTTTGTGGTTATGGATTTGGTTTCCATCCCTGAACATGTCAAGGCACCAAGATCCATACCTAATGATGCAAAAAATTTATAACTAACATCCCCACTTGGAGGGAAAGGATTTCATTAGAGGTCAAGTGTGGTGATTCAATGCATCATTTAGGAATTAGATGCCAAAAAACCTCATTTATGATATTATCCATGGGATTCATCCATTAATCATCGCTAGGGCCCCAAGAATTATACCTACTATTAAAAACCACCTAATGCCATACATATACCCACACAGAGGCCATGTGCGCTATTTTAAAGTGTCACTCTTTGGATTAGATGCCTAGGATCTTCCTTTAGGGATTAAGGCCCAAGTTTCCTACCCCAACCATGTCAAGGTACTCAAGATCAATTCCTAGAGCTCAAAATGTGCTAATGAAATCCATATCACCACTCAAATGCAAATGAATCCATCAAGAGGTCATGTGTGGTATTTAAAGTCATTGTTCTTGGATGTAGATGACTAAACCTTTCCTTTAGGGAAAGAGGCTTTGGTTTCTTACACATGCCATGGGCCTCCAGTCCTATTATTAGTGTTTAAGATCCCCTAATGGCATGAATATCCCTAATGCAGTTATGGTTTCTTTAGGGATAAATGAATGGTCTTCTTCCTTGGAAATACATTCCCATTGCCCCAAGATGTACATATTTATCAATATCACCTAATGGCACAAACTTCACCAATCAAAGGATAATGATACCCTCAGGAGGCCACCTGTTTTTGGTGGAGGAAACCTTCTTGTCCCTATATGGTTAGAAGATTCCTTTGTGGCTTGAGTTGCAGGTCTCCTCCATTATCGTGTTCAGGGCCCTAATACCACAAGGCCTAGATACATAACACCATGGATACACATGCAAATTCATGCGTGGTTATTTAAAGCATTGTGCATGGCTCTATACGCCTCAATGGTTTCTTTAGAACTAAAGGTATGGTATTCATCTCTAGAATTACATTCTGAAGGCTCTAGGACACCTTCATAATTATCAAACCACCTAATGGCACCAACATCCTAAATCATAGGCCAATGATACCCTCAATAGACCATGTGTGTTCAGTGGAGGAAACCTACTTAGTTCTATATTCCTAGAAGATTCCTTTAGAGCCTGCTGTTTAGGTCTCCTCCACTAACCATATTTTCCAAGGCTCTAAGGCCACAAGATCGAAATACATAGCACTATAGATACCACTCCAAAGTCATGCATGTTGCTTTGAGGCAATGTTCATGGCCTTGAATGCCTCGACAATTTCTTTAGGGACAAAGGCATAGTATTCTTACCTAGAACATCATTCTGAAGGCCTTGAGACACCTACATACTACTCAAAACAACTTATTGTCACCAACATCCTAAATCATAGGTTCAAGTGGCCATGTGTGGTTGGTGGATACCACCTCCTTAACCTTAGATGGCTAGAACATTCCTTTAGGGATTGATGATCAACTGTCCTTTGTTGATCATGTTTAAGGACCCAACGGAAAATAACTAGATACATAGTGCCATGGATACTCCTACGAAGTTATGCATGATGCCTTGACACATTGTTCATGGCTCTAAATGCCATGAGAATTAGTTTAAGGTCAAACACATTGTCTTCTTCCCTAGAATATCATTCCCAAGGCCTTAACACAAATAGATATTACTCAAAATCATCTAATTGTACTAAGATCCTCAATCATAATCCAATGCTACCTTCAGGAGGCTATGTGTGGTTGGATGAGGTATCCTTCTTATCCTTGGATGGATAGAAGATTCCTTTAGGGATCAAGATTTAGGTCTCCTCCATTGACCATGTCCAATGCCCCAAGTCCCAATGACTTGGATGCATAGCACCATGGATACACTCTGAAGCCATGTATGGTGATTTTTTGCATTATTAATGGCTTTGTATGCTTAAATGGTTTCTTCGGGGTCAAAGGCATGGTTCTTTGAGGCAAATTGTTCAAGGATCCAAATATATATAACCATGGATACCATGCATGGTTCTTTGAGGCATTGTTCAAGGATCTGGCTGCCTCAATGGTTTCTCTAGGGCCAAAGGCATGGTCTTCTCTCGTAGAATGTCATTCCCAAGGTCCTGGGACACCTACATAATTCTAAAAACCACCTAATGGTGCCAATATTTTGTATCATTGGCCAATGATACCTTAAGTCCATGTGTGGTTGGTGGAGGAAACCTACTCAACCGTATATGGTTATAAGATTCTTTTATAGTCGGAGGTTCAAGTCTCCTCCAATGACTATGTCCAAGGCCTAAGGGCCACAAGACCTAGGTACATAGTGCGATAGATACTATTGTAAATTCATGCATAGTGTTCAAGGAAGTGTAAATACATGCATGCTTATAATTCTTTCAATTTCTTCCCCAACTATTTACTCAGGCCCATCGCTAGTACACAAAAACACATATTTCCACCCATATCCCACTTTAAGAACAATGATATCTTATACATTGCATTATTTGCTAAGTGATAGTTTGAGTCATTGCTATTAGTCCGATATGCCTAAATCCGTCCTTTAGGGCCTAGTTCTTGTAATTCCTCTCATCACTATGTCTAAGGTTTGCATACCTAGCATCACTTACATGAATGCTCAGATGCCAATGATAGTGTTTGGAGTTTATGGGTGTGGTTTAAAGCTTCCCTTAGGGTTTAAGGCCCAAGTTTCCTCCTATGATATTATGCAAAAACCTAAGACACATGCATACTAGCAAAAAAATCATAATGGTGTTGATTTCCTTACTTATAGGTAAATAAAAACCCAATATGTCATGTGTAGTGTTTTGAGCTGTTGTATTTTTCCTTGGATGCACAAAAATTTTTACTAGGGAATAAGGCCTAGGTTTCCTCTCTCAAACATGTTAAGGGCCTAAACACCCATATTTAGTGCTTAAAAACAACCTCTTACTTACATTAATACCCCCAATAGCAAGCCAAGGATACCCTTAAGAGGCCTTATGTGGTGTTTCAAGGTATACTTGTTAATCTTATATTCCTAGAGTTTCCTCTAAGGTCCAAGGCATGGGGTTCCTTCCTTAATCATCTTTATTCCCTAAAGACTTATACCTAGTTTTAGTTCCTCCAACTCCCCCCATTATCCCAATTATAAGGCCATAGATCTTCTCAAAAAGTCATTTATGGTAGTGTGACAAATCATTATTATCCCTACATGCCTAGAAGTTTAATTTAGGCTAAGGCCTAGGTTTCTTCTCTTAACTAGGTCGAGGGCCAATAGACCTATAACTAGTGATCAAAACCTTATAACACAATCAATATCCACACATAGATGTTAAAAATATTCTTAGGAATATATGTGTGTTGACCATATTTCTTGGTCCTAGATTCGCATGCCTTGTGCACAAAGCCTAGTAATGATATTAATATCCATTAGAAAATTTAATAATATCAATAAAAATATGCCCTATCAAGTAATGAAATCTCAATTCAAATCATTTTTATTAATATTTTATAATAGTAATAAATTAAAAATGGTTGTATTTAATTATTTGTCAAATTTAAGAATCATGGGTATTTATTTGCTTGAATAATATTGAAAATGAATTGTCCACTTTCAAACTATTTAGAAAATAATTATTTATGAACTTGTGTTTGTTTTGCAACACCTCATAAACGAATCATGTGAGCTTGTTGGTTTAAATAGTGATAAAAACAAATAATTGAATAATTGAATTTGCTATGATGGTGGTTTAAAACCTCATAAATTAATCATGGGAATTTATTTGAATGAAAAAATTGAATTAAGTTATCAAAAAATAATTATTTGTGATGTTGTTGTGTTCATGGTGCAAATCATCATAATTAAATTCCTTTTGTACATGTGCATGTGACAAATATGAGCTTAGCCCCACTATATGGTACTTGACAACATGACATTTATTTATGCTTAAGATTCCTTTAGGCTAAGGCCTATGATTGTTCGTTCAACAATGTTGAGGGCCATTGGACCTATCCCTAGTGATTAAAAACTTATAATAGTGTGAATGCCCATACTTAGAGGCTAAGAATACTCTTAGGAATATGTGTGGGGACCTTTGTGGTGTCTTTTTGGTCCTAGATTTCTAAAAGGTTCTTTTAGGGCCTTAGGTAGAGGTTTTCTCTATTAATCATATAGATGGATCTAAGACCCATGTCTTGTGTTAAAAACCTAATAATAATACTAATTTCTATCAAAAAAAAATTAAGAAGATAAAAATATCCCAAATGAATAATCGAATTTAAATTCAAATAATTTTATTACTACTTTATAATATTAATAAATTAAAAATAATTGTTTTTATTTATTTGTAGATTGTATTTATATGTTTAAATAATATTAAAAATGAATAAATGAATTGAGCTATTTTCCAAATATTTTTTTGAACTTGTTGTGCTTGTGGTGTAAACCTCATAAATGAATCATGTGAATTTATTTGCTTAAATATTCTAAATATAAATATTTGAACTTCTTGTAAGTATGGTGCAAAAACTCATAAATTAATCTTTGATCATTTATTTTAATTGATGAAAAAATAAATAAATATTGAATGGAGTTATTTTCAAAATAATTATTTGTGAATTTGTTTGTGGTGCAAATCCACATAATTAAATCCTAAGTGTACATGTCCATGTGGAAAATAATAGCTTAGCACCACTTTATGGTACTTGCCAACATGGCATTTCTCATAAAGGTAAAACTCAATTTCCAATAATATTAACTAATATACCACCATATTAACACCACAAAATATAAGTGGTGCTAATACCACCACTTTAACACCACAAAATATAAATGGTGCTAATAACACCACTTTAACACCACATAAATGTAAGTGGTGCCAATACCACCACATTTACACCACAAACTATAAGTGGTGCTAACTTGTGGTGCTAAAAGATGGATTTTCTTGTTGTGATGGCAGCCCCTGTGATAATCTTCGGCTTGTGATAATCTTCGGCTTCTAATATTTCAAGATGATCAGAAAGCCCCTTTCAAATCAATTTTATTTCTCTGAGGGGGACGAATTCATATTGGGGCGCAAATCTGAGAGCCGAATCAAATCTGTTCCCACAGTCTCTCTCTCTCTTTCGATGCGAGTCCACAAAATAAAGCGATTTCATTTTTATTTTAAAAGGGTCAAATATGGAGGTTAGAATCTGGTTTTCCTCTGTAATCTATTGTTATCCCCATGGTCATCTGGTTTTAAAGTTTTAATTTTGTTTTTATTATCATAAGAAAATTACTTAAACATCTACGCCTGGACCAAATGAAATTCAGATCACACAAACAATCGTTTTGATTATTGAAGCCGAGTCTTCCATAGGCACCATTTTCTAAAGGTTCTTTAATCAACGACATTTAAATCTCTACCTCGACTTGTTACGACTTTGATCAGTTCCGATCTAAAACCAGTATTAATCGAGAGAAGCTCGAGGATCTCGAGACCTTTCTTTTCACAGCGTCATATTTTAAGGAGTGTTGAACTTAAAGTTAATTTCACCTTTTAGCAATTCGTAAATCGTTACATCTCTCATTATTGGCTTGATCAAATATTGATCTGTTGTCCCCGGTTTAAATCAAATAAATCTCAGGATTTATTTTATCCTCTGATAGAAATAAAAATTAGATTTTATTTTATCCTCATAGAAATAAAAATCAGACCTGTCGTGCATATTCTTTATGATCCAAATAATCTTTCAAATGGTTTGTCAATCAATGGTCTGTCTCTCACCCTATTGTCATAAACAACTCATCATCATTGTTTTATAATTACAGTAACGTTCGTCATTGGAGAGTTCAATAGAGTACGATAATCTTTATCAAAATGGTTTTATTTTTGTTTTTTTTTAATTATTTAGAAGACATAGTTCCAGAGTGTACAGATTCCTATGTCTTGCTACTATTTTCCCTTACATTAAGCTCAGAATTGCAGGCAGGCCTCCATGGTCTATTAAAGCATTGACGTTTAGCCGGTTTTTGTTTGTTAAATTAATCTTTCTATTCGCTTTTCTTGATGCAATAGGGTTATGTGCAGGAAATAAACTTTTTCGTGTCAAGGACGTGGAATTAAAAGCGCATCTCCCATAGTTAAGCTCCTTGGCGGTTCCACGTATCCTGATGGTTTATATCGCAACCACTTACAACATATTGCAAACGTGCTTTTTGGCCGTGCGGCGATCGCCGTTGATTCTTTGTCTATCATCTCCGCCGTTAGATTTTGCCGAGCGTTACCCGTTCCAAAAATTTATTCCAAACTATTGCGCCTTTGGGTTTGTATAACTGCTTGGAACAAAGATATGGCCATTGGATTGAAGTTCATTCTTGCTTTCTTTGGAATTTTATGCTTCACTCGTATTAATCGTGAGCGATGACTATTTCTTTCACATAGTGTAAGTCTTTAAAGAGTTCCCAACCAACTTTCCAGTGTCTCACGATGCTCCAGTACAGATTGTCTCCTCCCCACAGAGAAATCAGAAGTCAAAACCTTCTACCAGTGGACATGGAAAGGGAAAGGCATTACTTAAAGACAAACTAGATGACAGATTTGCAGAGTTGGGGATTCAATCTGATAAGGTAGAGCTAGAAAGGTGATTAAAGGAAGCTCCCCATGTTCGCATAATTTGTGTATATGGCATGCCCGGATTTGGAAAAACAACATTTCTTCAAAATGTCTACAACACTTTCAGGGTTCATGATGATGTCTTCGTTGTTGTCATTTGGGTTACAGTTGGTCCATCTTCCATTGTGGAGTTGCAGGATTGTATTGCTTGGACAATCAATTTAAAGCCAGGTATCTGAAGGGGGGGGGGCAGAGTATCCAGGAAACAGAGTAGAACAGAAGATTATACAGTGCTACAGCACTTGTGACAGAACCACAATCAGAAAAATCAGAACCCTATATCATACCTCTATCATTCCATTAACAAGAACACATCTCGATACATTGTGAGCTCTGGCAAACTTTCTCCAAGAGATCTCGAAACATCTAGAGATCGGCTTTTCTTGACAGCTCGGTGGCATTTAAGACTGTAACCTAATACATTGAATACATCACGTGATCACATGGCTCTAGGTGAACTCACTACACGAGGTGGCTGATGTGGCGATTGGAAATTAATTCCAACAATCTCCCTCTTAATTTCAACAGCCACATACAAAATTCATATGCAGAGTTTAGAGTTTACATATATGGTGATAGACTTTCAAAATACAGATTTCAAAAATACATATTTGAAAAACATCCCTGCCGGTCTTAGTCTCGGCTAGGGTTACGAGCATTCACAATTGTTAAAAAAAAACATATGAGAAAACTTAAACCTGTTAACAGCTTTTCATCTTTGTTGACTTCGAACCTTGAACCAGTTGTGCTTTGGCTTCTTCATCTTCACTTTCTTTTTCAGCTGTATTGTTTTATTTGGTTCTTCATATCTGCTATAACCACCATCCTTTGGCCTCATTCTTCCATCAACATCCTCAAAGCTTTTGATGACTTTCTTCCAGATGTAATCAAAACTTTTAAGCTGTAATTTATCCGTCTTACATTTAACAGTCTGCTGCCATGAAATCAAAAAATAGTAATGCATAATCTCTTCAGGATTCCATTTCTTAAAATTTTCTTTCTTAAGCTGTTCTTCAATTTTTGTCTGCTCAATATTGGCATTTTCTTCATTATTTACAACATTAGTGCTTCCATTGTCATCATCATAGACATCCATTTCAGCTTCAATTCCCTCTGTTATTCTCGCTGCAATTAAATTCATTTCATCTTCATTTATATTGTCCACTTCTCCATTCAACCTTCTTTCTACTGATTTCAATTTTATACAAATTTGCAACATTTTATCGATCATTTCCACAAGTACTTCATCATCACATGTATAGAGATTTTCATCGGCTTCTACTAATTTTGCAATTTTCAGTTCTGAAATTTCTTCAATCCTTTTTGCAGCTTCAATTGTCCAATTTTTCGTTGTTTTAACATCATTTATGACATTGCCCTCTGCATTACATTCAGCTGAAAGTGAAATTTCTTCATCATTCATCATACCAAGAATCAGTTTCATTTCTTTCTCAATTTCAGTCAGCTCAGCTTTACTCAAAATTTATTCATCATAGATCGGCCTTGTTTCAATTTCAGATTCAAAAAGTCTTACAGCATCTAAAGGGATGTTATTATCATCTTCAACATTTTTACTTGCAGAGTCTTTAGCTTCACTGCATTCATCTGCAAAACTACATACACTGACAGCAAAAACAACATTTGTGCTTTCTGGCACATTTTTCAATCCCATTTCAACCTTTGATCCAAATATTGCATCATTTCCACAATCTGTAACTTCAGATTTCTCTTGAAAATCTTGCATGAGCTGCTGCTCATTATCAACTTCAGACTTAGTATCTTCATCCATAGATATATCAGCATAATAGGTTTCACCAATGGATTGACTGACTTCAACTACAACTTCAGAGTTTGCTATTGATTCTTCAACAGTTAGAACCTCAGCTTGCTGCCGATTTATGTTGCTCCCCCTTGAGATGGTCTCTACAACAGAGACAGCTACAGCTACTTGGGTTGTACGAAGTGCTTGATTCTCCTTTCGAGCTTTCACATCTTTTTCACTTAAGACATCATGCAGTGCACGATCTGGCATCTGTGAACAATCCTTCTCTGACCACTTTGACAATTCTATTGCAGGCCCCTTCGTGCCTTCTTTTGTATTCGTTGAGGTTTCATTCCGGAACACATCTCTCTTATCTTTGTATTTATAAGATTTAACCATATTTTCATTTCTGGTAACAAATTGTTGAGGTAGTGTCTCATTATGAACATTATCATCTTTTCGAATACTTGCTTCTTGGGCCATTAGCTTCCAATAAGCCTCTGGACCAGCTTCCAATAAAACATTTAGTGGTAATGGAACGGGATTACCCAAGGCGACAACAAGTCCAGCTTGTGTAGCTTGTTCAGCTGCCCTCTCAACTGCATCCAAATTCTCTCCCCTAGAGAGTCTTGCATCTTCTGCTGTTCGAACCGCAAACAAAGCCAAGGCAACGCTCATTGTGGTTTGAACTCGTGGTGGCACCATTGCTAAATTGGTTGCAAAGTACAGACCAGCGGTACCTATTCTCTCTGTTGTGGTTCCTGTCTTGACAACGGATTCATTTGATTGGGCATGTAGTGATGAAACTCCTGCTAGACACAGTCTATTATACAGAGGATTGATCCCACTTCTTGCAGAAGAATCAGCAACGGCAGCTGAAGTAACCTCAACCCTCTTCTTGGTAGCTTCCCTGGCAGTTGCAATAATTGAATGAGAATGGCCCTGGCTGCCATCATGCAATCCGACTTCACTAGAATAAATAGCATCCTGTTTACCATCAGAGCTCAGAGCCTCAATTACCATGAGCTTCGCTTGTAGAGCAGTATCAGATGCAATCTGGGTTGCTGCTGCTGTAGCCGCAGAAGCAAGCTTAGCTTCACACTCAGAAACCAATCTAGAATTCTTTTGAGATGTTAACTGAATCCAAATGCCCTGGTTGTGCCTAACTGCAGTAGTAGCTGCAATAGAAGTAGCGTCTTCAACATTCAATCTGTCATGTTCTATACGAATTGCTGTTTCCTCTGAAAATATATTTCTTTGTCCAGTTTCTCCTCTACTTATTACTTGGTAATGAGAAACAGAAGGTATACCTAAGATGCCAATACTTGGTGCAATGAGAGCATTTGAAGTAGTTGAGACGATCACTGACGACCCAGGGGAAGCTGTTGGTGTGTGTTCAACAGAGGGTTTAGAAACGCTGGATGTCACTCGTATGCCACCAGTTTGAACAATTTCTTCCGAAACACTTTTCTTCTTTCTCTTTCTAGTCTTCCGCTCCTTGCTGGACTGCCTACCAACAGCCGCACCTGCTTTTGGAACATCTGTACCAACATTGGTACTAGTGTGACTTGTAGTCACACCCACCATACTTTGGAAATGAGGAATAGCGGGTGTCATTAGTGTATATGGTACTGAAGATGAAACCCAATTCCTTCGGTTATTGAGTGCACCCTGAGTTACTTCTAGAACCGCAAAATTAGAAATCTGCAAGCCAGGCTTTGGTGGCGGTCCTTGAGGAGGGGCCACCCATGCCTCAGGGAAAGGCATGTGAGGCATCCAAGCTGTAGCACTTCCTGGTGTGGGGTAGTGTCCAAGCTGTGCAAATTGATAAAGATGCCTTGCTGCTTCAATTTCAATCTCTACCCGAGTCGTTATAATTTCAGCAAAATTTTCATCAATTGCATGTGCTTTAGCATTTAACAAATCATTTTGAAGGATTTCGAAATTTTTAATGTCTTCATAAGCTTCACAGAGCTCAACCTCATGACCAGCAAGAGTTTTCTCCTCAACTTCAAATTCAAGTTCGTATTGTGTTGCAGTATCAACACAGTTGCTTTCATCTTTCATTCCACCAACAACAACATGAGCTCTGTCAATTTCTTCAAATTTACATTCTGCTTCTGTGGGGTGATTACCAATATTATTGACAATGTTCTCAACAACTACATCAACAGACTGACTGTCAACTCCATGTAACTTAGCCTGATGCTGATCAGTGTTTCTCCCCCTCACATCAAATTCTCTTCTCAAACATTCCCAGGCTTCTTTAGCACTGGTTGCATCAGCAACAATGTGCAAAACACTATCTTCCATGGCTTGACGTATGAGGTATAATGCAGAGGCATCACTTGCCTCATCATAAGGTTCATTATAATTATTTTCAACACAATTCAATACACCTTCAGCACGAAACACAGTTTTCATTTTAATAGTCCAAAACTCATAATTCTTACCTGAGAAAACTGGAATTGGCAGAAAGTCAGGACAAACTTCTTCAGTTTTCATCTCTGCTACAGCATACAAATCTGTAATGTAAGGCTTGAATTTCTTTTCTTTGGACAATTTTAGTCTTCTTCTCTTCGCCATACCTTTCTTGGGTTCTGCTAAAACAGCACCGAGCTTCTGCTCTTCTGACCTCAAGTTCTTTAAACACGGGATACAACAATTTCTCTTCTACACAGCTAAACTTTTGCCAATGCAGAAACACATGTGCTTCCTTCTGTAAAGGTCCAATTTCAATTTCATCCAAGCTGATTTCTTCAAATCTGCTCAACCACTTAAAGATGGGAGCACTCTGCTTCACTCTTCTTGACCATTA
This sequence comes from Larix kaempferi, assembly GCA_027924585.1. NCBI lineage: Eukaryota > Viridiplantae > Streptophyta > Pinopsida > Pinales > Pinaceae > Larix > Larix kaempferi. Next base: position 4,401,904 of record BSBM01000063.1, on the reverse strand, counting down.
AAAGCATGGGAGCGCATTATCTATAACACACTAGAGCTTAGGGCCAAGGAATTTGTTTTCATTTTCGCCAAGACTAGACCAACTACTCCTCTTTGCTTCGGGCAACCTCACCTCAGGCCTTCCTTCCTTAAATTAATAGTGCAGATGGAAGTTTATATAACCTAGAGAGCAGATACTTTACCACTAGGAATATTGCGCATATGCACAACACCCAGGTTGTAGCTTGTCTCAAACTGCACGACTGATGGCAGAGGGACCAATAACATTCAATTGCAGACGATATCCCCAATAGCTTGGCTCCTACAACTTCAAGCCCTCAGGGCTCCTTCAATACAGCAGTATCACCCCTTTGATAACTGCGGTGGATTCTCCTCCAGGACTTTTTCATACTCATCAAGTGTCATCTCCTTATCCTCTTCTTCTTCTGTCTTCTCTTCATTTACTGCAGGGGTCTCCTGATTATTTTCGTTGTCTGACTTCTCTACAACTGTTGTCTTTTCTTCTTCAGCAAAAATACCTTCCTCTGTTTCCTGAAAAGCTCCCTGGTCAGCAGGAGTTCCCCAATTACCCCGTCCAGAACCCTCTCGTTTCAATTCAGAGCCGCGACCGCTGCCACTTCGCCGCTCATATGCACGCCTGCGGCTGTCATCCCCAACTGCATCATCACCGAACCCACCACGGCCACCTCGGCCAACTGCTCGTCCACCGCCACCACCTCGCCCGCGATCGCTCAGCTCACCTTCTCCATACTCATGGCGACTAGGGATCAAATCAGAATTGTTTTCATAGAACCTCTAATGCGCTGTCCAAATGTTGGCTCAACGCTCACTTCAAATTCACCGTAGACAGGTTCCTCTTAATGGATCGAGCTAAGCTCTGATACCACAATGAAGGGGGGGGGGCAGAGTATCCAGGAAACAGAGTAGAAAAGAAGATTATACAGTGCTACAGCACTTGTGACAGAACCACAATCAGAAAAATCAGAACCCTATATCATACCTCTATCATTCCATTAACAAGAACACATCTCGATACATTGTGAGCTCTGGCAAACTTTCTCCAAGAGATCTCGAAACATGTAGAGATCGGCTTTTCTTGACAGCTCGGTAGCATTTAAGACTGTAACCTAATACATTGAATACATCAGGTGATCACATGGCTCTAGGTGAACTCACTACACGAGGTGGCTGATGTGGCGATTGGAAATTAATTCCAACAGTATCGACCAAGATTCTAATGATATGAACAAGATGAAGTTGTTGTCATATCAGAAGACCAAGAAGTTTCTTTTGATTTTAGAAATATCGTGATTGTCAAATAACATTGTAGCAAGTGTCAAACTAATTACGAATCAAATCATACTGAATAATTTGCACATTGAATTGAAATTTGTCCAATGGACTGGGCGAGTTGGTCTCATTTTGATTGTAGTTATTTTGAAAAAACCAACTCCATTTTGAAGGAAACATGGACAAACATACTCGTAAATTGATGAAGCTGCTAAATGAACAATCTGGAAATAGTTACGTAGATCTAAACAATGTTAGTGGTGATCAAATTTCTGATAATATTGACCCAACACATTCATGAAGCCCGCTAACTCATCAGACATAGGGTTTGTAAATTTCGATATTTGCACTGTAAAAATGAAGTTGAAATCGGCTATTTTCTTGCTTGGATTCGTAGAAATTCTTAATTTTAAGATATGAGAAATGTACCTGCATTCTGAAGGTCAGATGTACGAATGCCTTCGAGAAATGTGGATTCCTCCTCTCGTGCAGAGGTAATGCTGAAAAATAGTAACTGCGTTGCATTTGCATTTGAAACCATTCCATTCCATTATTGAGTGTTTGGCTTATGAAATGATTATTTTGAAATATTGGGTTTTGGGCATTACCAGATGTGCAAGGATCAGTGCAGTTTGCTGTAGTAGCATATTTTTGAACTTGGTTGATTATTTTGATTTCATTTCAATGTTTGAATTGGGAATGTCTAATTTTTATATGTCTTCCATGTGGATGTCATAGTTGCATAGAAGTAGTGTAATCCTGAGATATAGTTTATTTTATTATAGTGATTAGTTTTTGTTATTTTCAAGTGAATTTATTTTTTTAATTTTATTTATTAATATTATATGTGTTAATATGAATTGCAATGGGAGGCCATAGCTACCTTTTAATCCCTGAATGGCAGGGATTCAATGCTTTGGCAACGCACCATGTTATTGTAGAAAACCTATTGCTGAGGCCACAATCTCCTTGATCTCTTAAATTTTTGTCATCGTGGACTGATTCTGTAGCAGGCGAATCATCTAAATGTGCAGGTAAGCGATGACCTACCTGTTCTGTCTACTATGACTTATATTCTTTTTACTGTTGGTGCTGCAAACCGATCGATGTATTATTGGACGAGCAGCTGATATGAAAAGAATTAAAAACACGAGCTTGATACAATTTGAATAATCTTTGATAGGAAAGGAAGAACCAAGCATCTCCGTAGAACAATCGCAACTCCTGGAATATGCACACAAGGGAAATCTATTAATAAAGCTTTCAATTGTCAACTTAAACCTAACTATCTCACAGATTTGTTCATATCCCTAGGGAAGTGACTTAGTACAGTCCCCTAATATTTGTCTCCTGCATGCAGATCGAATGGATGAACCGTCGGCTTGCACATATCTGTCTGATCCAATCTACTCTTTGTAATTATGCTAGGTCATTTAGCCTGTGACTTAACAGTATGACCGTAAATAATAATTGAATATGGAAAATGATACATAGAGTTTTCTAAATTAATCTTTGTATAATTCATAATGAATACATTTTGAATTAATCACTATAAAAGCATTCTGAATCTTGTCTTAGACATTCCGATTGATTAGCTGTAATTATTTGTGAATTAATAGCTGTATCTGCATAAACAATTGTATAATTTCAACTTGTGGTGTATAATTGTATGTGCTGTTTGAAATTATTGTATATGATGTCTTAAATTATGCTTTTTAAATTATGCATAAAAAATTATGCTTTTTGAAAACCAATGATTATGTTGTTTAAGAGTCTAAATTGAAATTATTCATATGCAGTTTAAATTGGTGGTATAAAATCACTGTTGAACTAGAAACATGAAACTGGTGAATGGAATTGATCCAATTACCAAGCCACCTAGCTCACAATTGAAAATGGTCTGAGCTCACTTTTAGGGTAAAATGAATAGGAGGTATATTATTATTATTATTTAATGAATCGATCAATCGTTTTAGTTTCACTGTCTACCGATACATGTTTCCTTCTACCACCCGAGCGAAAGTTTTTCTCCAGCCATGAGATGGAATATTTCTTGATATTGATATTGATATTCTCAAGCGGCCAACCCCAGACTTAATCTTGCTTCTATCTCACTGCATCGATGGAAAATGCTATAATCTTTATTGATAAGTTTTGATCCTTGCTTTATTGGAGAGCGTATGCTTTGCAAGATCCTTATTACTTTGGAAATTGGGTGGTTCTACAAAGTGGAGTTGTTTGCTTCTTTTGACTGGCAACAACAGAGAATAGGCTATGCGTCAAGTATCCTGCTTTAAAATGTTAATATTTCAATTATATATATGGTTATGTTATAATTTTCTAAAGATTTGAATGTGCGATATGTGACATGGTTAGAAATCTTTAATGTGACCTGTACAAATTATACACTGCAATTGAAAAATAAAAAGCATTATTTACTCAATTTTCCTGTGGCATAACAGTGAGAAGCAAAAAAAACATTATTTACATAATCCTCTTTTGGCATAATGGTGACAAGCAATTGAAAAATAAAAAGCATTATTTACTAATTCCCAACAACATGAATCCTCTTTTGGCATAATGGTGACAAGCAACTTTGCTCTTCTTCACTTGTTTTGCCAAAGTGTCTCCGCTATATAAGTATTAGGGTTTTTCTAGGGTTGTTTGTATGAATGATGAACGGGTTTTGATCAATCTTATAAGGAAGTGAGAGTTAAATTAGAAAATTAAAATGAAAAAATAAGCTTTATATTATAATACAAAAAAAAAAAACATTTTTTTACTTTGTTTTTTGAAAAATTAAGTATAGCAATGGACATGTATGATGAATGATTTACATAGAATGAAATGTATGATGAATGGTCTACATAGAATGAAAGGTTGAGATGATGATGATTTTGTTTCTCAATCTACTCCTTAAGATGTATTCTCCAATACATTGTTCTAAATAGTGTAGGCTATCTTCTCCAATACATTGCTCTAAATATTAAGTGTAAATAGGTCATTCTTAGATATATAGTACTAAACTTTTACTTACAATTCTCTCTTTAATAAGAAAGAGAATTCATTGCATGGAAACTTCTTCAGTATCAAAAGTGATCTATTTCTCATTCTACAAAATATTGGTCTTTGGCATACACTTTCATAGTCTTTCCTGAAAGAAATGGGAGTCCATTGATCTATTATTTCATTAAATACAAAATAATACAATGCATAAATAATTGTATTTATCTATGATTTTTATGTAAATTTGTTGTACAAAACCACAAATCACCCAACCCCATAATGACAAAAATAAGAAAAATCTCTTTTCTATTGTCAATCTCCCTAAACACCTTCATAAATATCATATTTCAATATTAAATATGAATATTATAAATAACAATAATAATAACAAGATTAATATTGTAATATTATCAATATTAACATTATTAATATATTAACAATAATATTTATATGATTAATTCATTAATATTATAAAAACAACATTAATTAAATGTAATATTATCTCAATTATTATAAATATTAATAATGCACATTATTAATATTTAAAAAAAAAATAATAAAAAGATAATTTTAAATAGAAAGTATTAATATCAATACTATATATATATGGAAACATTAATAACATTAACCTTAATATTTATTTATTTATTTTTAAATATTTATTTTGAAGATTTATTTAAAAAATATGTTTTATGGAATTTTTGAAATTTATTCATTAATTTCTTTTTATTGTTTTTACTTTAGATAATATTTTTAAATTTAATTATTATTATGTTTTTAATAATATTAATAATTTTAAAGAAATTTTAACAATGCAATATTTTATAATTATAAACAAGAAAATATGTTTTTATTATTATTATTAATAGTAATCATACAATTATTAATATTATTATAATAAATTAAATATTAATATTAAATAATATATTTTAAATTAATAATGTGATGAAATAATAAATATGAAAATAATAATATAATAAATACAATAAAATTAATATAATGTAATGTAAATAATATAATGTAAATAATATAAAAATCCTATTGAAATGTAATAACTTAATGTAATATTAATAAATTAGTAATGCAATAATGTAATTAATATTGTTAATGTTAATAATAATATTGATAATATTAAACAATAATTATATTAAATATTAATATCATTAATCATATTAACAATTTTTTTTTTTTTTCCTTGAAAAAAGTCGTAATTTTATTTCAAAAAATTGAACAAAATTACATTCTGCACATGTAATAGGATCACTGAGATCCCTACATTGTCACATATTTACAGTCCCATATTAACATCATATCTGATGTCCCAAAATATAAAACAAATACATGGTATATGGCTGTCCATACAACCCGCATATATCCAATACATATCAACAAAACTGTCAACAGAAAAAATGAGCAGAAAAGAGTGTTTCTCTCTGATCTACAAATCAAATCCCTGTATACTGCTGACCCTTCAGCTTGCCTTTATCCAATTATAAACTGAAGCAGATATATAAATGATGACAGTATGTCCATCGCTGTAAGCTTTCATCAAATCCATGTATGCTGACACTACAGCCCGCCAATATCCAATTATATATAATCAATTGCTGATTCAGATATATAAACAATGACAGTAACAGAAGGTAGTGTCCATCGCTGAAAGCTGATCAGAAGGGATCTACAGCTCATTTTGCAGCAGACCCTCCACAGATAGATATAGATCCGTCAAAACCGAAATCTTCATCGGAGGAAGCAGAAGATCCATGTCTGTGGACAGAGCAGCAGACACGATAGACCTCCCAAACCGGCGAATCAGCCAGCAAGCAAACCCCTGATGAAGAAGCAGCCAGACAAACCCCATATGGCTGGAGCAGACCGCTGTAGCAAGCCAAAGCCAAGCGTCCCTGAAACCAAGAGCCCCAGATGCCTCCACCGAATGAAAGGGCACCGCCCCTCAGGAAACCCACCGGCCTCCAAGAACCCAAAGCAACTGAAGCCTCATCAATTCGACTTCCGCTCTCCCAGCTCTGTAAAGATCATGCGGTGGAGGTTTCCAGTGGGGGCAGCGACGGCGATGGCGATGGATTTGGTGGTGGGACTCACGCGGCTGTGGCTCTTAGAGGTGCTGCGGCGGTGGTACTTCAGTTTCCAGATCGGTTGCGAGAGCCGGCGGCGGTTTTGGTGGTGTGCACCTGAGGCGGTGGCTTCTTGATGCTGGGGAGGCAGGCGTTTTCCTCTGTTTGATGATGAATTTTTGTTAAATTTGGCACCGATTGTGGCTGCAACCACATATAAGCTTCCTCAAGCCAACAAATTAACCAATCTGGTTTTGTTTAGATCAAACAATGAAAAAAAAATTTCAACGGCGGCGTTGGATCTCATCGTTGGCCGCAGAAAGGAGGTTTTCCGCGTGGTTGAGGCGCTGTGTGAGAGAAATGATCTCCTGATTGTAAGCCTGCGCTCGATCCACCTCGAATTCTCCGATCTGAGAGCAGAGCCGCTCCTCCGCTTCTCAGACTGTTAGAAGGCGGATCTTGGTTTCCTCCGCCTCTGCCCGCAGCTCCGCCTCCTCCCCGTTGTTACTTCTAGCCAGATCAATCCAAATCATATTAACATAATAATTAATAATATTAATATTAATATATTTGATATTAATATTAATATTCACAATGATATTAATACATTTTAATATTATAATATAATTCCATACATTAAGCAAAATATTATAAAGTAATATTGATGATAGTAAAAAATAATGATGTCTCGTGGGGTAGCTTAGTTGGTTGGAGCATGAGGAACCAAGCCATTAGAGGGTTCATGTGAGGCCCCTTCGGGTGGGCCCATTGGATTGTTTCTCCATGGATGTAGCTACGTGAAGAGATCTGAACCATATGATAAAAAAAAGATAGTAAAATACGACTGTTGTTTTCAGCCATTAAATTTTCATTTTTAAAGATGCCTGGCATGATCTTCAAATCTGTTCTAATGATAAATCTGACAGGTTTCAAATAAAGAATAAAGTGGCTGACTGTCTTTTTCATAGCCAAGATCTCCTTGTGGCTGCTTGGATAGTTAAGCTCTGCTCCTTTAAACGAACCAGATGCATAGCCACAAATATTGGCTTTTCCTTCTATTTCTTCTAGCAAAACACCACCCCAGGTGGTATTGGATGCATCTGTCTCAATTATCAACTTTCCAACTCCCTGTGGGAGACTGAGAGCTGGTAGCGATTTTACTTTGGCTTTTATTTGCTGAACGGCCAAAGTCATTTCTTCAGACCATGAAATAGGCTTCTTCTTAAGCCTTTGCTGCAAACAATGGATATCAGCAGCTTGACCCTTATAAAACGGTCTGATGTAGTTTAAACAACCCAAAAATCGCTGTAACTGGGTTTTCTCAATGATTTTGTCAGGGAAATGCTCGAAAGACTGAAGCACATGTTTTTGCAAAATAACCTGACTTGATTTAATATGCAAACCTAAGAATTCTATCTCTGTTCTTCCTATTTCCATTTTACTTTCAGACAGAACTAACCCATGTTTAAAAACCAAATCATAAAACTGCTGCAGGTGTTTCAGATGTTCTTGAAGATTCTTAGAGCAAATTAATATATCATCTATAAACACTGCTAACCATGGAATGTCTCTGAAAATGTCTTCCATTCTTTTTTGGAATTCAGAAGGAGCATTATTAATTCCAAAAGGGAGAACTTTCCATTGGTATTGGCCATGGGGTACCACAAAGGCAGTTTTATATCTATCTTTTGCCTCAATACCTATTTGGTAGAATCGTGACTTTAAATCAAACTTGCTAAAGATAGTGCAACTGGTAATCTGTTGTAACAAACTTGCTTTATCAGGCAAAGGATACCTGATCTTTTGAAGAACTGCATTCAGGGGTTTGAAGTTGACTACCAAACGAGGCTTACCTCTTTTCTGCTCCGAGTGTTTATTTACCACAAAGGCTCTGCATGCCCATGGGCTTTTTGATGGCTCAATTAAACCTTTAGCCAACAAATCTTTTATCTCATTGGAGCAGAATTCTCTTTCGCTAGGGCTCATAAGCCTAGCTGAAGCTTTCATAGGCTTAATCTTTTGCAGTGGATCAAAAGGAAGTGTAACAAAATATTTTTCACGGGTCCAGAAAGCATTAGGGCTTTCTGAGCAACAATCTTTTTTTATTCTTTCTGTAATCCCTGCAAGGAACTTATCACTATGTACTTCTGCAAAAGAAATACATCTTTCCATTTTTCCCAATGAAACTTTGGACTGAGAAGGAGGAGACTGGGTTATTGGCTTACATTTCTGTACAAAGGTATAACTCAAAGGCAAAGAAACTAACTCGTTATTTACTGTACATGAAAAGGTCATTTTCTGAGTATCCATAGAAAATGGACTGACTGTAAGGAGAAACTCAGAACCTAAAACACAGTCTTCTTTCACCACATCTAATCTAAACAAAGACAAAGAACTCTTTTCAGAAGATAAGGCGATGGGGAAGTTCTTGACTTTTCCAGTTAGATAAACCGGAGACCCTTCAATTGCCGATCCAAACTCTTTTGTATTTTCCCAATAAAATTGGGGAATGGCATTACCTCTTGCTAAATTAAATTGACATCCTGAATCAATTAAGCATTGGACTGGGTAAGACTTGAATTCATCAGGACAAAACTACAAGGTAATGAATAATTTCGGACCAGAGACTGCACCCAATAAACTGACACTCGAGATTTAGGTGTAGGGGAACTATCAGGAGAGGGAGTTCTTTCAGGGGACTTTATAGGAGAAATATTCTTTCTACCACATACCCTTTCAATTTCGTTTGACAATTCGTCTTCAGAAGACTGATCCTTTTCTAAAAGTAGAACTGTCAAAGCATTCTTGATCTCGTCAGCTTCTTTTATAAGAGCTCTAATTTGTTGCTGTTTTTTTTCAGCTTAAATCTCAGCAATCTTTCTCTATCAGCTCTATGTGCTTGTCTATCTGCATGACCTATTGGATAATCACAATATATATCTGCTGGATTAGAAGTCAAAGATAACTTCTCTTTTCCCTTTTCTTTTGTTATAGCCTGTAACTGAGCTTGCAGTGCTTTCTTTTCTTCTCTTAACTCAGTTCTCTCATAATGTCTAAAAATAGGAATATAAGATAACTGTAAATCAATATGTGCAATTTTCTTTTCTAACTGAGCAGGAGAAACAGAAGTAGAAAACATGTAAAGACTGGAATCAAACTTTGGGAGCTCACACCCCCCTAAATGTGGCACACTGTCTGAATCAGACTCAGAAGAGGATGAGGAGGACTGTCCACATTTAGCTAAAACAGGAAGATCATCTTCAGAATCAGAATTTGTACAAGAAGATGATTCAGAATCTGGCAAATAAATAATCTCATCGGAAGGATGAGGAGAATGAGAGGAAACTTTGTACAAATCCCACCATGCAGGATCCAAGGTTGTACAGAGAGCTGCAAGCCTTGGACGGGATTTCTTATCTGGACATTTGCTTGCCCAATGTCCTTTCTTTCCACAGATGAAACATGTATCACCAGAACCTTGTTCTTTCCTTCTTTTCACAAATCTCTTTCTTGTACCTTTGTGTTTCTTGAAAAACTTTTTAGATTTGTGTCTATAAGGTTTATCCAAGTGATACCTTCCTTCAGAGGTAAAGAATTTCTTTTTCTTTTTCCGCCCTTCACAATGGCAACTTCCTTTGCCAAGGTGACCTCTGTTGTGAGCACCACAACCCCAATCTGGCATTTTTGCAACCTGTTTGCAGAAAGATGCAGAGAACATTTCTTGATGTCTTTTGAAATCTTTATCAACTCTCTTCTGTAGGCAATGCTATTGCCATGTTTCTAGAATATGGTTATGCAACTGGGCTAAAGAGAGGGATCTCAAGGGAATGTTCTTATCTTTTAATGCCTTTTCAACAGCATCTGGGATATGACCAGGGAAACTACGGAGGTAGTGCTTTAGATAGGCGGGATCGCCTGACTTTCCTGAAGATATAATTAATTTCTGCATATAGCAGAAATATTCTTCTGTTTTACTAAGATCACATAATCGAGCAGACATGAACAAAGATGCCATGTGATCATAGTCTTCTTGATCTTCAGGACCATAGAATTCTCTCCCAAGGGCTGAGAGAATCTATTCATCTGAGTCATTAGCTGCTAATAACTCATTTCTTGCTTCTTGTGGCAACCATCGCCACCATTCGTATGCCAAACCTGAAAAACCAGCAACCAACTGAGGACCGATCATTTGACCAGTCAAATTATGGTCTTGTTGCTTTTTATACAATATCCAGTGGGTAAGAAGTTGAATTGCATTTTTAATCTCTTCACGAGATTGACACTGAATATTTAGAACAGGTTGTTCTGGCATCTGGGAAATCAGATTATTTAGATTATTGATACCAAAAGACATTACTTTAGGAGCAAGAGATGCAGCCTGTGCATCTGGCATGTGGGTATCAAAACCTTCTTGCTGAGTTTGTCTCTCATAACCAATTCTCCTTTGGTTAGAGGATTCTGCCATCATATTCAAATCTCCAATGTATTTTGGGTCTAGAACAGGTTTATAGCTATGAAAAGCATCTATCTACTCTTCTATATCTTGCTTCTGTGCATCGGACTCACCAAAGTCCCACTCGGGTTTTTCATTATCTGGAATGGAACGAAGTACTCCTAGAGAGGCTGCTTTAGAATGACCTTTCTTGGCCAATCTTAAAACATGATCTGGAACTATATATTCTTTTTTCTTTAGTTCCTGTGTTCTAGTGGTCAGATCTGCTAGAACATCCATTCTTCTTTGCAGCTTATCAGAAGCTACAACAACTGCTCTCTCTATCTCAGTGGTATCATGCAAAAGATGATCCAGGAGTTCTAATTTGGTGATAATTTTCTCTAGCTGTTCTTTTTGGGAAGCACAACTAGCTTTTAACTGCAAGATATCATTAGCCATGTCATCCAGATTGCGAGCTATGCAAATCTGCTGAAGATTGCCCCAATTGGCTAATTTAATTTCATCTGACACTGACTGGTCAGTGGCTGTGGACTTGTTTGATATAAATTCCCTTTTTGTAGATCCATCTGAGGCATATTGCCTAAACCCGGTTTCTGGGAGATTTCTGCCAGGGTAAAATGATTTTTTCCCTAGGGTATTAATTGTTTCGGCAGAGGCATTTGATCTAGGAAGTGAGGAAAACATTCCTAGGCTTGGAAACTCATGCAATGACTTTTGTTTCTCTTTTTGTAAAAGTTTTTGTTTTATCTTTTTACAGGCAGGACAATCTGCATGCTGACCTCTATGTTCAAACTGAGAAAGACCAGAAAAAGATTCATTATTTACAGGAGTATTTTGTACATGAGAGGAAGATTCTTCTAAAGACTTTTTTCCCAATTGGTTAGATATCGCTTGACGCCTAGCATTATGATATGAAGACATTGATGTAGACTTGATCATAGGAGGACCAAATCTAGGGATAGGCTCTTCAACTGGGGATCTGAAAGAGGAAGAGGATTCATCAAAGACTAAGGGCTTTGGATTCATTGTGGCTCTAACTCTTTCTTGATGTCTCAGCTCTGTATATTTCATTTCCCAAGCTTGAGGATATTTAATACCTGTCCAGTTAAAAGTAATGGGTGTAGCATTTTTGGACTTGGATTTGGACAATTGAGTGTTGGGATTTGAGGATTCCACCACGCTGCAGTCTACAGACATCTGATGGACATGGGATCGGAGCTGGGGTAATGTATCATTACCGAAACGGACACAGACACCACCTTTAAGTTGTATGATCTTAGAACCTGATTGCATATCAAATCCTTTGGGGAGAATATAGGCCTTCAAGATATTATAAATGTGGGGATCTTCCAAACTAACAGAAAAATGAGGATAAACAGTACCAAAAGCAGGGCCATTGTGCAAAGGTGATGTAAAGCCACCTATGATGGCATCAGAAAACTTGTTATGTCTAGTATCTACAACACAGCATAAAGAAGAAATGGCAAGACGGGGATGCACCAAGGGACCTAGACCGAGCTTGACTGCACCAAAATGTGCATACTTGAACTTACATTGTTTTGCCCAATCTATTTGTGCTTTGTCTAACAGAGTGATGTGAATTGGTTCTTGGTTATCTGTAAAAGACACATCGATACTTGAAACTTTGATCTGGGTTGTGGAATACAGATTCCACCACTTAAGTCTGTAAACATCTCTGGGTAAGATTTGAGGTAATTCCCAGTTCTCACTTGGATTCTGGTCATGAATAGTAATGTAAGAAGCATCATCTCCTGAGGCGGAGGAATCAAACTGACTACTTCTTCTTTCTGCTAAAGCTACTTCAACATCATTGGATGATTCACATTCTATATTGGTCAGCTGAACTGTGTCCATTGTGGGATCCATCTGACTAAGGTAAGGGCTGACTTCTACGCTTCGGGCAACTGTAGGCTTACTCCCCTTCCCAATGGGCCTTACTGCTTCGACTTCCGAACTACGCTTATACCTTGAGGATTCTCACAATTTCCTCAACGGTCATTTCCACCGTCTACAAGACACAATTGTTCTAAGAATGTCTTAAAAGATCAACCAAGCATTTTGTACACTTTTCAAAATAGCAGAAAATATAAAGATCTGAGAAAGATAAATACCAGAATTAACTTGAGAATTGAACCTCACTGGCTCTGATACCAACTAGCATACACATTTGAAAACAACACCTAAATGACAGTATCATGCATAAGCTTGATACACATTTGAAAACAACACCTACTAGAGTAGTGCAAACCACACGCTCCATGAAAAGACAAACTCCAGTACACCAAGAGCAACAACGAGTCGTTTACCATAAAAAACAAAGTCCCATAGGAAAGCCTTGTCAGTATCATGAACAAATCGTGAAGATGAGAGGGAGAAAGATCCTCCATTACATAACTATGAGGTCAACCCACTATCAAAAGCAAAAAGAACAAAAAATATCACACTAGATAGAAAAACTTTGAGCCAAACCAAAATGAACATGCAACAAGCAAGCTTCGAGAGGTGTCATGGGTCTTCTCTCCTCCCCAACTCGATTACCTTTCGACTTTTCTTGTACCTCTACATTCATCCTCAACCAATCAAACTTTGATTTATGATTCATCCTATGTTCATCTTTTTCTTTACTAATTTCCAATCACCTTGATGTTTCCTTTCCCTAATAGTTTATAATCGTTGTACTTATTGTCCAACCTTCAAATCAAAATCCTTACACGAAGGAATTATGAGTTGGCTAAGGGATCATGAGAACTTGCACTTGGTCACAAGTACAAACACGATTAGAGAAACTTGATAAGCACAAATGCCATTGAAGAGAATTGAACTAATTGGTTAAGTAATCGCTATTGGCATGTACATCTTTCTTAAGGTCTTGACTCTTGAATAATAGCGTCACTTCTCATAATATGAGACAATGGATTCCACCTTCGCTTTTGAATGTACTAGGTGATCCACATAAATAATGTACGAAGAAAGAAACCCAAGAGTGATATGACCTCTAAATGATAATTATCATTCTCAAAATTGTCTTTCATGAATATTGTGCCAAGGCCCCAAACACCGATAGATCCACCAGTATTTGGATGTTTGTTACTCCTCCTCGGGAGTTTTGAAGTTCACTATTATAAATAAGCACATGTTTTATGTGCACAAAGAATTAAAAAAAACATGAAAAAATCATTCAACCCGCACGGGGATGACATCATTCTCCACCTCCACAACTTACTGGGCCACATTAAGAGGAAACTTCTCTGTAGTTGAAGGAGAATTTGATGGAACTCTTCCCAGTCTAGCATCAGATCTAGCCACTGGATTTCCATATTAAGAGGAAACTCCTCTATAGTTGAAGGAGAATTCGATGTCTATTTAATGTTTGGGTTTCTAATTCCTCATTTAAAACAATTCCTCAGTTGCATTTTTTTTAAAGTATGGGCCTCGCCTAAATTATGACAATGCACTGATTGTATAATGATGGACATTCTGGTTTTTTCTCTCATTAATTTCAATTTTCATTTGCATAACTTTAAATAGCTAGTTTATTAATATATAATCAAAGGTTTACCCTAAGGTCTGGCTATTTTGTACATAATATTTAAGTTCTCTGGTCCATATGCTTATCAATGTATTGTTTTATATAAATGTTGTGTAGATTTTTTTTTAATTAAATTCAAACCGGATCTCTGGGTTTGCCTTTGCAATTTAATTAATCATTCTATTGCATTTGGTGTGAAACCAATTCTAGGGTTTAATTCATAGCTCATCCTATGAATCTCGCTAACAGGAGGAGTGTTTGTTCAAGGATTTCAGTGAAGGAAAGGAGGCTTCTTCTACAATGCCAGATCAGTACTCCGAGTTAACTCTGAACATCATAAACATGAATTCTTTTATAATGAAAGTTCTTCTATAACGAGAGGAATCATGTGAGTTGAAAGCGTGGTTTTAGGTTTCAAATGCAGTGGCTAACCTGCTTAATACTTTTCTATGACTGTTATAATTGACATTCTGTGCATATATGGCTATGACTATCGATTTTCTTGTTTATTTTGGAATTGTTTTATTTTATAAATAAAAAATATGATTTAATAGACCAATACTATAAGGATTGTGATATAACTACATGTATAAATATAAATCAAATACTTTTTAGGAGTCTATACAATTTGTATGTTTAACTTGGAAATTGAGAAAAAAATATTGAAAGATTCTTTTCAAATCCCATAAAACATGTCTTACATTTATAATTCGATTCAAGGATTTATGTAGTATCATTTAAATCTATGCAAGAGAATTCAGCTACGACCAACCTAATTGATGCTAAGAGGAAACCCTAGTGAGGTTTAAAAACTCTTGAATACATTAATACGAATAAAGCTCAAAGACATAGATACTATTTTGTTTTTTCTTCTACTAATTGGATATCCAACTTAGTTTCTACTCTAAGTTCCAAAATGGCTATTAATACAACTATGGAATACAAAATTGTTATCCAATATCCCATCCCCTTTGTCTCTATTTTTCTCCTAGCTCTCTCCCCTTTAAAATTGAGTTTCCACAATCAAGAAATCACTTTCCAAATACAACACTTAAGTGTATAAATGCCAATGTGGCATTTTTTAAAGAATATATTTTATGATCTTTTATAAATTATTTAGATTTCTTTCTATTGTTTAGTATCCATTTTGAAATATGTAAAATTTTATGATAATGAATAAAAAAATTAATAAATATAAACTTGTTCTAGAAAAACCCGAATCAATCCATAAAATATTAATTTACAACTGCAAGTTATATATCCCTCAAAGAAAACAACTAACATGTAAAATATACATAAAAAGTATAAAAATACTAATATTGAGATTTCTTCATGAGGATACCTTCAACAATTAAGAACTCCACCAATCAATTTTCAACCTCACGAGTTCATATTCATCCACGTATTAATGAAATATGCGAGACATCCATCCAAATTTTGGATTTAATGTGGAACTTGGTGTGAACCTTCCCACTTCAATACTTTCTAGAACCCAAAATAGACATGTTTCATAATCAATGCATACATGCTTATTGCTAAATACAAAAATAGATTTACCCACAACTCCAACAAAATTAATCAAATTTAAGCTAAAACGAAATCACGATACATATAACATAAAAGGGATGGTTCATGACTCAATTTTCAATAACATAAACCATCCATTTGACCAACCATACTAGCAATCTAGCTACCATACACATCTCTATCTTCTCAATCAAAGTTCAACAATGATTTTATTACAATATCGTGTATTGCATTCTTGGAACTGCCACGAGAAGTCTAGCATTTCTGTCAGTATTATCCATTCTGCAATATGCAAATCATGCTAGCTAAAATAATCCTATGTTCTATGAGGAACAAACTCATTATCTCCATTGTACGTCACCTTCCCAAACCTATGCTCATGTTTCAAATAACAAAAGACCCCTATAACAAGTCAATGGCATTGCAACTTGTAATGAGTTCATTGGTTTCTCTTTTATCTTTCATCAATTATGGTAATTTTGGCTCAATTTCATAAATATTTAGATCTCGGGTGGATGTAGGTTATTAAATTAAATAACACCTTCAAATATCCATGTGCATCACAAATCCAGATGGTTGGATTGCACCATCACTGCAGACAAAATATCCAATCAATTCTGAGACATGAATTGGGGCATCGTTGTTGTGAGAATTTGTGCTCTAGCATACTAGGTGAGACTCTTCATTGAAGTCGATTTATGAGGGGCATAAATGGAATTTTAATGGCTTCAATATCCACTTTAACCGTTTGCTACTGATCAAGATCTCATTAACCAAAAACAAATTCCGTCCCACTTTTGCCCAAGAAAACATTCTTCTCAAAGGAATAACTCTTTGTCACCAATTCTTGGAGTCAGTCTTCTTGCCTTTGCCTCCACATAACTGGTGGTTATCCTGTGGTGGTTATCCTCATCGTGGAAGATTAGATACTTTCCACTCTCTATGCATTACAATTCATGCAATCATCCTATTTGGCACATGGAATTCTTTTATCCTCCAAATTTCACCATTTATGGTATCATGACCCAACTTTTACGTTGCACGCACTATGCCAGTTGACCCATAGCGTAGTATTTACTAAATACATTAACGTGTCTAACTCACAAGAAATACAATTACATAAAATATTTTTAAGATGATTTTCTGGGGATATGACATCGAGCATGTATAAACGTCAAGTTATTGAAGTTGTGTCAGTTGTGCCAACCGCTGTATGCCCTTTATCTTCACACATTCACGTGCCCACAACTTCTCTAGCGACCTCAAATGTTGAAGATCTGGCAGCTCTTCTAACTCCGAGTATCCATAAACATATATGTATCGAAGTTGTGTCAGTTGTGTCGGCCTCACACATTCACGTGCCTACAACTTCTATAGCGACCTCAAATGTTGAAGATCTGGAAGCTCTTCTAACTCCGAGTATCCATAAATGTATATTTCTTGAAGTTGTGTCAGCTGTGTCGACCCCTATATGCTATTTAGCTTCACACATTCATGTTCCCACATCTTCTCCAACGACCTCAAATGTTCAAGACTTGGGAGCACTTCTAACTCCGAGCATCTTGAAACTCTAAGTTCTCAAAGCTATGTCAGCTGTGCCAACCCCTGTATGCTCTTCAGCTTCACACATTCATGTGCCCACAACTACTATAACGACCTCAAAATGGTTCAAGACGTGGAAACTCTTCTACCTACGAGCATGCATAAACATTAAGTTCTTGAAGCTGTGTCAATTGTGCCAACCCTTGTATGCTCTTCTAATTTCGAGCATCCATAAACGCATAGTTATTGAAGCTGTGTTAGTTGTGCCAACCCCTATATGCTCTTTATCTTCACACATTTATGTTCCCACAACTTCTCCAATGATCTCAAATGTTCAAGACCTAAAAACTCTTCTAACTCCAAGCATCCAAAAATGCCAAGTTCTTGAACCTGTGTCAACTATGCCAACCCCTGTATGCTCTTCATCTTCACACATTCATGTGCCTTTAACTGCTCCAACGACCTCAAATGTTCAAACCCGGTAGCTCTTCTAACTCCGAGCATGTAGAAACATCATGTTCTCGAAGTTGTGTCAGTTGTGCCAGCCCCTGTATGCTCTTCAACATCACACATTGAAGTACCCACTACTTCTCTAACGACCTCAAATGTTGAAGATCTGGAAGCTCTTCTAACTCCAAGCATCCATGAATGTATAGTTCTCGAATTTGTGTTAGATGTGCCAGCCCCTGTATGTTCTTTAGCTTCACACATTCATGTGCCCACAACTTATCAACGACCTCAAATGTTCAAGACTTGGAAGCTCTTCCTACTCTGAGCATCCATAAATGTATAGTTCTCAAAGATTTGCTATGCTCTTTAGCTTCACACATTCATGTTCCCACAACTTATCCAACGACCTCAAATGTTTAAGACCTGGAAGCTATTCTAACTCCAAGCATGCAGAAACATCAAGTTCTTGAAGCTGTGTCAGCTGTGCCAACCCCTGTATGCTCTTCAGCTACACATTCACATGCCAACAACTTCTCTTTCAATCTCAAATGTTGAAGATCTGGTAGCTCATCTAATTCTGAGCATCCATACACATATAGTTATCAAAGCTGTGGTCGTTGTGTGGGCCCCTGTATGCTCTTTAGCTTCACACATTCATATCCCCGCAACTTCTAAAATGATCTCAGATGTTCAAGACCCGAAAACTCTTTAGCTTCAAACTTTTATGTGCATAAGTTCTCCAGCGACCTCAAATGTTGAATATATGTCATCTCTTCTCACTCTGCTCATCCATAAACATATAGTTATGATATAATACCCTAGTCACCTTTATGCTTTGCATAGAGGCTTCTATCTATGCTAATAGTCGTAGATTGTTATGGCTATCGTAAGATTTAATGCTCATCCAACTAATTGCTCTTTTTGAAATTGGATTTGTCTTCTCTTTTTGAAATTGGATCTGTCTTCTTGTTTACAGCTTAGTGGTATTTATTTTCTAGCTTTTGCATTAGACTTTATAGCGATGGTTTCTCATACCGAAAGGCATCATACTTACTAAAATTACGAGGTTCACAAAAAAATTATTCACTTTATATACCTATCCCAGATCCATTTTAAGAACAAATTTATTTAGGGTATATGCTTCCCAGTTGATTGTTGTCTATACTCAGAGCTATTACAGCTCCAGGCCATTCCAAGAAGAAAATTTAGTGATTCCTGTAAAGAGTCCTTAACAAAAATTAATTGTAAAATGCAATCAAGTAAGCTTGACAATATAATGCTTGGCACATTTTAAAATCCTAATGTGTACTTGTCCAGTATTACTTGTATGTTCAATCTTTAAAGTTAGTATTTGATCATGTATGTGATTTATCTATTGGTTTTAGATGAAAGGTGCTTGAATGGTATATATTCATTTCCTTGTGTTTACCTATATATGTTTCCTACTGGCTTGGGAAGATAATTTTCACTGCAGTAGTTTTTGTCTCCTAGAAAAGTTGGGCCTTCCATTCCACGTTCTTTTTTCCATTCCTTGTATTTGTTTTCACTGCAAGTAAATGATGCAGAGACTTATCCATATTATTAGTCTTAAACTATAGTGGTGCACTTAACATAGAAGATTTTATTTTGCAAGTTTGGACTATATGTACCATAAATGTTTGTAGTAGGACTCTTAAGCATATTATTGCTTGAAATATGTTAAAGAGCTTCATAGCCTCCTTTTCCAGATTGTTAAATCACTACATGGCTTTTTGACATTTGAAAGAGCTGAAAGATGATGACCTTGTAACATTCACATATTTATCATAAGATTATTGAGAATACTTTTTTAAACTTAACATAAAAAAGTGTAGAGACATTACCACTAGATGGTGTGGAAATAAACTAAGGAGGGAGGCCGCGGTTGGTTTAGTTGTTAGACAACATCGGCTTCATCTGTTGACATTCCTGAAAAGAGGAGGGATGTAAATTTGTCAAAGTTAGTCATGGAATTCCACTACATAGGCATTATTGCCATCACAAGTGTTTGTTTTTTTGGATATTGTTCAACTATTACATAAGCCATGGCTTGAAGGGCTATATTGCATCTACACAATTATTTTATGAATTTGGTTGACTAATCAGGGTGAATATTGTTTGTTCTACCTATTTCAATCAAGTCATTTGTGTGTTTACACGTATGCTACACCCTTCTGCAAGTCCACATGGATGTATCCATATTTAACATATAACAAATTGGGGCCTTGATAATGATGAAGGATGCTTAGCACACAGTTTGCATCTTTTCCAATAATCATTTTTCTTACAAAAGAAATCTATTTGATGGACATTAAGAAGGCTATTCAATTGCTCACAGCTTTGCGCAAATGTCTCCTCCCTTTGCTAATAGCTCCTTCTCATTTTTTTTGTAGCATAAGTTCCCTCACAATAGAAGGTGGCAATGTCCCCGACATTGCCACCTGGCTAAAAGGATTGAACACATAGCATTATCGGAATAATGATTCTTTACTATTGCAAATTAGAATGTTGCTTCTAGTAACTACTTTGTTGTTTATGCAAGCACCCCGATAAAAAAATAGTTGTGGATATGCTCCTTGCGAAGGGCAGTTGTCTTTCCATATACCTAGATTTGTTGATGGGATGGCATAAAAGAAAAAATTCGAATGCATGGTGTAGCATATTAATGCAAAGGCATATGCATCTTTTATGCTATTACCCTTGGATTCTATTTTTGGATCATTAGTAAGAGCTAATTCTAATGGTTCTTCTTGAAATGTCTTTGCAAATGTTTTTGCACCATTCAAAACCAAATGCCACTTGCTTTATTTGTTTGAAGTTTGAAAGTTTAAGAGTCACATTCTTTAATCTACATGAATACAAATAATTTGAATAATGATGTTTGTTCATAATGGTTCATACTTGTGTTTTTTTTACAATGTTGTTTATGCAAGCAACCTTCCAAAAAACAAGTTGTGGATATGCTCCTTGCGATGGGAAGATTCATCTATTTTGTCTTTCCATATACCTATATTTCTTGATGGGATGGCCTAAAAGAAAAAAATTAAAGAAAAAAATCAAAGGCATGGCCAATGATGATGACGATGTTTCATTAAATATAGAAACAAGAATTCGCCAGCCCATTAGATTCTATTTTTGGATAATCAATAAGAGCTAAGTCTAATGTCTTTGCAAATGTTTTTGCATCATTCAAAACCAAATACCACTTTCTTTTTCCTTGGTTGAAACATAGGTTGGATCACGAGAAATTAAATGACTTAATTTTAATTTTAAATTGAAATATTAATAGTTATGATTATGACAATGGAATATCAAGGGTTGATAAATGGAGTTGAATACAAAGGATTAGAGGAAAGAGCTTAGAATCAGAAATTTATGTGGGACAACTTTGATTAACTTACCACATTAGCTGTAGTTATAATGAGGTGGTTGTCATACTAATATTATGATATTAGTATGGATTGATGTTTGGTATTGGAAAATAATGATGTTTGTTCATAATGGTTCATATTTGTGGTTTTTTACTTGGTCAATATGTAACAGTACACTATTATGACGTTGGCTACAAATCAACTCAACGGGAACTTAAATTTGGTTTAAAAACTTAATAAAATCAACTTTTTACAATAATATAATAAAACTTCTATGATTTTATAAATTTTAAATTGTCTTTTTATCTTAAACTTTTCACAATGCAAACATAAATGCAGATTTAACTTAGAATATTATTATTTAGTGTTAGAATATTATTATATTAGTATTTTCTGAACTAAGTCAGTGCTTTCTCTAGATCTCTTTGCTGTGGGTGCAATTGAGAAAAATTCCTTGGGAGAAAAAATTTTCAAGGCTCATAAACCTATAAAAGGATCATTCCAGTTTTACTAGAAATATACACTTAAGCATAAATATATACCCTTTCCAGTATTCAAAATTCAATTCATCCAAGAAAATAAAATTCAATGCAAACAGATGAATGATATTTTATTAGTTTGTCCATTAAAATTGAAGCTAAGCTGTACAAGTTGAAGTATTCAAGTCACATTAAGGGAAATGCATGCAAGTAGTTACCACCCAAATTAGCCTTTTTTTTCTTTTTTCTTATTTTGCATGAAATGGATTTGAATAAATAAAATTTAATTCTCAACCAATAAACTTTTTCTTGAGAAGTATTTTCCCAAGCACTCTCAATAATCTTCTGATAAATAATATAGCACATCATCCTATATCAAAAACTTTATAGAGAAATTCAGTAATGTGAAGATTACAAGGTCATCATCATTCATCTCTTCCAAATGACAAAAATCCATGTAGTGATTTAACAATCTGGAAAAGGAGGCTATCATGCTCTTTAAAATATTCTAAGAAATAATATGTTTAAGAATCCTACCACAAACATTTATGGTACATACAAGAAAGAGTTTTAAAATAGAGCTACTCTATTAAGTGCACCACTACAATTTAAGATGAGCAATATGGGTCAAATTTGTGCATCTACAGGGAATGAACAAAAGAACGTGGAATGGAAGGCCCAAGTTTTCTAGGAGACAAAATGTTGCGGTGAAAATCATCTGCCAAACTCAGTAGGAAACATATATTGGTAAACACAAGGAAATGAATATATACCACGGTGAAAATCTGCCAAACTTAGTAGGAAACATATATTGGTAAACACAAGGAAATAAATATATACCATTCAAGTACCCATTCATCTGAAACCAGTAGAAAAATGTATATGATCAAATACTAATTTTAAAGATTAACCATATAAAAAATACCATAATACCATACATGCCCAGTATTATATTATCAAGCTTAATTAACTACATTTTACATTAATTTTTGTAAAGGACTTTTTATGGGAATCACTAAATTTTCTTCTTAGAATGGCTTGGAGCTGTATCAGCTCTGGGTACAGACAAAAATCAATTGGGAAACATACTGTGAATAAATTTGTTGCTAAAATGGATCTAGCATGGGTATGTATTACCATACTAATGGTGCAATGATACATCTGTGTACAGTAGGAGAAGTGAACACAACTTAGCAGTGATCGCTTTTGTTTCGTTGCGGGGTGTGTGCATATTTGTGCTGAGCGATAGGTGCCTGGGCTAACCTGCACTAGCCCACGTCAACATTTTGGCGCTATAATGAAACACATGATGATGATAACGATGATAAGTAACTGGAATTATATATTGGAGAGAATGAATACGTTTTTTTTTTGTCAACCTCGTAATTTTGTGAAGTATGATGCCTTTCGGTATCAGAAACCATTGCTATAAAATCTAATGCAAAAGCCACAAAATGAATACCACTAAGCTGTAAACAAGAAGACAAATGCAATTTCAAAAAGAGAATTTTGATAAAGGGAAAACCACCAATTGTCAAATTGACCATCCATCCAGCCGTGCCAGGAAATCCCCTAAAGATCTAAAAGCTATGCTGGCCTTGAACTTTATCAGACGCATTTTGTTATATAAAGTGAATCTTCAATTGGCCTTGAAATTTATCAAACACATTTTTTTATACAAAGTGAATCTTCATTTATCAGGGTTCGAAGCAGAATGAGTCCATCGGGTTCGAGAAATCGCATTTCTATTTAGGTAACTGGCTAAAATCGCTTAGCGTAGCCAAAGTAGTTGAAGGTGATTACTTTTCTAATTGGGAAGGGGTAGCAGGAACGAAGTGGCAGTGCTAATGATGATAATCAAGTCCATGTAGTTCAAACCTTCATATCTCATTTCTCTGAACTATGATTTTTATGTGTTAACCATTTATCGTGTTTCTCAGGATTTAGTTTAATAAGTAGTTTGGACTTGTTTTAGGACATTCTGGTAAGGTCTTGCATTGATAAAATATGGCATAATTTCCTTCATCATTTTGACATACAGAACTACCATATATGCCTTGCGCTCTATAGCCAACCACTTTGGAAAACAAAAGAGGAATCCTCATCCTCAAATTTATAGTGAATCAGACATTCATCACAAATGGCAGTCACAAGATACAAAACAATGAAAGAAATAGCAAATGGATTGAACATACCACCACCATAGAATCAGGGTTTACGGCAAATTCCAACCTCACGCAACAACCAAGGGTATGCACCTCACCGTGAAAAATGCAGACAGTGGGTTGCATGTTTAATAATATCCTATGCCAACCTCAGACAGAAATACACTACGGCGACCTGCACAGGTGAATACGACCCAAAAATTCCAACCTCACGTAGCGACCAAGGGTTTACGACGGTCATAACCCTTTGCCAACCTCGCTCGGTGGATAGCCCGATGCACGTCACCATGAAAAAAAATTGAAACAATGAATTACATGTTTAATGATATCCTCTGCCCACCTCACACAGAAATAAGCCAACAAATCGATGCACCAAGGTTTTATGGTGACCTGCACAGGTGAATCTGAGTCTCCAACCTGGAAATTCCAACCTCACGCAACGGACTTTAGAGAGAATTAGACAAACGATGCACCAAGAGTTTAACCCTCTTCCAACCTCGCATGGTGCACAGCCCCATGCACCTCACCTGCTTACACCAAACATACAAAAACCTACAAACGATGCACCAAGAGTTTAACCCTCTGCCAACCTCACACGGTGCACAGCCCCATGCACCTCACCTGCTTACACCAAACATACAAAAACCTCACCTGGAGAATCACACTTTAACCCTACGTTGAAAAGATCACTTATATTAATAGCTCTGTGGAGTTGACGTTAGCCCGCAGCCCCCTCCTGGGAAGCCAAAATCGAGGCTGACATCAATACCCTGCCACTAATAGGCTTTTTGAAAAATATTATTTTTAAAATTTCAAGAAAATATTAAACACTTTCAACTATAGTTTTTATATAGTGTGGGGAAAATTTATAGGTTTAAAAGCTAAAATAATAGGAGTTGGACGAAACATACATGATCCCCTTCGGGGACATAAAAAATTATATATTAGACATCAATCATATTTTAATAGAAATAATAAAAAAAAGACAGACTATGTTATTCATATTAAGTGGATAATTCCTTTAAAATAAAAAAATATAAACTAACTTTTATTAACTTTTTTTATTAATATTTCCAATAATAAATAAATAACAAAACTAATATCATAAATAATTTCTTTTCAATAAACATATATCATATTTCAATTATAAACATAAGTTTAAGGCAAAGACAAGCTACTTTGCATCTATTTCCCTTGTTAAAGTTATGACGAGATTGAAGTTACAATCCCTCCATTTTATAACCACACTAAAAACAAGACAGTTCATACTAGTTCTTAATAAGTTTAAGATTTTTTTAATGTCAAGTAATTTTTTTTTAATTGCACAAATGTTTTTCCTAAAGTGATTATTCCTTATTGTTTTTCATAAGTTTTTAATTATTAAGTAATTATTGTTTATTGTTTTTATAAGTATTTAATTTTATAATTTTTTTAATTTAATAATTACACATTTTATAATTATTATTATTAAGTATTTATTGCTTTCTAAAAGTACTAAGAGGTATATTGCTAAACATGGTGAGTTTTATGTGATTTGTTTCAAATTTATATTACTATTATTACCTTTTTCATTGTAAATATAAACTTTTTATTTTTCCACGAAAAAACCCATAGTTTATTTTATAAAACCATATTGATTATAAGCTACCAATCCATACATAAGCATGTAAGAAGTTCTATCTATATACAGATCTATCAATATCCATATCGACATACCTACTGTCTACCATAACATAAGTTTACTAGACATAAGTTCAAGCAATAAACTAGTAACAAAAAGTCAATAGGAGGCGACTAAAAAAGTCAAAATAGGCACCGACCTAGAGAGGATGAGATACCATTAAGTATATCCCATCTATACCAATAGCTAGCAGGAATACACAAACCAAGCTTAGATAATCTATCTGCATCCTGATTTCTTTCCCTGTAGATATGAGCAAATCTGATTTGTTGAAATAGGCAACAAGTTCTTTGAATTACCACAAAAAGTGACAACAAATGAATATTCCTGGGGGCCTTAACTTCAGATAAACATTCAATCACAAGCAGCGAATCACCGGACACCTGTATTTGATTGATACCCATAGATAAAGCATAAGTCAAGAGAAGATGAACAACAACAAATTCTACATAATTATTGGTGTGTTCACCCAATCCAACAGCGAAACCATGACAAACAAAGTTAGAATTAGAGTATATCAGTCAGCCAGCACCGCCAAAAGATGATCGGCCTTGAGCTGCACCATCCACAAATTCCCAAGGGAAAGTCTTGTCTATGCTTTCAACCGAGATGACTCTCGAAGGTTTTTGAGCCAACACCTGTGGAAAGTGACCGAAAGTTTACTAGCAATTGACATCACAAGAGCGGTAGAAGACCTTCAAATCCTGAAAGATAACCTTATTCAACACGAGCCACATAGCCCAAAGAAGAAAGAAGGAAGGGCCACATAGTCCTAGAACTGCTCATTATGAAACCATGAAGAAAGAGCTTCTTGTAAACCAATACCATCCTAAACAAAATGTATACCAGCAAATTGTGACAGGTGACTCCACATACTCAGTATGAAAGGACAACTAATAAAAATGTGATGCAAGTTTTTAGTGCAGGATAGGCATAAAGGACACCAACTAGGACCACATGCATATCTATGGACCAATACATCCCAAAACGAAACCTTACCCTCAAGAGCCAACCAACGACAAATTTTAGACTTATAGGGACAATTTAATTTCCATAATAACTTGGACCACCATTTGATAGGTGGGATTACCTATGATTCTCTAAGAACCAAATAGCCCAACTTGGGCGCATAACAACCACCATTCACATTCTTAACACATACTAAATCATCCTTCAAATCTCTAAGAAAGATATGACAATTTGAAAGCGAATGGATGTACCTATCCCAAAGAGGCTTTTCCATCTCATTGAAACTCAGATCAGTTGTGGATGACCAAGATTGGTTGACAGGGCTACCTGTGATTTGTACTTGGTGAAGGAATAACAATCCCCTATCAGACATTGATAGAATCATATCCTCTGGAAGCCTGAAGGAATCATCACATCCCACCCAGGGGTCTTGCCCAATGCGCACCTTCTTACCATTACCTCTGCTCCAAGCGATCCAATCACCAATGACCTTGAAGGCTGATAGGATAGCTTTCCAGACAATGGAACAATTTTTTTGCAATTTTAACCGGAAGTCTAAACCATTCTCCAATGGATAATGGATAGATATAAACTTTTAGTGTAATGGACTTTAACTTTTGATGTAATATGGATAATGTGTTTAACCGGAAGGAAGATTATTTTGTATGATCGATGTCAAAATATTTTTATATATCTTATATATTACAAAATTACAAATATATTGTCTAAAATATTTATATATTATTTCAATTATTTGTTTTTATAGAAAAAAACATCTTTATATTTGAAAATTTGTAAATTGGAAACATTATATCTTGTTTAATTGAGAATGCTATGTACATAGAAACCTATTAATATTTTGTTAAAGTTTAATCCTTTCATGATTCTCAAGGCTATACCTAGAGATGTTTTATTTTATTTTATTTTTTATAATTTCATATTAATTTTAATAAATTATTTTCTATATTAATGGTAAATAGCAGTGGCTTTTGAGTCAATTTTTTTGACTTTATATTAATTTTAGTGTCTTTTAAATTTTTTTAAAATGTTTTATATAAAATAAGTATTAAATATAATTTTGAAAAAAGAGTTATTTTCAAAATTTTTAAAATTAGATATTTTTATTTTTATTCAATTCCATATCTAAAAGTTGGCAATTCATATGACAGATATATAAATCTCCAAAAATGGTCTCAATTTATAGAAATAGTAAAAATATTGATTATACCTTGTGCATCTCTAAAAATAGAAACATTGAAAAACTCATGAAGTGGATACTAGAAAGAAGGAAATGATAAACTAAAAATAATTTGGCAGGTTTCTTTATTGCGAGGATGCATGCTAATTTCAACTCAATTAAAAATACGAACACTAGGATCCCGATTTAATAACAACAATAAGTATCCGTTCTTGATCATCAAAAGAACCTCCACTTCAACAGAAAAGATTTAATCATAAGTTGAAGCTTTCCGATTGAAATACAAAATAAGGAGAACTTCCATTCAAAATTAAAAGACTGACTGGCGCTCAACAAATAGAGGAGTATGTGCTATAGATTTGAGGGGAGCAAGTCCACAAGAATTGGAGCATTTTCCTGCAAAGTGAACACTGATTAGATGAGGTGGTTTGTTGGTATGGTATGCATGTATTACAATGGAGAGTTCTATAAAAGTGTAGTTCAACAATCAATTTAATATAACCCCTTAGAATGCACATGTTCTTGATACTTGAAAAAGAGAACAATATAATGAAGTTTCTGATTACCTTCAAGTATCGTTTTATCAACAGTGTGGTGCTGTGGTTAAAGCCCTCAACTGGCTTCCCTTCAGCGCGAGATATGTTCAGTTGAGCCCATTGATCCAGGAGGATTGAAGATCACTCACAGTTTAGAAGTCTTCAATGTGTATGAAAGTGGCACCATCACGAAGGGATCAACGAGAGCTTTCCGACCCAAGACGAAGAAGATACAATCATTTAAAGTCTTGACACAACAGTGTAAAAATGCAAAAAAGGGATTCCACATGGCACCACTAGAAGGGTTCCACATGGCCTATACAATGTTGACATACAATGTTAACGTGGAAACCCCACATGGATCCACGTGGTAGATTGCAGGTGACTGGATAGTGCTGATTTGGCAAGAAGTAGTGACATGGACCAGTTGTTTCTCAACACGTGGCAGGTTTGAGGCACAGTGACAAGTTACATGGACCAACCAGAAGATGCCACATGACAGTCCGGTTAGCCACCATAAACCAACATAGGTATATGTGAGGGATTATGAATTAAACCCACGAACTCATGCCCAAAAGACCAGCGCCTTCACCAACCGTTGGTGTGCCTCAATAGGTTTATGGCAAATAATTGCTTTATTGTTGTTATTGTTTAACCAATTGTGAAAATGGGAGGCTCGCGGGTTTGACCCCGGGATCTCCCCATATTAAGCATGTTCAAACAACAAACATTCATATATGTTACCATTGAAATGACACACTCCAAGATTGGAAGCGGTCGGTGCTAGAGTGGAACTGTATAAAAATATGCCAATAATTTGGTGGGTAGTTAACATTTTGGATATGCCATTTAATAAGCATTGAACGGTTTCTCCAAGATTGGCACGTGGTTTCAAAATGTGCCATATGGAACCATAAAACAACAAACATTTTGTTATGCCACATTTGGATTTTATTTTCCAATGGATTTCCATATATGTATTGGACGTTGAGAGGTAGTTTTGATTATGTCACCATTGGAGTTTTGGTTTCCACGAAATGTGGGGGTGGATAGGACTACCATGGTACTATATAAGCGCCCTTATTCATCAATCCAAGGGGCAAGTCACAATGTAGGAGACAAGCCATTTGGAAGCAGGGAATCTAGGCATTTTGACTTAGCCTTGTGCACACACGTTGTAAGTGGTTTTGAGATTGTAGTGTCTACCACTCGTGCATACTTTATTGTGACTTGAAGAAGATTGATCTTTCCGTATTGTAAAGGGTTCTTTTAGCCACTCTTAAGGATGATGAGAGCAAGACACATTGTATTTATGCCTAAGGCCTCTTTGGAAACTTTGTAAACATGTTCAAGTTTCATAAGTTCTTTGGGACATGTTGAAGCAACTATGAACTTGCTTGAATCCTACAGTCTTGTGATTATGTGATTATCAACTACAACTATATTACATGCATTGATACAAGTGTCGACCTTAGAATCTATCTGTCCGAAGAACAAAGGTGAAGGGCTTGAAGGAGATTGTGGCTTTTCAGAGACAGTTGTTGTGCAAAAGAACCAACTATAGCTATGCACTAATACAAGTGTCGGCCTTCGATGTTCTCCATCCGAAGAACAAAGGTGAAGGGATTGAAGGAGTTTGTGGCTTTTCAGAGACAATTGTTGTGCAGCAGAAGCAGCTGCAGATTGCATATTGATACAGTTGTTGGCCTTCAACATTCTCGGTCCGAAGTACAAAGGTGAAGGATCTTCAAGGGAGAGTGATCTTTCAGAGGCACTTATTATGCATTCCATATAGTGAGCACTTGGTAAAGACTATTGCAGGTGAAATCCATTTGTGATGTGAATGTTTTTAAGCATGTTTTATTCATCATATGAATGGATTAGTTCCTAGTTGAGGCAGGCCCAGAAATGTAGCCAGTATATCCTGGTGAACTCTGTTATCACATGGTGTTCATTTATTTGATTGAATTTCTATTGCATTGTTGTATGGTTGATTATGTTTAAAAGATGCACACAATGATTATATGCTCATGTTCACATGCACCTTATCGTCAGTAAAAGATCTTTATCGAATATTTTTGTTTGAAAAATTTCTCACATAAATCTCAGATTACCCATACACGAGATGCAATGATTGTAGAAAATAACAAAAACCAATATGAATATCAATCCGACCATGCAAATTTCCTTATCTTGCATTTTGGGTTATAAGACATTCTAAGTCAATTGTTTTGACCATACCTTGCCAAGCTCCATGCCCCATTGGTCATTAGTCAAAAGAATTAATGCCCCAGATGAAACCATGAACTACAATCCTATGTTCATAGTCATACATTAATAACAACTAATGTACCAAAGAAAAAGTTGTGTTGGACCAAAATAATATCCATCACATCCTGCAAGTGCAAGATTAATAAGAAATCCTTAACATCATATAGCTAATAATAAAGCAAACACTATGAGATTACCTCTCCAAAAGTGCACCTTTACAATGAATGGGTTATTTCATAGGTTAAGAAAGATGCATAATCGAAAATCTTGACTATATATATATATAATCGGAATTTTAAAATGCACCATGTTTGTTTTTCTAAAAATGCCTTTCACAGAATAAATGAAAACATGACATTAAATTTTTCCACACGTAGATAATTGAACTGCACCTTTACAATGAATGGGTTATTTCATAGATTAAGAAAGATGCATAATCGAAAATGTTGACAAAATATATATATCCATATATATATATATAATCCGAATTTTAAAATGCATCATGTTTGTTTTTAGATGGCAATATTTTCACAGAATAAATGAAAACATGACATTAAATTTTTCCACAAGTAGATAATTGAACCTTTGAAGCTGGGAGGCATGTCACTACAGAAACTTTAAGAAAATGAAATCTATTTAAAATATTATTCCAATTGCTAGTAGTGTTGCGACTCATAGATGAAGATGGTGGCATGTCAAGCCACACACCAAAACTGTAGCTACCATTGGGTGGAAACAAGAGGCTGAGGCTAGGTACAAGGCCCAAGTAATTTTTAAATAAGAGTAAACGCCTGCTACAACAAATTAATTAAACGAAAGTGAATGGGATCAATGATTTTCCCTTTGAGGGCCTTCCCGCTTGTCGAAATGGGTTGCTTGTAGTGCCTAATGTATTCATGCCAATTGTAATAACGTTTTAATTTAAAATAAGCACTTCCAACAATACATAATCGACAAGAAATCTAGCTTTACCAACACATTATGGTTTCACTGATGCGATTGAGGGACTCTTAAGGGATTCCCTAGGTTCCATTCTCATTCATGTCAGCCTCACCCAAACTCCATGATTTTATATTTGAACTCGTCAACCACAGACCTGGATACTCATCGATCAGTTGCAAATTTGTTTTCGTCCTCAATTACCCTCATTTATATCATGCCATATCAATTATCTTTTTTCATGAAGAGAGAAAATAAAAAGGTGTATGGAGCCGACCCCAGATTGAACGCATCTGAATCTTTCAGGTAACTCTCCACCAAGATTTCTCGTCTTGTCATCACCAGTAAACTTCACTATTTGTTTATGCATACTTTCAGTTTTCATAATTTTTTAGAACAAATAAAAAAAGTAGTTATATGAAACAAATATCTAATTCTTTCATATGTTTTAAAACAAATAAAATATATCGTTACCCTGAAAACAACTATTAATTCTTTGATTTAAAAAATTCAGATACTTAAAACAAATAAAAAATTTACTTACCCTCAAAACAACTATCAAACTCTTTCATAAAAAAGAAAGGCGTATTTCGCTGGAAAAAAGAAAGGCGTATGAAATGGACTCCAAAATGAACGGAATATGAATCCTATAGGTAACTCTCTCCCAAACTTTCTCATCTTGTGGCCCCAAGCAGACTCCCCTTATGTTTTTCCATACTTTCAAAATGAGAAGATTTGAAAGAAAAAACAGCGCACAGATGCAGGGAAAAAACAGAGTATCGGTGACAACAACAGTGACGGGCAAAATATCTGAATGGAGCTCTACCAGCTCTTCTCGCATTATCAAAAAGTATATGTCTTCATTATACAAAAAGGAATATGTTTCATGGTGCCATCGAGAAGGCACATCCGCCAAAACATATTTCAAACAAAACTACATCTGGCAGCTAATGGTTACATCTGGCTCATCTCAGCATTAAATGTAACATGACACGAGAGAAAAGGAGAAATTATATTTTAATACTCCCCCTTAATTTCGACTGTACATAATTATATTTATCAGAACTGACTATACCTAGAAGCTGCCTCTGAAACTGAAAATTATCTTGACTCAAAGGTTTAGTGAAAATATCAGCAAGCTGATCTCTTGAACCACAGAAATGAAGATTGATTTCTTCGTTATTGACAAGCTCTCTGATGAAATGAAAGCGAGTGTCAATGTGCTTGCTTTTTCGATGGAATACATGATTTTTAGATAAAGCAATGGCTGAACTGTTATCACAGAAAATAACAGTTGGTTTCAGCTGAGGATGTTCAAGATCATTAACCAATCGACGTAGCCAAACTGCATGACAAGCTGCTGAAGACGCTGCAACGTACTCTGCTTCAGCTGAAGATAATGTAACTATGGGCTGCTTCTTTGATGCCCAAGAGATAGCACCTGTTCCAAGATGAAAAACATAGCCAGAGGTACTTTTTCTGTCATCTAAACTACCAGCAAAGTCACTGTCTGTGTATCCAACTAGCTGATCTGCTTCAGATATTCCATAAAGAATTCCATACTCTGTTGTTCCTGCAACATATCTTAAAATCCTTTTTCCCGCTTTCCAGTGTGATTCTTTTGGATTCTCCATGAATCTGGAAATGAGACTAACTGCATACATGATTTCTGGCCTAGTTGCTGTTAGATACATCAAGCTACCAACAAGTTGTTTGTACAACGTGGAATTCACTGCTGAACTGTTATCATCCTTGCTCAATTTCGTTCCTGTAGCAATTGGTGTACTCACTGTTTTACAATTTGTCATTCTAAATCTTGCTAGAACATCCTTGATATACTTCTTTTGACATATGAAGATCCCTGTTTCTGTTTGCTGAACTTCAATGCCCAGAAAATACTTCATTAGGCCAAGATCAGTCATTTCGAATTCTTGCATCATGGCTGTTTTGAAATCTGAAGGCTGCAAATTTCCAGTGTAAATGATATCATCCACATAAAGACATATAATTAACAATTTACCTTGCTGATCAGATTTTATATACAAAGTGGGTTCATGGTTACTTCTTCTGTACCCATGATTGAGCATGTAAGTATCAATTCGGCTGTACCAGGCTCGTGGCGCTTGCTTCAAGCCATATAGAGCCTTCTTCAACTTATAGACTTTATGTTCTTCTCCTTTTACTTCGAATCCCGGAGGCTGATCAACATAAACTTCTTCTTTGAGAATGCCATTTAAAAAGGCTGATTTCACATCTAACTGATAAACTGGCCATTTGTGTTGA
This sequence comes from Larix kaempferi, assembly GCA_027924585.1. NCBI lineage: Eukaryota > Viridiplantae > Streptophyta > Pinopsida > Pinales > Pinaceae > Larix > Larix kaempferi. The sequence continues at coordinate 4,368,102 of BSBM01000063.1, read as the reverse complement.
GCTGCAATAGCTAAGACTGTTCTGACTGTGTCTAGTCTAGCTACGGGGGCAAACGTTTCTCCATAGTCTATACCAGGCTGTTGTGCAAATCCTTTTGCAACTAACCTTGCCTTATGTTTTGCAACTTGACCTTGCTCATTATATTTAGTTTTATACACCCATTTCACTCCAATACTTTTCTTCTCTGCTGGCAACTGTACAAGATCCCAGGTGTCATTCTTTTCAATGGTTTCAATTTCCTCATTCATGGCATCAACCCATACTTTTTCCTTAACTGCTTCTTCAAAGTAAGTTGGCTGAAAAGATAAGAAGGCAAAGTGTGCTTGCTCATCGAAGGTTTCAGACTGATCATAGATATCACTTAATCTTTTCGACTTCTGTTTTCTAAGTGAGGCAATTGTTGGATCTGATTCACTACCAGAAGATGGACTATGAGCTTGTCCTTCTTGTCTTGGTGATGTTTGTGGAGTCTGCATATGAGGAATTCTTTGTTCATTCTCGTGTTGTTTCAGACTTTCATCAAATTCAGTTACATGTGGAGAAAGCTGAGAACTAGTCTTTTCTCCAACATTGTCATTCCAAGCTTGATCTTCAAGAAACTTGACATCTCTAGTCACTATTGTCTTTTTAGTGACAGGATTGTACAGCTTATAAGCCTTGGAATGATCACTGTATCCCACAAAGATGCACCGTTCACTTCTGTCATCCAGTTTCTTCCTTATTTCTTCTGGTATGTGGGAATAAGCAACACAACCGAAGACCCTTAAATGAGATACATCTGCCTTCTGTCTAGACCATGCTTCAAATGGAACCTTGTCTTTCACACTCCTGGTTGGAGATCTGTTCATCACATAAACGGCACATGAAACAGCTTGTGCCCAGTATTCATTTGGCAGATTTTTGTCTTTCAACATACTCCTGGCCATGTTCATAATGGTCTGATTTCTTCTCTCTGCTACTCCGTTCTGCTGTGGAGTGTACCTCGTTGTAAACTGTCTGTGAATGCCATGTTCTTTACAGTATGCAGCAAATGGTTTAGAATCATATTCTCCGCCTCCATCTGATCTCAGTACTTTAATAAATCTGCCACTTTGTTTTTCTGTGGCAGCCTTAAACTCTCTGAACTTTGCAAAAGTTTCAGATTTGTTTCTTAAAAAGTATATCCAGGTCATCCTACTATAATCATCAATGAATGTTAGAAAATATGAACTTCCACCTATTGACTCAGTTTGCATTGGACCACACAGGTCGGTATGAACTAACTCAAGTGGGGCTTTGGCTCGGTATGTGGCAGCAGTAGGAAATTTATTTCTTTTATGTTTTGACAGAATACAACTCTCACAAGGATTATGATATACATCTATGACAGGAAGACCTTTAACCAGGGAATTTCTTTGTAACTCATTCAGACCTTTGAAAGACAAATGACCATATCTACAATGCCACAACCAAGTGTTATCTGAACTAATAACAGTTTGAGCATAAGACTGAGAAAGACTTGCATTTTTCATGACTAATGGATACATTCTGTTTTTGGTCATTTCAACTTTGGCTATGACTCTTTCACTGGGAGGTTTATCTAAAATTGTACATAATGACCCTTCAAAGATGACTCTGTAACCATTTTGACTCAACTGACCAACACTTAACAGATTATGTTTCAAATTTTGAACGAAGTAGACATTTGAAATATCTTTCTTTTCATTCTGCTTGGTCAAGACAGAGATGGTACCTTTTCCTGAAGCATTCACTTTGAAGTCATCTCCAAGTTTGATTTCAGATTGAATAGAATCGTCCAGGCTGGAAAATAGGGCGTGATTTCCAGTCATATGATTGCTGCAGCCACTGTCCAGCAACCAGACATCTTTGCTATTATATTCTTCGCCGACATAACACGAAATGAACATGGATTGGGATGTTCCTTCATCAGCATTTGTAACATTTGCTCTGTTCTTATGCAGATCTGACTGTTTCTTTCGACATTCACTCTCAAAATGCCCAAATTTCTTACAGTAAAAACACTGTTTGTTTGACTTATCAGTCCAGCGTGGCTGATTATGGTATCTACCTCTCCCTCTGAAGTTCTGAGAACGGTTCTGTCTATGCTCTGTCTGTTCAGAATGTGTTTGAGTATTACCAAATTGGAAATGTCCAGATTGAGAGCGTCCTCTGGCTCTTCTTCCTCTGCTTCCATATCCACTGCTTCCATATCCACGTCCTCTTCCTCTGTTGTAAGAGGACTGTGACTGAAAGGCATTTTCAGTTGATTCTGAATTTCTATTAATTCTGGACTCATGAGTTACTAATGAACCAGTAAGCTCTTCAACAGAAAATTGTGACAGGTCTTTATACTCCTCAATGGCTGTAACTACCATGTCAAATTTCGCTGGCAGACTTCTAAGCACCTTCTCAACTATTTTCTGGGCTGAGATATCTTCACCACGTGCTCTCAGTTGATTGGTAACATCCATAGTTCGAGTCATGAAGCTGTCCACAGTTTCTGTATCCTTCATTTGCAAGGTTTCAAAATTTCGTCTGAGATTCTGCAATTTGACATTTCTAACTTTAGCTGTGCCTTGATAGGCATTCTCTAGTATTTCCCAGGCCTGTTTTGCATTCTCAGCTGTGGCAATTTTAGGCAGAATTGAGTCTTCTACACCATTGTGTAAAAACCATAAAGCTCTTGCATCCTTCTTCCTGCTATCTATCACTGCATTCTTCTGATTATTGGACATTGCCTGGTAATCTGCGGGGTCAGGTTCTTCAAATGCGTGTAAAACAAATTCCCAGCATTCTTGTGCTTTCAAAAAACTACGCATCTTGAAAGCCCACATTTCATAGTTTGAGTCTGACAGAACTGGGCTCTGAGACAGGTTTACATTGCTGCTGGATGCCATTTGTATCTCTGTGCAAGAAGCCCAGAAAAAAAAACCTTGCTTTCGGTACCGAGTATCAAACCCTAGCCTTGGAGCCGACCTTTCTGTCAAAAAAGGCCGAAGATTATACCCGTCCACAGCCGCCTGTTGAAAAAACAAAGACGATAGCCACCGAGGAGCGCACTCCTTGCCAAATGCACAACCCACAAGAAACAGTTCTGGTCAGATGCCACCAACACTAGTCCGTAACCCTCTGCCTCAGCAGCACAACAAGCACGAAGCCAACAACCCAAACACAAACCTCCACTCAAGGACAAACCCTTCTTCAAACTCACCTCATAAATCCCTACCACAGAATGCCACAAACAAACAAACCGGAACACAATCCAGAACATATAACTGGGAGCCGAAGTAGAACAGATGTAGGGACGGAGCTAAATAAAACCCTCTTTCTTTCACGTCGGGTTCACCAGCGTTTTTGGCAGAGGCGCGTGGAGCTGAGGCGAAAATGTTTTTCGGCTGTATCGAACGAGATGAGTGGCTTTACAGCAAACAGCTTTGAGAGGGCACAGCGAACAGCTTCTTTTGCCACTCTAATAATCTTCACGTGGCTGGTGAAGGAGGACTCGCCCGGGCTCTGATACCATGAGAAGATTTGAAAGAAAAAACAGCGCACAGATGCAGGGAAAAAACAGAGTATCGGTGACAACAACAGTGACGGGCAAAATATCTGAATGGAGCTCTACCAGCTCTTCTCGCATTATCAAAAAGTATATGTCTTCATTATACAAAAAGGAATATGTTTCATGGTGCCATCGAGAAGGCACATCCGCCAAAACATATTTCAAACAAAACTACATCTGGCAGCTAATGGTTACATCTGGCTCATCTCAGCATTAAATGTAACATGACACGAGAGAAAAGGAGAAATTATATTTTAATACAAAATACTTGTGCTTTGGGTTTCTAGAGATGTCATCTGTGGTTGTCGAGGAAGGAAAAACCGCTGCAAGGTTAGAAATATATGAAAAACATGTTTGGGTTTCTAGAGATGTCATTTTTATTTCATTTAAAATCTTTTGAACATTAGAAATATATGAAAAACATGGTTTGCCTAATGTATGTTGGGCAACATTAATGGCCCCTCAAAAGGGAAACCTAATGGCCCCTCAAAAGGGAAACCCTAATGACCTTTGATGGCCACCATTAAGCACATTCACAAGTCTCTTAAGGCTCTCGATGGAATTTTGCCTATGCTTTTACCAAGCTGGTTAAAATAGGGCCTCCATCGCCACTAGAATTTGAGGATTTATTTAAAATAATATTGATCGAAGTTACGAAGGAAAAATATGTTCTTCGCATGAAAAACGGAAAACACATCGACATGTCAATATGTGAATTTTTAAGGCAACCATTGTTAAATGATGGGTGGGAGGATTGACTTTTGTGATTGGCACATCAATCTATTTAGCTGCATGCATAACGAACAAAGTGCATGGATAAATTCCCATCGATTCCTACATAGAGGTCAACACTGCTATGAGATCACCTATTCATTTAGAAGCCACATATATGATTTATGGATAATAACAAAAACCAAAACAATAGCTGCAGTTTCAATCTCCGGAAAGGCTATGAAACCCATAAGCACGACCTACGCGATTAGACCTCGCCATCTTTCAACAAAGCCCAAGCCTAACAACCAACTCTAGGCTATATTGGTTGTCTCATAATAACCAACATCTTTTCTAAATTCATTTCGTGTAATTGTAGGTCCTTGACGTGGTAGAGCAAGAAGGTTTTTCTTCATACAACAGTGGAAATGTATGGATTAATGGGAATAGCGTAGAGACATTGTAATCATATGTAGACCGATAGCAGAAGGACCTAAGCCATTTTTTGGGTGCTTGAGATAATGAAATGACCAATGGTGGCGTCATGTTCTGATGCACAACGCATCGCCCCAAATCAATGCCCCTAGAGCAACAAGTGAGCACACATGAGGAATATTGTGGTGCTAACTTCGAAGCACCATGGAAGGAACTTATTTTTGAGGTAACTAATGTAAACAAATTGGCTTAAAATGTCCAAAGCCAAATTAAAAAGTTCATTTCACTACATATTGTTTTTGTCATCCGAAAGCTTCTGTTGGCATCTTGTAATATGGCTATGAAGATGTTTCCCAATGTCATGAATGCCATGCAAGAAATCCTAGAAGGTTGCCTCTAACATCTTTCTACAGGTGGATAGTGAATGCGTTTTCCCTCTCCAAGTCTTATGAAGACGTTTCCCCTTGCCATGAACCCATGCAAGTGATCCCAGAAGGTTTCCTCTAACCTATTTCTACAGGTGGATAGTGAAAGCATTTTCCATCTCTAAGTCTTATGTTACCCGTCGCAATTTTACATTTCTATAGTCACCCGATGTGTTAGATGACCATCTGCGGCCTTTTAGGCGGGCTCAATAGCACTTTCCAACATCGATGGCAGCTTGGTGTGACTGCCATAACATCATTTATGTGCTCCACAATGAATTTGCAGAGAACATCTACCTGCATTTTTTCCCAAACGAACTTCAAGTTGATCTGCTCTTTCTATTTTCAATGGTTGCAAAACAAAGGTCTTCTGGTCTAGTAAGTGTGTGATAAATGTATCTTCATTGGATTTTATCGATTACTTTCTTTTAACCCACAATTCATCTATTTATTTGGTATTTGTTAAATTATGAAAACAAATTAATTAAGATGGTTTTACAAAACTTGGTGTTGGTTTACCAAACCTGGGAAGTTTGTACAACACGCAATTGGTAGTTTGCATAATTGGCGGTAACTTTTTCATAACTATGTAACTTCTTCAAAGAAGAATATGTCTGTGTAGTTCAGGGTGTGTGAGATATAGGAGTGAATGGCGAGAAGCCTGATTGTAATCTCCATAATTGAACAAATAAGATTTCGATACTTTGCCTTTGTAGATATTTCCCCAAAATTGGGGTTTTACCACGTTAAAACTTGTGTTCTTTCAGTGTGACTGCCTTTTATTTCATTTTTATCAGACTCTTTATATCAACAAGTGGTATCAGATGAGTGATGCTGGTATCAGATGAGTGATGCTCAGATGAGTAGCCACAGAGATAGGTGATCATATCTAGACAGACGGAGAATTAGGTGAATGATAACCTCTGTTGAAACTGGAGAAAAGCCGTGAAGGAGCCTTGGCCTGTCTGCTTGCTGTAAAAGACCGTTCAATCCGGAGAAACCCTGGCCTGTATTCCGTGAAGGAGCCGCCCGCGTGGAGTTCAAAAAGTTTTTGCTGCGAGAACGAGAGAGAAATTAAGTATTCAAACAGTTGCATGTGCTCTCGTTCTGCACTGAAGTAGCCATCCGAAACCGGCGCAAGGAGAGTGGAAAGATAGACGCTGACCTGTTGCTGCATGAGGTTCAGACCATTATGGAGTTTCTGTACATTGTAATTTTGTATTCCTGAAACTCTGTTAGCGAGAGGAATCGAGAAGTCTGATCGGTAAAGAAGAACCCGTGGATTGCTGACAGTGTGAAGTCGCAGGTCTGTGAAGATTTCCTGTGAAGGCTGTCTTCAAGAAACGGGATTGGTTAAATAGGTACAGTGAGTGACCAGTTAAAGACTATGAAGGTTAGAGTCTGTGTTAAACCGATGGCAAATACTAAATTCGAAATTGAAAATTTTAATGGAAAAAATAACTTTGAATTGTGGAAACTTAAGATGCAAGATCTATTAGTACAGCAAGGATGGAAAGAGAAAGAAACCCATAACTATAACAAATGATGAAGGGGAGTACTTAGATGCCAGAGCATTTAGCACAATTAGGTTATGTCTTGCTGATGATGTCTTGTTTAATATTGCTGGATAAAAGATAGCAGCAAGCTTCTGTATATGACAAATAGGATTTACTTGAAGAGGCATTTATACGGTATGAAAATGAACGAAGGTACGGAAATAGAAGACCATTTAATTGTGTTTAATACTCTTATTTTCCAATTGAGTAGCATGGATGTTAAAATTGAAGATCAGGATAAGGTAGTTAACCTATTATGTACTTTACCCGAGTCTTGGAATCATGTAGTATGTTCCATTAGCCTTAGTACAACTGATTCTCTAGATTTTGATACTATGGTTGGAGCTTTGTTGTCTGAGGAATTGAGAAGGAAATCTAGTATTGAAACCTCTACACCTAAGGCATTGGTTGTTAGAGGTCGATTAAGAGAAAGACGAGAAAAGTTAAGAGGTACTTCCAAGTCAAAATCGAAAGAAAAAAAAGAGCAAACTCAAATGTTGGTATTGTAACAAGTCTTGGTCATCTCAAGAAGGATGTTTGGAAATGACAGGAATCCAAGAAAGAAGACCTCAAAATAGAGGCAAATCAAGTTGAATATGATTTAGGTGTAATTGATGAGGTTTTGTCTATTTGTAGTGTTCTTGATTACAGTGATGAATGGATCTTAGATTCTAGAGATTCACACCATGTCTGTCCTCATAGAGATTGGTTTACTTCTTATCAAACAGTTAATGATGGTGTGATTATTTTGGGAAATGACATGTCATGTAAGACTATTGGGGTTGGAAGTCTTAGAATTAAAATGTTTGATGGATTTATAAGAACACTAAAATATGTTAGACATGTTCCTGAACTAAAGAAAAACTTAATGTCTAGATGGAGTATTGGATTCTTGTGGTCATAAGTTTACAGGTCTAGATGGAGTACTGAAAGTATCCAAGGGTGCTTTAGTGGTCATGAAGGAGTTAAGAACGGGAAACCTTTACAAGTTGATTGGAATAAATCAAGTTAATGAAACAACATTGGTATCTAAAGGGGTAACATAATCCACTCGCTTATGGCATCAATGAATTGGTCATATGAGTGAGAAAGGACTACAGGTACTAATGAATTGAAAATTACTTCCAAATCTTAAATCTTTGAATTTGATGTTTTGTAAACATTGTATATTTGGAAAACATTGTAGACAAAAATTCAAAGCAGGCAGTCATGTTAGTAAAGGTATTCTTGACAACGTTTATTCTGATGTGTGGGGTCCATCTCCTACAGATTCATATGGGGGAGAATCATATTTTGTATTATTTGTAGATGATTTTTCAAGGAAACTTTGGGTCTATGTTTTGAAAAAGAAAGGTGATGTGTTTGATATTTTTAAACAATTTATAATTATGGTGGAAAAAAGAACTGGCCAAACAATCAAATGTTTAAGAATTGATAACGGAGGTGAGTTTATTTCTTTAGAATTCGAAAAATATTGTAATGAAGAAGGGATCGTAAGACATAAAACCAATGTATACACTCCCTAGCAAAATGGCGTTGCAGAATGCATGAATAGGACTCTTCTAGAAAGAGCAAGAAGCATGCTCAACAATGCTAATTTGGGTCAAGAGTTGTGGGTAGGAGTTTCTATTGCTTGTTATCTAATAAATCGATCACCATTGATTGCAATAAATTGTAAAATTTCGGAAGAGATATGGACTAGTTATCATTCTGATTATTCAAATTTAAAAATCTTTGGTTGTGAAGCTTATGCACTTAGTCCTAAAAATCAACATTCTAAGTTAGACCCCAGATCAAAGAAGTGTATCTTTGTTGGTTATGATGATGCAACAAAAGGATATAGGTTGTGGGATCCTACTTCCCATAAAATCATCATATTAGAGATGCATTTTTTTGATGAATATTCTCTTATTAAATCAGATAATGTAAAAGTTGATGTGGAACAGGAACAAGTACCATCAAAACAACTAGTTTAGTTGGAGACTGAATCTTCTCTTGACTCAAGGAAGCTAGAAGAATTTTTTGATGGTAAAGAAGTCATAGAAGATGCTGAAGAAATTCAGGAAAATGTGGAAATTCCACAACCTACATCAAGAATATATACATGGGAGAGAAATCCTCCTAATATGTACATAGATATTTTATTTCATCTGTTGCATTGATTTCCGATGATGGGGAACCTTCTTGTCTTCAGGAAGCCATTTATTGTGTTGAAAATACTAAATGGAATATGGCAATGAAATAAGAAATGGATTCCTTGAAGAAAAACAAAACTTGGGAATTGGTTAAACTTCCCGAAGATAGAAAAATTGTTGGATGTAAGTGGGTCTTCAAATTGAAGAAAGGTGTTGATGGTAAGGTTGAAAGATACAAAGCCAGATTGGTCGTGAGAGGGTATTATCAGATGGAAGGTATTGACTATCATGAGATTTTTTCACCAGTTATTAAGCTTGTATCTGTCTGTATTTTGTTAGCACTAGTTGCTTTGCTTGATTTGGAATTAGATGTTAAAGTGACATTCTTACATGGAGATTTAGATGAGGAGATATATATGGAACAACCAGAGGGTTTTGTGCAACATCGTAAAGGCATATTAGTTTGCAAGCTCAAGAAATCATTGTATGGCCTGAAACAGTCACACATGCAATGATACACGAAGTTTGATTCTTTTATGATGAGCCAAAATTATACTAGAAGTGAGTATGATCATTGTTTGTACTTCAAAATATTGAATGACATATTTGTTATGTTAGTGTTGTATGTTGATGATATGCTTGTTGTAAGTAAAAGCATGGACGAGATCAAAAGGTTGAAGGCTCAAATGGCTAGGAATTTTGATATGAAGGATCTTGGAGCAACAAAACAAATCTTGGGTATTGAAATACACAGAGACAAAAGAAATGGTAAGCTTAGTTTTTCACATGAAAAGTATGTTGATAAAATACTTGTAAAATTCGGGATGAATAATGCAAAACCTGTGAATATTCGTTTGGCTTCCCATTTTAATCTTTCTTTAGGTTTATGTCCTAGTAGTGATGAAGAAAAGGATTATATGTCTCGTGTTCCTTATGCTAATGCAATATGAAGTTTGATGTATGCGATGGTATGTACTAGACCTGATATTTCACATGCAGTGGGTGTTGTCAGTAGGTACATGCAAATCTGGGAAAAGAACATTGGAATGCAGTGAAATGGGTGCTTCAGTATCTTAGAGGCACAAGTGACTATTGCATCACCTTTAATAATAACAGTGATTATGTATGCGGTTATGTTGATTCATATTTTGCAGGTGATTTGGACAAGAGAAGGTCTACTTCAGGTTATGTCTTTACTCTTGCAGGTGGAGCTATCAGTTGGAAGTCAAAGCTTTAGGAAACAGTTGCTTTATCCACTACAGAGGAGGAATATATTGTTTCCTCACATGCTTGCAAAGAGGCGATTTGGATTAAAGGTCTTCTTAGTGAACTTGGAAGGATTCAAAATAATGTACCTATTTTCCATGACAGTCAAAGTGCTATACATTTGTATACAAATCCAACTTCCATAGTAAGGCTAAACATATTGATATAAAGTACCATTTTGTAAGACAAGTCATTGATGGAGGTGGAGTAGATCCGAAAAAGGTTCACACTCAATAAAACTGTACATATATGTTTACAAAACCAGTGTTATTAGAGAAGCTGCAATGGCGTGTGGCTTCTCTTGGATTGAAAAGGCAGTGATGAATAGTCTCGAGAAAAGTATTAGATAAATTGTTGTCAAGGCGGAGATTGTTAAATTATGCCAACAAATTAATTAAGATGGATTTAAAAAACTTGGTGTTGGTTTATGAAACTTGGGAAGTTTGTATAACTGGCAATTGGTAGTTTGCATAACTGGCGGTGTTTTTTAATAACTATGTAACTTCTTCAAAGAATCATATGTCTGTGTAATTCGGGGTGTGTGAGATATAGGAGTGAATGGCAAGAAGCCTGATTGTAAATTGTGATCTCCATAATTGAACAAATAAGATATCAATACTTTGCCTTTGTGGATCATGTTTCCCCAAAATTGGGGCTTTACCACGTTAAAACTTGTGTTCTTTTAGTGTGTCTGTCTTTTATTTAAGTTTTTATCAGACTCTTTATAAAAATAGTATTCAACTCTAGCTTTCTCCCTTCTTTGTCAATTCTTCTTCTAAGGGTTCTTTCTTCCAAGACAATCCATTGGGTATCTAGCACGAAAAATGTTTAAATAATCTAATATAAAGTCAAATTTTACATATCTTATATCTATCGATTCAAACCTATAATTTTTGTGGAGAAATTTACATATTCTTAATAGTTAAATACTACTTATCCCCTCCACATAGTTCATTAAATTTATACAATGTTTGAGATTGCTTGGATTACCAACTACACACAACCATAGTCCATCGTCACAAAATCCGTCTCCATAGTAGGTAATCTCTCTCATTCTATGTAATAAGAAATATTAACATTATCACATATGCCCTAAAGAGAGGGAAATCCCTACTCATATAGGAACTAGCTCATTAAGGTCATGCGATTATAGTCTTCAAAAATTTATGTGGTAAAGAAAAATGAGTTTCAATGGGATGCCACATTACTATAGCTAGTAAGTTCTATGATTCTATTTTATTAATAATATTTGCATTACCTTATTTTCCCTGGATAAATGTTAGGCTCTACCCATATGGTCACAATGCACTAAGGTTATGTGATTATAAGTACAAGAATATATGTGAGAAGAAGAAAACATGTTAACACTAGGATGTTGCATTTATATCCATATAGTCACACTGCACTAAGGTTATGTGATTATAAGTTTAAGAATATATATGAGTAGAAGAAAACAAGTTACCACTCAGATGTTAGATACATTTTCTAATGAGAAATATTCACATTTTCATAAAATGGTGTTGGAAAAAATTAATTATTAATGCATGTAAAGTTTGGCAATATCATAAGATGAATCTTTTCTTATTTGAATGGACTACCATGGTTGTTGTTTTATATTTTGTACCATCTTTTATTATTTAAAAATTTATAAAAAGTAGCCATTATGCCATGTTGATTTTTCTACATTTTTAAAAAAAATAGCCATTATGCCATATTGATTTTCATCATTTTGATTTTCTTACACTTACTTTGATTGACTACTCCAAGTTACAGTGGAAGTCTATTAGAAAGGATCAGATGGGGAGAGGCATCTATTTTAGTGTCGTGACACCTATGAAGTGAAGTGAGTATTTCTAATTGCCTGCTCAAGTTGGAAATGTGGAGTATAGACTCTAAATAAGGGTGCCACAAAATGTACAAGGTTAGAATTGAGCCCAGTTATTCTAACTGGATAAAAGCTGGATAAAAGAGTTTCAAAGGTGTGCACAACGGATCCTAGAGCAAAACGTTTTACTTTGCATCATACGAAGAAGTCCAAGTATCTTAAGGAAGATGAACATTATGTGTTAGATTTATGCCCCACATTATGTGCAGAGTCCTATAAGAGTCAAAGACCATAATCTCATTAACTCAATCGTATTCTTGGCAGAATTTGATATATGACTCAAACTTCTTCCCTTTATGTTGTGTTTTATTGGAGCCAAACTTAGAAATCTCTGCAAATCTGAGTTTTTTTAAGGCTATCTTTGTTTTTAAATTATAGTTTTCTTTAAATGAATATCCATGGTAATCAGTTTTGATCTTATGAAAGCATCATTGGTTCCCACTTAACTATAGTTTGGACTCATTGAGAACTCAGCCCTATAATTCCTTGAACCTAGTGAAAATATTAAGCATTTTAACACTTGATTTGTGATTCATACTTAAGGATGAGACGCAACTTTCTCAGCATGCTAAAAAAAATTATTACTTATTTCTATTGTTTGTAGCATTCTAGCTTTACAACATTGTAATATTGCATCAATATCTATGTAAACAATTTAATCTAGTTATATCGATACGTGTATATATCTTAGAATTTGGGTTGGATTACCATCTATGATTTTCCTAGATTGAAGGAGGATGAGACAAGTGTATTGTCCAGATTGATTTCTAAACATGGAGAACAAGTAACACATAACTTGTCCATAGCACTTAACTTGTGACCTATCAATATTCACTGACCACAAGTTAAATAACTATACTAGTACATATATTGTTTTCTTATAACGCATCTAGAATTACACTGAAGTGGTTACAACAATTGCTAATGTTCTATACATGATTGTATGTGCTGTAGAGACATCGGTATATGGATGTGCATGCATGCTTTCAACCATGCAGGATATGTGCTCAGCTGGGATCGTTTTGCAATTCCTGGTTTGTAACCATTTTCTGGAATTATGATTTAAGTTATATTGTCTATGGTTTTGTTAAATCTTTCCCCGTGTTTTGGTTTTCCTCATTTGTTTTTTGGTCATGTGGCAAATAGGATTGTACAGATCAAAGCTTCTTTTCGTACAAGCATCATGGAAGATACAATTTAGGATATGAACTTCACTAGTAGAGTGAAACTAAACTTGGAATCATGGAACATACAATTCAGGATATGAGCTGCACTTGTAGTGAGAAACTGAAATTGGAAGTTTGACTTTGTAGTGTAAAACTAAAGTTAGAAGTTTGACGTTGTAGTGTAAAACTAAAGTTGGAAGTTTGACTTTTTTGAGCCATTATGTATGTAATACTGCCAATGCCATTATTATTTTTTGACCAAGGGATTCTTCAGTTATTAGTTTTGCCAATGGCATTATTATTTTTTGGCCAGGGGATTCTTCAGTAATTAGTTTTGCCAGTGGTGGAGGGTATTTGCCAATGGTGGAGGTATGTTTCCTTTTTAACACCATCCACTCTCTTTAACATTTTTGCAAATTTTCAAATAGTGTGAAATTGATATTTGGGAATGTTGGAATAGCTTCATTATAAGCCACTCTTAAAAATGCAATGTCATTTCATAATTCTCTTACTGCAGCCTTGCACAAATAAGTAAAGAATATAAGTCAAATGCTAATACTGATATATTTTGCAAAAGTCTTGAAAACTATTGTTATTACTTTATTGTTAGGGAGTCTATTACTAAATCACTGTGTTGGAATTGAAATATGGTCATCTTTATCATATATGATCAAATTACCAAACCACCCTAAAAATTTAAGCATACAGATAATTATACGAGAAATGCAAGTTCAGATAAATAACAATTGGATCGAATAGCTACAATGGCATGGCTACACAGATTGCTCATATCACAGATGGCCAGCCCATAACAGAGAGAAATGATTGAAATAACTGAGTAAATGCAATACAATCCTCATGTTCACATGATAAGCCTGGCTGTTTTAGGACGGGGATGCGGGCAGGCCTGGACTTGTATGCCCAAAGATTTGTACATCTCAATAACTATCTTCGTATTAAAGTCTTTCACAGCCGTTCTCCTTGCAGGCTTTGACCCAATCCTGCAGGATCGGGCGAAACCCATCATCAGATCGGCATACACGTCTCGGATTCTTGTTCCCAATGACTTTGCAGCCGATCGAACAACTCTGAGCCTGAGCCTGGGTACCGCCTTCATCTTCCAAACCAGTGAAACGCCCCTACGTTTACGCCCACGTCCCAGCTTGGCTATTCGAATGCGGTTTGATCTTCCTCCTCCTCCTCCATGGAGACGTGTGTATCCTCTTCTTCTGCGCATAAATGTCTGTGCCCACATAGAATTCCCGGCATTGCTGCTGTGAGCAGCCATGCCATCTTCATCCAAATATCCCTGCATCGTTCACGACGCCAGCGGCCACACAACACCAACCGGTTATAGCCACCAGCTTTGTCTCCAAATGATTGTGTGAGGCCTTCCCATCATACCCTCGGGGCTGTTACTTATAAGTCTTAACAAGCAGGAAAAGCTGAGCCAAAGCCTTGTCGTCGAAGGGCATGAATCCATGATGTATATTGCATACTCATCTTTCAGAGACCAGTCAAAGTCTACGGCCATAAATTGTGTAGACTTTGGTTATTTACTGTTGACTTTGGTTGAATTTTGATTGACCACGGTTGACTTTGGTTTACCAATGTTGACTTTGTCTCACCATGGTTGGGTTTGGTTGACTTTCATATACCATGGTTAGCTATGGTTAGTTATGGTTAACCATGGGTGACTTTGGTGATATTGGTTGACCATAATTGATTTTGACTCAATATGGCTGAATTTTTTACCATGGTTGACTATTGGATGTATTTAGTTGGCCAAAGGCAACTATGGTTGACCATGGTTGACTTTGGTTTACTATGATTGACTTTGGTTGAACATGATTGACTTTGGTTGACTATGATTGACTTTGGTTTACCATGGTTGGGTATGGTTGGTTATGGTTGACCATAGTTGACTTTGTTTGATAATGGTTGACGATGGTTAACTTTAGTTGACTATACTTGACTTTTGGTTGACGAAGATAGGCTTTTGATAAAGCAAAGTCAACCATGGTTGACTTAGGTTGACCATGGGTTGACTTTGGCTGACTTTTGGTTGGTCAAGGTTGACCATGGTTGGGTTTGGTTGACTTTCATTTACCGTGGTTAGTTATGGTTGGTTATGGTTGTCAATGGGTGACTTTGGTGATATTGGTTGACCATAATTGATTTTGACTCAATATGGCTGAATTTCTTACCATGGTTGACTATTGGATGTATTTGGTTAGCCAAAGGCAACTATGGTTGACCATGGTTTACTTTGGTTTACTATGATTGACTTTGGTTGAACATGATTGACTTTGGTTGAATATGATTGACTTTGGTTTACCATGGTTAGGTATGGTTGGTTATGGTTGACCATAGTTGACTTTGTTTGATAATGGTTGACGATGGTTAACTTTAGTTGACTATACTTGACTTTTGGTTGACGAAGGTAGGCTTTTGATTAAGCAAAGTCAACCATGGTTGACTTAGGTTGACCATGGGTTAACTTTGGCTGACTTTTGGTTGGTCAAAGTTGACCATGGTTGGGTTTGGTTGACTTTCATTTACCATGGTTAGCTATGGTTGGTTATGGTTGGCCATGGGTGACTTTGGTGATATTGGTTGACCATAATTGATTTTTTCTCAATATGGCTAACTTTTTTTACCATGGTTGACTTTTGGCTTGCTTTGGTTGGCCAAAGGCAACTATTGTTGACCATGGTTGACTTTGGTTTACTATGGTTGACTTTGGTTGACCATGATTGACTTTGGTTGATTATGGCTTACCATGGTTGGGTACGGTTGGTTATGGTTGACCATAGTTGACTTTGTTTGATAATGGTTGACTATGGTTAACTTTAGTTGACTATGCTTGACTTTTGGTTGACGAAGGTAGGGTTTTGGTTAACCAAAGTCAACCATGGTTGACTCAGGTTGACTATGGGTTGACTTTAGCTGACTTTTGGTTGGTCATGGTTAACCACCTTTGGCTTTGGTTGATTTTGGTAGACTTTGGTTGACCGTGGTTGACCATGGTAAACTATGGGTGACTTTGGTTTACCATGGTTGACCATCTTTGACTTTGGTTGCTTGTGGTAGACTTTGGTTGACCATGATTGACTTTGGTTGACAATTGTATATTATGATTGACCATGGTAAGCTATGGTTGATTTTGGTTTACCATGGTTGAATTTTGGTTGACTTTGGTTGATTTTAGTTAACTATGGTTTACCATGGTTAAGCATGGTTGACTATGGTTGTATGTGGTTGTCCATGGTTGATTATGGTTAACCATGGTTGACATTGATTGACCATTGTTTACATTAGTTGAACATGGTTGACTTTGGTTTACCATGGGTAACTTTGGTTGACCATGGTTGACTTTTGGTTGACCATCACTGACTTTGGTTTACCATGGTTGATTTTTATTGAATTTGAATTATTTTTGTTTATTGCGGTTGGTTTTGGTTAACCATGGTTGACCATAGTTGACTATGGTTGTTCATGGCTGACTTTCATTTACCATGGTTAGCTATGGTTGGTTATGATTGACCATGGGTGACTTTGTTGATATTGGTTGACCATAATTGATTTTGGCTCAATATGGCTGACTTTTTTACCATGGTTGACTTTTGGATTTGTTTGGTTGGCCAAAGGAAACTAAGGTTGACCATGGTTGACTTTGGTTTACTATGGTTAACTCTGGTTGAACATGATTGACTTTGGTTGACTTTGGTTTACCATGGTTGGGCATGGTTGGTTATGGTTGACCATAGTTGACTTTGTTTGATAATGGTTGACTATGGTTAAATTTAGTTGACTATGCTTGACTTTTGGTTGACGAAGGTAGGGTTTTGGTTAACCAAAGTCAACCATTGTTGACTCAGGTTGACCATGGGTTGACTTTGGTTGACTTTTGGTCGGTCATGGTTGACCATATTTGGCTTTGGTTGATTGTGGTAGACTTTGGTTGACCATGGTAAACTATGGTTGACTTTGGTTTACCATGGTTGATTATCTTTGACTTTGGTTGATTGTGGTAGACTTTGGTTGACCATGGTTGACTTTGGTTATTAATTGTATATTATGCTTGACCATGATAAGGTATGGTTGACTTCGGTTTACCATGGTTGAATTTTGGTTGATTATAGTTAACTATGGTTAAGCATGGTTGACTATGGTTGTATGTGGTTGTCCATGGATGATTATGGTTAACCATGGTTGACATTGATTGATCATTGTTGACATTAGTTGAACATGGTTGACTTTGGTTTACCATGGGGGACTTTGGTTTACCATGGTTGACTTTTGGTTGACCATCGTTGACTTCGATTTGCCATGGTTGACTTTTATTGAATTTGGATTATTTTTGTTTATTGCGGTTGATTTTGGTTAACCATGGTTGACCATAGTCAACTATAGTTGAACTCATGGCTGACCATGGTTAATGATGATTGACCATGGTTGACTATATTTGTTACCGGGGTTGACTATTGTTGATGGTGGTTGTTCATCACTCACTATGGTTAATTCTGGTTGTTCATGGATGTGCGTGATTGTTCATGTTTAACTATGGTTGATCATAGGTGACTATGGTTGCCTATAAGCCATATCTATTAATTAAGCATGGTTGACATTAAACCATGGTCGACATCAATATATGGTTGAATTCTAACCATAATTGACTTTCAACCAAGGTTAAACTTAAACCATGGTTGAATTCAATCCATAGTTGACTTCAAAGACAATCGTCTTTGAACCATAGTTAACTTCAATCCATGGTTGACTTCAAAAGTCTAATATTGAATTTTAAGGAGGGTTGACTTTAATCCAAAGGTTGACTTTAATGAAAGGCTCACTTAAATCCAAGGTTGACTTACATATATTGGTTCAACTTCAATCCAAGGTTGACTTCAATCCATGGTTGACTTCAATGTAAGGTTGACTTAATGGTTGACATAATGTAGTTGATATGATTAATGTTGAATTATTAATTTCAATGTTTTTAATATTAATGTTGATTACTATTATAAATGGCGAATTATTAATGTTAATGATTTTAATGCTAATATTATTAATGTTGAAGTATTAATGCTAATGTCATCCATTTTACTAATGATTTTATTAATATTATTATTAATGTTATTAATAATAACATTATTATTATAAATGGTGAATTATTAATGCTAATATTATTAATGTTGAAGTATTAATGTTATTCTCAACAATTTTATTAATATTATTATTAATGTGATTTTAATTTGTTAACATTAATGTTAACGTTGATGTTTTTAATATAAATGTTGATAATGGTTAATAATAATGTTAATATTACTATTTTTAAAGTTAATATTGTTAATGTTCAATTATTAATGTTAGTGCTCTTAATGTTAATGTTATTAATGTTGTTAAATTTAGTAATATTATTATTAATGTAACTTTATTAATGATATATTACTGTTATTAATTATTAATAATGATGTGAATGGTATTTTTTTGAATATTAATGTTGGTAATGTTAATATTATTAATGTCATTAATATTTCATTAATGTTATTACTTTGATTAATAATACTCTTAATTTTATTTTCAACTTCAATTTAAGGTTGACTTTAATGTAAGGTTAATATTGTTAATCTTGAATTATTAATTTTAATGTTGTTAAGATTAATGCCGATTATTATTATAAATGGTGAATTATTAATGTTGAACTATTAATGCTAATGTCATCAATTTTATTAATATTATTATTAATGTTATCAATGATAACGTTAATGTTAATGTTGATGTTTTTAATATAAATGTTGATAATGTTAATGGTTAATAATAATGTTAATATTACTATTTTTAAAGTTAAATATTGTTAATATTAGTGCCTTAATGTTAATGTTATTAATGTTGTTAAATTTATTAATATGATTATTAATGTAAACTTTATTAGCTATATATTATTGTTATTAATTATTAATAATGATGCGAATGGTATTTTTTTGAATATTAATGTTGGTAATGTTAATATAATTGCTTTGATTAATAATACTCTTAATTTTTTTTTCAACTTCTATTTAAGGTTGATTTAAAGATTGAGTTCAATTCATGGTTGACTTCAATGTAAGGTTAATATATTAATTTTATTTTAAAACTATATTAATTTTATTAATATAGTTATTATTGTTAATCGTAATAACAACAACATTAATGTTATTATTAATTTTATTAATAAAATTATTAAATAATAATTTTATTAAATGAAATTATGATTAATGTTACTAAAAGAATGAAATTATGTTGTTCAATAAGTCAATCTAAAAACTTATTTTGAATTGAAGAAATATGAAATTAATTTTATTTCGTGTATCTGGAATTTCTTTTCAAATTCCAGTCACAGGGGCTTCGCGTGAAATCGAAGCTAATGTAACTATTGTATATGTGGTTTTTCAGTTGAAAGGTTAATTTATTGCATTATTTTTCCTTCATTTTTGTTCGATCCAAATTCTTTGAAGTGGATATCTTTCTCATTTAATATCAAATAATTTCTTTGCCCTCTTTGAGAACCAAGTTGTTTTGACTTGGATATCTTTTGAATTTAAGATCAAGAAAATTCTCTATGTTGATTTATTTTCAAGTAAGCTCAGATTCATCCAATCAGATAAAAAATCCTTGATGTTGATCTTTGCCTTTTTAGAAGTTTGGAAAAAATAAATTTAATGAAATGGATGGATCAATTTTAGAAGTTTAGAAGTTGATCTTTGTTTTTTCAAAAGTTGGAAAATAGATGTCAGATAAAATCACCTGATGTTGATCTTTGATCTTCGTCTTTTTTTAAGTCGAAAAATAGTTGTTAAATAAAATAGGCATCTTTTTTAAGCTGGAAAATAGTTCTTGGTAAAATCTTCAAAGGTGAATCTTCATTTAAAAAAATGGTAAAATAGTGAAATTTATTTTTTGATTTTGATCTTCATTTAAGAAGTTGTTTGTTGTGATAAAATTTCTTGATCTTGATCTTCTTCATTAAGAAGTTGTTTGTTGTGATAAAATTTCTTGATCTTGATCTTCTTCATTTAAGAAGTAAGTTGGTTAATAAGTTAGGGTAGATCCATTCTAATTTAGAAGCTGGTTGTGATAAGACCAGAGAGATTTGAATTACCAATATAAGAATTGGTATACAACACAGAAAGAAAGCCGATATCTATATTAAGAATTTATATACATGATTATAATCTCTGAAAAACACAGCGAGAGGGTTATTAAAAAAAACTGTATTAACATAACTCTATTAATACCACAGAGAAGCAAATTACTAAGAAACATTTACTAATATCCCTTCCAATCATATTTAAGCGATGTATTCTGAATAAGATTGAATGGTGAATAACTCTTTCTCAAAATGTTTTTAGTTTTTCATTAATCATGTTTTGTATTCCAATTCAGTGTGTTAGCTAATGGATATTATAGCTTGTAAAGGAAAATGTTATTAAGATAAATATTTTTAATCCGTGAAATTAAAAAAAAATCCAAAAATTTCAGAGATTTTTGAATGCTTTAAAGCACAAAAAGAGACCCAGTAGTCCAGAAGATCTGTAATAAATAGTTCCCAAGTTAGAAATTTCAGAGATTTTTGAATGCTTTAAAGCGGACCTGGGGTAGTGTAAACATAATAAGAAGATATTTTTTAATGCAAATCAAATCAATCAGACTAATATTTTGTCATTCTCAAACAAAATTGGTTTTTATTATTCTCTTTAACTTTTATATCAAAGAAATGCCAATATCGCTGGCACTCTCAAATAACATAAAGTGGTGTTTAAGTCTTTATTTGTGCCTTGGATATGTACAAATAAGTTTTAATTAAGTGAATTTGCACTATAACTTCACATAAAATTATTTTGTAAATAACTTAATTAAATTATTTATTTTTTGGTTTATTTATTAAAAAAAAATTCTGAAGAGTAATTTATGAGGTTTTAGACAGAGCATGATTATCTAGCCAATAAACCCTAAAAGACTTAAACCATGTGCCCAAATTATTTACGATATACAGCCGCCATTTCAACTCATGGAGTTATGGCATAAAGATTTGTCCACGGTAGTAAATTACAAGATTAACTAAGTGAAGATTCCTATGACTTACAAGTCAATGCTAGAGATAGAATACGGGGTGTTCCCTCACCAACAGAAATATTCTCCTTTATAAACCTTCAAAGAGCTATTCTCCTTTATAAACCTTCAAAGAGCTGATGCGAATGAAGAACATGCCTGATAGGGCTATGAAACTGTGTTAAAAATTCATATCCGGTAACCGAGATTACCTTCAGTTGAAATGGATACCTTTTGCATGTCCGTATCCAACAGTAAAAAAAGTCAAAATCAGAGCTAGTAAAGAAAAACATTCAACTGGTTTATAAGACAAAAATATATAATTAAGCTTGCAAGCAATTTATTTAAGGAAACCCTAAAGTAATATTACTCCACTGAGTTATTAAGCACCAGTATTCAATACAAAGTGCAAAGAATGGAATTTGATCAAACGTACTGGTGAACTCATGTATACATATTACAATCGACATATGAAAAAATATAGAAGCCAAGAAACTACCTGGGCTAAAACTCTATCAAGGTTTTAACTTGTCTTTTCTCCACGGCCATGTCGTATTCTGCTAAAGAAAACAAAAGCCGAAACATATAAGTAAACAAAACTAAACCAGAACTGCTAAAGGCAGAATACGTCTCGCTAATAAATGCATTTAGGAATTAACAACATTCAGAGTAGTGATAAAATTCCAAACTTACCTGGAATCAGCTGTAAGTCATTTTCCCCTCCATATTACTCAATCTTTTCAATAAACTGCAATTTACGGGGGTTAGATCGATACAGTAATTTTACTATTGCTCAACAAAAAATACTAAAAGGAAATCATTTTAAGCCTTCAAACCCTTTTACTGGAAGTGGAAGAAACTCGCCTGAAGTATTCGAGGGTCAGTACTTGAATCACATCAGCAACACTTTCTCTTGAAGTTAATGCCGTATCTGCTCTCTTTGATCATGTTGGAATACAGATTTTATCTACAGATATTGAACAGATCCTTTACTCTAAAGGCCTAATGCCTATTTTGTCTCACTAAAAACTGTCACTGCCAATTGAAAAATGCTAATGATCAATGTAGAGGATTTATCTATGTTCTCCTAGGGAAATTAGATTCACTGTGATCAATAATTCTATTGATTGAATGAAAATATTGATGCTACCAGAACCGTTCAATATTCGACTGCATTAGTTCCCAAGTTCTGGCCGGATCTCGTCAATCGTCTTCAACTTTGGCTTCCAGGATTTGGTTACGTTCAAACTCAGATGGGCAAGTGTCGTTGACAGATCTGGATCATCTCCCAAATTTAGCTTCGACAGTGAAAGGTGCTACTGATCCTACGCCCCAGAACTTTGCTTCCCCTCCTCCAAGAATAAGAAATCATTTTTCATTTCTGGCGGCTATCTGTTCGACGCCATGCCAACATTATCAGATCGAAAAAGCTTTCCTCTCGATATGAGAGAGGCCTTCCAATACAGCTCCTTTCCTAAGCAGTGCCATCCATAAGTCTGTAACCTGTTTCTTAATTGACAGTCTTTGAGATAGACGGACTACTTGAGCGTTACATTACCAAGTGGGGTGTCGAGCGGGCGTACAGCGCAGCATATGGTACAGGTGGAGTGGAGCTGAGGGACTTTCGTTCAGCGCAGCAGCGGAGTGGAGCTCAGCAACGGTTTAATTCCAGCAGTGGGAAGAAACACTTGGCAGGTGTAATTATTTTAATAAATGATTTGAAACACTATGGGTCGTTTGGATTTAAAGATGTGAGTGAATTAACACAGTAGATCTGAACGCTTCATTAATGCACCAGACGAAGCATATTCCCCCACCTTCAAAATCCAGCCGTTGATTATTAAATGTACAATAAATCTGCCACCCAGTCCCCACCCCAAAAGTTAAAAGAATACGCCGAACGAGTGGGAGGAAGTAGTTAGGGCAACCGATACCTAGGAACCGTGTGGGATTCTCAAGCAACAACGATGACCGCTGCGATATCGTCGCAGGACATAGGAAGTCTTGGTTCGGGTGGAGGAGGACGACATGTAGTCGGAGCTATGAGAGTGGAATCCAAAGATGAAGTGATAGTCGCATCATGAAAAATGACTATCATGGTAAATTGAACTCAACACAATCTAACAATATAAATGATTTTATTTTTCATTTACTTGGGGTTGAGGCTCTACAGGTCATACACAAAATGTTTGGAGTTAGTTTTGAGTGATGCGGGTGGACAAGTTAGATTTCACGGAAGGGAAATGCACAGTTTTCTACTTTTATTTCCTACTCGACCTTTCACAAATGTAATTAAAGGCTTTCTTTTTTAAATTGAATCATTGCCTTTTTCCAATTTGTCCTGAGACTTTTTAGTTGTTAGTTGTTAAGAGCACTACTTCCTTTTAATTGCAAATTCAAATGTTCAATTTTTCTTGTTATTTGTTGAGGGAAAAGGAATTAGGTTGTTTTTTTATTTTCTTTCCTACTCAGGCTTTCACAAAATTAATTTGAGGTTTTCTTTTTTTGAATTGGATCGGTAGCGTTTTTCAATTTGTCTGTTAGTTTTTTTATTGCTATTCGTTCAAAGCACTACTTGGACTCCTGTTGTCTTTTCTAAATTTGAACATCTATTTTTAGTTTTAGTTTTTGATGTTATTTGTTGAGGGAAAAGGACATCTACATTTTTGTTGTTATTTGGGGTGGAGGAAGAGTCCTTTTCATAGATTACAGTAAAGGTGATCCAAGTGTACAATAACGATTTATTTTATGGGAATTGTTTTTAGTTAATGTTAATGAGTTGTGATTAAATGAAAATTACTCGGGATATGATTTAACGATAGTTACTCTAGCACAGGTATCCTTTTCTTGAGATAATTACAGTGTGTGGTCTATTGTAGTTACACCAAGTGGGGGGAAACAATTGGGGTGAATGATACCTATCAACCACAACGAAGCCTCCATGCTTAGAATAATGTGTGGGATACTAAAGCAACACTGATGGCCACTACAGTAGTGTCACAGGACATAGGAAGTCCTGGTTCTGGTGGAGAAGGGAGGCATGTAGTCGGAGTAACGAGAGTGGAAGTCCAAATTGAAGCAACGGCCGCATAATACACAATAAATTTGTTATGGTAAATTGAAGTTAACTCAATCTAATGATCAAAATGATTTTATTTTTCATTTATTTGGGGTCAGGGCTCCAAAGTTCATATAGAGAAGGTTTGGGAGCCAATTTCGAGTGATCGGCGTGGACAAGTTAGCTTTCATGGAAGGTAAATACACAGTTTCTACCTTTTTTTTCCTACTCGACCTTTCACAAATGTAATTATATTTTTCCTTTCTTTCCTGCTCGACCTTTCACAAATGTGACGATATTTTTTCTTTTTCGAATTGAATCATTGGCTCTTTTCCAATTTGACCTTAGATTTTTTTGGTTGTTATTCATTAATACCACTACTTCCCTTTTACTTGCAAATTCCAATGTTGAATTTTTTGTTATTTGTCAAGGGCATAGGAATTAGGTCATTTTTTTCTTTTCTTTCCTATTTGGGCTTTCACAAAGTTAATTTGAGCTTATCTTTTTTAAAATGGATTGGTAGCTTTTTCCAATTTGACTGCTATTTTTTTTCCTATTCGTTAAAAGCACAACTTGAAATCCCATTAGCTTTTCATAATTCAAACGTCTTCTTTTTTCTTGATCTTTTTACTGTTATTTGTTGAGGGAAGAGAAAATTTTCATTACCTTTACCATTGTAATCTTATTGTTTTTTTATTTGTAGGATAATTGACATATATATTTGGAAATGCCTCCATGTACAAATCCATATGGTTTGGTTGTCCTCAAGAGCATTCAAACAATGCTCAATCACTAGTTGAAACAATGCCCAATGCCCAATTATAAAGCCATATGGATTGGTTGTTTTCCTTAGGAGCATTTTTCAACAATGCTCAAGAACCATTTGAAACAATGACCAATACCTAATTTTTTTTTGAGGATGATCAATCAATAGAGTGACACTACACTAGTACAATTTGGAAAATAAATGACTACAAGACCAAAAAATCTAGTCACCATAATGTTTATAAGCTAAATACTACCAGTATTGAGCAATTTCAAGTGAGATAGCTTAAAATGACTAACCTAAACAACTAATTTAGTCAAGGGATAAATAAATATGACTAGATAACTACTATGTGACTACAAATTAGTAGTATTTCTTACTTAAATGTACAAATTGAGTTTTATTGTAGTAATTTTAGTGTGTTAATTAATTTATCATGTTCATAATTAATTTTTTTAATCTTGAATTCAGTTTTTCTTTGAGGAACTATAATATACCAAAAATCCTCAATACATTTTTATAGGAGATGGGGTATAAATTTTTTCATCTAGCTACATCAAAACAAACCAAATATGTTAGTCCCATTGATTACATGACATGATAGATCAATGATAGAGTACATTTCTATATTCTTACACATAAGAAGACATATATATTAATTCTAATAACCTTTATCATAGAATGATTAATGACTTTCTTAAATTTATAAGGCCATATTATAACATTTGAAATCTTCTTGGTTAATCTTTATCAAATACTTAATCTTAGATCATAACATAATACTTATTGACTTAGTCACTAGCATAAGGTATTGACAAATAATTATACTTATCCATTTAAGCATCTTAGGGGTATGGCTACTCCATGACTATAATAATCCTTTACACTAAATACACAACCACTTACTTTATGTGAAAGCTAACTTTAATGTAACTAATATATGAAAGTAGTATAGGTACAAAATAACATCTTATTATCACATAACCCCCAATATCCAATGCCAAAGACTTATAGCATTATATTAAGCTGAAATACTCTTTTAACAATAACATATTAATTGTGTCATAGCAATCATAACAATTCTTGATTAACATCACAATTTCCATGAAGGTAATGACACATATACAAATAGGTTTGTTACAATTGGAATATTATATATATTTGAACATATTTCGTTATCTCAACACAACCAGAATGGATCCTTACAAATCTTGATATAATTTAACATAAGAACTCCAAAATTATTTGATTTGGGAGATCGATACAACTGAAAGATTGACTGTAACTTTCCACCCAACCTTGTGGCTTTCTGTCTTATGTATATTCTTTTTGTTGAGAGGCCAACCCCGAGTTGGGAAATGAATCCACTAGAGCGGTAAAGTCTATGGGAAATCACTTCACTAAGAGCTCTCCAACCCTCTTATAACACACGAGACTAAGACCCATCTTTAATAACCTATCAAGGTTATATATCTTGCATATATATTTATAGACTAATATATTTTAACTCAATGGCATTGGGCCTACGCCCTTCCTCCGCCCATCCTACACATAAAGAATATTCAAAATACAAATAAAGAGTGGAATCAATGGTTGCACCATCTCATAAATCAATTATACATAAATAGGATATATATACACTAACTTCAAGATACAACAGATAAATCTAGCCAAAGGGTTGCGCCCCTCATGGATTCATTCCAAACATAACTAATATATACACATATTCGCTTTAAATACAAACATAAATCTAGCCAAGGCTGCGCCTTTCATGGCTTCGAGTGGAATCAATGGTTGCACCATATCATAAATCAATTAAACATAAATAGGATATATATACACTAACTTCAAGATACAACAAATAAATCTAGCCAAAGGGTTGCGCCCCTCATGGATTCATTCCAAACATAACTAATATATACACATATTCGCTTTAAATACAAACATAAATCTAGACAAGGCTGCGCCTTTCATGGCTTCATTCTACAATAAGTACTGTATATTTTTACTTCAAAGTGTAAATAAAATGGGATCTAAGGACTGTGCCCTTGTACATATGATTGGAAAAGATGCGAAGAGTATATAGTGAAGCAGGGCTGCGCTCTTTGTGCACACGACTGGAAGCTATATATTTATATTCAATTTTCAATCGAATAAAACAATAAGGCTATGCCCCATCCATGATACACATAAATAATCATGTAAGCCTCACGGCTACTCCCTTCACCGACTAGCAAAGAAGATACATTCTATTTAAAATATTTCACCTCATTCCTCACAGAAAGTTACCAAAACAAATGTTGTAAGAGAACTGTCATCTCCCAAGGAATAAACAATACACAACAGAATCCAAGAGACTAAGATCTTATCCTTTCCATGAAGTATTTACAATACTAAACAATGCCTTAGTTAAGAGAGAGTAACACACACGAGCACTCTCAACCAAAGTTGATCAGTAATAAAGCATGGGCACTCTTTCTCAAGAAATATATCCTTTCAAAAACAGAAGTTAACAATCATAGGTGTGATTAGAGGATTGCGCCCTCTTCATCCACAAAGAAGAAAACAAATGCAAATAACCATTCACAAAACAAAAGGGACTACACCCTCCCAAATCCACGAAGGTGTAACGCACCAACAATAATCCACAAGAGAACTACGTCCAATTATTACCATGCATTCTGACCTGTTGATTTCGTTTCAGTGCCCTAGTTTCAGCAAAAAACCATCGATGGTTATTTCACTTCCGCCTAGTCTTCGCAAGTCGGGGACTAAGAATCCCCTCACTCTCCCCCTGAAGCAGTTTTTTAGCACTCCACGATTTACTATCTATATCAGATAGGGGTTCCTGAATCTGGTTGTATGGCTAAATCTCTTGGTTCTTACAGATTATCTTGCAAGTATGTTTCCTCCACTGTCCAACATCAATACAATTTCATAGGTTTCGATTCCTACTACCTTTGCAAACAATTCACTCATTTATGTTTGCTTGCATGGTGGACAGATGTTTTGGGTCCTTTTCCTACAATTAAGAGGTCGGGTCTGTAATGTTCCATTTGATAAAAAGGTAACAAAATACATGCAGAGTATGCGAGCCATAGCTCAAGAGCATGTTTAGGTATATAAAAGTTAGGGCATGCAATGTCAAAGTTATAAAAATAGAAAATAAAGTGAGTTACTCCGTTCCATTGTTATTAATGATTATTGAGATTTGTGTTAAGAGTTGTGAGAGCCATTTAGGGTTTAGGGCACACTACCCTACCCAACAAGTTTTGCTTTAATGTTGAAATCTATACATCCTAACCAAGTTTAATGGATAGATTTCCTATATCCATCATCATGCTTCAAGGAATATAGAGATTATTGGCATTTAGGTCCGAGTTTGGTCTTATTGACAGTTGGGTGTGTTTGTCGATTGGTAGGGCAACGAATCAATTCACTTCATAGCTTAGAGAATCATTTTCATTGTGCCTTGTTATTAACAGGGTATCGTTGGCTAGGGTAGGCACATATCTCTTCGAGGATTGAGTATAAAAAGGTATACCTATTGGAAATCATGTTAGCCGATTGAAGGAGGGCGCAATTGCCATACTACTGCAACTTTAGTTTCCTTCTTAAATCCTGCATGGTTTTCTGTTGAAGTCGTGGGTCTCTTGGTAAACATATTCCAATATAAGCAAGCATTGATCTATTGTTTAAGGCCTCATTTTATTCATATTGGAAACGATTTCCTTCATTGAGTAAGGGAGTCTTCATCAAGCATTAGGGAAATGCATCTCCATTCAACAATTGTGTGGCTTTATTGGGAGCTACATGCCTATACAAGAGAATTGTGACCCATTGGAGAGAACCCTCGCTCCTTCTTGATAGTGTTTATCATGAAAGAAAGGAATCCATCTAATGGAGGATGTGATCTATAAGGGAAGCTGCACACTAAAGAAAAAAGGTCACAACAGTGTGATCTAGGGCAACAATCCATGCCCCAAAAGGAGTAACCTATCATCATAACAATGATCTAATGAACTAAGACTAGATTCCACTAAAAGAGAGTGTGACATCCGTTGAGGGTTGGATTTAGTTGAAGGGACCATGATATCATCCCTAGAAGATCTTGGAGCAAGAAAGGAAACGTATTATCAGTACTCAAGGATGCATGCATTGAAGAAAGACATAGACTATCCATTAGAAGTACAAAGCGTCAAGTTGGATTGCAAAAATCATCCATCTTCATACATGTTGCAAGAAATACACAACCACTTGATCGATTATGAGAATCTCATTTGTAACTTTATTTCTTTGCATAATAAATTGTCCCGTAGAAGCTATTTGGTCGAGGCCGTGGAGTGTTTCCCTCAAGAGGGTTTAAACCACGTCAAAACATCGGTGTGTTGATCTGTGATCTGTTTGTGTGAAGTGGTTGCTCTTGGTGTTTGGTCCTTTGGTAGTACCTTGTGTATCCGAACATGGTATCAGAGCTTTTATGAAGAGCCGCTTTCGGTTATGATCTAGATCTTGAACTGTTGTTGCTGAAACTCGAAAGGGTTTCTGGTTCTATTATTTCTATACATTTTGGGGCTGTGGGAGGTGTTCCATTGAGTCCGAAGCATCGTTTCCATTGGAAAATAATTTTCGTTTGATCGAAAACGGTTCTCGGTTGCTCCAAAAATGTGTATTTCATCAGATCTAAAGGTATAATGTTACAGTGACGCATTTATTTATTTTCTAGTTTTAAAAGAAAAAAATCTCATATTTTATCTTTTTTTAATGTTAGATTTTTTTTTGGGTTCGGATTGTTGCTTTCCCGTCTGCGTATGCTCTTTTCCGTGCACCTTGAGCGATCTCGACAAATCAGAAACAGAAAGGGAAAGGGTTTTTCTCGGCTGCGTATGCTCTTTGCCGTGCACCTTGCGCGATCTCGACAAATCATAAACAGAGAGAAAACGTAGACTTTCCGAGCAAGCTAACGAGATCTAACTCCACAATTGTGGAATTTTTTTTTTGTTTCGATTTGTGGTGTGTTTTGTAGGAAAAAGGGCAAGCACGCAAACCGAGCAAGAAGAGTTATTAAAAAAGAAAAAAATCATTTTCTTCATTCCCATATTTTACATACCTTTTAATCTAGCTCATTTGGTTCAAAGTTGCTTTATTCCTTAATAGGTCTTGAGTTCAAGTCTTAGGAAGTTACTTTTAAAAGAAAAAGTACATGCAATTTCTATTTTCAAGTTATTTTATTGTAAAAGTGCATCTCACTTAAATAATAAAAAATATAAATACAAGTGAGTCACTTAAGTTCTTTTTTTGTTACACTATTTAAAAGTAATATCATTGTAAAAGTGAAATCACTTATTTTACAAAAGTGATTCACTTAAATCAACTTTCTTGTAAAGTGATTATCAAAAGGTTCATCTTGGGAAGAGGGGTTTTTTTTTTTTTGCTAGACATTCTCTAGCTGCCACGTCACTATTGGGGACATCTTCAACAGTTTCTTTGTTCAAGCATAACTTCATCATACAAAGTCAGTTTTCAGTGTCGTTTTTTTTTAAACCACCTATTTTTTTGAGCTCTTCACATCCATACTATTGGTTTCTACTTTTACAGTCATTAATTTACAAATATGGCTGCCCCTTGTGATATTCTACTTAACAGTTCCAACTATTTCTCATGGAAATCTCGTATGGAGGATGTTCTAAAAAGTAGGGAACTTTTCAGAATTACCTTAGGGAAAGAAACAAAACCCACTGATGATGATAAGAAAATAAAATTGGAAAATAGATGTGACAAAGCTCATGGATTCATTGGGATGTCAATCTCTACTGATTTGCGATTCCACATATCTGGAATTGATGAACCTGATGCTGCTTGGGACAAGTTCGAATCTATGTTTGGTAAACACATTGAAATTCGAGGTCACCAACTCGAAAATGAGTTGATTCCTTTAAATCCAAGTGACTTTTCATGCATTCAAGATTATTTATCTAAGTACAGAAATCTTAAACTCTTATGTGCAGAATGTAAGATTAAGAGGGAAGACAAACAATGCATTTATCATATTCTTTCCAAACTTGGACCTGCATATTCTGTTTTTGTATCTACATTTTACTCCATGAAAGAATCCTTGAATGCAACTAGCTATCAAGAGCCTAGTCTTGAATCCTTTTGTGATTCCTTGATTAGAGAGCAAGATAAACTCATTTATCTTGGAATAATCAACAATGCAGATACATCTGGGAAAGCCTTATTGTTCCAACAGAAAGAAAAGTCCAAGCCTCTTACGAAACAAAATTTTCGCAATAATAAGTCAAACAAGGGTCCAAAACCCTCTCAGTCAGCTGCTTCTTCAAAAAATGACAAAGGATCCAAGCCAAAAGGAAAGAAGACTGAGCGTCATTACAACTATTGCGAAAAAGATATTGATGATGAATCTAAGTGTTTCAAGAAGATGGCAGCCTTGGAAGCAGCAATGAAGAAGCACCACATCAGCCTAGATTCACCTTCAGAATCTGCCTCTCATGGACATGCACTTTGTGCTTCTGGTTATTCTTATAATGCATCTTCTTCTTTTACTTCAAATGAATGGTTCATTGATTCTGGAGCATCTTATCATATGGCTAAGGATCAAGCCATCTTTTCTACCTTGCATGAATGTAATACCAAATAAATATTTGTTGGTGATGATAGATCTCTAAGTGTTGTAGGAGCTGGAATAGTTCCATTAGATAATGGTAATTTTAGTGATGTACTATGTGTTCCAAGAATTTCCTGCAATTTGTTATCAGTCTATCAGATCACTCATTCTGGTGAAGGTAAAACTATGACCTTTACACTTCACCAAGTTGTAATAAAGGATTTTAAAGATCCTCAACAGGTATTAGCTACCGAAATTGTTGATGATATTACCAGGTTGTACAAGTTTAACAACTTTGGGTCAACACCTTTCCCTTCAGTTTTTGTTGCTCATAGTGATAACTTGAGCAAACTTTGGCATGAGCGATTTGGTCGCTTAAATTATCGCTCATTGCAATAACTATGTAAAGACAATATGCTGATAGGTCTTCCGATGGTATCTTGCAGGGATGGTGTTTGTTCCTATTGTGTACTCGAAAAACATCATCGGGACAATTTTGACAAACGTGCCTCTTGGAACGCCTCAGTTCCCTTGGAGCTTGTGCATACTGACTTGTGTGGTCCTCTTGCATAGTGACATTGCAGACTCATTGAGTGTCTGAAAGAGCCGGCGCATATCAGATACACTATTAGCTCATTAATTACAATATTTCCAACACCCCCCCTTAATTATGAGCGGATGGGGATCTTTAAACAAAAATTAAAATATTACAAAATATTTCAGAGCTGTGATAGGCTCTGTTCATGACATAGTTCACCGCGCAGGTGAACTTGTCACTCCCAAACAACTTCGCAGAAATTGGAATGGGTCCTTTGCCAATGGTTTTGTAAATATGTCTGCTACCTGATCTTCAAACCTGCAAAATTATAAACAGATTTCCTTATTGTTTATCAATTCTATGATAAAATGATACCTTGTGTCGATGTGCTTGGTTCTCTTATGAAACACATGATTATTTGACAGTGCGATAGCTGAATTGTTGTCACAGTAAATGACTATGGGTTCTTGCTGGACCTGCGACAGATCACTTAACATCCTGCGCATTCAAACTGCTTGACATGCAGCGCTTGTGGCTGCGACATACTCTGCTTCTGCTGAAGAAAGAGTTACTATGGGTTGTTTCTTTGAAGCCCATGATACAACACCTGTTCCTACATGAAATGTATTCCCATATGTGTTTTTTTGTCATCTATGTTGCCTCCATTATCATTGTCAATGTATCTAATGAGTTTGAAATTTTTTGAGGTTGAATACAAAATACCAAACTCTTTTGTTCCACTTACATACCTCATAATTCTTTTATCCGCTTACCAATGAGATTCTTTTGGTGACTCTATGAATCTTGATATTAAGCTGACTCCACACATGATGTCTGGCCTTGTTGTTGTAAGATACATAAGGATGCCAATGAGCCTTTTAAAAAATGTAGGATCTACATTGGATCCATCATCATCCTTGCTCAATTTCAAACCTGTTATCACTGGTGTTTGAGTTGTCTTGTAATTTAACATCTTAAATTTGTTCAAGACATCACTTGCATACTTTGACTGAGATATAAATATCACATTTTCAGACTGTTGGACTTCAATGCCTAGAAAATACTTCATAAGCCCCAAATTAGTCATTTCGAATTCACTTTCCATGACTGTTCTAAATTCTTCTATGCCGAAATCACCAATAAATATTAAATTATTTACATACAGGTAGACAATTAGCTTATTATCTTGCTTGTTAATTTTTGTGTACAGCGTAGGCTCACATTCACTTCTGTGAAATCCATTCTGAATGAAGTATGAGTCAATGCGACTGTACCAAGCTCTAGGAGCTTGCTTCAAACCATAGAGTGTCTTTTTCAATCTGTATACTCTATGTCCTTGTCCTGGAACTTCATAGCCTTGTGGTTGCTCCACATATACTTCTTCCTCCAAATAGCCATTTAAAAATACAGACTTAACATCCATTTGATAAACAAACCATTTCTTTTGTGTTGCGATAGCTAAAACTATTATGATAGTGTCCATTAGAGCTATAGGTGCAAAGGTTTCATTGAAGTCTATGCCTGGCTGCTGAGTGAACCCTCTTGCTACCAATATTTCCTTGTGCTTCTGCACATTTCCATCAGCATCTTGCTTGGTTTTATAAATCCATTTCACGCTTATAACATCCTTGTCCTTAGGAACATCAACTAATTCCCATGTTTGATTCTTCTCAATGCATTCTATTTCTTCATCCATGGCTTGTGCCCACACTGTATCTTCAACTACTTCTTCAAATGTTAAAGGATCACTAACTCGAGAAAATAATGCAAAAATAGAGAATGAATTAGGTGTACCAGACTCATATATCTCACGCAGGCTTCTTGTCCTTGGCAGAGTTGCTGACGTTGAGCTGTGCGAGCTGCTTGATGGAGTTTGCTGCGCACTTGGTGTGCTTGTCGGAGTTTCTTGAGTTGCGACTTGTGTCAGAGTTCTTTGTGTTGGAACTTGCTGCGCAGTCCCGGGAGTAGACGGAGCTACGCAGGTCTGATTTACTTGCGGTGTCTCAACTATATCTTCTGCGTTGTCATCATGTTCAACATGTGACATGATTTTGACATTCTTCTCCACAGTTCCATCCCATGCTTTATTTTCTACAAAATAAACATCTCGACTGATGATAAATTTCCTTGCAACAGGATCATACAACTTGTATGCTTTTGTGTCTTCAGAATATCCAATAAAGATGCATTTCTGTTCTTTATTGTCTAATTTTCTTCTCAGCTCATCTAGAACATGAGCGTATGCTACACAACCAAAAACTTTCAAATGCGAAACACTATGTTTCATACTTGTCGATGCTTCCTGCAGAACTTTGTTCTTCACGCTCTTCGTCGGACATCAATTCATGATGTATACAGCAGTTGCCACTGCTTCAGCCCAGTATTCATTTGATAGATGCGTGGTTGCCAACATGTTGTGCGCCATCTCCATAATGGTTTTGTTCTTCCTTTCTACGATACCATTCTGCTGTCGTGTATACCGCACAGTGAATTCCTTCTGTATGCCATGATTTTTGCAAAAATTTAAGAAATCATTTGAGACATACTCACCACCTATATCTATTCTTAATATCTTGATGCTATAACCACTCTACTTCTCCACAAGTGCCTTGAACTACTGAAAACAAATAAACACATCAGATCTATGTTTTAGAAAATAAAACCATGTTTTTTCTTGTGAAATCATCAATAAATGTGAGAAGATAAGCGCATCCTTCCATGGATGGTGTTTGCATCGGTCCACAAATATCAGAGTGCACGATTTCAAGTGGTGTGCGAGCTTTGTATGACTTTCCGACTGGAAAAGTCTCTCTATGTTGTTTTCCAAAAATACAGCCTTCACAAATTCTCTCTAGCTTTTCAATCAATGGAAATCCTTTCACCATGTCCTTGATATGTAGTAGCTTCATCCCACCAAAATTCAGATGCCCAAATCTGAAAAGCCATAACCAGGATTCATCTTTTATTTCTGTTTGAAACGCAGCTTGCATTCCATTGTCTTTTTCTTCAGCTGCGCAATGAATGTCTGCTGCTTTACTTTCTGCTTTGAGCACAGCTTCAAAATTTTCATTCTGACTTGCATGAACAACTTGAGTTGTTTTTCCTTTTATGATGGGTCTTATCCTTAAAGGAAACAAGCAGTTGCTTGTCATCGGCACTTTGGCAATTAACTGATTGCTTGGATATTTGTCTTTAATCACACAATGTTTTTCTATCATGTGAACTCTGTAACCTTTCTCCATCAGTTGTCCTATGCTCACGAAATTATGCTTCAAACCCTGAACATAATAAACATAATACATTAAATTTCTGCTCCCCCTGTTTTGTTAGAATATCAACAATACCCTTACCCAAAATAGTAACTTGGATATTGTTTCCAAGTGTGACATCAATTTGAACTGATTTATTTAGACTAGAAAATAGATTTAGATTACCAGTCATGTGATTTCTATAGCCTGAGTCTAAATACCATATGTCATTTGGACTTTCTTGGAAAGCATTCCATTCCATTGGAGATGCGCATGCTAGGAATAGTGAGTTGTTCGGAGTGCTGTTGTTGCTTAACTGAGCTTCACCTTGCTTTCCTTCGTCAGACTGATTCTTCTTGCATTCATATGCAAAGTGTCCATACTTCTTACGATAATGACATTGAATTTTTTATTTATCATACCTTTGTCCACTTGGCTGACTAAGAGTTTGATTCTGGCCTCTACCAGTGACATGTGCAGGGCTGCTGCTGCGACCTCCTCTAAACGAACTTCTTCCTCTGCCTCTAGAGTTTGATCTTCCTCTGCCTCTTCCATGGCTTATGGATGACTGTGTTGCGAATGCACCTTCCAGTGATGTTTCTGAACCACTGATTCTATGTTCATGATTGAGTAGTGAGGCTTGCAACTCATCAATAGTAAATGTGGATAGATCTTTGTTTTACTCCAGAGTTACAACCAAAGATTCAAATTTCTTTGGAAGAACTCTTTTTTCCACAACTCTTTGGTCACCTAAAGTTTCTCCATGAGACTTTATTTGATTAACCAAACCAATAACAAGAGTGTAGAATGAGTCTACTGACTCTGTATTTTTCATTGACAAAGATTCAAAATCTCTTCTCAAAATTTGATGTTTGACAGTCTTTACCTTGTTCAAACCTTGATATGCCGTTTCCAGTGTGTCCCATGCTTCCTTTGCTAACTGCGTTGCTGCTACTCTTGGGAGTATTGATTCATGTGTTGCTTAATGTATGTGGAACAACGCCTTTCCATTTTTCTTCCTCTGTTCTTTCAGAACATCCTTCTCAGCTTGTGTAAGATTGTTATATGCTGCCAGATCTACTAGTTCTTCATAGCTGTGCTAGACTATTTCCCATACATCTTGACCTCTAAACAAAGCCTTCATTGTTAGAGACCAATATTCATAATTTTTACTAGAAAATATTGGGGTTTGCAAATTACCCGAAGTGGAAGCCATACTTAATCACTTTTCCCTTATGTAAATACAATTTCTATTTTCCGTTAACCTGCGCTCTGATACCAGATCAAGGGAAAAGGGGAACCTACGCAGTCACTCACATGCATTGTGAATGAATATATTTCTTTTCTTTGATATAGGACCTGTGCTCCACTTAGCAAATACTTTGCTCTTCAATTATTTTGTGAATACTTTACTTTTCTTCACAAATTACCTGCGCGGAAAATTAGCTGCGCAATTTACCCTTTTACTGCGGTGACTACCTGTGCATTTCGACGTTTTACTGGCAGGTTTGGGCACAAGTTAATCTTCAAATACCTATTTAGCTACTCTGTATGCTAAAACATAGGAACCGAAACTTATGTGGAAGTTAAATACTTGGAATCTTGATTTGATTTATAGACCGTAAATGTAAACAACATTTACTTACGTCAATATGAAGAATATGTGTGAAATGCATAAACCACCATTCTTGAGAATGAATACATAAAACTAAAAACTTATATATATTACCTCTATAAAACAGAGTAACTTTTCCACATTTACAGAGAGACGAGTTTTACTTCAATCTTTCACTTCTTACATAGAGCTTGGGCTCTTGAACACTTCATGGGTTTTCACTTCTTTTCTTCTTCTCTTACATACATCTCCTTTCTCTATTTTTTCATCTCTCTTATTCCTCATCTCTGTAAGTGATTTTCATTTATAGAGTTTCATTATCACCAACTCAAGATTGCTTCTCTTGGAAGCTTTTAGGGTTACATTAAAGACTGTAATAAATTCTACCTAAGAAGTTATGAGCCTTTGAAATACAAACGGCTACTTAAATACTAACTTGTCGTGAGCTGGATTGGCTGCAAACTGACTGACGTCTGACATTGCAGACTAACTGAGTGTCTGACAGAGTCAACTCATTAATTACAATATTTTCAACAAGTAGTGTGATCTAGGGTAGCAATCCACGCCCCAAAAACAGTTACCTATCATCATAACAGTGATCCAATGAACTAAGACCAGATTCCACAAAAAAGAGAGCGTGACATCCGTTGAGGGCTGGATTTAGTTGAAGAGACCATGATATCATCCATAGAAGATATTGGAGCAAGAGAGGAAATGTATTATCAGTACTCAGGGCTGCATGCATTGAAGAAAGACGTGGACTGTCCATTAGAAGTGCGAAACCTGAAGTTGGATTGCAAAACTTAACCATCTTCATACATATTCCAATAAATCCATTATTCACAGTCAAAGATGATTAAAGATTTCATTTTATAGTTGATATCACCCTAGGAAAATATGGGTGCATTTTGAAGGAGTATCATCATCAAGACCCTTTCTAGGTGTGAGAAAAAGGCTTCTACAGCCATCCTGTTAGTGTTTACTACTATATTTATTACATGTATTGCTCATTAACTCATCTTTCAATAAAGGAAGATGATAGCTACTAAAATTATAATTCATTTCTAATATCTCTGTTTGTAAACCAATTTCATGGAAATCAAACAAGCAAGTAGTTCTGCAATGTATATATGTTCATGGTAAATAAAATATGGGTGAAATATGAAGTTAAAAACTCCAAACCAAACACAGAACAAACATATTTGATCCATAATGCCTCCTTCCTTCTCCTAATAGTGTCACTTTTGTAAATCCTTCAATCTTATTCCAAGTTGTTCTTAAGGGGGGATGTTAGGATATTTAGACACTTAGGAGTTAGTCAAGATCAACTTGTGTAATATATCCGTTAGGGATAGTGTGTTTCTTTAGTATGCATTTGTAAATACTTAATCCGACGGTCACGATATGTTCCCGACATAGAACATATCGTGACCATATGACCATATGACTTAATGGCCAAATGACCTAACTCCACAAGTGTGGAAAAGTTTTTTTTGTTTCGATTTGTGGTGTGTTTTGCAGGAAAAAGGGCAAGCACGCAAACCGAGCAAGAAGAGTTTAAAAAAAAAAACCCCCTTCCTCATTCCCATATTTTACATACCTTTTAATCTAGCTCACTTGGTTCAAAGTTGCTTTATTCCTTAATAGGTCTTGAGTTCAAGTCTTAGGAAGTTACTTTTAAAAGAAAAAGTGCATGCAATTTCTATTTTCAAGTTACTTTATTGTAAAAGTGCATCTCACTTAAATAATAAAAAGTACAATTACAAGTGAGTCACTTAAGTTCTTTTTTATTGTTGCAATATTTAAAAGTAATATCATTGTAAAAGTGAAATCACTTATTTTACAAAAGTGGTTCACTTAAAACAACTTTCTTGTAAAGTGATTGTCAAAAGGTTCATCTTGGAAATAGGGGGGTTCTTTTTTTTGCTGGACATTTTCTAGCTGCCATGTCACTATTGGGGACATCTTCAACCGTTTTTTTGTTCAAGCATAACTTCATCATACAGAGTCAATTTTCAGTGTCATTTTTTTTTAAACCGCCTATTTTTTTGAGCTCTTCACATCTAGACTATTGGTTTCTACTTTTACAACCATTAATTTACAAATATGGCCGCCCCTTGTGATATTCTACTTAACAGTTCCAACTATTTCTCATGAAAATCTTGTATGGAGGATGTTCTACGAAGTAGGGGACTTTTCAGAATTACCTCAGGGAAAGAAACAGAACCCACTGACAATGATAAGAAAATAAAATGGGCAAATAGATGTGACAAAGCTCATGGATTGATTGAGATGTCAATCTCTACTGATTTGTGATTCCACATATCTGGAATTTATGAACCTGATGCTGCTTGGGACAAGTTGGAATCTGTGATTGGTAAACACAATGAAATTCGAGGTCACCAACTCGAAAATGAGTTGATTTCTTTAAATCCAAGTGACTTTTCATGCATTCAAGATTATTTATCTCAGTACAAAACTCTTAAACTCTTATGTGCATAATGTAATATTAAGAGGGAAGACAAACAATGCATTTATCATAATCTTTCCAAACTTGGACCTGCATATTATGTTTTTGTATCTACATTTTACTCCATGAAAGAATCCTTGAATGAAACTAGCTATGAAGAGCCTAGTCTTGAATCCTTTTGTGATTCCTTGATTAGAGAGCAAGATAAACTCATTCATCTTGGAATAATCAACAATGCAGATACATATGGGAAAGCCTTATTGTACCAACAGAAAGAAAAGTCCAAGCCTCCCACGAAACAAAATTTTTGCAATAATAAGTCAAACAAGGGTCCAAAACTCTCTCAGTCAGGTCCCTTTTTAAAAATTGACAAAGGATCCAAGCCAAAAGGCAAGAAGACTGAGTGTCATTGAAACTATTGCGGGAAAGATAATCATGATGAATCTAAGTGTTTCAAGAAGATGGCAGCCTTGGAAGCAGCAATGAAGAAGCACCACATCAGCCTAGATTCGCCTTCAGAATCTGCTTCTCATGGACATGCACTTTGTGCTTCTGGTTATTCTTATAATTCATCTTCTTCTTCTACTTCAAATGAATGGATCATTGATTCTTGAGCATCTTATCATATGGCTAAGGATCAAGGCATCTTTTCTACTATGCATGAATGTAACACCAAACAAATATTTGTTGGTGATGATAGATCTCTAAGTGTTGTAGGAGCTGGAACAGTTCCATTAGATAATGGTCATTTTAGTGATGTACTATGTGTTCCAAGAATTTACTGCAATTTGTTATTAGTCTATCAGATCACTCATTCTAGTGAAGGTAAAACTGTGACCTTTACACCTCACCATGTTGTAATCAAGGATTTTAAAGATCCTCAATAGGTCCTAGCTACTGGAATTGTTGATGATATTTCCAGGTTGTACAAGTTTAACAACTTTGGGTCATCACCTTTCCCTTCAGTTTTTGTTGCTCATAGTGATAACTTGAGCAAACTTTGGCATGAGCAATTTGGTCACTTAAATTATCGCTCATTGCAACAACTATGTAAAGACAATATGGTGACAGGTCTTCTGATGGTATCTTGTAGGGATGGTGTTTGTTCCGGTTGTGTACTCGAAAAACATCATCGAGATAGTTTTGACAAACGTGCCTCTTGGCACGCCTCAGTTCCCTTGGAGCTTGTGCATAGTGACTTGTGTGGTCCTCTTCCATCTGCTTCCTTTTCTGGTTTCAAATATTTCTTAACTTTCATTGATGATTACACCAGATGCACTTGGGTTTATTTCCTAAAACTTAAGATCGAAGTATTTAACATGTTCTTGGCCTACAAGGCCCTTGTTGAAAAATAATCTAGTCATCAAATTATTGAGTTAAGATTTGACAATGGAGGAGAATATGTTAACAAAAAGTTCACTGCTTTCTGCACTAAGCAAGGAATCCAACAATAGCACACTGTTCCATATACACCACAACAAAATGGTGTAGTTGAGTGGAAGAACCGCACTTTAAAAAAAATGGCTAATTGTATGATCCAATCTAAGGGACTAAGCCTTCAATTTTGGGCTGAAGCCATTAATTGTGCAAATTACATAGTTAATCGCACCCCCACTAAAGCATTACAAGGTATAACACCAGAAGAAGCATGGAGTAAAACTAAACCTGATGTAAGTCACTTCTGTGTGTTTGGTAGTGAAGCATGGGTTCACATTCCAGATGAAAAACAGAAAGCATTGCAGCTTAAAAGTGAAAAGTGCATATTTGTTGGATATTCTGAAGATGTAAAAGGTTATAGACTTCTTCAACCACATTCTCCTAATATAATCATTAAAAGAGATGTTAAATTTGATGAATATCTCTTGGCCTATGAGCCTAACTCAGCGATTGTGCCATCTTTGGCCTACGAGCCTGATTCAGCGTTTGTGCCTTCTTCTTCTTCTTCCAACTTCCTTGACAGGTTTCCAACTCCAGTTTCTGATGATGACAGTGAGGATGAAAATCCACCTATGCCTGCTCATGTTCCTCCAGTTGCACCAGCACAAGTGCTTCTTCGATGGGTCCGTTCAACATTTGAAGCAGTTGGTGATCTTGTTGGTGATCCTAGAGATCAACATCGAACACGTTCTCAGTTTTAGTGAGCCTCTTCTCTTTTGGCTCAAGTTTCCGAGAATCATGATCCAGAAACTTTTGCAGAAGCTTCAGGGAATCCAGATTGGGATGCAGCCATGGATGAAGAATATCATTCCTTAATGGAGAATGATACTTGGGATCTTGTACCTCTTCCAAAAGGAAGAAAACTTGTCAGATGTAAATGGGTCTACAGAACTAAGTATGCATCAGATGGAAGTGTTGAAAGACTTAAGGCAATGTTAGTTGCCAAAGGTTTTTCCCAAGTTGAAGGGATTGACTACAATGAAACCTTTGCTCTCGTCGCAAAAATGAACTCCATCCTCCTTGTTCTTTCCCTTGCAGCCTTACATAACTGGGAAGTCCATCAAATGGATGTCAAGTTTCCCTTCTTACATGGTGATTTACAGGAGAAAATTTACATGGAACAACCTCCTGGATATGTTCATAATAACTCTAGCCTTGTCTGCCACCTTAATAAATCCTTATATGGCCTTAAGCAAGCTCCTAGAGCTTGGTATGCCAAAATGGATAACTTCCTCCTTGACACTAGTTTTTCTAGATGCCATTCTGACCCCAATGTCTATACCAAGAAAATAGGAAACCATCTCATCATACTTGTTCTATATGTTGATGACCTTATTCTTACTAGTAGTGACCCTAAGCTTATAACCCATGTGAAATCCAGTCTTAAACAAAATTTTGAAATGTCAGAATTAGGACATTTGCATTATTTTCTTGGTCTCCAAGTCCTCCAAACCAAAGAAGGAATCTTTCTTTCTCAGTCTAAGTATGCTTGTGACCTTCTTGATCGCTTTCACATGGAAATTGTACACCAACCCCTTCTCCCTTCCAGTCTGGAGTCAAACTTTTTCCCACTTGTACTCCACCTGAAGTCGATGCCACCTTGTATCGTCAGCTTGTTGGTAGTCTCTTATACTTGACTCATTACCATCCTGACCTTTCCTTTGTCGTTGGTCGTGTTGCCTGTTATATGCAGACACCTCATGAAAGTCACTGGAAAGCAGCTAAAAGAATACTTCGATATATTCGA
The DNA here is from genome assembly GCA_027924585.1 of Larix kaempferi. Taxonomy (NCBI): domain Eukaryota; kingdom Viridiplantae; phylum Streptophyta; class Pinopsida; order Pinales; family Pinaceae; genus Larix; species Larix kaempferi. The sequence goes on along the minus strand of BSBM01000063.1, from coordinate 4,325,369 downwards.
GGTACAATTCAGTTTGGGATTCATTATAGTACAGGGGGGAAACCTTTGTTGGTTGGTTTCATTGATTCAGATTGGGCTAGCGATCCTGATGATCGAAAGTCTACTGTAGGTTATGTTTTTAGTCTGGGATCTAGACCTATCACTTGGGCTTGTAAGAAACAACAAGCTCTTGCTCTTTCTTCAGCAAAATCAAAATATCGAGCCGCAGTTAATGCCAGTCAGGAAGCTTTATGGCTTCGATAGATCCTTTCAGAGTTTGGATTCGAGTAGCAGCAGTGTCACATCCCCAAAATTTCATAAAAATTTTAAAAATTTTCTAAGTGGTTTAATTGCCCATAAATGCTATGCGGAAGTATAAAGTTTAACATTTTAAATTTATTGTTTTAAAATAAAATACGACAACCAAGTAATTCACATTCTATCAGTAATTATTTAGTTGTCTCAACGACAATTATCACAACACTTTAGGAAATTCAGCCATATTCATAACTCTAAATTTAAATATGTAATACAACCTATTTTATGAAATCTCTTTATCACCCTTTGGACGGTTATATGAGTAAGTGGACAATTTATACTTGATCAATTATTTCCCAAAGTCCTGAAATTAATAGCAACTAACACATTCATCATTGTTTACATACAAAGATTTCTAACTTGATTTTACTCATCAAGTGGGTTTCTAATGACTCATATGAGACACATCCAAGGAATGCATTATTACATATAAATAATCAACATATCAATACATGAACACATAACTCGCAAGGTACACATAAAAACATTTGATTTCAACACAAGTACACACATATGCAAAATCAAGTCATACACATGAGACCAAAAGTAACGTGGTTCACCCGTACACGGGCTAGTCCACAAAAGTGTGTGCATCTTTAATTATTATGAGAACATAGTGTTTACAAGCTGCAACATTAGTTGTTGCCATGGTAATTCCTCTTATTGAAGGAATCTTTTACAAGATAATCAAAATACTAGTTATTTCCAAGGTTACAAGATTCTAGCCTAAGTGTCAAAATAGTCATCAAGATTCTCTTGATACTAAAAGAAGTAATTTAAATAATCTAAATAAGAATAATATCATTTCTATGAAGATCTACTCTTGTATAAAAATAAGATCCCCAAGAGAGTTAAACACTTCTAAAATCAGAACTCCTTCACCAACTTAAATCATAAAGTACTAGGACTCATATGAAAACTTTCTCATCACCCTAAGTGTCTACCTAAATAATACATACAACTACTTTTGTTGAGACACAAATGTAAATCTTTATATCTCTATAGTTCTAAAGTTCCAACCTTCTCCCTATTTATACAAATATGTATATATATAGGCACAATTACTCTATCATTTAAACATCATTATTTGAATTGTTTCATCCAGATCTTAAAATAAATTGAGTTCAAGTTGACGTTTAGATGAGAATCTCCAGCAAAGGTGCGATACTGGCTTAATAATACTAGAATAAAATTTAATCGAAACTAAAAAAATAGAAGCCTAAGATATGCAACGATTTTGCTTAGATACTGAGATCTTCCCACGCTATTGCACGATTCTCATAATGCCAAAAGTTCAAACAACAATTAATGACACTCCCCACTATGAACACTATGAACACGCAGAAGACAAATAATAATTACAGGCCTCAAGCGATTCCACTCAGGACTCACACCAATTATCCATAAAATAATACAGTGTTTACGGCTTGACCATACGACCGATCGCTTAGAAATGCACTTCTACATCGGTGTAATCACTATACAATGGCAAACCCTAAATGTAACAAACCAACGTAATTCTTGCTTAGTTTTCCAACATCGAAGGCAGAAGTAATTTACCCACAAATTAGCAACTGCATTTTTCTTTCTATTTGCACAATCGATGGGTTGAACCACTACGTCTCCCTTTTGGCAATCGTTCCAAAAACATCTAAAATAGCAGTGTAAGATATGTTGATATACTTTCAAATGAAATTAAAATTCTTGCCATCCGGAACAATGATACTTCGGTACTGAGATCTACTCACGCTAAATGCACGATTTTAATTAATGTCAGTAGTTCAAATAGCAAAGAATGACACTTCCTACTATGAACACGCAAAATACAATATAATAATTACAAGGTTTGAGTGGTTCTAACCAGAACTTGCATCACCCAGCAAGATTGGGGACAGGGATAAAGATATAGAGTTTAACCGGGTATAGGTGTTTGGGTTAATGTAAAAGCTTTATTGCAAATTCAGATCAAAATCGCAGAGACTCAAGTACTGAAATGTAACCACGGTTTTCACATCAACATCCCAGAACACGTCTTCACAACAACAAGAAATGAAACGTTCAAACCCTACTCAAAGATACATTTTCATTCAAACATTCAGGAATTACTTTTGGCAACGACAACCTTCTGGGCTTTCCGAGACTATCTACCGAAGCTTCTTGTAGATTTAATGTAAAGCAAATACTTAACTAGCAAAACGATGGCACAGAACTAAAGTGATCACTATCCGGCAGGAGTCTTTCAGAGTAGAGCATACAAACATAGACATCACAATCAAAAGAAACATACATCATTCTGACCTGTTCTTCAAGGGATCACACGAATCCCTTCTGCATAACATAATCATTGTATTAAGACGATCTTAGAGATCACCTTGATGACGAATCTATGCTCCCATCTCGGGGCCGTCCTCTCCCTCTGTGCAACGTTCTACTACCATCATCTAATCCAACCAAACCAGCAACAGCTAGAGTCCTTCCTTTTACCAAAATTTCATGAGCGACTACTATATAAATTTAGTCTTCAATCTCTATAGATTCTAACGCAGAGATTCCCCGTCTACTGAGAAACTTCGAGGTAGAAAACCTAGAAACAAAAGCTTCATAGTTTTCTTTGTTCCTCCTCCCGTGCATTTCCTTACTGCTACACCTTTATCCTACTCACCCTCCAAATTGATCAAAAACTACCCTTTCTAACGACGGGTGGAAGCCATATATTGAACCCGCATCCCCTATCGCAAATGTGTGACCTTTTTAAGTTATTTTTCAACAAGATTCTCCATCGAAGTGGTTAGAACGAAACCCTAACAACCTCTCTCCACTATGTTTACAACTGTAAATATTTCATTAAGTGATGGCGTTTCGGTTGAGAGACATACTTGCTTAAATTACTCCACTAATTTATCTTCCATGACGCCCATCCCGTGGAGTGATCAGCGTGGCACTTCATCGAATATCCTCCTCCTTAACTTATGTGATGTTGTCTAAAAAATTAGCTCATCCTGGGAGTGGTCTATAGTCGAGGATCGTAGTTGACAAAATCTCGTTTTTCTTGTAGAGTTTGCCCCTCCCACCACGAAATCCACCTCTTTATGACCCTTACCGCCTAAAGAGATTTGCAATAACTAACAAGGTGAGTGGAGCTAACCGTTGTGAGCCAAGCCTTAAAGGGAGATCGCGGGATTAAAAACCTTAAGGATGAGTTCTGGTTATCGAAATCTGATAAGGTGCACTTCCTTAAATGTACACTAAGGTGTCTTCTTTCTAAATAATGTGCACCTCATAATAATTCTTATACCCTTAACAATCATAAGGCTGTGCTTAATATGCAGCTCCGATATGCATTTAATCTATAACTTTATTCTATGAACGAAGCCCTCACTTTAATTAGGCAATGAACATATATATACATCTATATATATGTAGTACTCTAGAGTTACATATAGTAGTATCTCATATAACTTATATGTGAGTGTATAAGTATACTACCATTAAATAATCAAAGCTTCCTTTAATGCTTCTTAGACACGTATAATGGTGTCTTCCAAAACACTTTGTGCTCCCAAGGTATCTTACTATGCTCCACTATTTTATATAAACGAGAGAAATATAATTTCCCTCGACTTCTTGAGTTAGTGACTTAAATATAAATATTGATAAGGTTAAAATCTTAAAGAGGTTTCTTTAATAATAACTTTATAGGTGCTAGATACTAAAATCAAGTTTTAGTATCATAGCTTAGGATAATTCTCTTAATCCCATTTTACTTTGTAATGATAAACATGTTCTCTTTTAGTACTTTGTTAAAGGTTAGTCGGTACTCTTAACCTTATTACCTAAGGTATAGATTAAGGTATTTCACCGTTTCTCCGGTGCTAGTAGCCTTTGGATGACCTACGTCATTATACATACTCCTCCTAGTGAATTTCAGTTGTTCGTTATGTAGTTGCAACCCAACTTCCAGTAACCTAGGTCTACAACTTTTAAGAAATAATACTTTAACATACAATGTTTACTGGTGGGGCCTTGGCCTTGAGCACCTCACTAGAAACAATTACAATAATTGTTTATATTTATACAAATTTATTAGGTCAAAAATGAGGGATGTTACATACTCCACCCCTTAAGAATAACACCATCCTCGGTGTTCGACAGTGTCTTTTTCATTCATTCACCGTCTTTCGCTTTGCTTTTGTTCTTATCCTTTGGTCGTCTTCTCACCTTTGCGATTCCGCAGCTCTTTGTCTGTATAACCTTGTTGATCATCAATCTCTTTTGTTCTTCAACGATCATGGAGACTTGCATGCATATCCTGCTCATGTACTTCAGCAATCATATAGACTTGCATATCTAGCACTCTACAACTCAACAGGAAAATTTGACAGTCTTACTCTGCAACTCATTACATAGCTTCGCCTCATCGAATCTTCTTGTGGGCTCAGTTCTAACACCACAAGGAAAAATTTTAGTCTCCTCAGAGAACCTCTTGTGCGCTCCGTTCTAACAACACAAGGAAAAATCGTGAGCCTTTCCTCTGCTCAATTCGATGGATATAAAGTTTGCCTAGGACTTTTGGGTCAGTATAACATTCAACGAGCTACCCACTTGCTCTGTTCCACTTCCATGGGAAACATGACCACAATTTAGGGAAGTTGCACCCTGCAACAACTAGTAAGTGAGTGCAAGATGCAGCCTCTACTTGAGTTCAGGAAATATTATTTTCCCCTCAAACCTTCTCATTTGAGTCCGAGAATTTTACTTAGTAACCATCATTTAGTATTTATTGCATTCCACATGCGACATAATACCAACAAAATATTAACGAATATATCTCATTCTATGCATTTTGATGATTACACATCATCAATCATAAGTCTTACCACCAATCATGATCCATAAAGCCCTGTAAAAATAAAAATGTAAAGTAAATTATTACTTACTCTTGAGCGATTTAGCTCAACTTATCTATGTAACTGGTTGTATAATCCATGTTCCTATTGGATTATGACATTGGTCGTGATCCAAAATCTCCTCCTGAAGTGTTAGTATAAGGAAAATTTTTCTTTGCTTCAAAAGTTCAACAACTGAACTCATTAGTTCCATAACATGATACACATGCTCATTCAATAACTTATGCATCAAATAATTAGTAACCATTACTTCTACCAACAAATATTTTACCCGATTATCTTCTACATATCTACGAAGAAATATTTATGAAGTAGCATTATCTGAACTAACAATCATGCATTGAATTTGAGGGTGTTTAACTGACTTTGCTTAATCAAGCAAGCTTACTTCATTGGAGTATACTAATAAAACTGATACTTTTAACTTAGAGATGCTCATAGGTAACACACGTAGTAAACTTTGATAAAATGCGAAAAATATATGATACTTCTATGAAATTACTTATTAGTTGGCATGTCTCATAATCTTTTGTTCTGTCAAGGTAATAACATAATTCAGCTAATTTTTCCATATCCTCATCTATTTCTTCTAGTTTAGTACTTTACCAAATAATATTAAAATTATGAATCAACAATCCTAAAAGAGATTATAGTACTTCTATTCCTTTTAACAAGGTTAACCAAGTTAATAAATCATAATACAGAATTCGTTACATTCACATGTACGAAAATTATTTCCACTAAATATTCCACGATAATCATGTGAGTACCTACATCTTTCTTCTAGCAAAGAAAACTTTCGACAAGGATAACATACCTCCTTCAAATGTTGAGATACTTATCTTTACTCCCTTGAAACTGGATGACATTAACTCCTCGTTCATTCAAATCCCATGCATCCAGAAACAAAAGAACAATTTGATTAGTCAATTTTCATACCTATTTATTTCATGTTGATCCCATTAGGCCCGAGTGTTGTAACCTACAACTCTGATACCATTTGTCACATCCCCAAAATTTCGTAAAAATTTTAAAAATTTTCTAAGTGGTTTAATTGCCCATAAATGCTATGCAGAGGTATAAAGTTTAACATTTTAAATTTATTGTTTTAAAATAAAATACGACAACCAAGTAATTCACATTCTATCAGTAATTATTTAGTTGTCTCAACGACAATTATCACAACACTTTAGGAAATTCAGCCGTATTCATATCTCTAAATTTAAATATGTAATACAACCTATTTTATGAAATCTGTTTATCACCCTTTGGACGGTTATATGAGTAAGTGGACAATTTATACTTGATCAATTATTTCTCAAAGTCCTGAAATTAATAGCAACTAACACATTCATCATTGTTTACATACAAAGATTTCTAACTTGATTTTACTCATCAAGTGGGTTTCTAATGACTCATATGAGACACATCCAAGGAATGCATTATTACATATAAATAATCAACATATCAATACATGAACACATAACTCGCAAGGTACACATAAAAACATTTGATTTCAACACAAGTACACACATATGCAAAATCAAGTCATACACAGGAGACCAAAAGTAACGTGGTTCACCTGTACACGGGCTAGTCCACAAAAGTGTGTGCATCTTTATTTATTATGAGAACATAGTGTTTACAAGCTTCAACTTTAGTTGTTGCCATGGTAATTCCTCTTATTGAAGGAATCTTTTACAAGATAATCAAAATACTAGCTATTTCCAAGGTTACAAGATTCTAGCCTAAGTGTCAAAATAGTCATCAAGATTCTCTTGATACTAAAAGAAGTAATTTCAATAATCTAAATAAGAATAATATCATTTCTATGAAGATCTACTCTTGTATAAAAATAAGATCCCCAAGAGAGTTAAACACTTCTAAAATCAGAACTCCTTCACCAACTTAAATCATAAAGTACTAGGACTCATATGAAAACTTTCTCATCACCCTAAGTGTCTACCTAAATAATACACACAACTACTTTTGTTGAGACACAAATGTAAATCTTTATATCTCTATAGTTCTAAAGTTCCAACCTTCTCCCTATTTATACAAATATGTATATATATAGGTGTTAACACCCAAAAAGTGTTCACTACATCATCTACCACATTATATGGGTAAAACCCTAGCCACAATATGCACAATTAATCTATCGTTTAAACATCATTATTTGAATTGTTTCATCCAGAGCTTAAAATAAATTGAGTTCAAGTTGACATTTAGATGAGAATCTCCAGCAAAGGTGCGATACTGGCTTAATAATACTAGAATAAAATTTAATCGAAACTAAAAAAATAAAAGCCTAAGATATGCAACGATTTTGCTTAGATACTGAGATCTTCCCACGCTATTGCACGATTCTCATAATGCCAAAAGTTCAAACAACAATTAATGACACTCCCCACTATGAACACTATGAACACGCATAAGACAAATAATAATTACAGGGCTCAAGCGATTCCACTCAGGACTCACACCAATTATCCATAAAATAATACAGTGTTTACGGCTTGACCATACGACCGATCGCTTAGAAATGCACTTCTGCATCGGTGTAATCACTATACAATGTCAAACCCTAAATGTAACAAACCAATGTAATTCTTGCTTAGTTTTCCAACATCGAAGGCAGAAGTAATTTACCCACTAATTAGTAACTGCATTTTTCTTTCTATTTACACAATCGATGGGTTGAACCACTACGTCTCCCTTTTGGCAATCGTTCCAAAAACATCTAAAATAGCAGTGTAAGATATGTTGATATACTTTCAAATGAAATTAAAATTCTTGCCATCCGGAACAATTATACTTCGGTACTGAGATCTACTCACGCTAAATGCACGATTTTAATTAATGCCAGTAGTTCAAATAGCAAAGAATGACACTTCCTACTATGAACACGCAAAAGACAATATAATAATTACAAGGTTTGAGTGGTTCTAACCAGAACTTGCATCACCCAGCAAGATTGGGGACAGGGATAAAGATATAGAGTTTAACCGGGTATAGGTGTTTGGGTTAATGTAAAAGCTTTATTGCAAATTCAAATCAAAATCGCAGAGACTCAAGTACTGAAATGTAACCACGGTTTTCACATCAACATCCCAGAACACGTCTTCACAACAACAAGAAATGAAACGTTCAAACCCTACTCAAAGATACATTTTCATTCAAACATTCAGGAATTACTTTTGGAAACGGAAACCTTTTGGGCTTTCCGAGACTATCTACCGAAGCTTCTTGTAGATTTAATGTAAAGCAAATACTTAACTAGCAAAACGATGGCACGGAACTAAAGTGATCACTATCCGGCAGGAGTCTTTCAGAGTAGAGCATACAAACATAGACATCACAATCAAAAGAAACATACATCATTCTGACCTGTTCTTCAAGGGATCACACGAATCCCTTCTGCATAACATAATCATTGTATTAAGACGATCTCAGAGATCACCTTGATGACGAATCTATGCTCCCATCTCGGGGCCGTCCTCTCCCTCTGTGCAACGTTCTACTACCATCATCTAATCCAACCAAACCAGCAACAGCTAGAGTCCTTCCTTTTCCCAAAATTTCATGAGCGACTAATATATAAATTTAGTCTTCAATCTCTATAGATTCTAACGCAGAGATTCCCCGTGTACTAAGAAACTTCGAGGTAGAAAACCTAGAAACAAAAGCTTCAGAGTTTTCTTTGTTCCTCCTCCCATGCATTTCCTTACTGCTACACCCTTATCCTACTCACCCTCCAAATTGATCAAAAACTACCCTTTCTAACGACGGGTGGAAGCCATATATTGAACCTGCATCCCCTATCGCAGATGTGTGACCTTTTTAAGTTATTTTTCAACGAGATTCTCCGTCGAAGTGGTTAGAACGAAACCCTAACAACCTCTGTTCACTATGTTTACAACTGTAAATATTTCTTTAAGTGATGGCGTTTTGGTTGAAAGACATACTTGCTTAAATTACTCCACTAATTTATCTTCCATGACGCCCATCCCGTGGAGTGATCAGCGTGGCACTTCATCGAATATCCTCCTCCTTAACTTATGGGATACTGTCTCAAAAATTTGCTCATCCCGGGAATGGTCTATAGTCGAGGATCGTAGTTGACAAAATCTCGTTGTTCTTGTAGAGTTCGCCCCTCCCACCACGAAATCCACCACTTTATGACCCTTACCGCCTAAAGAGATTTGCAATAACTAACAAGGTGATTGGAGCTAATCATTGTGAGCCGAGCCTTGAAGGGAGATCGTGGGATTAAAAACCTTAAGGATGAGTTATGGTTATCAAAATCTGATAAGGTGCACTTCCTTAAATGTACACTAAGGTGTCTTCTTTCTAAATAATGTGCACCTCATAATACTTCTTATACCCTTAACAATCATAAGGATGTGCTTAATATGCATCTCCGATATGCATTTAATCTATAACTTTATTCTATGAACGAAGCCCTCACTTTAATTAGGCAATGAACATATATATACATCTATATATATGTAGTACTCTAGAGTTACATATAGTAGTATCTCATATAACTTATATGTGAGTGTATAAGTATACTACCATTAAATAATCAAACCTTCCTTTAATTCTTCTTTGACACGTATAATGGTGTCTTCCAAAACACTTTGTGCTCCCAAGGTATCTTACTATGCTCCACTATTTTATATAAACGAGAGAAATATAATTTCTCTCGACTTCTTGAGTTAGTGACTTAAGTATAAATATTGATAATGTTAAAATCTTAAAGAGGTTTCTTTAATAATAACTTTATAGGTGCTAGATACTAAAATCAAGTTTTAGTATCATAGCTTAGGATAATTCTCTTAATCCCATTTTACTTTGTAATGATAAACATGTTCTCTTTTAGTACTTTGTTAAAGGTTAGTCGGCACTCTTAACCTTATTACCTAAGGTATAGATTAAGGTATTTCACCATTTCTCCGGTGCTAGTAGCCTTTGGATGACCTACGTCATTATACATACTCCTCCTAGTGAATTTCAGTTGTTCGTTATGTAGTTGCAACCCAACTTCCAGTAACCGAGGTCTACAACGTTTAAGAAATAATACTTTAACATACAATGTTTACTGGCGGGGCCTTGGCCTTGAACTCCTCACCAGAAACAATTACAATAATTGTTTATATTTATACAAATTTATTAGGTCAAAAATGAGGGATGTTACATACTCCACCCCTTAAGAATAACACTGTCCTCGGTGTTCGACACTGTCTTTTTCATTCATTCATCGTCTTTCGCTTTGCTTTTGTTCTTAGTCTTTGGTCGTCTTCTGACCTTTGCGATTCCGCAAGCTCTTTGTCTGTATAACCTTGTTGATCATCAATCTCTTTTGTTCTTCAATGATCATGGAGACTTGCATGCATATCCTGCTCATGTACTTCAGATATCATATAGACTTGCATATCTAGCACTCTGCAACTCAACAGGAAAATTTGACAGTTTTACTCTGCAACTCATTACATAGCTTCCCCTCATCGAATCTTCTTGTGGGCTCAGTTCTAACACCACAAGGAAAAAGTTTAGTCTCCTCAGAGAACCTCTTGTGCGCTCCGTTCTAACAACACAAGGAAAAATCGTGACCCCTTCCTCTGCTCAATTCGATGGATATAAAGTTTGCCTAGGACTTTTGGGTCAGTATAACATTCAACGAGCTACCCACCTGCTCTATTCCACTTCCATGGGGAACATGACCACAATTTAGGGAAGTTACACCCTGCAACAGCTAGTAAGTTAGTGCAAGATGCAGCCTCTACTTGAGTTCAGGAAATATTATTTTCCCCCCAAACCTTCTCATTTGAGTCCGAGAATTTTACTTAGTAACCATCATTTAGTATTTCTTGCATTCCACATGCGACATCATACCAACAAAATATTAATACCAACAAGGTACACATAAAAACAATTAATGACACTCCCCACTATGAACACTATGAACACGCAGAAGACAAATAATAATTACAGGGCTCAAGCGATTCCACTCAGGACTCGCACCAATTATCCATAAAATAATACAGTGTTTAAGGCTTGACCATACGACCGATCGCTTAGAAATGCACTTCTTCATCGGTGTAATCACTATACAATGTCAAACCCTAAATGTAACAAACCAACGTAATTCTTGCTTAGTTTTCCAACATCGAAGGCAGAAGTAATTTACCCACAAATTAGCAACTGCATTTTTCTTTCTATTTGCACAATTGATGGGTTGAACCACTACATCTCCCTTTTGGCAATCGTTCCAAAAACATCTAAAATAGCAGTGTAAGATATGTTGATATACTTTCAAATGAAATTAAAATTCTTGCCATCCGGAACAATGATACTTCGGTAGTGAGATCTACTCACGCTAAATGCACGATTTTAATTAATGCCAATAGTTCAAATAGCAAAGAATGACACTTCCTACTATGAACATTTAAAAGACAATATAATAATTACAAGGTTTGAGTGATTCTAACCAGAACTTGCATCACCTAGCAAGATTGGGGACAGGGATAAACATATAGAGTTTAACTGGGTATAGGTGTTTGGGTTTATGTAAAAGATTTATTGCAAATTCAAATCAAAATCGCAGAGACTCCAGTACTGAAATGTAACCACGGTTTTCACATCAACATCCCAGAACACGTCTTCACAACAACAAGAAATGAAACGTTTAAACCCTACTCAAAGATACATTTTCATTCAAACATTCAGGAATTACTTTTGGAAACGGCAACCTTCTGGGCTTTCCGAGACTATCTACCGAAGCTTCTTGTAGATTTAATGTAAAGCAAATACTTAACTAGCAAAACGATGGCACGGAACTAAAGTGATCACTATCCGGCAGGAGTCTTTCAGAGTAGAGCATACAAACATAGACATCACAATCAAAAGAAACATACATCATTCTGACCTGTTCTTCAAGGGATCACGCGAATCCCTTCTGCATAACATAATCATTGTATTGAGACGATCTCAGAGATCACCTTAATGACGAATCTATGCTCCCATCTCGGGGTCGTCCTCTCCCTCTGTGCAACGTTCTACTACCATCATCTAATCCAACCAAACCAGCAACAGCTAGAGTCCTTCCTTTTACCAAAATTTCATGAGCGACTACTATATAAATTTAGTCTTCAATCTCTATAGATTCTAACGCAGAGATTCCCCGTGTACTGAGAAACTTCAAGGCAGAAAACCTAGAAACAAAAGCTTTAGAGTTTTCTTTGTTCCTCCTCCCGTGCATTTCCTTACTGCTACACCCTTATCCTACTCACCCTCTAGATCGATCAAAAACTACCCTTTCTAACGACGGGTGGAAGCCATATATTGAACCCGCATCCCCTATCGCAGATGTGTGACCTTTTTAAGTTATTTTTCCACGAGATTCTCTGTCGAAGTGGTTAGAATGAAACCCTAACAACCTCTCTCCACTATGTTTACAACTGTAAATCTTTCTTTAAGTGATGGCGTTTCGGTTGAGAGACATACTTGCTTAAATTACTCCACTAATTTATCTTCCATGACACCCATCCTGTGGAGTGATCAGCGTGGCACTTCATCGAATATCCTCCTCCTTAACTTATGGGATGTTGTCTCAAAAATTAGCTCATCTCGGGAGTGGTCTATAGTCGAGTATCGTAGTTGACAAAATCTCGTTGTTCTTTTAGAGTTCGCCCCTCCCACCACGAAATCCACCTCTTTATGACCCTTACCGCCTAAAGAGATTTGCAATAACTAACAAGGTGAGTGGAGCTAACCGTTGTGAGCCGAGCCTTAAAGGGAGATCGCGGGAGTAAAAACCTTAAGGATGAGTTCTGGTTATCGAAATCTGATAAGGTGCACTTCCTTAAATGTACACTAAGGTGTCTTCTTTCTAAATAATGTGCACCTCATAATACTTCTTATACCCTTAACAATCATAAGTTTGTGCTTAATATGCATCTCCGATATGCATTTAATCTATAACTTTATTCTATGAACGAAGCCCTCACTTTAATTAGGCAATGAACATATATATACATATATATATATGTAGTACTCTAGAGATACGTATAGTAGTATCTCATATAACTTATATGTGAGTGTATAAGTATACTACCATTAAATAATCAAAGCTTCCTTTAATGCTTCTTAGACACGTATAATGGTGTCTTCCAAAACACTTTGTGCTCCCAAGGTATCTTACTATGCTCCACTATTTTATATAAACGAGAGAAATATAATTTCTCTCGACTTCTTGAGTTAGTGACTTAAGTATAAATATTGATAAGGTTAAAATCTTAAAAAGGTTTCTTTAATAATAACTTTATAGGTGCTAGATACTAAAATCAAGTTTTAGTATCATAGCTTAGGATAATTCTCTTAATCCCATTTTACTTTGTAATGATAAACATGTTCTCTTTTAGTACTTTGTTAAAGGTTAGTCGGCACTCTTAACCTTATTACCTAAGGTATAGATTAAGGTATTTCACCGTTTCTCCGGTGCTAGTAGCCTTTGGATGACCTACGTCATTATACATACTCCTCCTAGTGAATTTCAGTTGTTCGTTATGTAGTTGCAACCGAACTTCCAGTAACCTAGGTCTACAACTTTTAAGAAATAATACTTTAACATACAATTTTTACTGCTGGGGCCTTGGCCTTGAGCTCCTCACCAGAAAAAATTACAATAATTGTTTATATTTATACAAATTTATTAGGTCAAAAATGAGGGATGTTACAAGCAGCCTACTCCACTTTGGTGCGACAATCAAAGTGCCATCAAGCTTTCCAAAGATCCAGTTCTACATCAACGCAGCAAACACATTGAACTACATATGCACTTCATCAGAAAGCTTGTTCATGATCGTGTTATTGAAGTGCTCTTTTGCCTTACAAATGATCAAGTTGCAGACATCTTCACCAAGTCTCTTACAGATGCGAAGTTTTCTAAACTGCGATCTATGTTAGGAGTTCAGGAACTTGTCATTAAGGGGAGATAGGCTCTAATGGCTCCCTCCTTCTAATAGTGTCACTTTTGTAAATCCTTCAATCCTATCCCAAGTTGTTCTTAAGGGGGGATGTTAGGATATTTAGACACTTAGGAGTTAGTTAATATCAACTTGTGTAATATATCCGTTAGTGATAGTGTGTTTCTTTATTATGCATTAGTATGCATTTGTAAATACTTAATTCGACGGTCACGATATGTTCCCAACATAGAGTGATCCGACGGCTCAACTTCTCTTATATCATACCTAACCTTGATTCGTGGCTTAACACCCGATTGGTCCATGATCTCTATTTAAAGAGCATGGAGGGTCATTGTTTAGTTGATCGATTATGAGAAACTCATTTGTAACTTTCTTTCTTTGCATAATAAATTGTCACCTAGAAGCTATTTAGCCGGGGCCGTGGAGTGTTTCCCTCAAGAGGATTTAAACCACGTCAAAACTTCGGTGTGTTGATTTGTGATATGTTTGTGTGAAATGGTTACTCTTGGTGTTCGGTCCTTTGGTAGTAGCCTGTGTACCCGAAAAAACATTAAGAGTTTCGATGGCGTACAAGCATGACTCTTCACATAGGCACAAATCCTCCACCATTCTTTAAGGCAAGCGAGTATCTTCTTTTTCTGAAAGGTTTCTTTGGGTTCTTCATAAACTTCCTCATAAGAGGACCATTTAGGGTTTCGATACCTTAACCATATATATATAAACAAGCCATTTTAAACATTGTATGCTTTATGTTATAGATAGTTAAAACCGAACTTGGATATGTATAAGGGTTTTTACATTCCATTACCTATTGTTTGCAGTCAGTACAGGAAATTTACCTCTATTTATGATATTATTTATTTACATTGGATGCACAATACAATGGACCTGTTTCTTGTTATTAACTCTATTTCTGTGAGATTCGTGATTATGAATGCTCAGTTTATACTTTCTTTTCCTCGTTACTAGGAATCGACGTACAAGTTTAGTATCCTCTAGATGGAGAAGTTAAAATCCATTTACTAAAAGGATTGATTTGTTTGCATACTCTACAGTTCATCATCCACGCGTTTCAGATATCATAGTTCATAGTCAAGAATGTCCAAATCTCCAAGAAAACAAAATTTAAGAAATGGGTTTTGCTGATTATATTCAAATCAATCATTGCTACTTTTCAAATCTGCGCAATTTTAAGACTGGGGAACCACATAATAGGGTCGAGTATCCAAAACTTCCTCACAACACTGCGAACTATGAGGCCATGAACTTTTATGCAAACCACCATTGGAAAATAATACATGAACTTGTGGAATTTTCTGTATGCACATCATCTTGGAATGCCATCACTGTATTGTCAAAAATAAAAAGTTAATCCAAATGATCTCATAAAAAGAAAATATTACAAGAATTTACAAGTTCACCTGACTTGAATTTTCCAAGAAATCAATCTCCTACTGCAACTCCACCTCGGCGTCGATGAGTGCTTGACTTAAATGGGATGTGGCCACAGCATCAATTTCACGCTCTTCAAACCCATTTAAGTTTTTGTTGAGTGATCATTATTTTCAAGTCGATGGCTCGCCTCAAATATTTGGTTTACTCTAACTTCAATCATTTAATTGCACAAAGTTCTATCCACCTACTGTATCTAGATCGGTCCCTAGATCATCATCTTACTGCTAATTTATTTGTTGCGAATCAAATTCTTAAACATTCGTCAATAACCTCAAAATCTTTGCATCATTCTCAAATACCTACAAGCAATCAATGTTATCTAGAACATAAGCTATAAAATGGCCTCGATTTCATACTTACAGAGATGATAACAGGTATATGGAGAAAACATAGAAGCTAAAACAACCATAGCATCTGCTTATGTATTTTGTTCTCTTAGATAACAAAAAAATATAAAAATGTCTTAAGAATCTCAATAGAATCCCAAAGTGCATTTATTTAGTTCAACATTTAGTTTTCACGTGCTAAAATATTATATCTAAATCTATAAATATATGCAACATATTTATTCCCATCTATCTTTCCAAAGTTAAGCCCAAATAATAATGAAACATATTTACCAACATGGTTTAACGTGCAAACAAATTAAAGCCAATATAAAAAACCAGTGGGCTTACTAAGAGGGAAAGTAAGGATAACACCTGCACCTCCACCATACCTTGCTCTAGACCCATCAAAGTGAATCGTGTAAAAGGCTTGAGTAACCTTTTCTTTATGAGTCACAATTGATTCAACCATAGGCTTAACTTCTGCTATAACCGTGCAATTACTCAAATAAGTTTCCATCCAAATTACTTCATTCATAGGGTTATTTGGGTCCTCCACATTATAAAACAACTTATGTTCTTTGTAAAGCTTCACAGTTCGGCTTTTATATATTGGCATAGTGTAGATTCATATCAATATTTACTCCAAGAGTAGAATTTCACTTTCTTTAACGTAACATATTCTTTACATCAAGAACATGAACAACTTCCACATTCACAACTAAAACATCTATAAATTATCCCAATTTAACTCCGAACTGCAGGGAATCAATGAATCTATTTTAATATGTAGCCTTTCACTTGAAGTGTAAGCCGGTTCATAACCTCCAAAGGCACAACGTTATTATAAGTACCAAAATAAAACATACAATAGTGCAAAACAATAAATCACTGACCATCAATTTTATGTCTAATGGTAGTGAATTATCCATTTTGGTTACTTCAATCATTCCCAAATATATCTGGATTGTTATCTTATTTATCAATCGTATTATTAAAAACAATAAATTTTCTTTTTTTTGGTATAACAACTTTTTATATTTAGTCCAAGGGACTAAAATTTGCATCTTATGTACATTTTAAATCCAAAATATAATTTTTCTAAATCCAAAATATAAAATTTTTAAATATACCTTTGTATTTTATATTGATGATGGCTGCTATTTTCGGACACTCTCTTAAGAATTTGAATATTATATGGGTGATAATAGCAGTAAAAGGGCATTATATGCGCAGAGTGTGATTCAAACTTTAAATATTTTTTAAAGATCCTAATTATCATTGAGAACCCAGTCAAAGGGCATTACATGAAAAAATCTTCGTTGACATCAGACCCGAATATAATATCAGACAGCCTACAGGTACGGGGGTAGAAGTCTATCACAAGTTGGGCAAAGCGTGCTCTAGTTGGGCTATCTTCGTTGACTTCAGATAGCTGAGTGGTCAT
Source organism: Larix kaempferi (assembly GCA_027924585.1). NCBI lineage: Eukaryota > Viridiplantae > Streptophyta > Pinopsida > Pinales > Pinaceae > Larix > Larix kaempferi. The sequence continues at coordinate 4,307,944 of BSBM01000063.1, read as the reverse complement.
TGGGTAGAATTATAAGCAAAGCGATCTGGCTGGAAATGCTTCAGTGGGGTGAGTTCTAACTAATAGATTTGCTTAGAATATGGAAGTGATCACTATTCCAGAATTTTATATTTGTTCTTTTAATGTCTTTGACCAAATTTCTAAAAAGATATTTAAATTTTTTTATATAATTATTTATAAACAAATGCAACGTAATTTAAAAGTGAAAGAAGTAATAAAACCCTAAAAAAATTAGTAGGGTTTGCCGTCGAACATTTCAAACAGCATAGTATTTTTTGTGCGTTATCAAACATGGTGCGGATAATGATAGAGCATAATATAGAAAGTATTTTAAAAAATAAAGAGATTTTTTTATCAACCTACTAAAATAATTGCATCAAGTGTAACGAGGTGCTTATGGTGCTTATAATTTAGTATGGGGAGATGTTGTAACGTTTGTCACGTTTGTCATTGCACCCAGTGTAACGAGGTGCTTACAATCCAGTATGGGGGAGATGTTGTAACGTTTGTCACATTTGTCACGTTACAACTCAGTGTGGGGGAGATGTTGTAACGTTTGTCACATTTGTCACCTTACGTTTCCATGTCAGCTCATAACTTATAAAAAATCAAAAGTAATTAAAAATTTCATGTTCGCTCATAACTTATCAAAAATAAAAATAAAAATAATTAAAAAATTAAAAGAGAGGGATTCAATTTCTTGAGGGGTATTTTTTTTCTTAATGTGTAAAAAAATTAAGATAACACAAAAAAAGTTACACCTCAATAAATTGGATCCCTCTCCCTCTCGGTGCTTAATAGATCCAGGTTTAAGATGAATCTATGCTGTTAAATTGCTTTTGCAACAAATGGTACTTCATTATACCAATGTAATACCATACTCACTGAATATATTGATCCTAAAAAATAATAATTTTTACCCTCCCTATTGAATATATCGATCCTACCAAAAATACATTTTCCAATTCCCACTTAATAAAAATAAGGAAATCGATCCTCCAAAATATCTAATGAAAGTATATGCACAACAACGGTCGTAAAAATAAAAGTATATACACAACTAAAAAGTGGTAGAGCAATTTTTAATGTGCACTAAATTTATACTAAAATATATATATACATTTATAGATCATAAGTTAAGTGTCATGAACAAGTTATATTTTACTTGTTCTCCATGTTTAGTTGTAATCACTTGTTGTTTATGCTTAGTTAAATGGGTTGTTTGTCACTACGTATTATCCATACATGGGCTACGAAAATCAATCTAGAGAGTACACTTGTCCCATCCTCCTTCAATCTAGAAAAGACATAGATAGTAATCCACCCCAATTAATTTGTCATTAATTATATAATATTTTTTAAAATTAAAATTGTTATTTTTAATGTAAAATTAATTGGTATAAAACATATCAAATACGATTAAAAAAAATAAACCAACAACTTCAATTATTGTTATACTTACTAAAACAGTAAATATACTCCATTCCTTTAGTGCTATACGTGTACTAAAACAATGAATGTCATAGCGGTAAGTAAAAGTTTTTAGATTTTGGATCTTTTTCAATGAATATCGGAGTAGAATTTTTAAAATTGCATAATTTGATATCGCATAATCTAAATGTTTGAGAATAAAATATACAATTTGAACCATAAAAACCAAAACGTAAAACGATTAAGTGAGTTATTTGTGCATATATATATCCTTCTAGAGAGGAAGCATTCATAGCATAATGGGCCCTCAAATTGGCATCACCAGGAGGCTTTATGGTTTTTTTTTCTTTAATTCATAACTTTGTATTAACACGTAGTCACGTCTAGCAAAATCAATTATAATAAAAAATGTTTATGTTCATCATCCTTGCTTCAAGTCTATTCATGCTAATTTCATAATCATTACATCAAAACTAGATATAAGAAACCTTCTTAAGAATAAAACACAGATTTTAGATCTTATGAAACAACCTTATCATCTATAGATCGGTGCTTTAAAAAGGAGCATGAGTGAATTCTGAGTGACCTTCATCATTTTTTTCTATTATTTGACATTGTCCAATGCTGAGATTAATACCTTCCTTAGATAAAATATGTGCTTCACTGTTCCATTCTCTGAAAATATGGCAAAAGGAGACTAATTCCAATAGACTTTTTAGAATGTTGATTTCTTCTATTAGAGGCTGCAAAAAGATGGTATGACATGATTTTTCATCTTTGAACCAATCTATAACTAGTTTGGCATCACCAAACACTTGTAGCTTTTTTATACCATTTTCCACTATGAGAGAAAGTAACAGTTTAAGAGTTGAAACTTTTGCAAAATTGTTTGATCCTTCTCCTAGTCCTACTTTAAAACTTACTTTCTTCCCTGGCATAATTAAGATTCCACCAGCTTCCACATTTTTCCTAAACGAATCCATCAAAATATGCTTAAGGCCATTCCTTGTCAATTAATTTCTCATTGATTTGTCTAATTTTTATTGGAGATGAGTGTTGAGGATAGCTTTCCAGACTAGTTGCACATTTGATAGCACATGAAAGAGGCGAGGAAAACATTTCTTCAAAGATACATTGATTTCTATAAATCCATATATGCCAAGCCAAAATCAATGGAAGACCTCTATAATCTTGAAGCTCTGGTTTTTTAATCCAATTAAACAAATAGCCCGAGATGGAAGACCTTATTCCCTAGGGAAGCTTGTTTTTTAAAATCATTTCCAATTTTTTCAATCATTGTTTAGTAAATCTGCATTCCAATAGAAGATGTTGATTTGTTTCCTTTGTACATTTACATAAATGCATATGCGAGGGATTGCTCTGTACCTACTATGCAAGTGATCCCAATTTAATACTTTGTTACGTAAGAACAACCAGCTTAATATTTTTTATTTTCAGGGGACATTAAATTTCCAAATGATTCCCCACCACCATTCTGGATCTAAATATGGTCTTGCCATCAACAAATCATAGCCATCTTTTGGTGTGTAGACTCCATGTGAATTTGTGGTCCATACTAAATGGCCCCTTTCCTCCTTTGATTTTATATGCAATATTTTTAGCTTGTTCGTGTAGACAGACCATATAGTTGCGTCATTATCTCTAAATCCTACTGAATTTACATTCTTCCATCCAGTTCCATTTTCCTCATCAAAATCAAGGAATTGATTAGGGGTTTTCAGTCATTTAAATCTCCACGCCATCTTCATATGGAAGGGCATGATATGCTTCAAATAAATTCATATCCATGCATCTTCCCCCACCTTAACATTGTGTTCATCCCCTATCTTCTAGGCAAGGCCTTGTCCTATTAAAGGAAATGCCAAAAATGCAGCTTTGCACGTTATAGAAACCTTCTTTGAATATTTTGAGGGATTTCTTATCCAATCAAGAAGGGATAGAGGAATTATATATTTATGTAAGACTGCTTCTTTCCATAATCCCGAATAGTTGATCAATATCTGGATGTTTTTTGTGGCTAGATATTTGGAGAAGGCAGTATGTAATTTAATTCCCCAATCTCCTTGGGATTTAGGTTTTGAGATTTCTTGCCAACTTATCCAGACTGAACCGCGTTGATTTAAGCTACCTAACCATAAATAACTAAAGAAAATTTTCCTCAAAGAATCCAGAATGCCTCGAGGAATCTAGGATATTAACATCCAATACACAGGCTTTGCTTGTAGAACAACCCTGATCAGAACTAATCGTCCATCTTTGTTTAGCCACCGATAACACCAATAGGAAATTCTCTTTTCACACTTCCTTAGAATCCAATCCCAATAATTTTCATATAATTACCCGGTTTTAACCAGAAGCCAAGATATTGCAGCCCCGCTTCTAAGTTAAAACGATTGTATTTGAATCCTTCCAGATAGCTTGTCACTTTTGTATCTTATAATCCTTATGTTGTTATATAAGATTTATTTTCATTTACCTTCATACCTATAACTTGACAAAAGAGATTTGAAATTGATAAACTTTTGTCCCTATCCTTTAAGGAGACATCACAAAAAATTAGTACATCATCAACAAAAAAAATATGAGACAGTCTGAAACTTCCCCAATATTTAAGCCATTATATCCTTCCAAATATTTGGCTGAGGAAATAACTCTGTTAAGCCCACCTGCAATAAGAAGAAAGAGTAGAGGGGCCATTGGGAAACCTTGCCTTATACCCCCCTCTGGTATGAAAAACTCTGTAGTTGCACCATTTATCATAATAGAAAAAGACACTGTAGTTATACATCACATGATCCATTTAACTACTGAATAACAAATTCCTAGTTGTGATAAGACCATCCTTAAGTATGACCATTTCACTCTGTCATAAGATTTGGTTAAATCAATTTTAATCACCATTGACTTTAGATTCTTGGATCTAATCGAATGGAATCCCTCTTGCGCGATTCCTATAGCATCATGGATTTGTCTTCCATGGAGAAAACCGGACTGTTCTTGAGAAATACCAACTGAAAGAAGAGGATTTAGTCTTATTGCTATAACTTTAGAAATTATTTTATAAATAGTGTTGCATAAAGCAATAGGCTGGAACTAATCAAGGGTAGTAATCATATCATTTTTTGGGATTAAGGTAAGAAAAGTAGAATTAAAATATTCATGCATTTTCCTATTATATCTTGAGTCATCTATCACTCTTAAAAGATAAGATCCTAGAATGTCAACCATCTTTAGATAAAAAAATTCTGGAAATCCATCTGGACCTGGACATTTTTCCCTTTTTAGGATATTAATAGCTTCTTCAATCTCTTTAATTGCCACTTCCTTCATCGGTTCCTCATTATCTTCCTCATTGAATATAGTTGGATATAACTGGACAATTTTAACCATCTCTGCAACATTATATGATCCTTCTATTTTATACTACTTACCAGAATGGTCTATACCTACTGAAGCTATCTCCTCAAAACTTAGAAAGTTCCTTCCCCGAACCATCCTTAATCTTCCTGATAGATTTGCAACTTTTCCTATGATTTGCATATTGATGGAAAAATTGGTATTATCATCACCTTTTGAGATCTATATCGGTCTACTTTTGAGCCTCCATTCAGCCTCTTGGAAAGCCAAGATTTCTCATCTTTCCTTTTATAAAGGCAACACAATAGATTTTGAATCTTCAATTACAAACCCAGACTCTTCCTTTTCATACCAAACTGTCAAGCTTGCCTCTATTTTAGTTATATTTGAAACTTTTTGTTTTCTCATAGTGTGGGACCAATCCAAAGCAAGTTTTTTTCTTTTTTTTTTTTCAGTTTGTTAGAGAAATGTACATCCATGAAGGCTCTACTTTAATGGTCAAAAGGTTCCCAAATTTTTTTAAGAAGTTAAAGCAAGTCTTCATCTTCTAGCTAGAGAGAGTTGAATTTAAAGGGAGCAGAAGGCTTCACAACATTTCCAGCTAACTCCAAAAGGACTGGTCTGTGGTCAGATTCTTCTCTTAAACCCACCCACTGTCTTAAGCACAATTGATAGTCAATTAAGGATTCTTTAACTAAGAATCGGTCCAATATATTCTCTATACTTTCCAGGCCTACCCTTCTATTACTCCAAGTTGGATTTAGTTTTAAGGGGAATATATCCAAAAGACCTTCTTTCACTAGCTTATTTGGGAAAAAAAATCTGAGAGGACATCATCTGTGTTGAATGACCCCAGATTTCAAAGTTTCCCAAAGAGAAGTTAAGGTCCCTACCTAGGATTAGATTTTTATGTATTAATATCTTTTTCTTCAACAATTCATTCCAAAACTGTAAAAGATCAGAGTAAGGCCCATAAACATTTACTAAAAAAAACTCCAGTCCTAATTCAGATGAAAACAAGGTCATACCCAAGACTAAATTCATGGACCAAGAACTGATGAGCTGCATATTTTTCGATATCCAACCCGTTAATAGCTTTCCGGATAGGCCCTTATCATCTAAGAAACAAAAATCCCAACCTACAAACCTATGGTTAAGCTCTTTTACTATCTTTTCCCCTTCACACACTATTGTTATGACATTTTAATACTCCATCCTTGTCCTACCTAGCATTCTTTATTTTTCCTAGTAGTTGATGATGTCATTTGATCCCTAGTGGTGTGAATATGCCATCTAGGATCCATCTACCACTTTCTGATCCCTACATGCATCATTTTAGGACCACTTTAGTCAGTTCTCTATTTTATAGTAACCTACCGAGTGTTCCACTGCAATCCACCTCAGTTAGCTGACTCTTGTGGGGGGTTAGAGATCCGCATAGAACTGATTATGGCCTCATGCATCCTTTTATGACTGTCATGAATGAAAAACTTAGTATTTCACCCTCCTTAGCCAGTTGACTGATTGTGTCTTCAATTAACTGAGTTTAGGTTCAGTTCAGTTGAGTTTCAGTCTTCCGGAGCACCCTAGTGGTGACAATCCCTATGCTAGACCAATTGAGGTTCGAATTCTCCTATGTGATTTGCATTCTCTCCATTGTATCATTATTGTTGACTATATTGATTATTGGATTGTGTGACATTATTCTACTCCTATTTGAGTTCTGTTGCATAATTATTTGTCTACTCTTTTTCACTGCAGTTTTCACTCTTATTCAACTTTTCTACTCATTCTTTATTTGTCAGGTATACTCAGCTCTTAGATATGTTGTGACTTAGAATTTTACATGGTATCAGATCCATTTGAGCGTAGGTTGAGAAGCTTCTTTCGGTAGTGCACCATAAGCCTCTGGATTTCCACAACAAATCTTGGTGCCATTGCAATGAATTCATTGGAGAAATCCAATGAGGTATAGCTAGGTGTGAAGGATCTAGAAAAATGTTCCTACTGTCCTAAATCAGTTCTTAGTAGTAATCTATCTCAAAAAATTGAGATTTTTTTGCAGGTTATTCAAATTTTTCGAGTGTAGCAACAGATGTATCAATTTTCTACAGTAGCAGTAGTTTAACCTTGTATTCGCTCCAACAGTAGTTTAACCTTGTATCCCGAAACCCTTCAATTACCTTGATTGGAGGGATGATATGCAGATGGTCTTGCGCAATAAGTCACTATACATGGTAACAATGGGGAAGGAGGTTGAACCACAAGCAGCTATGGAGAAGGCCAAGTATCTGAATAGATTGGATGAATCATTCGGTTTCATGTGTATTCATATTTCAAGAGATCTATTCTTCCACCTCGATGGATTGAAGACTCCAAGAGAATTACGGTTGAATTTAGACACCCTAAGAGGACAAATTCTGAAAAATGGGTTGATTTCTCTTCAATTGAGCATTTTTTAGACCATTCAACAATTCTTTTCAAAATTCAAATCTCTTGTTATGTAATGCAAGCAGTGTGGCATTGAGAAGAAGGATGAGCAGGTAGTGTTATCCATTCTGAGCAAGCTAGGTCCTGAATTCTCCATCTTTGTCTCTACTTTCCATTCTGGGAGAATGTCAATCCCTAGTTGGAAGATTCCCTCCTTCGATATTTTCATTGAATCTCTCATCCAAGAACAAGATAAGTTGATCTAGATGGGCACCTTGAAGGCCTCTAAAAATCAATCTCTTGTGGTTGGGGAAGAAAAAGGTGTGAATGGAAAGGGGAAGCACAAGGGAAAGGATAAGAGGCCATCTGAACCCAAGCAGAATGCCAAGCCAAGTCCATGAGAAGGAGCCTTCAACTCCAAGAAGGACAAATAAAAGAATTTTGAGAAATCCAAGTGTACATACTGCAATAAGGGTAATCATCCTGAGAGTTCTTGTATGAAGAAGACCATAGATCTAATGGAAAATATCCTTGAGCAACATAACATTGCCCTCCCTGAAGGTGCAAGGAAGACTGATCTAGGAGGAAAGTCAGAATATTATGAGAGATGTCATGCATTGAAGGCTGGGTTCTCACAATCCCATGCTTTTCTTATTGATTTTGGAGCCTCCAACCACATGGTTTCCTCCAGAGATCCATTTTCTTCATTAGATCTCACTGATGGACCAATAATACACATGGGAGATGACTCTCAAATCTTTGCTGAAGGAAAAGGTACCATACAACTTGAGCATGGAAGGTTCAATAATGTATTGTATGTGCCCTATCTAGCAGCGAATCTGTTGTCCATTTACTAGATGACACACACATGTCCTCCAAAGAAAGTAATATTTGGAATTGATTCAGTTGAGGTTATTGACATATAATATGGGAAGATGATAGCCAAAGGAGTTGCAAATCATGCCTCCAAAACTCATGATTTTTCTTGCTTCTTTCCATACTCCCATCAAAGTGCTCTCTTGACTCATGCAAATGATACAAGTAGGCTTTGGCATGAAAGATTCAAACACCTAAACTTCAAATATATCCATCAATTGCACAAGGAAGAGATGGTTCAAGGTCTACCAAACATAAAAATCTCTCAAGGGATTTGTAAAGGTTGCTTGGTAGGGAAGCGCCCAGAGCGAAAGTATGAAGTTGGGAAGGAAAAGATAGATTCCTACATCCTAGATCTGATTCACAGTGATGTTTCAGGACCGATGCCAACTGCTTCAATGAATGGATCTAGATATATTCTGACCTTCATTGATGACTAATCTAGGTTCTATTGGATCTACTTTCTCAAGCAGAAATCTGAGGTGTTTGAATGCTTCAAAGTTTTCAAAGACATAGTTGAGAAAATTATTGGAAGGAAGATCAAAGCACTCATATTTGATAATGGAGGAGAGTACAACAAAAAGAATTTGCAGCAGTTATGTGCTTTCGAAGGCATTCAGATTCAACATTCAGTTCCATACAAACCACAACAAAATGGTGTAGTAGAGAGAAAGAATAGATCATTGAAAGAGATGGCTACCTACTTGCTTGAAGTAAGATATTTCCCATCAAATATATCGGTAGAAGCAATAAACTATGCCACATACATTCAAAATAGGGTACCCCACTAACAATAAACTGTGCCACATACTTAGAATAAGAGATTAGGTAAACAAGCCTAACTTTTGTTTTACCCAAACTTACAAAAGAATTAGGTAGTCGAGTCGCAGATCCCTCACCTACTATTGCATCTGTTAGATCGGTTGATAATAGATTATCCCTGAAGGAATTTAAAAATCAGATCTTCCTTAATTGGAGTCATTCTGTTATACTCTTTGAAAATAGATATAAACTATGTGTAGTTACTTACGGTATCCATTTTTTTTTAAGTATTTTCAAAAGAAAATAATGCGCAGACATCTAATAAACATGTATGCATATATATTACATCCGCATGTATATTTCAAGTAAGCTTATGCGTGGATAATTGATAAATATGGGTAAAAATATTAAGTGCACATTCATATTTTTAGATAAGTGTTGCATCGATGGTCGATGAATATAAACAGATGGCATGGAGATCATTAATCAATTTAATTAGATGCATGTGTATATATTATATGTGGATATAAGTGGAGTTCGTTGTTAGTTCAATAAATGTATACGTATATGAGGTATATGCCCATATAATAGTAATTGTGCAAAGTGGGACAGTGGTTCATTAATTATAAATTTCATTACATATGTTGTCATTGTGGAATGAAACGGGGATAGTAAATGTTAAAAATTATAGGTGATGTTTACATTGAATATAGGGTGATCATAAGCAGATGATGATGATGATATTGCATATAGGTCACTCCGATGATGATGTTATTGCATATAGGTCCCACTAGCATCTGTCTCCACTTGAAAAACTTTGTCAAAAATTGGTAAAACCAAAATAGGCTTCTCAATGATCTTCTTTTTCAACAGATTGAAATTTCTATCAATTGCTTTTGTCCACTTGAAAGGTTGTCTACTTTCCTTGAAGGTGTCTATTATGGGTGCAAATATTTGACTAAAATTCCTGATGAATTTTCTATGAAAACTTGCAAGACCATGAAAACTTCTGGCCTCAAAATTACTCTTCGGGATTGAATAACTGATAATTGCTTGTATCTTTTCTAGGTTCATCTTTAGCCCTTCTTCTAAGACTACAAAACCCAAATAAATCAACTCATTCTTCATGAAACTACAGTTTTTCAAATTTATCAGTAGTTTCTCCTTCTGTAGGGTATCCAACACCAATTTGAGATGTCTCATATGTTCTTCCTTGCTATGACTTAAGATTAGAATATCATCTAGGTACACTATCACAAACTTTCCAGTGTATTCCTTCAAGACTTCATTCATTAATATCATAAAAGTACTAGGTGCATTAGTAATCCCAAAGGGAATTACTAACCATTCATACAATCCATTATTGGTCTTGAACGCAGTTTTCCATTCATCCTCTTCTCTAATTCTTATTTGATGATAACTACTCTTCAAGTCGATCTTTGAAAAATACTTGGACCCACTCAAACAATCCATCAAATCATCAATGCGGGGTAAGGGAAATCTGTATCTGATAGTGATCTTATTGATTGCTCGGGAATCAGTACACATATGCCATGCACCATCTTTCTTTGGGCTAATCACTATGGGCACTGCACAAGGACTTAAAATTTCTTTCACCAAACCTTTATCCAGTAACTCATGTACCTGTTGTTTAATTTCTTCATTCTCTTGAGGAGTCAGTCTATAGGCTTCCTTATTGGGTAAGCTTGCACTAGGTATTAATTCAATATGACGACTAATACTTCTCATAGGAGGTAAATCATTAGGTAGCTCATCCACAATAATATCAACAAAATCATCAAGCAAGATCCTAACTTCAGTAGGAAAATCATCTAAATTTGTGGCAGTTAAAATTACCTTTGGTTTGGCAATGAGGGAAAAATGTATCTCCTCTTCCTTCTTGACTTCTTGTAGTAGTTCTTTCCTAGTCATCAACAAAATGCTAGGTCCTATATTTTCTTGAGATGCTTCATCCTGCAAAGGTAGCAAGACATGTCCCTTTCCATCCTTTTCCAGAGAATAAGTATTTCTCCTTCCATCATGAACAAACTTCCTGTCATATTTCCATGGCCTTCCTAAGAGTATATGGCACAAATCCATAGGAATTATATCACATAATACCACATCTTTGTAAGTACAAATTTGTAACTCCACCTTGCACTACTCATTCACCAAGAGTTGATGCCCTTTCTGCAACCAGGACACTTTATAAGGAGTGGTATATTTCATCCTCTTCAATCCCAACTTCTCTACCATCTCAGTGGAGACCAAATTGTATGTACTACCACTATCAATGATCACCTTGCAACACTTCCCTTGTGACTTGCACTTAGTATTGAATAAACTCTTCCTTTGTGTCGGTTCATGTACTTCTTTTTCTGTTTTTACCAAAACTGTCTTCATCATAAGAGACTCACCTTCCTCAAGAGTATTTTCCATATCTTCTCTCTCATTGGACTCCTCTCGAGCCTCAACAATGTTTGCATTCCTCTGAGCTACTGGTTTGTTCCTTGGGCACTCCCATGACATGTGTCCAATCTCACCACCTGCATAGAATGTTATTTCTATGTTTCTGCCTCTTCCTCTAGCACCAAATATGCCTCCATTGAATCCTCCTCTTTGGGGTATTTGGCTGCTAGAACCTTCTTCTTCATTCCTAGAAGCCTGAAACCTTTCTCCTCTATTTGAATATCCTTTCCCTCTTGCTGTACTTCTTCCTCTATTCTTCTGGTTTTGTTTTCTTAGTAGCTTCTATTCTAGCCTAGAGGATTCTTGATAAGCAGCTTCAATGGTCATGAAATTCAATAAGTTGATCTCATCTTGTATTTCATATCTTAATACATTTAGAAACCTGGCCATTCATTCTATGTCTCCTTGTATCTGTCTAGCTCTAATACTCAACCTAAAGAACTCTTCTATGTATTCTTTAACAGTCATACATTTGTGTATAAGATTCTGCAGCTGCCTAATGAGAGTTAACTGATAATCCTTAGACATAAATTGACTTTTAATTTTACCCAACATCTTATCCCAATTTTTTTTATTTTGGACTTACCTTATATTTCTCTATGGATCTATAGTTCATCCCACCAAATGGTTGCATATCCTTTCAATCTGGTTGCTGCATATTTCAGCTTCTTTTTGTATTCAATTTCTTCAAAGTCAAAATACTTTTCTAAAGCATTGATCTAGTCAATGAGATCTTCAACATTTAGATTACCTTCATACATGGTGACTTCCAGTTTAGGCCTGCTACTAGCCTTTAGCCTCATCCTCAATACCTTCACTTCTTCAGCAACCTCCTCTGGTTACTCTTCAGAGGATTCTTCTTCATCACTGACATCTACAATCCCTGAATTTATTCTCTCCATAGCTTCCATCCTAGCATGGAGTTGTCTAAATTCTCTTTGTGTATCTACATCTGTAGCTTGTCTTCCTTGATCACCTCCAATAGGAACTCCACGTGATTGACCTTGTCTTGGTGGCATCCTTATCCTTGCTATGAACTATGATCTGATACCAATTGATGCAAGATAAGACCAGAAAATGCAATCCAATCCACTATCCCAAGAATAGTTAGGTTCCAAGTATATCAGAACCTCCAAACTTAGCTAAAACAACTAAGTCTTCTTTCTGCAGCAGTCTCTGAAGGGCGGATTCCAAACAAGTGGTAAACTGGATTTCATAGAAATTGTGGAATTGCGGGTCTCACTTGATTGTGTAGCATCGAACAAAATTCCTTCCACAATTCCCCTGCGCAATTTTCCTCCTGCAATTATCTTTCCAAAATCGCCTTTTCGCAATTGTGTTCCCGTAGTCGCCTCCCTTCCACAGTTGCGAGGTGCCTTCCTTCGACAATTGCAGGTGTGTTTTCACAACTCCTTCCACAATTGCTTCCCGCAAATTCCTTCTGCAATGTGGCTTCCGCAATTACTTTGGATCATCGGAAATGTCCAAATCATCAATCTCTTGTGGCTTCTCTCTCGTCCGTTGATTTGCATCCAAATGTGGAATCATTCACTTAGGAATTGCAGAGGTCTATCTTCCACACAACTTCATCCCGCGATAATCTTTCCCCATTGTTGATATTTTCCATGCAAGTTCGGTCTCGATATCCACCACACGATCTTCGTTTGACGGAACACACAAATCGTAGCTCTAACAAGCTCGTACTTTGGTATTGCAGAAACTATCTTGGACCCTTGATCCTCCTCCTTGGATCTGATCCCGGCCATCCAATACTTACTCCACGGATCGAACAAACTGTGATCTTGTAAATTGATCATTGTAATGATCAATTTCACACTCCTTGTATTCGAATGAAGATGTTACGGCCTTCGTCTTCTGGGCGTTTATGTTAATATCCCTCAATTCATACATACACAGGGAATTCACATGTAACTCTAGTTATTGAAAGAAGACAAATGAATATGAAATCAAACACAGATTGTGGGTGCTTTGTTCTTCATTTCATCAACAACCCTTTGATCAAATTACATCCATGATTAAATAAGACTCCCTAAACCTGTCAGATCTGCATAAGCAAGATCTGGACTCCTATAGAAAGCAAATACATAACAGACCCTATCCTCGATAAACCTCTTGCAAGATCCGAGGAAATCAGTGGCAAATCGCCATTATTACATTCAAACTAATCCTATCTCAAACCAATTACAACTAAATGAACAACTAACCCTAGACTTCTAGAAACTATTACAAGGAAGCAAAAGAATAGCATTGGCTTCTTAATCAGAAATTATAGAGCTTTGGGTCGATGCTCCTCCATGCACCAGCAGTATTATGAGTTGACCCCTTAGTCTCCTCTTATTGTAGTCAACTTGAATATTTTTACGAGCACGGGTATGCCCACCTCATTTCTATAAAACACCATTATTTGTTATAGCTTCATCGATCATCACTAGAAATCCTCCTCCATAGGAAGAAATTTCCATCCACGCATTCCTCAAAACTTACAAAAACATGAGAGAACTAAATAAACGATGAAGAATTATCGACCCTACAAAACCCTCCAAACCTCATACATTAGGGGGCATCTATTAACGCTTAAATTTCACACACATGCGAGATTTAAACTAATCTTGCAGTAAGGCGTGTTAACGCCTAAATTTCGCACACATGCAACATTTTGGCGATTCTTCCAGTAAGGAATCATCAACATAGAGAATGCAACTTAGCACATGCATCCTCAGTAAATCCAAAAGACATCATGAGTCCAAAATGACCAAGAACAGTCAAAACAAGAGGTCACGTGGCTGAACCATTGTTGACCTGTGCTATAGCGCAAGTTATCAATTTAGTGCCCATGCTACACCAACACAGTTATTTCTTCGATAGTCATGCTACTGTCAAAACGACGGGACTACCTATTTCTCGCAATGCATTGAAGGTTCCATCACCTCCAAGAACCCAAATTCGACCCCTCATACACTTGGTGGCATTAAATAGCCCTCTTGGTGTACTTGGGAACTAGTTCATGGAGGATATGAGTTCACATTTGGATCTAGTTGTTTGTTGGCCACCTCTTGGCCTATAAAAGGAATCCATAGGCATGCATTTTGTAGAGAGTATTCTAGAACAAGGTTATGCTATTGGATTTGTGTTAGAGCTTCCTCATAGCCCACCTCTTCCTATCATTGTAAGAATTCCCAAGCTCCCTCGCCACCTTCCATCAAGGTACAAGAGTTCCTCTCCATTGTTCTATCATTGCTTAGCATATAGTTTGGACAAAAAGGGCCTCACTAAGGGATATTGTTGGCTTCCCTTGATGCCCATAACTCCTAGGTGTTGTACATATTGACCATTGGGAAATACAAAAGTGGTTTGGCATATCTTGGATTGTTGTTGGAGTTTGCATTCTCCCCCCATCTCTTTTATCTTGCTTTTTATCCATGTTTCTTTTTTTTTATGTGAATTGCACTAACAATCTAGTGCAGGATCACTTGGAGGAAAACCACACACCCACAATAGGGGCTCCAAGGACTAAGGCCTTGCTACAACATACAAGGCCTATCCCCTTACCAAGTGGAAGAGTGCACATTGTGCACTTTTTCCCACAATACTTCTAATGGTGAATCCATGGGAAGAGAATTCATGTGGTGGAGCCTATAATGACGCAAGATCCACATCTTATGCCGATGGCACCACCTGGTGAATTTTCTTCTTGTGGGAATTCCACACATATGCTCCCTCCTTGCACCATCGCTTGCATTATGGACCAATTCAACTCCGTGGAAGTACAATCACACTTCCGTAATCGGGTACCACTACCCTAACGGTCTTGTAGCGAGACCACTCACTTCTCATTTAAATGCCCCATCTTGCATGCTGAACAGAAAGCTAGCCTTGAAATAATGAGACTACAAGGTCAAATTCCCCCCTCCTTGCGACCCAGCAAAGGTAAAAAACTAAGGAGATTATACCCACCTTACCAAATACCATCGACGTTGAATATCCTTTAGCCGATGTCCTTGTTGGTTGTGGAGCCAGATATTCAGTCTCATAGATGATATTGTCAAAGCCGTGCACCCCAGAGGACTGTACACTCATGCACCAACCTTGGGGTTTGGGGGCAACGCCCCCGAGAAAATATTTTGGGGTTGTTTTCGCCAACAGTTTTTGGGCCCATGGTTTTGGGTAACCCGTGGTATTTTTCCATTATATTTCCCCTATAAAAGAAAGACATTGTAATACGGCTAGGGTAAGATGTATTAGGTATTATGCATTGTAAAGATCTCTGAGCTCAAAAGAGAGACTGTAAGACAGTGAAGAGGAAGTGCAGCGGTTGTGCTGCAGGTTGTATCCCTTCACTTTGCTAGATGGAATAATAATAAGAACTGGCAACTTTAGTGTGGACGTAGCCCAAGTTGGGTGAACCACGATATATCTGTGTCTTTCTTGTAATGTGTGTGTGATTATATTTTCATTTATGTTTATTGTTATTGCTCTGTGATCCTGTTTTTCTAACAATTGGTATCAGTGCCAAAGGTATATTTGGCAGATAAACCTGCAGGAAGCTAGGGTTTCTGGTTCGAGTGGGAGCAATGGCGGAAGAAGGAAATTTTAAGGTCGAGAAGTTTAACGATCAAAACTTCCAGTTATGGAAGATGCAAATGGAGGACTATCTGTACCAGAAGGATCTATTCCTACCATTGGGAGGAAGAGCAAAGCAGTCGGTGGCTATGAAGGACGAAGAATGGGAGGTTCTTGACAGAAAGGCTCTGGGAACAATACGGTTGAGCCTGGCTTTGTCGGTGGCTTTCAATATATCAAAAGAAACGACAATGGAGGGTTTGATGAGCGCATTGGGTAAGCTGTATGAAAAACTCTTGACCTCCAACAAGGTATTTCTAATGAAGCATTTATTTAACATGAAGATGTCTGAAGGTGGATATGTTACTAATCATTTAAATGAGTTTAATACAGTTACAAATCAACTAAGTTCTGTAAGTGTGAATTTTGATGATGAGGTTAGGGATCTTCTAATCTTGTGTTCATTGCCAGAAAGCTAGAATAGCTTGTTTATGCCTGTAAGTAACTCTATCTTTGGTTCAAACACCTTGAAATTTGATGATGTTATTGGTGTTATTCTTAGCGAGGAAATGCGAAGAAAAAGCACAGGCGAGACATCAGGTAATGCGCTGACCATGGAGAGTAAGGGAAGACAAAAGGAGAAAGGAAAGAGCCAAGGTAATCATGGCAAGTCTAAAATAGGCAGATCCAAGTCCAGACTGGGAAAAATAGAGTGCTGGAACTATGGAAAGAAAGGACATTTGAAGAAATACTGCAGATCTTTAAAGAATAAAGGAGATGCATAGAAGGAAACTACCCATGAAGCAAATGTAGCAGGTGATGTGTTACAAGATGCTTTGATTCTTGCATTAGATGATACAAGTGATTATCGGGTAGTGTATTTAGGGGCTTCATGTCATGCTACACCCCATAGGAAATATTTTCATGATTATGTTCCAGGCGATTTTGAACATGTTTTATTGGGCGATGATGAGCCATGTAAAATTGTTGGAATGGGTAAGGTATGGATAAAAGTTAAGAATGGAACTGACTGAATGTTAAAAGATGTTAGGCATATTCCTGCTATGAAAAGAAATCTGATCTCAACACGGCAGTTGGGAGATGGCAACTGTCTATCTACATTTGGAGAAAAGTGGTGGAAGATCACTAAAGGATCAATGGTGATAGCAAAATGAGACAGGGTAGATACGTTGTATTTATGTCCTCATAATACTGACCATTCTATCTCTTTATCTTCCACAGGAACAGATACAGCATTGTGGCATCATAGGATTGGCCACATGAGTGAGAAGGGGATGCAACTTCTCCACTCAAGGAAGTTGCTGCCAGATTTGAAGTAGGTAAGTTCGGAATTCTGTGAGAACTGTGTTTATGGAAAACAAAAAAGAGTCAGATTTATCAGGGTTAGGAAACAGAAGAAGAATGAAAAGTTAGAGCTTGTGCATACATATGTATGGGTACCAGCTCAAGTACAATCTCTTGGTGGCCCTCATTATTATGTTACATTTATTGATGATGCAACTAGGAAAACTTGGGTTTATTGCATTAGACAGAAATCTGATGTGTTTGCTACTTTTAAGAAGTGGAAAGCTTTGGTTGAGAATGAGACAGGAAAAGGTTGAAGTGTCTCAAATCTGATAATGGAGGTGAATACTGCGGCAAGGAGTTTGACAGTTACTGTTCATACCATGGGATTCGTAGAGACAAGACAGTCCCAAGAACACCACAAGAAAATGGCGTGTCTGAAAGGATGAACAGAACGATTATGGAGCATGCAAGGTGTATGAGATTGCATGCAGGGTTGCCCTTATAGTTTTGGGCGGATGCTGTAAATACTGTTGTTTATTTAATAAACAGAGGACCTTCAAGTGCTTTGGATGGTGGTATTCCAGAGGAGGCATGGACAGATAAAAAGGTAAACTACTCATTTCTGAGAACGTTTGGTTGTGAAGCATTTTTCCATATTGATAAAGATAATAGAACAAAGCTTGAAGCTAAATCCAAGAAATGTACCTTTATTGGATATGGGGTTGATGAATTTGGTTATCATTTATGGGATTATGAAAATAACAAAATTATCAGGAGTAGAGATGTGATATTCAATGAAAAGGTCATGTATAAAGATCAGTTGCAGGGAAAGAAACAGGAAAAAGAAAACATAGAGTACATAGTGCTTGATGAAATTAAAGAAAATAAAGTTTCGAAGGTGCCAGAAAATAAAGAACAACAGCAAGTACCTGAAACTTCTGCTAGTGTAAGAAGATCTACCAGGTTGAGTAGACTCCCTGAACGATACTCTCCTTCAATGTATTATTTATTGATGACTAATTTTGGTGAACCAGAATGTTATGGAGAAGTAATGCAGGTGGAAACTAGAAAGAAGTGGGAGCAAGGCATGAATGAGGAGATGAACTCATTGGTAGGAAACCAGACTTGGGATTTGGTTCAGTTGCCTACTGGTAAAAGAGCATTGCAGAAAAAATGGATTGACAGGTTGAAGGAAGAAGGAGGTAAGAAGCGGTACAAGGACAGACTTGTTGTAAAGGGGTTTGCACAGAAGAAAGGTATAGATTTTAATGAAATATTTTCTCCTATTTTTAAGATGACTTCAATTAGGACTATCTTAAGTCTAATGGCGGTAGAAGATTTGCATCTTGAACAGTTAGATGTAAAAATAGCCTTTCTCCATGGGGATTTGGAGGAAGAGATAAATATGTAGCAGCCACAAGGGTATGAGGTCAAAGGTAAGGAGAACTTGGTATGCAAGTTGAAAAAGAGTTTGTATGGCTTGAAGCAAGCTCCAAGGTAGTGGTATCTAAAATTTGACAGGTTTATGACATAACAAGGTTATAGTAGATGTCATTCTTACCACTGTGTTTATTTCAAGAACCTAGACAATGAAAGATATATTATCTTGTTATTGTATGTGGATGACATGCTTGTTGCAGGGTCTAACATGTAGAATATAAATGTACTCAAAAGGAAGCTAGCTAATTCATTTGCGATGAAGGATTTGGGTGCTGCAAAGAAAATCCTTGGTATGAGAATAACGAGAGATAGGAAAAATCACAAATTGACATTGTCTCAGAGTGAGTACATACAAAAGGTGTTGGAAAGGTTCAGAATGCAGAATGCAAAAACAGTAAGTACACCTTTGGCCAGCCATTTCAGTCTAAGTAAGGAAATGTGTCCCAAGACACAGGAAGAGACATATTACATGTCTAAGATTCCCTATCAATTAGCAATTGGCAGCTTGATGTATGCCATGGTGGGCACAAGACTAGATATTGCACAAGCAGTGGGAGTTGTGAGCAGATATATGAATAATCCAGGTAAAGAACATTGGAAGGTAGTATAGTGGATTCTCAGGTATTTGAGAGGTACCACCACTCAAGCATTATGTTTTGGAGGTTCAGACACTGTTCTACAGGGATATGTTGATGTAGATATGGCAGGTGATAAGGATAGCAGGAGGAGCACCACAGGGTATGTATTTATTGTAGGTGGAACAGTAGTAAGTTGGATTTAGAAATTGAAGAAGGTTGTTGCACTTTCAACAACAGAAGTAGAGTATGTTGCTGTTACAGAGGCTAGTAAAGAGATGATTTGGTTGCAGAGGTTTATGGAGGAATTGGGTAAGAAGCAAAAGGATAACAGGTTGGATAGTGAGAGCCATATTTCCATTTATCTTGCAAAGAACTCAACATTCCATTCCAGGACTAAACATATACAACTCAAGTACCATTTTATACACTTTGTTCTGGAAGATGAACTGTTGAAGCTGGAAAAGATACATACTAGCCAGAATCCTGCAGACATGTTCACAAAGGTAGTGAGTAGAGAGAAACTGAGTTCCTGCTCGGTTTCAGTTGGCCTTCTAGAATGAAGGTGAAGAGGAGAAAATTGCCAAGTCCAAGTCCAGCAAGTGCAGCAGCGGTGGAGTTGTTGTGATCAGTATCCAAGCGGGATATTGTTGGTTGTGGAGCCAGATCTTCAGTCTCATAGATGATATTGTCAAAGCCGTGCACCCCAGAGAATTGTACACTCATGCCCCTGAGAAAAATTTTTGGGGTTGTTTTCGCCAATAGTTTTCGGGACCATGGTTTTGGGTAACCCATGGTATTTTCCCATTGTATTTCCACTATAAAAGAAAGACATTGTAATACGGCTAGGGTAAGATGTATTAGGTATTATGCATTGTAAAGATCTCTGAGATCAGAAGAGAGACTATAAGATAGTGAAAAGGAAGTGCAGCAGTTGTGTTGCAGGTTGTATCCCTTCACTTTTCTTGATGGAATAATAATAAGGACTGGAAAATTCAGTGTGGACGTAGCCCAAGTTGGGTGAACCACGAAATACTTGTGTCTCTCTTGTAATGTGTGTGTGATTATATTTGCATTTTTGTTTATTGTTATTGCTCTGCAATCTTGTTTTTCTAATAGTCCTCACTTGGAGTGATTCCTCATCTTCCGATGAAGACACAGGCCACTTGCAAGCCTTCCCCAATAATTAAAATCATCAAGGGATTATCCCTCGCAGCAAAAACAAGACATCCAACACCATTCGTTGATATTCTTACTTGTGTCGCATTTTACTTTCTTTGATCTAATACATTATTTGAATTAGAAAGTAAGTCCATCTCTTATTTATGCATATGACCTTCCAATCAGACATCTACATAGGATATGTGGATGGTGCAAGTCGATGGTCCAAAAACCTACCAATTGTTGCCTGGGCTGTTTATTCCCCCTCCCATGCACTCCACCACATCGACGGAGTCTACTTGGGGGAACTTACAAATAACCAAGCAGAATACGATGCTATAATAGGTCTATTAAGCGATTCCCTTCATCTAGTCATTCACCATCTATGAGTGCACCTCGACTCATAACTAGTCGTCTCGTAGTTAAATAATGTATTGCGTGTCCTCAATCCACTCCTCTTCATAAATTTTATGCTTACATTCGCTTTCTCATTCGACAATTTGAAACCATCACTTTCACACATATCCCGCGAAATGCCAATGCATTCGCTGACTCCGTCACCAATGAGGTGTTGAATTGGCACCTGCTACATAACTCCACTGCATAGTCCTGCATATCCAACATACATAAATACAGCTATGTGTCATGCCTACGGATACACATACATGTATTTCATCAACATAAGTCCTAAGTTTATAAACCATGCCCAAACATATATGCTAGTATCAACTACTACATATGCATCACATCAACATATAGGCAACATAAACCAAACCTACATACATTACATACACAAAGAGACGCATAATCATGTGCTGCAAAAGTGGCATATATATATATATATATATATTCCACTTTTGTGGCACATGATTATGCAATATATATATATATATCACCAAAAAATATATGTCATATACAAAAAATGGCTTTCCTGGGGCATATACAAAACAACATTATGGGGGATACATCAAATACAAATCACCTCCCATAGGCTCATCAAAATAGTATACAAAATGGGGCTCATATCCCTATACAAAATCAAGCTGCCATGCTAGCAGTTGATCTCAAGGTTCCATAATGTCCAGTGGTCGTACAACCTCCCCTCGTGCTGGCTCTAGTCCTTGTCATGGACTTTGTCGTATAGGAGGAGTTGCACCCCCTTGAACCTCTCATTCCACATGGCATGCCATTGCTAAACGACGTATGATTGGTCTCCAAGTTGGTGTACACTCAGCCGAAAAATGCAAATTCAAGGCCAACTCCTCATCCTCGAGATCGACAACACCCCGGTCGTCAACCTCGGTGGACATAACACCTAGCCTCTACTCCAAATCATCCAGAATGGATTCCATATGCTCCCCTACAGTTTCTTCCCTTGGAGAAGCTCCACCAACACCTGATCCTCCTATAGGACCCACTACAGCAACTACACCCAAAGCTGCAACATACCCCCCAATAGCCTGCAAAGCTCCAACAACAGGGTGGTCTCTTCTAGGCCATGCTCATTGGGGTGGTCGTACAGGACCAATATATTCATCACAAAAGGGAAACATCATTAGTACTTGATAAAAATATATCAAAATGTGCATAAATAAAATTATGTACAAATATGTATGACTATCACAAAGACCATGCCATAACACATACCTACAACATCGAATCCCCTAGGGGGAAGGAAGCTCCAGATCTCCCTTGTAGTCCATACTACTTCAGGGGTACCTATCCATTTGGCCAATCCAACCCTCCCAAACATATAATACCTGTAGAGTAAAATAATCCCCTACATGCCCACCACCAGCACGAGGCATGATCTTCCCCCAATACATCATACAAAGCTCATGTGGCCCCCTAGGTGGCACAACTACAGCTGGCCTCAAAGAAGGATATCTTTTGAATAAATACGAGCACAATACACTCCCAAAACAAATTGTAGTCCTAATACGACCCTGGTGCAGATCCGACATCTGTCGGGTGATAGACTGCGGGAGCAAAGGACCCCACGCCGTCAGTCGATCAGCTAACACCCTCTCAACGAGCAAAAGCTGACCTCCCATAATTCGGTTTGGGGATGAGGATCCCATCACTCATACCACAACTTTAACCATAGCCTAAAGCAGAAGAGTGCTCAGATGGCTTAGGAAAATATTACTAGAGTTTATAGCACTATGGTCGTCACAAAAACTATCCACCAGTCTCTGGATCATCTCTCCCACCATCTAAGGAGGGAAGGTCTCTCTCACTCCCCAGTGAGTCAACCTTGTCAAAAAATAAATGTCCTGAGCAGTAATACTCAGGTCCTCCCCACCGACTCGGAAAACCCCATGGTCTGGGACCCACATGTCAAGTCTCCTCCACAGCAGATAGTCAAATGATATCATTAAGGGGCACTTGAAAAACTTCAAGATCCCCGCATATCGCAGTGTTTGCATCTCCTGCATGTCCCTCAGTACCAAATCACGGGGAGAATTGTACTCCTTCTCCCACCACTCAAGCACACCAACGTGGGCCATGAGTAGCTGCAAATCCCCTACATAAGCATAATGCCCGTCCATTAGACATAAACATCTACATAATGAATAAACATAACGTGGCCTCACCAAAGTGGATCCACGCGTCGTGCGACAATCACAAAGAGATTCGTGCTTAATGCATCGTGCGACAATCACAAGGAGATTTGTGCTTAGTGCGGCAGAACCCCCATAGTGCTCTAATTTCAAGTCTTGACGTGCCATCAACATCATAATTGGGAATAACATGTTCCCCCATTGGTGTGCACATCATTTCCATCCCAATCATCAATTGGCACCCATGATATCGACCCCCCACAAGTCCAAGGAACCTGATACAACTTGAAAATATCCCCCCTTAGCTTATCATAATTTTTGTAATTGTGAATTTAATCCACCAAGTAAACATCGTCAGTTTCCTTGGCTCATGTTACGATAAAGATTCAAAAATACCACTCATACCTCCATGAGCACTTTACCCTCCACAATATAATCCATATCATCACCCCCATAAATACACCTATGGGGCCCCTACCCTCAGAAGAAACCAGTTCTATTCAGTTATCCCACAGACATATATTGCATGGCATTGATTCATGGGGTACCTGTCTTTGCGTCTCCGAATTAACCCCCGCTTCATCTTGGAAAGTGTCCCTCGACTCACTCAAAACCATGGGGACTCTGCCCATCATCAAATTCGTCCCCCGACACACACAAAACTGTGGGAACCCCAACATGATTCTTTATGTATAAACAAGTTCCCCCATCACCTCACATTGTGGGAAAACCATATAATCTTGGAAACAAATCATGGTATCCTTTGATTGATGTATTTGAGTCTCAATATCCTCAGTAGTATTTTTTTGTTGGTCACCATTACTCTCCATTTTGCATCTCCATAAAATCGTTACATTTGCAGTTTGTCTCCATTTGCTTCAATATGTACCATTCCAAAAGGAAAGATGCCATCCCCACTCTCCATGTTTACATCGATCAAAGGAAGTTATTGGCCCCATGCTTATCAACCAGTCTTGTGTGAAGCTTGTTCGTCCATCAGTTGGTTATAATATGATCTTGGTTCTTAGGGTAAGACCCATTTCTTATCATGTACTTCAGCTCTCGTCGATGTCAAAACACTACATTCCAATAGTTGCAGTAGTTGAAGTTGTACCTTGCGATCCCTTTCAATCACTATAAGGGATCACCTCGAACTTAGTAAGGAGACTCATTAGTGCTCCCTAACTAAGTGGTTTCCCCTATGCTCGATGTCAACACATTTATAGCATCATGGGGAAAATTACTTTTGAAGGTAGCAGTGTTCACATTTACAAATCATGGTCGCAGTCCATCTGGCATACTGAATCCATCAGGAAGTTTCACAAACCATACTTGTCTCCCACCCCAATGGGCTTACCATGATCATCAGCAGTAACGTTTATTTAGCACCCTGTAGCAGTTCGAGGTTCGTTTACTCAAACATGCCTTGAAGATGCCTTGATCCATGTCCTAGTAGTATAGTCAAGTGACACCTTTTTGTCCTATATTATTTTAATCGCATCGATAACAATTCACAAGCATGGGTATTCCCTCCTCGTTTGTATAAAAACTATTCTTTACTATAGCTCCAATGGACCCACCACCAACAATATCCCCCCATGGGAGGACCTTATTGTCCACATATGCTTTTTCCTACAAAACAAGAGAGTAACACAAGAAAACGCGATGCATTATTGGTTCTGCAGTACCTTCGAACCTCATACATCAGGGGACATCTATTAACGCCTAAATTTTACACACATGCGACATTTCGATGATTCTTCCAGTAAAGCATCATCAACATAGAGAATGTAGCTTACCAAAGGAATCCTCAACAAATCCAAAAGACAACATGAGTCCAAAATTCCCAAGAATAGTTAAAACAAGAGGTCGCACGGCTAAACCATTGTTGACCCACGCTATAGCGCAAGTTATCAGTTCAGTGCCCATGCTACACCAGCGAGGTTATTCCCTTGATAGTCACACTACTATCAAAATGGTGGGACCACCTATTTCCTATGGCGCATTGAAGGCTCCATCACCTCCAAGAACCTAAATTCGACCCCTCACACCCTTGGTGGCATTAAATAACCCCCTTGGTGTACTTGGGAACTAGTTCATGGACGATACGAGTTCACATTTGGATCTAGCTATTTATTGGCCACTTCTTGGCCTATAAGAGGAATCCATTCACATGCATTTTGTAGAGACAATTCAAGAGCAAGGTTATGCTATTGGATTTGTGTTGGATCTTCCTCATAGCCCACCTCTTCCTATCATTGTAAGCATTCCCAAGCTCCCTTGCCACCTTCCATCAAGGTGCAAGAGTTCCTCTCCATTGTTCTATCATTGCTTAGGATATAGCTTGGACAAAAAAGGCCTCCATAAGGGAGATTGTTGGCTTCCCTTGAAGCCCACACCTCCTAGGTGTTGTACAACTTGACCATTTGGAAATAAAAAAGTGGTTTGGCATATCTTGGATTGTTATTAGATTTTACATTCCCCCCCATTTCTTTTATCTTTCCTTTTATCCATATTTCTTTGTTTTTATGTGAATTTCACTAACAATCTATTGCAGTATTGCTTGGAGGAAAACCACACACCCACCATAGGGGCTATAAGGACTGAGGCCTTAATGCAGCCTATGAGGCTTAGCCCCTTACGAAGTGCAAAAGTACATATTGTGCAATTTTTTCCACAACAAGGCGTCATCAACATATAGCATGCAACTCACTGAAGACATCCTCATTAGATATAGAAAGCAACATGAGCCCATAAATGCCAAAAAATAGTCAAAAGAAAAGGTCGGATGAGTAAACCCCTACTCACTCATGCTACAACGCACGTTATCTGTTTCATGCTTGCCCTAGCCTCGGGCTGATTTTCCTTCGAAATCCACACAACTATTAAAATGACGGGATCTCAACTACCAACACTTCATTTAAGGATTATGAAAGATCCCTCACCAACAAAAAATTGAATTTGGCTCTTCACAGATTTGGGAGAATTTAATAGCCCCCATTTCGTACTTTGGATCTAGTTCATGAAGTGAAGGAGTTCACACTGGATCTAGATGTTTCTTGGCCACTTATTGGCCTATAAAAGCAGGCCATGGGAATGCATCTAAGTAGAGAAAATAAAATCAAGGTTATGCTATTGGAATTGTGCTGAGACTTCCTCATAGTTCATCTCTTCCTACAACTATTGGCATTCCCCAAGCTCCCTTGCCACCTTCCCCCAATGGGCAAGTGTTTCTTTCATTTGTTCTTCAATTTATTTAGCATTTAGTGTGCATAAAAAGGACCTCCCTAAGGGATATTACTGGCTGCACTTGAAGCTTGCACCTCCTAGGTGACACTACATGCAACAAGCTTAACCATTGGGAAATCTAAATTGGTTCTACCATCTACGTGTTGATGTGGTTTGCATATCTTTACCCTCTTTGTTTATTTCATGTTTTTTTTTGTTTGGTTTTACTAAAATGAACTTACAGGATCAATTTGGATTCATCACTTTTTCTTAGTAACACACTATTGGGCTTTGGTATCAACCTTTAAGGATTTCGCCCCTCAACTGGGAAGAGTTGCACACCTTTGTTCTATTTTTCCCACAACATGGACTAATTATTCTCTTCCTTGGTTCTATTGTCTTTTTCTGCATAAAATGATTTCTCTGATCTGTTAGAAGGAAGAAAGAGGAAAAGAAGAAGGAAAGCGCCAGTGTTGCATATCCTCACACACTTTTTCGCTTCTATTGAATCATGAGAAATTAATGAGCCTCCTTGTTATGTCTTTTTTATGTTCTTAAATATCCCTCGTATCCTGATGCTGACAATGCTTTCTCTGTTGAGGCCTCTATTGAGTTGGAATCACATATCTTTCAAGGAATGGAACAAATATTTGTGATGTGGTTGAGTTTTTTAAACCCTTCTCATTTTACTTTATTTTTTAATTTTCCTCTCATATATTTTTTGCCAGGATGACAAGATTACCTTGTTTTATGTATTAACTGGAGAGTTTTGTATTAATTGCGGAGACTCCCCCATTTTCTGTATTAATTGTTGATACTCCCTTTTTTTCTATGTTAATTGTTGCCATTGTTCTTAAATCAACACATAGTCTCTTAAAACCTACATATTGTGCCAACCTTGTGGAGTCAAGTTTTTCCCACCCTTCAAAATTATGAAATATTTATCTCATCTGGATTTGGGAGTATAATTTCCTTATCCCAATTTTTTAATCAAGTTCTTTAACAAGACAATAGTATTGATTGTGGGTTGCAATTCATTTAACATATCAGTGGGCATGGGTGGAGTTGATATTTCAATGACTATAATGAGACTAGGAATTGTTTTTTGGATGATTTGATCCCATGATTTCTCTATGTAAAGCTGACAACCATCATTCTAAGGATCTGGCAGTCCATTTTCCACCATTGTATTCGTTATTTTCAAGAAAGGATCAAGCAAAGCTACATATCCTTTTATCCTTTCTTTGAGTATCTCTAGGGAGGTGAAATTATTCATGCAGCTTCCTATATCCATATGAGCTATTGTCTTGTCATTGATTTGGAGTGACTGCAGCAGCTCTGTGGACAATGTGTTCACCACTTTTATTACTATGTTGGTAATTTGATACTTGTCCCAAATGGCTTCTTGATTCTTTTCTACATATGTATTTTCATTCATAAAGACCAATTAAAATACCAGGCATTGAAGATGTGGCCTAATCTCAGACAAATATTTCACGAATTGTGTCCAAATGAACTGTTTGATTGAATACAACTTCTTAACCATTTTGACTTCAGTTAATAACTCATAATGCCTTGATTTCTAGTAATATACTTGTTACTTAATTTGAGCTATGTTTTTATTAAGTTCATGATCCTTTCGTTATTCCCTACTTAGGTTCTCCCAATGGGTTTTAAGGTTCTCATTCCTCTTTTCTATGAGATCTTGCAACGTAGTAATTTTCATCAAATTGTGAGATGCGTTGGTCTTCCATTCAAAACACACTTGATCATTTTGTTCCAATTTATGTCTTAGGTTTGAGATTTCCTCATTTTTGATAGTGGGATGACTAGTGGGAAGTGGTAAATCCATTCTTCTTTTTGCTTCAGCTAACTTTATCTTAAAGGAATCAATTTGGACATTAACTTCATCTAATTTGAGTCTCATATTCCTTGCTTTTGTCTCTACTTGTTCCAAATCGTTGATTCTTTCTTCATTTACATCTCTTTCAACAATAAAAAATGCATTCTCCCTATTTAAAAATTGTAACTCCTTAGTGATTTGTTGATGTTCTACTACCATCAATCGGGTGAATGGGAAGGATTGAGCTATTCAGGAATCTTCCAATTCTTTAATCGTACAGTCTTTGTCAGCTAGTAAATTTAAGAACTCAGTAGAGTTCTGCGTTCCATGTCCCAATTTCACAACTGAATCCTGTAGTCTATGATTCTCATCTTCTAATATTTTCACCTTAGCACTCAAAAATTTATTCTTTGTCTTGAAATCCTATGCCTTCTTCTTGTGTCATGCCAACCTAGATGAGGCTTGAATGTAGTTGTTGTATAGTATAATATTTGACTCCTAAGCCATTGAGACATCATCTTTAGGTGGCAGATTAGTTGTATCCAATGTTACTTGGAAAGTCTACCATTCACTGGGTTGCAAGTCCTTATATGTTTTGCATGTAAAAGGATCCATGGTGGTTATGGTAAATTTGTTGGTCATAAGCTTGGGTATTTTAGTAGACCTTGCCTATGTTTCCAAAGACTCTAACACTGGAAAAAAATTCGGGAGTATTTCCATTGTTTGTTGTTACTTCTTGAGAATGGTTAGAGGATTTGTGATATCCATCGAGTGAGTTCTTACACTCTCAAATGCTTTTTGTGTAACATCAGAGCTTGGAATTGTAGAATAAGAACCCATGGTGCCTCCTATAACTAACACAGAGAGAATTTCATTAGAATAAAAAATAAAAGGAAAATGATCAATAGAGGTTTCACGTCCTTCATGTTGAAGTTCCTATTGTTTATCAAAATTATGAGGAAAACTGGTCATCTACGTGGATTCTTCTTCATTTCCTTCCTCTTCCAACTCTGGTGAAAATTCATCTATTTTAGCCTTCTTTTTTTGGGCTCTTCCTGCGTACTTTCATCATATTTACTTTTTCATTCCTTGAAGGTTCATCCATTAGTTTTGATCCCGCATCCTCATTCTTTTATTTATCTTCCTTGCATGCTCCTTCTATGACCATAGATGTAGCTATTTCAGGTTTCTTTGGTATCTTATCTACATCTTGTTCCTCTTCTCTACTTGGATACTAACAAGTGATAAAAATTGGATTCAGTGTTGTCTTACCTAGCTCACCTACTTCTGTATTCATGGGATCCCTTTAGGCCTTTTCACCATGATGTGTTTCTTTTGCTAAGGATGCTCCAACATTCTCTCCTTATGTTCCTCACAAGGATTCCCTTTCTACCATCTAGGGGTTAACTCAAGATCTTGAAGTTCCATGGAAATGGATTCATCTTGAGGTACTTCAAGAGACATTGATGGATTTATCTCAGCCCCTAGGCCCAAATTTTTAGGTATTATTTTGAGATGAATGAATTCCTTGTTGTCTTGTCCATATTTCCCAAATCCTTGTTCTAGATTAGAACCCATAGATAACATAATGGGTGCATATTTTTGTACAATTATACCTCCTTGGGAGGTGAGTGGATGCACACCTAAAGAATTGACTGCTCTTCTCTTGAACTACCCTACTCGATCTCTCATATAGGGACATCTTGTCCCATTCCTTCTATGGGGAGTGGCTTCATCATGGACACATCCATGTCCTCATATACATGGCATTCTTCATACAGTTCCTCAAATTGATCATCTTTAGAAATACTCAGATATGGAGCATTTTATTTCTTTAAATATTTTCTCATCTTCCACTAGGCCCCTCTTCTACATTGGTTTATGTTGTTGTTATGTTGGAAATACTCATCATATTTTTTTTGTCGAGGGGCTAGGAATGCCATGTATTCTTTGGTAACTTGGGCCCCTTCTATCCTATAGAAGGTATAATAAGGTGGGGCATTTGTAGGATCTGGAGTAGGATGTAGGAATGCTTGAGCCATTACATCAGTGAATTTGCTTCCCCTTGAATTACCTTTTTTACTTCTTCAAATATGTCTTTGTTTACTAGTTTCTCAAGCTTTGGATTAGTCTCATGGTATTTTCATTTTTATTTTTGTAAGCGGCATAAGGAAATTATATTATAGTACAAAAAATGTTACAATCACATGAGAATCTATAGATTCATGAGATTTAAGAAGCTTCTCATGGAGAAGAAAAAGAAAGTAGGAGCATCCATAGTCCTCCCATAAGTGGGATGAGCAGAATTGACATACTATAGCCAACCATAAAAAATATAGATTGAACTAGAATAAAAGGAAAAGCTAGAGTCTGACAGTAGACCATTAGAGCTAAAACATGGGAATATAGATAACGCTAACCACAAAAACAAAAGAGCTAGGTTCACACAGAGCAGTTCTATGTGCTAGCTTCTGCATTCCGAGAGCCAGGATTGTCTTCAACTATTGGACAGCTACCAAAGAAGTCATCTTCCCAATTCTAGAGTGGGAGCTTGATGGGCTGTGGCTTAGTTTTGCGTTGTATGGCTGCATCATCCTCAACCTTCCTGACCCGTTTGTAGTGTAAGGTGTCAATAGTTGAGGGCATCAGGAAGGGATTCCTAGGGGGACAGGCCCCCTGAGTCATCACCGTAGTAGGAGAACTTGGGCCTGAAGAGGGGCCTAGAACTAGAGTAGCACCTTCCACAGCAGCAACACCGAGGAAGGCAGGAAGGGAGCTATCTGTAACATGGAATTCAGTGGCAATAGCAACACCCTCAGCAAGGACATTGGGTTTTCCAACCAAGCCTTCATAATGAGCAGTGGGATCAGAATCACGGGGAGGAGTAGAATGGCGAAACACAGAGTACATTTGGCTTGCCAAATTGGCTTCCAGGGAAGCCAACATTTGATCCAAATGGGCCATGTGTGCCCTAGTGTCCATAATTTCCACCTTAGCCAAGTTCTAGTTTGTTGTCATCTCCTCCACCAAATTGTTCAGCATATTTTCATTAACCAGTAATGGTTTACTTGGTTTCCCTGGTTTCCAAATTCCATAATTTCGGCAACACTATGAGATTCCCAATCATCCACCATCCTGCGGAAAGGGACGGATACATTTTATTCATAGTTGTTGTTGGCTATCTTTTCCTTCTCAGTAGAGGTGGCATCTTTGCCACCACTGTGACCAGAACCTCACTTGGAGGTGCCGCGCGTTCGGGTCATGGGACTGTCAACAATTTCACCAGAGAATAGAGAAGGGGCGGAGCTCTCAGCGGAGGAAACATACAAAGGATGACAGAGGCACATAATGATAGTTGGGGCGAGAAGAGGGAGCCTCATATCAAGAGTTACAAGCTGGGAGCTTCTAGATCTCACAAGGGGTAGATTAATGGCGCATCTGAACTAGTTAAGGGGATGTGGTAAGGACAGCCGAGTCGAAGTGAATGAAAGCAGCTGAGGCACGGGGGTGGTGAATTTCAACACACGTGATGAGGCCATATGGGCTAGGACATGATGCGGCATTAAAGAGGGGGGTTGGGGAACTGCGCCGGTGGAGGGAGGTTTCTAGGTGTGGGAGCCACACTGCCAGGAGGGTAGGTGGAACCCTTATCCCCAGTTGTGTCATTACGTCCACCCGCATCCGGGGTAGGCTCCTGGTCTTTTGGATTGGGAAGCTTCCTCCCCTTATCTTATACAATCAAAAAATGGGGATTATATCTCCATGGTATATCCAAATGCAATTTTAGCTCCTTGAAGATATAAGTGACTTCCTTAAGGCCTTTCTTGAGTCGTATAGCATAGCCTCACATGACTCTAGGGAACTTTGTTCTCCCCTTATTCTTAGACTTAACAAAATGAAGGTCGTCCACCTCCAACATTTTCTTTACATATTCAAGACCAAAGTTCCTGGGAGTAAGTAGTCTCGGAAACCTATGTGGAGGGGATTCAGTGTCGTATAATCTAATTACTGTGTAATATTTTTCCAGATACCAATCACCCCTCTTAACGGCCTCTCCTAGATGCATGATGATTAGCAACAATTTCCAAAACTTAAAGGCGACCTAGAATTTACTAACTATAGAGAAACATTTCTAAGGCTGGGAAAAACACAATTAGCTCAATACTAGGAAAATTGTCAACCATAAGTTAGATGGAGGAAATAAATTCCAAAATAAATTATGGCCCCCTTTACTTGAAACATAAATGGATTTTCTATGGAAAACTTTGCAATGGAGACAAATAAAAATATCTAAAGAAGAGGACAACCCCAGATGGGTAAACAATGCAAGTTGAAACTTTACTCTTCAAGAAGCCTACTCCAAAGCGGCGGGAATCAATATAATAAAGATCAAACAATATGGAGACAAATTTGGAAGAAAAACCTTTAGCCAAAAATATCTACCTTAACTTGGTTTATAGCCAAAGGAAAAATACTGACTTGGGATCAAATCAAGAAAAGGGATTTCCTAGACCATAAAGACGCCCACTCTACCTAAATCACGAGAAAAAGATGGAGCATATCCTCAACTAATGTCCCTATACAAAAAACTTATGGGACAAAGGTTCAATCCTATTTCACCAATGAGATAGGAATAGAAATGATATTAGACTTACTATCAAACAATGGGGAAATGCACCTTTTACTCATCCAATCTTGAATCAAGCATGGAATCTCTTCACAATTATTCTCATATGGGGACTTGGAAAAAATGTAACAAAAGAATATTTAAAGCTCAAAAGGAATAATTAGATCAGACATGGATAAGAATCAGAAGACATATTCTGGAAACCCTCATCCTTATACATTGGACTGAAAAAGAAAACATAGTTCCAGACCATGAAAGGAATATAGTCCAAAATCTTGGATTCAACACATCAAAAAGTTGCTATCTCCTTAAATTATTGGGAAACCAATCAACAACCCAACCTTCTAGATTCCACCCCCAATAAGATTTATTAAACTAAACTTTGATGGAGCTTCTAGCAGAAATCCATGCTCGAGAAGCTTTGGAAGGGTGTTTAGAAATTCAAACGGAGATATTGAAAGAAGCTATGCATGAGCTATGGGATTCTCTACAAACAAATTAGCAAAAATTCTTGTTGCATCCAGAGGTATGCACATATAAATCAAATAAAAATATGCTAAATTGATTGTGGAGGGGGATTCCCAAATCAAAATTCTAATGTTAAAGAAACTTCAAAATGGAATTCCTATCGGTAAAGTCTCCAAGAAATAGAAAATAGAAACATAACTAGAGGAAATCAGTTCCTACATCCCACTTATCTCAACACTAAACACAAACATCATCACCTCCTCAACTCTAAAATAAGATTGCACCAACTTAGCCAAGCTAGATCTCAACACCCAGGATCGAGTGTTTTCAATGTATGTGCATGATAGTAGAGGGATACACTCCACTAAGAGAACAACTACTAGCATGGATTTCATCCCCAAAGAACCTTCAGGCATTTATGCAAAGTAGGATCCTTATAGTCACCTACCTAAAGATCATGCAACAATCTAAAAATGGGTTCTTCAAATCTATATTTTTTGAGATTTTTAATACTTTTGGTTACAATAGTAAT
Organism: Larix kaempferi; assembly: GCA_027924585.1. Lineage (NCBI taxonomy): Eukaryota > Viridiplantae > Streptophyta > Pinopsida > Pinales > Pinaceae > Larix > Larix kaempferi. Next base: position 4,274,271 of record BSBM01000063.1, on the reverse strand, counting down.
ACTCAGAACTTTGAAATAGTTAATAGGATCATTCTCGGTATTATTTATAGTACTAGTTTGGTAGCTAGAACTGAAAGCACCAAACTTATGCTTAATGTGTGGTTAGGGCCTCTTTTGGGCCAACCATAACTCTTGCTACAATGATGGTCTATAAATCTCTTTTCTAAGTATTAATAAAATCACAACTAGCTTGTAAAACAATGAATGATATATTATTTCCATATGCAAACAATGTAAGCCCATAAACCTCGACATTTAGAGGAATTAACATGTACTTTTTTGAAGGATTGTTGTTCTGCATATAGTTGAATTTTACATAAGAATTATGTGGGAGTGATGTGCTATGGTTTCCTTATGCACAACATTTGCACAACATTGATGCGATAACATGTGTTGTTTCCTTGATCATTTCTCTACATACATACACTTGGCATTTACACAAGATTAAAATGGGAGCGGTGTGCTCAGTTTCCTTATACACACGACATTTGCACAAGACATGGTAGTCATGAACAAGGTTTCCAATGCCATTGTTTTCCACTGGCCATGAACCACTAGAGAATAAATTGTCATTTCTTAGTGCATTGTACCCATTCCAAAGAAATAATTTCCTATAATAATGATAATAGGGCATGAGTGAGCCAACCATATCCTATGTTTTAACCCCATCGATGTCATGGTGAAAAGCATGGTTGGGTTTAGGGAAAAGACCTTATAAATCATTGGAAAAATTTACTCCAATCATTATGGGTTGGAGAGAGAGAACAATATTCCAAGATCAATCTCTCCTTACAACTCAACTAGTTTATTGTGTAGAAGCCTCCATCTCAAAATTAGTAATTGCATTCGAAGTAGAGACTCCTTTATTCATTTGAAAAACTATATCATTTAGAGATGAAAAACAATTGATCAAGTGATCCGGTCAAAGTATTATACTCTTAATCCAAGCTCATAAGAAAATAGGCATGTTCATGTGTGAGTAATAGAGCCCAATTGCAACACAACAAATACATAGCTAAGTGATTAAATTTTTGGATCTGATTATTGAATGAGCTATGTCTAGCACTACCCATGGGCCATAATTGTCGAAACTCCATACGTGTTGAGTCCTATGGGCGATTGATGCATCTTTCATCGGTAGTTGTTGATGTGATTCTTTCATCCCCTTCTGCTAAGGTAGTAATTTACAACTATTTGCACAACATAACATATTTGGAGGGTGATTGAGTTATGGATGTCTTATTATTGGATGTTACACAGGTGGGAAAAAAAATTGTGTGCCTCTTGTTCCAAGCTTGAAACCCAAGTCTGAGCAAAGCATCACGAGATTGTAATCATTAGTTTTCACCAAGAACGTAAAGAATCCCATAACCTAATGTTGAAGGAAGTCAAAGAAAACAAGGTGAATCTTATTTTAACAAGTTATGGATCGTCATCGTATTATCACATGGTTAGTGTTTTGCTTGTTTTCTCTGATTTGTTCAAAATGAGTGTGCCAAATATCATTTAATTTCAATGCTACTCTGAAACACATTAGAAGATTTTGAATTTGTGGAAAGCGTCATTGTGCATTCTTTGATTGATTTGTTCAAATGAGTATGCCAAATATCATTGAATTTCAATGCTACTTTGAAACACATTAGAAGATTTTGAATTTGTGGAAAGCGTCATTGCGCATTCTTTGATTGATATATACATAAAGGAGATGTTGTGTAGAAGAGATTATTTGAATTTTTTAATAAAACCATTGTTCCAAGTTTCCAGTGAGCTGCAATGGAGATCAATCAAGAATTATCTCAAATATATCCTTGTTGCACGAGTTAATCATATTTAAGAAAATTCAATTAAATAATATAATTTGGATATTTAAGTCTAACTTTAGCTCTTAGAATCCTGTACATATATGCCACATGGAGATAGCAATCTTATTTTTATTTTAACATTTAATTTTAGAATTCCACGATAGCTATCAAGTCTCTGTCATATAAGAGCTGGTCTTTTAGATTTTTTTTTTTTAATGAGCGAGGATTTATTTATATAGAAATCGACCATGTACATCTATGTCACAACCTAACAATATTATTTTTATTTTAACATTTAATTTTACTTTCATGAGAGCTATAAAGTCTTTGTGATAAGAGTTTGTCTTTTTCATTTAAAAAAAGATTAGTGATAGCTATAAAGTCTTTGTGATAAGAGTTTGTCTTTTCATTTAAAAAAATTGTGAGAGGACCTATTCGTAAAAATTTAGGGTTATAAAAATCCTAAGTAATGTTATCACTTACTAGATATTTAAGTATTTTCTAAATGTACTAAAAATAAATTAAATTTGCTTTTAGAAAGATCCATTTTTCATTATTAAACTATGATTGGATTTTCTCATTATTAAAAACTATCAATTGAGAAAAAAAGAAAAACACAATTATGCAGGTCAATGTTTAGAGTTACTTGAATATGTGATTCCATGAATGAAGAATTCTGAATGTAAAAATGAAGAATTTCTGTTGCAGCCAATAGGAGACTTAATTTCAAATCTGTGATCACGAGTTCTGTGATAAAAATATTTACATGTACACACTATCAAAATGTTATTTTCTTTTATGTATAATTTTTTAATTATACAACTGCAACACTTTAACTGTATTTTATCCGCATTTTTCTTGCTTTTTTTTGAAGTGCGGATAGGACATTGAATTTCAAATCTGCTACGCCCCTAAATTATATATGAATTTCAAATCTGCTACGGCCCTAAATTATATATTTATAACACAAATTCAATGGATGCTGGTGTTTACCGTGACGAAGGATTACCATAATATCAATTCCAAACCAGTTAGAAATGGAATCAGGCAAGTTAAGATAAATAATAAGTTAATTATCTTGAAAGGTGCATTGTACAATTTAGTAGGGGATGTGTATCCTTCCATGCTCATCATGTAAGAGTTGACCCATATCTTTAAAAAAAAAAAAAATACTATAATATTATAAAAAATAATCTATTGATTTCGTTGTGTATTCGTGGCGCCCTCACTCTAAAGAGCGCGCCAATTCACGTACCGTGAAAAAAAAAACCTAATAAATGCAATACAATTCCCATGTTCACATCTGAACAACCAGCTTCGTATTAAAGGCTTTTACCTAACGGTGCAGGATCGGGCGAAACCCATCATCATATCGCCATATGCGTTTCGGATTTTTGTTCCCAATGACTTTGCAGCTGATCCAACAAGTCTGAGCCTAGGGCTGGGCACCTCCAATACGCCTTTACCATTACGCCGGCCCAGCTTGGGTATTCGCAAGCGCTTTGATCTTCCTCCTCGTGCTCCATGGAGGCGAGTGTATCCTCTGCTCTGCATAGAATTCTGGGAACTGCTGTTCTGAGGCGCCGTGGCATCATCATCCCAGTACTCCATCCTCCACTACGCGACACAACACCAATCCCTTATAGCCAGCAGCTTTGTATTCTCTTCCCTTGATAATCCTGTGATGCCTTCCCATTATAAGCTCCGGTATATACTACTTATAAGCCTTGACAAGCAAGAAAGGCCAAGATGCATAATTATCATTGAGAACCCAGTCAAAGGGCATTACATTTTGAAAAAATCTTCGTCGACTTCAAACATATAATATCAAAACCCTAAAAACCCTTCAAAAAAAGTCAGCAGGGTTTGCCGTGGAACATTTCAAAGGGCGTAGTATTTTTGTCCGTTAGTTTATCAACATGATGACGATAACGGTAGATCATAATAGAAAGTATTTATGCAGCAAAAACAAATATAACTCCTTACCAACATACTAAAATAATTTAAAATCAACTTTATGTAACTTGACTTTTGCAACAAATGGTACTCCATTTTAGCAATATATCAATCTAACCAAAAATACATTTTACCCTCCCCAATGAATATATCAATCCTACCAAAAATACATTTTTCCATTGAAATAAGGAAATGGATCCTCTCAAAAATCTAAAGAGAGTATATACACAACAAAGGTCGTAAAAATAAATATATATAGACAAGTAAAAAGTAGTAGACGAACTTTCAATGCACAGACTAAGAAGTACTAAATTATATATTTATAATATATTCAGTTACTTTAAATTATTTATATTATATTAATTTTATATAATCATATTACATCTTAAATTATTTATGTTAATATTTTAAGGTTTATATAATTATATTACATCTTGCGATTAAATAAATATATATCATTGGAATGGTTAATAAGTTTTTCTAAAAATCTATTGGATGTAGTTTGGGTGGTTAAGAGGAATTATTGTTATCTTTTCTACTTAGGTTCAATTCTTGTAAGTGACATGATGCTAACCATTCACACTTTGAATTGTATTAATCATGAACCCTAACCTTCATTTGTCAATAGTTTAAACCCCATAAAAATATAATCTTAAAAATCTTATGAGTTTAAATTTTTCAATTTATCAATACTGAAATTTGATTAGATAATATTTACCAAAATTGAAATTTTAAATTAATAAAATTATTATATTTAACTTAAAATTAAATTCAACACTCTTTAATATCTTTAAACTACTTGTATAAAAAATATCAAATAAAATTTTAAGAGATTAAAGCGTTTTTTCTGCATCTTTGTCAAAATATCTTTCATTTAATGTTATACTTACTAAAACAGTAAATACCATAAAGTGTAAACTATAGGTTTTAGGTTTTCAATTTAATCTAAATATCTTATAATGAAATATTCAATAAAAATCAATACATCCATCATGCATCTACGGAGGAAGCATTCAAAGCAAAATGGGCCCTAAAATTGTCATCGCCGGAGGCTCCATTTTGCCGTCCAAACAGTTTCCCATTGCATCGACTTGTCACTTCAGTTGTATAAGTTGCGATGCCTTCTTCGACATCCTTTATGGCGTGAGAGAAAAGTTATTGCATAAACCATATTTAATATATATTTATTTAACTACATATTGTACACCTCAAGGAGGAATTAATATTTATTCATTTAGCTAAGTTAACGAGGAATTAATATTTATTCATTTAACTAAGTTATTAAGGATTTAATATTTGTTTATTTAATTACAAAATTTTTAAAGTATTTTTGTATTCTATAAATGAGTATAACAATTTTATATAATCATTGATAAATGAAATTATATATAAATATGGAAACAATTTCTTCTATTCATCAATGATCAAGTCAAAAAAAAATTATATTCATATATATTAAGAAACAACAATATTATTATTAAAAAAAAGGATATTTAGAATATCTATAAGAGATATAGTTCCATTGCTGAGACATAAAGTTTAACAAAATTATGTACCAAAGTAAATTAGGATTTAATCTCAAGACAAGGTAATAATTTAGTATGTTGTCTTCCTCTACAATAATGATAGAGTTTTTCTTTGTTTAAAATATTGGAAAACAAAACTTGTATCAAACTATATAATTAATAATTTGGAATAAATTCTAACTAATAAAAAAATCACACTCAGAAAGTCTTCAAAATTATTGGAAAAAATGAAAATATTAAAAATCATTAATTATTTATCCTAGCATCAGGGTTGGCAGGTGCGGGGGGAGTTCTAATGGACTCCGAAGGAAGCAAAGTGGAAGACTACACCTGGGGGATAGGAAATCAAACCAACAATCAGGCAGAGTGGCTCGCCTTGATCAAAGCTCTTGATATCACTCAGGAGAAAAATATCCGAAGGCTTACTGTCATTGGCGATTCTCTCATCATCATTAAGACTGCCAGGGCGATCACAAGCAAACAAAAAAATCCAACCTCAAAGTACCAGTCCCTTCTTACACGCTCAATCAACTCCTACAAGTATGAATCTCTTTCCTTTTTTCATGTCCTAAGAAAGAACAACGCTACCGCAGATACAATGGCTAACCTTGGGGCTAGGAACAATTGTGGTGTCCTAACTAAAAATGGTGTACATGAAACCTTGGTTTGGGTGCCTTAGTGGCTTGATTGGCACCGTCAGCTGCCTTGGTGGCTCTGACGACTTGCCTAAACTCGTGTACCCCCGTGGTCAGAACAACATTAACTGCAAATCCTCTTTGGATCAGATTCAGAATTCCCAGGCTCCTATCGACGGCATGGCCTGTCAGGACACACCTGTTTTGCATGCAGGAGGGTTAAATGACATCCAGGTAAGGTGGCTTCTTAATAGGGGCATGTTGGAGGTCGAGCTCATTCTTCTGTTGCTCCCCTGCCATCTGTCTCTGTGCTCTATCTACTCTGCGTCCATTCGCTTCACAATGGATAGAAGGAATGTTGGTAATAATGCAGGCTTATGCCTCTTGACGTTGCATTGCAAAAATTGTCGGGAAAATCTGCAAGTCTCTGTTGGAGGAATTGGGACGCAACGTTTTCCACTGACGATCGATTCGGTTCATGGTAATGGAGAGAAAGACTTGTAGGGGGCTCTGGGCATTCAGGAAAAACGTGTTCGTCGCCTAAACAACGAAATCGGTGGAGGAAATTCGCAATTGGATATGGCCCAGATTCAAAGGATGCGTCTCAATGCTGGTTATATTGGCTACGAACAGGAGAGTGAAAAGAATTGGAAAACCATGGAGGATGATCCTGGTCTTCAGAACAATCTAGCTCTAAATCTAGTCAATGAAATCCCTGGGGAAAATAAACTCTGGAATGTGAATGGAAGTACTGGGAGTTTTGGGAATTTTGAATCTCCTCACGGCCTGGAAATCCCCCTTCCTGGAGTGCTCTCGCACCTGCATGATATTGATGCTCAGGTCGGGTGGCTAAAGGGTGAAAGCAAAGATATAAAGAAGGCCATATCTCAGTTAGCCACCTTCGTCCAGATTTCTAATTTGGACATCAAAAGCAATACCATCAAAATGCAAGAATTTTTGAAAGGGTTGGTCAACAAAATGGACTCTCTGCACAATGGGTTAAAAATCATGGAAGCTAAGGTTGACTGCATCTGCACAAGCAAGAGCAAAAGTCCCGGCGTCATCTTGGGCCTAGAAGACAATGACGAAGCAGCGGTCGGAAAAAAGAAGAAGAAGAGTCTTTCTCCTAGTACTTGACGAAGGTCCAGCAACCTATGAAGCAGGCTGGTTATATGTCTAGTTTTCTCTATTTACAAATCCTGTCCTTTTGTCTGAGTTTAGGAAATTTTCAGAGGTGCCATTTCCCCTCTTATGTTCTGCAAAGTCCAGTTATGTTATGTCTGAATTCTGGAATTTTATGAGGTGTCTTTTCCCCTCTTATGCTCTAAGCTCTGTTGGGTATGGAAGTCGATTTATAGATGTAGATATGAAGTCCTGAAAAAATCAGAGGTGTCCAGTTCGCTCTCTTGTCAATTTTGGTAAAAGTTGAACTTCTAAGATTGGGACAGAGGTGAATTCTCCCTCTTCTTTTGTGGGTACAGTCTCCCAGCATTTTGTAACCTGCTCATGCTTTTTTAAATACAAATATTCCAACCGTTACTGTAAAAAAAAAAATAAAAATTATTTATACTAGCATCCTCATTTTATTATTATTTCATATATTACATTTTAAAATTGAAACTAAGTTATTGAAGAGAGAATGAAATATGTTAAAAAAAATTCATCAAGGATAGAAATGTGTAATAAAAAAACAGGAATACTCGACAATAAATAAATTAATAAAAATTTCATCTAATCCATTATTTGAAAATTTTAAACATTTAAGTGTGTTTTTAAAAAAAAATGTATAATAGGAATATTTATAGCATTATGTTATTTTGTACTTAATTGGGTTTATTATGTTAACCTAGATGTAATAGAGCTTTTATAGAGTATTTAAGAGTATCCTTAATTTCATTAGATATTAAGAAATGCTTCAAAAAATCATTTTGTTGAACCCCCTCTAACTATATCTTTCCTATTAAAAAAATCCCTATTTTCACTAGGTATCAATTTTTTTCATGACATTTTTAATACCCCTTTTTTATTTTTACTTTAGTATGGTGACATGACACAACTCTTAGAACCCATAGAAACCTTGTATGGTGAAATATAAATCTTAGTGAGAGATTATATTCCATGATGACAAACAACCCCCTAAAAATAGGTCGACTTCACACACCGCCATTCCAATTGACTTCACAACATTTCTCTATGATTTGCAATATTGATGGAAAAAATTGGTATTATCATCACCTTTTGAGATCTAGATCGGTCTACTTTTGAGCCTCCATTCAACCTCTTGAAAAGCCAATATTTCTCTTCTTTCCTTTTATAAAGGAAACACAACATATTTTGAATCTTCAGTTACATACCCAAACTCTTCCTTTTCATACCAATCTATCAATCTTGCCTCTATTTTAGTTAGATTTGAAACTTTTTGTTTTCTCATAGAGTGGGACCAATCCAAAGCAAGTTTTATTTTTATTTTTTTCAGTTTGTTATAGAAATGTACATCCACAGAGGCTCTACGTTTATGGTCAAAAGGTTTCCAAGCATTTTTAAGAAGTTAAAGCAATTCTTCATCTTGTAGCTAGAGAGAGTTGAATTTAAAGGGGGAAGAAGGATTCACAACATTTCTAGGTAACTCCAAAAAGAATGGTCTATGGTCAAATTCTTCTCTTAAACCCACCCACTATCTTAAGAACAATTGATAATCGATTAAAGATTATTTAACTAAGAATCGGTCCAATCTCTTCTCTATACTTTCCAGGCCTACCCTTCTATTACTCCAAGTTGGATTTAGTTTTGAGGGGACTATATCCAAAAGACCTTCTTTCACTAGCTTATTCGGAAAAACAATTCGAGAGGAAATCTTTCTGTGCTGAACGATCCTAGATTTCAGAGTTCCCCAGAGAGAAGTTAAGGTCCCCACCTAGGATTAGATTTTTATGATTAAGTTCTTTTTCTTCAACAATTCATATAAAAACTGTAAACGATCAGAGTAAGGCCCATAAACATTTACTAAAAAAAACTCCATTGCTAATTCAGATGAAAACAAGCTCATACCCAAGACTGAATTCATGGACCAAGAACTAATGAGCTGCATATTTTTCGAATTCCAACCTATTATTAGCCCTCTAGATAGGCCTTTAGCATCTAAGAAACAAAAATCCCAACCTACAAACCTCCGGTTAGGCTCTTTTACTATCTTTTCCCCTTCAAACATTGCTGTTAGGATATTTTAATACTCCATCATTGTCCTACCTAGCATTATTTATTTTTCCTAGTAGTTGATGATGCCATTTTCCCCCTAGTGGTGTGCAGATGTCATCCAGGATCCATCTACCACCTTCTGAGCCCTGCATGCATCATTTTAGGACCACTTTAGTCAGTTCCCTATTTTATAGGAACCTACTGAGTGTTCCAATGCAGTCCGCCTGAGTTAGCTGACTCTTGTGGGGGGTTAGAGCTCCAGATGTCGTTGATTGTTGCCTCATGCGCCCTTTTCTGACTGTCATGGATGAAAAACTCACTATTGCGCCCTCCTTAGTCAGTTAACTGATTGTATCTTCAGTTAATTGAGTTTAGGTTCAGTTCAGTTGAGTTTGAGTCTTACGGAGCACTCGAGTGGTAAGAATCCATATGCTAGACCAACTTAGGTTCTAATTCTCCTGTGTGATTCGAATTCTCTCCATTGTATCATCATTTTTTACTATAATGATTATTGAAACGTGTGACATTATTCTGCTTCTATATGAGTTCTGCTACATAATTATTTGTCTTCTCTTTTTTACTGCAGTTTTCACTCTTATTCAACTTTTCTGCTCATTCTTTCTCTGTGAGGTATACTCATCTCTTAGATCTGATGTGACTTAGAATTTCACAATTGTTTCTTGTAAGAAAATCACATCAGGATTTCCAGCTTCTAACATCCTACCAAGAGCTAGTTTTTTACAGGGTTTAGCCATCCCTCGATAGTTGAAGGAGAAAAGGATCAGAGAGTAACCTTTGATGGGACAAACTCTAATCTAAGAGTCCCAGGAAAAGAGACATAAAAATATACCAAAATTTCAGGGGATAAAACTTCTTTATCATCTTAAAAGAGCTTGTGTCTTCCCTTTGCTTGAGAAAAAAGCCCTCACTCTAACCCAAAACCTCTAGATTTTTTTAAGGACTTATGAGATCTCAAATTAAACTTAGAATTTGATTCAGAAGGAATCACAAAAGGAGTCTTTGAGGGTTTAGGAAAAATCCTAGGGTTTTCAAGACTCGAGGACGCTAATGAATTAATCTCAATGAAAGAAGATTCAGAAGCAAAGAGAACTGGTGGATTAGATTTTGGGAAGGCTTACTCAAATCAATCAGAAGATAATTCTCCTTTTCTGGAATAAGAGTTGTAAGAGGATGATACGAACCGTTACACCAAAAACACGAGGTGTTAGTGAAGGCCTCCCACTAGGATCTTAACATCCCACCACGCTCTGCAGTCCAGACTCTGGGATGGATGTGCGCCCGTACGGTAGTGTCCCCTTTGAGCCGTACGAGCCCCAGACGAACACTACAATGCTGACGTTGCCACCCGCTCTGTGACTCGAACCTAGGTGGAGGCTTTGATACCAAATGATACAAACAGTTACACCAAAACCCCGAGGTGTTAGTGAAGGCCACCCACTAGGATCTTAACAGAGGAGGGTCCTCATCTTAGCTCTGAGAATCAACAACAAACCCTGCGTCGGATTCAGAAACCTTTTGATAGATTGAGGAAATTTCCTTTTGTACTAGGATAGAGATTAGATCTGCTTCAGAGTCTTCAAAACATTCCTTAGTATAGGGTTCATTGATAAACCCATTTAAATCTTTTGAATTTCCATAATATTTTTCTTTATTCTTTTTTGTGCTTCCTGAAAGAGAAACCTTAGGCTTCCAAACTCGAGGGGAACCCTTCTGATTGAAATTTTTTTATCATGAGAATCTTTCTTTTATGTCTAGTATCTTCTTTTGAATGCTAAATTGTGTTCCTCCTTCATATGTCAATAAACATGGGACCTTATGCATTTAAAAGGAATTCCTTGGTAGTTTAAATCCTATTCATATTTAAAAGTACCTTTGTGTATGGCAATTTTCTACTATTTAAAAAGAAAATTCAAAGCACAATATAAGATACCTTTATTCAAACACTGGTGGCATATTTATTCAGTCTTCATTTCAAATCCATGGCATATTTATTTTCTTCAATACAATAGTACATGCTTCAAGGGGGACTATCAACACTTAAATTTCCCACACATGAAACACTTCATTTAATCTTGCAGTAAGGCGTCATCAACATATAACATGCATCCCACCAAAGACATCCTCATAAGATCTAGAAAACAACATGAGTCCAGAAATGCCAAAAAACAATCAAAATAAGAGGTCGCATGGGTAAACCCCTATTCACTTGTGCTGCAACACGTGTGTTAACACCCAAATTAACCCCCAAGGTTGTGAGAGAAGGTAATTCGGGGTAACCACTAACCAATCTTTAGCTTGTGCTACTTACCCAACACAAACAGATAGGGATCTCTCTATAAGCTCATGAGAAACTGGAATAATCAAAGGTGTCAACAATGAAAACATACACCAGTATTCGTCATTCAAGATATTCAATTACAACATACAAAAGATCATATTTCTGCTGGAAACAAAATGATTTAAACGTTGTTTGGCTGAAACATATGAATCTCTATTTGGGCAATGGAGTCACATTTAAACAAACCTTGAAAATTATCCACAAAGGCTTTGCAAATGCGTTCACACAGGGGCAAGATAGTAAGCAGCTAATAGTCAAAGAGATTTTAATTGGTGAAACAGAAGAGAAAATAACAATACATTGATGTAAGGCATACAATGATGAATCCTCCACCAACTTTAGCAGAGAATAAGGATGAAATACTTGGAATGAGATTAAGCAGAGCATAATTTCTATGAATTCCACTTAACTATTACACTGCACCAAGTATGAAGAAATATTACAAACGTGAAATAACGATGAAAGAAGCACAATTAACATAGGAAAAGGAAAGACAGACTATCAGACCAATCACACAAGAATCCCTGAAAAACGCAGGCTCGGCTCTGCAAACTTTATTAAACAGCTCAAAATGTCTTACAGACTAATTCTCAAAATTCCAAAAGTTCTTCAAATAAGATTTTCAACCCTTTTTCATTTGATTTACATCACATATATAGATGACCTGAGCCTTTGGCTCGATCTATCAAAATTGAAAACTATTGCAACTGAGTGACACCTCATCAATATTTATTCGTCACTTATCTCTACAAAACAGAAACAGGTAGAACCATTCTAACTGCTTTTCATCTCTAACAGTATTTTACCACATGAAATTTACTTTCAACTACAAAGATAAATATAACGAAGTAATTGTTCCAGCTGACTATTTTCATAGTCGCCTCAAAAAATATTACAAATTGCAATTTAAAAATAAAAGTATCTCAGAAGTCTTTGTTTCTCAAAATAAAAAACAACTATTAAAAAGCCAACGACTATTGTGGAGGGCGGAGAGTGTATTTCATTTTTCCGTATCTTTCCACGGTAGTCCATTGTTCAGTAGAAGGGAGGTCATAATTCGTCATCTCCTTGGACATAACCCAGATGTCAATGTGCTCTACAAGGGAAGATGGAGGGAGTCTTTCACCAATGGCGATCAACCGGTTCAGGATTTCAAAGTCTTCAGAGATCTTCTCCATCAAATTTCTGCCTATAAGTAGCTGGTTTAGACTTTTGAACTTGGTGTGATCCATCCTTATGATCCAGAGCAAGTTTTTGTAACCATTTAGGGGGATCAAATCTTAATTATTGTCCCAGAACGATGGTAGCCCCATCTCAACCAGCTTGTCAAATGATCCTTTGAAATCCATTACCTGTTTCCTCATCTCTTCTACTCTAGTTTCCATGCCTTCAACCTGTGCATATTTCACCAGAACTCTTCGTGCTGCTGTAATGGCCATGATCCGGTTTCCAATATTCAAGTTGATTCTTTCCTCTTCTGATAAAATATTCAAAAAGGTGATAGCATTCAATGTTGTTTCTTTGGGATTCTGGATAAGAGTTTCTCTTGCGACCGCACAACCTATGAAAACATCATTGATTGTTTTCTCTTTTACTCTTCTAAATTCCAAGTATGGCCTAAAACTTTCAGCTTCTTTAATAATTTGATCCCAAACTAAATGCTTGCAACCTTGCAAGGCCACTTGTCCTGTAACTTGTCGGGTGAGCTTCTTATTGATATCAACTAATTCATTATGCTTATCTTGGAGGGTTTTTACTTCTTCTTCTTTCCTTTCATTCTCCTCCTCCAACCTCTGAGATTTTTCCTTCAGCTCCTTGATTTCCACGTCCTTTAAGCTAATGTGATACATAGCCTACACAAGGTTGTCAATACTACTGCTATCCCTATTTTGGTTCATATTGGAAGGCAGCATGTCCAATTTGGACAAGTTAATTTTTAAGTCATCAAGCTATTTTTCTAGGCTCATTTTCTCTTTTTTCCAACTATTTTCCTTCCCTGCAAATTTTAGCAACTCTGCTTTATAATCCCTTACTTCTTTAGACAAGGCTTCCTTTTGCATTTCAAAGTCTGTTTCTTCGGGAGCTTCAATTAGCCGGATATCAAGAACTTTCTCCTTTTTCTGTAGTTTCAGAATCAGCTTATCTTTCTCAACCAATAGCTTGCTCATGGTTTTGCTTCCACCGTCAGTTATAACTAGGTCAGATTGTATCTTCTTAGATTCCTGTTGAAGAGCTCGGTTTTCACTTTTCTCCTTCTTCAATTGGTTCTCTAACTTTCTTACGGTAACCTGCAAATTGTCGCTTTTCAATGCTTCTTTTACAAAATCATCATATATAAGATCTCTGATCTGCTTGTGAAAATGGATTTTATCCGGTACCGGTATCTTTTTCCAATTGAGCTTCGTTTCGATCACTTCATCCTCTGTCTATACTGCCATGCTTAAAGTGTTTCCTTCATATCTCTGCTGGTCATCAAGGAAGTTTTGGTATCAGAAAAACCCCTGGCTCTAGGCATCAAATCAAACAGTCTCTGGGCTAAGGCATGTTTATTTTTATCATACTGCTTGTGTAGGTCAGCCCTGGACCGAAATTTATTGCTATTATCACCTTCCTTAACATCTTGAAACTTATATTCTATAATTTGGACTTCAGGAGTTGAAGACTCCTCATTATCTTCCTTCTCACCATCCATCGGAACAGTAAATTCTTCTTGAGCCTCCACAAAAACCAGATCCTCTTTAGTGGGAGAAACAATTAAATCAGCTTGAGTAGCCGCAATAATTAACTCAACTTATGTTTCCAATTTAGGCCATTTGTCTCCACTACCTACTTTAGTATCCATATCTTGAACTTCCTCCAAGTCTCTTTTCCGACCCACTTCCACAGTGTCCGGCACCTGATCTATGTCCACTATAAAATCGGACAGCATTAAATCTCCTTCCTGTGACTCTATAGCTCCCTCCGTCTCGAGTTCCTAGCGCAACAAATTTCGCCCCTTTAATACCCTTTCTGGCTCTTTATGCTCAAAAGCGCTTAGATTACAATCTTTCCTTCTCTTGGAAATATTGTGCAAGGGTTCGTATTCGATGGCCACGTCTTTCTTGAACCCCAGAGGTTCCAATATATCTTCTACCTCTTGTAAAGCTTCCTTGTTTTTTACTATGAAAGGACCCACCTTCCAAGGGTATTTTACATCAGTTCCCTTCTTAAATTTTTGGAACGGCACCTCTTCTAGGGTCAGTTTCTGTCTGATAAACTTAAGAGAGAAGATTCACAATGTCAGGAAAGCGGGCAAAACATAGGGCTCCTATACAAAACCGTACAGCCTAATGACTGTAGTATCCTTTAATAGAAACCAATCACCGACAACCAGTTCTTCCTTCAACTGCATCATTGTTCTCATCTCGGGCAGTACCCTAGGCAATTATTCCCCAAAGATGACTTTGTAAACAGGAGGCAAGACAAAGTTTAAATAGTTAAATACATTATCTATCAAAGCATCTGCTTCAAGCAGTTGGGAAAAATGCAGGCTTTCCATGCTGCTGTACATAATCATCTTCATAAGCTGTGTCTGGTACCTAAAAAACCTAGCATTTGAGAACTTACTCAATTGTACATGTATTCTGTCGGCCAAAAATTCATCGAACTTAAGGGATGGGATGAGCCCATTCTCAGACCTCGCCAAACTAATGCTAGTTCTGAACAGTAAAATCAACTAGACCTCGGTTACAGATAGATCCTTGTCTAACCTTAAAAACTGAGCCACCAAAGATAAAACCAACTAGGAATTGTCATAAAAAAGGCTAACATTCAAGGGGTATGGCTTTTATGTAATCTCTGAGCTGGGTTTCAGGAATGTAGCTAAAAAATCTTGACGGCTTTCAGGGCTAATTTGGTGAAACAGGGCAACCACAGACTCTTCAGAAAAACCTTCCGACTCAAGGTTTTGTGACTCAGATACGAAAAAAAATATTTCTAACAACCGATGCATCTATTGCACAGACGACTCTAGACTGTTGGGCATCCATAACTACCCTCTGGGGTTTTGAGTAATTCGAGGAACACCATGATACAAATTCAGGGAAAGATGGTATCTGGTCAAGGCAAAAGGAAACAAAAGATGACCTGAAAACCCCATGTATGTCTAGACCTTGTTCATGTAAGGCCCCCAATCTTATCTTGATCTCTGGGATAGGAAGCCAAATGTATGTGTCAAAAACGTCGACGTCTCTGTCTTCCAGGGCAAGCTTAACCCTAGAACTGGTAGGAGCTTTTTCTTCCCCCATCTTATGACTGTAAAAGACTTAAATTTTTAGAGAATGACAGTTATAGATCCTACTTATCACTTTTGGAAACCCTGCACGCACCTTGTCAAAGGTTCTGTCGCCTTCGTCGTCTGCCACACGAAGAGAGACTTTCTAACTTCGACGGGCTTCAAAACAAATGTCAACCTTCACGGGTGTTCTTATATATATAACCTTGTTTCCACAACCTCCATCTTCTTTGGCCAACTGTCCTTTAATCTCAATCGTTGAACTCCCACGTGCTCACTTTCCGCCATCGGATCTGGCTTCCCTTCACCTACTGACTTGACAACTCTTTTATTTCCACCGTCGGATCATCTTTCTAGTTATCATTTGGGCTATTCATCTCATTCGTATGCCTCTAGGGGGTATTATCGCATGCATCCAAAATGATTTCCTTATATCGTCGTTCCTCTGTGCGACAGGCTCTGAAGTTGACACTCGTTTGGCGGGAAAAGACCATTGCATCCACCTTGCCGCTATCCAGCGTGCTACTCCTTGATGCGACTATCCATGAGAACCCTCCATCTCTTCTCATGAGTGTATCCACGGTGAGGCCTCATGCTCCCTTTAACTCTTATCTCATCCGTCTGCTGGTGGGGTCTTTCCTATTATCTTCTATGCACTTCTAACCTCCACTAGCCATTGATGTAGCTCTCCTTGTTATTCGAGCCATAGATCTGCTGGATACCTAGGCCTTTACCATGGTAAATGAACCCGAACCCTTATATATCAAAAGGATAACCTCCGTCGTAGATCCTTGCACCCGTCCCCACCATCGCATGCGCCCAATATGGCACTGCTCACTGCTCTTTTCCCCATGCGATGCCTTCTTAAACCGACACATGTCCTGCATGACAAAGCCTATCACATCCACATATTCTTTTCCTTCCTTGCAACTTGGCCATGCGACGCTCCATTGAAAGTCGTAGATCTTGCTCCCGCCCTTTATCAACGGTGCCGACCCGTGCGACGCTTAGTGTTACATGTTTCGCCCATGGACTATAGGCTTTAGGGTATTCTCCACTTGCCTTTGTCATTTTATTTGTCTATTAATACCTAGCTTTTGACATTAGTCCATCTTTATTGCATTGGACTCTTTCTAGATCATTCATTTTCATGTCTTAGCATCTGGCCATCGAGGATGGAGATTACTTCAAGCTTCCATCAGGTAGTTGTCTGACCCTCCACCTTTCACATACATTTTTTTATGCTGCAAAAGAGCAAAATATATAGGTGCTAACAACGTGTTATAAGTTTCGTACTTGCGCTATCCTCACGTGGATTTTCCTTTGAAATACTTGAGACTATAAAAAAAACAGGATCTCAACTACCTACGGCGCATTGAATACCCATGAAATCTCCCTCACTAACAAAAATTCGAATTTGGATCTTCATAGATTTGGGAGTATTGAATATCCCCCATTTTGTACTTTGGAGCCAGTTCATGAAGTGAAGGAGTTCACACTTGGATCAGGATGTTTCTTAGCCACCTCTTGGCCTATAAAAGGAGGTATGGGCATGCATCTAAGTAGATAAAATCAGATCAAGGTTATGCTACTGGAATTGTGTTTATACTTCCTCATAGGTCACCTCTTCCTACACCTATTGGCATTCCCCAAGCTCCCTTGCCACCTTCCTCCAAGGGGCAAGTGTTTCTCTCATTGTTGCCTCCTTCCTCAAGGAGCAATATTTTAGTTTAGTTTAGCTTTGGTTAGTTTTACTATATTTTCTTTAGCTTGTGTTTTCTTGGTCTACCAAACCCATAGCTACTATTGTTCCCTTGTTTATAAGTTTAAAGGATAATAAGGAATATTTCTCACCCTTGTGCGATTTTTCCCTCAATAGTATATATGGCAAATCCACTTCATTTTTGTTCATTTCATAAAAACTAGGTTTTTATTTGCTAAATAGTTAATTCTAGGTTCTTATGCTATGTAGGAGATCAGGTTCATAACCTCCATTCCCAAAAATCAACCTCCTCTTGGTCGTGATTGTTGTTTACACAGTCATGCAGATATCAATGCCTTGTGCACGCTACCCATGTAGATTTTCCTTCGACAGTTTCACTAGCTGCATTTATCGAACATCTTCCTGCATGGTAATCTGCTCTCTACTCCCGCGGGCTTGCGATGTTGTAACTACGCTATAATTTATCTGTGTTTGGAATACTCATGCAACTGTATTTTATTTTGAATTTGATATACTTTGAACAAATATTGGAGTCCCAATGATTGCGCACCAATGAACCAGACTTAAAATAACTTTCAATAGTTGTTTTTTCTCTATTAATTAGCACACTTAGACCAATATTAGGAAGTAAAGGGGTATTCTTTAATGTCTTTTTTTTGAAATTTATTAAAATAGTGAAATTTTCAACTATTTCCACTAGTTCGACCCTTGACTAGTCTTGGGTTCTTGACCTCCAAATGGCTCCAAATGATCCCAAATTGTATCAGAAGGTGTATGAATAGTTTTAGTACATAAATATGATGTTCAAGGATTCTTTAGAGTCAACAATAGGATTCTTCAACTCTCCTTTAAGTTCTGGACAAAGTAGGGAGTTTGACTAGCAATTTCTCTTTGACTAGTATTGGTCTCTTGGTCTCCAAATGACTCCAAATGCTTGTATAATGGGTCTGAAGGTATTTTATAGGTATTAATACATATAAAAGAGGATTATGGATCCTTAAAAAACCTTAAAACATTTCTAAAACATTCATTTACAATCTGGACAAAGTAGGGAAGATTACTAGTAATTTCGAGCTTCAAATCCCCCAAGGGTAGTGGACAAAGATGGCTTCCCAAATGTTGTTAAACCCTTCCAAATTTATGAATAGAGGTATGATAATGATAAGTGGATTTGATTATCTCCCCAATGTATCCTTAATTAGTTCTAATGGCCTTCTGCAACTCCTTAAAATCATATGTTTATATGCAAGATTTCACATAGGGGGAAAAGCTAGTTATTTTCACCATGACTTAGGAAATTCAAATTTTAGGTGCCAAGGGATTATGATATGTTAATAGAACTTATTCATAACTTTAATAACATTCCATACATCCATAAAATCATATATAATAACTTATATAACTAGAAATGGTTTTCTCTTCAAACTCCAACAACAAAATCTAGGGGAAATGGCATCATTTTTGCATTGTTTGATATTTTTACATAAATCCACTTAGTATTTCGACCTGAGAGTCTCATGAATAGAAAATACAGATTATAAATATCAAAATACAAATATATGGGAGCTCTAGAGCTATTCCAAAGAGTTCATCACCTCAATAAGTGTGCATCTCCTCAAGGAGCAAGAATATGCCAAGAAATAGAAGAATGGTTGTAGAAGCAAGATGAAAGAGATGTGACCATAATCTGTCCTGTAGCTTCAACCTGTAACAAAAGAATCCATTAAATATACAAATGAAAGTTCTGAATGGTCTTTCCAATTACCAACTAGGATGGGAATCTTTCACCCTCGAAATTGGTGCTAAGGCAAGTAGAGTAGCACTCCACTAGCTCTCCTCTCCCAAATGCAAAATGCAAATTCTAAAATGATCAAAAGCTGCTATTATTCCTTTTTCATGACTTTTATAAACTTCTAAGGTCCTCCATGGGTCGAATTCCTTCCAAGATATTCATTCCAACTCAAGTTGGGAAGAGATTCCCAAGTATGCCACTTGTCCTTCCAATTCTAGCCCTCTCCTTCTCCAAATTCGAATTAGTGTCTCTTTGGCTTCCCTAACTCACTTGAGCACCCTCTTGGAGGCTATTTTTAGCCATGACATGTCATATATGTCATATTTCATCCTTCATATCTAATTTGTGTCATAGGTGTCATATCATCTTCATCATTTTTGTCATAGAGCTAGGGAATCTAGCCCAAGTGTCCCACTAGCTCCAAATTGCATCTTCCTCTTCCATGGGAGTTACTCTTCCTCTACATTTAAACCTCATTGACTCACTCCAAATATTATTCCCTTCCAACTCATCCCCATAACATTGGAATTCTCATGGATTCGAATTGATAAGAGGAGGATGCCATGTGGCATAGAAAATCTAGCTTGTGTGGGTCCCACTTCCTCCATGTGTCTTCATGGTCAAATGTCACTTTGATTTTCCCTTGTATATATTTATTTAGCTCCTTTATTAAATATTTATGCTATTCTAATGTCCACACATAATTTATTATTCTTCTTATTTCAAATCCCAATGCTTCCACCCACAACCTTGGAAACTAGTAATTTTCCTCCTTGGCAATTATTTGACCCTTAACATCAATTTGACAAACTCTCATGAATATGGCCAATGGGCTTAGGCCATTGTGACCCAATGTAAAATTTGGGACATGAGAAATCCTCCCTTCCCAATATTGCTTGTCCTCAAGCAATTTCCAACATGGGTGTTGAAGAACCTGCTTTTTGTATAATTCTTTGAAGTTGCCACTGAGTTTCACAACTTTGAGTCTTCGAGATTCCATGAAGATCTTAGAGAGGAACCACCATGCTTGCTGCTACACTACTCTGATTAAAATCACTTCATTAAGTGGGGAATCCACCCCCATACTACTTGTTTCCCCAAAAAATTGAAACCAATGAGACTAATAATTATCCCAGGGTCCCATTGATTGTATTGCACTCCAATAATTAAGAGTGCTCTCCAACCCATACCATCAGGAAAGAGAGTTCCTGGATTCAATTTTATTGTATGCATTCTTCCAAACATCATGAGTACAAAATATATATCATCAAAGTACATAACAACATAATGAAAATGTACATCAAGAAGATGCTTCACCAAAGAATCATGAAAGTGCTTATACCTCCAAGCAAGTAGACCACCATTTTCCAAGTGCATACAAGTATCAAGTAACCAATCAAATATGCTCCAATGAAATAGATGAGGAACCCATGTCCTATAATGCTGCTCCAAAAGGATGTGATATGCATCAAAATATTCAGCCATGTATTCTTTCATCCAAGAAGTGAATGAAGAATCTCCACTAAAATCTGAACCAAATAATAAGCAAAAAAAACAAGGAGACTTCAAATGACTCAAAGAAGTCTCACCCATACATCCATGAATGTGAGAATCATAAAGATATAACAAAGTATGTGGCTGCCAACAAAAATGTTCTCCAATCATAAATCTATTCACTCCAGTGTTGGATGAAGTTCCTCCAACATCAAATTAACCAAGTGTTGAGCAAGAAAAAACATGAGTCTTCAAGTGACTCAAATGCATATCATAGGTGCATCCATGTAGATGTGCATCATCATAAAGTGACAAAGGATGCTACTTCAAATGTGAATAATAATGTGCTATGAAGAACCTGCAATACTTAATTAATGAAAACACACAAGATAGCAGAAATGACAGAACTTAGAATCACTTTTATATTGATCGCAAGCCACTTCGAGGGGGCAATCTCCTTTGAGAAAGCTCAATACAAATAACTTCACGGTACCTTCATTGGTCTTAACACAAACTTATATACTAAGTCTAGGCGCCAATACCATGTGTCAATACAAACCATGGGACAACTTACAAAGCATATGCGTCTAGCAACAATAATACAAACTATGGATCAACAAATACTATTGGATGACTTACAAAGCATATGCATCAAACAACAATATACTAACAAAGTAAATAGAAGGGTTGACATGGGTTCCTAACATCCCCTCTCCCTTATAAAAAGCTTTGTCCTCAAAGCTTTAAATGTGGAAATTGATGCAGAATCTGAAGGAGTGGTTCCCCTATAGCATCCTTGGGTTGCATTCCGGCCCACTGATGCCTTTTGAGTTTCAGGGAGGATTGCTTAGAAGGTTGTAGATGAAGAAGGACCATATCAGCTGCATGAAAAGTGCGCTCAGAATGGTGTTGATCGGCTTGTTGTTTCAGTCGAATTCTCGCCATGTGAAGATTGTCCTGCAGAATGAGAAGAATTTGATCGCGGTTTCGAAGAACCGAGTCAATTGCCTGAATTGGGGAGCTACTGAGCGTGTATGGAAGAAGAACTAGCGGTGCTTGTCCATAAACGAATTCATATGGTGTCCTTTGAGATGTGGTATTGTACCACTGGAGCGCTTCTAGGAAATCCATAGAAATAGCTGTCCACATCTGTGTAGGGATGGGAAAGGGTTTGAGTAGTCCCGAAAGGAGTGTTGTTTCACCTTTGTTGACCTAGAAAGTATCACACTCAACCACCATATGGTGAATTTTCATTTTCAGTCCCTGCCAAAAGAATTTACATTGTTCCTGGTCATAGGTTTTGAGGAACCCAGAGTGCCCTACCAATGAAGAAGCATGGAGTTCATAGAATAGATAGCCCTGTTGAACAGATTGCAACCAATTTGGAACAAACAGAGAAATAGTTGTAAGAGAAACTGGGTCATCAATTTGGTGAGAAGGAGCATCTTCCACCATATTATCCTTACCCTTCTTGTAAGTGATCACATAGTCAAAACCCATGAGTTGGATAACCCATTTCCGGTGTGCTGGTGAGAAGACCCATTGTTCCAGAAAATGTTCCAGACTCTGGAGATCAGTCTTGATGCAAAAATAATTCCCTAGTAGGGATGGCTACCACTTCTGTACTGCATGCAAAATAGCCATCATGTCCTGCTGAGATGTCGATGCAGCTAAATTCTTACCAGAAAGGTCTCTTGAAGGCGACAAGCCCATTGGTTCAGCAAAGACACCTGCATATCTATCCAAGGAAGTAGGGGGGACCGTTGATGGGTGCATCTGTATGGAATGGAGTTGAGCAATGACACCATGTGAATTCTTCTTAAGGATCTTTTCTAGGCGGCGTGAACTAATGATGTGGAGAGACCCTTGTTGTAAACCATTAAATTTGTGTTGTTTCCCATTGATTGAAAATTGCATCCAAAGTTCAGCAAAATCCCATAAGATGGGGCCAAGCATGCGTAACCATTGAATGCCCAAAACCACATCACATCCGCCTAGGGACAAGGAAAACATGTCTAAGCACAGGTTATAATATTCCAGAGATATACACACATTGTGACACTTCCCCTTGCAAGGTAAGGTGCCCCCATTGGCAACCATGAATTCAAAGTTGGAGCAAGGATGGACAAAACAATCAGCCTTTTTAGTGATCCAAGGGTCAATGAAGTTATAAGTGCTACCAGAATCAATGAGTATTGTAAGAGGAAGCTTTTTGAAGTAACCCCTGACTCGCATTGTTTGGGGGGTGGTGACACCGAATAAAGCATGGAGAGATATCTCTAGTTGTTCATCCTGAGATGGGGGGTCAATAGGAAACTTTTGAATGTCGACCTGATCATCCATTGTATATGGAGCTTCTTCACCAATTTTAGAGGCAGGCGGAGAATCCATATCCAAGAGATAGAGCTTTTGTTGAACACATATATATCCCCGAGTGAATTTTTCATCACATTTATACCAAAGCCCTTTTTTTCTACATGCCTGCATCTCTATTTCAGAGAAATGCTTGATAGAAGTTGGTTGAGGAGCTGGCGGGATGGGAGGTCGTTGAGAACCCATATTTCAGAAGGGAACAAAAGTGGGTTTGGAACGTTGTTCGGCTGCAATCTTGTCTTTTGCCAACTTAGCCAACCCTAGGAATTCCATCATTGTGTTGGGACATAACATTTTAACCTTTGACCGGATTTCATCCTTAAGACCACTGATAAAACAACTCCTGTAGAATTCATCAGACAATCCTTCTGTGCGATTGGCTAGTTTCTCAAATTATGTCTGATACTCTCTCATGGTGCCAATTTGACGAAGTTTAGTGAGTGCTCTGGTGAAGTCATCAAAAGCACTAGGACCAAATCGTTGCAAAAGGAGTTGGCAAAAATCTGTCCATTTTGGCTCATCATGAGCCTTGATGTACCAACAGTACCATTGAAGGGATTCCTGTTCCAAATGAAAGGATGCAAGTGGAACTTTTTGGACATCAAAAGTATTATGCAGACTGAAATATTGTTCTGCACGATAAATCCATCCAGTCGGATTAGTACCATTGAAGCAAGGAAATTCAAGCTTTGGACCATGGAAATTGCTAGAAGAAGAGAACCCATTGGGCGCAGATTCTAATTCTTGCTATTGGTTATTGTTCATGGCCGAATGTTGAAGATGGAGGCTGAGAAATTTTTCATCCAGATCTTGGAGTTTGGTTTGGATGGCTGCAAGTGATTCCTCCATGGTTTTTGCTCCTGCGCGGGTGACAACCATAACCAGGAGTTTTTTTTGGGGGGGAGGGGCAAATGGATAGAAAAACACAAACAAAAGCCTATTTAGTAAAGGGAAATTTGGATTTGGGAAAAACTCGGATGGGTAATTGGGGTTTGACTAGGTTCTGGACACTTTCTAATGGACAGGGAAGCAAAAAATGGGGATTTCAGAAGTGGGGTGAAAGAATGAGAAAATTTTTCAAAGAAGGATAAAGAAGCAGAAATAAGGAATGAACATGGTGGCAAAATTTGGAGGCGAGTGGGTGAAAATTGAAGAAGTTATGTCAAATCCTAAAAATAGACAAATGTGAGATTTCTGGCTTTGGGAAGTAGAATTTGGGATAAGGTCCTCAAGAATGAAATATGCAGAATGGGATTGCAGGGGTGTTCAGAAAGTTTCAAGGGAAATGGAGTTAAAATAAGGGAGATATGGCGAAAAAATAGAGTAGTTTTTTTTTTTTTTTGTTCAGAAATGGATTTGCAACGGCACGAAAGGGATCTGAACAATTGGATCTGAAATGATGTGGAAGGGATCGAAAATGGAGGGGTCTAAAATGGCTTTCAGAGGAGATCTGAAATGATTGGATCTGAAATGGCTTTTCAGAATAGATCTAAAACGGCTAGATTTGGAACGGCTGTAGAAGTGATTGGAAACAGTTCAATTGAAAATAGATATGGACCCCAAAAATGTTCGGCTTCCTAACAGTTCAGGGGTTTCACTTGGCCACCAATGCTATCTAACGGCTTGCATATTGGGGCAGTACCCCTCACTCCATGGCTCAGGTAAAACTGATAACCGCTTTGCCACAAACGACAGCTCTTGGTTTACCTCACGGGTGGGAACTAGTCAATCAGGTAGGGGTCGTTTCCCTTTTCGCTCGCAGGTCCTCTCAATGGGATAGCTACTTAGGGGTTCCTATGGTACTCCTCACAATGAGTTTTAGGGCTTATGCCCAAGTACTTCCCACAGTTAAGCGGATAGGAATTATTCCAGATCCGAACTTGCAATAGATGTGAAAAAAAATTTGGTAGAAATTCCACCCAACGAGCCCAAGAAAGTGCTCTGATACCAGATGTGAAGAACCTGTAATACTTAATTAATGAAAACACACAAGATAGCAGAAATAACATAACGTAGAATCACTTTTATATTGATCGCAACCCACTTCGAGGGGGAAACCTCCTTTGAGCAAGCTCAATACAAATAACTTCACGTTACCTTCATTGGTCTCAACACAAACTTATATACTAAGTCTAGGAGCCAATACCATGTGTCAATACAAACCATGGGCCAATACAAAATATGGATCAACAATTACTACGGGACAACTTACAAAGCATATGCGTCCAACAACAGTAATACAAACTATGGATCAACAAATACTACGGGACGACTTACAAAGCATATGCGTCCAACAACAATATACTAACAAAGTAAATAGAAGGATTGACATGGGTTCCTAACATGTGCTCCACCCATGTCATCATAAAAAGTGAATCTAGGAGTTCCATACTCCTCATGTGGCACCACCAAAAAGAACCCTTTCACCCATACTGCATTGAGACTAATGCTGCAAAACATGGAATTGTAGGATGTAGGAGAATGAACTAACTCAGACAAATGATCAAAAAGTGCAGAAGTTTCATCATGGGAAGGATCCATATGGGTAGTATCATGAAGCTCCTTCAAAAGTGTGAAACCTTTCTCATAGATTGGTTCCAATGTAGAGGAATCATGCTCTTCTTTAAAAATTGCATAACCTTCATCAAGAGACAATTCAAGTTCCTCTTCCACCACATCAAGTGTTTGGATCTCTTCAAGTTCATCTTCAAACACAGCAAGAACATTCAAATCTCCACATTTCTCATGATCCACCATGTCACGAGAATCCTCCAAACAATATACCATTTGACAATCTAAAACATAGGAGGAAAAACAAGTATCTTACAACTTTTCAAGAAGTTGCTCATTTTGAATTGTGAGCTTATGATTATCCTCATTATTCTTCAAGTATGCATCATGTAAAAATTCATTAAGCTCAAACAAAGGGTTTCTATCAAAAAGCAAGGACATGAAATTACCTTTGATGTGGCACATTGCTCTTTGAATCTTCTCCATGTCTTCAAGGAAGGATGTTTCCTCCAATGAAGTAGCTCTCCAATAAGAATTTGACACCAATGCCTAAGTGTCATGGATAATGCTAAGGAACTCTTGGATATTCTTTTCATTCATCTTTAAGGACGCTTCAAGAAAATTAGGCTCTTGCAAATGAGCCCCCTCACCCTCTTCCTTCTTACTTGGACCAACTTCATGAAGCTCAAGTGGTGATGGGGAAATTGATCTTGTTTCTTCTTCAACTGCTACAAGGTATTCATTTTCATGCTTAATGGAAGTTTGGATTGCAGAAACACTTTCAAAAGTTGTCTCTATGTCACCAACATAGAGGTGTGAGCACCCATCAGTAGGCACCCCTTCATAGTTTAAGCATCCATCAGTAGATGCTCTTTGATTCATGTCCAAGGTAAAATGTGTCTCTTCCTTTTGCTCCTTCAAGCAGGCTGATGCATTTTGTACCCAAGTATGTGAAGAAATTTGAGATGAGCCATCAAAGGTGGGAAGTGGAATTTTACTTATTGCATAATTCAATTCTCTATTTTGAAATGGATTCTTATTACCTTCCTTCATCTTGAGCTTGTTTGAGACAATGAGGTATTGATCAAATGGTAAAGTGTTTATGCAATCTTCACTCAAATTTTTCCATTCGATTAGAATTATTTCTACATAATTGGACTCAAGAAATTTTTTTGCAGTAGGACTTGTTGTTCTCTGAAATTCATTTGCTCTATTATGGGGTCCTATGCTTGAGAAAAAATGCTCACCCATTTGCTTCTTTTCCTGACCATGAGAACTGTTGATGCCTCCTATTACTCCTTTGCTCCCAAGTTGGCTAGCCAACAATTCGAATCCTTTCATCATCTACTTGGACATGTCTTCAAGAGTGGTTTAATGAGTTTCCTAATCTCCTCAACATCCTTTGAGGTTCCCTTTTTATCCCTAGTCATAGTTTCCTAAAAAACAATTGCTCTTCTTTTCCTACTTTTTCCTTTTCAACAAAAGCACTTTTGGTTTCAATATCTAATAGTGGTCCCTGAATTCTTGTCCTCATGAATATTATACCACATCAGGTGCCAAGATCATGCTCTAATACCACTGTAATTTCCTTTTTTTGAAATTTATTAAAATGGTGAAATTTTCAACTTTTTCCACTAATTCGACCCTTGACTAGTCTTGGGTTCTTGACCTCCAAATGGCTCCAAACGATCCCAAATTGTGTCAGAAGGTGTATGAATTGTTTTAGTACATAAATATGATGTTAAAGGATTCTTTAGAGTCAACAATAGGATTCTTCAACTCTCCTTTAAGTTTTGTCCAAAGTAGGGAGTTTGACTAGCAATTTCTCTTTGACTAGTATTGGTCTCTTGGTCTCCAAATGACTCCAAATGCTTGTACAATGGGTATGAAGGTATTTGAAAGGTATTAATACATATAAAAAAGTATTATGGATCCTTAAAAACCCTTAAAACACTTCTGAAACATTCATTTAAAATCTGGACAAAGTAGGGAAGATTACTAGTAATTTCGAGCTTCAAATCCCCCAAGGGTAGTGGACAAAGATGGCTTCCCAAATGTTGTAAAAACCTTACAAATGTATGAATATAGGTATGGTAATGATAATTGTATTTAATGATCTCCCCAATGTATCCTTAATTAGTTCTAATGGCCTTCTGCAACTCCTTAAAATCATATGTTTATGTGCAAGATTTCACATAGGGGGGAAAAGCTAGTTATTTTCTCCATGACTTAGGAAATTCAAATTTTAGGTGCAAAAGGATTATGATATGTTAATAGAAATTATTCATAAATTTAATAACATTCCATACATCCATAAAATCATATATAATAACTGATATAACTAGAAACGGTGTCTCTTCAAACTCCAACAACAAAATCTAGGGGAAATGGCATCATTTTTGCATTGTTTGATATTTTTACATAACTCCACTTAGTATTTCGACCTGAGAGTCTCATGAAAAGAAAATAAGTATTATATATATCAGAATACAAATATATGGGACCTCAAGAGCTATCCCAAATAGTTCATCACCTCAACAAGTGCGCATCTCCTCAAGGAGCAAGAATATGCCAAGAAATAAATGAATGATTATAGAAGCAAGCTGAAAGAGATGTGACCATGATCTGTCCTGTAGCTTCAACCTGTAACAAAAGAATCCATTAAATATCCAAATCAAATTTCTCAAAGGTCTTTCCAATTACCAACTAGGATGGGAATCTTTCACACTCGAAATTGGTGCTAAGGCAAGTAGAGTAGCACTCCACTAGCTCTCCTCTCCCAAATGCAAAATGCAAATTCTAAAATGATCAAAAACTGATATTCTTCTTTGTTCATGAATTTTATGAACTTATAAGGTCCTCATGGGTCAAATTCCTTCCAAGAGCTTCATGCAACTCAAGTTGGGAAGAGATTCCCAAGTATGCCACTTGTCCTTCCAATTCTAACCCTCTCCTTCTCCAAATTCGAATTGGTGTCTCTTTGGCTTCCCTAACTCACTTGAGCACCCTATTGGAGGCTATTTTTAGCCCTCACATGTCATATATGTCACATGTCATCCTACAGGTCTGATTTGTGTCATAGGTGTCATAGCATCTTCATCATGATTGTCATAGAGTTAGGGAATCTAGCCCAAGTGTCCCACTAGCTCCAAATTACCTCTAACCCTTCCAGGGGAGTTACTCTTCCTCTACATTTCGACCTTGTTGAATCATGCCAAGTAATTTTCCCTTACAACTTATCCCCATATCATTGGACTTCTCATGGATTCAAATTGACAAGAGGAGAATGCCATGTGGCATAGAAAATCTAGCTTGTGTGGGTCCCACTTCCTCCATGTGTCTTCATGATCAAATGCCACTTTGATTTTCCCTTGTATATATTTATTTAGCTCCTTTATTAAATATTTATGCTATTCTAATGTCCACACATCATTTATTATTATTCTTATTTCAAATCCCAATGCTTCCACCCACAACCTAGGAAACTAGTAATTTTCCTCCTTGGCAATTATTTGATCCTTAACATCAATTTGACAAACTCTCATGAATATGGCCAATGGGCTTAGGCCATTGTGACCCAATGGAAAATTTGGGACACGAAATATTCCCTCGAAAACTACTTAGGTAAATACTTTGGGGATTTCAATAGGCCTCCTCGTCATCACTAGTGTTCAAGATATCATGCTTTCCATTTCATATAAGTTGTTAGTATACATTTTTTATGTTATTTGCTTACTTCTTATGTTTTAGGAAAGGTAGTGTAGCTCACTTTTGCACACAAAGAAAGGACCTAAAGGCTCCAATATCTGGAAGTATGCTCTTCACCTCACACTCCTTGCGAATTTGGTGAATTAGAAAAGGGGGAGAAGTGTGAAATACCTCCATTGCACACTTTTCAAAATTCATAAGCATTGTTGATCAAAATTGTTAGTTTCATGAACCTTTAGTATCTTTTGAGTTGAATTTTAAACTATGTGTGCATTTAATTTGAGATCTTTAGTTAATTGCAACAATCAATATCATTTTCTTATTACACACATGTGTCTCCACTAGCACACACTAGGAGACACATGTGTGTAATAAGAAAATGATATTGATTGTTGCAATTAACTAAAGATCTCAAATTAAATGCACACACTAAGAGAACTAAAGAATCTCTTACTTTGAGTATGCTCTCCATCTCGCACCTTATGAGACCTTAATGGATAAAAAAGAATTAGGATTGTGAAATATGTCTGTTACACTCCCTAATGGAATTTGGACCATTAAAATCAACACTTGTAATTATCAACCAACTGAATTCCTCCACAAGAGGTCACAAGAAAATTTATAGTTTGGTTAGGATTGATTGGGATAGGTATCCAAATATTCCCCACCAATATTCTACACTTTGTGTAAAACAATTTAGATTGTTGACTAATCGAGTACTTTTAAATCCTGTTATCAGCAAGTGTCAAAAGACAACCCATATAAGAAGGCACGGTTCCCA
Source organism: Larix kaempferi (assembly GCA_027924585.1). Classification (NCBI taxonomy): domain Eukaryota; kingdom Viridiplantae; phylum Streptophyta; class Pinopsida; order Pinales; family Pinaceae; genus Larix; species Larix kaempferi. The sequence goes on along the minus strand of BSBM01000063.1, from coordinate 4,244,143 downwards.
AGAACGTGAAATACTAGGTATAGCTTCCCGGCTCCCCACAAAGAGTCACTTAGATTTTTGTGGAGATGACACTATACTACTCAGGCCAAACCGCTTATCACACTTGATGTCTGTATCATAGTGGCAAAAATTAACATAACCAAGGTGCAATTATGAGTACAATTGACTCCTGAAGTCAGATATTTCCATTGGGAAATGTTTCCAAGCCATTCTGGAACATAGCCCCACCACCGATATAACTGAATCTTTATTAACTTCACTAGCCAATCGTTGGGAGGATCCCATTACCACTAGCGGTTTTGATTTTGGAAGGACCGGTTTTATTTGAGAGGAAGGATGCTAGGTCTTTAGGGAATTTACATTTATTTTCTTTTCTAAATAGAATTTCACATAAATTGTAATTAAAAAGAGCCTACATGTGGGATCACTTACACTAAACGACATAGCACATATCACTCACTTTGCACCACTTTGCATCTTTTGTGGTTGGATTTTTTTTACATTTGTTAAATTGTGTATATTCCGATCATCACTCTCATTTGTCATACAAAACTTCCACCACTGAGGAACAAAACTACCTAAGTAAGTCTGGTAGACTGCAAGTACTTTCCCCTCTCTCAAGGGGTGTTTTCCCACTTTCTCCCCATGGTTCACAAGGGAGATACTCTAGCCAGGGCCTCTCCCATGAAACATTCATAGGATCTTATGAGCAATGCTTCTCCTTGTTGGGTTCATTTTATACCCTTGGAGATAACTTAGATCCTTTTTCTTCATCCTCTAACAAAAGAGTCAACTTTTCCTTTTCTTGCCTTGGAGATAATTTAGACCCTTTTTCTTCATCCTCTCATGGAAGATGCCACCCTTTATTTCCACCCCTCGGAGGAAATACACCCTTTTCTTCTCCCTCTTCAGGAGAAGGACACACACCATCCTCTTCATCACATCAGAGACATAGATGACCACCACATACCTCGTGTTCTCCCCCTCAAGGGAATAATACACAACACACGATGGAAGAACCTAATACCAACCTACCTTTCATGGCTATCTTGAACCTCCCTAATCTGGAAAAATTGATCAATTAACCCATAGCACATGATCCAACATGGTCGGATATGCCCGATAATATTCCCTTAGATATCCCTAAATTTGAGGAGAAACAAGGAGATGACCCAACAAACCATGTCATGTATTTCCACTTATGGTGTTCCTCCAATAGCATAGTGGATGACATGTTGAGGCTTCACCTCTTTAGGTGAGCCCTTACAAGAATAGCTGCAAAATGGTATGTGAATTTACCAAGGGAAATCCAAGCCACCATGTTTCTCCCTTAGTTTCATCTTCCCATACGCCACAACCTTGGGCTTGAGATTCTCATAGAATTTCGATAGAATTACTCTTCTCTTATAACAAACCACATCCATGAGTGGCATAGATGAGACACATTGTGAAAAATAGAAATGGAACCCCAGTTCCTATTGGATTGGTTCATCAAATCAATCCAAACCGTGATTGCAAAAGATGTGGTAACCTCACTTCCCTAAACTGAGGAAGAGGCCATCCTAAAGGACCAACATTTCAATCTCATGTATGCACAATCAGGTTACTTATACATTGTACTCCTTGATGCCCCTCATCATCGATATTTGGATCCCACACATGTGGGGTCATCACTTGCAGCCGATAAGATTATTGGGTCCATTTCCCAATAGGGAAAGGTTCCCACTCCCCCTACTTCTATGCCATCCAATATGCCAATGCAGTACCCTCCCATCCCTAACATATCAAGACCCCCTACAGCTGTACCAAATCCTCATTTCGTTCAACTACAATATGGACCCTATATTCCTCCCTAACCCAATGCAAGCCAATTATCGTCGCCACTTCCACTAAAAATGGCACAAGAAGCTCCTACATCCACGTCATATGGATCACAAAATGCATATATCCCTCCATAAGGGTATAATCCTTATTACCTATTTCAGTTTCCACCTAATCTTTCCCCCATACGACACATGGGGGTAAATTTAGAACAACCTTCTTTTGCACAACAAGCTCAACAATTTGAGCAATTAAACATGGATAACCTTTATAATCCTCAAAATCGCGGGAATAAGAAAGGTGGGAACAAGCATAACCAACTTCAGGGGCAAGGGGACAGCATCCCTTCCCAACAGAATCAAAACTAGGGTAACCAGAATGTGAGGACTACTAACCCCCCCAAATAAGGAAAAATGATAACCCTCGGACAAACTATTCCTGCTCGATTTGTGGAGAGTATGGTCAGTATACTCACCATTATCCACTCCTCCCCGATTGTTAGTAGTTCGTGGAAGAAAAGAAATAGACAACAATGGATCATCTTTAGGAACCTAATGTTACAGCTTGAAATGACACCTCTCCATCCGTGACGACACTTGCTTCCCTTGGTCGCATGACGACATTTCTTGAGATCAAGTTTCAGTCACACAACAGGACATTTGTGGATGGAGGAGTCATTTGGGACACTAAAAATGGTTGAAATTACCTCATTCTTGACCCATTCGATGTATATGACCCTTAGGAACATTTTTCCAGACCAAACCATCTCCTACAAATGAGCAGAAAAGCCTGTTTTTGGCCATTTTTTAACATGAGCACTGGTACACAGGCATGATAGTAGCGTGTGTACCCTACTCTAGTGTACAATAGTAGCGCTCAAACCTCCTGAGCGCTACTCCACTGTGAAATAGTAGCGCTCAACCCTTCCTGTACGCTACTCCACTTTGAAATAGTAGTGTACACCCCTGTTTTGGTCAAAATCTTGAAATTTTGGGAAGTTAAGTTGGTTGGGGAACCTCCTACTCAGTTATAACTTCTTTTCCTCTCCTTCACTGAGTATATAAGGAGGGTAGAAGGGCCATGTGAATGGACCAAGTCTACAATATTGTTATGTTGGAGGAATGGAGACCCTCATCCCCCTCTCTTGTGCTTAGTTTCTGGTAAACCCTAGCACAGTTGATTAGAGGCTGGAATCCTTGGAGAACGGAAACATGAGACCTTGAATCTAGGTTTCGTGAAGTGCCAAGCTTGAAAGAAGGTATAACTTTATGTATTTGCTTTCATTAATTAATAAAGATCAAACGTTCTTCTCTTTCCAAATATGACCTATTAATGTGTCTTAGATTTGATTACAGTTTGCTTATAATCTAATGTCTTCTTCTATTATGAATATCAGTATTATATATGTAGTCAAATATATTTGAGAAAGGTATCAAGTTGTTTTGCAGGTCTGGGCATTGCGACACTGGATAAACATTGAAGAGTGAGGGAGGCAAAGCTAGGATTAACCTTCTGAATAAGGTGCCTACATCTCTAAACCCTAATCTCTTCATTTATTTGTTGTACTTGCAGAATGCTTGTAAGTCTATCTTTATCACCGTAAGTTGGTAGTTTCTCCCCTGAACTATAGGTGCATTTTCCCCACAACAGAATGGCGACTCCGCTCGGGACAGCCTAACTACTTAGGGGTATCCAAGGTCATTTCTTCAGTCTTGTTTGATGGTCTTTCTTCATTTTCTTGATTAGGATCAGTTACTAGGCTCTATTTGACCCTCCTTGGCTCTTACAGACCCTTCCCATCCCTTGCAAAGCCTTGTGGACCTAGGTGTGGGGGTTTTAACCTTATTTTTCAAACTTTTTCCACCTGTACGCCATTGTTTATACAACACAGTAGCGCCCATACACTACTTTTCTTCTACATAGTAGCGTCCATCCTACTATGGGCACTGGTATGCCTCATACACAGTAGCGCTCAAAATCTGGGTTTGAAATTTTTGAGTTTTTGGGTTGTGGACCCAAATCTGGGGGCTGTGGCTGCATTTTTTGGGGTCCCTGATGACCCTAGGTCTGAGTTAAACCACTGTAAGTGATCTCCCTTCATTTTACTAATCCTACATTCATGATTTGAACCTATTTTGAGCAATTTGGGCTTGTTTGGAAAGTTTTGGGGTTTGTTGACCCAAGTTGGGGGGTTGTGGACCTGTTTGGTGTTTTGTACCTTAATTTGAGTCTGACTGAACTTGCTTGCCCCATTTCCACTGGATTTGAAACCTCTTGAGTCTTTTTGACCCTCTTTGTATCTATTTGAGTGAAATTTCTCTTTTAGGTTGGTTTCTTATCCTCCCTTATGCTTTTAGTTTTTCTTTTGTAGTGAAAGCTCAAGTGTTTTGGCGGTTGTTCAAGACCTTGTTTGCATTGTTTATGTGCAGACCTAACTTTACCAAACCATACTTCTTCAGAGGTCATTTGCTTCGTTTGGGTATAAAAGTAGTTTTTGTACTCTTTTCCCAATGTTTGGCATGCTTACATCAATAAGAATTTGAAAGTCATTTTTGGTAGCTTTTATTGTTTCAATAAAGAAAACTTGAAAGTTTCTTTGCTTTGTTTTGATAGTAGGGTACTTTTAGTTTTGTTTCTTACCTTTGAAAAGCATAAAGAATTTTGATTCATTTTCTGAATAGAGTACCTTGCAAGTGGCTTAAAAGATTTTAGAGTGCTTTGCATAAAAAAGAACAAGTTTTCTTTTGCATACTTATTGGTTTGAATAGCTGCATTCTTAGGTTTTGAGTTTAATTTTGTACATTTAGACTTTATTTTTACCTTTTTTGCATTCGAAAGATTAAAAATTGCATTTGCACATGCATTCTAGATTAGAATTTTAAGACTTGCATTTAAAAGAAAAAGATTTGTTTGGTGGTAAATATTTCATTTTCAGTACTTTATCTCTATTATAACCACTCTCACACACCCACTACCTTTTTGAGTAAGCAAGTAACATTTAAAATGAACTCTAATAAAATGTATTAGTAGCATTTTCTTTTCTAGGTTACACTACACCAACTAGTCTTGGTTAGGATCTTGGGTTTAAAACACCTTAAACCACCCAAGATCACACATTACGCAAAAATCGTAGTTCGACTATCACAGGTAAACCCACTTCATTCAAAGCTTGCATGGGATCTATGCAGTAGGTATTGTGAGATCAGATTGTTGGGAATACTCCTCCTACTTTCTGTTTCGAGCATATACCAGGATTGGATCGCGTTTGGGGACTCTTTTGAGTTTCGGGCTCAGTTACCCTGCCCACGCCTTCTGATTCAACCAGGGACTGTTCCCCCAGGAGTTTTCAGTGTGGTGGTATCCTTAGTATCTGACCATATTTTCATATATAGGTGATAGTGGAGGGTATATCTGCTGTACCTAGGACAGACGTGGGAGGAAATCCCTTGCAGGTCTTTGGGAGGGAGGTTGGGTGATTCTAGCGCTTGCACCCTTAGTCATTGTATTGTGGACCTCGGGTAACTGTTCTTCATCCTTCGTTGATCTGTTCTGGGCCCTCATCGTCCCAGACTCTTCTCCGGAAGGCATTTGTTTGCCTAGTTTGATTTACCTAGGACCTTTTTAGTGATGTGCTCTTTGTGCTACTTGTTTTAGTTTTCCTTAGAGAACTTCTTGTTCATTTGAGCAGGAAACTATGTCTAGCATTTGGGCGAGTGCCGATCAAGGTACCCCTATTCTGGGGGATCCTTGTGCTGTTCCATTCATTGGAAACATTGGTGCTCCCTTAATGGCTACTCTGAATCTTCCTAGATTCACTATTGGGCTGCCAGTTTGGTTGTTTTCCACTCCTAATGCCTTGCATGCTCCTGACGCTTCTTTTGTGAGCACCTCAAATCAAGAGCATCAGAACCCTGTGCCTCCCTTTCCAGTAACATCTTCTCCTCCTCCTTCTACCTCATGTGGCGAAAGTAGCAATACTAGTAACCAGCAGTCTAAAAGGAATAGACGGAGGAAGAATGGGAAGAAGATGCCAAAACAAGGGGGCAGCAACCCAGCCTTTGTAAGTCATGCTGGGGGAAAGCACCCTACCTCTGCAAATCATGCAGGGGGCACCTACCCAGCCTCTGGAGGTCATGCTGGGAGAAAAATTTTAGTCACTGAAAATTACACTGAAAGTTTGTCTTCAACCACTGTCAGTCATGTTGAGGACACGTCATTGATCACTGCTAGTCATATTAATGACAAGTCAATAGTTCCTGTGAGTCATATTGGAGACACCAGATCAGCCACTGCAAGTCATGCTGAGGGAGTTGACATTGTCGACAAACCCAACAAACAGAAGCTTAAGTTCCCTTGTAAGTTTTGCGAGGGAGACCACCTTACTTACTTGTGCCCTGTACTTCCAGAAGTGCAAAAAGTGTGGTCCTTAGTTCAAAAGTCTTCTGCTTCTAAGCAACCAGCCACTGCAAGTCATGCTAGGGGAAAGCTGTCAGCCAATGCTAGTCATGCTGAGAGTACTGACGTTGTAAAGGAATCTCGACTTATAGGACGGAAACCAAAGTTCCCTTGTAAAATTTGTAAGGGAGATCACCTTACTCACCGATGCCCTACCATTCCAGAGGCACGAAGAGTGTGGTCCATGTCTGAAGGAACCTCTGTTTCTGAGTTGTCTATAGATTCCCTGCAGTCAGATCAACCTTTGGTTGATAAAGTGGTTGAACCAATGCAATATTTGGTCAACCCCACTCTTCCTTCGGAGAGTGAAGTGATCGAATCGATGCAATCTTCGACCGATCCCATCAGTCCTGCAAAGATTGATGCACCTACTACGGAAGTCTTATGCATTACCAGTTTGGATGTTCCTAAAAAAAGAGGGTACTTCATCTGTGCCATGTGAACCCATACCAAGCCTTAGGATCGTTTCCTTTGATTGGAATAGTCTAGCCGAGCCTCGTCTTCCTTCTTCGACACCTTTCCAGATAAAGGTTGATATCGGGAACCATACGGTTGATCGATGCATTGTTGATGAAGGTGCTTGTGTTAGTATCTTATCTGCTTATGCTTGGAGAGATTTGAGTTTCCGTAATGTTATTCCAGCTGTTAATTGGCCGTTGACCTTTGATAGAAGACCTAGTGAACCGATCGGATTCCTCCGTCAGGCACCTGTTACCTTGGGTGGAAAAACAGTCTTAGTTGATTTTATGGTTTTAAAGGACCCTGTGGACTTTGATATGATCCTCAGGCGTGATTACATTTATGCTATGCATGCTGTGGTGTCTATGCTCTTTCGTGTGATGCATTTCCCTCATAACAAAAACATTGTCACCATCGACCAACTTGCATTCATTGATCCTCCTTATTACCCAACTGTAGACCAGTCTGATCCCTCGTCATTAGGCACTACTATGTCACATGGGACTTATGTGGCATATTGTTCCTTGAGTTCAACTACTACTGAGAAGAAGTCTCTGAGTTCATGCTTACCTTCTCAGGACTTGGTCCCAGCTTTTGACCAAGTGACACCTCCATATGAATGTTTAGATATGTATTCTATCTGGGATGATATGCTTCCTTCCGATGAAGTTTTCCTAGAGTCTATAGTACAGTCCACCATTCATTTGGATGTTGATCCAGTCGCAGTTATGTCTAGCCCCGGTTTGACCTTAAAGTCTGATCTTCCTACTGTTGAGTCTTTGGACTCTCCTATAGATCCGCAAATCAGTGTTCTTGCTGAGTTTGATTATGCTTCTAGAATTTTCAACTCCCGTGATGATGAATTTGTTTCTACAGTTTCCATCATGTCCTTCAACTTTGATCTTCATCCTGAAGTTGATCTTGTTGATTGTAAGTCCTCGGGCTTGGGTACCATAAAGTCTTCATTTGAAAACTCTGCCTTGTTTATGCCTGTTGTTGATGATAGCAAAGTTGAAAGTATTTCTACTACAGTGACTTGTATCGGGTATTTCCTTACATATGTTTTAGATATGATCCTGGTACTAATGTTTCTTGGAGACAAGATTCTTAGTTGGATGTATACTTTCTTACTAGTCATTTTCAACACCTTGTGCGACCATGTCAGGTATATTCAGAACCTTGCATATAGGTTTAGGCTTCCCTTCTGTTATGTTGCATTTGAACCTTTTTCCATCCGAATTCGCCATAGGGTCGAACCTGTTGGATATTGGTGTGTTAGCCATATCTTTATGCATCGTGCACCAATCCGACAGCAGAGCCTACCTAACATGGGTCACCCTAGTCAGCACCCTTATTCCATTTTGGTGCCCATGCTGAGTTTTTCTCATAGGCTTGGGAGCCTTTTTAGATTTACCATGACTTTGAGAAGAAGCCTCATATCTTTCTTCCTCATATATTTCTGGCCATCCCTCCTCATATATTTCTGGCCATCCCTGATAAGGCTCCTATCTTTGTGTTTGAGTTTCATATGCATCTTTTATGATCCCGCTTGCGCTAATGAGCCTGCTGTCGGCTTCCACACTTTTAGCTCGTTATATAAGCCTCCATCTTTGATCTCATTTCCGCTAAGCCCTGTATCATTTTGCCTTCGAAATTTGACACATTTTACCTGGAGGAGAAACACCCTGAGTGTCCTTATCTTGCTCATGTTCCTTGCATTAGGCATAGCTCTATTCCATGCGCATGGAGCTAGTTTCGCATGTCCCTGACACTCGTCTCCTCCCATTGCGAGCACTCTTCTTTTACTTCGAGCTCATTAAAAACAATAAGTAGGTTGCGAGCATTCTTCTTTTACTTCGAGCTCGTTAAAAACAGTAAGTAGGTTGCGAGCATTCTTCTTTTACTTCGAGCTCGTTAAAAACAGTAAGTAGGTTGCGATCATTCTTCTACCTTTACTTCGAGCTCGTTAAAAATAGTAAGTAGGTTACGAGCATTTCTTTCATCTTCACTTCGAGCTCGTTAAAAACAGTAAGGAAGTTATGAGCAATCTTCCACCTTTCCTTTGAGCTCGCTAAAAATAGTAAGGAGGCTATGAGCATTTCTTTCATCTTCACTTCGAGCTCATTAAAAACAGTAAGGAAGTTGTGAGCATTTTCTGTATCTCCTTTGAGCTCGTTAAAAACAGTAAGGAGGTCATGAGTTTACGTTTTCGAACTCGTTAAACCTTTACGGAAAAGATCCCTATGGAGTTCTTTTAAGCCCTTTTCAGACTCCTTAAATAGAAAAAGTTTGCCAAGCATAGTTGTCTTTTCGGGCTCGTTAAAATAACTGAACCGACATCCACTTAGGTATAGAATTACCCCTTTTCCGGGCCTTGGTGGATAATTTACGGAAAAGGTATACTCTAGGTATACTCTTGTATGCACTAGAAGAGTTCTTCCATCATTTTACACTTTTTCGGGGAAGGAGACTAACTTTACGAAAAAGGACCTTTGGAGTCATCTTTAGGGTTTTCAAACTCTCGAAATGTGAAAACACCAAGCGAGCATTCACCTACTTGGGCACGAGGTGAAATCCACGAGATGGTGTATAGAGGACTATTTAAGTTTTTCAACTCTATAAACAAGAAAATACCGCCGAGCACATACCAATCCGGGTTCGATATAAAATCCACAGATAGGTGTATAGAGGATTGTTTAAGTTTTTCAACTCTATAAGCAAGAAAACACCACCGAGCATAGACCAATCCGGTCTCCATATAAAATCCACGGATAGGTGTATGGAGTTTTCTTCTAGGTTTTTCAGACTCCTTAAATATGAAAATACCGTCGAGCATGCTTTAGTTCTTTGTCAAGCTCATTAAAAAATGAAAAAGGAAAGGGAAGGGAAGAATGTTAAAATATCTTTCAATATGATGGCAGCAAGTCAACTATCTCCTTGAACAAAGAACCTATTTTGAGTCTATCAAACAAGTTGGGTTCTCGTGTTGGCCTTAGGGTAAACTTGATCTCAGAGTTCTTACTCCTCCGTTTGGTTAGTCATCCAATCATATGGAGAATCTGTTAATGTCTCCTACATTGCAGATTTGTATCGTGGTCTCTTTGTGTTCAGAGCTTCCTAAGTCACTCTTGTGTCGTTCTCACTATTCAAGGATACAACCTGTGTCGGCCATTCTGCAGTTGCCTTGACCTCATGTGTTGGCCATTCCTTGGTGTCAGTATGTTTCATCATGTGTTCAGTCCTACTTCAAATCATCTCATACCTGTTGAGTGTCCCTCATGTTGGATGATGGAGGATGCATTAAGGCCTCCCTTCCAACGGACTTCTTCCCATCAACTTCAGCTCATTGTGCTCTGGGAATGAAGTTTAGAGTTTTGGTTAGTCCTTGGGGATTGTAGTCATTAGTGGCAGTTTCCCTTGCTATTGGATAGATGGGAATACATCAATGTCTCCTATCTGATGGATTCTTCAAGTTTTCGATGGCAATACCACTTATTCGCACTCGTTTGAATGTACTAGGTACCTTGGGTTCCATTTTCATTATTGGTAGACACCCTCGTGTTTGTTAACGGTATACCTCAATGACCGGTAATCAAACGATACCTCCCATGTTTGACAACAACTCATTTATTCGCATGGATAGGTTTGTACCTTGGGTTGTTTTTGGATGAAGACCTTGGGATCCTCAATAGCATCACCTTATTTATTTTATCACTCAAGTTGCGCAAGACTGAGCCACACTCTTTTTGGCTCTTGATGAGACATAGATCCAGCTTGTTCTCTATGGCTATGTTCTCCAGTTTTGACATAGATCCACCATGTATTTATGTGGCTATGTTTACACTTATGTTCCTCATGGATCCACGCTTGTATTTTTAGTGGCCATGATATATGCGTCAGTATTTGGATCATTATTGTATCCTCTTGGAGGTCATTTTCCACCATTTGAACATAAACAATTACCCCAAGGATAAGTTTGTCTGACATTGCCTTTACTTCCAGGTACTTCATTTGAGCTTATGATTCTTGGTTTCTCCGTTCCTCCATGATTCAACTCTTTGTTATTTATAATGTATTTCGGCCATTGTTTTCCGCACTCCCTCTGACCTCATACATTAGGGGGCATCTATTATAGCTTGAAATGACACCTCTCCATCCGTGACGACACTTGCTTCCCTTGGTCGCATGACGACATTTCTTGAGATCAAGTTTCAGTCACACAACAGGACATTTGTGGATGGAGGAGTCATGTGGGACACTAAAAATGGTTGAAATTACCTCATTATTTACCCATTTTATGTATATGACTCTTAGGAACATTTTTTCAAACCAAACCATCTCCTGAAAATGAGCAAAAAAGCCTGTTTTTGGCCATTTTTTAACATGAGCGCTGGTACACAGGCATGATAGTAGCGTGTGTACCCTACTCTAGTGTACAATAGTAGCGCTCAAACCTCCTGAGTGCTACTCCACTGTGAAATAGTAGCGCTCAACCCTTCCTGTACACTACTCCACTTTGAAATAGTAGTGTACACCCCTGTTTTGGTCAAAATCTCAAAATTTTGGGAAGTTAATTTGGTTGGGGAACCTCCTACTCGGTTATAACTTCTTTTCCTCTCCTTCACTGACTATATAAGGAGGGTAGAACGACCATGTGAAGGGACCAATTCTACAATATTTTTATGTTGGAGGAATGGAGACCCTCATCCCCCTCTCTTGTGCTAGGTTTCTGGTAAACCCTAGCATAGTTGATTAGAGGCTGGAATCCTTGGAGAACGGAAGCAGGAGACCTTGAATCTAGGTTTCGTGAAGTGCCAAGCTTGAAAGAAGGTATAAATTTATGTATTTGCTTTCATTCATTAATAAAGATCAGACGTTCTTCTCTTTCCAAATATGACCTATTAATGTGTCTTAGATTTGATTACAGTTTGCTTATAATCTAATGTCTTCTTCTATTATGAATATCAGTATTATATATGTAGTCAAATGTATTTGAGAAAGGTATCGAGTTTTTTTGCGGGTCTGGGAATTGCGACACTGGATAAACATTGAAGAGTGAGGGAGGAAAAGCTAGCATCAACCTTCTGAATAAGGTGCCTACATCTCTAAACCCTAATCTCTTCATTTACTTGTTGTACTTGCAGAATGCTTGTAAGTTTGTCTTTATCACCGTAAGTTGGTAGTTTCTCCCCTAAACTATAGGTGCATTTTCCCCACAACACCTAATTCTCCGGAACCCTATCCAACTATAATACAACAACCCTTTTCCAAACAAGGAGTAGTCACCCAATAACATGAGCCTCACCCCCCTAAGCGATGGCTCCTTTCAAAATATTTACACGAACATGAAAGATGTGAACCTACAAACTCGAGCCAAAGGCTATGGTGGGACTGAACCCTAACAACGGGATGATGTACATACTACCTCAGGACTCCCTTGCAAATACCATTCGCAAGTGGTGAACAAATCCCAAGGATCCCAAAGGTACCACTTAGGTGCATCCCCCATAACCACATGAAAAATTCCCATATCTACAATATTGTGGATCACTTGGTTCAATCACTAGCTACCATGTTTGTTATCACTCAGAATTTTTCCTTGGTTGTAAAAGAAAAATTTCCAAGGTAGCATCAAACCAAGCTTTAGGATTAAAAGCTAGATCTTTCAATCCAAAGGGGGCTCCTTTTATGAGTCTACTATATGAAAGTCACTACAAAAACAACTCATTTACTTCAAACAATGGCTAGTTTTTCAAAAAAGTGAGTTTAATAATGTGGTTGAAACTGAGATTTTAAAAAAATCATTGGGCATGGAGTCAAAAATGTAGGCATTTCAGCCTATTAGAAACTAGTTGTAGGATAAATCTCTCACAGAGGCAAGAGATGTATTATTTATTTAGACAAATATCATTTCGGTATGGTAGAATCTTAAAGAAACAGTTCATTAACACATAGCACCAAACCAGGATGCATTTTGTATCAAATTTAGGAGAAAAGCATTGGTATCATTCGAAAGTACAAATCAGAGCATATGATATGAATTCTAAGTCATATAAGTCATTCAAATCATAGTGGTTTCCTTTTTCACTTTTCTGAATGTGGAACGATGTCGAGCATGCCACGTATCCAAGTGGTATATTTTTCGCACCGATTTTCTTTTTTAAATAGCATGCAATCCTGCGAATGCAAAATAGATATGAACCATCAATTCCTTTCTGGGAAGATCCCACTCCTTCGATTAGAGTTCCCCTATAACCGTCCTATTATCAATGTCCAATTTCTCAAACCCACCTCCGCCCTTCCTCATGGTCATAGCCCTTGGTATTTGGAATTGTTCTTTTTTTAATTTCAAACTCATTTTCTTATCACTTCTCTCTCTCAGCATAAGGTCATACCACTTTAATCATATGACTTAACCATCCCACATAGAGGCTTTAAATTTTTATTTTCCCAAACTTATTGACCATTAACACTTTCAAGAATGAAAACCTGAATGTGTTAACAATTGGCTCCAACTGGGGATGTTATCCTTCTTGTGAGGTAGCAAAGAACAGATGACTAGTGCCTTTTGCAGTGCAAAACTAAACTGACTTCTTTTAAACAAGCTTCCCTCATTCTTTTTTTATATATACAACAAAAATTGAAATTTTTCAGAAAATAATCAAAATAATGAGATTTTTGAACTTTGGGGCCTTGAATGCAGTCTCCAAGTTCTTCCATATGTCATTAACGGATGTAACTTGAAATAAAAAGTTGAAATGAATATAGACAATGATTATTTACAATGAATTTCCTTTGTCCCTTTAAGAAATATAATGTTTTAGGAACCTCCCATTCACAGAGCCTCCTCCAATAAGCTCTCCATTCTGATCTTGTAAAATAAATGCACCCTTCCCTTGATAAGAAGCAATTATATATGTCCCTTTCCACATGTAATCAAACTTTCGATGCTTGGTTTCACTTCTGGCATCCCATTTTAAAACCAAATTATTCACCTGGAAATTATCATCCTTAACCTTCTTATCAAAATTTTCCTTCATTTTTGCTTGATGAAGCTGGACTTTGTCATAACCCTTTTATCTTATCTAATAGACTTCAATTAACTGATTTATTCTCCTATGCATATGATTAGGCTCTTGTTCCTCTTCTTGTAATAATTTCATGAATGGCAATCCTAGGGAATCCATTGGCATGCATTTTGTAGAGAGAATTCAAGAGCAAGGTTATGATACTGGATTTGTGTTGGAGCTTCCTCATATCCCACCTCTTCCTATCATTGTAAGAATTCCCAATCTCCCTTGCCACCTTCCATCAATGTGTAAGAGTTCCTCTCCATTCTTCTATCATTGCTTAGCATATACTTTGGACAAAAATGGACTCCCTAAGGGAGATTGTTGGCTTCCCTTGAAGCCCACACCTCCTAGGTGTTGTACAACTTGACCATTGGTAAATACAAAAATGGTTTGGTACATCTTCTATTTTTATTGGATTTTGCATTCTTCCCCCATCTCTTTTATCTTTCCTTTTATCCATATTTCTTTGTTTTTATGTGAATTGCACTAACAATCTATTGCAGGATCACTTGGAAAACAACCACACACCCACCACAGGGACTCCAAGGACTGAGGCCTTGCTGCAGCCTACAAGGCCTAACCCCTTACCAAGTGCAAGAGTGCACATTGTGCAATTTTTTCCACAACAAGGCATCATCAACATATAGCATGCAACTCACTCAAGACATCCTCATTAGATCTAGAAAGAAGCATGAGTCCAGAAATTCCAAAAAATAGTCAAAAGAAAAGGTCGCATGATTAAAACCCTACTCACTCACGCTACAAGGTGTATTATCTGTTTCATGCCTGCGCTAGCCTCAGGCATATTTTCCTTCGAAATCCACACGGCTATTAAAATGATAGGATCTCAACTACCGACAGTGCATTGAAGGCTCATGGAAGATCCCTCACCAAAAAAAATTTGAATTTGGCTCTTCACACATTTGGGAGAATCGAATAGCCCCCATTTGGTACTTTGGATCTAGTTCATAAAGTGAAGGAGTTCACACTTGGATATAGAGGTTTCTTGGCCACTTCTTGGCCTATAAAAGGAGGCCATGGGAATGCATCTAAGTAGAGAAAATAAAATCAAGGTTATGCTACTAGAATTGTGTGGATAATTCCTCATAGTTCACCTATTCCTCCACCTATTGGCATTCCCCAAGCTCCCTTGCTACCTTCCTCCAAGGGGCAAGTGTTTCTCTCATTTGTTCTTCAATTTATTTAGCATTTAGTGTGGACAAAAAGGACCTCACTAAGGGATATTGTTGGCTTCACTTGAAGCTTGGACCTCTTAGGTGACATTCCATGCAACAATCTTAACCATTGGGAAATCTAAATTGGTTCTTGCATCTACTTGTTGTTGTGATTTGCATATCTTCACCCTCTTTGTTTATTTCATGTTTTTGTTTTTTTGCTAAAAAGAACTTGAGGGATCAATTTGCAGTCATCACATTTTCTTAGTAACACAATATTTGTCCTTGGTAGCAACCTTTAAGGCTTTCACCCATCAAGTGGGAAGAGCTACACAACCTTGCTCTATTTTTCCCACAACATGGACTAATTAGTCTCTTCCTTGGTTATATTGTATTTTTCTGTATAACATAATTTCTTTGATCTATTACAAGGAAGAAAGAGTAAAAGAAGAAGGAAATGGTCAATGTTGCAGATCCTAGCACACTTTTTTCACTTCTATTGACTCATGAGAAATTAATGATCCTCCTTGTTGTATTTTTTTATGTTCTTAAATATACCTCGTATCCTGATGCTAATAGTGATTTATCTATTGAGGCCTCTATTGAGTTGGAATCACATATATTTCAAGGAATGGAACAAATCTTTGTGGCATGCTTGGGTTTTTGAAACCCTTCTCATTTTACTTTATTTTTTAATTTTCCTCTCATATCGTTTTTGGCAGGATGAGAAGATTCCCTTGTTTTATGTATTAACTGGAGAGTTTTGTATTAATTACGGAGACTCCCCTATTTTCTGTATTAATTTTTGATACTCCCTTTTTTATGTGTTGATTGTTGCCACTGTTCTTAAATTAACACATAGTCTCTTAAAACATGCATGTTGTGCCAACCTTGTGGAGTCAAGTTTTTCCCATCCTTCAAAGTTATGAAATATTTATCTCATTTGGATTTGGGAGTATAATTTACTTATCCCAAATTTTTAATCAAGTTCTTTAACAAGACAATGGTCTCGATTGTGGGTTGCAATTCATTTAAAATATTACTGGCCATGGATGTATTTGATATTTCGGTGACTATAACGGGACTAGAAATTGTTTTTTGGATGATTTGATCACATGATTTCTCTATGTAAAACTGATAAACATCATTCTAAGGATCCGAGAGTCCATTTTCCACCATTGTATTCATTATTTTAAAGAAAGGATGAAGCAAAGCTACATATCCTTTTATCCTTTCTCTGAGTATCCCTAGGGAGGTGAAATTATTCATGCAACTTCCTATATCAATATGAGCTATTATCCTGTCAGTTGCTTTGTGGACAATGTGTTCACTACTTTTATTGCTATGTTAGTCATTTGATACCTGTCCCAAATGGCTTCTTTATTCTTTTCTACGTATGTATTTTCATTCATAAAGACCAAGTAAGATCCCAAGAAGTATTGAAGATGTGGCCTAATCTTAGACAAATCTTTCACGAATTGTGTCCAAATGAATTGTTTGATTGAATACAGCTTCTTAACCATTTTGACTTCAGTTAATACCTCCTAATGGATTGCTTTCTAGTAATCTACTTGTTACTTAATTTGAGCTATGGTTTTATTAAGTTCATGATCCTTTTGTTATGCCCTACTTAGGTTCTCCCAGTGGGTTTCAAAGTTCTCATTCCTCTTTTCTATGAGATCTTGCAACTCATAATTTTCATCAAATTGTGAGATGCGTTGGTCTTCCATTCAAAGCACAATTTATCATTTTTTTTCCAATTTCTATCTTAGGTTTGATATTTACTCATTTTTTATAGTGGGATGACTAGTGGGAGGTGGTAAATCCACTCTTCTTTTCAGCTAGCTTTATCTTAAAGGAGTCAATTTGGACATTAACTTCATCTAATTTGAGTCCCATATTTCTTGATTTTGTCTCTGCTTGTTCCAACTTGTTGATTCTTTCTTCATTTACATCTCTTTCAACAATAAAAAATGCATTCTCCCTATTTAAAATTGTAACTCCTTAGTGATTCGTTGATGTTATACTACCATCAACTAGGTGTCTGGGAAGGATCGAGCTGTTCGAGAATCTTCTGATTCTTTAATCATACATTCTTTGTCAACTAGTAAATTTAAGAACTCAGTAGACTTTTGTGTTCCATGTCCCAATTTCACAACTGAATCATGCAGTCTATGATTCTCATCTTCTAAGATTTTCACCTTAGCACTCAAAAAATTATTCTTTGTCTTGGAATCCTCTTCATGCTTCTGGTTTCATGCCAACCCAGATGAGGCTTGAATGTACTTGTTGTACAGTATAATATTTGACCCCTAAGCCATTGAGACATCATCTTCAGGTGGCAAATTAGTTGTATCCAATGTTACTTGGAAAGTCTACCATTCACTGGGTTGCAAGTCCTTATATGTTTTCCATGCCAAAGGATCCATGGTGGTTATGGTAAATTTGTTGGTCATAGGGTCAAACTTGGGTATTTCAGTAGACCATGCCTATGTTTCCAAAGACTCTAATACTGGAAAAAACTCTGGTAGTCTTTACTTTATTTGTTGTTACAGCTCGAGAATGGTTAGATGAATTTGTATATCCACCGGGTGAGTTCTTACACTCTCAAATGCTTGTTGTGTCAAATCAGAGCTTGGAATTGTAGAATAAGCACCCATGGTGCCTCTTATAACTACCATGGAGAGAATTTCATTAGACTTGAAAATAAAAGTAAAAATATCAATAAAGGTTTCATGTCCTTCATGTTGAAGTTCCTATTGTTGATCAAAATTATGAGGAAAAATGGTCATCCACGTGGATTCTTCTTCATTTCCTTCCTCTTCCAACTCTGGTGCAACTTTATCTATTTTAGCCTTCTTTCCTTTGTGCTCTTCCTACATACTTTCATCATCTTTAATTTTTTCATTCCTTGAAGGTTCATCCATTATTTTTCATCCTGCATCCTCAGTATTTTATTTATCTTCCTTGCATACTCCTTCTATGAGCATAGATGCAACTATTTCAGGTTTCTCTGGTATCTTATCTACATCTTGTTCCTCTTCTCTACTTGGATACTGACAAGTGATAACAATTGGATTCAATGTTGTCTTACCTAGCTCACATGCTTCTGTATTCATGGGATCCCTTTAGGCCTCTTCACCATGATGTGTTTCTTCTTCTAAGGATGCTCCAAAATTCTCCTCCTTGTGTTCCTCACAAAGATTCCCTTTCTCCCATCTAAGGGGTACCTCAAGATCTTGAAGTTATGTGGAAATGGATTCATCTTGAGTTACTTCAAGGGACATTGATGGATTTATCTCAGCCCCATTAGGGGATTTTTGAGCTCTAAAATGGGCCTCCTAAGGGAAATAATAAAATAAGAGTTATAATAATAAAATAAGAGTTCTAAATTTTAGAGAGGAAAAAGAAAAACTACTTTTTCTTATCGTATTTTTGACATATCTCCTTAACGGTTTACCCAAATTTCAAGTTTGGGCACTCGTTGGATGCAGATTTTAATTCCGCATCCAAAGCATACCCACAATGCATACTTCTGAGGCACCCATGACATGAAAAAATGAAAATTTCAATAAAAACGTATTTTAATATTAAAACACGTTTTTTTATTGAAATTTTTATTTTTTCAATACGTTTTTTTAATTGAAATTTTAATTTTTTCATGTCATGGGTGCCTCAGACGTATGAATTGTGGGTATGATTTGGATGCGGAATTAAAATATTCATCCAACGAGTGCCCAAGCTTGAAATTTGGGTAAACCGTTAAGGAGATATGTCAAAAATCCGATAAGAAAGTAGTTTTTCCTTTTCCCTCTAATTGTTTTACAAATTTTACCCTTATGGTTGACATCATCATCTTGAATCCTATTGGTTCTTATAAAGTTAATTTTTATGGTACATTATTTTTTTTAGGCCCATTTTTTACCTCAAAACTCCCCTAATGCTAGGACCAAATTTTTAGGTCTTATTTCGAGTTGAATGAATTCCCTGCTACCTTTTCCATATTTCCCAAATCCTTGTTCTGGATTAAATCCCATAGATAGCATGATGGGTGCATCTTTTTGGTACAATTCTACCTCTTTGGGAGGTGAGGGGATGCACACCTGAAGAATTGATTGATCTTTTCTTAAACTACCCTACTCGATCTCTCATATAGGGACATCTTGTCCCATTCCTTCTAGGGGCAGTGGATTCATCATGGACACATCCATGTCCTCATAGCCATGGCATTCTTCATACAGTTCCTCAAATTGATCATCTTCAGAAATACTAAGATATGGAGCATTTTATTTCTTTAAATATTTGCTCATCTGCCACCAGGCTCCTCTTTTACATTGGTCTATGTTGTTGTTATGTTGGATATACTCATCATATATTTTTTGTAGAGGGGCTAGGAATGCCATGTATTCTTTGGTAACTTGGGCCCCTTATGTCCTATAGAAGGTATAATAAGGTGGGGCATTTGTAGGATCTGGAGTAGGATGTAGGAATGCTTGAGCCATTACATCAATGGATCTAATTCCCCTTGAATTATTATTTTTACTCCTTCAAATATTCTTTGTTTGTTAGTTTCTCAAGTTTTGGATTAGGCTCATGGTCTTTTGGATTGGGAAACTTCCTCCCCTTTTCTTATCCAATCAAAAAATGGGGATTATATATCCATGTTATATCCAACTTCAATTTTAGCTTCTTGAATATATAAGTGACTTCCTTAAGGCCCTTCTTGATTCCTATAGCATAGCCTCCCATGACTATAGGGAACTTTGTTCTACCCTTATTCTTAGACTTAACAAAATGAAGGTCATCCACCTCCAGCATTTTCTTTACATATTCAAGAATAAAATTCCTAAGAGTGAGTAGTATCGGAAACCTATGTGGATGGGATTCAGTGTTGTATAATCTGATGACTGTGTAATATTTTTCCAGATACCAAACACCCCTCTTAACGGCCTCTCCTAGCTGCATGATGATTAACAACAATTTCCAAAACTTAAATACGACCTAGAATTTACTAACTATATAGAAACATTTCTAAGGTTGGGAAAAACGCAATTAGCTCAATACTAGGAAAATTGTCAACCATAAGTTAGATGGACAAAATTAATCCAAAATAAATATGCCCCCCTTTACCTAAAACAGAAATGGAGAAAAATAAAAATATCTAAAGAAGATGACAACCCCATATGGGTAAACAATGCAATTGGAAACTTTACTCTTCAAGAATCCTACTCCAAATCGGTGGTAATCAATATAATAAATATCAAACAATATGGAGACAAATTTGGAAGAAAAACCTTTAGCAAAAAATATCTACCTTCACTTGGTTGATAGCCAAAGGAAATTTACTAACTTGGGATCAAATCAAGAAAAGGGGATGAACCATAAAGATGCTCACTCTATCAAAATCACGAGAAAAAGACGGAGCATATCCTCAACTAATTTCCCTATTCAACAAACTTATGGGAAAAAGGTTCAATCCTATTTCATCAATCCGATAGGAATATAAATGAGATCAGAATTACTATCAAACAATGGATAAATGCACCTTTTGTACTCATCCAATCTTGAATCGATCCTGGAAGCTCTTCACGGGTTTTCTCATATGGGGACTTGGAAAAATGTAACAAAAGAATCTTTAAATCTCAAAAGGAATAATTAGATCAGACATGGATAAGAATCAAAAGGAATATTCTGGAAACCCTCATCCTTATACATTGGATTGAAAAAGAAAACATAGTTGCAGACCATGAAAGGAATATAGTCCAAAATATTGGATTCAACACATCAAAAAGTTCCTATCTCTTGAAATTATTTGGAAACCAATCAACATGTGATGAACCTGCAATAATTAATTAATGCAAATACACAAGATATCAGAAATAACAGAACAGAATCACTTTTATATTGATCACGGGCCACTTCGAGGGGGCAACCTCCTTTGAGCAAGCTCAATACAATTAACTTCACGGTACCTTCAATGACCTCAACACACACTTATATACTAAGTCTATGCCCAATACTATGAGTCAAAACCATGGGACATATAATACTACAGGATGACTTACAAAGCATATGCGTCCAATACTATGGGTCAATACTATGGGCTAATATAAAGTACGGATCAACAAATACTACGAGACGACTTACGAAGCATATGCGTCCAACAACAATATACTAACATAGTAAAGAGAAGGGTTGACATAGGTTCCTAACATCCCCTCTCCCTTAGAAAAATCTTTGTCCTCAAAGCTTTGGTTGGAGAAATTGCTGCAGAATCTGAAGGAGTGGTTCCCCGGTAGCATCCTCGGTTTGCATTTCGGGCCACTGACGCCTTTGGAGTGTCAAGGAGGATTGCTTGGAAGTCTGTAGATGAAGAAGAAACCTGTCAGCTGCGTGGAAAATGCGCTCAGAACGGTGCTGATCGGCTTGTTGTTTCCGGCGAATTCTGGCCATTTGAAGATTGTCCTGCAGAATGAGAAGAATCTGATCGTGGTTTCGAAGAACCGAGTCAATTTCCTAAACTGGGGAGCTGCTAAGGGTGTATGGAAGAAGAACTGGCGGTGTTTGTCCATAGACTGCTTCATATGGTGTCCTTTGAGATGTGGTATTGTACCACCAGAGTGCTTCTAGGAAATCCATAGAAATAGTTGGCCAAAGCTGTGTAGGGATGGACAAGGGTTTGATCAATCCCGAAAGGAGTGGCGGTTCCCCCTTGTTGACTTGGAAAGTATCATCGTTAGCCACCATCTGTTGAATTGTCATTTTTAGTCCCGGCCAAAAGAAGTTACATTGTTCCTAGTCATACATTTTGCAGAACCCAGAGTGCCCTGTTGATGAAGAAGCATGGAGTTCATAGAAGAGATAGCCCTGTTGAACATGTTGCAACCAATTTGGAACAAGCAGAGAAAGAGCTGTAAGAGAAACCGGGTCATCAATTGTGCGAGAAGGAGCATCTTCCACCATATTGTCCTTACCCTTCTTGTAAGTGATCACATACGGATAACCCATGAGTTGGATAACCCATTGCAGGTGTGTTGGGGAAGAGACCCATTGTTCCAGAAAATTTTTCAGACTCGAGAGATCAGTCTTGATGCAGAAATAATTGCCTAATAGGTATGGCTACCACTTCTGTACTGCATGCAAAATAGCCATCATTTCCTGCTGAGAGGTAGATGTGGCTACATTCTTACCGGAAAGGTATCTTGAAGGCAGCAAGCTCATTGGTTCAACAAAGATACCTGCATATCTATCCAAGGGAGTAGTGGAGACTGTTGATGGGTGCATCTGAATGGAATTAAGCTGACCGATGACACCATGTGAATTCTTCTTAAGGATTTTTTCTAGGCAATGTGAACTGATGATGTAGAGAGACCCTGGTTGTAAGCCCCTAAATTTGTGTTGTGCCCCATTGACTTTAAACTGCATCCAAATTTCAGCAAAATCCCATAAGATGGGGCCAAATGTGCGTAACCATTGAACGCCCAAAACCACATCACATCCGCCTAAGGGCAAGGCAAACATGTCAGAGCGTAGGTTATAATCTTCCATAGAGATACGCACATTGTGACACTTCCCCTTGCAAGGTAAGGTTCCCCCATTGGCAACCATGACTTCAAAGATGGAGCAGGGATGGACAAAACAATCAGCCTGTTTGGCAGTTCAAGGGTCAATGAAGTTATGAGTGCTACCATAATCAATGAGTATGGTAAGAGGGAGCTTCTTGAAGTATCCCCTAACCCACATTGTTTGTAGGGTGGTGACGTCGGTTACAGCATGGAGAGAGATCTTGGGTGGGTCGTCCTGAGATGGGGTGTCAACAAGCGGGTGTTGCATGTCGACCGGATCATCTACTGTATCTGTAGCTTCTTCACCAAGTTCTAAGGCAGAAGGAGAATCCACATCCAAGAGATAGAGCTTTTGTTGAACACATCTATGTCTTCGAGTGAATTTCTCATCACAATTATAGCAAAGCCCTTTTTCTCGGCGTGCCTGCATTTCTATTTCAGACAAATGCTTGATAGGAGTTGGTTGAGGAGCAGGCGTGATGGGAGGTCGTTGGAAACCCATATTTCTGAAGGGAACAAAGGTGGGTTTGGAGCGTTGTTGAGCTGCGATCTTGTCCTCGGCCAACTTAGCCAACCCTAGGACTTCCATCATTGTGTTGGGACAAAACATTTTGACCTCTGAGCGGATTTCATCCTTGAGACCACTGATAAAACAACTCCTGTAGAATTCATCAGACAATCCTTCAGTGTGATTGGCTAGTTTCTCAAATTCCATCTGATACTCTCTCACTGTGCCAGTTTGGTGAAGTTTAGTGAGTGCTCCTCTGAAATCATCAAAAGCACTAGGACCAAATCGTGGCAAAATGAGTTGGAAAAAATCTGTCCAGTTTGGCTCGGGATGAGCTTTGATTTACCAACAGTACCATTGAAGGGCTTCTTGTTCCAAATGAAAGGATGCAAGTGGAACTTTCTGAACATCAAAAGTATTATGCAGACTGAAATATTGTTCTGCTCGGTATATCCATCCAGTCAGATCAGTACCATTGAAGCGAGGAAAATCAAGCTTCGGCCCATGAAAATTGCTAGAAGCAGAGAACCCGGTGGCTGCAAAAGATTCTGGCTGTCTGGTATTGTTCATGGCTGAATGTTGCAGATGGAGGCTGAGAAATTTTTCATCCAGATCTTGGATTTTGGTTTGGATAGCTGCCAGTGCTTCCTCCATGGTGTGTGCTCCTACACAGGTGACAACCATAACCAAGTTTTTTTTTTTTTTTTGGGTTGACTGGGTAGGAAAACAAAAACAGGAACTACTTCGGTAAGGGAAAAGTTGGATTTGGGAAAAAATCAGAAGGATAATTGGGGTTTGACTAGGTTTTGGACACTGTTGGATAGACAGGGAAGCAAAAATGAGGATTTCAGAAGCGGGGTGAAAGAATGGGAAAATTTGGCAGAGGGGAATAAAGAAGCAGAATTCAGAAAGGAACTCTGTGGTAAAATTTGAAGGTGATGGGGTGAAATTTGAGGAAGTTATGGCAAACCCTGAAAATAGGTAAATGTGAGATTTCGGGCTGTAGGAAGGGGAATTGAGGATAGGGTCCTCAGAAATGAAATATGCATAATGGAATGACAGGGGTTCCTTGAAAATTTCAAGGGAAACAGAGGTAAAACAAGGGAGATATGGAGGAAA
This sequence comes from Larix kaempferi, assembly GCA_027924585.1. NCBI lineage: Eukaryota > Viridiplantae > Streptophyta > Pinopsida > Pinales > Pinaceae > Larix > Larix kaempferi. Next base: position 4,219,968 of record BSBM01000063.1, on the reverse strand, counting down.
AACTAAATTTATTTTTATTTCTTTTATTTTTAACAGACTGGAGCGGCTACGGCTCAAAAGGAATCTAGAACAACGCCGAATGGCTGGATCTGGAACGGCTTGCAAAATGGATCTGAAACGGCGCAGCAGTGATCAACAATAGTTCAGCTGAAAGTAGATATGGACCCCAGGTATGTGCGGCTTCCTAACAGTTCAGGGTTTTCACTCGGCCACCAATACTATCTGACGGCTTGCGTATTGGGGCAGTACCCCTCACTCCACGGCTCAAGTAAAACTGATAACCGCTTTGCCACAAACGACAGCTTTTGGTTTACCTCACGGGTGGGAACTAGTCAATCAGGTAGGGGTCGTTGCCCTTTTCGCTAGCAGGTCCTCTCAATGGGCCAGCTACTTTGGGGTTTCTGTGGTACTCCTCAAAATGATTTTTAGGGCTTATGCCCAAGTACTTCCCACAGTTAAGCGGATAGGGATTATTCCCAAATCCGAACCTGCAACAGAAAAAATTTGGGCAGAAATTCCACCCAATGTTCAAAAACCAGATCTATATTGCTAAGAATTGCTATTATAGCATATTTCCGGAACTGGAACAACCACTCTGCTTCTACCCATGAAAGCGGAATAGAAATCTGGGCACTCGGTCAAAAGATTTTCTCGCCGCAATTTCCGCGGCCGTCACCGAAATTCTGAAAAATTGCTGATTTTAAATCCGCGATATCTCCACTTTTAGAACTCCAAATGAGATGATTTGTTTTTTGAAACTGTGTATTTTTGAAAGAGGAATTCATATATGCAATTGGTTTCTTCTGATTTTGTGCAGAAATTTTTAGAAATTGATCTGAAAGTCACCGCCCGAAAAAAAGAAAAAAAAAATTTCCACTTGTGCCAAGGAAAGTGCTCTGATACCAGATGTGATGAACCTGCAATAATTAATTAATGCAAATACACAAGATATCAGAAATAACAGAACAGAATCACTTTTATATTGATCACGAGCCACTTCGAGGGGGCAACCTCCTTTGACCAAGCTCAATACAATTAACTTCACGGTGCCTTCAATGACCTCAACACACACTTATATACTAAGTCTATGCCCAATACTATGAGTCAAAACCATGGGACATATAATACTACAGGATGACTTACAAAGCATATGCGTCCAATACTATGGGTCAATACTATGGGCTAATATAAACTACGGATCAACAAATACTACGGGACGACTTACAAAGCATATGCGTCCAACAACAATATACTAACATAGTAAAGAGAAGGGTTGACATAGGTTCCTAACACAACAACCCAACCTTCTAGATGCCAACCCCAACAAGATTTCTTAAACTAAAGTTTGATGGAGCTTCTAGCAGAAGGAACGAGAAGTTTTGGAGGGGTGTTTAGAAATTCAAACAGAGATATTGAAAGAAGTTATGCATGAGCTATGGGATTCTCTACAAACAACTCAGCAAAAATTCTTGTTGCATCGAGAGGCATGCAAATAGAAATCAAATAAAAATATTCTAAATTGATTGTGGAGGGGGATTCCCAAATCAAAATTCAAATGTTAAAGAAACTTCAAAATGGAATTCCTATAGGCAAAGTCTCGAAGAACTAGAAAATAGAAACAGAACTAGAGGAAATCAGTTCTTACATCCCACTTATCTCAACACTAAACTGAAACATCATCACCTCCTCAACTCTAAAAGAAGATTGCACCAACTTAGCCAAGCTAGATGTCAACACCCACGATCAGGTGTTTCCAATGTATGTGCGTGATAGTAGAGGGATACAGTCCACTAAGAGAACAACTGCTAGCATGGATTTCATGCCCAAAGAACCTTCAGGCATTTATGTAAAGTAGGATCCTTACAGTCACCTACCTAAAGATCATGCAACAATCTAAAAATGGGTTCTAAAAATCTATATTTTTTTATATTTTTAGTACTTTTGTTTACAGTAGTAATACTCAGAACTTAGAAATAGTTAATAGGATCATTCTAAGTATTATTTATAGTACTAGTTTGGTATCTAGAACTGAAAGCGCCAAACTTATGTTTAATGTGTGGTTGGGGCCTCTTTTGGGACGACCATAACTCTTGCTACAATGATGGTCTATAAATCTCTTTTCTAAGTATTAATAGAATCATAACTAGCTTATTAAAAAGTGAATGATATATTATTGCAATATGCAAACAATGTAATCCCATCAACCTCGACATTTAGAGGCATTAACATGTACTTTTTTCATGGATTGTTGTTCTACATATACTTGGAGTTTACATAAGAATTATGTGGGAGTGGTGTGCTATGGTTTCCTCATGCACAACATTTACACAACATTGATGCGATAACATGTATTGTTTCTCTACATACATACACTTGGCATTTACACAAGATTAAAATGGGAGCGGTGTGCTCTGAGTTTCCTTATACACGTGACATTTGGACAAGACATGGTAGTCATGAACAAGGTTTCCAATGCCATTTTTTTCCACTGTCCATGAACCACTGAAGAATACATTGTCGTCTCTTAATGCACTGTACCTATTCCAAAGAAATAATGTCCTATAATAATGATAATAGGGCATGAGTGAGCCAACCATATCCTTTGTTAACCCCATCGATGTCATAGTGAAAATCTTGATTGGGTTTAGGGAAAATACCTTACAAATCATTAGAAGAATTTACTCCATGTATTGTGGGTTGGAGAGAGAGAACAATCTTCAAAGATCAATCTCTCCCTACAAGTAATTGCCTCCATCTCAAAATTAGTAATTGCATTTGAAGTAGAGACTCCTTTATTTATTTGAAAAAACTATATAATTTAGAGATGAAAAACAATTGATCAAGTGATTTAGTCAAACTATTATACTCTTAATCCAAGCTCATAAGAAAATAGGCATGTTCATGTGTGAGTAATAGAGCTCAATTGCGACATAACAACTACATAGCTAAGTGATTAAATTTCTAGAACTCCTTGTTGAATGAGCCATGTCTAGCACTTCCCATGGGCCATAATTGTCGGAACTTCCTACCTGTTGAGTCCTATGGGCAATTGATGCATCTTTCAACAATAGTTGTTAATGTGATTCTTCCATCCCCTTCTACTCAGGTAATAATTTACAACTATCTGCACAACATAACATATTAGGAGGGTGATTGAGTTATGGATGTCTTATTATAGCATGTTGACACATGTGGGAAAAAAATTGTGTGCCTCTTGTTCCAAGCTTGAAACCCAAGTCTGAGGAAAGCATCACGACTACATTGTAATCATTAGTTTTCACCAAGAACGTAAGGAATTCCATAACCTAATGTAGAAGAAAGTCAAAGAAAACAAGGTGAATCTTATTTTTTCGATGTGGACTGACCTTTGATTACAAGAAGTTATGGATCGTTATCCTATTATCACATGGCTAGTGTTTTGCTTGTTGTCTCTGATCTGTTCAACATGAGTATGAAAAATATCATTTAATTTCAATGCTACTTTGAAACGCATTAGAAGATTTTGAATTTGTGGAAAGCGTCATGGCCTTTCATTGTGCATTCTTTGATTGATGTATACATAATGGATATGTGTAGAAGAGATTATTGGATCTTTTTAATAAAACCATTGTTCCAAGTTTCCAATGAGCTGCAATGGAGACCAATCAAGAATTATCTCAAATCTATCCTTGTTACACGAGTTAATCATATTTTAAAAAATTCAATTAAATAATATAATTTGGATATTTAAGTCTAACTTTAGCTCTTAGAATCAATCTTATTTTTATTTTAACATTTAATTTTAGACTTCCACGATAGCTATCAAGTCTCTGTCATATAAGATTTGGTCTTTAGAATTTTCAATTTTTTTTTAAATGAGCGAGGATTTATTTTTTATTTATATAGAAATCGACCATGTACATCTATGTCACAACCTAACAATATTATTTTTATTTTAACATTTAATTTTACGTTCATGAGAGCTATAAAGTCTTTGTGATAAGAGTTTGTTTTTTCATTTAAAAAAATAATATTTTGTGAAAGGACTTATTCATAAAAATTGAGAGATATAATCCTCAATAATGTTGTCACTTATTGGAAGAAAAAGACAATTATGTGGGACAATGTTTAGAGTTATATGAATATGTGATTTCATGATCATCTTAATCTTAATTTTAATGTAAAAATGAAGAATTTATGTTGCATTTATAGGATATTTGATTTCGAGTTTGTGATTATAAAGATTATGTGATACCAATATTTATAGGTGCATACTATCAAAATGTTATTTTCTTTTATGTATATTTTTTTTACATTGATAGGTGTTTAGATATTTTCTCAAATTTAAGACTTCTTTAAGTGGATCAACAAGATTAACTTGAGTGAGTGTAACAAGTGTACAGTGAGGATTCGTTCCATGGTCGTCGTATCTTGTTATGCTCAAATGCATCTTGATTAAGATTTAAACAAGCTAGGTTAAGTGGTGGTTAAGAAAATGGGTATGTTTATTAAATAGTATTTGTGTTATGTTTATATTAATTAGTTTAATGTTTAGCCTTTGTTTAACAATCAACCATCTCCACAAAATTAAGTGGTTAGCTACTAGCTATAATTTATCCGCATTGTTCTTGCTTTTTGAATTGCTGGATATGACATTGAATTTCAAATCTGCTACGGCCCTAAATTATATATTTATAAGGCAATTCAAACCAATTCTTATTAAAGATTAAGGTATGTCGGTGCAGCTTGGAACAAATGGATGTTGGTGTAACAATTTGATCAGAAATGTAATCAAGCAAGTTAAGATAAATTTAAACTCAAGAAATTTGATCTCTCTTGATTGATAGATCCGGGTTTAGGTTTTAAGTTTTTATTTTATAAACGAACATCTATTTTTCAAAATTACTTTTCATAATATTTTATTTTATTAACAAACATGGATTTTTTTTAAATACTTTCCATAATTTTTTATTTTATGAACCGACATGAATTTTTTTAATTATTTTGTTAGTAACAAACGTTACATCACAAAGGTTATAACATCTCCCCATACTGAGCTGTAAAACACCTTGTTTCTCTCGGTACAACAAAAATGAATAACATCTTTTATATTTTTAACTACTACTCATAAAATAACTTAAACTACGAAAACGCTTGAAAGATTAAGTAAAACTGTTACAGCTTTTGGTTATTCTGTTTCTTCCAAATTCCAACGCTGAATAAGACCATTTCCATGTATACCAACTGCCTAAGCTGTTGTATATCTTTAGTCTTTATTTCTTCTTCATGGATGTGTTCGATCGTGTGATTGTTAATCCCACCTTGATCTTCGGCTGCTAAATCTTGAAAATATGGATGGCCTAGAGCTTCGGCGGCGGTGATTCTCTTATACGGGTTGAACGTAAGCATTTTCTCTAATAAATCAAACGCAACATCTTCAACCCCAAATAGAAGGCTCCTCAAAGGAGTTTTCGGGGGGAGCATTGCCGAAATGCTTTCTGAAAAAATAGCGGTCACTCCCATCTTGAATAAAGTCCAACGTATCATCTGGAGAAGGCTTAGGAATGACCTCCAAAATCTTTTCCAACTGCTGGTACCGATTCCCCGAGTCATTGAGGTCGAACAGAGTTTTTCCTCTCGTGACTGGCTGCAGCATCTCGGCGAAAATGCAGCCGAGAGCCCATATGTCTATAGCGGGGGTGTAACTGCATCTTCCATTCCTGGAATGCGAGCAAAAGAGCTCTGGAGTCGGTATGGAACCGTGACCACAAGTTGGGTCATTTCATACGAAAACGTACGAGCAAGACCAAATCGCATATCTTGGCTTTTTCTCTACATTCTGACAAGAGAATGAGCAAGACCAAATCGCATATCTTGGCTTTTTCTCTACATTCTGACAAGAGAATGTTGGAAGGCGACAAGTCTCTGTGCAACACATTCCCCGCGTAGGTATTGAAGGGCTGTCAGTATTCAGTATAAAACTGATTGAAGTATACGGAGAGGGATCAAATCTCTCTAGGTGCAAACCTCTTCTCTGCGCACTCAAGAAGATTCACTTTTTACTTTTTATTTTTACATTTTATTAATGGACAACAATAATATGGACAAACATGGACAAAGGTTAGAAGATCTCCTTCATATTATTATTTTTTATTCTTTATCATTACATTTTATTAATGGCGACAAATAATATGGACATTACAAGATATCCCTCATATTATTACTTTTTACTTTTTATTTTTACATTTTATTAATGACCGACAATAATATGGACAAACATGGACAAAAGCTACAAGATCTCCCTCATATTATTACTTTTTACTTTTTATTATTAAATTTCATTATTCGCCGACAATAATATGGACAAACCTTACAAGATTTCCCTCATATTATTACTTTTTACATTTTACAAACATGGACAAACCTTACAAGATCTCCCTCATGTTATTACTTTTTACTTTTTATTATTACATTTTATTAATATGGACAAATATGGACAAACTTACAAGATCTCCCCCATATTATTATTTTTTACTTTTTATTATTACATTTTATTACATCCTAGTAGGGGATGCATATCTCCTTCTGTGCTCATCATGTAGGAGTTGATATGTGTCTTTAAAAAAAATATAAAATACTATAAAAAATAGTAAAATATTATAAAAAATAACATATCCACTAAAATTAGATTTAAAACATTTAAAAAAGTATATATATAAAACTATACAAATTAAATAACTTAAAACCATCAATAAAATTATATTTAAAACATTTACAATAATATATATAACTGCACAAACTAGATAATTTAAATCCCTTTTAGAATGAATCTATACATATAAAATAACTACAATGACATTGCCACATAGATTGCTTGTAGCATAAAGTAAATGCAATACAGTTCCCATGTTCAAATGATTAAAATAACTAGTAAATGCAATACAATTCCCAATAACCACCTTCGTATTAAAGGCTTTTACCTAACCGTACAGGATCGGGCGAAACCCATCATCATATCGCCATATGCGTTTCGGATTTTTGTTCCAATGACTTTGCAGCTGATCCAACAAGTCTGAGCCTAGGGCTGGGCACCTCCAGTATGCCTTTACCCTTACGCCGGCCCAGCTTGGGTATTTGCAAGCGCTTTGATCTTCCTTTTCGTCCTCCATGGAGGCGTGTGTATCCTCTGCTCTGCATAGAATTCTGGGAACTGCTGTTCTGAGGCGCCGTGGCATCATCATCCCAGTATTCCATACTCCACTACGCGACACAACACCAATCCCTTGTAGCCAGCAGCGTTGTATTCTCTTCCCTTGATAATCCTGTGATGCCTTCCCATTATAAGCTCCGGTATATACTACTTATAAACCTTGACAAGCAAGAAAGGCCAAGAAACATAATTATCATTGAGAACCCAGTCAAAGGGCATTACATTTTGAAAAAATCTTCGTCGACTTCAAACCTATAATATCAAAACCCTAAAAAAAATCAGTAGGTTTGCCGTGGAACATTTCAAAGGGCGTAGTATATTTTTTGTCCGTTAGTTTATCAACATGGTGACGATAACGGTAGATCATAATAGAAAGTATTTATGCAGCAAAAACAAATATAACTCCTTACCAACATACTAAAATAATTTAAAATCAACTTTATGTAACTTGAAAAGTGCCATTAAATTGCTTCCGCAACAAATGGTACTCCATTTTAGCAATATATCAATCCCACCAAAAATACATTTTAACCTCCCCAATGAATATATCAATCCTACCGAAAATACATTTTTCTATCGAAATAAGGAAATGGATCCTCTCAAAAATCTAAAGAGAGTATATACACAACAAAGGTCGTAAAAACAAATATATATAGACAAGTAAAAAGTAGTAGACGAACTTTCAACGTACAGACTAAGAAGTACTAAAGTATATACAATGTACATATTTATAATATATTCAGTTACTTTAAATTATTTATATTAATTTTACATAATCATATTACATCTTACTTATTTATATTAATCTTTTAGGGTTTATATAATCATATTATATCTTGAGATCAAATAAATATATATATAATTGGAATGATCAGTAAGTTTCTCTAAATCCATTGAATGTAGTTTGGGTGGTTAAGAGAAATGATTTTTTTTTTTTGTAAATAAAAACGGAACTATATATTACTTGCTGAGAGAGAGTACATAGCTAGACATCATCACCAAAGGCATTCTCGACCAACAGAGGTCAAACAGGAACCCAAAATCCAACCTAATGTAACAAAACTGGTCCACAGCATTCCCGGCTTTGTTTGCCAAATAGGAAAAAGACATAATCAAAACTAAACAGTCTAACCATGAGTTCAGCACAGACTCCGTAATTCCGGTAATACAGAAACAGACTAGACTTCGGCAGTGACCATACATCCATCCTAGACATAGAGAATGACCAAAACACAGAAACTGAACAGTGCACCTCAATCAATGGTATTAGTCTGCGGACTCTGAACAGCAGAGACCGGGGTGGGAGTTTTGGTAGACGCCAAGTTTTGGAACGTGACCTCGCCACCAACAGTGTTGGCCGAGAAAGAGCTCCACCATGGCTGCAACCACTCCCATCTTCAGCAGGCATACCTTGTATAATGAAAAAAATACCTAATTTATTAGCTATGGCATCAATTTTGGAGTGCATCACCCTATTGTCCAGATTGTGTGATTTCCAGAATTGCACCAGTTCCTCATCGCCCATACGTTTGTTTGCAAAATCCATCAGAACAATAGCCAACCGATTCTTGGTGACCCAATGAGTCATGAGAGTACGCTCATAGAGAGAAGCCCACCCTGCCGTGGAACCAGGGTCGACCACCTAGTTCTCCAGGTCCTGATAAATTTATCCCACAGATAAAGTTTGGACATTTTCCTAGAGACCCTTCTCAGTCCCCTCAATTTCATCATGAATGGGGGGTGGAATGCGATTATGGAAAAACTCAACAGCATCCCTCAGACGGGATCTAGTAGAAGCACGGGTAACCCTACCAGAATTGGCACCGCCAAGGCTGGATGACTCACCACCCGACGGGGAGGGGAGCCTACGTTTCGGTGCCATGAGGGTGGCAGGAAAAGGATCAAACGGTAGAGCCCAAATAAACCACCCTGCAAAATACTCAGGATTCCTCAAAACACGAATTTTTCAAAGAACGGCTCGGTTGCTGAGAATGCGAATGAGTTGGGGAATGGACATTATGACCAAATTTAAAATAGGGTGGTGCGTCATAGACTTTACTTCCTGATGATGTAGATCCATCGTCAAGTACAGAGCCTTCATTATCAAAATATCAAGCCCGATCATGGTTCTGAGAAAAGGACAGAGGAGGAATGAACAAAGGAAGCTCCCGGTCTTTTCAGCACATATTTCATACTTATGAGAGTACGTCGCATCGTCTCTCATAATGGGATTCATAAAAGCAGGTGTCATTCCGAACGGTGGTGAGCCCTGACACAAGGCTCCCTCCTGACATCAGCATCAGCCACGTTTACATTGCTTACATGAGGCGTACCTAAAGCAGGCAACTGATTTAAATGCGCCCGATCTTCCTGAGCAAAGTGGCGACACAATTTCATCCACTTGTCATTACAATTCTCGATCAGATTGCAAGCCCTAAGGGGGGTCCCATCATCGATGCCATGATTTTCCAGATGGTCCGCTAATTTGTTAGCATCCCGTTTGATGTGGCTAAAGGATACAGCCAAGATGTTGAGAAGAAGCTCGCGGAGATATTCCATCCTGGCGAGAAGGCACCAGCTGGAAGAAATTTTTTTCAGTGACTGCCCAAAGGACATTTTCATGGCCATGTGGATGATAATTAGCGAATCCCCTTCGAATACCACCGAAAACCAGGCTTCGGTGATTGCCAAACGAACCCCCTGAATAATTCCTTCCAGTTCCGCAAAATTATTGGAATCACGGCCAATAGTGCCAAAAAAAATCCTTCACAGTGGTTCCCGACCCATCTCTACAGACACCTCCAAACCCAACGGGGCTAGGATTACCCCTGGATGTCCCATCAAAATTACCTTTGAAGCCCCTAGCCGGGGGGGAAACCACCGGGATGGAATTTCGGGCCTGCAAATAACCTCCTTTTTCCGCAATCCCTCCAAATCAGAACGACGCAGACCCCATCCCTCCTCAATAGGTAAATCCCCCGGGGATAAATCTTTGTCTTTATCAGACCATTGCTGAGAATGAATGATTTCCACCATGTTTTTTCCCAATTTTAGCCAGACCATATCCTCCGAGTTGGAATGATCTCTAAAGATGCGTTCATTCCTTTCTTTCCATAGTGACTAGATAACCATTCCCGGGAAAAGTTGCCAAAGCAGACCAATGATCGGGTTGGAGAAAGCCTTGGGGTCCCAGGAGTGCAGAGTTTGCTCCGGCTGGCCTCTTACACGATGACTTCTTCTAAAAATGGCAGCACCCCTGTCCCAAATCCCGGAGGCAAACGGACAATAGTCGAGCAAGTGACCACTAGATTCCTCCTCATTGAGGCATAGAGGACATCGAGGAGGACCACAAATCCCCCGTTTCCTCAGATTCTCACTGGTTAGGATCCTTTTCCATACAACTAGCCAGCAAAAGATTGCGATTTTAGGCCATTTGATCATACCCCAAACTTTTCCCCATATTTTCCTGTCCTCCACTTCATCCTAAATTCGGATTTCATAAGCCTCCTTGATACCAAAGGTACCTTTCTGAGAAAAACCCCAGTGTAATCTATTCGAAGATGCAAAGGATCTAATAAATCGCTCCTTCATTGTGGAGTCAGAGGAAGATAGAGAGTCATCCTCAGAAAAACCATCCCAGCTTCCAACCAAGAGCCATTCCCTATGCCAATCTTGAGCATTATGGTTCCAATAGTGAGCTACCTTTGTTTTTCCAGAGGCTATGCCTCTTTCTTTTATGGATAGCCATCTAGGGTTAGTGCCAAGAATGGGAAACTGATTCCACGAATCTTCCCAAAATTTGGAAACCTCCCCATTGTGGATTTCCCAGAAGCAGTTATCCTGGACCAACCGCCTTGCCGCAAAGGCTTTTAACCAAATGTGAGATCCTTGCTTAACTTCATTGTACCTAATCAGTTGCCTGGTATCTCTATCCCATGCATACTTGAAGTGACAAAGTTTTTCCCAAGGTTCCGTTTGATAGTTGCACCAGCGCCGCCAAATTTTTGCCCCATAGACTTCACTCAGAATTTTAGGGTCTCTTAAACCAAGCCCCCCCTTACTCTTGGGTTTACAAGCTTTTTCCCATCCCACCAGAGAGAATTTTGCCTTGTTTTCCCTGCTACCCCAAATAAAGTATCTTTGGATGCTTCGAATTTCCTTTAGGACAGACTTGGGCGCAAAGAGTATGGAGAACAGATAAACAGGCATGGCATGTAAGATGGACTTGATCAGAGTGAGCCTGCTGGGAAAGTTAAGGGGGCACGTAGTCCAATTTGAGAGTATTTTCCTCATCCTATCCACAAGATCAGTCCAGGAGGCTTTACGAATTGTGCCTTCCGAGAGGGGAGCACCTAGATATTTGGAAGGGAAGGATCCATGCAAAAAACCCAAAATCCGAATGATGTTGCCCTGGGTAATTCCAGGGGTATTGAGAAAGAACACTTGGGATTTTCCGGGGTTTACTTCCAACCCCGAAGCTTTGGAAAACATATCCAAACGACTTTTGAGAGATATGGCTTCTTGGATTGAAGGGTTCCCCATTAACATGGTGTGAACTACAAACTGTTGATGAGTCTATTTCTCCAGGCCTTCATGTAATCTAAGACCCCTAATTCCACCAGATTCAGCCCGAGCGTGCAGGAGTCTGCTAAGAACTTCAGCCATGATTATAAAGAGGAAGGGAGAAAGAGAATCACCTTGCCTGATACCCCTAGAATCTTGAATCAGCTTGGTTGGGGAACCATTAAGAAGGATGGAAAAGAAAGGGGTGGATACCAAATTCATAACCCAGTTGATCCATGCCCGATTGAAGCCAAAGGCTCCCAAAATATTGTGCATGTATTTCCAATTCAATTTATCATAGGCCTTTGATATGTCGAGTTTCACAAGCATGCCAAGTTTCTTCAAAACCCTAACGGAGTGTAACGTTTCATGGACCAAAATGATACCATCCACTATCTGTCTGTCTTCCACAAAACCAGATTGCTCAGGGTTGATAAGAACGGGGAGAAGAGGCTTAAGACGATTAGCAATGACTTTAGATATGATCTTGTATATCACATTGCATAAAGCAATTGGTCTTAACTTACCAGTGGAATCAAATCCCTCCTCTTTAGGAATTAGGGATAGGAAGGTAGCATTAAAGGCTTTCAAGACACCCCCACTACATCTAGACTCCTCTACCAGTTGGTGGACCTCGATCTTAATGAGGCCCAGAAGTGGTGAAAGAAGTTGGAGGTGAATCCATCTGGACCTGGAGCCTTACCCAAAGCCATTTGGTGTATAGCATCCTCAACCTCTTGCAAAGTAACAACCTTATTAAGTGCCTCATTGTGAGCCTGAGTGACAAGATGAGGAATAAGAGAAGTGATCTGAGCAATATCAGGACTTCGATCACCTCGATCCTCTTTAAGCACTGTCTTGAAATGGTGGACAAGCTCTTCTTCTATTTCTTCTCTGGACTCAACAATATTCCCATTGGAAGTGCGAATTTTCATGATTTTGGATCTGTGCCTGTTTTGAATGACAGAGTTGTGAAAGAACTTAGTGTTTCTTTCCCCTTCTTGAAGCCACTGAATTCGAGATTTTTGCTTCCAAAAGGTTTCCTCCTGCCTCTCCCTAGCTTCAAGACACTCAAGAAGGTTATGCGCATGCTCTTTCAGCTCCTCACTCCACCCTTCCTCCATCCCAAGTTTTTGGGTTAGCTCAAGATCAGTGATAAGCTGTTTTTTGTCTTCGAAAATATTACCAAAGTCCTCCTTATTCCAGGTATGGATTTTGGACTTCAGGGCCTTCAATTTTTGTTGGAATTGATACATCCTTGATCCTTCCTAGGGGACCAACTCCTTCCACCATTGTCCCACCAAATCCTTGAAGTCCTTGTGATCCAACCATAATTTCTCGAAACGAAAAGGTCTGAGCAGGTTGTTAGCAGAAAGGTCCCACATGAGACACACTGGTCAATGATCAGATCCAACAGAAGGTAGGACACTGGCATTGACCTCCCCCATTTCCTGAGCTATATCCTCTATTGTCAGGAATCTATCCAGTCTAGAGGCAATGAGATGGGGCCCACCTCTCTTATTGTTCCATCTGAACCACCCATTTACTCTCTCAACATCAATCAAATGGTTGTGGCTTAGAATATCCCTAAATTTCTCTTGGAATCTATCCAAAAGTCTGCAACCACCTTTTTTCTCATCCAGAGAGGCGATCAGGTTAAAGTCCCCACCAACAATCCATGAACCCTCCAAAGCTTGCACAGAGATCCAGGAAAGGAAGTGAAGAAAAGCCTCTTTAGGCTGAGCAACACTGGGGCCATAGATGTTGGCCAAAGTTCCTTTCGCCGCCGAATCAATTATACTAAAATCGCACATTAGGGAAAACCTACTGGCTCTCCAATTGGAAAGCACAAAAGACCGGGGGTTCCACATAATAGCCAAACCTCCAGCCATACCTATGGCATCTGTTGCCATAATCCCAGCTCCCCTCCAGATTCTTTGTCCATGCTTCTCCAATGTTTCAAAGGAGCATTTGGTTTCTTGCAGAAATAACACATCAGGACATTCCTGCTTAACTTTCCTTGTCAATGCTCTGATTTTCTTGGGATGATTACACCCCCTAACATTCCAGGTTATTATCTTCATTGGGTAACTTTGGAAGATTCAGAGAAGGCTTCCCGAATCGTGGGATACAACCCTGATTCCACAAGCTTCACACCTATTTCTACAATGCGTTGTTTATTGGATTTTCTACCTTTCTTCGAGTCATCAGAAGAGGATTTCCGCATGAACCCAGATTGGGCATCCGCCATGATACCCAATTTCTGAGATGCTTTGGACTTGATGATAGCTTCTTGGCGGAGTTCCAGTTGTCTACAAGATACATAGCCCTTCCCTTTCTTATCGCACTCCTTCTCAATTTCATCAAGATCCAAATCCCCCAGTTCAACCTCCTCCTCGCTATCATCCTCCATGGCATCTGGAAGAACCACCAAGGGAAAGGCCCGTGGTTGGGATATTGGTTCAGCAGGTTGTTCCTCGATCTGAGCAGTCGTTTCTTTCGACATTTTCTCTCCTTTGTCATCCACTTCCTCCAAGATCTAAAATGGGTTCTGGCTCGACGTTCCAGTTTCACTCTTCCCTTTCCCTTTCCTCTAAGCATCCACAGATTTACTTTTTCTTCTATTTTTAACTTGGGTAAATCCATCCTTGTCCTTATTTCCCGCTGAAACATGGGTCGGAGGGGAAGCTGGTATAGAGACCCGTGGACAATTTCTGCCAAAATGGCCATATTCATGGTAGGATCTACATCTAAAGGGTAACTATTCATAGTCGATAGGTTGCATCCACTCTTCATCTTCATAGTTCAGCTTGATGGCCTTGGGTAATTCTTTAGAAAGATCCATATAAACACAGATCCGGGCACAAGCTATGTATCTCTATTGCTTGGTCTGTTCTGCGGCTTTAACAAATTCGCCCAGGGTATTGCCTATATCCTGCAGAATTTCTAGACCCTAGAATTCGCGTGGCAGGGAGTAGAGTCTGATCCATACTGGTGCAATCTTTACATCCTCCATATCAGGGTTAAAACGTTCTTTCCAGGGTCCGAAATACAAACCCGCCGAGAAAAAGAAGTAGGGACCTCCTTCAAGAATTCTATCTCGATCTTCCACATTGAAGAATATTATGGTGAAGAAACCCTTGGCCCCCAGCTGTAGATCATATTGCCCCTTTGGGTTCCAGATCTGTTTGGATCCATTTAACCAGATCTCTCTCCCTGGGCCAAATCCCGATGAATTTTCCAATCAGGGCCTTTTCCTTCCATTGTTCAACCTTTTCTCTTACCTTTTCTGCTCGAATCTTGATGGACGGAATAGCTGAGGATTTGGGAAGACAGCCTCCAGGCCCCAGATGCCTTTTAACCCCATTCTCTCTGCCTTCGGCACTTATTAGGCTTGATTCCTTTCCATCCTCCGTGTGATTCAGACCCTCAAGGGTCCCATCAGGAGGCATACCTTCAACCACCTGCTGGGGGGCAGGCATGCCTGCAGCCCCGACTGACGCCCTGCACCAGACTGTGCGAATCGTAGCGCAAAAACCCTAACTTCTGATCTGAACTCGTCCCTTCTCCCTAATCACTATTAAGAGAAATGATTGTTACCCTCCCCACTTAGATTCAATTCTTGTAAGTGACATGATACTAGCCCTCACACTTTGAATTGTATTGGTCATAAACCCTAGCCTTCATTATTGGAAAACTATAAACCCCATAAAACTATAACCTTAAAATTTTTATGAATTTAAAATTTTCAATTTGTCCAAATTTGATTAGGTAATATTTACCAAAATTGAAATTTTAAATTAATAAAATTATTATTTTTAACTTAAAATTAAATTCAACAATCTTAAATATCTTTAAACTACTTGTATAAAAAAAATATCAAATAAAATTTTAAAAGATTAAAGCGTTTGTCTCCATCTTTGTGAAAATATCTTTCATTTAACGTTATACTTATTAAAACAGTAAATACCATAGAATGTATAGGTTTTAGGTTTTCAAATTTTTAAAATTGAAATTACAGAATGTAAATATCTTGTAATAAAATATTAAATTTGATCAATAAAAATCAATACATCCATCATCCATCTACGGAGGAAGCATTCAAAGCAGAATGGGCCCTAAAATTGTGATCGCCCGGAGGCTCCATGTTGCCGTCGAAACAGTTTCCCATTGCATCGACTTGGTCAGTTCAGTTGTATAAGTTGCGATGCCTTCTTCGACATGACCTTGCCTCCTTTATGGGTGACAAAAAAAAATAATTACAAATTTTTTAAAGTATTTTTATATTTTATAGATGAGTATAACAATTTTATATAATCATTGATAAATGAAATTATATATAAAAACATGGAAACAATTTCTTCTATTCATCAATGACCAAGTCAAAAAAATAATTATATTCAAATATATTAAGAAACAACAATATTATTATTAAGAAATATGATATTTAAAATATCTATAAGAGATATAGTTACATTGCTGAGACATAAAGATTATCAAAATTATGTATCAAAGTAAAAGGATTTAGTCTCAAGACAAGATAATAATTTAGTATGTTGTCTTCTTTAATGATAGAGTTTTTCTTTGTTTAAAATATTGGAAAACCAAACTTGTATCTAACTATACAATTAATAATTTGGAATAATAACGGATAAAAAAAATTGAATTATTGGAAAAAATGAAAATGAAAATTCAAATATTAAAAATCATTATATATTTATCCTAGCATCCTCATTTTATTATTATTTCACATATTACATTTTAAAATTAACTAAGTTATTGAAGAGAGAATGAAGTATGCTAGAAAATTTTAATCAAGGAAGTTCGATAGAAATGTGTAATAAAAAAGGAATACTAAACAATAAATAAATTAATAAAAATTTCATCTTATTTGAAACATTTAAGTGTGTTTTTTAAAAATGTGTATAATAAAAATATTTATAGCATTATGTTATTTTGCACTTATATCTTTTCTATTAAAAAAATCTCTATTTTTACTAGGCATCAATTTTTTCATTACATTTTTAATATCCATTTTTATTTTTATTTTTAGTATGGTGACATGACACAACTCTTAGAACCCACAGAAACATAGAAACCTTGTATGGTGAAATAGAAATATTAGTGAGATCCCTTGGATTCAATGTTGTATTACCTAGGTCTCCAATGTTGTATTACCTAGCTCACCTACTTCTGTATTCATGGGATCCCTTTAGGCCTCTTCACCATGATGCACGTGTCTTCTGCTAAGGATGCTCCAACAGTCTCCTCCTTGCGTTCCTCACAAAGATTCCCTTTCTCCCATCTAGGGGGTACCTCAAGATCTTGAAGATTCGTGGCAATGGATTCATCTTCAGTTACTTCAAGAGACATTGATGGATTTATCTCAACCCCTAGGCCCAAATTTTTAGGTCTTATTTCAAGTTGAATGAATTCCTTGTTACCTTTTCCATATTTCCCAAATCCTTGTTCCGGATTAAATCCCATAGATAGCATGATGGGTGCATCTTTTTGTTACAATTCTACATCCTTGAGAGGTGAGGGGATGCACAACTCAAGAATTGATTTCTCTTCTCTTGAACTACCATGCTTGATCTCTCATATAGGCACATCTTGTCCCATTCCTTCTAGGGGGAGTGGCTTCGTCATGGACACATCCATGTCCTCATATCCATGGAATTCTTCATACAATTCCTCAAACTGATCATGTTAAGAAATACTCAAATATGGAGCATTTTATTTCTTTAAATATTTTCTCATCAGCCACTAGGCCCCTTTTCTACGTTGGTCTATGTTGTTGTTATGTTGGATATACTCACCATATTTTTTGTAGAGGGGCTAGGAATGCCATGTATTCTTTGGTAACGTGGGCCCCTTCTATCCTATAGAAGGTATAATAAGGTGGGGCATTTGTAAGATCTGGAGTAGGATGTAGGAATGCTTGAGCCATTACATCAGTGGATCTTCTTCCCCTTAAATTATTTTTTTTACTTCTTCAAATATGTCTTTGTTTGCTAGTTTCTCAAGTTTTGGATTAGGCTCCTGGTCTTGTGGATTGGGAAGATTCCTCCCCTTTTCTTATCCAATCAAAAAATGGGGATTGTATCTCCATGGTATATCCAACTGTAATTTTAGCTCCTTGAAGATAAAGTGACTTCCTTAAGGCCCTTCTTGAGTCCTATAGCATAGCCTCCCATGACTATAGGGAACTTTGCTCTCCCCTTCTTCTTAGAATTAACAAAATGAAGGTCGTCCACCTCCAGCATTTGATTTACATATTCAAGAACAAAGTTCCTAAGAGTGAGTAGTCTTGGCAACCTATGTGGAGGGGATTCAATGTCGTATAATCTAATGACTATGTAATATTTTTCCAAATACCAAACACCCCTCTTAACAGCCTCTCCTCACTGCATGATTATTAACAATAATTGCCAAAACTTAAAACAACCTAGAATTTACTAACTATAGAGAAACATTTCTAAGGATGGGAAAAACGCAATTAGCTCAACACTAGGAAATTTGCCAACCATAAGTTAGATGGAGGAAATGAGTTCCAAAATAAATATGGCCCCCTTTACTTGAAACCGAAATGGATTTTCTAAGGAAAAAACTGCAATGGAGAAAAATAAAAATATCTAAAGAAGAGGACAACCCCATATGGGTAAACAATGCAAGTGGAAACTTTACTCTTCAAGAAGCCTACTCCAAATTGGTGGGAAACAATATAATAAATATCAAACAATATTGCTGACAAATTTGGAAGAAAAACTTTAGCCAAAAATATCTACCTTCACTTGGTTGATAGCTAAAGGAAATTTACTAACCTGGGATCAAATCAAGAAAAGGGGATGGACCATAAAGATGCTCACTCTATCAAAATCACGAGAAAAAGATGGAGCATATCCTCAACTAATGTCCCTATATAAAAAACTTATGGGAAAAAGGTTCAATCCTATTTCATCAATAAGATAGGAATATAAATGAGATCAGACTTACTATCAAACAATGGAGAAAAAGGTTCAATCCTATTTCATCAATAAGATAGGAATAGAAATGAGATCAGACTTACTATCAAACAATGGAGAAATGCACCTTTTACTCATCCAACCTTGAATCGATCCTGGAAGCTCTTCACAGGTTTTCTCATATAGGGGACTTGGAAAAAATGTAACAAAAGAATCATTAAAGCTCAAAAGGAATAATTAGATCAGACATGGATAAGAATCAGAAGAAATATTCTGGAAACCCTCATCCTTATACATTGGACTGGAAAAGAAATTATAGTTGCAGAACATGAAAGGAATATAGTCCAAAATCTTGGATTCAACACATCAAAAAGTTCCCATCTCTTGAAATTAGTGGGAAACCAATCAACAACCCAACTTTCTAGATGCCAACCTCAACAAGATTTCTTAAACTAAACTTTGATGGAGCTTCCAGCAGAAGGCCTGAGAAGTTTTGGAGGGGTGTTTAGAAATTCAAACGGAGATATTGAAAGAAGTTATGCATGAGCTATGGGATTCTCTACTTATGCACCATACTTATGTTTAATGTGTGGTTGGGGCTTATTTTGGGCCGACCATAACTGTTGCTACAATGATGGTTTATGAAAATAATTAAAAAAAAAAAAAAAAACATTTATCTGACATGTGTCTTTCTTCATTATTGTCCTTTGCACCTGCATGTATCTAAGTCTGGCGAAGACCCCGATGCAGTTTACACATCCTTTCGGCGATACTTCTGCCAGGGTAGATGCCTACTCGGCTGGTTTTGCAGGCCCATGTGAAAAGAAGCGGTCATGATGAATCTACCACATAATCTTTTTTTTTTTATATTAAAGATTATACTTTATACTTGTTATGTCATGCGTAGCAGGAAATATATGGATCGCTCGTACCCTATTAATCTACCTAATTTACCTCATACTCGAGTTTAATTTTTTTTTTATCTATATGGTTTTACATAGTTACAATCTTTTTTTATTAAACTAAATTTTATAAAAAATGATTTATCTCAAACCTCATTCACTCTGAAATGATGACGTAAGTCTTGAAATGGGTACCGCAAGAGCCGGCGGTGCGATGCCGTCAGGGTCTGCTCATTAGTTTAATGCATCACAGAACTTACAGCAACTGTCATGACAGTGAACAGGACGTTGCAGGTGTTCACAACAGGTTTTTCCTCGAAATCCACCAACATACTCGCTGGCTTAGTTAAGAGTTTAACTACTGTTAATAAATATGCCAATCCCTTACATTTTATCTCCATAGCCAGTGCAATCTTTGATAATAACTTTAAATCCATTCCTTCAGTGAATAGACACGTTGAAGCTAACATTCAATTCATAAAATCTTGAGCGGCTATGAAAGACACCTGCTGTGCCACCTCCTCAGTCAGTTTTATGGTTTCATAGCGTATTTTATTTTGTGAATCTTCAAACGAATTGATAAGGTTTGGCTTGTGCCAGGGTGACGGTGCTCCCATGGTTTCATCTTAGTTGGAAACGACAACTCCTGAGGTGGGTTTCCTAGCTCGGCATGAGACCGAGCGAATGCACTATGGCCCGACGTGTGGTGGCATCTGCGCTATCGCTATCTCGGTGGCGATTGTTCCTGTAGTCGGCAGTTGAGGACCCTATATGTGTTGTCAGCGTCTGGAGGTGGGGATTGTTTTATAGTCGGCGACCATGTCTATTCTTTTTTGTGTGTGGTGGCTCTATCGGCTTGTTGCTGTCGTGGTTTTTTTATCATTTTTTCCCCAAGGCGGAGATGTGGTTGAGCTATGGCTCCCCCAAGCAGCTCTTGAATTCGAAGACACCTGCTCCGCCACCTCCTCAGTCAGTTTTATGGTTTCATAGCGTATTTTATTTTGTGAATCTTCAAACGAATTGATAACATACAACGTTCCAATTCCTCCAAATCTGGCTATAAGAACAATCTGGCATAGCTCAAGTAGAACATTGAACAATTTGTTTTGTAGGAACTAAAGTTTCATGCCTATTTTGAATTGTCATTGCAGGAAGCATTAACAGACTATATAATTTAGCATTTGGTGCTTTAGGTGTAATGGATCCATATAGATACCGACCTTCTAGTGCTCACGATGCTCCTTTCTGGACCAGGAACCAGGGTGCCCTTGTTTGGAATAATAACTTTTCTCTTACAGTTGGTGAAAGAGGTGAGTATTTTATTCATTCAAAGGACATTATCATGGTTTAGTGACATTACTGTAACTGTGATAGATTAAGTGTATAATTGCATTTCAAATTTTGAGCTTCAAATGTTAAATTGGGTTTGATTCTCAGAGTGGGGATTATTTCTATGCAATAGGTCCTGTGCTGTTAGAAAAGCTTGCCGATTTTGACAGAGAAATAATCCATGAATGTGTTGTCTATGCTAGAGGAGCAGTTGCCAGGGGATTTTCTTAAGTTACACATGATATTTCACACCTTACATGCTTTGACTTCTTGAGGGCACTTGGAGTTCAGACCCCTACCATAGTTCAGTTCTCTATTGTTATACATGAATGTGGGAGCCCAGAGACGTTGAGGGATCCCAGGGGCTATGCAGTGAAATTTCACACAAGAGAAAGGAACTTTGACCTTGTTGGCAACAACATTCCTGTGTTTTTTATTCGTGATGGTATAAAGGTTTGTTTATTGGTACCATATACTGAAATTGAGTCCTCCTATTTTTAGGACTGATTTTGGACTAAAGTAATTCTAAAGCTAAAATATAAGAGTACTTTTCACAGATTATTGATTCTGTTAATTTTTCAATCTTTTGTTTTTAGTTATGCAGTTTCCAGATGTCATTCATGCTCTGAAGCCTAGTCCAAAAACCCATATCCAGGAGGCATGACGTATCATGGATTTCTTTTCGCATGGAAGTTTCAACATTTTTGACTGAGAGATGGACCTCATCTCCCTACTATTTAATTTATGGAAAAAACCCTTCTATTTCAAGATACATCTACTCCCAGTTATAAGAACTTTGATGATGCAATTTTCAAGGTTGTATATTGTGAGTTTCAACATTTTTGATATCTCAGTCATTTGTGTGAATCTAGGATATGCGTCCCTCTTGTTTGGAAATAGTGTCGTACATGTATCGGACTTGTTTAAATGATTTGTGTTGATGTCTATATCTTGGTTCAATGCACTGTAACGCTATGAAAAACAAGAAAGGAAACTTCAAATTTAAATGGAACAGAGGGTTTCAGGATAAGAAATGGCTCTCCTCTATTATGCGAAAGCAATGAAACTGGAAATGACAACGGAATAAAACATTTCAGGATAAACTTTGATTCATGATTTGATGCGATCCGAAAGCGTTGATTAATGCCCTTTCGAATGGTGGGTGGGAATATATAAATAAGTAAACGCATATAAAAAGGTTCGGTTCTATAAAAGATAATCTTCAAGGTGAGGATCAAAGAGGCCTTTTTATTCCATTATGTCTGCATCAATTTGCGAATTCTTTGAAATCATACTCTCTTCCTCGGTCTGATCTTAGTACTTTAATGCATTGTCCACTCTGTTTTTCCACCATGGCCATAAATTATTTCAATTTTTGCTGAGTTTCAGACTTGTGATATGTTATAAATATATACCCAGATGGATTGCAGGATAATAACCATGTGTATTATGACATAAAGCATATTATTTATGCTTTAGTGAACTTGGATCCATTCAAGATCCTAAAGCATTACGTTTTAAGTTTTTTCTAAAATATTTATTGGATTTTTTTAATAGTTTCACACATAGTAACTTAAGCATTACGTTTTAAGTTTTTTCTAAAATATTTATTGGATTTTTTTAATAGTATCACACATAGTAACTTTTTGTTGGTTTTTTCTAAAATATTTATTGGATTTTTTTAATAGTATCACACATAGTGGATGGATCATCTCCACACCCAACACCCAAGCTGTAGAATGCACCTTGTTGATATTGTTTATTTCATTTCAAAAAATTTGGTATTATAATGGTGAGTGCATTCGTCAACACCCAAGCTGTAGAATACACCTTGTTTTTATCTATAAATTTTTATATAGTAACAATTTTATTTATTAAACTCATTTTAATAAAAAAATGTTTATCTTGAATGTAATTGGTTCAGAATGATGATGTAACTCTTGAATTTGGTACCCCAAGAGGTGGCAGCAATATGTCGTAAGCGGTTGTTAATGTATTTTGCAGAGTTTCGGGTGCTCCAACAATAACTATGTTCCTTGTTCCTCAGGATTTCGAGGTGGCTCAGTACACTATAAATTGGATGACGAACTTGCAACATGATGCTGCAGTCGAGGTGCATGTGATGCAGTAGAAAGGTGCATGCAATGCTCTAGATAGAATTTAGATCGATGCCTCTCACATCATCTTGAAACACAACGATTCAAACACTACAATGATTGTGTGGATTGTCGGATTAGACATAGACGGTGTCGAGAAATCAACTCTTATCAAACATCTCTACAACTTGAGACGCCCTGATTTTAGCAGATGAAGTATTTGGGAAGTGGGAAAAATGGGTTTACCATTTTTGCAGAAAAAGCTCCTTCACGATCTACTGGGTAATTAAGATTCACAGAATATTGACAATATCTGTCAAGGGAAATGGGTTGATAATGTATTCATGTGCATAAGATAGTTAGCATGGACAAGAGACCAATAGAATTCCGTGTGATTTTAGTTGTTCGTATTTATTAAAATATGTATTCTGTGTGATTTTAGTTGTCCGTATTTATTAAAATATGTGTTTCCAAGTTGCCCAGAGGAAAATTAAGGTTGTTTTTATTAATGAAATTTGGCAGCAATGAAATTTTTCCGAGGATGGATAGAAGTATGCCTCATTTTTCACCTTTTCTTTTGGGTTTTTTTGGTTTTATTTTTACATTAAAAATTGGGTTTTTTTAGTTTTACATTAAAAATTGCTCATGCAGGGTTGTCATAATTTAGTTAATGACAACTATGGACAAGTGAATGGATATTTTTTATTTAGATTGGGAAGGTTTTCACCAATAATAAAATTTGTAAACAAAATAAAGAGAGAATCATCTCTAGTAAATGTCACTTGAGAAGTAATTATATAGTTACTTAATAGCAGTGTGAAAGATGGCAATTCCAAATAGGAAAATATCATCTAACTGTTGTAGTTCATCTTTTGTTTATGCAAATAAATCTATATAAAAGCCAATATCCTTCTAGTTTTTGAGATTCTCTTGAGTTGTCCACGTGGAGAATGGCTCATATACTCAATAATGATAATCTAATTAATTTATGGTTCACATGTTGATTTTGCAAATTTCAAAAAAATCTAATTTGCAATAGCGCAGGACATTGCCACCTCATGGCTCTTGTATCAATATGCATTTCATGTTTTAATCATCTCTGTTTTAATTTCATATATTTATTTTCTTGAATTTTGACCGAGCAACAAGCTCACATGTCTACCTACCAAACTGTACATCTCAATGAATTAAAGGCGAGCGCTATTCATTGGATGAATTTTATGGTGGGAATTTTGAAGTGATAGGTGAGGTAGTCGAATCATAATATTTTCAAATCGTGTAACTGTTAATTAGGACAGGGGGAAGTGGAACCATAATATTTCAAAGTTTTAAATACAGTGACATGATGTAGGTGGAACCACAACCGTTAGAGTTTTATGTATCTTAATCATGATATTAGTAATTCAAAAGAATTTTGAAATGACACCTAAAATACGTGGGATCATGGTATTTTCAAATTTTAATTATGCAATGTTTAAATATCATTAAATCTATTAGGATGTGATTTTGGTTATTATTATTTTTATTTTTAAGAAGAATGGTTGGAATTATAAATTTAAAATATTAAATATATAATTATGATATAATAAATATATTTGAAAATATTGAATTCATTTATAATAGCTTTTTATTACAAGTTGTTATACATTTCATTCATATTGAGTTTAGGTGAAATGAGTTCTTGGCAAGCTATTAAACCTTATCTTTTAAAATTCAAAGTATCAAACAGATTCAAGATTCAAGTATAATTAGATAGAATGAAATTTCTTCAAATTACTAAGGATATTTTAATGAGAACTATTATCTCTAAGTAAATAAAAAACCTTATTATTGTTTAAAAAAAATTGAATTATGATCTCAAAACCAAAAGCTTAGTTTTTCATTTTTTTTCAAATCTAATGTGATATTGCTTTTTAAGTACTATAGAAGCATTTATTTTGATTACATTTTGGCGTTTTTCCTAGAGGTCTGGGTGATGGTGATTAGGGCATGATCGATGGGAGGAGGCGACTGTGCAGCCCACTGCAGGTGGCAGGATGCCTTCAGTCATGTCAGTGGGGATGCACGTTTCCCGAGGTGGCATTATGAAGACTATTAACCATAACATTTACCTGTGAGTTATTTTTATTTTACTATTTTTGGTTTTTGCCCTATTTTCTTTACCATGGGAAAGCATTTCATTTATCCAAGTATGGATCCATTAGATGGGGTGGATTATGGTAGCGACACCTTGAGGCACCAAGACATCTAGAGCTCGCCACCTGTCATTTTCTGGGATTTAGCTGGAGAAGGTGACTTTGGATTTAGTGGTTTTTCTGGTTGCCGGTCGACTGTCGTTTTTCCATTCCTTGGACCTAACCCTACTCTTGAGTCTGCTACCTCGCCGTTTCAGCCAAACTTTCCGCACTGGGAGGGCTCTGATGGTGGCTTTGTGTCGGAGGTTCAAAGTGAGAGCATCTGGGGTGTCAACGGTTTCAACTCTGCATTATCATAGGACTCGTTGAATGCAGGGTTAGGGGATTTACCGGATTTTCTCATTTCTTCAGGTGGTTCCCATCTAGATTCACCTGTGCAGAATATCAGTGTTGAATCGGTGGTAATTAGTGATAAGCAGGAAGGGTTTTGTCAATTTGCTTACCCTGGAGGTTTTGTAGCAGCGAATTTGGACACTGCTGAGCAAAGTGGTTTTTCAAGCCCGTCCGGGGATTTGGGGCCAAAGGATGATGGACGTGAAGAGGGTTTTGAGGGGATGAAGAATATTTCTCCTCGTGTGAAGAATAGAAGGAAGTGGATTAAAAATACAGGAAAAGCTCCGAATTACGCGCTTGGAGAAGATATTGGCTTCCAGCAGATTGTAGGGATGGTCAAATTGGTGCTGGTGGGTCGGGTTTATGGAAGGTCGGTGAGACATAAGATGGTGATTCAGTGGGCTTCGGGGGCTTGGTCCGGCCATTGTGGATATGTTCCCCGGGTGGTGGGTCTTTCTGGGGGGTGGTTCGCCTTTTATTTTTCCTCGGATGCCCATGCGCAATGGGAATTAAGCATGAACTGGTCGATTCTTAAGGTCCCGCTCTTGCTTAAGCCATGGAATCCTTTATTCGATGCAAGTCATGAATGTATGGACACTATTCCGCTCTGGGTGCGGCTTCTCGGTCTACCATTACAGTACTGGGCCGAGGAACACTTCCGGAGGATTGGCAACTTGTTGGGAACATACCTGGATGCAGACTTCTCCTTTGTGGCTACAACGATTCAGAAGGTTGCGAGAATATTGGTGAGTATTAACGTAAGGGAGGGTTTGTTTGATGGCATGGATTTGAAATGGGGGCCATATACTTTTGCACAAACTCTGGATTACAAAAATTTGTCGTTCCGTTGTAGAAGGTGTCATGAATATGGGCACCTGGCCATTGATTGCTCTATGCCAGTCTGCATGAAATTTGGGAATTATCTGAAGCGCAGAATTGTGGAGAAGGAAGCTTGTGTGGACTTGGAATGTGAATCTTTGGGTCAGCAAGAGAATGCACGTACTGATTTGCAGGTACCTTTGGGTAATGTGGAGGATGATGGTATCATGGTGGAGGATGGCACTGTGCCAGATGTGGGTGCTATCGTGGTCACTACAGAGAACGAACCCTTTCAGCCCCTGGTTACTGCTCCGGAGGGACCTCAGGATTCGCTTATTCGGTCACTAGACATGGCAGCTGGTACTTCTTCTGCTCCCTTCACAAACCCTTCCTTCAGTCTTTTTATTAAGAACTTATCTTTTCCAGGTTTTGACTCGGTGGATGGGTTTAGGAATTTACATATTTCCTCACATTTGTTGTCATCTTTATCGATTCCTTTGTGTTCTGTGGATTCAACCCCTATTGTGGATACACTTTTGCTAGAATGCCCCCTTGTTATAAACCCCGTTAATTCCCCTGTCCTTCAGCCTGTTATTTCTGATCTTTCTTCACCTTCTGGATCCTTGGAGTCCGGTTATTATCTTCGATCTATGAACAAGCCTTCAGTGGGGGGGTTAGGGAAAGAGAAGCCTAAACTTTCAAAAACCAGAGGACAGAAGTCTTTCATTTCACAAGCTAATTCCCGAGCTTGCTCGGACCTTAGAATTGGTAAACAAATTTCTATTGAGAGGGCACTTAGAGCCGTGAATGCCCATAAGGAAGGGTTCCGATGAAAGTTATGTCCTATAATTGTCGAGGTCTCGCTGGTCCCTCCAAAATACTAGCATTGCAGCAGATGTTGGACCTAGAACATCTTGATGTTTTGTTGTTACAAGAAACTATGTGCGGTGGTGATGAAGCTATTGGTAGATTAAAGTCTTGGTTCCCGGGTTGGGTTTTTGAGGCCTCGGATGCCAGGGGTCGGTCCAGAGGTTTGGTGATTGGTTGGAAGGAAGCCAAGGTCTGTGTTTCCTCTCTCTGGGGAATTCATTCGGTATTAGGAATGTCTTGTAAATCTCTGGATTTTGATAGAGATTTCACTATTGTAAACATTTATGGACCTTATTCTGATAGGGAACCTTTTTGGACGTCTCTGTTGCAAAGAGAGTTGCTCAAGGGGGATTCTGTGTTCCTGGGAGGGGATCTCAACTTTTCTCTAGGTCAACCAGAGATTTGGGGGCCACACGCTCATGTGGATCCCCTTGCAAACTTTTTTATTCGAAAATTCTCAGAAGGCAATTGGATTGATGTGGAACCTATTTGTTTGAAACCATCATGGAGAAACAAGAGGATTGGATTGGATAGAGTGGAGAAGCGGTTGGATCGTTTCCTTCTTTCTGAGCAGATTGTGGAGTCTTTTTTCTATGTCAAGCAATGGATTGGATCGGGAGGATGCTCAGATCATGAACCTATTTTTCTGGAGATGAAGGCATGCCCTATAAAACCTCCTGCGCCATTAAAATTTAATAAGGTATGGCTGTAAGACCCTACCTTTATTGAGCTATTTCATTGGCATTGGATCACTTATCTTCCAAGGTCGGTACACACTGCAGCATTCCACTTTGCTGAGAATATTAAAACACTCAAGGAACCTATTAAATCATGGGTTTTTGATAAGAGGAGTAGGTACAATAGGGCGCTTAAATCTATTGAAGAAGAAATATCTACTATATCTGGAGAGAAAGGAGGTGGATACTGTACTCAGGCATCGAAGGACCATCTTGCAAAATTGGTGGACCAGAGGAACAAGATCCTCCAGCAGAATGAAGAGGCGTGGAGATTGAAAAGCAAGGCCATTTGGTTGGAAAGTGGGGATGAAAATTCTAAATTTTTTCATGTCGATGTTAAAGGAAGGAGATCATCCAATATTATTTGGAGTCTTGAGGACTTAGAAGGTAATTCTCAGTTTACATTTGAAGGGATGGTCGGAGTTGGGGTTAATCATTTTCATAATCTTTTCAAAGCTAGTAACCGAGTGAACATTGAAGAGGTCATCAGGGTAGCTCAACTTTTCCCTCGGTTTGTTGAAGTGGAAGATAATAGGATGCTGATGGACATCATTTCAGGGGATGAACTGAAGGCTGTATTGAATAGTTTTCAGAAGGATAAGATCCCAGGGCCCGATGGTTGGACAATTGAATTCTTTATAGCTCTTTTTGACATTATAGGCGAAGATCTTTTACATCTTGTTGAATATTCAAGGAAGGAAGGCAGAGTTCCAGCTAGCATTAACTCCACCTTCACTGTTCTAATTCCTAAAGTGGATACTCCTTCTAATCTTAATGAATTTCGGCCTATATCCTTATGCAACTGTGTGTATAAGATTGTTACTAAGGTGATTGCTCGTAGGATCAAACCTATATTATCTACACATATATCTGAGGAATAGTTCGGATTTATTGAAGGGCATCAGATTCATGAAGCGATTGGAATTGCTCAGGAAGGATTACACGGTATTAAAACTAAAAAACTGAAAGGAGCTGTACTTAAAATTGATCTATCAAAAGCATATGACAAGGTGAGTTGGATTTATATTCGTCTTATGCTTACTCATTTAGGTTTTGAGATTGGATTCATACGATGGATCATGAGCTGTATCTCTACGGTTTCCTTCTCTGTTTTAATGAATGGAGCGGAGACCCCTTTCTTCCATTTTGGACGTGGCCTGCGTCAAGGGTGTCCGCTATCCCCTTTGCTATTTTTGTTGGTGGCTGAGAGCTTGAGTCGGGATATTAAGGAAGCTAAACGAAGTGGTGATTTTGAAGGGATTTTGGTGGCACCAAGAATCTCCCTTTCACATCTTCTTTTTGTGGATGACATTCTGATTTTTTTCTTGGGCTCAAGGAGGGATGCATTCAAACTCAAAGAACTACTGGACCTTTTTTCCATAGCAACAAGGATGGAGATAAATGATGGGAAATCCTCTCTTACTGTTTCTCTATTGAGGGAGGAGGAATTATATACTTACACTAATTTGTTTCCCTACGATCTTCTTACCCTTTCGGAAGGGTTAAGATATCTGAGTTTCAATTTGAAGCCTAAAGACTATCTGAAACAGGACTGGGTTTGGCTTTTGGAAAAGCTGGAAAAACGTTGGAGCTTCAGGTGGCTCTCTCGAGCTGGCAGGTTAGTACTGGTGAAGTCTGTGCTGGAAGCTATTCCAGTATATTGGATGTCACTAGCTTGGATTCCTAAGGGCATTTTAGATGTTGCAAGGAAAATTTGTTTCAGCTTTCTTTGGACTGGCAAGGAGGATGCACATGTTACTCCCTGGGTCAAGTGGGACAGAATTGCAGCTCCAAAAGCTTTGGGCAGGTGGCGATAGAAAAATATATTCCATTTTTCCAAAGCCTTGGCCGCTAAGTGTGGATGGAGGTTAATTAAGTCTCGGGGTTTATGGGCAAGAGTCATGATCCATAAATATGTTGAGCCTGATACTGTGGAAGCTTGGATCAGGTCCCCTCACAAGTCTCATAAAGGAGGTTCAGTCATTTGGAAAGCTTTGGTATCCTCTTTTCATGTTATTGAACAAAACCTTGTCTGGGATGTAGGTAATGGATAGAGGGTGAGGATTGGATGTGACCCTTGGGTGGGTTGTGATACTCAACACATACTGTCAGCAAAATTGATTGAGGAGTTGAGGTAGAGGGATCTATTATTTCTTAATCAATTGTCGGATTTGGAGAATGTTTGGATGGGAAGTCCTGTTTGGAGGAGGGCAGATACTTTTGGATTAGATGTGGTTTTGGAGGAGGAACTTAGACATTACTTGAGGGCACTCAGTAGGGATTAGATTTTCCTGAATGAAGAAGATGACACTCTTTCATGGGATGGGGATCCCTCGGGTAATTATACTCCAAAAAATGGATATCAGTGGATTAGCGAGAACTTTGTGGACAGAGAACAAGTATGGTGGTGGAAAACTCTATGGAAACGACAGTGTCCACTCAAATCTAGATTATTCATGTGGTGTGTCTTGGCCAACAGGATCCCGACGTGGGATTTTTTGCAGAGAAGAAGTCTCCAGGGTCTTAGCAGATGCTATCTGTGTAATCAAAAGGAGGAAAATGTTCTACATATGTTTATGCAACGTAGCTTCACCACAGAGGTTCGGAGTATCGTTTCTAGAATTCTAAAAGTAAATTTCCAGTGGGATGGCAACTCTCTTGATGAGGCTTGGAGATGGTGGACACTTAACCCTTCTTTTTATTCCTTTAAAGCTCTTCCTCCTATTGTAATTTGGGGGATTTGGCTCTCTCGGAACAAATGTCTGTTCTCCGACATTTTGGGCCTTCCGGCTTTAGTGGCTATAAATAGTTGTGGGATTTTCTTAGCCCTCAAGCGGATCAATCATGATACTATTTCTAGAGATATACAACCAGTGGATATTGATCGAACTCAGCCATGGGGATTCTTTGATGGGGCTTGTCAGAATGATCAATGTGGGGAAGGGGCTCTCCTTTACTTGTCACCTGCTCATTTCTTCGTGATGTCATTCGGCTTTGGAGGGGGACCAATAATTGGTCTGAGATCCTCAGTCTAAAATTACTTATCTCATTTGTTGTGGAACAAACAGTCAGTAAAATCTTTGTTTATGGGGGCTCCTTGAATGTGATCAAGTGGGTTAATGGCTCTCATCAGTGCAACAGCCGGAGGAATGTTGTTGTTTTGGAACAAATTCAGAATTTCTCTCATACCTTTGAAACTTTTAATTGCAAGCACATCTATCGGGAAAACAATGTAGAGGCGGACAAGGCCTCAAAGGAAGGGCTGCTGTTGGGGGTCGAAATATGGAAAATATTTCAATATTTAGATGGGGTTCACAGGGAACTGTTCCATAGGCCGTTCATAGAATGAGATCAGACAAGCTGCTTTAAAGATTTCCTACTTTTTTCTTGAAGAAATATAAAGAACAGTGGGTTGGTTATCAGCATATTCATTTTTGTATTACACAGTATATTATGCACTTATAAAGAGTTTATTTTTGTAAAAAGACATTAGAATTTTTGAACACAGTGTTCTAGATGATCAATGTATTAGATGTTATTGCTCACGTGGTGAGAACATCAATGTTTATCCAGACATAAGCATGATGCTTGATTTAGTAGCTCTAAATTCCACTCTATATGAGTGATGACGATCAATGTAATTTCCTACTCTTAAGGATGAAATGAAATTAAGCTTTTTTTCCAAGAAAAAAAAAAGCATTTATTTTGTCATTGTTTGAAATTTAATGATTGATGATTAGTAGCTCAACTCTTTATTTTAATTTTTTTGTTATACAAAATTTAAAATAAAATTTACTTTAATTTATAAAATTTAATAGTATTTTTAAATTTTACAAATTTTTTAAAAATTAAGAAGATATTTGCAAAATTCCCATCCCTGTAATTCGACGGGGCAGTGATGTCAGCGTTATGATAGAGACCATGTTTTGTAGACTCGCTGAGCTGTTAAAAGGCCCATCTTGTCGAGAAGTCAATTAATAGCGAGGCTAGGACTTAGCCAGCCGCGGTTAAGGTGAAGGGATGCGGTGTTATCTGAACCACAGTCTTTTTACACACCTGCATATTAAATGACAAAATAGTTTGACTTGGAATAGCGAAAGGGCATGTGCTTCTGGTTAAAAGTGAATGCTCATAAATTTTATAATTCATGTTTATTATTGTATTTAAATATATTGAAGGACAAAGCTTGATGTTTATATTATGTTTTAAATTGAGCAAAGTTTATGTTTGTTTATATTATGTTTTAAATTGAGCAAAGTTTATGTTTCTTGATAGTAACTATACACTTATATATAGAAAGTTATAGAAATAAGATGATTTTACTCATTATAAAAATTAAAATAATTTTAATTTATATATATATATATTATTTTTAAGTTGATTTTATTTATTAGAAAAGTCAAATTGATTTAACATATTAAATTCACGCATAACTTAAAAACAAAGAAAAATAAGGAATAACCCATGCCTAGTTATTAGCTTCCTACTCTTTGGGTTAAGAGTTAGCCATTACTATTAATAAGCTTTTTTTGGCTTATTACTATTAATGAATTTTTTGGCATAAGAGTTAGCTATTATTATTATTAATAAAGTGTTGAGCCTATCATTATTATTAAACAGATCACCTAATTTTTGTCTTTAGAAATTAGCAATTATATACTACCGATTATTAATAAAGTGTTGAAGCTATCAATACTAATAACTAGGTCACCACACTTCCAAGGGATTATTAATTTCTTGGTTAACTTCTCTTAAAATACTTAATATTCATGTAAGGAAATCAACTACTTTTACTTTTGGACTATTAACTTTTAATTAATTTACTTATAAACTATTTTCAAATGGCAATATAAATAGCTTTGCTGCTATTTTTACTTGTTTATATAGAAATGGACCATGTACATCTATGTCACAACTTAACAATATTATTTTTATTTTAACATTTAATTTTACTTTCATGATAACTATAAAATCTTTGTGATAAGAGTTTGTCTTTTCATTTAAAAAACAAATCATGATAACTATAAAGTTTTTGTGATAAAAGTTTGTCTTTTCATTTAAAAAAACAAATCATGATAACTATAAAGTCTTTGTGATAAGAGTTTGTCTTTTCATTTAACAAAAAAGTGAGAGGACATATTCCTAAAAATTGAGAGTTATAAAAGTCCTCAATAATGTTGTCACTTACTAGATATTTAAGTATTTTTTAAATATATTAAAAATAAATTAAATTTGCTTTGAGAAAGATTCATATTTCATTATTAAACTATGATTGGATTTTCTCATTATTAAAATTATCAATTGAGAAAAACAGAAAAAGACAATTATGCGGGACAATGTTTAGAGTTACATAAATAGGAGATGAAGAATTTCTGTTGCACCAATAGGAGATTTAATTTCATGTCTGTGATCATGAGGTTCTGTGATAAAAATATTTAAAAATGTTATTTTTTTTATATATATAATTTTTATTATACAACTGTAACACTTTAGCTGTAATTTATCTGCATTTTTCTTGCTTTCTTTTTTAAATGCAAGATAGGACATTGAATTTCAAATCTGCTATCTACTTAAATTATATATTTATAATATAATTCAAATTAATTATTATTTAGAAATTAAATCAAGCAAGTTAAGATAAATAACAAGTTGATTGTTTCCAGAGGTGTATTCTACAGTTTAGTAAGGGATGTGTATCTCTTTGGATGCTCATCATGTAGGAGTTGATATATGTCTTTTTAAAAAATAATAAAATACTATAAAAAATAATAAAATATTATAAAAAATAAACTATTCATTAAAATTAGATTTAAAATATTTACAACTATGTATATATAAAACTACACAAATTACAAATTAGATAAATTAAAACCATAACTAAAATTATATTTAAAATATTTACAATGATATATATATAAAACTACACAAATTAGATAACTTAAATCCCTTTTAGATAAATTCATACAAATCAAATAACTACAATGACATTGCCACATAAATTGTTCGCAACATATTGCATTGCCACATAACATAGATTGCTAGCAGCATAGAGTAAATGCAATACAGTTCCCATGTTCAAATGATTAAAATAACTAGTAAATGCAATACAATTCCCAAATGCACATCTGAACAACGACCTTCGTATTAAAGGCTTTTACCTAACCGTGCAGGATCGGGCGAAACCCATCATCATATCGCCATATGCGTTTCGGATTTTTGTTCCCAATGACTTTGCAGCTGATCCAACAACTCTAAGCCTAGGGCTGGGCACCTCCAATATGCCTTTACCCTTATGCATGGGCACCGCCAATACGCCTTTACCCTTACGCCGGCCCAGCTTGGGTATACGCAAGCGCTTTGATCTTCCTCCTCGTCCTCCATGGAGGCGAGTGTATCCTCTGCTCTGCATAGAATTCTGGGAACTGCTGTTCTGAGGCGCCGTGGCATCATCATCCCAGTATTCCATACTCCACAACGCGACACAACACCAATCCCTTATAGCCAACAGCTTTGTATTCTCTTCCCTTGATAATCCTGTGAGGCCTTCCCATTATAAGCTCCAATATATACTACTTATAAGCCTTGACAAGCAAGAAAGGCCAAGATGCATTATTATCATTGAGAACCCAGTCAAAGGGCATTACATTTTGAAAAAATCTTCGTCGACTTC
This sequence comes from Larix kaempferi, assembly GCA_027924585.1. Classification (NCBI taxonomy): domain Eukaryota; kingdom Viridiplantae; phylum Streptophyta; class Pinopsida; order Pinales; family Pinaceae; genus Larix; species Larix kaempferi. The sequence goes on along the minus strand of BSBM01000063.1, from coordinate 4,185,300 downwards.
GAACATATAATATCAAAACCCTAAAATATCAGTAGGGTTTGCCGTGGAACATTTCAAAGGGCGTAGTATTTTTGTCCGTTAGTTTATCAACATGATGACGATAAGGGTAGATCATAATAGAAAGTATTTATGCAGCAAAAACAAATATAACTCCTTACCAACCTACTCAAATAATTTAAAATCAACTTTATGTAACTTGAAAAGTAAAGCAACAAATGGTACTCCATTTTAGCAATATATCAATCCCGCCAAAAATACATTTTACCCTACCCAATGAATATATCAATCCTACCAAAAATACATTTTTCCATCTAAATAAGGAAATGGATCCTCTAAAAAATCTAAAGAGAATATATACACAACAAAGATCGTAAAAATTAATATATATAGAAAAGTAAAAAGTAGTAGACGAACTTTCAATGTACAGACTAAGAAGTACTCAAGTATATACAATGCATATATTTATAATATATTTAGTTACTTTAAACTATTTATATTATATTAATTCTACATAATCATATTACATCTTAAATTATTTATATTAATCTTTTAAGGTTTATATAATTATATTACATCTTGAGATCAAATAAATATATATATAATTGGAATGATCAATGAGTTTCTCTAAATCTATGGATGTAGTATGGGTGGTTAAGAGAAATGATTGTTACCCTCCTCACTTAGATTCAAATCTTGTAAGTGACATGATACTAGCCCTCATACTTTGAATTGTATGGGTCATAAACCTTAGACTTTATTTGCCAATAATTTAAACCCCATAAAACTATTACATTGAAAGTTTTATGAATTTAAAATTTTCAATTTGTCCAAATTTGATTAGATAATATTTACCAAAATTGAAGTTTTAAATTAATAATTATTATTTTAAACTTAAAATTAAAGTCAACTCTCTTAAATATCTTTAAATCTCTTTAAACTACTTGTATAAAAAAAATCAAATAAAATTTTAAGAGATTAAAGCGTTTGTCTGCATCTTTTGAAAATACTTTCATTTAACGCTGTACTTACGAAAACAGTAAATACCATAGTGTATAATTTTTAAAATTGAAATTACATAATGTAAATATCTTATAATAAAATATTCAATTTGATCAATAAAAATCAATACATCCATCTCCGGAGGAAGCATTCAAAGCAAAATGGGCCCTAAAATTGTGATCGCCCGGAGGCTCCATGTTGCCGTCGAAACAGTTTCCCATTGCATCGACTTGGTCAGTTCAGTTGTATAAGTTGCGATGCCTTCTTCGACATGACCTTGCCTCCTTTATGGGTGACAGAAAAAAACATTTACAAATATTTTAAAGTATTTTTATATTTTATAGATGAGTATATAACAATTTTATATAATCATTGATAAATGAAATTATATATAAACACATGGAAACAATTTCTTCTATTCATCAATGACCAAGTCAAAAAAATAATTATATTCAAATATATATGAAGAAACAACAATATTATTATTAACAAATATGATATTTAAAATATCTATAAGAGATATAGTTCCATTGCTGAGACATAAAGTTTAACAAAATTATGTATCAAAGTAAAAGGATTTAGTCTCAAGACAAGATAATAATTTAGTATGTTGTCTTCTTCGGCAATAATGAGTTTTTCTTTGTTTATAATATTGGAAAACCAAACTTGTATCTAACTATATAATTAATAATTTAGAAAATGTTTTAATTGATAAAAAAAATAGCTTATAAGGTTTTCAAAATTATGTTTTTGAAATTATGGGAAAAACTGAAAATATTAAAAGTCATTAATTATTTATCCTAGCATCCTCATTTTATTATTATTTTACATATTACATTTTAAAATTAAAACTAAGTTATTGAAGGGAGAATGAAGTATGCTAGAAAATTTTCATAAGGAAGTTCCAATAGAAATGTGTAATAAAAAAAGGAATACTAAACAATAAATAAATTAATAAAAATTTCATTTTGAAAATTTTAAAAATTTTAGTGTGTGTTTTTATGAGGGCTGATACACAATCATGGACTCCTTTAAAGACACTTTGGATGCTACATAATACCGAAAAAACTTGGAACCTCTGACTTTAGGTGACAATTAGGGGTACTTCCGTAATGGCTTTGAAGATGAAGTAAAAAGACAAAAGATAGGTAATTGAATCAGCTTTCATAATATATAACATTTATCTACAAAAAAATTGTGTAAATGATTATAAAATTAGTTTCCGTTAAATTGGGTTTTCAAATTTTCAGCACATCATAACATATATGTTTGTGTGGGTGCAACACTTATTGAGGTAAATGATGTCCATTTTGGATAAAATCTTGCAGACATATAAAAGACATATGGGTCTAGTGCAACACTATTTTTAAAAAAAATTCATGAATTATTTTTTTTATTATTAATTATTGAAGTCACAGAACTTTGAAATTAAAATGGTATGTGCAGGTGCAACACTTTAGGGGTAAAATTTAATGAAATCATTGATTTCTATATATGAGATTGTAGAGCTCAGTCTCCTCTAGTGCACCATATAGTTTTCTTGGGAAATGGTGAAGGCAATCAAAAGTTATATAAAAACGAATCGATGTATGTATTTTAGAAAACTGACGTGTGTCATTTAGAAAATTAATAATAAATAAATAAAACATACATTTTTATGAAAAAATTACATATTCAGAATCGTGAGATTGTACTATACAATATTCTATATGTTCATAAAAATATTGAGTTTTTCATAGAAAAACACGCTATTGAAACTGAGCATATTGATAGAGTTCAAAAATACAGGCAATGGCCCTGGTTTTTTTGTTCTAGCCAATAGGTTCGACAGTCTGAAGCTATTTCTGAACATCATCCCAAGCCTTGTTCCCGCCTAGTTTTTAAATTTTAAATTAACGCATATGCGTTATAACGGATATGCAGTTTAGACTTGTTCTAATCGCATATGCGTTATAACGCATATGTGATTCATATTGCATATGCGATATAACAGATATGCATTTTTGTTTAGTACAAAAGAGTAAATAGAGAATAAAGATTATTAGATAAAAGAGTGGCATAAAGATTATTCTTTTGAAATGTAAGATAGCATCCCATCATGGTTAATATAACATTGTTTAACATGACAAATGGGTTCACTATGCATCTATTGATTGATGTTATTGATGAGAACCAACATATCTTTGCACTTATTTTGTTAATCAAACTTTATTTGATATTAGTGTAGTTAAATGACTTCAAGTAGGATTTTTTATTTAATGACAAATTTATTATATAACTTAATAATGCTCTAATTGAGTTGATGATGATTATGGTTGTTATTAACGTCCATTGAGACCGATTTTGATCTATCAAACCTTTAAAAAGGTAAGGAGTCACTTGGTTTTCTTTAGAATTATATTTCTGTGCTCGAAACTTTTAAGAGAAACATTCATAAATCACCATAGTTTTGATGAGCTAAAATGTTAGGAAGGTTGGTATTGTAACAAATATTTTGAATTTGGGATGAAATGTGGGTGTACACATGACATTTTAATGTGATTTGTTTCTATATGATCTTTAATAGTTTAATCACATTACACTATTGATTAAAAAACAACAAATCCTTTAACTAGAAATTTTACAACAAATCATTTAACTAGAAATTTTTCAACAAATAATTTAACTAGAAATCTTGATTATTGATCCTCTCACTCACTCCATACCTCACTTTCTCCCCCTGCCTCCTCTCTCCCCCCATAATTCCCTCTCTCTTTCTCCACCCCCTTCTCTCTCACACACCCTCTAAAACAATTCCTTTGTTGCCCCTCCCTCCCTCTCCATGTGTTCCATCCTATCACTCACTCCATCCCTCACTTTCTCCCCCTACCTCCTCTCTCCACCTTCAAGCCTACATCCCTCCTTCATCTCTCCATATTTCTCTCCTTTCCTTAATATCCATGATCTCTCCCTCTCTCTCTCTCTCTCACACACACACACACAATCTCTCATCTCTATCCCTCGGTGTAACCATCCTTGACCATCCTTCATTTCCCTAAATCCCTACTCTCTCACCCTCTAACCATCCCTCCATTCATAATTCTCTCTCTCTCTCTCTCTCTCTCTCTCTCTCTCTCTCTCTCTTGACTCTCCCCCTCCCTCCCATGATTCCCTCTACAACTTCGTCCCCCTCCTTTGATTCTCCCCACACCTCTTTTAGCTTTTAATCAATGTAATGTTGTGGCATGAGCCACTCCATAGATCGCCTGGATGGAATCTTTGGAGTCTAAATTGTATTAGAAGGGGATAAGGGTGACATTATAGGGATGGGTCTCTGGACATTGACCATAATCATGGACGAAAATATGGTCCAATGAGTCTCTAAATCAACACACATGCACTATAGATGGAATATTTGGCCTTTAGTGGGTTCTAGATGTCATTATCAGGTTTTATGCACTAAGGATGGGTCTCAAGGTCTTAACCATTGTAATGGGACAAAAGTGTAACATAAACAAGTCTTAAACCACTACACATGCCCTTTAAAGGGGATATTTATCCTTAATATGGGATATATGTGCCATTAGACTATTTTATGTATTGAAGATTGTTCTCGAGGTGTTGACCATGGTCATATAGGAACCATTACGAATATTTCCAGACGAACATAGTTCTGAAGAAACTGTACCATGGTCCAAGGATAAATCCAATCTTCTAGGGATTAAATGATGTTTTCATGGTTCATGGTTAAATGAGGTTTCAATAGTTGATATGCACTAAATCGCATATGCGATTTAGTGATCGCGTTTTTAACAAAGCATATATATGCATATAGTTCATAAAAGCATAAAAAGCGTAAAAAGCATATAGTTCATATCGCATATGTGTTAAAACGAAGATGCGTTATATCGTATATGCGATATTTGTTTAATAAATAATCTTGGGTTGCGTGCCATGGGCCATTTTTACTATACAGAAAAAGACATAATTCTTCTGAAACCTGCGCAGAGCGTACTGTTCAATCTGCAATTTAATCATTTATTACACAGATCCATAGGTTTTGTACAATTTGGGGTGGATTTCAATGGGGAATCCACGTAATAGAGTTTGGAAGTCAGCGAGGAAGATGCTTACACCCGAAGAAGCTGAAATTAAAAAAGAAAAGAAGAGAGAACATTCAAGAAATCATCGAAATTCATTGGATGAGCAAATACTTCCCATTCCCATTGAACAGATACCTGGCGAAGAGGCTGAGGAAGATATTGCAACTTTAATGCAAGCTGGTTATAACCAAGATGAAAATTTTGCTCCATTATTAACCGGACAACCCTCTGTAGAGCTCAATCATTATGTTCTTGACGAGACTCTGCAACAACCATGCCAGGTGGTTCAATGTCCTAATTGAAGATGTAAGCTTGCAGTGGATGTAAACGTCTCTCCAGCATTTCAAATGACAAGAAATCTCGCATCAAAACGAAAGAGAGCTCCTAAAAACATACAAGTGGACGAGAGAGAATTGACTTCCATGGAAGGTAAGGTGGCTAAATGCACAATCATTCGTCATTGTTCTCAAATAATGAAACAATATTTTGAACCAAAATCTGAAGCCGGTAAATGTCAATTGTTTTTAGATTTGATTAAATCTAGAAGTATGGCAAATGTTAGAAAAACATTAGGCATAAGAACATTGAAGAATACCGAATCAAGTAATCACATTGTTAAATCTCTTGCTGCTGCATTCACATCAATTGGTAAAAAAACTCGTTCAAAAGACTGTAATGTGGCTCGCCGTGTATTGGTTGAATCAATTGTATCTAGATCCACAAGACAACGTCGTTTACTTAAATGCACATCAGAAATTGTCCCTTTACATCTAAAGACTCTTAAAAAATATTCAGTAAGAAGAGACAAACTTGATGTAGAGGGACAAATGGATACATTATGGGCATTTAGCGGTAGGTTTCCCTGCAAGGACATGAAGTTGGTCGAAGCAGTGAAGGGACTAGTGCACACTTTTTGGCACGATAACACTAGGCCTTCTTCTAACACAAAGGATGTGTTAAAACACTGTAGGGGTTCCATGAACAATGAAGGGCATGTTAAACATTACCTTGACATGACACAAACTCAACTGTTCGAGATGTTTAAAGTTTCCCACGTAGAGCTAAGGCTCGGGAAAAGATCTTTTGAAAAATGCAAGCCTTTATATGTTAGAATAAATAGAATCCGGAACACTTGTTGTTGTAGATACCACATAGAGTTTGATCTATATTATCATACATTTGCACATATAAGTCGTTTTTTGCACCCTAACCATGTGCAGGAATGCTCAAGTACAGTACCGCCAATGTCATCTAGAGATTTCATCCATAGCATAATGTGTCCGAGGCAAGATGGGCATACCCATTACTTAAAACAATGTGTAGAGGGTTCTTGCAACAATTGTGGTGGGCTATCTTTATGGTCCGATTGCATCCATGAGAGTGAAGATCAAGCATTTGGTAATGCAATTGTCGAGAAGCAGAACTTTCAGTATGAGACATATCAGCTACATGATGGGAAAGAAAGCAAGAAGATTAAATTGGTGACTTCACAGGTGACAATCTACGCGAAACATGTTCATTTAACTGAGTGTACATTGTTTATATGTTGTTTTATAACATTGTTTTAAATATTGATGTATATTTTAATATTGATGTAAATATTTTTATGTTGTTTTATAACATTGTTTATTTTTTTCCACCAGGTGCAAGTATGTGATTTTATTCCAGAGTTCAGTGGAAAGATCCAACAATACATTCAGCATGTCGATATGGCATGGTGGCAAGATGAGCAATTTAGAATATGCCGGGACACCTTCCCTCTTGGAACAATACTATCAGTGGTTGACTTTGCGGAAAATTACACCCTACAACCACAAAATGAAATACAAAGTCAATACTATCACTCAGAGTGATTTAGCCAAGCTTAAACAACTCTCCCATTTGTAGAGTGATTTTCCCAATCTACCTCTTGAATATCACTTCATTTTGATTGTTTAATTCTATTCTCTTCCACTTTGGTTGCTGCCCTTTAACTGGCATCTCTTTTGGTTACGTAATCTCCACAAACAGTGGGTCATGGTTAGAAGTCATTTCTTCCTGACTTACACAGATTGTAATGTTCATGGCTTAATCTATGTTGCTGGCTGAAAACATGACATAATCCATCACACTTTGCCCAATATGAGTGAAACAAGTGGCTTCTTCCGAGCCCTTCCAACAAGTTAGTCTGCTGCATATGATTAAATTTTGGGCATTAGACATGCTACATTCCTCTCAAAAGGGGTGATTTCCTTGTGTGTGAGAAAAAAACTCTCTTAAAGTGGAATAATTTTAAACGATGTCTTGCATACACTTTTGTTCTTGCATATGGTAGTTAGTGTTTCACCGGACTCCACAAAACTGACCTGCTATTAAAATTATAAGTTAGTTTAATGTTGGCTCACTAACATTTAATGTGACCTTTATTACAAACATTTATTTGAGCGTTATCGCTCCTACATGTTTAAAATTATAAGCATGTGTGAAAAGCAAAAGGTAATGATGTTATTTTAACATGTAAAATTAATCTGGGTTAGATCTTAAGCTGAAGATCTATCCTCTTTTGGGTACATATTTCTGAAACAATTATGTAATATAAATACATGTTATTGTGTTGTACATGATCATCAGATTGAATTGAGGTTCTTCCTTCTTTTGGGGGTCTTGTTTTGCTTGCTCTTTTAAATCAATATATTTAATGTTTTTATATTAATGGGAAGCACATGACAATAAGGTGCCCAAATTCAACCTTTTAAGTTGAACTGGAGAATTTTGATTCATTTTCTATTCAAAAGATTTTTAGTCTTGCAATTCTGATTGGATAGGATTATTAAAATTAGTTGTGAAATAGTTGGCAGTTATCTCATTTGTGGAAGTAGCAATATCATGACTAATATATTTCCACTTTTAATCTACTTATGAACTTTTATGTCTCAGTTTATATGTTGAGATGCGAGTTTTGTCCTATTTCAGGAGGATAGATTCCAAACATTCAAACTTCCAAGGCCAGTTTTGTGCATTGGGGGAATATTGCAGATTGAACTGCTGGGTAGAGTTCAGAAGCAAGAAATGGATGGGTTATATTATATATGGTGAATAATCAATTTGAAGGATTGTGTCTCTTGTCATTTCATTATAGTTAGGAATTGATATGAGAAATTGAATTTGCTAGGCTTGATGTGCCTTTGAGATCCATATTTTTTTTTTTAATGTAAATCTCTATTGAAATTAGAGTTTTGGATTGGCCATTTCTGAGAAGTGACTAACTCAAAATGCATTGGATTCTCTTCTTTATTTTATATTGTCTATATAGTTAATGTTGCTTGCTTAAAGTATTTGGAATTGATTTTGCAGTGTGTGCCATGTTCAAGTTGTTGGAAGACTTAATGATAATCTGAAAATGAAGTAGAAGACTGTAATCTTTTATTAAAGAGAACATCGCAAGTACATAGCATATACCAGAACTGAAATTAGGGTCTATAAAATGACTGTTATGACAATAGCAATATTCCCAACATGAGAGCGAATAGGAAAAGGCACAACAACACCCTTACAAATGATGATGACCGCTCTAAATATTTCCTCAAGAAGCCTCAAATAAAAATTTGTTTATTAGAAGAAAATGGTTGTATTATTGGACCCAACCTAGTTGATAAGGTGAATCCTGTGGGGTAGTAGGAAGTAGTAAGAACGATTAAAAAAGGTCTAAGAGATGAGGTTCTTTTGGATTCCATTTCTAAGGACTAGAGTGGCTACTTGGTATTTGATTTAATAGTTGTGAGTAAAAATGAGTGCTAGAGTTGAGTGGGACTAGGAATGTATCATCAATAGTAAGGATGGGTTAGTTGTAGTATGATTGTAAAGATAAAACAAGTTTAGGAGGTGAAGAAGGTTTAGGAGAGGAAGGGGCTATGAAAAGTCACTTGTTTGTTCATTAGAAATTAAACTTCTAGATTGGGCTTGTCACTATAAGAAACAACATTCACATCATCACACAGTAAGGCATCTAGAGCCTTCCTTTCTATACCGAACACATTAGATTCATTATTTGCAATGCCAACTCTTCTCCAACAAACACAAAGCCATAAATCTAAAAACATATTCAAGCATATATCTACAAGGCATATAATACACATGTCTCCATCCCATATCAAGTCAACCATATATAGGTAAATCTGAATGTTGCTTTATATTATAGATGTACATGTATAATGTTTTCAAAAATGGCATGCCATGGCCATAATACAAAATTGTGGATCATGATGTACATCTGTGTGTACATACAAACAAAACGGTACATGTACATGTATTCCCCTATACATGGATTCTATATGTACCCCCCCTATACATGATTTCTATTTATCCCCCTTTTCACTGCCAATGTCAGTGGCTAATGAGAAGTCTATCTTTCTTTTGCGGCTGCTCGATGGCATTCCCCAATGATTCGCAGGAGGACACATTCTCAATATCAGAGACTGCACACAAACCAAAATTTGTTACAAGTTAGTTTACCAAGCTTTAAAAATAAATACCACATGATGTACATTTGTTCAAATTCCAAGCAAATATAACATTTTTACTTACCATGCGTGTGTAAGTCCTCGGCACTGAAACTACATGTACTTGGGTGGGGGGGCGTGCAGGGTCATCAGTGGCCCCAATTGGGTGCTCTTTAGGCACCACTAGCTCAGTGGATGACTGCATAAAGTAACATACATGGTCAATGTCAATGTCAACAAATACAAAGAAAAAAAGACATATATACTACATGACCTTACAAGGATGTAAAAGGACCTTTTCAAAGAAAGAGAGACATGTGCACATGTGCCTGGCGGGGGGGGAGAGGTGGGTCACCAACAACGTCGATTTGGTGCTCTTCAAGCACCACTGCATCACTAGATTCCTGCATAAAGTAACATATGGACCAATGTCAGCAAATACAAGGAAAATGAGACTGTATATATATATGTACTATGTATGGATGTACAATGACCTTTTCAAAGAAAGAGCTCCACATACACGTACCTGGGGGGGGGAGTGGTGGGTCACCAACAACGTCGATTTGGTTCTCTTCAAGCACCATTGCATCACTAGATGCCTGCATAAAGTAACATATGGACCAATGTCATCAAATACAAAGAAAATGAGACTGTATATATATATGTACTATGTATGGACGTACAATGACCTTTTCAAAGAAAGAGCTCCACATACACATACCTGGGGGGGGAGAGGTGGGTCACCAACAATGTCGATTTGGTGCTCTTCAAGCACCATTGCATCACTAGATGCCTGCATAAGGTAACATATATATGTCAATGTTAGCAAATACAAAGATCTAACAAGACTACATATATACACTACATGGATGGAAAATGGCTTTTTCAAAGAAAGCGAGACATGTACACGTACCTGGGGGGGAGGAAGAGGGTCACCAGTGGGTGGAATACTAAACATTGGCCCTACTAGATGGTAAAAAAAAACCTGACCATAACCAGGCTACGTAACAAAACATACAGATACAATTAGAAAATTTCTTTAAATAATTAAATGCATATACATGTTTCAAATCATTAAAAGCATATAATTAAAAGCATGTAATGAAAAGAATACTTGAGTCTGGGAATCTTCCTCTACATGGAAGGGACTGACCTGGGATTCCACAAACTCATCGTGCCCACCCTACATAAAACATATTGTATCAAGTGTAAGACGTATTTAATGTTGCAGTCTCTAAATTATAAATATGTAAATTACTCGATGACAAATTAAAAATAAAGTTCTTACAGCTAATGGTGAAGCACCAAAATCATATGTAGCATTGACTGCTGCATCAATGGCATCAACATCAATGACCGAATTATGTGAATCTGGGGTGTCATTGGACACCAGCTATATATTTGTTCACGTAAATTGTCACATAATTATTCAAATAGAAATAAATTACTAAACAATTGAAAACTGTGATATAAAACCAAATTTATATACTATGTAAAGAATGAATGTTACTTACATATCGGAGTAATCCATCGCCCCGAAACTCTAAAGCAGTCCCATAGCATATGCTTCGACACGATGTGCAAGGGTGTGGAATAACCCGATGCTCTGAAGACTCCGAGTCACTGATGCGATGTGTAGCTCTGGTTTGGTCTGGGGACCTAAAAGGTGGATCCTGACTGTGAGATGGTCCAACCCCAGATGGGCCATCCTCGGAAGTGCCAACCCCTTGGCCTACATTGCCTTGGACGGTTGTCCCATGCCGAAGCAATGTATTAGCCAAATCTAATAAGGATTCCTGCGTATCATCAAGAACTGGACCGGTTGGAGGATATAACTGAGGGGGGTTTGGTGCGCGTGGAGGGCATTGCACACGATTAGGATCGGTCCTAGCCCCTTCTCTATCTTGGGGCATCCCATGACCCACACCCTGGAACTCTAAAATGTCAAAATAGATAACATGTTTCCCCAGGATAAATTTTGCATACAGCTTCCTAAGGAAATAAAACAGGATGTCTCTATTCCCATGAGGGTCTTCATCGAAGACCATGTACCAGCGATCCATCCAATTGGCTTTAATATTTGGTTCCACGCACCAGTCTATGGAAATGTGAGGTCGACTGGTGGGTGGAACCAATCCGGTGCTAGGGTCCCGGAATAAGGAAAACAATTGGTCTTTGGTTATTTTTAATTTTTTGACATCTTTGTAGCTCAACCCAGTGGAATAGTATTGCCTTTGGGAATCTATGTACGAGCTAATGTTGTACAGTGCTCCCTAGGCATTGGCAATTGTATTTGTTATGGAGTCTAAGGCCTCCGCTAAAGATTGTCTTAAGTGGTCCCCCCCCAAAGAGTGAGCTAAGACGTCTCAGTGAACCCAAACGAGCCAAAATCTCATAATTACGGTCGTGTTCCTCCTCCATTGGTGGGTTTGTGTCTAGATTTTGGTTTGGGTTTGGGTTTGTGTCTTGATTTTGGTTTGGGTTTGGGTTTGTGTCTGGGTTTCTGCTCTCTGTTAAGAACAAAACAGTTCAATTTCAAAATTTAATTAATCAATTTCATTGTTTGTTTTTTAATACATGTAACAAATTTTATTAAATTGGTTTTAAAAAAAACAAAAACTAGTTTAAATTAACAAACACAATAACTAAAAATTCAAAACGAATTAACAAACTAGTAAATTTCTTGCCACCCACCTTCCATTTTTGTCGAATTGTAAAATGGCTTGCCTCCTCCTTCTCTCAAATGCAAATCGACAGGTGCATTTTTTTGCCTTCCTGATATCGTCGGTCCTTCACTGTGTAAATTGGGAAAATGAGGCCGCGGGCACTGTGATTTTTATATATATATATATATATATATATATATATATATATACATTTGCATTCCAAATCGCACATGCGATATATCACAAGTGCGTTTTTTAACTTTATAAATGAAATTGCGTTTTTAAATCCTAAATATAAATGAAATTGCGTTTTTTAACTGTGTGTTTTATTTTTTTGGATTGCAAATCGCACTTGCGATATATCGCAAGTGTGTTATTTAACTCTATTAATCCTGAATATATAATATGAATGAAAATGAGGTCGCGCGGCCACTCTGTTTTAAATTATTTTTTTTTTTTTTTTGGATTATAAATCACACCTGCGATATATTGCAAGTACGTTTTGTAACTCTATTAATCCTTTAAGATATATATGAAAGAAAATAAGGCCACGGTCACTCTATTTTATATAGATATTTTTTTACATTACAAATCGCACTTGCGATATATCGCGAGTGTGATATACCGAAAGTAAGATATATCGCACTTGCGATATATCACAACTGCGTTTTTTAACTCTATTAATCCTTTTTATATGAATGAATAAATGATTGGGGATTTCCTTGGACTATTAATCCTCTATGTATGAATGAATAAATGATTGGGGATTTCATTGGACCAAGGACGAGGGAGACAAGGGCACATTGAATTCTACAAATCCTTAATTAGTATGTCGAAATACAATCATTTGGACCTTGTTTTTTGCCAATGTATAAGGATTTTCACCCCTTTCTCCTTGACTAGGGAGGGAAAATTACAACTTTGTCACTCCTTGCAAGCCTACTAGGGAGTGATAATTACAACATTTTCACGAGCTATGTCTTGCCTTAGGGGAGCGATAATCATGTTTGCACCATTTGAGCATGGACATCAAGTGAGGCCCTGCATAGCCACCTAGGGATTTCTTTTGCTTGCGATTACAACACTCAACCACTTGAGCTAACCCTCTGGGATTTTGTGTCACAATTTCTCCTTTGCTATTAATGGTATTTATATACTATAAATTTATGGAGCCCCTTTTATCTTCCAATCGTTTACCAAACAATCAACATCCTCATATAAAATTATACTAGATATAGAGTAATTTGAGGAATGCTCTTCTCCTTCATGTTAATTATCGTATGCTTGTGTAGAATACATAATTAATCAAAATAAAGTTTCATCGAAGAAAAGAACTCAAAATACCTTGGGATGTGTATTATAAATTAGTAATGTTCATTATAAGTATTGATTGGAAAATATCATTACCAAAATCTGTTATTTTATCTCCATGGAGTTTATTTGTAATTGAATTACCATATTTGTAGTCATCAAATATATTTTCATAAATAGGTCACGTAAATAATGAAATAAAGATAGAGAATAGTTTTTTTCAAATGTCTAATTTTATATCTTTGTAGGATAGGGGCAAATAGGTTTGAAGGGAGAAAAGGTAATGGTAGAAGAGAGGAAGTGGGTTGCTTATTTTTATGATCTATAATAAGAGATATTAGCCTCCATTTTAATAACTTTAGTTGATATAGCGGGTGCATGGATGGTTGACATGGTGTGGTTGGATAAGCAAAGAGGGATTTATATGGAGAAGGGTATGATAGAAGACATCAAAGGAAGAAAAAAAAATTAGACGAGAAGATATCGAAACAAGAAATAAATTTAGTGCACAAATTGTACATGTGACATTAGTTGTAGAAGAGATCCACGGTGCCTTATACAGAAGGATAACATCCCAAATAAAAATGGATATAAGACAAGAAAATTAATGTTTCAAATCATCTCTAGTATTCACATCTAGAGAACAAACAAAGTTTGTATATGGTCCCCTCTCTCATAAATCAATTGAATCTCTCTAACTACGCCTTTGCAAGTAAAATTATATGCATAGAGACAAAAAAATTAGTACAATAAATGAAACTCTAATCATTCAAACAGACGGAGAAAAAAAACAATAAACACAAATGATGGTGAAATAAGAAGACCATATGAATCGAACCCTAGTTCGACTACAACTTTGAAATATGGAAGAGATATGGAGGGATTCAATCCTTCTAGAGGAATGAGAGGAGATGGGAGTACATATACCATTACAGATCATGATTCTCACTAAGCTCTTTACATTTATTGATATGACGTGCAGCTTAGTACTACTTCCTGAATACATCATTGGTAATGCTTATACTTGCTAACAGAGCCTGCTTTATAAGTAATTAACTCTATATTTTATGACCTGCTCCTTACTGACTAGAGCTGGCATATTTTAATCTGAGTAATAATAGAATCATTTTCTTACATGCGATGAGAATCCCCTCCTAAGCATTACAAAAGAGTTAATTTATTATACGAAACCCTTTTATTAATAAACGACCCGGAGGGACTTTCCTGAGGTACGAGGGGAAGGACAATTTAACTAGAGAACATTATACATTTTACTAATAAATCCAATTTTATAGTCACCCATATCGAGGAACATAGGGTGACCATGTAAAGTTGTCATGATGGGACTCTCTTATAAAAAGGCTAGTTATAGTGATCAGAGAGTAGGATGAGTTGAGGAGCCATATGGATGTAGAAGAAAGGTGGGTTACTAAGTTTAGATAGAGCATTGATATTACCATGCCCACTACAAAATAAAATTTAAGATGATCATTGTGAAAGAAAATAAAATTTAAGATGATCCACATGATCAAAATCCCAGTTTCGTTATAACGCAAGTGGGATATATCGCACTTGCGATATAACGAAAGTGGCATATATCACACTTGCGATATAACGAAAGTGGGATTTATCGCACTTGCGATTTGTAACTATTAAAAAACGCATGTCTGATTTATTGCATATGCGATATGGGCTAACTAAGCTTAGTCTCGGTTTTTGGCTCGGGTTTGTCCGAACCTAGCCACAATAATGCATATGCGTTATGGATTTCCGTTTCGGATGTGCATTTTTTATTTCTATAGTGGCACTAAAAAGTGGAACCAACTTCGTGCGAGCACCCATAAAGTGTATAATAAGAATATTTATAGCATTATGTTATTTTGCACATAATTGAGTTCATTATGTTAACTTAGATGCAATAGAGTTTTTATAGGGTATTTAAGAATATCCTTAATTTCATTTGATATTAAGAAATGCTTCAAAAAATCATTTTGTTGAACCCCCTTCAAATATATCTTTCCTATTGAAAAAATCCCTATTTTTACTACATATCAATTTTTTTCATGACATTTTTAATACCCATTTTTTAATTTTCACCTTTAGTATGGTGACATGACACAACTCTTAGAACCCATAGAAACCTTATATGGTGAAATAGAAATATTAGTGAGAGATTATATTCCATGATGGGGAACAACCCCCTAAACATAGGTCAACTTCACACAGTCATTCCAATTGACTTGACAACATTTCACTCATAGATCATACATATTCAAACACCACTCTGACCACAAACAAAATCAAATTCAGACCACCTTCACACATAAATCATACTTATCCAAACTCTAATATGAATTCACACAAAATTCGAACATACAATACATATTCAACCTCAATACCCTATTTAACCCCCTATGTACATTATTATAAACCCCACTAATATCTATATGTTTGTAATATATCAAAAGTACCCCTTGACCCCCATATACTAAGCAATATATTGCTCCTATTTTTTAGAGTATCAGATCGCCTAATATCAACTCACATGGTATAATATTGCCTACTAGGTTACTTCTCCGATATGAAGTGACTTCCCTAGTAACTTCATCCCCTGGTGACTTCATACAAATATCTCATAATCAATCTTCATCACAAGCTTACTAGAACTATAAAATTGGTAAAATGATTAATGGAATGTGGAAAGCTTATTATGCACTTGAAAACATTTGTAAATCAACGGACCTTTGGCTTTGGGATAAGAAGAAAATCCTCTTTGAAACTCTCGTCACTCCTTTTATCTTATATGGATGTCAAGTTTGGGGTTGTATCATATCTAGCACTTTATAACATATAATCTCAAAATTAAAGGAAATACATCATATCCCATCCTCCTCATAAAAGTGAATCTTTTCCCCATTGATAGCATGGCTATGACTTGGTACCTAAAGTGTAAGAACAACATAAACACCATAGGAGATAAAAGGTTTCCTAAGATTTCTTCATACCCTAGCCAAAACAACTTGTGTCTTAAGTGAGGTTGGCATAAAGATGTCATGTCTTGGCTATATCATGAGAGAATTAAGGAAAATGTCACTTTGCATAATGATGATAATATTGAAAGTATTATTACATCTAAATTTAAAAGGAAGATTTGGTGTGATAAATAATTAGCAGATAAGATAAAATCATGATATAATAAGGTGGTGATCAATCCAATCTAGAAGATCAAAAGTATATGTTTGTTTTAACTAGCATAAAGATGAAAATCAGCATCGCTAAAATAAGAACAAACTCTCAGGAGCTCTTCACAATAGAAATACCTATAAATGTAACTACATAAAAAGAATAATTTATTTTACTTGTTCACCATATACACAAAATTGTACATATCTAAAATGTATTGCTCATCTTGTACGGGAGGAGTGTCTTTTGACCATCACTAATATAGCCCTTGAGCCACATCAAATTTCCTTAACAACCATTCATATAGTGTGTACTTAGCCTCTTTGAATTTTCTAAATCACTGTTTATACAGATCATTGGTCGCATTGAATTTCCAAGTCAAAGTGGAATGGATAAATAGATTTGCAGAGGGCACAAGATGATGAGGTTTAGGTTCTTTTCCCCATCAAAATCAACAAGGAATTAATAATAGAATTATGTTATGCAAAAAATTTCCATGCTATAAAATAATGTAGATAATTACAAGACACTGATTCAGAGGCATTGATATATAAATTAGGGTTCCATTTTTGGAGGATGGTAAAGGTTGCTTTTTCCTGCTTGGGATAAATATCATTGCTCCTTTTAGATAGAAGTTGAGGAGTGCTCTTTGTGGGATAATTATCATTGCTCTTTTTATATAGAAGTTTAGCAGTGCTCTAAAGGAAATTTTCTTTAAAATAGCAAACTATCTCATTCGTAACCAAAATCAATGAGGAAAATCGAGGATTGAAGAGATGGGTATCCAAAATAAATAGGCTCCACATCCATTTTTAGGTCAACTTCTATAGAAACAATGATTTTGAGTGAATGATTGATGAGATAGATGTTTTTTCGGCCTCTATTATGTGGCCATCTCTCTTATGACGCAAAGACCTTTATCAACACAAGAAACTTTGTGTAATTGTTGGAACATGAGTTTCAAATCATTGTGGAGGTCAGGGATAATATTTTTAAAGGAGAAGAGCATTCCATAGAGGAAACCAATGGAGCTAAAGATGGAGTCGTCAATGTGAATGCACAGATTATGCTCTTAGTTCCTGCAAATTTTGAACTTGTGTATTGTGTGAACACCATGAAAGTAAGCATATGCATTTGATGTTAGGATTAGATGGGTTTCTTATATTGGGTTCACTAGCATCGAAATATATCATGTTATTCTCCATTCTTGGAGAATCCATGGTAGTTGCAATAGAATTGAGAAGAAACTATATCACAAATATTCTTTGAATAGGATCTATGGTTTAACTAGAAACACAAAAATTGCACATTGAAACTGAATTGAAAGGAAAACTTATAAATCACAAAATTCATTTCATAGACTCCTTGGTAGAGTTCATTGGCATCACAAGATTAAGACACAGTTTCCTAGCACGAGAAGATGACAAATGGAACATGCATGAGCTACAAGGTTGAAGTGACATGTAGAGTGGTGTAGGAAGATTGAGGACCAAGAAGACACACTCATTACAGTTAAAAAAAAATCATCAACAAAGTGGTTAATAGAAAACCTACAAATGTTAATAGATAATTGGTTTTATATAGAATTGAATAATTTGTTTTATGCAAGATTGTGAGTTAAGGCTTCTTGACCATAAAAAAACCTATTGACATAATTGTTATTTAGTTGAATTGCATCATTGGTTTGACCATACATTATTATTTAATTAAATCTAGTAAAATTATATAGAAATTTTTTGCTAGTTTGTCCTTCACATGTGAGGCTAGCGTGTGGTTTAAGAAACCTTGACCGAGGGGCATCCAGAATGGGACATACCAACCATGTGGTCTAATAAACCTCAACCATTAAAATGGTTGTATTTTTAAGTGTCTCCTCATAACTATCTTGCGAAGTTTGAAGTCAGGTAACCATGCAAAATGAAGATTCGACCATATAGAAAAAATTATTAGTGTAATGTGTTGAACTAATCAAGTGCATAGAGAGGGAGAGGTGACTTAATGAGTCACATATTTAATTCAATCATTCCATTATTTAGCATGTCACAGTCACCATGTATAATAAATGTTTCTCTAAGTAAACAATGATCATCACAAGTAAAAAACACCAAGAGTAATTTTTGAACATTTATTAGATCATCGTACATCAGTTTCAAAAGACACCAATCTTCGGGGTTCTCAGCACCAACTGATAGATGAGGGATCCAACGCTCATGTAAGACCCAACTTGTTGAAAGAATCCAACCTGTTGCGAGGAATCCAATCCTCAGTGAAAGACCCATCTTGCAGGTCCAAGACCTAGCTTGTTTAGTGAAGATATCAACCTCCACTAGGTGACACCATTTAGACTGATGCACAATTCATATTTAGAAATCTGTCAAATATGTTTCAAAAGAATCCTGCAACTGTTTCTTCTTACTGCATGCTTCAACCATGCTTTTTAATTCTTCACTGATTCGTCAGATGATGCTCAATGGATATTGTATCTGGAAGCTACCTTGACATCATTATTATCAATCATTCTCTAGAATAATAAAATACTCTGAACCCAAACTCATACTACTTCATTTCCTTTTGCACAACTTTGTACTTGCTTACATACTTTCCTTTAAAATAGGTTTGGTATTTCACCAAACTTTGCTTCTGTGTGTACCTTATGAACTTATCCAACTGTGAATGTGTGACTTGATTCTAAACTTGCCTCAATCTTTCTTGCGGTCTTTCACATTTTCTAGATTGCAACTTATCCAACTATGATGTGTGACATGATTCTATATTTCCTTAATCTCTATCGTGATATTTTGAATATATCGGAATGTGATTAATCCAACTGTGGTGTGTGAATCAATCTCTCTTGCGGTCTTCCAACTGCTACATGCGGCTTAATCTCTCATGTGGTATTCTAGTTGCGATGTACGACTTGTTTATGTGCTTACTTCAAATTTTGCTTCTCTTTTAACCAACTAGACATTGATTCCCTTTCAAAACCCCAGAAATTAAAACTTCAAACTATCCACTCTCACACATCCCCCGCACACATATCTCTCAAAAAGTGCATTAGTCCTTGTCTACTTATAGATTTTCTTATGTCCACATGAAGGTTGACATGTTTTCTTCATTACCTTCATTTGATCAATTGACCACAACAATTATCCGAAGAATAAGGCTTTACACCACAACAAAGGGCTTGTACCCCATCCTTCTTCAATACTTCGTCGGCTTGTCATTTGTGTTGCGCACTTCGACAAGCATACTTTGACGTGCACACTTTGATCTGCACACTTTGATGCACTACTTGATTGTTATCTGTATTTACTTCGACTTCTCTATTATCTGCATACTTCGACCTGAACAATTTGACACACAACTTGCTTCAACATATCAATGTTTGCACACTCTGACTATATAGATTTGCTTCGACATGTGTACCACTGTGCACTTCAACATGAGATAGATGTTTTTTGGCTTGGCCATTTCTCTTCTGTAATTGTTGGATCATGAGTTTCAAATCATTGTGGAGGTCAACGATGAGGTTTGTAATGGAGAAGAGCATTTCACAAAGGAAAACAATGGAGCAGAATATGGATTCGACAAGGGGAGTGCACAGATTATGCTCTTAGTTCTTGCAAATTTTGAGTTTTTGTATTGTTTTCACCATGAAGGAAAGCATATGCACTTGATGTTAGTATTAGATTGGTTTTCTATATTAGGTTCGCTAGCATCAAAATCTATCATGTTATTCTCCATTCTTGGAGCATCCATGTTAGTTGCAATAGAATTTAGAATAAAGTATATCACACATATCCTTCGAATATGATTTATGGTTTAACTAGAAACAAAAAAATTACAATCAAATTGAAAGAAAAGTATATCACAAATTTCATCACATTGACTCCTTCACAAAGCTGATTGGCATCACAAGATTAAGACATTGTTTCCTAGTCGGAGAAGATGACAGATGGAACATGCATAAGATAGAAGGTTGAAGGGACATGTAGAGTGGTGTAGGAAGATGGAGGACCAAGAAGACACACACTCACTGCAATTAAAAAAACAATCATCAACAAAGTGGTAAATAGAAAATCCACAAATATTATTAGATAATTGGTTTACATACAATTGAATAATTTGTTTTTATATAATATTGTGAGTTAAGACTTCTTCACAATATAAACACCTATTGACATAGTAATTATTTAGCCGAACTGCACCATTGGTTTGATCATACATTATTATTTAATTAAAGAGTAAAAGAATATATAATTTTAGTTTTTTTTCTAGTTTGTCTCAAGACTTGCGAGATTATCATGTGGTCTAAGAAACAAACCCAAGGGCACCAAGAATGGGAAACACCAACCATATGGTCTAACAAACCTCGATAACCTTGACCCAGGGGCATCCAGCATGGGCCACACCAGCCATATGGTCTGCGAAACCTTGACCCAAGTACACCGAGCATGAGCCACACCAACCGTTAACATGGATAGATTTCTAAGTGTCTCATCTCAACTATCTTGCGGAGCTCGAACTCAAATCACCATGCAAAATGAGTTGTGTGGGATTTGACCATATAAAAAAATTATAATTACAATGATATGTTTTTTATTGTGAATGAACTTAATGTGACAATAATCTATAAAACCAATTATATAGTGACATTTGTGAAGGTTTTATTAGCATCTATGTGGATTCCCGTCCAACTATCTGGATTATGTGCGTTCCATCTATCTCTATTTTCTGCTCTAGGGAACTGTACTATAAGCTAGCCCTGTCAAGGAAGCACTGCATTCTTGATTATCTTGTTGTATAGACTAAGAGTAGATCCAATTCAATGAAGGTATTGTTGTATAAATCAAGAAAAGATCCAATCCAATGAATATTTGAGCTAAACTATGACAAGTTGATGATATTGAGCAATATCTAAGTTTTGATATTATTGTGTGAAATGAGGCCAAAGATAATGCCGCTTAAAGAAAGCATTCGACTTGCCAATTCGGGCACTCGTTCCGGTGAATAAACGATTGTTCCCGGGACTCCATGTAAGTGTAAATCATCAGCACGTATATCCATCGACCAATATTTGAATACAATTAAATTTTGCAGTGATTATGGCATAAATTTTGGGAGTTCTCAAGCTGTAGGTACAAATTGTATTTCACAGCCATGGGAGTACATGATAGAGAGAATCAACCATACGTGAGATGGAGCAAATGGGAAACGGATTTAGGTTGTTGATATTTACTATCAAGATTGGAATTTGTTGTCCTATCTTGTATGTCAAAAAAAATTTATATGACATTTTAATTTTAACATTGTCTTTCATTTGAAGTTTAAATCTTAATTTTATCAGTCATAATAATAATTGATTTTTTAAAATAACATTTATAATAACTATATAAAACATTGAATTTTCATATCTTGCCTCATATAATACAAAATAAAAAGTTTACAAAAATATAATACAAAAAAATTATATTAAACATAATGATTAAACCAAGAATACACAATGACAAAGAAGGTTTATCTTCAAAACTTTTAAATAGGCTTCTTCACAAGCAATACAATGGTCCATTATCATGCGCCACCAAATACCATGACCAAGTCAAGTTTACCTAACAACGGGAGACAATAAGACCATGAAAAAATCAAAATTTCCATATTACACACACACACACATTTAATTACTAATAAGTAATTAGTAATAGTTATATCTATTACTATTACTAATTACTTATTAGTAATTATGTGTGTGGGGAGGGTTTGGGATATATATATCTCCCGAACCCACACACTTAATTACTAAGAAGCAATTAGTAGCAATAATATCTCTATATATACATACACACACACATTTAATTACTAATAAGTAATTAGTAATAGTAATATCTATTACTATTATTAATTATTTATTAGTAATTAAGTGTGTGTATATACATATGGGTTTGGGATATATATATATGTTTGGGATATACATATTAATGATCTGTACAAATAAAATATGCACTTCAAAATTATGGGTGAAATTAAAATTCACACTTCATTAATGACGTTTAATTTGATGAAGTGGAAATATTTGAAGGTGTAAAATAAAAAATAACAACTATTTATCCGTCGAATTTCAACATTGCTTCCTATCACCCTACACACAAGACCATTTCTTGAACTATTACTAGAAGGCCAAGTGCACCATTTGCTTACTACCTTAATCTCGATTATTTGGGGGTGAATGTATTGTTGCTCATTTAAGTTTAAAGTTTAGTATTTATTTCTATTCAATTTTTGTTGTTGAACTCTACCATTGCCTTGCTTATTTGATGTTATTTTATTTTTTAGAAATGAGTGAATGTCTTGGTTTGTGTACAACTTGCAATTTACCTTCCATACGACCATATCGACAATGTTTAAACACCACACTATCCGGTGGAACAAGTTCAAATGCAGAACAATTTAGCTACTCGTATCGTTGACCGTCTCTAGATTGCATCGGATATGTGGTTTTATTTTCAGAATTACAATTATTTTCTTGTTCTTCTATGGTCATGCTGGTATGGTGTAAATATTTATTTGTCCTGTACTTTTCTCTTTAGGGTTTAGTTGTGAATTTTCAAAGCTACATTGGGAAGGCTAAACATGCATTCAGGTCCTCCATTGGGATATGCGTTATGAGTTTCTGATTAGCAGTTCATTGATGTTGTTCGAAAGAAATGTCACCCACTTTTTGAATTCCATGTGTGTTGTTGTAGGGAGCGCAATGTTTCTTTTATATATTTTTTTAATTATGAAAGCCAAGTCACACAGATATTGAAAATGTTACCTTTATGATCCACTCTAACTTGTGCAATAAACAGAATATGAGATACAAAAATGGCATTTGTGTAATTAGCAGAACCGTATATTAGGAAAAGTTAAGAATTTGTTTATGCAATCCTAACTCTTCCCATCTTTAGAAAAATACTCACAAAAAGATTGATCCATTCATTAGATTAGAATTATTTCACAAATGCTAGAATCAGAGATTAGAGGTGAAACGAATATTTGGATGATATTTTTTATATTAACAACCTTAAATTATAAGGAAACACTAATAACAAATTACATATAAAAGCCACTAATTGAGTGCCTTGTAACAAAAGTGATAGCGACAAGTTGAGTGTCTGGTAACAAACGTGACAGTGATACAGTTTCTTCTAGCCATGAAAGAAAGATCATACATAAATTGATTTTTACCTTTTTCTTTCCAACAATTTAGCTTATATTAATTATCAATATAGATTATATTTTGTTCTCTAACATGAGGAAAAAATTTAGTTTATTTTTTGTAACTAAGTATCTACGGGGATTTGAACTTGTGATTTTCATTTACAACTTCTCATCTCAATTACTCATTACCAATTGCTCTATCTCCCATGAGATAAGGAAAAAAATTAATTAATATTCATCTCTTTTTACTATTTGATAAGATATTATAATTCACATTCCCCATAAATATAGAGAGACTACACGTGATCAATTCCTAGATAGAACTTGTGGATACACCCCCTTTAGCAATATCTAATCACATGTTGAAACTACCCTTGCCACTCTCAATCAATGGATTCCATCAGTACCACATAAAATCAAAATATAGAAACAAAAGAGACTCATCCAAATGTAGAAAGGAAAAGAAAAAGGCATGTAGTGAAATCGATCAAACATAGCATTTGCAAAGGAAAAAGGATCTTACCCTTTGTCCCACTAGTCACTTCATCCTTCCAATGGACAAAGTGACATGTATCTCAATAGTCATACATTAAATACCAACATATGTTAACAAAATTACAAACACAACAAACAACGAGCAACGAACAAGAAATATAATCCTATCACGTATAAAATTTTGTTTATTAAGATAAAAACCTTTGAAAACAAAATTGAAATGAAATTTGGAAGAAAATTGAAAGCTTTGGTAAAAGTATATATTATATTTTGTGAACCATCTTAGATTAGCCACCTCTACATGAAAGTTGTTGAGTATTATCTTTTATCTTTAAAACAAATCTTTGAAAAACTAAAACCATAAAAACATTGTTAACAATAGAAAATTGTGCATCATTATTTGGAAATAAAACGTAGTTGTTTAATTTCCATCATGGAATTATCAAATGTTAATAAGAAGATTGTTTTTCCGAATGTGCGTAACACTTCTAGCAATGTAGAGGAAGAGTCTATTAATAGTATTGTTTTGACATAAGTGTATGTGTTTTTCCACAAAATAACATGAATAATATAAGTAGCTTGTTAAAGTTAAAATAATAAGAGAGTGAGAGAAGAGATGATTCCATATGCAATGTTATGAGACAGTCTATGGAAAAAATAAAATAAGAAATAACCAGTGAAAAGTAATTATGTTTATGTTGAAATGTTTAGAAAATAAGAACTTAATAACAAGAGAAAAGTAATCATGACATCATGGTTTTTATATGTTTGAAAAAATTATTTAAACTTTGTTCTTTAATGTCCACTAAGGCATTGTCCAATGCTAGCACAAAGACTTCTTTCTTTTTAAATATGCACAATAGTTCCAACATTGTGGAGATATCATTCTCGTAGGCTTCATAGCTAGTTTGGACGAGCTTTCGTAAGAATTTGTCTAGTAGAGGTCTTCAAATAGTGCATTCAAGGACCTAGAAAAAGAAGTCCATGAAAGATTCATTCACCTGCAACTGAAAAAGGATGCAATTATTTTTTGTTAGTTGCATAACATTATTCAAAAATAGCAATAAGGAAATATAAAAACAAAAAGAAATTCAGAACAAAATAAAGTAGATAGGGGCATTGATCTTACCGTGGTGATCTTGTACACCATTGTTTCTATTTCGAGTTATATGATTGCAAGTACTAGCTTTTCCAACTCAAAGTATTGTTATGATGGCGACCTTGTGGTCAGCCATGTCGTCTTCAAATATTTCTATTCGACCTAAACTTCGGCTCATTTCCTACATTTTTTAGTCTAGAACTCTTCATCAACCCTACTGGAAACCGTCGCCCCAGAGACCAAATTTACTCAAGGGGTACCTCGCTAGGATGCCAAAACATGAAGGAAAAAGGGATTAAAAAATAGACATAATTCTTCATGCAATGATTTGGGGAAAAATGGTGAAAAATACTACAGGTACTAGTACCAATACTAAGCATTGTTAAGGTGTCAAGGTACAAGATGCATTGGATTCTATGGAACAGACTCCCTTCTATTTGTATAGTAAAGCCCAATTTACCAGAAAATTCGAAGCCTATTTGAGAGCAATGGAAGGGCTCAATGATACCATCGGGTATGCCATTAACGGTAACAATAATTTGAATATTGTGGCCAATTTACCAGAAAATTCGAAGCCTATTTGAGAGCAATGGAAGGGCTCAATGATACCATGGGGTATGCCATTAACGGTAACAATAATTTGAATATTGTGGAGCATCTTAGGATCCTATGATGTGCCACTGTTGTTGTTAGTAGAAATGAATTAAAATTGGTAGACCGAGTTGGCTCCAACATGTGAAGGTATGTCTGTCAATGAATTATGACATTATACTTGGTTTTTAAGTTATCGGTGTGCCCCTCCTAGTTTTTTGGTTTAAAATTTATACATGCACCATTGATAATAGTTTATTCAATTTAGTTTTTTTTTTTTTAAATCATCTGTCAAAACCTTCTAGGTTCAATGCTAGAAAAAATGGATAACCCAATTTCTAAGGCAAAAAAAAGACAAACTATGATTGGAAGGGAATCAACAAAAAACTGAAGGAAATCAACAAAAACACTGAAATTGTGTCCAAGTTTTCTCCTTAACTTCTCGAAAGTTTCCATGCATGAATGTTAGGACTATATTTTTTATTCTTTTATAAATTTATTTTATCTTCATTCCAATGGCAATGGTATGGGACAAATCAGTCAATTGAGTGTAGATCGGGTGGTTGGGAGGAATATTGTTATCCTCCCCACCCAAGTTCAAATCTAGGTTGGTGACACTTGGTCCTTGGAGTCGAATAATTGTAATTCAAAATACCTTAGATTCTAATAAAAAAAATGAAAACAATAATCTCTGCAACTAAAAATAGAAAAATAACTTTCTTTATATCAGAGAAATTTTTCAAAATTTCTTAATATGTTATAAATTAAAAAATAAAATAAAAAAACTAACTCAAAAATTTCATATATATATATATAATAATAATTTTTTTAAATAATTAATAATTCTTAATATATAACTATATTTTATTAGATTAAAAAAAGAAAGAAATTTTTTTATTTTTATTTTTGTTTTTATATAAAAAACTTAATGAAATGCTTTTTAAAATTTCCATTATTTAAAAAATTTATAAAGTTAATACTGTAACAAATATTTTAAAATTAAGATGACAATAATTCATCCCACCATATCTATAAAATTATTCAAAGATTTATATAAATATCATCCCTTTTCAAAATTTATTAATATATTAGTAATTAAAAAATAAAATAAAAAACTAACTCAAAAATTTCATATATATATATATATATATATTCTAATTCTTTTAAATAATTAATAATTCTTAATTCATATAACTATATTCTATTAAATTATATATATATATATACTAATTTTTTAAAAATAATTAATAATTCTTAATTCATATAACTATATTCTATTAAATTTCAAAAAAATGAAATTGTTTTATTTAATTTTTGTTTTTATGTTAAAAAGCTTAATAAGATGTTTCTAAATTTTTCATAATTTTAAAACTTTAAAAAATTAAAGTATTATAACATATATTTTAAAATTAAAAGGACAATATTTCATCCCACTTTTTTAATATCTATAAGATTATTCAAAGCTTCATATAAATATTATCCCCGATACTTTATCCAACGCTTGGCATCCTACTCTATTCCCAATACTTTATCCAAATCTTGACATCTTTAAATTTATCTTGTATTTACACCGTACTTTATTCCTTAATACTTTATCTAAAACTTTGTATTTTTAAAATTATCTTATTCTTATACTCTACTCTATTCCCGAATACTTTTCTCAAAACTTGATATCTTTAAAATTATCGTACACTTATACCCTACTCTATTCCCCAATACTTGGCACCTTTAAAGTTATATTTGTACTTATACATGAGGTATACTTATCCAAAACTTGATACCTTTAAAGTTATCTTTATAATTATACATGAGGTATAGGTTTTGTTGATTTTTATTTTATTTTTTAATCCTCAAACAAAAAAGTTTTGACGATTTGGATATATATTCTCATGTTTGAAATTTTGTCTTTTATTTCATAAAATATTTGTTTTTTTAATTTATATTTAGATGATAAAATTGTGAAAAAAATAAAATTTCAATAAATAAAAAAATTTAACTACATAGAAGACAAATTAATTAAAAAAATTATTTAACTACATAGAAGACAAATTAATTAAAAAAATAAGGAATGTGTACCTGTCATTTGTAGAAAGAGTGCTTCACAGGAAGCTCAGACCACTCCGATATAGGCCTTACCCCATCACGAAGGCTGTGGCTTTCAGTCAAATTGCTACTACTACACACGCGGCTTAGAGGCTTATCTCTTCTGCCTCTGAAGACCGGGCTCAGCTCAGAGAGATCACATTTATTACTGGTAACCAAGACCTTGAGGAAGCCAAAGGCCATGTGGGACCAGCACTATTGAGATGGGATGGGCTTCCATATACTTGTTATGAATGGAAAACAAGCAAGTGATATCCCAGCTATAAAGTATCCGTTATCAAAATCTTTGAGTTTATTTGAAGTTTTCATTACATAGATGTGCTAAGAAGACATAATGCGCAAGCCATGCATGGAAAACCAATATTTGAATATGAAAATGGATGGGTAATGTGAGAGTTATGAAAGTAGAAATAATTTCTTTATTTTTCATGCTTTACTTGATAATTTGAAAATTGTTAATAATTTGGAAGTTATGGTTAGTTTTTTTAACACATTAATGGTCATTTCTATTATTTTGGAGGGTTTTTTGGGATTTTTTTAGTGTGCATTTCAAGTCAATTTTTGATATATAATGCTCACATTCCAAGTGGTAATTATTTCACTTTACATATTAATACTCATTATGAAAAAATTCCTCATGCCACACATTTTGTTGGCGCACGGGCACACTCAAGGTTCAACATAAATCACATCAACAAAACCCTAAACAACGGCCCTTTCGTCATCACCTACGAACAGATGACATCTGTCTCATCACAGGTATCAGAGGGGACTATATGAACAAAGTTTCTACAGTGCTGAAGGGATGTGAATCAAACATTCAACATATCCATTATTCATTCATTTAACGTGCATCATATCATTACTTAACATTAACAGAAGTAACATCCATGACAACATCGCATGAAATTAACTATGCGTGACAGATACAAGCATTCATCACATTGAACATAAACATAGAGCATTGCAACTAGAGTTTCTCAATCGTATTATCATTGGAATAGTTCTAGATACTAAGCTTATACAGATTGCACCAATACTCAGTCTTCAACTACCAGCATTACAATGACAACACAATAGCTACTACAGGCTCTCCAGAAAGACACACTCTACTCAAAAGAGACATTCTACCCTCAGATCTCCTACATATTTATACATCAAGACATGGGCAGAGCCCTTTACAAAGTGGACACAAATCCTAACTAACTTCTAACTAATTTCCACCTTCTGCATGATTTTGGGCCAATTGTTGAACTGTCACATAGTCCATCTCCAGCGTGCGACTTCCGATATAGGTCCAAAACCCACTCCAACACATTTTTTCCATCGAATTTCAACCCTACATCCATATACAATGACACTACTAAAGAGAGTCTCAGTTAAGAGTTTCTTGTATCCAAAGCTTGACATCTTTAGAATTATCTTGAATTTTTACTCTAAGAATGTAGTCATAGTCATCTCTCTTCATAATATTCATAATATAGCCCAAAACTTCACATCCATATACAATGACACAAATGAAGAGAGTTTAAAAGAAAAGTTTATTCCATTCAAAATTTGACATCTTTAGAATTATCTTGTATTTTTACATAAGGTATTTAATCATACTCATGTTTTTTCGTATTCCCTTAAAATGTTACAGTGCCACACTTCACATCCATATACAATAACATTAGGAAAAATTTTATAGAAAAGTTTATTATTTTCTCATCTAGTTTTATAATTATTTTTAATATCAAATTTTAAAATTAAACTACTGAAATAAGATCCAAATATTTATAATAAAATAATCTACAATAATTAAAATAAATAACATTAATAATTAAATATTTCCTTTAAATCCTTATTATAATCAAAATTATGGAGATAATACATATATTCAAGGAACCAAGGTATAGATGAATGAATACACTTAGATAATATAGATCCATCTTAAATCAACATCTATAAGGATTAAGTTAGTTTTAATTTATATTTTAATTTATTAACCAACATTCATTTATCTTATAAAGTACATGGTTAGTCTTGTTACCGTCATTTTTTGGGGGTAAAGTTAAACCGGTTATATAGCACCTCGCTAAGTTATCCATGCAATAATTTTTAGAGATGGATAAATATACTCTATGATTCTTCCAATTGTTTCTCACAACTTCATATAATTCATAGAAAAAAATTGTTACAAAAACACAGAAATCAGTAGATATGCATACAATATTTAATAATTAAAAATGCCATATAATTAGCAGAAAAAAATGTTTGCATAATCATCCTTTTTTGTGTAGTCGTATTTGTTTGTATAGTCAGCCTGTTATGTGTAGTCGTCTCTATTTGTGGATTCAGCCTATTTTGCATAGTCATCTATGTTTGTATAGTCAGCCAGTTCTGCGTAGTCATCTTGTTGCGCAGTCATCCTTGTTGGCGTGATCATCTCTATAGGCGTAGGAAGTCTCTGATTGGAAAAGTCTAGATCCTTGTTGGCGTATTTTGAGTGTTGATTAATTCAAGTAGGTGGATTGACATCTCCCCCCATCATCCATTGTAATGAGAAGACTGTGCACCCTTACCAATTGTTAGCGCGGACATTATGAGGCCAAAGAAAGCTTGAATTAGATTGGAAACTAATAGAGATGATCATGAGAATAATTTTTGTATTTAAGCATTAAAGCAAGCTAGCCTTGGGGGCTATGCTATTTTTTATAACACTTATGTTATTGTGTCCAATTCTGGTTATTTGAGTTCAGAGACTGTTTTGATGTAATTCTAGTTTCTATATTTAACGAGAGGAAAGTACTTGTCATAGCCAATATCCGAGAAGTTCGTAATTTCTTGCAGCGACCTTGGGTTGCAGGGACTTGTGTTTGTTATAATATATTTTCTTTTAATATCATTGTGTACTCATTTCATAGAAAAGCACCGTACTGTAGTTTTTCATCTATTTCCTTGAAATATGCGGGCATGAAATTTATATATGATCATGTCATTTCTTTTATAAGTACAAATCCACTAATTTAGTTGGTCAATGCTATCCCTCTACATCATCGTATTCGTATTTTTGTATAGAAGTCATAGCTTCTCAATTTCCTGCATTTTACATTTCTGAGTTAGAGTAAGGAAGACTTCCACTGAAAGTTGTTTTTAACTGATGATGTCAAGCCAGCCTAAGATTTCCCATGAAGGGACCAATGAGGAACTAAGTGTAAAGTAGAATAGTTGGATCTTACATTCTTGCAACTTGTAGATTAGCAAGTTATTTAAATTTTCTCATACTTAGAACGAAATTCCTGCTTCATTAGCTAAATTCAATTCGTATACTATTAGACAACTTTCCTTTTTGTAGATTCGCATATTGTGTTGAAATTTCATAAGTTTGTACAATCTTTGGGTTGACATTTAAAAGTTAGTTATAGGTGCAACATCCTTTCCAGAATATTGTCTTATAGGTACAATATTAGTGTTGATATCTAGAGCCCACCAATCTCTTTGCATGATCTTCTCATTCTATAATAAGCTATAGGAAATCTTCAACAATGTGAGTTTTATCCAACAATAGTTACACCATGGTTTCTTAGGTAAGGTACAAACTTGAGCTAGATGTCCAATCTCATTATAGTTGTAGAATCAAATCAAGCATGTACGACCTCCTCCTCATTCAACTGTGAAACATCTCCCATGTCATATGCATCCTCCTCTTTCTTGTAGCTGGTATACTTACCCAATATATGGAATGGTCTATCCTTTCTGTCAATGCATCTAAGGCTCTACATTTGTCTGTACTATGTATTGCAAATCCACAAAATTCACAGTGTATTTTATTTGGCACTAAGGAATACTTTTGCAGGATGGAGAAGAGTCATGGAGGATGGCCAAATGCTTTGAAATCTCATAGAAATCATTTAGAGAAGAGCTCAATGGATCTGGATATGTGGGACCATTCATTGAATGAAATGGGTTTGTCACGGCAATTTGCGCAAAAGTTGCACTTGGCCCGCTAGTATATAGTCCTTCTCATAGGGTTATTCCTCCTATCATCTTAAGACACTCTGATAGATGATGGCCTTCCATCATACACCTTGTGCACCTTACTTGTGATCAAATTGGATTTAGGGTGGCTAATTCTTGAAGCCTCCTAGTCAAAACCAAAACATGACTTTGCAGTGGCGATAAGTCCCCGGTAGATGATGAAGTTCCATTTGTGATACCAGTGGGGTAATTTTCCATTGCTTCAATCTTCTTGGCCTATCCTAGAGCACTTCGAGGTGAACTCGCAACCTGATTTGATAGGGGAATTCTAGTCAGAGGAAATAACCCTTTAATAAATCATTCCTTGTGGTGGGCATCATGCATAAGAAATGAGAGTTTATCCAACACATGGTTAAAAGACTAATCATATGTGCTATACAATAAATTTTGAATGGACTTTTTTTCCACCAATTTTAAAAATAAGAATAGTTAAACTTTCATGCAAGGTTTAAGGAAGTCAGTTTGATCACAATACCGATAAGTTTATGAATGTGAAAGATAAGAAGAGAGTCTCCAATTTTTATGATTTATTGATAACTTCGGTTGATCTTAGCTTTCTCTTTTGCTACACATAATAAAATCATAAATCATCTTACTTTATGACAAAGTTCTTAATGTTATGTGAATGATTAAGGAGTTCGTATAGTTTTTAAACAAGAGCCACATGGTGGCAATGTCCTTGACATTTCCACATGTTCTGTTTGCAGAAAGTTTTATGGATGAGATATTTGCTTTGAGTTATTGATGGATTCATCATGGTGTTGCTTGAATGAAGAATTGAAGGAATACGTGCATCGACTAGCTTTTCCAAACAGACTCAGATGTAAGAACAATATAAAGATGTGGCTCATTGGCAATGTTTTAAATTGTCATGATCAAATACAACTCCCAAAGGTTGTGAGGAAGCATTGAACCATGCCAATGACAACTCTCTCTCTCTCGATCATAGCCTTGATTCTTTTTTTTTTTAATTACTTAATTGTTTTATATACAGATCTGGTGGCATCTTGGTTGCAAAGCACACCAGTGGTCTCCCTTGGGAATAATTTGATACTAAATATCCATCTATTGAGACCCTTGAGCAGAGCTTACTTGGCATTGTGGCGCATAGTGCATAGTTTTTTTATATGTCTTCGTTAGGATTCTTGATTAATAAACCGATGACGATTTGCATGGAATCAAATTTACTTTAATAATTATGATGAAGGGTGATTATTTCGAGAAATTGTTTTATTACTCAAAATTATTATCCATTTATTCCTATACTGGATGTTGAATTGCTCGTCATAAAAAATTATCTTTTATGCATGTTTATGGGAACTTTAAGGTGTTGGTGGAATGGGGAAACAATAAGATTGTTCTTCATGTATCCATTTTGGACCATTGGTGTGCCAGAATTACAAATATGAAGTCGGTGTGGCAAAATTACAAATCTGAAGTCCTCCTTCTCAGGTCTTTGTTTTTCTCATGTTTACAGGTATTTCAATATGATGGTTGACCAACTGTCCAAAAAAGTTGTGGGTTCTCCGGAAGGTGTCCTATTCTATGAGGAGTTCCATGATTTCTCAAAGATTGATGAGGGCTCCTTCTACATCTACTAGAAGGATGGTAATTTCTTGATGTATATTAGAGCTTGCAGTTTTGTTTTTTCTTGTTGTGGACTGATCGGGTTTGTATGGGAGCTTTTGAAAGATTCATTGTATCCTTTGGTTGGCTGATGTACTTTGAGACTATCATGCTCTTTGGTTGTTTATATGTTCAACTTCTAAGCTACATGAGTTTTTGTTATATTAACAAACGGCTAATTTTAGCCTTTCCAGATGGGCTTGGTTGGTTTCTATTTATGATGATCAGATGTTCCGTGCTTCTAAATCTTCGCTTATATTGTAATTATAAGTTTGATTCAAGTATAAATAACAAATTATAGTCTTTTTATGTCTTGAAAAAATATAAAAAGTGTATTTAATCAAAGAAACATTTGCAAAAGACTATTTATTTGGCAGGCTCAACTTTTGAAAAACTTTTTTCCAATAGATATTTAGATATAACATGAAAAAAGATACTATGAAGTATAGTGGTAAAATTATTTTTTTAACCGAAAGCAAACATATACACTTTTCAACCGTTATAAGATTGCATTATATTTGTCCAATTATCAAACAAATCGATTACTACAATCTCATTGTTTCGTTATCATTGGATATCATAGTTGGCATTGAAATACCCTTTTCCATTTTTTTTAATTGATGGTATGCTTCCAACTAGCAATGGCCATTGTTTAATGGCCAAAGTAACACCATATATGTTAATGTCTCGGTGCTATACAAACGCATCTTCAAATCCTCTATCGGCCTTATCCTCTAAATAATTCACACGATCATTGATATGACCATTGCCCAATTTTGGACTAATCTTCAAATCAGTGCCATCGTTGGCCTTATATTTTTACGTGACTCGGGACAAAAACATGATAAAACCATATTTATTACTTTAAGGCCGCGTTGTGCCATGAAGGCCACATGGCTGGGTAAAGAGCCTATACCAGACACGATTCCTTCTCTTGCCTCGACTAATCCGTAAATTAATATTATTTTTGTTGTGTCGGCCCTGTGTGTGGCCCACGAAATTGTTGCATGCATGACAGTTGCAACATCCCTGGGGATCCATGACCTGTAGGTGCGACCACCGCCTCATGGTCCGATAGTGCTAGGATGTTTACCATACTATCTCATTTGGTCATGGCTCACAAATGGTTTGCAGAGAAGATTGGCCACAGCACAAGTAAATGCTGCTATGAGAAGGACGCACTTCTCACTGGCTTTCATAATTTGGATGTTCATTCAATTCTTCAAAAACTAATTCGATACTAGAAGTCATGGGTAATCATTTTCCTTGAATTGGTTGAGTGAACTGTTAGCATAAAACTTCCGATTTTGAAAAATGCAGGGTAAAACTCTGAAACAGAATCGAAATAGGAATACCGAATAGATCATTCCTCCAGCCATTGATGCTACTTGACTTGCTGTAGAAGATTTCTCTGTTCCACAAGGTTTAGCTTCCTGTACGGCACTTCCAAGCTCTGCTTTCTCTTTCTTGATGGTGTAAAACTGAAGAGGATTGAGCTAGTGAGCTTGGGGACCAAACAAGGGTTTAATAGCCAAGCTTCCATCAAGCTTCTGTTGGCTATGTGTCAACTGTTCCACAAATCTACGTAGAGAACCCTAGAGGGACCACTCCAAAAGCTCCCAGCAAGAAAACAATTTCCAAACTAGAAAACAGTTTGAGTGTGGTTGATAACTGAACGAACCATCGGCAGTTTTGAGGAACCGCTGAATGCTGGATGCGGATGCTGGAGCTTACATGAACCACATAAAAAGCTCTGAAGTGAAGCAAATGGGAATTGGTTAGTCATTATAGTACCCGTACGCATTTGTGAGATCAACAAAAGAATCGTTGCACTTCGCATTTCTGAGATCAACAGAAGCGGGGTTTCATCATCTAGGAGGTCTTTCTGGCAGCTGCCAAAATGAGGAAGGCATCCAAGCCAGCGGTTATAGATTTTCCATGTTGAACTGTATTTTATTTTATTTTTATTGAGCAATTATTTGACGTGAAACCAGCCCGTGATTGTGTAGAGAATCAAATTAAAATTAGGGCATATGCACTGCGAAAAATGCAAACGAAGGGCCATAAAGACTCTTGAGCAGTTTTTTGTTTCCCCTTGGTGGGATACGTATGCCTCCTTTTAATGTCGTCCAGTCTTTTATGCTATAGTTTCACCCTAAATCAAAAAGTTTTCCTATGTTTTTGGCCTCCACCCTCTTATTGCGATCGCCTTTTCATTTTTCCCAGGCTCTGACACTTGACAAACCTCAACTGACACCTGCACCTGCTCGCTGCCACTTCTGCTGTAGTCGACACTTTCATCTTTATCGTCTGCTAACCTCAATGTATGTAGCCCACGCAGAGCATTCTTTCCTCCTCTTTCAACAGCTCGAAGTTAGGTGGGTATCTTTCGCTCTGTGGTCAGTCAATGCTGGTATATGAGGGTCGATCTCCTCTGGTTCAAAGTAATATGTTGTACTATCGAGCTTGACAAATTATTGTAATTATAAGTTTGATTCTATTTTGCAACGGTAGAGCTTTGCGGTCCCAACGCAATCACTACAAGAAAAAGGGCATTTTAGCCTCACATTAGCACCACTATTTGTAAAGGAATTGGGAAATCCTCAATTTTCAAATAGTGGTGCAAAAGTGGTGATAATGTGGGGATACGCAAGTGGTGCTAAGATTTATGGTGCAAAAGTGGTGTTTGTAAAAAAGTTGTTTTTGGTGTTAAATGAATATGTGGCATTCCATGGTGTATGGTGCAAACCACCAAAACTAATCTTAGGTGGATTTAACTTTTGTGGTGCAAAACACAAAAACCAATCCAACATGGATTGAGACTTTTTGGTGCAAAACACCAAAATTATTATTATTATTATTATTTAATATACAGAAACTTGTATATGGTGCAAAGCACCAGAAAATAACAAGTGGTGCAAAGCACCATAAAATAATAAATGGTACAAAAAAATATAAATCACATATTATATATAAATATATATAATATGTGATTTATATTTTTTTGCACCACACATATATATACTTCTTAAGAGGGTTAAAAAATGTATATTGAAACATTTTCTTAAAGCTTATTTCGTTTTAATCCATCATTAACAAAATTATTAGGACAATCAAGTAAAGAATCTGTCACTCTCTCAACCACAAATATCTAGGGTTTCAATGACGCAACCCATTAAGCTAGAGATCGATAAATGACAAGATGAGGAGGTTTAATGCTAAGATTTCAATGGTTCTACCAAAAAATTCTAGGATTGTCTCATTGAAACCATGTGCATTGATCATCATCCATAGACCCCAAATTTCTTCCAACTGAACTTAATGGACGAATGGCTTATTTTGCAAGTGTCCAAAGAAATATATCTTCATTTCGACCAACAATCGAAAGAGCTAATACAACAATATGACAGTTTTTGGGTTAATGTTCGAAAAATATTTAACTCTGGCTTTGAAATATAAGTTTTCACATAACATTAGAAATTGTAAGAACAATTATATACTTCTGGTTGATGATTATATATCACCATAAATAAATAAAAATGATTTTATAAAATAAAAAATGACATGTTCAACCACATATTTTCACCCTGAAAGAATATGATAAGATTTTAAAATAAAAATAAAAAAGAGAACTATTTATCTAGAACTGCCGATGACTATTTTTAATATAAGAATTGTTTATAACACTTGCCATAAGCATAATTGAGGGTAACTTTGTGAAACCTTATCTTTAGCCCTCCTGATCCATCCAATGGTATGTTTTCCAAGCTTTAAGGCTTAAATGTTATTTCACAACTAGAGGAGGAAATAGAGATAGTTCAATTTTATTTCCCAACCAGACGGAAACTAAATAACAAAGTGAAATAAAAAAACGACATCAAAATTGCAATATACATGCATATGGCTAAATGATACATAAATAATAAACATGTCTTTACTTATCACAACATAAGTCTTTTTACATATACAAAGATCACATATTAAATGTAGTAACAACAAAAACAAAAACTGACTAAAACTAGACTATGTACCCACATATTATATGCAGTAACAAAAAAAAGGGAAAAGCAGGCAGCACAAAGACCGGTCTCATAGGGGAAAAGCGGGCAGTAAGCCATGTTCTTCCCATCTCATTAACTGGTGTGATCATCGTGAAAAGGAGACCTGTACCATTTTGGTGACGGATGCATTTTAGCTTAACATATGATAATTAGATATATCCTTAAACACCGAACGATATTGCAATTATGTCCCCAAGCTGACACCAGAGAAGAGACCATCCAATTCCTTCTGACGAGGCTCTCTCTTTGACGAACCAACTTCCAACCCAAGGCCGTCCTTGGTGTGCTTCTCCAGTGATAGGTTCTGTTGATTGATAGGTGCTAGGTGCTAATCAATAGGTGCCTTATCACCACCATCCTTCCCATAACGCTTAGCGCTGCTTCAAACTGGGATTTTTTTTTGCTTAAATAACATATTTCCAGATGTTATACATACGTCTCCTCTCCACCAAAGGGAGGGTTATCGGCTACGTCGATCATTCCTCTCTCCAAATCATCAAATCTCTCCGCCCAACCACTGTCGATGTCATTAACCAGCCCCACCATCGTACTCAACCAATTTGATAGAAACGAAATGTGCAATGAGGAAGGAGTAATAATCTCCCCATTCCCAAGACCTTTCAAAAACCGATCAATCAGAACATGGTGAACATCAATTTTATCCTGCATACTGCTTATTTGATCATGACCTAATGCATTGCGAAAGTCGTCATCTTCACAAAATGTTCTGAATATCATTTCAAATGCTTCCCTGTCACAGCGCTGAATGACGCCAACAAGCGATGAGAGAGTAGAACAATCTTTGTCCATGGCCTCTTTGTCAGCTTCATAATTGATACATTCCACGTACTCTACTAATGCTATCAAAACTCATAAATAGAGAAAGAGGTGTTTTCTCTTCGCATTGATGCTTCACATAAATATGTAACCATTTCTCTGAGTGATCTATAGGTATTGGTGGCATTCAAAGTTGTAATCCACTCTGAAAGAAAAAAAGGAAGCAACAATGTCTGGAAATTACTGCTCCATGATAAATATTTTGGCACCTCTGTACTCAAACATGAAAAGCATGAGACTGTACCATTTGCAAAACCACGGCCTGCACACTTAAACTTCCAGAGAAATCTCCATACATTGCCGGAATCCCCATCACAAGCGTATTCGGTAGAGTGGACAATGAAAACAACGTGATTATCCATTCCAAGATCCCACTTTTTCCCAAACGAAGTCCATATTGCCATAACCACCAAAATAATAATCTTTTGCATAGAATCTGCAACTATGAGTCTGTAATTCAAGATGTAAGGATTGATACTGGAAATAAAATGGAAAGACAACATTGGAAAAACAAAAATAGTTGCAAAACAGTTTATTCCAAAACATTGATCTGGAGTAAAAATATCCACCATTTTACATAACCATAAGCCATTATCATTGCCACATACAGAGGAACCACTGGACTCAACACCTCTGGACTCAACACAATATACAGATCCTTCACATTAATCATCTTTTCCTTTCTCGCTAAAAGACTTTACTACTATTAAACTAACCCAGTTCAGATCAATTCTCAGAGCATTCCTATATGGGTTACCCCTCAAAATGGGATGTTTTCTACGTACCAAACCAAAAAAAAAAAGTTAAACACTTCAAGTAAATTTGCGCAGAGCTTAAGAAATATAGTTTCGAATCCCCAGGGTATTAAAAGAGACCACACTACTAATCTTCAACGAAACAACCTTATGAGGCAATATTCTTGACACGATATCAATGGGCATTGAGGACATTCACAGAGCATTCCTATATGGGCTATCCCCCAAAACGGGATTTGTTTTCATACCAAGTCAAAAAAAGAAGCTAAACACTTCAAGGAAATTTGTGCAGAGGTTAAAAATTCTAGTTTCGAATCATCAAGGTATTAAAAGAGACCACACTACTAATCTTCAACGAAACAACCTGATGAGGCAATATTCTTATCTGAATTGGCACACTATCACTGGGCATTGAGAATATCCCTGCTGCATAGAATAATTAGCAGCATTGAACACTACACTAGTAGATAATTTATAGCTATCCGTGGCAGCAATAAGAGTAATAAAGACTAAATATCAGTTCAAGGAGCTTCTTTTATGGCTGTATCTCAAGGAGGATTTTCCCATTCATTCAGCATGGTCGGGTTACATGTACATTCCCTTTTGACCGAGCTAAAGCAGTCGTTTACCCAGTAGATTCATTGGATTAAGCAGCAAAGGCTTAGCAAGCTCCGCTTATGCTGATTTGAGCAGGACCTTTGCTAAGGGCTTACTAGTTGTCGGGACATGGAGACCCACTTTTAATGGTTACTGGGGCCACAACATGATCACCTTGGAGGAATTCTATTGACTGATCCAAACACATCGGTACATTGTTAATAAACCCCATTGAAAAAGATATCTGGTTTTGTGTGTAAACTGTTGATAGTGTCCCTCATATCTCCGTTGATAATGTCCCTCATATCTCCAGGGAGTCGTCTTTCTGATTTCAGTCATGGAAAAGGATTCTCATATTATTCTGTATCAGCCTCAATGTCAAAAAGGATTCTCATATTATTCTATATCAGCCTCAATGTCAAAATAGTATTCCTCGACATAGATTTATTGATTGTATCTTCGGGACTTCCTATACCTTCTTCATTTTTACTCGACGCAAAAACCCCCTTCTAAAATGCAACTCAGACTAATGCTCCGACTGCATGTTCCTTCTCCAAACATGATTTACTTCTTTGGAAGCTCAAAAGTTATATTTTAATGTAAACCATCAAACTTTGCACGCAAAATGCAGATCTGCTAAGATGCTCGTTCTATTTTTGGTGTTGGTAACTTGCCTTTATGGATTCAACAATCTCTGTGCTTGTATTTTACCACACTTTTCCCATCCGCCTTGCGTTGAATATTCTCAACTCGCTAAACATGTGAATGACTATCGAAGAGAGGAACGATGGCCGATCAAAACCGAGAGATATACCATGAGTATGTTTAATGAACGGAGTTATTTTTCAACCCCCCACTGCAACTTTGTGTAATATAAAACCTCATCACATATCTTTGTGTTATTGCGTGCAATCGATCTTCAGCCAAAATCTGTTGCACTCATGTCCATTATTGTGTTGGGCTGTTCGAGTGGTGGTCAGGGGGTTATTTTTCCATCTCGCCTTTCTCGTGATTTTCACGAGTGGAATTGTTCGCTATGGTTCTCCTCAATTCTTTCATTGAACAGTGATACTAAATATAAGTAGTCGATTTGTGTCTCTGTGAATGACGTCCCTCCCTCTCTTGTGGACTGTCATGTTTATGTTGTTTAGTTATTCTGAGAGGTTCTACACAATGGCCCCCATTTAATGCCAAGTATTTTTGTTCATATTTTTTTCTTCGAATTCGTGGGTGTTTTGTTTCTGCATGCTGTTGTGCTGAGTATGGATCATGTTGCCAGGATGCATAGATGTTTCATGTTGCGAGGGTGAATAAAAGTTTGTTGGGAAAGCTTTCAGCTTTCATTTGTGCGTTGTGGTGCATTTTTCTTAAACTCTACTCCGTCGACCTGAGTGTTTTGAGAATAGCAATGGAGAGGATTAGCATTCTGGAGATTGATATTCAATTCCTCCACCGAGTTGGCACATTTTCCTTTCCATATATGCCATTGTTCTGTGTATGGGAGCATTATCCTAGTTTCCTGTGTGTCGTGATGAGTTGATTGTCGCCTACCATATGCCCTGGGTTGTGAACATTATTCTTTTAGTGTGATTTTTTCTACACTACCACCCTCTACGATCTCTATGGATCTGTGTTTGTGTTCTTTCTTTCATCCAACATGTCACTTGGCTCCTTCTGCTACCACATTCCTCTGCCAAGTACATTATTCCCTTAGCATTGATGTAATTCGATGCAACCTAGTGTTTCACATTCTCTATACAATGTCTGCTCTTAACGCCTTATTCTACGTTTCTTTTGTTTTCCTATGGTGTGATACAGGTGCCTATCACTGGATATACACCCTAACACAGAGCAGAGCAATCATGGTGCAGAGCGGGCAAGAATGAAAACACCTTGTTTTGATGATTATTTATTACTATCACATGCTTGCTATTTCCCCTCCCATGACTTTCCAATATGGTACCCTATTCCTAAATCTTCGAGGTGAGAATATAGTTGGTTCTCCATTGCCATTCAAATCTGCCAAAAAATAAAAAATTCCAATAAATCTGTATACACAATATGTATCATTCTGAATGCATTCTCTTTAACTTAAAAAGAAGAATAAGTATTGAACATTACCAGTTTGACGATTCTCCTGTGGAAACTGCAACTGGATTTCTTGCAGACAGCCGTTCGTTTTCCTTCTTTCTCCATGTGGGAAAGCACCTCCAACATAATAGAATTGTGAAATCTGACAAAAAACAAAATTTTAATGAAGGAAGGGATTTCCCTCATCTTGTGCTGTGCCCAAAGTTTCAAAAAGATACCAATTTTTCCATACTTCACAGCTCTTTGAAGAGCACACCCACGGATCAACCAACTTAGACAGAAGTTCGTCTTGCTCAGTCCACACATTATAAACAAAGTTATGGCTCGTGCATAGTTCAATAGTAATGGAGACCAAGATTGGGTTTCCAACAGAAATGAAGTCGTTGGAAGGCCATGGCCACAGAGGCCCAATGGGTTGCAGTTTGCTCATCCTCTGTTTGTTCGGGGGATTGCATTCCGCCCATCCTCTGCTGCGTCAAGCACTAACAATTACTGAACATTCAACAATCAAATGCAAACTCTAATACAGTGACTGAGGAGATATGGAGCCACAAAATCCCCATACCTACTTGTCCCCAAGTTCACGCCTAAGAGATTGGTGCTCCGGAAAATAGCCTACCAAAAAATACTACATGGGTTTAATGCCTCTCTAGTAAAGGATAATCTTAAGACCTTTATCTTAAGGAAATCTAATGCGATATTAATTCTAATAGTGGGGACTGAACTGATTCAAAACTAGACAGGAAGCTTTAAACAAGAGTTCGAAGGCTCAAGAAAGTGCGTCAAAGGTGTTTATCAGAATCGCTAATCTAGACACAGCACGCAA
Source organism: Larix kaempferi (assembly GCA_027924585.1). Lineage (NCBI taxonomy): Eukaryota > Viridiplantae > Streptophyta > Pinopsida > Pinales > Pinaceae > Larix > Larix kaempferi. Next base: position 4,142,283 of record BSBM01000063.1, on the reverse strand, counting down.
ACAATCAGAAAATTATTCTATCATTAACATAATAAAAAATAAGTGAGATGCATGTTAGAGGAAACAGATGGATGCACGATATGCCTTGAACTAAATATCAGGAGAAAGTAATTTCTAGCATAGGGTAAAAGTAGAAGAACAACAGAATAAAAATAGACCTGGGAGTGACGATTGGCATAACAGACCCTTGAATGATTAATTCCATACTTCTTCCAACGCCCAGGTGACTGTAGATATCCACTCCAATGCCTAGATGGTTGTGCGTGCTCACGCCCAGCTAGAGAATGATGAAATTAATGCTCAGTTGTTAAAGATTAACCCTCAAACCAGTTGTGTACAATGTATTTTGGCATGGAATGTGATCTCAACAGGCTGCTAGTGATGCTAACCCACAGTGCATCCTCTTATAGTGGTGCTTGCAACCTTTAAACCCACAACGCAGCTGAGATAACCCCCCTTCTGTGCTCCATTGTTCAGCAGAGGTTTGTATCCTCCTCGCAATAGACTCTGCTATGCCCATGAAACATGAAACCCTGTTCCGGAGGCCGGAAGAAGGTTTGGGGCACACGGGACATGGAGGGGAAAATTGAAATTCCCGCCTCTTTAAAATTAATAATAAGATAAATAAAAAATAAAATATTAATTAACATAATTAAAATAAAATATTAATTAACATAATTAAAATAAAATTAATATGATAAATACAAAAATAAAATATTAATTAGCATAATTAAAATTTAATAGGATAAATAAAATAAAATATTAATTAACATAATCAAAAATAAAATACAAGTGATAACACAAACATAATCAATGATCAAAATAAAAAGGATAAAAGGGAAGTGATGGAGCTAGAAGACAAAGAACCCATGGAGAGAGATAAACTTACTACCATAGGGATATTTATCTATAAGTCTATCTTTGTTTTTATTATTGATCTCAACGTTGGGGTCAATTAAACTATTCTCAGTTATGGTCATAACTAAATTAAAGAGACTCTAGGGTTCTATAAAGTGAATGGGAAGTCCATTAGCTTCACTCTAAAGTTAAGTTAATAGAGTTGAAGTTATATTGTATTGTTGTAGCAATTACAAATCAATTTCCAAACTTGAATCCAAAATGTCCCTTCACATGCATCAATATCACATAGATTACCAATAATGAACGAAGCATTATAACGTGGTCTTAGACATTATCCATGTCCCTCAATATATCAACAAATGGTTTCTATTTCAATTTTTGGGTTAGAGCTCCGATGGGAAAAAAGGTGAGGAACAGGGGGATTATGAGGAGGGCCATGGGGTATTCATGAAACCTTTATTTAGCACAAGGTAATAATTAATTGAAATATGGAAGGGGGAAAGGGCATACAATGAGGAAATTACCAAGGGGAAGGAAGCTAGTATGGGCCTATGCATCAATAAAGGCTACCCAATGGGAGTCGTCCAAGGCTATAGAGGTAGTAAAGTTTATCCAAGTTGAAAAGTACAAACATTTAAATTTGATCCTTTGATGATGAAAGGACAAGACAATACAAGGTCAAGAAAAATGTTGGAGAGGATATTATTAGTGGAAAGTTTAAAAGTTTAATGGTGGCAGTTTCAAAGTGGGGTCTTCTTGGAAGCAGAGTGAAGGAGATCATAAACATTCCAAAAAGCCTAGAGCCAAGGTTCTTGTTAGTTGCCAAAGATTTTATCTAGGGAATAAATCTTACCTATTTTGAAGAAGAGTTAGGGTTAACTCATTGGTTAATGAAAGTGAGTCGGTTTTTAATCAAGGATGAGGATTTAGAATCCTATCACATGTTGGATTTACACTAGGTGAGGAGGTTAATAGTAGGGGGAAGGAGAAGGCACCGAATCCTGACATGTTGGGTAGCAAGTAAACAAAAATACATATAAGGTCGAGGGAGAAATGAGTAAAATGGTGTTATGAGAGTATGTGGGCATGGACGAGGTTAAAAAGCTAGTGGAGCTTACCTTGACTAGACAACTCACGGGGAAACATGTGAAGAAAGATTCATTACAGGGATCAATGGAAAGGAATTGGAAGGAACCCTATGGTATATGACAATATTCCATGCATTGCTTTGAGGATGGATCTCCTTTAAATTAAAGTGTGAAAGTGATGTGGAGAAAATCCTAGATAAAAGTTGTTTATGGAGCCTTCACTATTATTCCTGAGACATTGGAAACCTAGTTTTTATCTACAAAAATAAACATTTTGTAGAGAACCTATTTGGGTAATTATATGTTCCTTTCCCATGAGTTTTGGAGTAAAAACATCATGAAATTATTAGGGAAGGTTTGGGTAGTTTTATTGACTTTGAAATAGAATTCTAAACTAGAGTGGACAAAAAGACAATTAAAAATTTAGTAGAAATGGACCTTCAAGAAGGATTTCTATATGAAATGGTAAGTGTTTAGGGAATGGAAAATTTAATCATTATGGGTTGTTGGAAACCACCCTTTAGATGCTTGAGATTCTATGAAATAAGAAATGTTTGTAAATAATGCAAAGAGAAGGATTATAAGTGAATCTAGAGGAGTCAAGAAAAGGTCTCCCAAGAAGGAATAAAAGACAATAAAAATAAAGAAATAACAAGGGGTATTTTGGATTGTGTGCTAGTTGAAGAGGAGCCAAACAAAGTAGGTGAAGACTAAGGAATAAATCAATTCGAGCAGAAAAGAGTGAAATGGTAATATCCTTATGCACAGGTGGGCCAAAGGATTTTTCTACTAGGGTGCTAAGGTTAGGGTTAACTCCTCACGGTGTTGCATATAAGATGGGTGTGCCAAAAGGTGAGGTTTGTATAGGGTTTCATGTTGTTGCATGGGTCTTCCATATGTCACTCCAATTGAACAAAGCTATCATCAACAATTCAATACAAATATGAGAAGGCTCAATGGATTATGTGTGATCCATGGCTCAAAAGATTAATAATGGCCAATGTAAATGCAGGCCATAGTTTCACTCCTCAGTTTTGCTCAGAAACTATCGGATAGCTTAAGACAAGTAGCTAGGGCTTCCAAGCTTGGTCACAAAGGATATTGACAAGGTTTGCTACCTCCTATAGGCTCAACTACTATGTGCAACTCAAATACAATATAGAGGATTGGTTTTGTACTCTTTAGTGAATTATTAATGAAGGTTCATAGTTTATGAAAAAAAGTGAGTAATGGGCTACTGCTTCATCTTTAATTAGGGTTTTAGGGAAAAATGATCGAAAGAGACATTGCATTATGTGCAATGATAAGTAAACGAAAACGAATTGGGCGACAAGTCACGTATGGTTTGAATATATCATTTGTGAAGGATTGAAACCCTGGTTGAGTATTCTAAAGACATTCAATTGATAAATTATTTATATGATCTTAAAAGGGATAAATATTTTTGAGTATTTGGATGTGATAACTAAAAGGGACTATTTAGGTGCTAACAAAATATCAATTAGAACTGAGGAAAAGGGGTCACACTCTTGGTGGAAATAAAATCTTTAGTCTCTACTATTTTAGAGGGTAGACTTTGTGAGGTAGTGCAGTGTCATAAGAACTTGATGAGCATTTAAATGTTGGGGTTGCGGAGGGTACAACTACATAGTGTACAAAAGGTAAAGCTAGGGCTTCAAAGTGAAATCTAGAGTGTGTAATTGTGTGTAGTATTATTCCGTCTCACTAAAAGACTCATTTTCCCATTGTCCTAGGGAGACATATCTTTTACCAATTCAAGGTTTTAGGTAATGCACTTGTAGGGTAACTACATGAAGGTTTTGATTAGCAAGTGTATGTGTCATTTGAAGGAACTTTCAATGGTAATAAGCTCGACCTGGGGTGTTTAATTTTACAACCCTAATGACAAAAAAATGATGGTCATGAGGGTGGATGGGGGTAAGAACAAGAAGAGAATAAAGGTTTTGAAGAAGAAGGAATGGAATATATGTTTGGTGATGGGAAAAAATATTAAATTAAATCAAATTCTAAATTAATTTGGAAATACCCTAGTTGGTAAATTTCTCGGGAGACTGATGGTAAAGTATTTGGGGAATGAGTAGATGCAACAATCTTGGGCTCTAGTTATTAGCTATGGTTCATAATTGATCTTGTTGTCCCGTGGATGGGTAGCATTCATCTCCATTATGAATTTGATGCATTTGTGACTCTAAGGAGTAGTTGGTTGTAGGGTTCTATATATTTGCATATAAAAATTTTCCACCCATGTTTAAAACCTATATCAAATGCCATCTCAAAAATTCATGTATCGGTTAAGATGATGACCCTCACAATAGAATTCTAGTATGATGACTCATGTCTTGCAGTTATGGAGAATTAACTAACTGGTGGGAAAATATTAGTGGATCGAGCTTATAAGGAAGACAATTGTTGGTTGGTTTCCAAATTCATGGTTGAAATTAATAGTAAAGAAGGGATTTCTAGAGTTTGGAGATCATGGTTGGTGATTTGATATATGCCTAGATGTTATTTTAATCTAATATACCCTTCAGATGCATCTAATTCTATCAAGATGGACATGTAGTGAAGGATTATGATAGACACTTCAGGAAATTAATATGGGGGAAAAATGGATTAAAATTATGATGGGGTGACCAAACAGGTCCAGGAGGTGGTTATTCGAATTTATTTTTAAGATGATAGAAAGAAGATGAGGGTGAAGGTGAAGGCTTAATTTTTGTGGTGGCCTGGGACATTGTTGGGTCTTCCTAGGTTTTAGTAGGAAACATTTCAATTGAAGTCAAAGGTACCATCTTGAACAAAATATATGTTTACAAGTATGTCATAGCAAAGTAGCATTCATTACAGATGGCTTTTAAAACATTTGCTCCAGAAATGTGAGAATTGTGATTAAATTATATCCATGGAATTTATACTCCATTTTTATATGAAATGGTATACTCAATAAATTCCAACATTGCCAAGTCAACCTATGGGTTTCTTTTGACAGTACAATGAATTTTTTTAACGAGATTTTGGTTCTATGTTGTGGTGGTACACCTAATCATGACATTGGGAATGATTGTTGGGAACCTGAATTTGACTAGGTCAAGTTTGAATAAGTAAATGTAGTAGGAAGTGACATTATAAATAATGATCCTAGTATAATTGATCCTAACAATGTCACATTATTGGGTGAGTTTGAGGGACATCCTATTGGTCTATCTAGAGAAATACAAATACCATGGATTCCTTCAAATACTAGACTAAGTCCTTCAAGCCTATGTGAATTCCTAAGTAACTGATGATTCTCTATGATTCCTAACTAGGTCAAACTCCTGGTGTAAAAAGGGAGTGAGACAATGTAATAGTGCTAATATGAATGATAAGGATCTACTCAAATAAAATGTGTGTATAATGAAATCAAAGCGTGTGAAGTGTAACAATGTTTGGATTTACTTCCCTGGATCAAAATATGTAGTTTTGATCAAGTATTTTTTTGCATCATGGTTTTAAAAATAAAAGCTTGTGTCCTATGGAGTGGGAGTTCCAAGTGTATAGAGAGGTTGACAACTCAAACCTAGACTTAATGTACAATGATGTTTTGGAATTACACACCATTCTTTTCATTTATGGGTCAGTTGGATATTAATTCTAAAGTTACTATGTTTCAATGCATCGTATAAATTATATATTTTATGGAATGGAAACTATTGCACGCAAGTCCAAGTCTTAAACAATAGTTTTAGAACATTTATATGGATATGCCTAGTTTGAACTTAGTCCATAACTATGGCTATCATGTTCGAATGACTTTTTCAATGGGTCAAGCTTATCCATGGCATACAGTCCTTATATTACTCTTATAATAACTAATCACTTTCATGGATGTGACCCATTTATAATTAAAATAGAGGATAATCCTATTTTAAGAAGGAGAGTATTAATTTATTGAATTTATGCAAGAGCATTGGAATAATAGTTATATCAATACTCTAACTATTTAGAATATGAATGGAACACAAGTTTATAATAAAGGAAATTACCATTTTTATGTATTTAAAAAAAATGGGATTATAGAATGTGGGAATGTTACAATCATGGTGGTGGTAATCTAGAAAATAACTTTATCAAATCCGTACAAGTTTACACAGCTATGCAAACCAACTTCAACAAGTTAATATAGAGCCAAATGTCTAGATCTTATTACAACATAGTAGCTTGTTGTTCAATGGGATTTATCACGAGTTAGAAGAGTTTGGGTAATACTTCTTGTTACAAGGAATTATTACAAATATTTTACATTATAAAATACAAAGTACCTTTATTAATTATGTTCCCAGTAAAAATATTGTAAATTATACTAGAAATATATCAGTGTTCTTCAAATTATGTTCCCTACAACACCATTCTGAAGGCCCTAAGACACATACATACTACTCAAAACCACCTAGCGGCATAGACATCCTCAATCATAGGTCAATGATACCCTCATAAGGACATGTATGGTTTTCAGAGGAAACCCTTATGAATTCATGCGTGGGGATTTGAGGCATTTTTCATGGATTTAGATGCCTCAATGATTTATTTAGGGCCAAAGGCATTGTCTTCTTCCGTAGGAAGTCATTCCCAAGGCCCTAGGATAGATACATATTGCTCAAAGCCACCTAATGACACGTATATAATCAATCATAAGCCAATGATACCCCTAGGATCCCATGTGTTATTGGTGGAGACCGTCTTAGCCTTGAATGGTTGGTTGGAAGATTCCTTTAGGGCTTGAGGTTTAGGTCTCCTCCACTGACCATGACCAAGGCCTCAAGACCATAGGACCTAGATATATATAACCATGGATACCATGCATGGTTCTTTGAGGCATTATTCAAGGATCCAGATGCCTCAATGGTTTCTCTAGGGCTAAAGGCATGGTCTTCTCTCGTAGAATGTCATTCCCAAGGTTCCGGGACACCTACATAATTCTAAAAACCACCTAATGGTGCCAATATTTTGTATCATTGGCCAATGATACCCCAATTCCATGTGTGGTTGGTGGAGGCAACCTACTTAACCCTAGATGGCTATAATATTCTTTTAGAGCCAGAGGTTCAAGTCTCCTTCAATGACTATGTCCAAGGCACAAGGCACACAAGACCTCGGTACATAGTGCCATAAATACTACTGCAAAGTCATGCATAGTGCTTCAAGGAAGTGTCCATGGCTCTGGATGCCTCACCAATTTATTTAGGGCCAAAGGCATGGTATTCTTCCTTGGAAGACCATTCCCAAGGCCTTGAGACACCCACATACTTCTCAAAGGCACCTAATGTCACTGAAATCCTCAATCATAGGCCAATGATACACTCAGAATTCCATGTGTGGTTAGTGGAAGCAACTTCCTTATCCTTGGATGGCTAGAAGATTCCTTTAGGGATTGAGGTTTAGGTGTTATTTGTTGACCATGTTCTTTCTTTAGGTACCTAAGTTCAGGTTTCCTCCATTGACCATGTTGAAGTTTCCAAGGCCTCAAGACCTAGATACATAGTGCCTTGGATACCCCTACGAATTCATTTATGGCATTGTTCATGACTCTATATGCCTAAGCGATTTATTTAGGGCTGAAGGCATGGTATTTTTCCCTATAGAACCATTTCGAAGGCCCTAAGACACATACATTTATGGCTTTGTATGCCTAAATGGTTTCTTTAGGGCCAAAGGCATGGTCCTCTTCTATAGAGTGTCATTCCCAAGGCCTCGAGACATGTGTCTAATGCTAAAAACCAACTATTGGTGTTAAAATCACTAATCATAGACCAATGATACCCTCAATAGGCCATATGTGGTTCTTTGAGGCATTGTTCATGGTTGTGGAATCCTCAATGATTTCTTTAGGGCTAAAAGCATGCTATTCCTCCCTAGAAATTCATTCCCAACACCCTGATACATGTACATACTCCTCAAAACACCCTAATGTCACTAACATCCTCAATCATAGGCCGATGACCGTTGAAAGGTGATGTGTGGCTGGTGGATAGAACCTTCTTATCTTTAGATGGCTAGAAGATTCCATTAGAGCTTGAGCTTCATGCCTCCTCCCATGACCATTTCCAATCCTCCAAGTCCCAAAGACTTGGATACATAGTGCCATGGATACCCTTGCAAAGTCACACATGGTGCTTTAAGGAATTGTTCATGGTTTTGGATGACTTAATGGTTTCTTTAGGGCCAAATGAATGGTCTTTCCCCTAGAATGTCATTCCCAAGGCATTGAGATGCATACATATTTTCAAACCCACCTACTGGAATTGTCATCCTTAATCATAGGTCAATGATACCCTCGGGAGGCCATGTTTGGTTGGTGGAGGAAACCTTCATAGATACATAGTGTCATAGATACCCCTCTGAAGTAATCAATGTTGCTTTTAGGTAGTATTCATGGATCTAGATGCGTCAATGATTTCTTTAGGGCCAAAAACATGGTCTTCTTCCATGGAACATAATTCCCAAGGGCTTAAGACATGTGCATGCTACTTAAAACCACCTAACTATAACAACATCCTCAATCATAGGCCAATTATACAACTAGGATGTTGTGTATGGTTGGTGGAGGCAAACTTATTACCCCTATATAGTTACAAGCTTCCTTTAGGGGAAAAGGTTAAGGTATCCTCCACTAACCATGTGTTGTTGTTGGAGGAAACCTTCTTGGTGGAGGAAACCTTCTTAGCCCTAGATGGCTAGAAGATTCCTTTAGTGGTCGATATTTAGGTCTCCTCCATTGATCTTATCTAAGGCTAAAATGCCATAATACCTAGATACACAGTGTTTCAATGGATTTGGATGCCTTAATGGTTTCTTTAGGGATAAAGTCACGGTCATCTTCTATGTAATATCATTACGAAGGCCTTGGGACACCTACATAAGGCTCTTCCTTTACTTTTATGACTCCAATAAAGGACTTAAGATCCATCCCTCTATGCAAAAACTCTTGATTATGCTCATATCCAACTATTATGTCAAATATCAACTTTAAATGGTGTATGTTATGGTTCATGGTCTTGATCATTGCCCATTACCTCAATAATATCATGTTAGGGTATAATTCTTTCAATTTCTTCCCCAATTATTTACTCAGACCCATCGCTAGTACGGAAAACCACATATTTTCACCCATATCCCACTTTGAGAACAATGATATCTTATACATTGCATGATCTACTAAGTGATAGTTTGAGTCATTGCTATTAGCTCGATATGCCTAAAATCGTCCTTTAGGGCCTAGTTATTGTAATTCCCCTCATGACTATGTCTAAGGTTTACATACCTAGTGTCACTTATATGAATGCTCAGATGCCAAGGATAGTGTTTGGATTTTATGAGTGCGGTTTAAAGCTTCCCTTGGGGTTTAAGGACGAAGTTTCTTCCCATGACATTATACAAAAACATAAACCCGTGCATACTAGAAAAAAACTCTTAATGGTGTTGATTTCCTTACTTAGAGGTAAATAATAACCACAATATGTCATGTGTAGTGCTTTGAGCTGTTGTATTTTTCCTTGGATGCACAAAATATTTTACTAGGGAATAAGGCCTAGGTTTCCTCTCTCAAACATGTTAAGGGCCTAAACACCCATATATAGTGCTTAAAAACGTCCTCTTACTTACATTAATACCCCCAATATCAAGCCAAGGATACCCTTAGGAGGCCTTATGTGATGTTTCAAGGTATACTTGTTAATATGATATGCCTAGAGGTTTCCTCTAAGGTCCAAGGCATGGGGTTCCTTCCTTAATCATATCTATGCCCTAAAGACTTATACTTAGTTTTACTTCCTACAACTCCCCCCATCATCCCTATTATAAGGCCATATATCTTCTCAAAAATTCATTTATTTTAGTGTGATAAATCATTATTATTCCTACATGCCTAGAAGTTTAATTTAGGCTAAGGCCTAGGTGTCTTCTCTTAACTAGGTCGAGGGCCAATAGACCTATCACTAGTGATCAAAACCTTATAAGGCAATCAATATCCACACATAAATGTTAAGAATATTCTTAGGAATATATGTGTGTTGACCATATTTCTTGGTCCTAGATTCCTAAAATATTCATTTAGGGCCCAAGGAAGAGGTTTCTTCCCTCGAACATCTCTAAGGATTCGAGACCCATGCCTTGTGCACAAAGCCTAGTAATGATATTAATATCCATTATAAAATTTAATAATATCAATACAAATATGCCCTATCAAATAATGAAATCTTAATTCAAATATTTTTTATTAATATTTTATAATTTAGTAATAAATTAAAATGGTTGTATTTAATGATTTGTCAAAGTTAAGAATCATGGGTATTTATTTGCTTTAATAATATTGAAAATGAATAGTCTACTTGAGCTATTTAGAAAATAATTATTTGTGAACTTGTTGTGTTTGTGGTGCAATATCTCATAAATGAATCGTGTGAGCTTGTTGGTTTAAATAGTGATAAAAACAAATAACTGAATTTGCTGTGATTGTGGTTTAAAACCTCATAAATTAATCATGTGCATTTATTTGAATGAAAAAAATTGAATTAAGTTATTACAAAAGAATTATTTGTGATGTTGTTGTGTTTATGGTGCAAATCATCATAATTAAATCATTTTTGTACATGTCCATGTGACTAATATGATCTTAGCCCCACTATATGGTAGTTGACAACATGGCATTTTTTTATGCTTAGGATTCCTTTAGGCTAAGGTCTATGGTTGTTCGTTCAACAATGTTGAGGGCAATTGGACCTATCCCCAGTGATTAAAAACTTATAATAGTGTGAATGCCCATACTTAGAGGCTAAGAATACTCTTAGGAATATGTGTGGGGACCTTTGTGGTGTCTTTCTTGGTCCTAGATTCCTAAAAGCTTATTTTAGGGCCTTAGCTAGAGGTTTTCTCCAAATCATATCATACAGATGGATCTAAGACCCATGCCTTGTGTTAAAAACCTAATAATAATACTAATTTCCATCAAAAAAAATTTAACAAGATAAAAATATCTCAAATGAATAATCAAATTTAAATTCAAATAATTTTAATACTATTTTATAATAGTAATAAATTAAAAAAATAGTTGTTTTTATTTATTTGTCAATTATATTTATATGTTTAAATAATATAAAAAATGAATAAATGAATTGAGCTATTTTCCAAATATTTTTTTTGAACTTGTGCTTGTGGTGTAAACCTCATAAATGAATCACATGAACTTATTTGCTTAAATATTCTAAATATAAATATTTGAACTTCTTATAAGTATGGTGCAAAAACTCATAAATTAATCTTTGACCATTTATTTTAATTGATGAAAAAATAAATAAATATTGAATTGAGCTATTTTCAAAATAATTATTTGTGAAATTGTTTATGGTGCAAATCCACATAATTAAATCCTACTTGTACATGTCCATATGGAAAATAATAGCTTAGCACCACTTTATGGTACTTGCCAACATGGCATTTCTCATAAAGATAAAACTCAATTTCCAATAATATTAACTAATTTAACACCATATTAACACCACAAAATATAAGTGGTGCTAATACCACCACTTTAACACCATAAAATATAAATGGTGCTAATAACACCACTTTAACACCATATAAATGTAAGTGGTGCCAATACCACCATATTTACACCACATACTATAAGTGGTGCTAACTTGTGGTGCTAAAAGATGGATTTTCTTGTTGTGAATACACATAGCCATGACGTTGGTTATCGCTTACTTGCGGCGATTGATGGGCATAATTTTTTCCATTCTTCAACACACGACGTGTCCAGATAATTTCTCCATAGGAAGAATTGAAAGATTCATATTGGCGACAGTTCTGCACCTATGGTTTAGAATGTATGACTATGATGTGGATCTTATTAAGGATAAGATTTCTTTGTCGATCCGGAAAGCTCTAGAGAAACCCTTGAACGATGCAAGAAGTTATTTGGGAGATATTTTGTCGGCCTGTGCGTAGGGGGTTATCTATATTGATTCTGACTTGATTTTTGTCGAAGACATTGCCAAGCTCTGGGGAATGGATTTGGAATATTGGGTGCTTGGGCTACGGCCAGAGTATTGTTAGGCGAATTTTACCAAGTAATTCATTGATAATTTTTGGTGGGAACGGGCTTAATCCTAGAACTTCGAGCGAAGAAAACCCTTATACTTCAACACTGTTGTAATGGTGATCAATCTTGAAAAGTGGCGGGGATGGTACAACAGGAAATATTGAAATATAAATGGACATACAAAAGGAACATCATATCTACAAGTTTGAATCTTTACGGTTGATTTTACTGCTATTTGCCGGTTTGCTTTTAGCATTACATCAGTAAGCCATTTCATCTTCGATTGCTATGGCCATTTCATCTCCAATTTCTCTCAAGTATGTGTCACGTCATTTTCTTTTCTCGTATGCCATGATTTTCATAAGCGAATATGGTGCAAGAAATCGTCCTTCAGGCACATCTGCTCAAATTAGCAAGCCATTACTCAACTTTTGAAACCTCATTACAGTTTCAATTTAAATTTTGTTTTGATAATATTACATCGTTGTTAATTGCCAGCTGCACAAACTTTCATGTGCATATTTTTTTAGTCGGAACAAAGCAATTACCTGCTTCCTCGCTCACAGCCATGCTCTGAAACGATCGGGCGTTAATATGCAATTAAAGTGCTCAGAATGCCATTTGCTTTTTTTGCACAGATTTCTACTCCTCTAGTCCATTTCTTTTGCATATTGTTACTCTATGAGTAACTCTATTCAAATTCATAATTTCATGTCACTCAAACTGCCCATTTTCAACAGTTCCTAGAGAATTCCCTCCATCAAATGCCGTGTTATTCATATCGATCGCAAACCACATGCGCATATAAATGCTTTTTTTCCAAAGCAAATCCTTGTTTTGATGGGGTTCAAGTATAAACATAAGAGTTTCAAGCTGTTACTATGCTGCACATAGGGTAACACAACAACAGAGAAGTTCCGGTTTTTTCGTATGCTAGGAATGTACTAGACCTCTATTCGTTAGTTGATCAATCGGGATTGTTACAGTGGGGCGTTAATATGCAATTAAAATTTGGGGCATACTATCGGATTCGAGGGATACTTTCGCCGGATCGGACCAAGAAGCTTTCCCCGATCTACATCAGGTAAGTTCTGCATATGTATTTATATTATCTGTTGTCCGATTTTAAGATAGAGTTTTTGGATTATTATGAGAGTATCATTTTTTATTATGATATTAAGATTATTAATAACAATTTTAATATCATAATGTAAAATAGAGTTCATTTATAATGTTATATATGTATTTATATTATCTGTTGTCCGATTTTAAGATAGAGTTTTTGGATTATTATGAGAGTATCATTTTTTATTATGATATTAAGATTATTAATAACAATTTTAATATCATAACGTAAAATAGAGTTCATTTATAATGTTATAAGTTGTTATATAGAGAGAGAGTATTTAATATATAATGTAAAATAGAGTTGATTTATAATGTTATAAGTTGTTATATATATATCTATATATATATATAGTATTATAAGGTATTTTATGTTATAAGTTGTTTTATATATATATATATAGAGTATTATAAGGTATTTTATTATAATGGTATATCACTATGTTGACGTTTTATTTCACATTAATATTATTTTTCTAAGTTATGTATGTAATTGTGATATAATACAACACTTTCCCATTTACTAATAACACCTTTCTAAATCGAAAAATCCACTCCCAAGTATGAGGATCCGATCTCATTTATATTATCACAATTATATCCATGGTGATCCGTCTCTGCACGAAGTCCTTGATCCACAAATGTAGAGTCATTTAATTCCACTCTGCATGAGAACCCCTATGATGTTCGCCCGCGGCCGAGGCCGGGGTATCAAATAATGAGGTGAACGTCAGCAAAGGAGAGCCAATAAACATTGAAATAAAAGGTTTTTAATAAACATTGAAATAAAAGGTTTTTAATAGTTTTTAAAATATATATTTCATGTGAAAAAAATATAACTTTACAATAAACTTAGGAAAACATAAATATTTGAAAAAACCATTTATTTCAATAAACATTGAAATAAATGGTTTTAAATAGTTTTTAAAATATATATTTAACATGAAAAAAATATAACCTTACAATAAACTTAGGAAAACATAAATATTTGTGTCATGTAGTGGGCTACTAATAGCTCCACGCGAATCATGAATCATATATACATAAATATTTGTGTCATGTAGTGGGCTACTAATAGCTCCACGCGAATCATGAATCATATATGTCAAGGACATAATAACTAATAACAATATTATTTATTATTGTAAAAATGTTTAATTTTTATATTTTCCATAAAAGTTGGTTTTTAGATTTTAAACCATAATTAAATCTTATCTAAAAAAATCATTTTAATTTCTTTATCATTTCTTAATGTGGTTTGAAATATGAGTTTATGAAGTTTTTAAGGTATTCTAATTATTGATAACAAGATTTATAAGGTGTTCGAAGGGGTGTAGATTGATTGGCTAAGATGTGAAATGATATGACTCATTCCAAAGAGGTCACAGGTCCAAACCTTGATTAGCATGTATTCCATGCTTGCAGGATTCTTGATTAGCATGTGTTCCATGCTTGCAGGATGTATGGGTGCACCTAAAAGTATAGTGGTAGTTTATGGGAATCGACTCCTATATTGCGAGTACCAGCCCTGCCCCAATTGTCCATTCCCCTAGTACAAGGAAAAAACAAACAAAAACAAAACAAAAAAACAAAACAAAACAAAAAACAAAACAAAAAACAAAACAAAACAAAAAATAAAATAAAAGCAAAAAAAAAAAAACCAAAAAAACACAAGAGCCATAAGGTGGCAATGTTCTTGTGACTTTGCATCTTTACACCTTTACTTAATAGATATCATGTTTTTAAATCTTTATGCAATCAAAATCAAGATTTTACATTCTTCAAAAAATAGATATCATCATTACACCTTTACTTAATAGATATCATGTTTTTAAATCTTTATGCAATCAAAATCAAGATTTTACATTCTTCAAAACTATTTTTTGATTGCAAAAATAGATTTAACATCCTCAAATATCTTAATTATAATTCCAACAAATCTTAAATTTCAAACCTAAAAATAAAATATTAAAAAACTGATATAATCATCCCATCTTTATAAAATATTAAAATACTAAAAAACTGATATAATCATCCCATCGTTAGAAAACTCTTTCAAAAACATTTAATTAACATCATTCGTCAATAGTAGTTAGAATAGTAAAAAAATGATAAAAAATATAATTGGGAATATGGAAATCGAATCCAAAACCTCATGGTAAAGCCACCGTGACCCATTAAAATAGTTATAAATTTGTGTAAAAAAGGGATGGGCCAAGGGCATAGCCCTTGACCCAAGACAACACCGAGGCCCCCATTGAAACCATAGTGTTAAACCATATTACATAACCATATGAAACCTTAAACCATAGTACATAACCATATAAAACCATAGTATATGCTCCCACCATATAACAAGGTGTCAAACTATATGCAAGCGGTGGGATATGCCAAACATCAACGTGTAATCATATAATACCACCGTATAACCAAAGTTCAAACCTTATCCAAAACGCATGCCACATAACTATTATCTACACCATATAATAACAAACATGTACTTTATTTATAAGATATTAACAACAAAGTGACCAGCCACACATACCTATAACCATTACTATGTAACTATTATATTAATAGTTACTTTTACATATATGTTAGGATATATATTATTGTCTCTATAAGTTTATCTTGGTTTCATTCACGGGAGTTGTAGGGTTTTCCTGGTTTCTACTATGGCGGTTGTGATTAAACGGCCTTATGCTTTGCAATCTACTTACCTCATTTTATGTGGAGTACCTTCACTTGGATGACCATTTTTTGATAGTTTGTTGCAGAATTTATAAGGTTTTTTGTGTATTAGGGGTTGTATCTGACAAGACTGATATGGTTTTGGACTTTGGTCGGAACTATGCTATTTTGGCTCATCATTATACTATTTGACTTATATATATAAATAACAATAGTACAGTTTTTTTTCAGTGGGAAAAAAACTCATAGCTCATGTATAGATAACAATAACAATAAATAACTCATTTAATTAAAGAAATTAAGAGATATCTAAGTAGCTAAGCATTTTTCAAAATCAAATACAAGTAAATATTTTTTGAAATTGTCTTGTATCATCAGGTTCTTCCTGAAAACGTATTTTTGACGTTTATTGTATCATTCAAATAGTCATTAATTTTCTTTTAAAGTATTTTTGAAAAGGTATTACAGTAAATGTGTAGAAGGGGTTTTTGCTATGTATATCCCATTAGAGTGGGTTGTTTTTATAAGGCACTGACAAATCTTCTTTTATCTATTTACCTTTGCTCTCAGCCAAGGAGTTATATTTACCTTAGCTCTCAGCCAAGGAGTTAATCTATCTAACTTAGTGGACTTGTCTGTGACTTGTAAGTGATTTATATTTACGGGCTGGTAATGTCCATTTTATAATAATTATTGTGAAGGAGGGAATTAGTTTTTATAGTGATTAATGAGTAAGAAAAAAAAAAGTCTTTCACTTCTGTTTAGTTGTACAGTAAAAATTCATTGAGAATTGAAAGTTATAAATTTTGAAGAAATGTACTTTTAATTTTTTTTACCTAGAAATCAATCACAATCACAAATAACTTCGCACTGAAATAACAACCTCCAAATTATTAAATGTTTACATGAAAAATAATAAATAAAGAGTTGAGAAATAATAAATAAAGTGTTTCCGGACCTTAGATACCATCAACCATGCATGCAGTTGGTATTGTGCTTTTTCAAGCACCTTTATACTTATTAATGAGCATTTAAAAATTTGTTTGAAGGTTAAAAGTAAAAACAAATTCCAACATTCTATATAAGGTATAGATAACCAGTGATTACAAGTTATAATTGAGAATATAAAGATAACTTATTTATAATATTTAACTTGTGATCTATCCATATTCACCAACTACAAGTTAAGTCGAGATAAAACATTAAATTTCAAATCTACTACGACCAATATTCATCATTAAACTTCATTCTACGGCCTTAAATTATATCATTGAATTTCAAATTTGCTACGACCAATATTCATCATTAAATTTCATTCTACGGCCCTAAATTATATATTTATAACGCAATTTGAACCAATTCTTTCTAAATATTTATGGCATGCAGCAGTCGCCCAGTTAAAACGTGCACGCCATGCAATTTTGTTTATTTAATTTGATAGGTTGAATCACTCATTGGTGCGGCTTGGAACGAGGGGTTATCGTACTATCAATTCAAACGCAAGACAGATAATTCTACGCAAGTTCAGATAAACAACAAGTTGATCGAATAGCTACAATGGCATGGCCAATAACATACACAAATTATTGAAATACAATTCCATGTTCACATGATAAGCTCGGCGGTTTAATTAGGACGGGAACCAATAACTACTTTAGTATTAAAGTCTTTTACTTAATCGTGCAGGATCTGGAGAATCCCATCATGATATCGGCATATGCATCTCGGATTCTGGTTCCCAATGACTTTGCAGCCGATCTAACAACTCTGAGCCTATGCCTGGGCACCGCTAATACGCCTTTACTTTTACGCTTGGGCACCGCCAATATGCCTTTACCCTTACCCCTGGGCACCGCCGATAGGATTTTACCCTTACGCCGACCCAGCTTGGCTATTCGAATGCGGTTTGATCTTCCTCGTCGTCCTCAATGGAGACGTGTATATCCTAACCTCTGCATAACTCTGTTCACCCACATAGACTTCCCGGCACTGCTGCTGTGAGGTGCCATGCCTGCATCTTCATCCAAATATCCCATCGTCCACAACGCCACACAACACCAATCCTGCAGCTTTGTCTTCTCTTCCCTTGATAATATTGCTGTGAGACCTTCCCATTATAAGCTCCTTTATACTACTTGTAAAGGTCGTGCCAGGCCTTGTCAAAGGTCATGATGCATAGTTATCATTCACAACCAAGTCAAAGGCTATGGCCATAAATTGTGTAGACTTTCATATCACTAAATATTTTGACATGACCGTCTCCCCAATATTGTGATATGGCCATAAATGGTTTTTTAAGGATCTCCTATGGAGAAATTTAAATTTATTCAAAGGAAATATTTTTTGGAAGGTTTATCAAATATAAAATTAAAATGCATAATAAATTATGATGGTTGTATGAGAACCTAAATTGTGGTTTTGTTTATCAAAAATAAAAATAAAATGCATAACAAATGATGATTTTTTTATGGGAACATAAATTATGCTTTTGTTTATAGGTTAAAACAGGGCACAATCGTGTGTTTTACCCTTTGCCACATGTTGGTTAACAACACCAACTGCATGAGAAATATATATACTCTAATATTACGTCAAATTTCCTATTATACTAGCATACAATATACGAGACATACAATTATTTTCTTCCTTATAACTAGGACATAAACTTGAAGAAATATTACAATATTTACCAATTCCACAATGTTCATACTAAACCTTATTAGTATTGTTTCCATAGCGTTCTGTTGCGATAACAACAACTTACCATTTTTACTATCTACGTGTACTTCTATGCCCAAGATTTGTTTGTTGCTCCTAGATCCTTCATCTAAAATGCCTTAGCCAATTGAGCCCTTAACCTATTGATCTCAACCATGCTTTGCTCGCAACAAGCATATCATCGACATACAATATACCATTTTCCAAACTTTCAAAGTAAAAACAATGGTTATATTCACTTATTAAGAGATTTTGGCTCACCATGAAGGAATCAAACATCTTATGCAATTTGTTCATGATTTATATTCAGTGGATTATGTATAAGAGAGTGGAAAATTGCATTGCATAGTTTTTGTTCTCAACATTTCGAGCTTCTTAGTAGGGCTCATCCCTAGGAGAAAAAGTGTCTCCTACAATTACCTAGGTACCTTTAGGCTATGCAATGATTCCTTGATTTTGCAAACAAATCTTCATTTGCAATCTTAAACAACTTCTCATTGTTCCATATATATACTACATCTTTGTAAATGATAATTTTGTGGGCAGTATGATCCCAATTTGCATCCCTTTAACTCCGTCACCATAATTAATAGAGATATACTACAAGCAAAAACTCGAAAACAAAGATCCTATTTTGGGTTGATTTGTTTATATCCTCTCTTTGTCAATTGTTTGCATAAACTATGGAAAAGAAAACCGTCTTAATATATTCCTCGGGATATTAATACATATAGCAAAGTCCTCGACATTTTGTAAACAAATTGTACATTAATATTCTATAAAAAAATTTGTTACACCGATAGGTGTTTATATTACACTGATAAGCGTTTATATCTTAGAATTTGGAGTGGAATACCATCTATGCTTTTCCTAGATTGAAGGAGGATGGGACAAGTGTATTGTCCAGATTGATTTTATGGTCATCATTCAAAATTCTAAATAAAAAATTATAAAAAAATATAAAAAATAGCTGGTAGTTGAGTAGCTCATGCATGGATAACAGGTAGTGACAACCCATTTAACTAAAGAAGGTAACAAGTAGTTAAGGCATAGACAAAAACTGATTACAACTAAGTCTGTGGACCAAGTAACAAATAACTTGTTCATAGCACTTAACTTGTGATCTATCGGTGTTCATCAGCCACAAGTTAAGTGGTTGTTAACTCATAATTATGCATGGATACCTGGTAGTTGATGATGCATGAATAACTCGCATGGATAATGGATAATTCACGTAACTATGCATAAGGAACAAATAAATTGTTCGTAACACTTAACTTGTAAACTATCGGTGTTCACCAAAGATAAATTAAACGATTATGCTAACATTATAAAAAATAAAGTAAAGTCCTAAACACCTTTAAGGAATTTGAGTAATAGAAACTTTCAACTGCTCTCATGTAGGTATTCATCCCATATTTTACCGTGATATGTGCACTCAATCATTAATTTTACAGTTTTTATTAGTATTATCAAAAATCTGATTTACTGCTTTTATAGAGTGATAATGATGATCATCCCATCAAACTTCTTTGTCAAAGGGACTTTTTCATACTAAATAAAATAATGGTTTTCCTTAAATAATACCTTATTTTAAGTCTTAGGATAATGGTTTGGCTTAAAGAAGATAATGATTTGGCTTAAATGCGTCATATGCATAAGGCTTAAATGGAGAGAGGAAGCATTCAAAGCAGTATGGGCCGTCATTCAGAACGTCTAAACTTTGGTGATTTAGATTGGAATCGGGCAAAATATCATTAAAAACATTTAAGTGATATTTTTTCAAAGTTTTTGAAATAAAAAAAAATCAATGTGATGAAACCTTCATTTAAATAAAGAATAAACAAATGTAATAATAAAATGATAGTTAAGTGCCCCTCGAATGACTCCTAGTAAGCTAATTTTCAACCAATAAACAAATATAATAATAAAATGATACTTAAGTGCCCCTCGAATGACTCTTAGTAAGCTATTTTTCAACCATTTTCAATCGATATTTTTTCAAAACTTGTGAAATTAAAAAAAATGAATGTGATGAAACCTTCATTTAAATAAAGAATAAACAAATATAATAATAAAATGATATTTAAGTGCCCCTCGAATGACTCCTAGTAAGCTATTTTTCAACCATTTTCAATCAACGTTTACATTTATTTATTATTTATATTTTTATATCATAATAAAAATAAAATTGTTATTATTCTAATTAATAGGAATGTTGATATGAATTGTGGGGTGGATGCATTTTTTTCAATGTAAAATTGTTAAGCAAATAGAAATTCATGATCAAGTTAGTAATACACTTTGAATTTCACTTAATCCAAAAGAATGTCCTCTTAAGTTTTCCAAATTTGAATTTATTAAACCTTTCAAAAATGGATCGTTTTAAACTCTCACTTCATGTGGCACCATAATACATGACCTCTGAAATTTGCTACATGAGCAGACAAAACTAATTTCTAACTTGAACTTGTTTTGACAATATAAATGTGAATCCCATTAGTGAAGATTAATGTGACTAATAAGTTCTATTGGTTAAAAGTTAATGAAAAATAATAAAAAATAAAAAACTAATTTTAGAAATTTCATTTCTATATTTAATTGAATTTAAGTTGACATGAGTGAGAATTGAAATATTGATCATCAAACATAACAATAATGCTTTGATCATTGACTTTAGTAGCATATATAACTTCCTAATTTTATAGTCCTTGAGGCATACAATGTTTTGTTTTGTATTTCTTAGATAATGTGTATTCTTTGAAGCCAATTGAAACATCAACTGAATGCATGCAATTATGTAGATGTGTTCATTGTTCTCTAAGCCATGCAAACGAGAAAGGAGTGACCTTAAAAATGAGAGAAAGAAACAAAGTTTCATTCTAAAATAGAGTTAGTGTCATGGGTGAATTCATGAAGATGGGTAACACTTTTTGGTCAAAAGTGACAGTGAAAATTCGATTTTTTACTCGTTCATTAAATAGATCTCTCAAAACTCATATATGCTTTGTGAATTCCGACATTTAATAAAAAACAAATTGTAGGGAACTATGTTCTCTTTCCACATATTATTATTTAAATTGTCAAAATTGCATTTAATGATATGTTTGTTCTTGTAAATTTAAAAAAATGTTAACAAGTGGCTTGTGTGCATGAAAATATTTTAGTGATAAATTCTCTCTCTCTCTCTCTCTCTCTCTCTCTCTCTCTCGCACTATATATTTATATATATTAATATATGAACATAATGTACACAAAATGCACCGGGGAGACATTTTCTTAATTTATTTTGGAAAATTATATTTTTTTATTAATTTTCGAAACTGACCATTTTAGATTTTAATTGCATTTTGTACACATGTGTGTGCACGTAAACTTTTTTTACTGGTTACAAAAATTGAAAAACAAAAAAATACCATTTTGAAGAGGACACATTGATGTGAGGTGTATATATTTTTTGAATTTTTTTGGTTGTGTACTTTTTATGTTGTTGAATTTTCTTTGCGTTGAATCAAAATTGTGGGTATGGTTTTTAAGTGTAAGTTTCAAAAGAAAAGAAAAATATCATTTGAACTCAAAAACTTGTAAATCATATGCCAATGGGTAGATGATCCATTGGCTAATCCATTGGTATGAAGTTCGTCACCTAAGGTGCATCCCAAGATAGGGTTTAGGCCTGCCAAAGATGTTACTAAAATTAAATTTGCAAAAATGGGGGATAAAAGTCTGTTTTTAAACACTTGATTGAGCTATGAGCTCAATAGAGGTTTTGTGTGCATTTAGGAAGAAGCTTGATCAAGCATTTAAACAATTTGATTAAAAAAATTTGGATGCCGATGAGCACCTGGAATTTTTTTGCTCAAAGTGTTTAAACGGTCGCATCGAATAGGTATTCTTAGCATGGGATCCTCTTCAAATTGAATTAAAAATAACACATAGAATTATAAAATAATCAAATTTAATAAACATAATTTCAACAAGAATGGGTAAGTAAATGCCTTAAAGAAGAATCAAGTAAAAGGATTACTACCGTAACTTCCTCTAGATTTTATGTCCAGATATTAGTCGTGGAGTAATTGGGGTTATAGATGTGATCAATCAAATTTATAACTCCAATTACTCTACGACCTATATCTACAAATGGGTATAAAGGACCCTTCTCCTTTTTTTCTATGATTTCAATCATATCTATAAACACCAATAACTCATCTATTATATTTATAACTCTTCTCTACTGGTCCTTGACTAATTTTATATGCAACAGATGCGGTGAAATAAGCCATGGTCTGTTGTTGTTTTATTGTCATAACTGTTATAGATGCTTGATCGAGATTTTTATAATCCTCGGTCGAGGTTATGAGCTCGATCGATATTTTTATAACCCTCGATCGAGGTTGTAAGCTTGATCAAGCTTGTGAAATCCAATAGATCAATTGAGCTATTAAAACTCGACCGAGAATTAATAAAAACCTCCATCAAGCTAAGTACCTTAATTAAGGGTTTTATAAACTCTCTATCGAACATTTTAAAATAACTCGATCAAGCGCTTATTTAATCCCTCAATCAAGTTTTTGAAGGATCGATTGAGGACTTGAAAAAAGCTCGATCAAGGTATATTTTCAACATAACCGCACCCTTCGCTTGCCAAAAAGTGTTACCCATATTCATGGGAACACCCCCAACAATTGACAAAGTGTATGCTTGATGCATATCTATGTGAATAGTGACTTAGGGACTGTATCTATGCAAATAGTGGCTTGACGACCATCGCTAAATGTAAACAACTTGGCATAATCCATGCTTGAAGAGGATCAACCTCATGGACCTTATCATTTGAACATTTTTTGGAAATCATCACATAAATCCCATGATATAATTTTTGGTTAATTTGTATTTTTTACTTGAATTGCATTTTTGAAATAGGACTTGGAGGGCACACTTACAAAGTCAATGTTGGAAATATTGTTGTCATTGATGTCAAATGAAAGGGGAGACTACACATGTCCAAGATAAATATTGCAAGATGGCTATTGTTGGAATTTTTTTTTTTCAATTTTTGATGCTCAATTTGAATACCCTATCTTTGAAGGCATTTTACTCTAGATACCTAGCTCAAATGGGAGTATAGGTTACATGGTTGGAAATATTATTCTGAGACATTTCTAGAACAATATATGGAAATCCCTCTAACTCCTTAGGAATGAAGCTATATATGAAAGGATTTCTAAAGACAACCCAGCCATAATTTTAGGTCGGCCCTGCTAGGATATTGAACAATGTTATGTTGGCTCAAAAAGTGTTTTTTATACAGTATAAATAGAAGGAGGCGCTCGTCATTTTTTCATTCATTCATCCATTCATGGTGCTCTAAAAAAGGTGTGCACTTGTGGAATAGAGAATTCTTCAATAGTTTGAAGATGTTTTTTGGGTTTTGAAGATATTCTCTTGAAGGATTTTCTTAGGGTTTCTAAGGTTCTCTAAGGAAGAGAAGGAACACCTTATGAATACGAATGATGTTTTCTTATAGGTTTTCCTTTGGATGAGGCTAAGATAGAAGGTGATTATGCCAAATTTTGGATCTGACTTGAAGGTGATCATATGGCATAATTAGGGTTAATTATGGTGCAGATTGAAGGAAAATTTTGAAGTAGATTATGGTGTATATGAAGAAAGAGGTGTTTTCTATTGGAAGAGTGTAGATTGGAATAGGGTCAAAAAACATAAGCAGACGCAAAAGAAAAAGAAAAATTAGAAGTAGTAGCTACAATAGTAGCAACAATAGGAGATTGGTGTCTCAAGTAGGTCAGTGCCTACATATTACTGAGTTGGTGTCTTGAAAGTAGGTTGGTGCCTACATATTCTTGATTTGGTGATCATTTGATGGGATTGGTGTCTCTAGTAGGTAGGTGTCTACAAACTTTTTAGGATAAGGTTGGTGCCTACATTAATTTATAAATATTTTGTGGTTTTCTCTTGAAAGGGTTTCTACATTAAATTGTGTACTGTGATTTGAGTTTATGTGTATTTATTGTTTCAAAGTAACTGAATGATTGATGAATGCTTAAAATAATAAGAAGTAGATTATATTGATTCACCACCCCCTCTCATTACATAAACTTGAAGAAATATTACAATATTTACCAATTCCACAATGTTCATACTAAACCTTATTAGTATTGTTTCCATAGCGTTGTGTTGCAATAACAACAACTTACCATTTTTACTATCTACGTGTACTTCTATGCCCAAGATTTGTTTGTTGCTCCTAGATCCTTCATCTGAAATGCCTTAGCGAATTGAGCCCTTAACCTATTGATCTCAACCATACTTTGCTCGCAACAAGCATATCATCGTCATACAATATACCATTTTCCAAACTTTCAAAGTAAAAACAATGGTTATACTCACTTATTAAGAGATTTTGGCTCACCATGAAGGAATCAAACATCTTATGCAATTTGTTCATGATTTATAGTCAGTGGATTATGCATAAGAGAGAGGAAAATTGCATTCCATGGTTTTTGTTCTCGACATTTCGAGCTTCTTAGTAGGGCTCATCCCTAGGAGAAAAAGTGTCTCCTCCAATTACCTAGGTACCTTTAGGCCATACAATGATTCCTTGATTTTGCAAACAAATCTTCATTTGCAATCTTAAACAACTTCTCATTGTTTCATATATATACTGCATCTTTGTAAATGACAATTTTGTGGGCAGTAGGATCCCAATGTGCATCCCTTTAACTCCGTCACCATAATTAATAGAGATATACTACAAGCAAAAACTCGAAAACAAAGATCCTATTTTGGGTTGATTTGTTTATATCCTCTCTTTGTCAATTGGTTGCATAAACTATGGAAAAGAAAACCGTCTTAATATATTCCTCGGGAAATTAATACATATAGCAAATAGGTCTTTATATTACACTGATAAGTGTTTATATCTTAGAATTTGGAGTGGAATACCATCTATGCTTTTCCTAGATTGAAGGAGGATGGGACAAGTGTATTGTCTAGATTGATTTTATGGTCATCGTTCAAAATTCTAAATAAACAATTATAAAAAAATATATAAAATAACTGGTAGTTGAGTAGCTCATGCATGGATAACAGGTAGTGACAATCCATTTAACTAAAGAAGGTAACAAGTAGTTAAGGCATAGACAAACACTGATTACAACTAAGTCTGTAGAACAAGTAACAAATAACTTGTTCATAGCACTTAACTTGTGACCTATCGGTGTTCATCAGCCACAAGTTAAGTGGTTGTGCTAGTTTATATTAGTGACTATGCTTTTCCTAAATTGGATGAGGATGATACAAGTGTACTATCGAGATTGATTTTATGGTAGTCATTCCAAATTCGAAATAAATAATTATAAAAAAAAAAGAATATAAAAAATAACTCATAATTATGCATGGATACCTGGTAGTGGATGATGCATGAATAACTTGCATGGATAATGAATAATTCACGTAACTATGCATAAAGAACAAATAAATTGTTCATAATACTTAACTTGTAAACTATCGGTCTTCACCGAAAATAAATTAAACGATTATACTAACATTATAAAAAATAGAGTAAAGTCCTAAACACCTTTAAGGAATTTGAGTAATAAAAACTTTCAACTACTCTCATGTAGGTATTCATCCCATATTTTACCATGATATGTGCACTCAATCATTAATTTTACAGTTTTTATTAGTATTATCAAAAATCTGATTTACTGCTTTTATAGAGTGATAATGATGATCATCCCATCAAACTTCTTTGTCAAAGGGACTTTTTCATACTGAATAAAATAATGGTTTTCCTTAAATACTACCTTATTTTAAGTTTTAGGATAATGGTTTGGCTTAAAGAAGATAATGATTTGGCTTAAATGCGTCATATGCATAAGGCTTAAATGGAGAGAGGAAGCATTCAAAGCAGTATGGGCCGTCATTCAGAACGTCTAAACTTTGGTGATTTAGATTGGAATTGGGCAAAATATCATTAAAAAAATTTAAGTGATATTTTTTCAAAGCTTTTGAAATTAAAAAAAATCAATGTGACGAAACCTTCATTTAAATAAAGAATAAACAAATATAATAATAAAATGATAGTTAAGTGCCCCTCGAATGAATCCTAAACAAATATAATAATAAAATGATAGTTAAGTGCACCTCGAATGACTCCTAGTAAGCTAATTTTCAACCAATAAACAAATATAATAATAAAATGATAGTTAAGTGCCCTTCGAATGACTCCTAGTAAGCTATTTTTCAACCATGTGCAATCAATATTTTTTCAAAACTTGTGAAATTAAAAAAAAATGAATGTGATGAAACCTTCATTTAAATAAAGAATAAACAAATATAATAATAAAATGATAGTTAAGTGCCCCTCGAATGATTTCTAGTAAGCTATTTTTCAACCATTTTCAATCAACGTTTACATTTATTTATGATTTATATTTTTATATCATAATAAAAATAAAATTGTTATTACTCTAATTAATAGTTATATGAATTGTGGGGTGGATACATTTTTTTCAATGTAAAATTGTTAAGCAAATAGAAATTCATGATCGTTAGTAATACACTTTGAATTTCACTTAATCCAAATTTCTTACATGATAGAAGAATGTCCTCTTAAGTTTTCCAAATTTGAATTTATTAGACCTTTCAAAAATGGATCATTTTAAACTCTCACTTCATGTGGCACCATAATACATGACTTCTGAAATTTGCTACATGAGCAGACAAAACTAATTTCTAACTTGAACTTAAAGTTCAATTGTTTTGACAATATAAATGTGAATTTTATTAGTGAAGATTAATGTGACTAATAAGTTCTATTGGTTAAAAGTTAATGAAAAATAATAAAAAATAAGAAACTAATTTTAGAAATTTCATTTCTATATTTAATTGAATTTAGGTTGAAATGAGTGAGAATTGAAATATTGATCACCAAACATAACAATAATGCTTTGATCATTGACTTTAGTAGCATATATAGCTTCGTAATTTTATAGTCCTTGAGGCATACAATGTTTTGTTTTGTATTTCTTAGATAATGTGTATTATTTGAAGCGAATTGAAACATCAACTGAATGCATGCAATTATGTAGATGTGTTCATTGTTCTCTAAGCCATGCAAAAGAGAAAGGAGTGACCTTGAAAATGAGAGAAACAAACAAAGTTTCATTCTAAAATAGAGTTAGTGTCATGGGTGAATTCATGAAGATGGGTAACACTTTCTGGTCAAAAGTGATAGTGAAAAATCGATTTTTTACTCGTTCATTAAATAGATCTCTCAAAACTCATATATGCTTTGTGAATTCCGACATTTAATAAAAAAATAATTATAGGGAATTATGTTCTCTTTCCACATATTATTATTTTTTTTAATAATAATATTATTTAAATTGTCAAAATTGCATTTAATGATATGTTTGTTCTTGTAAATTTCAAAAAACGTTAACAAGTGGCTTGTGTGAATGAAAATATTTTAGTGATAAATTCTCTCTCTCTCTCTCTCTCTCTCTCTCTCTATATATATATATATATATATATATATATATATATATATATATATATATATATTAATATATGAACATAATGTACACAAAATGCATATTAATATATGAACATAATGTACACAAAATGCACCGGGGCAGACATTTTCTTAATTTATTTTGGAAAATTATATTTTGTTATTAATTTTCGAAACTGACCATTTTAGATTTTAATTGCATTTTGTACACATGTGTGTGCACGTAAACTTTTTTTTACTGGTTACAAAAACTGAAAAACAAAAAAAATACCATTTTGAAGAGGACACATTGATGTGAGGTGTATATATTTTTTGAATTTTTTTGGTTGTGTACTTTTTATGTTGTTGAATTTTCTTTGCGTTGATTCAAAGTTGTAGGTATGGGTTTTAAGTGTAAGTTTCAAAAGAAAAGAAAAATATCATATGAACTCAAAAACTTGTAAATCATATGCCAATGGGTAGATGATCCATTGGCTAATCCATTGGTATGAAGTCCATCACCTAAGGTGCATCCCAAGATAGGGTTTAGGCCTGCCAAAGATGTTACTAAAATTAAATTTGCAAAAATGGGGGATAAAAGTCTGTTTTTAAACGCTCGATTGAGCTATGAACTCAATCGAGGTTTATAAAACCCTCAATCGAGCTTTTACATGCATGTTTAAATACCTTGATCAAGGTTTTGAGTGACTTTAGGAAGAAGCTTGATCGAGCATTTAAACAGTTTGATTAAAAAAATTCGGATGCTTATGAGCACTTGGAATTTTTTTACTCAAAGTGTTTAAACGCTTGCATCGAATAGGTATTCTTAGCATGGGATCCTCTTCAAATTGAATTAAAAATAAAACATAGAATTATAAAATAATCAAATTTAATAAACATAATTTCAACGAGAATGGGTAAGTAAATGCCTTAAAGAAGAATCAGGTAAAAGGATTACTACCGTAACTTCCTCTAGATTTTATGTCTAGATATTAGTCGTGGACTAATTGGGGTTATAGATGTGATCAATCAAATTTATAACTCCAATTACTTTACGAGCTATATCTACAAATGGGTATAAAGGACCCTTCTCCATTTTTTCTATGATTTCAATCACATCTATAAACACCAATAACTCATCTATTATATTTATAACTCTTCTCTACTGGTCCTTGACTAATTTTATATGCAACAGATGTGGTGAAATAAGCCATGGTCTGTTGTTGTTTTATTGTCATAACTGTTATAGATGCTTGATCAAGATTTTTATAACCCTCGGTCGAGGTTATGAGCTCGATCGAGTTTTTTATAACCCTCGATCGAGGTTGTAAGCTTGATCAAGCTTGTGAAATGCAATAGATCAATTGAGCTATTAACACTCGACTGAAAATTAATAAAAACCTCGATCAAGCTAATCACCTTAATCAAGGGTTTTATAAACTCCCTATCGAACATTTTAAAATAACTCGATCAAGCGCTTATTTAATCCCTCAATCGAGTTTTTGAAGGATCAATTGAGGGCTTAAAAAAAGCTCGATCAAGGTATATTTTCAACATAACTGCACCCTTCGCTTGCCAAAAAGTGTTACCCATATTCATGGGAACACCCCCAACAATTGACAAAGTGTATGCTTGATGCAGATCTATGTGAATAGTGACTTGGGGATTGTATCTATGCAAATAGTGGCTTGACGACCATTGCTAAATGTAAACAACTTCGCATAATCCATGCTTGAAGAGGATCAACCTCATGGACCTTATTTATGAGACAATCATGGACCTTATCATTTGAACATTTTTTGGAAATCGTCACATAAATCCCATGATATAATTTTTGGTTAATTTGTATTTTTTACTTGAATTGCATTTTTGAAATAGGACTTGGAGGGCACACTTACAAAGTCAATGTTGGAAATATTGTTGTCATTGATGTCAAATGAAAGGGGAGACTACACATGTCCAAGATAAATATTGCAAGATGGATATTGTTGGAATTTTTTTTTCAATTTTTGATGCTCAATTTGAATACCCTATCTTTGAAGGCATTTTACTCTAGATACATAGCTCAAATGGGAGTATAGGTTACATGGTTGGAAATCTTATTCTAAGACATTTCTGGAACATTATATGGAAATCTCTCTAATTCCTTAGGAATGAAGCTATATATGAAAGGATTTGTAGAGACAGCCCAGCCATAATTTTAGGTCGGCCCTGCCAGGATATTAAACAATGTTATGTTGGCTCAAAAAGTGTTTTTTGTACAGTATAAATAGAAGGAGGTGCTCCTCATTTTTTCATTCATTCATCCATTCATGGTGCTCTTAAAAAGGTGTGCACTTATGGAATAGAGAGTTCTTCAATAGTTTGAAGATTTTTTTTGGGTTTTGAAGATATTCTCTTGAAGGATTTTCTTAGGGTTTCTAAGGTTCTCTAAGGAAGAGAAGGAACACCTTATGAATACAAATGATGTTTTCTTATAGGTTTTCCTTTGGATGAGGCTAAGATAGAAGGTGATTATGCCAAATTTTGGATCTGACTTGAAGGTGATCATATGACATAATTAGGGTTAATTATGGTGCAGATTGAAGGCAAATTTTTTTGAAGTAGATTATGGTGTATCTGAAGAAAGAGGTGTTTTCTATTGGAAGAGTGTAGATTGGAATAGGGTCAAAAAACATAAACAGAAGCAAAAGAAAAAGAAAAATTAGAAGTAGTAACTACAATAGTAGCAACAGTAGTAGAAACAATAGGAGATTGGTGTCTCAAGTAGGTCGGTGCCTACATATTACTGAGTTGGTGTCTTGAAAGTAGGTTGGTGCCTACATCTTCTTGATTTGGTGATCATTTGATGGGATTGGTGTCTCTAGTAGGTTGGTGTCTACAAACTTTTTAGGATAAGGTTGGTGCCTACATTAATTTATAAAGATTTTGTGGTTTTCTCCTGAAAGGGTTTCTACATTAAATTGTGTACTGTGATTTGAGTTTATGTGTATTTATTGTTTCAAAGTAAATGAATGATTGATGAATGCTTAAAATAATAAGAAGTAGATTATATTGATTCACCACCCCCTCTCAATATAACCATAAGTCGAACATCTAGTATCAGAACGGTTTCCCTCTAAGACAATTTAACTACTGGAGGGAAGCTATTTGTAAGTACACATGAACCAATAGGAAGGGTTCTCTACAAATAGAGATCCATTATTTGATGGATGAAATTATTCCTTCTAGAGCATAAGAATAAGAACTTACTTGAGGGCTCTTGGGTTTGACATTTGGGCTGTAGTTAAAAATGGTTACACAACTCCAAAAACTCCACCCGTAGATATAGTTGCAAAGAAACTTGGTGAGAATAATGCTTAACCATGAATGCAATTCTAAATGGTTTAGAAGAATCAGGATTTTTCAAAGTCATGCATTGTGATTCAACTAAATAGATATGGGACAAGTTACATCATTTATATGAAGGGAATGACAGGGTCAGAAGGAAAAATTACAAACCTATAGAGGACAATTTGAGACACTTACAATGAAAGAATAAGAAAATAGTGTAGCATATTTTCTTCATGTGGATGATATTGTCAACACCATCATAGGATTGGGAGAACAGATTGAAGAGTTTGTAATTGTATAGAAGGTATTGAGATCAATTTCCTTGAGATTTTTTGCCAAGGTATCTACTCTATAAGAATTGAACGATCTAAACAAAATAACAATGGATGAGTTTCATGGGATTCTAACAACATATGAAATGAAGATAGAAAAAGTGAAACCATTAAGTAGGGAAACAAGATTCAAAGCTTCAAAGAAGACAATCAAAGGTAAGGACATATCATGTGACATCTCAAATGATGAATATGATATAGAAGAAGCCAACTTCATAAGGAATCTCAAGAAAGGAACTGACAAATACAAAGGTAATCTTCCTTTTAAATGTTTTAACTATGGTAAAGTATAGAACATTGCTTCTAAATGTCCTTATAATGAATATAAAGACAATAGTGATGAAGAAGATCGTAGCTTTAATGAAAGAAGAAGAAGTAAACTTCAAAGGAATAAAAATGTCTAGAAGCAAAAGAAAAGTCTATACTCCAGGGAAGACAGTAGCTCATATGATGAGAGTGATAGTTATGAAAGGGGTGTTCGCGTTATGGGCCTAGAGACACATAATGATGTCATTGACAATGAAACTGAAAACTCTTAGAATGAAGATAATTCAGAGACCGATGGGGAAGTAGACCTTGAAGGAGAAATCATTTGTGCATTAAATGAAATGAAGAAACTTAGAAAATAGAATGTTACTATCTTTGGAGGAAAATCTACAAGATATTTATAAAGAAAAATTCCCCTTTATGGCCATGGATACAATGCCTCCTAAATAAGAAATTGAAAATAATCAAAAAGAAAATTCAGAAGAAGAAGAAGAAGAAGAAGAAAAACCTCTCTTCATGGAGATGAATACAAAGTTGGATTCAAAAGAAGAAGAGATTGATATCGATCTTGAAGAAAAATTCATCAGTTCCTTAGTAGAAACTAACAGATTGAAGGAAGACAATATAAAGTAGAAGGAGAAATTAAAAAATATTAAAGGAAGGATCATGATATTGATGAAACAGAGAAGACATTTGTGAGCCTGGAGACTCAACTAGAAGAGGAAAAAGGGATAGAAGAAGTAATGATAAGTCAACTAAAGGAGAAGCAATAAATCTCTGAGATGCTAGAATTTGGAGTTGTCTCATTAATAAAGGAATTGGAAAAGTCAAATTTTCATTTACATAGAATCTTGAAGAGAACTGAAACTTTGAATTAAATTCCTAGTTATCAAAGGCCACCATTCATTAAAATAGGTCTTGGTTATGATGAGAACTAGAAGACCTATGAAGAAGATGCAAGCAAGGAGAATGAAGAAAAGACTATAAGCTATGGTAATGTTCACAAAGGCTCAATCAACAATGAGAGCAGCAGTAGGAATGGAAATGATGACCAACAACAACCTTATGAGTTCAGATGAGTACTTCCTCCAAGAATATCTTTCACACCCAACTATAGAAAAGTATTAGTTGGCTATTGTTTCTCTTCCAATAACTTTGTTCATAAAGCAATATATTGTAGAGAATATGCAAGCTGTGATCATGTGAGAAAAGGAAGTAGAGGCTCTTATAAGACCTTGAAGAATGATGATGTGAGAAACAATTCCAGAAGTTCTCAGGGATTTGTTGATAGAAACTACAATTCATTTTGTCTTTTACTTGATATTGAGTGCTATAAGTGAAACAACTATTGATACATAGCTCATTATTGTAGAAGCGTCATGATTGGATCTCCTCAAAAAATTGAGGAAGAAGATTTCACTGTCAAACAAAAAGAAGAATACTCAAATGTTTGGAAAAGGAGCAAAAGCAAGAAGATCCAGAAGAGATAAGTTGCAGAGAAGAACAAAACTAGGAATAATGTGGACTTGTACTCTATGATCAAGATAAAGGGAACAAATGGCATATTGATATTTGATGTCTAAGACACGTGAAAAGGGACCAGTCAAATTTTCTCACCATAAAAGAAGAAAAAGGAGGTAGTGTTACTTTAGGAGATAATGCATCTACAAAGATAGTTGGAAAGGGTACAATTAGCCTTAGAGATGAGAAGACTAAGAAAAATTTTCTTGCTTGTTGAGGAATTGAAGCATAATCTTCTTAGTTTCATCCAAATGTGTGATCAAGGACACGCTCTCACCTTCAATTCCAAAAAGTGTGAGATAAGAAAAGAAAGCTTAGAAAGATTGATGGAAACCATAAAAAGAACCTCAAACAATGTATGCATACTCAATGAAGGGAAAATATTGAATAAAAGCACAAGCTTAGGGGGATCATCCCTTTTCCATTAATGTCAAAAGGGGGAAATTGCAGAAAGGGAGAGAATTATAGGAAAAAGTGGAGTTTCAAATAGGGGGAGAATTGTTGGGCAAGTCCCAAGGGGGTATAGTTTTTGAGGAAGAACAGTTTTTGTACTGCGCAGTTCGGGATATGGGCGCAGAAGGAACAATTTTGTGGAATGCGCAGCTTGGAGTTATGCTCACTTTTGCGCATTAATGTTGTTGCACAGGGACAGCGCAACAACTGTTTTTGGTAAAAGCATAAGTAAAGGTCGAATGTGGAAGCGACCTATTTTTGGTAACTGACTCCAGACCTCTCGGCAGTTGAGTAAGGAGTAGAGTAAAGTTAGAGGAAAGAGAAATGTCTAAGAGAGTGGTAGAAAGAAGTTAAGAAGCTATCCCACTAAGTCAATGGCGACAGGCAGGCTAAAGGCGTAGAAAGTGACAGGCCACGATAAAGTTGTAACCATTTTGGTGATGACTGCGGTTGTCAGAGGGCGTGAGAGCCACGAGTGGCCCGGTAAGGTGGCCAAAGCAAGTGGAGAAAGTTGTCGATGGCGATACACAGGATGGCGGGTAATCGCATCAGTTTTGGGAACCTTAGGTTGTTTTGGGGCCTACGGATTATAAAGACATGACTTGCGGGCATGATCTATAAGAAGGCACAATTTTGTAAGGGAAAGGGTTCTGAGTATGAGTTGTTATCGCCATTGAACATTAAACTTTGTTAAGAGAAGATTGTAAAGGCTCTGCAAGCTGTGTGCGCAGAGACCTATTGAGAGAGAAGAGAGTCTGCAGCTGAGTGCGCAAACTGGAACTGTTGTACCCTTCTCAAAAGACTAATACAACAACAGTTTCTGTGGACGTAGCTCCCATCCTGGGGGTGAACCACGTTAAATTCCCATGTTGTGTGATTGTTTAAATGTTTTGCATCTGTTATTTGCTTACAATGAATGCTTAAGATCTTGCTTATCAGTTTATGTGTTTACTTTTATATATATTCACCATAAGGAATGTGATGGAAATAATATGTTAAGTTTTGCATATGTGGATGAATGCTAGATGCATAAGTATTTCTAATTTTTAATGAACGCATAAGTCTTTTGGATAGACACTTAAGTCAGTAGAGTTCGCACAGTACAAATTCTGTGAACCGCAGCACCAGAAGTGCACAGTATTTTGTGTTCTGTCATATTGCATAAGCCATAAAATAACCAAAGACAATTGGTAAATGGGTAAAACACTAAGTATAGCTTGTTGAAGCCGGTTGATTCTATAGAGGAAGCACAGTTGTCAGTTGCGCTATCCTGATTCGAACTTCCGCTAAACCACATTGTTCTTGGATGCGCAAGTTTCACAAGCCTCATGGCTTGTAGAAGTATTGACTACGAAGGGGTTAAGTTCCGCGTAGCCCTTAGTCCACTACTCATCAGATCTGTTTAAGCACTCATCACGTGGTTGTGGAAACTAGATTCCACATCCCCCCCATACCTTCTCCTCGGGTGAGACCTCAGCCTTTTCGTAGATTGTTTGCGAAAGGGCCGGTGAAAAGGGGTTTTGTTGGTTCCCTGAACCATGAAGAATCTAGGTCTTTATAGAAAACCTTAAGACAGTTACGTAAGCCAACAAGAATCTACAGGTTTGTTACAAAATTGTCTAATGGTTTCCATCAATGACAAAGGGGGAGATTGTTGGAAATACTGTTTTCATTGATGCCAAAGGAAAGGGGAGACTACAAATGTCCAAGATAAAGACTGTAATATGGAGATTGTTGGAAATATTGTTTTTGGATTTTTTATGCTTAGTTTTGATGTACCCTATATTTGAAGGCATTTTACTCTAGATACCTAGATCAAATGGGAATATAGGTTACATGGTTGAAATATTATTCTGATACTTTTCCAATGGTATATGGAAATCCCTCTAACTCCATAGGAATATGATATATGAAAGGATTTGTAGAGATAACCCAACTAGAATTTTAGATCATCCCTGCCACGATATTGAACAATGTCATGTCAACCCAAAAGGCGATTTTTGAAGAGTATAAATAGAAGCAAGTGCTCCTCATTTGTGCATTCATTCATCCACTCATGGAGATATGAAAAATGTGCACACCTATGGAAGAGGAAGGTTTTCTAGGGTTTGAAGATGT
Source organism: Larix kaempferi (assembly GCA_027924585.1). Taxonomy (NCBI): domain Eukaryota; kingdom Viridiplantae; phylum Streptophyta; class Pinopsida; order Pinales; family Pinaceae; genus Larix; species Larix kaempferi. Next base: position 4,106,160 of record BSBM01000063.1, on the reverse strand, counting down.
ATTTGAAGTTTTGTTTTGGGTTTTGAAGATATTCTTGATGATATTCTCTTGAAGGTTTTTCTTAGGGTTTCAAGGTTCTCTAAGGAAGAGAAGGTGAGAAGGTGCACCTTTTGAAGAGAAAGATATGTTTTCTTCTAGGTTATTCTTTGGATTAGGCTAAGATAAAAGCTGATTATGCTATATTTTGTATCTAACTTGAAGGTGATCATATGACACAATCAGGGTTAGTTATGGTGCAAATTGAGGGAAACTTTTGAAGAAGATTATGGTTCATCTTTAGAAAGAGGTGTTGTCTATTGGAAGAGTGCATATTGGAATAGGGTGATAACACAAAAGGAAGTACAAGTAGAAGTAGAAGCATTAGAAGTAGTAGCATTAGTAGCAACAACAATAGCAGTAGTAGTATATTGGTGTCTCCAGTAGATTTGTGCCTACATATTACTGAGTTGGTGCTCATTTGAGGAGACTGGTGTCTCTAGAAAGTTAGTGCCTGCATATTGTTGAGTATGTGCTCATTTGAGGGGATTGGTGTATTTAGTAGGTTGGTTCCTATAAAAATTTTAATAGTAGGTTGGTGCCTACATGAATTTATAAAGATAAGTTTTGTGGTTTTCTCTCAAAAGGGTTTCCACATTAAATTTTGTGTATTGTGATTTGAGTTTATATGTATTTACTATTTAAAATTAAATGAATGATTGATGAATAGTTAAAATAAGAAAAAGTACCTTAAACTGATTCACCCCCCCTCTCAGTATAACCATAAGTCCAACAATCAAAATGATAGAAATACAATCTTAGGTACACGTTTTGAAACTATGTGGACAACATGGTCATGGTTTACGTTTTATAATTAACTTCTAATTTTGCATTAAATATATGCTTTTTGGGGTAATCTAGATAATTTATGTTGCAATATTTATGTGGTTGTTGATTTTAGGAGGTCTCAGAGCATCCATAGTATCCATGTTTAGTAATCGATGTTTTAAATCCATAACATGATTCATCCTTAGGACAATACGTCTTGAGGATGAATCCTATTAGGGATTCGAAATTTCGATTACTAAACACGGATATTGTGGATTCTTCGAGACCTCCTGTAATCTAGATAATATATATTGATTCAATGGCATTGTAGATAGAAGAATTTTTTTGGTGTGCCACAAGGGAAACCATACTAGCAGCAAAATAATAGATCATTATTGTCAAATGAATTGATCTTAATGTTTTGGGCTATAGTATACCTTATACTAGGATAAAACTTGTGATACCTATACATAACTATATAAGGACTAGTATAACAAGAAAACAAAAAAGAGACTTTAACATAGACCAAACTAAATAATCGTATCATCATCACCAATTGAAATAATGGGTATCTCTTGTCCATGGATAGGTTTGTGGTCTTTTGCAATGAATTTGAGGCATGTAGTAGCTTTGAGAAAAATGTTGAGTTTCACATCCAACCTCTGAATTTTGTCCTAAGATTCATCTAATTGCAAAATAAATTCCTTACATTCCTCCGTACTATCCTTCAAGGATTTACTAGGAGCACTTTCATCAACCAGTATAAAGCCATTGTTTTGTAGTACTTGGTTTCTCTAGACCGAGAGGATCCTTCATCATAGACCCATGGGCCCATCTCCTCCTCAATATCCTCATTTTGAATGTATCCATGTTTATATTTTATCTAAACTTCATCTCAAGAAGTTTTCCTTTTGATTTTGGATGGGGTTCGTTGCTAGTATACATCCTCCTCCTTCATTGTCACGTGCATTTCTGTCACATACCCAATTTCCTGAAGTAGTAATGATCAGTAAGAATTAAAATTTTTCAAACATAGATGATAACAAGGAAATATGTAACAATATTAATCCTTCTTTAAAACACCACATCAGTTAACTGCTCGTTTTAATATATGGGGTTTAGTTACTAAACTCTTATAAAACTTATTTTAAAACAACATGTAGAAGACACATTAACTTGTTTTACCATTTGAACATTCTCATAGAACTCTTACTAAATAACAATTAATGCAAATGTACCCGTTGAAACCTTTTAGCACATATTTATCTCATGGATATCATAGTCAATAAGAAAACAACCTAATTGTTAACCACATTAACAATATCATAAGGCGAATATATATTAACATTATACATCATGTAACATCCCCTTAATTTCGAGTTGATACTAAGGAAAAATGGGTAAATAAAAATTCCGTTCATAAGAATGTATAACAAAATGACAAAGTGATTCGTGACCATTCCATAGACCCCCGAATGATGAGCAACTTATACCTTACATTATTTCATAATACATCAACTTTCAAGGTCCATTTGATACATACTTATCTCGACAGGAAAAGACAAGCCTATCTCTACGACACTAAAAGTTACATTACAATGACTACCATGCATTCATTTACACAATCATCTTTCTAAACTTCGTTATGTATTATTGTATCAATTTGAGGATCCATCGGTATACAAATGACTTAATCTCAACTTACATTTTCATAAAAATGACTTAATACACTTAAGCTTATATTTTCATAAGAACGACTTAATCTTAAACTTACCTTTCCACAAAGTAATACACTTAACCCATTTGAATATCTTACATGAAATAAACCTATGACACCATCAATTCAACTTAATATTAGTGTACATCTTCCTAAAGTATATCACCTCAACTACGAACACAAGGTATGAGTGTACATCTTTCATAAAGTAAACCACATCATTTGCAAACGACACAAGATATGAATGTACATCTTTCATAAAGTAAATCACACCAATCACACGAATTTCAAACACAAGAGACACAGATATACATGTGGTTCGCCCAACCTTTGGGCTACGTCCACGGGAGCAGTTGTCATATATTATATATCCAAAAGAAGGGTACACCTTTCGACAAGGTGTTTACAATTTACTTTCTCTTTCTCCAGCCTCTCACAAGAGAGCTTCAATAATATGAATCTAATACTATTATAAACATAGTGAGTTACATACTGCAACACACATTGCCAACAAATACTAATGCGATCGTACGATCCAAGGATATATGCACATAAATTCTCATACGATGATATATATATACTTAAAGATTCTTGTGCGCTGATATATCAATACCCACTGCCTAAGAATTATTTATTTACGTAGACACTTCATACCATTCCAAGTATATATCTGTTGAAAATAATAAATAATTCAACAAGGAGCCGTCACATTCTAACATAATAGAATATAACACTTTTTATATATAACTATTCCACATATAAATATCGATAATATTTTATATATATTTCAAAGCAAAATTCATAAATCATTACATTGTAAATACGATTCTGGCAGCATACTAGGTCAACTATAATTATGTTAGTTAAAGCCACACAACATGAGTATTACATATATATATAAAGATACTTAATACATCTTGGAACTCATGGAGTAAATATCTTTTGAAAGTAATAACTAAATCAACGTGACGATTAACCCAAAGTTCATCTCCCGTATTTTCCAGAACATTAAATATAACTCAGAGATATATAATTTTGTTGACAAAAAGCTCCACTTGATACATTTTTAAAAAGAAATCAATCCTATATTTTACTAAATCACCATTGATGGCATTTATTTAAAATTATATCATTAACCTTTAGCTCAAATTTAGCGAACTAGATCTCAACTAAGATTGAAATAATAAATTTCTAAAACTCGTTACTCAACCATAAGTTAGTGATTTGATCTAAGGATTGTTAACTAAACAATAGCCAGAATATGCAATCTCAGATCCGAGTCAAGCTCGGCGGCACACTTGAGTACCAATTAACGGATCTACCTTGACGCTAGGGTTGTGCATTTATTTAAAATTATATCATTAACCTTTAGCTCAAATTTAGCGAACTGGATCTCAAACTAAGATTGAAATAATAAATTTCTAAAATAACTCGGCAGAGATCATTTTACAGGAAGATGTATTAACAGTACATCGATAACCAGTTCTCACAGCGATTGTAATAAATTTGGGAGCTAACTACTAAGCATTCTATACTAACAGAAAAAAAAATACTCTAAGGTTCACTAACATAGATCATAACTGATCATCACGGAAATCCCTAACGCATCAACAAAAAGGAGACAAATAACATCGGAAATGGAGACAAACTCTATCGAGCATTTCCTTCCCCGGTAACTAGGGTATCGATCCAACTAAATTATAACCCGCATGCATCAGTATTGTAAGCATAAATGGAACCATCTTCAAAGTACTATAAGAATCACATACCTCAGAAATAAAACAACAAATTCTGCGATCCACCTTTTGTACAGATATTATCAATCGCAGAAACCCACTTCTCCTATTGTAGAGATCCAAAAGTCTTTCCCATTGCAGAAATTCTGCCATCACAAGGATTTGAGGTCCTCTCCTCATCGCAGAGATTCCTCATCATTGGCTCATCACCGAGATTCTTTCAATCGAAAACAATTGCAGAGGTCTTTCAATCCAGAGCACTTTCTGAGGTCGCAATGATCCCATCAGACTTAACCCTGATAGGAGTTTTCCACGATCTCCTTAGCGCCGACCCCCGTATCAATGGTCACAATATTTACTTATACACAGAAATCGATTCTCCCACACTCTCGAGGAGTCTGTACAACTAACATCCCGAAAAACTTGCTCAGTGTATCTTGACCACAGGTTATCATACTCAGCAAATCCCCCCCCAAACGCTTCCTCCAAGCACTCGACATCTGTCAAAGGAAGTAGAGTGGTAACCTACTTCCTCGGTTACATCACCCACGAAATCTTTTAGGAGATTACACGCCTTAAGCATTTAGACATTTGGCAGTTGAAGTAAAACGGTCATCTACTTCTTTGGTTACATCACCCATGAAATCTTTTAAGAGTTTACACCACCTTAAGCACGCTCCCCCTCATAAATGGTCGGGTCTTCCATTATAAGGAGAGAAATCAAATAACATTTTATTTATCTCATGCGATTTGGTCATTTTAGTCCTTTGTTCCCACACACATATAAATATATATATTTATCACACTTGATTATTCATATATATGTATATATATATATGTATGCATATATGTTCCTTTGTTCGTATATTATCTAGGGAATAATATCCTCATTTATAATATAGAAGTCTTAATATTTGCTAGGAGACTTGAGAGGAGTTAGTACTTCCTTCGACAACCCTTCTCAGATGAATCCTTAAATTAGGTCAACATAATCAACGCTTATTTTTCCTCAAGTTCCTTCTAGCATCAAGATGACATTCGTCATTCATGTCTTAAGTTTTCATGGCCTTCCGGGGAGACAACCATATCCCCAGTGAAATCGTTTTCACATTGTTAAGTTCAACCTACTCTTAGTCCCCTCAGTTTAGAACAACATCCATAAACATAATGCTAGTTTCTAAGTCCACTGGTGGGGCTTTGGCCCTGAGCTCATCACCAGGGCAATTTACATAGATACAATTACATTTATTAAAAATAACCAAATAAAGATTAAAATAGGTCACAAAGGAGGGATATCACAATTTCCCTAGTTTATAGGCCTTTCCCTTTATCTCTTCTTCACCACCATCCATGGGCTCTACTTTCCATGTATTGGAGAGCATTGGATGACCCATCTACATGGAGAAGGGGATCCCAACCTCAAGTAAAAAAAAACACAAGATGCAATACCTTGAACCAGTATAGAGGGATAAGCTTCGTGAAAACAAAGACTTGGTGTTTGAAACGAAATCTCAATTCTCATACAACCAATGTTATTATCAAAGCCCTTATCATTAACAGTAAATCCTCAAACCGTACAGAGATACAAACCAAACAAATATGAACTTTTGGTGATTGTAGAGGAATCCCAATTCCCATACAACTAGTTCCACTCTCAAGGCATTGTTTTTGTGGCTATATTATCATACTAAAATCCACCACATGCCACCATTATTCCATTCTCACATCCATAATTAAAATTCCATATTTTTTTAATGGTTGAATGAGTCTCGGTCTAATCATATGGCTGCATAGTACTAAGTTCAGACTACAGATCACCCAGTCCTTACACCCCACATGCCATTGATCCATTGTCATCCCCACCTAGTCATCCTCTACCCCTGTCTACTAGCTTTACTGCCTCCAAAACACCCCATAATGGGGCTTGTATTCTATTTTGTAATTTATGAAGTCGAGAGAGTGGGAGGGAACTTGATTCCATGAACTATGTACTTGAGTCATTGTGTCCTTGTTCCATCCATTCATTGGACAAGTGGTCAACCATATTATTGGTTGTTCAATAAACACCACAAGGGATAAAGGTAGAGATATTGTGCAATTTATTTGCTATGCATTCCAAATTTTCTTCTTCTTTCGAGATTGAATAAATTTATTGATTGGAGAACCGTTTTGGAATTCTTTAAAATGTGAATGATGATCTAATAATCACCTTCAACTATTATTTTTGTTCATCTACCTTCATATGCATTAATCAATATTACATATTTTGTATGCCATAAAAACAGATATATGCATTGACACTCTTTCATTCATTTTGTACCTATAATTAGTTCTATGATACTTGTTATGAATGAAACTTATATTGCAATCTCAATTATTTTCCAGTAGATAGTTTGGGTATGGGGTATTGAGAGTGATGCAAGGGGGGGGAGGGGCCATAAGAGATTTCACCTTCATTTGGTTGGCCATGTTCATTCGAGAATATATTATTCTCGAAAAAAAGAGAAGATCATTCAAGTATTCGCATTTAGTCTTTATATAGTGTGTATCATGCTTCTTCTTTTCTTTTTTTAATTCAATCAAATAACCTCATATTACTCTTTGAAAAATGCAGGTTTAAAGGGTGATCACCTCCACGATCCCAATTCATTTCCTTTAACGTAAGCATTTATCATCCTAAGATTTACACACATGACATTTTGTAATAAATAAAATGTGCAATGAAAAGGTGATTAAATATGAACTATATTCATGGATGGTATATGAATATTGATGAAAATGGATCTATGCATGATATGATATGATTCCCATGGATAAAGAAGTGTATAGGACCAAAATTCTTGTGGCACAACTCACATAAGTGGTAATTGGGTAAGTGGAATCATCACCCAACTCCACCTATACACTACTTGGCCTTCTTCTTCTTAGGACATTGAGATGCACACTAGTCCATATTTTGGAATTTGAAATACTTCACATGGATCAAGCCTCTTTCCCTTGGTTGAAACAAATTGATTCTTTCTTCTTTCTCTTTTGACCCCTTCATAGTCATCCTTTCTTTCCTCCTCTCCTCATCTTTCCTTTGAGGGATAGATTTTGCATCTCATCCACTATGGTTGTAGTTGTCTCTCACCTTGTCTCCTCCTGGAAAAAGTCGTCCAAAATTTTCGCAAAGGTGGGTGGTGTCTCATGAGCACAATACCTTGCACAAAGGATTGGAAGATTTCAGATCACATGCTTTAATATGATGTGAAATTTTTATTACATGGTATGCACAATTGCACTTCTAAAACATAACCCCAAGCTAGAAATAGAAATTGAGTTATCTCATATCAAAACAACAAACAAAGAAATGTTAGATCTATGACACATCAATTTGAAAAATGGAACAAGAATCTTGATTTGTAGCACTTGATCGCACCACTATTAATGATTTGAAAGAAAGAATTACGATTTATATTTCCAATGCTCTTGTCAAATGTAAAGGTTGTCTCATAGAGAGTGTGTTTTTCCTTCTCTCCAAAATTATTGTGAAATTGTCTCTATGAATCTATGAAAGATACATTAAGTGTATCCTCAAGAGGACTTGTTGGCACTGTGGAAGAACTCAAACGTTGACCTGCATATGAATCATTGTTGTCACTTTTAATAGCATGTTATCCTATGATTCAAACATTGGTCTTGCAAAGATTGCTTAGTTGCAGTTTGGGTAGTAGTGAAAGAAATCACCTCCTATCTGGTTTCCAAGCACATGCTCCATTTCTCAAAGTTTCCAACACACACATACTCCTTTATGAGGTTAGTTTTCTATCAAAATTTCTACAATTTTCCATAAGCCTAGTATTAAACTATTATGGTTTACCATAACATTTGTTTTAGGGCCTTTCCAAGACATCATCGAATGCAATGTCTACCCACCTAAACTATTCCAACTTACTCTTGATCCTATCATATCAACAACATCATAATGCATTATATATGATGCATGTTGCAACACATAAATTATTTAAAGAAAGAAAAACCTATGAACTCACATTTTCTACAAAAATGATTCCTTGTAATCCTACAATCCAACCCATAAACTTGCATAAACACCTTTCTCTCTATTGTACCTTGTACCAAGTAGTCTTCTCCATTTACATCATCCTTTTTCGAGAACCTCCAGAATATTAACCCTCTTCTAACCTCCCCTCATCCTCTTATTTTTAGTCTCAATCACCATGGTTCATCATTCACCATATCTTCTAACCTCCCCTCATCCTCTTATTTCTAGTCTCAATCTCCATGGTTCATCATTCACCATAGCCTATCACTTCTTTTCCCCTCTCATAATCCTGCAAAAGAAAGTGATGCAAAAGAAAGTGACTGCATCCTGTGTTACCCTAAAATACATATTCTTGGTTTCTTCACTCCCTTTCCCCATACCTCACACCCTAATCACAATATTGCTCTTAGATTCTCTTGCATTACTCACATAATCCATATCATGCACAATTAGTTCTCACCCATTGGTGATTTAATGGTCATCTTAATCTTAGTGTAAAAATGAAGAATTTACCTTGGATAAGGGAGAATATTTGATACCATTGCAGATCATGAAGTGCTGACAACTGCAAACTGTTGCTACACATTTTTCTCGTTAGCGTTTTTAACCTGGAAAATAGGAGATTTAAATTCAAGTATGTGATCAAGAGGTTTTGTGATAAAAATATTTAAATTCAAGTGTGTTATTAGCACCATTTATATTTTGTGGTGTTAAAATGGTGGAATTAGCACCACTTATATTTTGTGGTGTTATTATGGTGTTATATTTGTTAATATTATTGGAAATTGAATTTTACCTTTATGAGAAATGCCATGTTGGCAAGTACCATAAAGTGGTGTTAAGCTATTATTTTCCACATGGACATGTACAAGTAGGATTTATTTATGTGGATTTGCAACATAAACAAATTCACTAACAATTATTTTGAAAATAACTCAATTCAATATTTATTTATTTTTTCATAAATTTAAATAAATAATCAAAGATTAATTTATGAGTTTTTGCACCACACACAACAAATTCAAATATTTATATTTAGAATATTTAAGCAAATAAATTCACGTGATTCTGGCTTTATACCACAAGCACAACAAGTTTAAAAAAAATATTTGGAAAATAGCCCAATCCAATTATTCATTTTTTATATTATTTAAACAAATAAATACAATTAACAAATAAATAAAACCAATTGTTCTAAATTTATTAATATTGTAAAGTATAATAAAAATTATTTGAATTTAAATTTGATTATTCATTTGAGATATTTTTATTTTCTTAAATTTTTTGATGAAAATTAGTATTATTATTAGGTTTTTAGCACAAGACATGGGTCGTAGATCCATGGATATGGTCAATGGAGAAAACGTCTACCTAAGGCCCTAAAAAAAGCTTTTAGGAATCTAGGACCAGGAAAGACACCACAAAGGTCCCCACACATATTCCTAAGTGTATTCTAAGCCTCCAAGTATGAGAATTCACACTATTATAAGTTTTTAATCACTAGGGATAGGTCTAGTGGCCCTAGGCCTTAGCCGAAAGGAATCCTAAGCATACAAAAATGTCATGTTGTCAAGTGCCATGTAGTGGTGATAAGCTCATATTCATCACATGGACATGTACAAAAATGATTTAATTACGATGATTTGCATCATAAACACAACAACATCACAAATAATTATTTTGTAATAACTTAATTCAATTTTTTCATTCAAATAAATGTTCATGATTAATTTATGAGGTTTTAAACCACAATCAGAGCAAAATCAATTATTTGCTTTTATGCTATTTAAACCAATAAGCTCACATGATTCATTTATCCACAAACAAAACAAGTTCACAAAGAATTATTTTGTAAATAGCTCAATTCGACTATTCATTTTTTAATATTATTCAAGCAAATAAATACCTATGATTCTTAAAATTGACAAATAATTGAAGACATCCATTTTTAATTTATTACTATTATAAAATATTAATAAAAGTGATTTGAAAACGAACCACATGAAAAAAAAAAAAAAAGTGATTTGAATTATGATTTCATGATTTGATAGGATATATTCTTATTGATATTAGTAAATTTCTCAATAGATATTAGTATAATTACTAGGTTTGTGCACAAGGCATGGGTATCAAATCCTTGGAGATGTTCGAAGGAGGAAACCTCTTCCTTGGGCCCTAAATGAAGCTTTTAGGAATCTAGGACCAAGAAATATGGTCAACACATATATATTCCTAAGAACGTTCTTAACATCTATGTGTGGATATTGATTGTATGATCAAGTTTTGATCATTAGTGATAGGTCTATCAGCCTTCGACCTAGTTAAGAGAAGAAACCTAGGCCTTAGCCTAAATGAAGCTTCTAGTCATGTAGGAATAATAATGATTTGTCGAGCCTACACAAATGACTTTTTGAGAATATTTGTGGCCTTATCATAGGGATAATGGGGGGAATTGGAGGAACTAAAACTAGGTATTAGTCTTTAGGCCATAGAGATGATTAAGGAAGGAAACCCGGTCCTTGGAACTTAGAGGAAACCTCTACGCATATAATATTAACAAGTATAATTTGAAGCACCACATAACACCTCCTAAGGGTATCCTTGGCCTAATGTTGGGGGTATTAATGTAAGTAACAGGTTTTTTTAAGCACTATATATGGGTGTTTAGGCCCTTATGTTTGAGGGAGGAAACCTAGGCCTTAGTCCCTAGTAAACTATTTTGTGCATCCAAGGCAAAATACAACAGCTTGAACCACTACACATGACATATTGGGGTTATTATTTACCTCTCTATAAGGAAATCAAAACCATTATGAGTTTTTTGCTAGTATACATGGGTCTTAAGTTTTTCTATAATGTCATAGGAGGAAACTTGGACCTTAAACCCTAAGGGGAGATTTAAACCGCACTCATGAAATCCAAACACTATCCTTGGCATCTGAGCATTCATATAAGTGACACTAGGTATGCGAACCTTAGACGTATTCATGGGAAGAATTACAGGAACTAGGCCCTAAAGGATGGTTTTAAACTAGGTATGTCGGGTTAATAGCAATGACTTAAACTATCACCTAGGAGATCATGCAATGTATGGGATATCATTATTCTCAAAGTGGGATATGGGTGGAAATATGTGGTTTTGCGTACTAGCATTGTGTATTAATAAACAGTTGGGAATAAATTGAAAGAAGTATACCCTAACATAATATTAATGAGGGGAAATGATCAAAACCATGAACCATAACATACACCCTTTAAAGTTGATATTTGACATAATAGTTGGATATGAGCATAATGAAGAGTTTTTGCATAGAGGGATGGATCTCAAGGCCTTTACTGGAGTCATAAAAGTAAAGAAAGAGCCTTATGTAGGTGTCTCACGTCCTTCATAATGATATTACATGGAATATGACCATGACTTTATCCCTAAAGAAACCATCAAGGCATCCAAATCCATTGAGACACTATGTATCTAGGTCTTATGGCCTTTTAGCCTTTGATAAGATCAATGGAGGAGACCTAAATATCGACCACTAAAGTAATCTCCTATCCATCCAGGGCTAAGAAGGTTTCCTCCACCAACAACACATGGCCTCTTGAGAGTATCATTAGCATATGATTGAGGATGTTGGTGTCATTAGGTGGTTTTGAGCAGTATGTACATGTTTTGGGGCCTTGAGAGTGATGTTCTAGGGAAGAAGACCATGCCTTTAACACTAAAGAAATCGTTGAGGCATCCAAATCTATGAATTATAATGCCTCAAAGCACCATGCATGATTTTGTAGGGGTATCCATTGTACTCTATATCTAAGTATTGTGGCCTTAGGGCCTTCGACATGGTTAGTGGAGGATACCTTAACCGTCGCCCCTAAAGGAAGATTGTAACCGTCTAGGGGTAAGAATTTTTCCTCCACCAACCATACACAACCTCCTAATTGTATAATTGGCCTATGATTGAGGATGTTGTTATAGTTAGGTGGTGTTAAGTAGCATGCACATGTCTTAAGCCCTTGGTAATTGTGTTCCATGGAAGAAGACCATTTTTTGGCACCAAAGAAATCATTAAGGAATCTAGAGCCATGAACACTATCTAAAAGCAGCATTGATTACTTCATAGGGGTATCTATGTTGATATGTATCTAGGTCTTGTGGCCTTGGAGCCTTAAACATGGTTAGTGGAGGAGACCTCAATCTCGAGCTTTAAATGATTATTCTATCCATCTAAGGCTAAGAAGATTGCCTTCACTTAAAACACATGGACTCTTAAGGGTATCATTAGCCTATGATTGACTATGTCATTTCCATTAGGTGGTTTTGAGTAGTCTCTACATGTCTCAGGGCCTTGGGAATGATGTTACAGGGGAAAAAAACCGTCCCTTTGTCCTTAAAGAAACAATTGGGGCATCTAGAGTAATGAACAATGCCTAGATCACCGTGCATGACCTTACATGGATATCCATGCCACTATGTATCCATGTCTTGGGTCCTTGGGGCCTTGGACATGCTTAAGGGAGGAGACTTTAACCTCTAGCCATAAAGGAACCATATAGCCATCCAAGGCTAAGAAGATCACCTCAACCAACGACACATGGCCTGCTGAGGGTATCATTATCATATGATTCAGGATATTAATGCAATTATGTGGTTTGGAGAAGTATGTAGGTGTCTTAGGACATCAGGAATGATGCTCTAGAGAAGAATACCATGCATCTGGCCATAAATAAACCACTAAGGAATCTAGAGCCATTAACAATGCCTCAAAGAACTATGTATGACTTTGCAAGGGTATCCATTGAGCTTTGTATCTAGGTCTGAGGGCCTTGATTTCTTCGACATGGTTAATGGAAGAAATTTGAAACTTGGGCCTTAAAGAAATATTTTATCCATCCAAGGCTAAGAAGGTTTCCTCCAACAACCAAACATGGCCTCCTGAGGGTATCATTGGCCTATGATTAAGGATGACAATTCCATTAGGTGGGTTTGAAAAATATGTCTGTGTCTCAATGCCTTGGGAATGGCATTCTAGGGGAAAGACCATTCCTTTGGACCTAAAGAAACCATTGAGTCATCGAAAACCATGAACAACTCCTTAAAGCACCATGCATGACTTTCCAAGGGTATCCATGGCACTATGTATCCAAGTCTTGGGGACTTGGGGGATTGGACATGGTCATGGGAGGAGGCATGAAGCTCAAGCCCTAAAGGAATCTTATGGCCATCTAGGGATAAGAAGGTTCTATCCACCAACAACACATGGCTTTTCAAGGGTAACTGGCCTATGATTGAGGATGTTAGTGACATTAGTGTGTTTTGAGGAGTAAGTACATGTCTCAAGGTGTTGGGAATGAATTTCTAGGGAAGAATAGCATGCTTTGGACCTAAAGAAATCATTCAGGATTCCACAACCATGAACAATGCCTCAAAGAACTACACATGACTTTGCAGGTGTATCCATGGCACTATGTATCTAGGTCTTGTGGCCTTAGGGAATTTGACATGGTCAATGAAAGAAACCTAAACATAGGGCCCTAAAGGAAGCTTCTAGCCATCTATGTCTAAGAAGGATGCCTTCACCAACCACATATGGCCTCTTGAGAGTATCATTGGTTTATGGTCGGTGATTTTAATGCCAATAGTTGGATTTGAGCATTAGACACATGTCTCAGGGCCCTGGGAACAACACTCTATGGAAGAGGACCATGCCTTTAACCCTAAAGAAACCATTTAGGCATACAAAGCCATAAGTAATGCCAGAAAGCTCCACACATGGCTTCATAATATATCCATGGCACTCTGCATCCAAGTCATTAGGAATTGGGGCATTGGACATGGTCAAGGGAGGAGACCTAAACCTTGGGAAATAAAGGAATCTTATATCCATCCAAGGATAAGAAGGACACCTCAACCAACCACACATAGTCTCCTGAAGGTAGCATTGGATTATGATTGAGGATCTTAGTACAATTAGATATTTTGAGTAATATCTACTTGTGTCAATGCCTTGGGAATGACATTGTAAGGAAGAGTGACTATGTGTTTGGCTAAGGAGGTGGTCTCCACCAACCACACATGGATTCTTGAGTGTATTATTAGCCTATGATTTAGGATGTCGATGACAACAAGTTGTTTTGAGTATTATATAGTGTCTTAGGGCCTTGGAAATGATGTTCCAGGGAAGAAGACCATGTCTTTGGTCGTAAAGAAATTGTCGAGGAATTCAAAGCCATGAACATTGCTTTAAAACACCATGCACAAATTTGGAGTGGTATCTATAGTTCTATGTATTTGTGTCTTGTGGCCTTAGGGCCTTGGACATGGTTAGTGGAGGAGACCTAAACCTCAAGCTCTAAAGGAATCTTCTAAGCATCTAGAACTAAGTTTCCTCCACCAACCACACGTAACGTATTGAAGGTACCATTGGCCTATGATTCAGGATGTTGGTTCCATTAGGTGGTTTGAAAATCATGAAGGTGTCATATGGCCTTTGGAATGGAATTATATGGATGAAGACCATACCTTTGGCTCTAAAGAAACCAATGAGCCATCTAGATCCATGCACGATGCCTCAAATAACTACGCATGACTTTGCATGGGTATCCATGGTGCTATGTATCTAGGCCTTGTGGTCTTAGGACCCTAGACATGGTGATGGAGGAGACATGCAACTCAATCCCTAAAGGAATCTTCTAACCATATAGGGATAAGAAGGTTTCCTCCACCAAAAATACGTTTCCTACTGAGGGTATCATTGGCGCGTGATTGATGATGTTTTTGACATTAGGTGATTTTGAGAAATATGTATGGGGATTAGGGCATTGGAAATGTCTTTCCGGGGAAGAAGACCATTCCGCTGGCCCTAAAAAAACCATTGTTACACCAAGGGATATTCATGACATTAGGGGATTTTAAACACTAATAATGGGACTGAAGGCCGATGGCATGTGTAAGAAACCAAAGCTTCATTCCCTAAAGGAATTTCTAGTCATCTATGTCCAAGAACAATGACTTTAAATACCACACATGACCTATCGATGGATCAATTTGCATTTGAGTGGTGATATGGATTCCATTAGAGCCTTTTGAGCTCTAGGTATTGATCTCGAGTACCTTGACATGGTTGGGGTAGGAAACTTGGGCTTTAATCCCTAAAGGAAGATCCTAGGCATTTAATAGAAAGATTGACACCTCAAACTAGGACACATGGCCTCTATGTGGGTATATGTATGGAATTAGGTGGTTTTTCATAGTAGGTATAATTCTTGGTTTTTCATAGTAAGCATTATGTCCCTCAAACTCACCCTATAGTGAGACATTGTTAGAATCAATTATACTAGGATCATTATTTATAATGTCACTTCCTACTGCATTCACTTATTCAAACTTGACCTAGTCAAATTTAGGTTCCCAACAATCATTCCCAATGTCATGATTAGGTGTACCACCACCACATAGAACCAAAATCTCGTTAAAAAACTTCATTTTATTGTCAAAAGAAACCCATAGGTTGACTTGGCAATGTTGGAATTTATTGAGTATACTATTTCATATAAAAATGGGGGATAAATCCATGGATATAATTTAATCACAATTCTCACATTTCTTGAGCAAATGTTTTAAAAGATATCTGTAATGAATGCTACTTTGCTATGACATACTTTTAAACATATATTTTGTTCAAGATGGTACCTTTGACTTCAATTGAAATGCTCCCTACTAAAACCCAGGAAGACCCAACAATGTCCCAGGCCACTGCAAAACTTAAGCCTTCACCTTCACCCTCATCTTCTTTCTATCATCTTAAAAGAACTTTTAATAACCACCTCCTCGACCTGTTTGGTCACCCCATCATAATTTGAGTCCAATGTTTTCCCCATATTAATTTCCTCAAGTGTCTATCATAATCCTTCACTACATGTCCATCTTGATGGAATTAGATGCATCTGAAGGGTATATTAGATTAAACTAACATCTAGGAATATACCAAATCACCGACCATGATCTCCAAACTCTAGAAAGCGCTTCTTTACTGTTAATTTCAACCATGAATTTGGAAACCAACCAACAATTGTCTTCCTTATAAGCTCGATCCACTAATATTTTCCTACCAATTAGTTAATTCTCCATAATTGCAAGACATGAGTTATCATACTAGAATTCCACTGGGAGGGTCATCGTATTAACCCATACATGAATGTTTGATATGGCCTTTGATATAGGTTTGAAACATGGGTGGCAAAATTTTATATGCAAATATCTAGAACCCTAGAATCAACTACTTCTTTGAGTCACAAATGCATCAAATTCATAATGGATATGAACGCTACCCATCCATGGGACAACAAGTTAAATGATGAACCATAGCTAATAACTAGAGCCCAAGATCGTTGCATCTACTCATTCCCCAAATGCTTTTCCATCTGTCTCTCGAGAAATTTACCAACTAGGGTATTTCCAAAGTAATTTAGAATTTAATTTACTTTAATATATTTTCCCATCACCAAACATATATTCTATTCCTTCTTCTTCAAAAACTTTATTCTCTTCTTGTCCTTACCCCCATCCACCATCATGACCATCTTTTTTTGGCCATTAGGGTTGTAAAATTAAACACCCTAGGTTGAGCTTATTACCATTGAAATTTCCTTCAAATGACACATACACTTGTTAATCAAATCCTTCATGTAGTTGGCCTACAAGTGCATTACCTAAAACCTTAAACTAGTAAAAGATATGTCTCTTTAGGACAATGGGAAAATGAACCCTTTAGTGATAGGGAATAATACTACACACAATTACACACTCTAGATTTCACTTTGAGAGCCCTAGCTTTACCTTTTGTACACTATGTAGTTGTACCCTCCGCAACCCCAACATTTAAATGCTCATGATGGTCTTTTGAAATTGCACTACCCCACAAAGTCTACCCTCTAAAATAGTAGAGACTAACGTTTTTATTTCCACCAAGAGTGTGACCCCTTTTCCTTTGTTCTAAGTGATATTTTGTTAGCACCTAAATAGTCCCTTTTAGTTATCACGTCCAAATACTAAATTTTTTTGTAAGATCATCTAAATAATTTATTAATTGAATGTCTTTAGAATACTCAGCTAGGGTTTCAATCCTTCACAAATGATAGATTCAAACCATACGTGACTTCTCGCCCAATTCATTTTTGTTTACTTATTGTTGCACATAATTCAATGTCTCTTTTGATCATTTTGCCCTAGAACACTAATTGAAGATGAAGCAGTATCCCATTACCCACTTTTTTTCATCAACGATGAAACTTTATCAATAATGCACTAAAGAGTACAAAACCAATCCTCTATATTGTATTTGAGTTGCACATAGTATTTGAGCCTATACGAGGTAGCAAACCTTGTAAAAACCCTTTGTGGCCAGGCTTGGAATCCCTAGCTACTTGTCTTAAGTTATCTGATAGTTTCCAAGCAAAATTGAGGAGTGAAACTATGGCCTTCATTTACATTGCCCATTATTAATCTTTTGAGCCATGGATCACATATAATCCATTGAGTCTTCTCATATTTGTATTGAATTGTTGCTGATAACTTTGTTCAATTGGAGTGACATATGGAAGACCCGTGCAACAACATGAAACCATATACAAACCTCACCTTTTGGCACACCCATCTTTTATGCAACATCGTGAAGAGTTAACCCTAACCTTAGCACCGTAGTAGACAAATCCTTTGGCCCACTTGTGCATAAGGAGATTACCATTTCACTCTTTTTCTGCTCGAATTGATTTATTCCTTAGTCTTCACCTACTTTGTTTGCCACCTCTTCGACTAGCACATAATCCAAAATACCCCTTGCTATTTCTTTTTTATTATTATTATCTTTTATTCCTTCTTGGGAGACCTTTTCTTTACTCCTCTAGATTCACTTCTAATCCTTCTCTTTGCATTATTTCCAAACATTTCTTATTTCATAACATCTCAAAGCATCTAAAGGGTGGTTTCCAACAACCCAATAGTGATTAAATTTCCATTCCCTAAACACTTACCATTTCATATAGAAATCCTTCTTGAAGGTCCATTTCTACTAAATTTTTAATTGTCTTTTTTTCCACTCTAGTTTGGAATTCTATTTCAAAGTCAATAAAAATACCCAAACCTTCCCTAAGAATTTCATGATGTTTTTACTCCAAAACTCATGGGAAAGGAATATATAATTACCCAAGTAGGTTGTCTACAAAATGTTTTTTTTTTGTAGATAAAAACTAGGTTTTCAATGTCTCAGGAATAACAGTGAAGGCTCCATAAACAACTTTTATCTAGGATTTTCTCCACGTCACTTTCACACTTTAATTGAAAGGATATCCATCCTCGAAGCAATGCATGGAATATTTTCATATGCCATAGGGTTCCTTCTAATTCCTTTCCATTGATCCTTGTAATGAATCTTTCTTCACATGTTTCCCCATGAGTTGTCTAGTCAAGGTAAGCTCCATTAACTTTTTAAATTCGTCCATGCCCACATCCTCTCCTAACACCATTTTACTCATTTCTCCCTCGACCTTATATGTTTTTTGTTTTGTTTACTTGCTACCAAAAACGTCAAGATCTGGTTCCTTCTCCTTTCCCCTATTATTAACCTCCTCACCTCCCGTAAAACCAACATGTGATAGGATTCTAAATCCTCATCCTTGATTAAAAATTGGCTCAATTTCATTAACCAATGACTTAACCCTGAATCTTCTTCAAAATAGGTAAGATCTCTTCCCTAGATAACATCTTTGGCAACTAACAAGAACCTTGGCTCTAGGGTTTTTGGAATGTTTACGATCTCCTTCACTTTGCTTCCAGGAAGACCCCACTTTGAAACTGCCACCATTAAACTTTTAAACTTTCCACTAACAATACCCTCTCCAACATTTTTCTTGACCTTGGATTGTCTTGTCCTTGCATCATCAAAGGATCAAATCTTAAATGTTTATACTTTTCAACTTGGATAAACTTTACTACCTCTATAGCCTTGGACTCCTCCCATTGGGTAGCCTTTATTGATGCATAGGCCTAAAGTAGCTTATTTCCCCTTGGTGATTTCCTCATTGTATGCCCTTGCCCCCTTCCATATTTCAATTAATTATTCCCTTGTGCTAAAGAAAGGTTTCATGAATACCTCATGGCCCTCCTCATAATCCCCTTGTTGCTCACCTCTTTTCCCATCGGGGCTCTAACCCAAACATCGAAATAGAAACCATTTGTTGATATATTGAGGGACATGGATAATGTCTAGGACCACGTTATAGTGATTCGTTCATTATTGGAAATCTATGTGATATCGATGCATGTGAAGGGATATTTTGGATTCAAGTTTGGAAATTAATTTGTGATTGCTACAACAATACAATATAGCTTCAACTCTATTAACTTACTTTACAGTGGAGCTAATGGACTTCCCATCCACGTTATAGAACCCTAGTGTATCTTTAATTAAGCTATGACCATAACCAAGAACAATTTAATTAACCTCAACATTGAGATCAATAATACAAACAACAACATTGAGATCAATAATACAAACAAAGATGGACTTATTATAGATTTCCCTAGGGTAGTAAGTTTATCTCTCTCCATGGGTTCTTTGTCTTCTAGCTCCATGACTTCCTTTTTATTTTGACCATTGATTATGTTTGTGTTATTGCTTGTATTTTATTTTTAATTATGTTAATTGATATTTTATTTTTTTTATTTATCCTATTAATTTTTTATTATGTTAATTAATATTTTATTTTTTTATTTATCCTATTAATTTTATTTTAATAATGTTAATTAATATTTTATTTTTTATTTATCTTATTATTAATTTTAAAGAGGTGAAATTTCAATTTTCCCTCCATGTCCCTTGCCCCAAATCTTCTTTAGGCCTCTGGAACAGGGTTTCATGTCCCGCGCGCCCCAAAACTCTTTTGGCCTCAGGAACAGGGTTTCATGTCAGATTAATGGGCGCCGCAGAGTCTCTTCTCACGGAAAACCTGTTGCGGGATGCCTGGGAGCTATGTTGCAGTGTTTATATGAATGGGCGTGATGATCTCAACTATCAGGGTTCTCACCTATCACCCAATTTCTGCATAATTGGAATAATTGTTGTGTCCAAGAAGAGGTTTTGGATCCCCTTTTCAAGTGTATTTGTTAATAAAGATTTGTGGTGTATTTTTTCAAATTTAAACTCTGTAATATCTCACTAGAATCCATGGTTGAATACATTGATACAATAGTGGGGGCAAAAACGTGGTATATTTTTTAGGTTTGAAGACAGTTTATAGAGGGTGCATCGGACAAATAAGAGCATTCTCGTCTTTTCTTACTACAATAGCCACATACTGTTGTAGAGTGGGGCGAGTTGACATGTAGAAAGGCACCTTGCTACCAATGTGGTTGATTTGATTGTTTAGAGATCAACTGCTATAGAAGTGTGGCGCACTCTACATTGTGGAAGTTGTAAGCTCTTGTAAAGGCAGCGTACAACTCTGAGGAGTGCAAGATCTCTGTAGTGGCCGAGTCCACTTGTTTTGGGGCCGAGTGCACTGTACACAACTGATTTGGGGGTTAATATTTAACACCTGGGCATTAATTTCATCATTCTCTAGTTGGGCGTGAGCACGCACAACCATCTAGGCATTGGAGTGTATATCTACAGTCACCTGGGCGTTGGAGGAAGTATGGAATTAATAATTCAAGGGGCTCTTATGCCAATCATCACTCCCAGGTCTGTTGTTCTTCTACTTTTACCCTATGCTAGAAATTGCTTTCTCCTAATATTTAGTTCAAGGCATGTCATGCATCCATATGTTTCCTCTAACATGCATCTCAGTTATTTTTATACTATGTTAACGATAGAATAATTTTTTATTGTTTGTGTGCTATGTCTAGATTAGCGATTTTGATAAACACCTTTGACGCACTTTCTTGAGCCTTCAAATTTACCTCTGTTGTATTGCTGGTGTAAGATTTAGCTTGTCCTGTGTTTTGCATTTTACAGTTCGACGGACTAGGTCCAAGCAAATGCCCCCCTCCCAATATAATTGCCTCTCCTCCCCTCCCGCTATGTGTTATTATAAGGCCACAACACCACCTTGATATGCTCGTCTCGCAAACTTGTGCACTGCACCCGAGGTCCAACCACCTATTAAGTAAGATGATCACGAAAACAATGATTATCATGTTCAGAGACTTATTCATGTGTTGAATCCCACTCTGGGTACTCAAAAACCTAATTTTGTGATCATCAAACCAGTCGTGTATCTACCTCCCTCCCCTTTCCATGTAGTGGAGATTTATGATCGGTCCCTTCCTGCAGAGTTTGTTGATTCCTTTGGTATAGATTGTATGTGCACTTTTTGATGAATCTGTAGAAAAAATAGATCCCCTGCTAAGTATAACATTATTATTTTGGTGTTTTTGTTAAGAGAAAGCGATAAGAATGTTAGAAAAATTATGGCCAGCTGCCAACATACCTGTCCAAACCTATTTCTTTTCTTTGCAGGCCGAAGTCAGAATCCTTTCTCTACAATCCCTTGAATACCATCATTACTGGTTCCATGGAATAGGAACTGGGTGGGAGCCATGGGATTAATCAGATCCTTCTGAGCTTTTACAAACATGATTTGTAATTTCAGGTTGCAGACCTTTTCGATCTTGGTCACAATAGGAAGAATTCCATGTATTGGTTGTATAAACTTTTCGGTCTTATCTTTAGCTTGCACTTGCCGAACGTTCCTCGGATATATCAACAACCAACAATAGACTAGCAATAAAACACGTCTGCAGATCATGACTAAGGAAGAAACGTAAGGCAAATTATAAACCTGAAAATATTCTGCAGCAGTTTCTTCTTCTGAATCAAGTTCTATGATTGATGTCTCTCCTCTATCATGCTGCAATTTCAATCGCTCTATTTCATTTTCTAATTCTTTCAGTTCCAGTTTAAGCTTCTCTGCCTCCCGCAACTTTTCTTTTTCTGCTTGTTCCTTTTTTATCTTTAACACATATAGAACAAGGATTCGCTTTGCAGTTTTCATAGCATTTCAGAGTACATGGATTTCCACACTCTAATTTCTTGGGGCATACTTGCATACATTTCAAATCAGTATTTGTCTTAACTCGCCAGCACTCGAAAACATCTTTGGGTTGACAGGCCTCAAATGTATAAGTTATCTCCTTCTTGCATAATATTGTTTCCTCCTTTTGTGAACACTCATTTGTTGCCTCATGCCCACAATCTTGTAACGAAAATTGGACAGTTACCCCACAATCTGGATGATCTCCATGGTGATTGGTGCTCTGACACTGGTGATTGCAGTTAAGAATAGATTTGCAGGGCCTTTTGCATAACAGAGGGTGGAAGGAGTTAACCTCTGAACTACAAATTGTAAAAGGCAGATCACAAGGATGTCTCTGGCAACGCATATAGATTTGCTCACCCAAACACTTCCGATCTTGGAAATAATGGAGAAGGGTTTTCCAGTGTGGTGATTTCCTCGAGAAAGTGCTGCAACTCCCACAAAAATAGAGTGTGCCCCTTTCTCTTGAAACGAACACGCACAGCCTATTTCGTTTGGCCAGAAATCCAATGTGTCCATCCTCATTAGATAGTACCAGGGATACCACAACTGTTTTATTTTCAGAACCCTGCATTAGCATTAGTTAAATCTCACAAAACAAATGGAAACATTATGGAGTAAACAAGAAAACCCATATCTGATTTACATGGGCTCTTACTTGAAATCGATCAATTGTATGAATTTGAACGTTATGAGTACTCGCACATTTCTAGCTTCTTCCTCGGCAATGATACCTGATAAAAAGGTTCAAAAGACATTTGCCACTCTGAGAAAACAATATTGGCTACTCTCAGACTCAGCGCTCTAAAATGAGACCCCATGAGATTAAATGCCATTTTGAAATGCCTTTAAAAAAACGTTTCTCCAGGCATTTCAGTTTCAACGTTTTATGAAACTTGTATCCACTACCTGTCTGAGCAAGCAAATATCTATGTTCTAGACTGTTAAGCTCCCGAAGCAACAGCTATTTCTTTAGAAATAAGAAGAATACCTGTCCACCATACGCTGCAAGGATGGTTATGTTAGTTGGGTCTTCTCCCTCGGCTATCATCCATCTCAAAAGGGAAACTACCATTGTCGCCTCCCCATCATTTTCAAGATATCATTCTTAAATATATCTATCTATTTATTACCATTGCACGCCACGTTCTATTGCCGATTGAGACTTCATTGCGGATACAGATTGAGAAGGCATTTCATTTCTGCCATTCATTTCTCTTCACTCCACTCCTATTTCTCCAGTTATTTATTTGGTAGCGAGTAAAGGCATCTAACAGGTTTAACAGGGTTTACATAAGGTGCTTACTTTGGAAGCATCAGGAGCATTTGGCTAATTGCCTGTCATCCTTCCAGCTTCCTTCAAAAGGTAATACCAATGATCTAAGTGCTAACCCTAAGCCCTTCCAATCTATTCTTGGTTCCTAACGCTGTTAGATAATTTATATACTCTTTACATGGTAATTAATATGACTACTTTAAATTAAAATAGGATATCCTATAGCAAAAGAATAGTTGGAGTGACTGTTGTCCAGTCTCTAGATATGAGTGAGACCAGAAATACATGGGAGACATCATACATGCAGGCGACCTATTTCTTTCCCCGGTGACCAGTTTTGTATATGACTGTAGATAAGGATATATTGGTAAAATCAATGGCGTCTTGTTATGTTCAACGAGTCTTTCAAACATGGATATTCCAAAATCATGCATGGGAATACAACTAACAAAGAAAACGATTAGATACTCGAAATCAAAACCCAAGACTAAGGGATGCAAGGTATTTTTAACCAATCTCATGATATCGATCAGATTACAGTGTTGGACTTAGACAAGGGAGTAACATGACTGTTACAGATATTTATTTAAAAACGAGAAATTGACAAAGAGTAGTTGCAGCTTTACAAATTTATTATCTACAAGATGCTATCTTGTAGATTTCATCTCTATCTATTTTGAAATATATAAAAATATACAATCAAATTATAATTTGATTGAATGTAATAGCTAAAATAATGTTTTTATCTATAAGAGATCACATGTTTTTATTTATACAATCAAATTATAATTTGATTGAATTTAATAGCTAAAATAATGTTTTTATTTATAAGAGGTTCTATATGTATCCCTTTTAAATTTGATGATAGCATCTTTAAAGGAGGTGAACATGGTGATTAAATGGGTGCTCACTTTGAGTTAATTACATTTAAATGGAGTTAAATGAGCTTATTGATACTTCACTCAAACAATATTTACAGCTGGAACCAGACCTTTTACCAGAACAGATATCTAAATAAATTTCATACGTGTTGGCAGGTGAAATTAATTCCTCCGGTCCCTCAATATCAGATTTGGTAGCTGAGACTTATTAATCCAAAAATAGTAATATAAGTAAGGACAATTAGACAGTGCAGAATCCTCTAGAGGGCACACTCTCTCAAGGAGAGGAAGCCTCTAGACTTGATGCATAGGGTATTAAGAAGACCATGTAAAGAGTTTTCTTTTTGGCAAGTTAATACAGAGTTTTTGTAGTTGAATTGTAGGTCTGAATGTTTATGTGTTTGTTTTTTTATCATAGCAGGTAAAGAAGAAGCCACCAGAATTGAAGCTGTGTCTGAAAGTTCCGACCCCACCCAGAAGCGGAGACATCGCCGGTGTTTGAAAGTGCTGGAAAAACTGACGCAGATCAGAGGAGAAAGCAAAACTTAGTACTATAAGAATTCGATTGTTGTAAGAACATATTCAAGAGCCTTGGCAATATATTGTAACATTGGTGACGGTTGATTTATTTCTCAGTGTGGACTATCGTTTTTCTCAAATGATATTTAGTTTATACATGCTGAAAAAAATTGTGTTGTAGTGAGAGAACAATAGAAAATATAATTAAGTCTGACTTTAAATTATTTTAATATAATTTTTCAATTTTGATTTTAAAGTTTATCGTTTAACTTATTATGAAATTTGTTATTATATATTTTCCACATTTTAAAGTTTTGAATTTATTATGAAAATCATAATATTACTTTTATTAATAAATTTAAAACTAAATTAATAGTTGCAGTAAAGAATAACTCAAATTGAATTGCAAAGATCCTTCTATCAACAACTTTGTATTTACATTAAAATATATATAAAAATCAAACCTTGAACTTTGTCATTAAAATATATAAAAGAATCGAATCTTAAACTTTGTACTTTGAAATTTAGATTTAAGTTTGAGGAATCTGCCATACCAATTCTTAATTCTTTAGAAAAAGATCTCAAATCTTTTCCTATTTCGAAAATAAGAAATGCAACGGATGCCCTTTAGTTGGCTTCCTCTTTCTAATGGAATTATTGATACCTTTTGAAAAGATTTATATTCTCAAGTTTAACTGTCACTTTGTGGCAATGAGTGAAATGAGTGTATACAACATTCAGCCTGCATGTTGTTGAGTGAAATGAGTGTTTTAGTGATCGAAGACTTCAGAAAAAGAATATTTCAATTATTTTTCTCTTTCGGAAATAAGAAATGCAACGGATGCCCTTCCATATTTGTTTTTTCTAAAGTAGTTACTGTTAAACATATTTCCAATTTTCTATCACTACAATCTGGTTAAGTAGCCTGTATTGATTGCGTTTTTGGTTAATGTAAGATGTTTTATTATTTTGGTATTTTCCAGTTTTCTATTATTACAATCTGGTGGTTAAGTAGTCTTTACTGATTGCAATTTTGGTTTTGGTGAAATTATTGTTTTTAATGTAGAAATGGATTCAGCACTCCCAAATACCGTTATTGCAACCAGATTGTGCAGAATTAACCTTGTAAAGAAATGTATATATGAGTGTGGTGCAAAATAATATAAATCACATATTATATATAAATATATATAATATGTGATTTATATTTTTTTTGCACCATTTATTATTTTATGGTGCTTTGCACCACTTGTTATTTTATGGTGCTTTGCACCATATACAAGTTTGTGTATATTAAATAATAATAATAATAATTTTGGTGTTTTGCACCAAAAAGTCTCAATCCATGTTGGATTCGTTTTGGTGTTTTGCACCACAAAACTTCAATCCACCTAAGATTGGTTTTGGTGGTTTGCACCATACACCGTGGAATGCCACACATTCATTTAACACCAGAAACAACTTTTTTACAAACACCACTTTTGCACCATAAATCTTAGCACCACTTGCGTATCCCCACATTATCACCACTTTTGCACCACTATTTGAAAATTGAGGATTTCCCAAATCCTCTACAAATAGTGGTGCTAATGTGAGGCTAAAATGCCCTTTTTCTTGTAGTGTGCGCAGCCGTTCTCCGTGAAGCCTTTGATCCAGTCGTGCAGGATCGGGTGAAACCCATCATCATATCGCCATATGCGTCTCGGATTCTTGTTCCCAATGACTTTGCAGCCGATCGAACAAGTCTCAGCTTACGCCCGGGCACCGCCAATACGCCTTCACCCTTACGCGTGGGCACCGCCAATACGCCGGCTTTGCCCTTACGCCGGCCCAGCTTGGCTATTCGCAAGCGCTTTGATCTTCCTCGTCGTCCTCCATGGAGGCGTGTGTATCCTCTCCTCTGCATAAATCTCTGTAACCACATAAAAGTCCGGGAACTGCTGCTGTGAGCTGCCATGCCATCTTCATCCAAATACCCCATCCTCCTCTACGTGACACAAAACTAATCGGTTATAGCCAGCAGCTTTGTCTTCTCTTCCTGTGAGGCCTTCCCATTATACTATTTATAGCCTTAGCACGAAAGGCGTAGCTCAGGCCTTGTCAAAGATCATGATGCATAATTATCATTCTGAACCCAGTCAAAGTCTACAGCCTTAAATTGTGTAGAGTTTAAGCTTTTGTTTTTTATTGTTGTTTTGGTTGAATGACCCGTTCAGTTGTACAAGTCCCGACTCGACTCCCGAGGCCTTCTCTGACTTTGGCTATTGTGTTTTCTTTGGGTTGATTTTTTCTACTTTTACTAAATCCCATTCTGCAATTGTGTTGTGGGGAATAGCTTGTCTATTCTTGGTGGCTTTAGAGCAACTAGAGTGATTATTATCATTAGTTACTCTAATGTTACACTCCTTGTCTTATGGTATTTTTTCATACATGCTAGAAGAGCCGGCACAGGCAGATAGCTTAAGCGCCTCAAGAGCACGAGTCATGGGGTCGATTCGGGGTGGGGACGGCCACAACCGACCGCCACAGCCACCCCGCCTACAACAGGAGCCGCTGTCTTATGGTATGAATGGCTTTTGTGAATGACTACTATTTAATTAAATCACATAACACTTCACTCATTAATAAGAGAAAAATCTTCTTCTCGACATCCAAGTTAATAATCCTTAAGCTTAATCTTGCATCTTATATTCCACTGTTATGTAACATTTTTATGGGGTAATTGAGTTGGTAGGAGATCAAATGGAGCAAATTTGTCTAGTAGAGTCTATGTACTAAAGATCATCAACATTCTCAATATCTATGGTAGCATTGACACCCTCATCCATAATTTTTTTCCTCTATATTTCAGTAGTGTCGCTTAAGCGACATTAGTTCAACGGTAATGCCATGGTACCGATATTACATTGACATCAGCCTCACCTCACTTAAGCGACATTACTGAAATATAGAGGAAAACAAAAACAACAACAACTTGTACACAATATTTCTCCAAGGCACTATAAGTAAAATCATTTCTCTACTTAGGCTTTATTCAACTTTCAAAATTCATAAGTCGTATAGACTTCCATTATCAAATCTCCAATAATACACATGAATCTAGGCTAGCCGGTATAGGTTTAGTGGAGGTCTTTTTATGTCCTCAACCCATATTAAGAAGATATTGTGAACTTTCCCTTAACGGTATGGGCTCCAATAATGTGTTATGTAGTTTGATGGTATTTTCTTTTTTGTTGATTTCCCTCACTTTCTCATGCTCATAACACACATACACATATATAAGTATTTATTCAATATTATCTACTAGATTTCATCATATTCTTTTTTTAATTATGCAACAATTAATAAATAATTTGATACCACATTCTCAAATCAATTCTCATTAATCAAAATTTAGGAAGTATCCTTTGTATATAGTAGATTAGAAATGTCAAAATAAACATATTTTTTTCACAATTTTTTATTATTATTATGAAGCATTGCTACATTATCTATATAAGACATTTAAACTCATGGAACATAGATCACCATATAACTTAAACTACATATCTAACTACAACATAACACATCATTATAGAACCTTTATATATCACACATATCAATTTTTAATTTGAAACATTGATAACACATGGAACATACATCACCATGTAAAGTAAACATATCATGGCATTGTTAAAGAACATTTGTATATCACATATAGATATTTGATATTCATATGTCATAAAGGTTTAGTAAGTCATTTTCTCTCCAAAGGAGACACAAACCTAACCATACATACAATATGCAAGACACACAAACCTAACCATACATACAATATGCAAGCTAGTACTCATTTGAGCAAAATAGTGGTCTTGACATATACTCCCCCTATAAAATACTTCAATCCAAAGTGGTTTTTAAACAAAAATATGAGGAAATTTTGACACATTCTAATATTTGTGTCCTCACATGTGGAAGATTCTAGACTATACTTGTACCATTGGACCTTGTGATGGTCGAATAGTTTCCTTGAGTAGATGAGGAAATCATTGAGGTTGCATTAAATTCTCTAGAAGAAAGTCACTACCTTCAGACTGACTCCAAAAATTTTGCTCCCATTTTTTTTATGTTTCCCTTGAAAGAGCTACATAAAGGCATGGTGCCCCTTAAAAAGACTCACTTGCTAACCCCAAATCTACCACTTACTGATCTTGATGGGATAATATGAGTCTACATGCCATTATGGAAGGTTTAAACATACAAACCTATATCCTAACCAATGGATCAAGTCCAAGGATAAACATCTCTACTTATCTCCCATCATCCATGGTAATGTTTTCCACATGCATCACCAAATCCAAGAACGATTTAAATCTACTCAAGCTACAACACATGTATATATGTTTCCCAATTTAGCTTTGTTGATTGTGATTGATAACTTTGAACAAGGGTTGACTATGATTTTTTGTTGGCCATGTTACATCTCAATGCTGGCATATATTTTGTTTGATACCCATCATCTCCATTTGCTTTAATTTTGACTAGAACTACAATTGGCAATTGTTGGTAGTACACCTTGTTCTAGGTATGAATATTTCAACATGTTCATAATAATTTGAGTTACCCAAAAGCCCAACCTTTTGATATCACGACCTAGTCGTATGGTCATTTAAAATTTTATGTATATTTATAAATGTATACAACAATAACATTGTGGTTTGCAAAGGGTTTTACTATACTTGAGTTATATGTGATTTGGTTTCAATGGTTGTGATTTGGTCCATTCTGTGGCTATTTGGGATAAACACAATTGACAATCTCCCTTTATGTTATGCAACATATTTGTGTCACTTACGTGAATAAAACATGGGTGGGATGGGTAACACTACATTCCAAAACTATTTGGGATAAACCCAATTGACAATCTCCCTTTATGCTATGCAACAGATGTTAATTAGTTTTTTTTTGCAATCATCATTTTTTAAGCTTGCAACCTTATTAGGGTATGAAGGATTATCAAGCTTGGGATTGATGGTGTAATAAAATGCTTTTCTTTTTCCTTTGTTATTTTCATCACTTCATTGAAAGTTAGGTAATTTATTTTCAATTTTAGTTTTTCATCATGGGGTTAGGATGTCCCAAAGTTTTAAGCATTTATTGAAGCCATGTTTCCAACCTATTCATATACAAAGATGGGTTAGGCACAATGGTAAGGACATGGTGGGAACCTTGTTTTGGTCAAGCTTATACAACTTCTTCTTGTATCAAATACAATGTCTTATGGCTTCACATTTAGTGGGGGATATATTGGTTTCCATGAGGAGAATATGACAATGAATATTGTTTTTAATTTTGACGTTGTAAGTGATGAATTGTTTTGTATTTTTTCAATTGTATTCCAAGTTTATTGATATATACTTCCACCCCAAACCTCACAACCATGGAGGATCACTAGCATTACAAGGATATAGAAAAATAATTTATTTCTATTTCAATCCCAAAATTCTACAATTTTATAGTGGTTTTCCATGCTATAATATGCCTTCCATCCAATAAAAATTATATTTCCAATACTAAAGTTCCAATTAAGATTATAATTGACATTGGCACTTGAGTATTAATAGGAGTGGATCATCTTTAAAGGTTTATTAATGAAATAAATTTCACAATTGGTTTACTTTTTGGATTTTATAGTCATGATTATGGTTTTGTTAACGTTTACTATCAAACCATACCTATTGAAGAATTTGTGTAGGAATTAAATTTTATTTAAAGCCTACAAGATGCTTGTCCAAGAGGACAATGTGTCAGTGTATAAAAGTAGAGTCATGTTGTAGTAGTGAAGGTTGGTGACCTTAGATCCAATGTCTTTTAAGTACTTTTATATAATGATCAATATAAAATTCAAAAGGGTAGGTGATATAGATATCCTTGTTTAACTCCAATATTGTAATTAATATCATCAAACCATCCTTGATTAGATTTAAGCTTGGCAATGGCTTGTTTGTAGAGTATATAAATAGAAAACCTAGGCTCATTTAAGGGGCTTCCTATGTTATCCACACAATTTAGAAGATTTCATATGGGGACAATGTCGAAGGCTTCTTTTGTGTTATGAAAAAAATTTAAAATCAACAAAGCAATACATATTCTTTACTCTTAAGACAATTTTCAACAATGATCCTAAACATAAGGATGTGGTCAATTGTTGAGTGTTTTCCTTGAAGTCAACATGGCATTTAGCTCTCTTTTTGTTTTCATCCATCAAACCCTTCACCTTAATTTCTAAAATAGTTCCAAAAAGCTTGGCTAATAAATGACAAATGATAATAGTTTAATAATTAAAATGATTGTTTTTGTCCATAGTTATATATATATATATATGATGGAATTATTTGTCCATTGTTTAGGAAATTCTTTTCTTAGTGAAGTATTAAATAGGTTTTGGAGGTGAGGGGTAATGATAGAGTGTATGTTGGGGATAAGGATAGAGTCATAAATCTTAAGAATTTCATCTTGATATCCTTCTGCGTCATTAGCCTTTCCTTTTACAAGCCTCATTCCACCTTCTTTAATGCCATTTGAGGAGAGCAAGTTGAGGCTCAATTGTAGAAATGCTAGGTAAAATTTGTTTCCATAATTTCTTAGTGTTATGTTTTAAAATATCTAAATAAGTATCCCAATGCTTGTTGATGAAGACTCGTCTTTTATTTCTAATTAAGTTCTTATATTCTTATACTTTTTGTACCTTGTCAATATTATTTGGAAATAAAACGTAATATTGTGTCTAATAACTCTACAATTATAGTGATACCATCTATTAGTTTTGTACTAATTACGGTTGATGAAAACTTGAAAAGAGTGATTATTCATATAATGAGTTAAGTTGGGCTCTAAGAAAACGTTATTGTAAAGATCAAAAATTGAAGAGGGAGTTCAAAATATGTGGATGGAAGTTTGAAGGGTTTGGGATCTTATGCCTAAGTAGGAACTTTGGTTAAATTGCATTGCTTATATTGGAGTTATTTTCTAGGGATAATGTTTGTTTAGGGATATATTTTAGGGATAACATTACAAATATGGGTCACATGGATGGGGTGTTGGGGTGCATGTTTAATAAGATGGGAATCCTCATACAAGCTATGTGGATGGATTAGATTGAAAATGACATGTGTCCCAATAGGAGGTTTAATGTTGGTTTATGGCAATAAGGGGAATGTGTTGGGCCTGCATAGTGAGACATCATGATAATCCTAGATTGAACCACTGATGACTTATGGCAGATCAAGGTAAATACAACCTCAAATCTTGCAGACATCTACCTCATAATTATGTTGAGAATTGGTATGGGATTCTACAAAAGCATAGTAGATTGACATGTAAGTTGGCACTCAAGGTATCAAACATGAAGATGAACAAGGTTTGCTTTTACTCTCACTCCCTAAATTCTACTATCGAGATATCATAGCTTTGTATTCCCTATGCCCAGTTGAATCATGTAACTTCTTGGTCCTTCCAATGGGGAGAGGGTTGGATTGGTCTTATCCTATGGAACACTTGGCCTCTTGGTCCCTCGATATTCCATGGTTACTCAACCCAACAAATTCAGAAAATCAAGTTTAGGGGATTCTTTTAGTTTTCAATTTTGTTGTGTATATTGACACTAAGATGCTCATATCGATCTTCGAAGCATTTCATATGTGTGTACAGTTCTCTATGTCAGTTCTGGATTTTTCCTTATTTATATATTGTTTTGTTCCTCTGGCTCACATTTGATGTTTTGTAAGTGTTGTTAAGGATCTCAGGTAGACTCTACTAAGCTACCACACAAGTTCATAGAATATTTTTTTATCCGCGGGAAATTGCGCGTGCCCTTGAGAAAATGGGAAAGCAGGAGATTGGTGAGAAGTGTTTGAATATTGAATTTAACCACCCTGGAGGCCAAATTAGATGATCGCCACCGCCACCAGTCATTTTTTCATATGAGATGAGAAGGAGCAATATCAAGTAAGAACAAGAAGGAGAAAATTTTAGAATCAAAGCAATAAATTGAAAATGTGTTAACACCATACTTCATAAAAAATATTTAATTGATCCACCTTTAGACTACTTAATGGAAACAACACAACAAGCTCTTCATGACATTTGTTTTACTATTCTCTTGTTCACTTTAAGGTGTGTGCAAGAAGATGAGGGTCACTTTAGATGCAATCCTAGTTTTTGAAAACTCATTCACATTACATAAAAATATAACGTGTTTCTGATACTTAGCACTTGGTATGGTAAAACCCGAGCCTGACATGTCATTAGACATGTAGGTTAGGTAAAAACAACGCGTACGCGTTATAGAACTACAAAATGCGTATGTGTTATGTAGTTACATAACGCGTACGCGTTTTGTAAATCTAAAATCAATTTATACCTTTAGACCCTCTTCTAAACATTAATCCATAAGTGCATAAGTGCACAAGATGATGACGATGAGGAGGGTGATGAAAATGAAGATGATCATGATGCAAATGAAGATGATAAAGATGATGATGTTGATGAAGATGAAGATGATGGTGATGACGATGAAGATGTTGAATATGATGATGAGGGTGATGAGGATGATGATGATGGTGATGAAGAAGATGACGATGATGGAGATGTTAATGGGGAAGGGGGAGATGTCAATGATGATGAAGAGGAGGATATAAGATGACGATGATGATGACGATGATGATGGTGGAGATGTTGTTGATGATGATGATGATGATGGTGATGATGATGAAGATGTTGATGATGATGGTGATGGTGATGGTGATGAAGATGATGATGATGAAGAAGAAGATGATGATGTAAATGTTGATGAGGAACCTAGAGATGACAATGATGATGAAGATGTTGAGGATGATGATGGTGGTGATGATGATGAAGACGTTGATGATGATGGTGATGAAGATGATGATGATGATGATGATGATGATGGAGATGTTGATGAGGAAGGGGGAGATAACAATGACGATGAAGATGTTTATGATGATCATGATGGTGATGATGAAGATGTTTATGATGATGATGATGGTGATGATGAAGATGTTGATGATGATGGTGATGGTGATGAAGATGATGATGATGATGATGATGATGAAGAAGATGATGATGATTGAGATGTTGATGAGGAACCTAGAGATGACAATGATGATGAATATGTTGATGATGATGATGGTGGTGATGATGATGAAGATGGTGATGATGATGGTGATGGTGATGAAGATGATGACGAGGAGGGTATCCACCTTCTCTTTATATTCGCAATTATCCAGGTCCCTATAGAAATTTCTCCCTTCATTTGCCCTTAATCACTAACCCTATGTGCCTTTATCCCTCCCCCTGCCCTCTCTATCTCACCTTGTATCCCTCCCTCCCTATCTATTTCTCTAGATCTGTCCCTGGATATGTCCCTCACTCCCTTTACATCCCTCCCTCTATGTCGCTTTCTCTCCCTTACACTATCTTCGTCCCTTCCACCCCACTGATTCCTCCTTCCCTATCTCACACACACACACAACCTCCCACTTTCTTTGTCTCTCACACCTCCCTCTAGTTTCTCTCTCCCCAACCATCAATCTATCTCTCTCTCTCAAACACACACACACACACACACACACACACACATTATGTCCCTTTCCATTCTCAAACCCATTCCCCTTCCATCCATATCTATCTCCCCCTTTCTCCCTCCATCCATATCTATCTCCCCCTTTCTCCCTCCATCCCTCACCCTACCTTCTGTCCCTCCGTCTCTCACCGTCTCTCTCTCTCACCTTCTATCCCTCCCTCGTGTTATCTTTCCCTCAACCTATCCGAATCTCTCCATCACTCCCTCTCTCTCACACACTTTATGTCCCTTCCCCCTCCTCTCATATTATCTCTCTCTCTCTCACTTTATGTCCCTTCCCCCTCCTCTCATATTATCTCTCTCTCTCTCTCTCTCTCTCTCTCTCTCTCTCTCTCCATCGCCCATAAACACAAATGATGGTGAAATAAGATGTAATACCCCATTCTGACTCTTCGGATGTATTAGCATTTAATGTAAATAATGTGTACATGTGATGTATGTTTTCCTAGTGTGGAGCTCAAGGGCAAGGCCCCGCTAGTGAAAGCCCAAATTTTATTTAGAGGGCTAGTATTTGATATTTTGATACCATGTGCTCTTAAGCCATGGAAATTGTAATAGGATGTAAATAAACATCATGCAATATAAAATTCCAAGACTGGCTATGGAGGCAACGAATGAGAAGGGGCCACGTGTATGCACTAGGGAGTGGTGAGGGGGATATGGGAGTGAACCATAGGTTGCCATATGTCATAATGAGAACCCATTTGACTTTTCTAGATGACATTTATGCCTGTTGTAAGGAAGTGGTTGAGATGTCAGCCCATGGCTTCAATGGAGCATGGGCAGCCCAGAAATTCGGATGGGTAGTTATGAGCTCTGTTTTCTTGTGCAAGAAGTCACTCAACCTCAGGGGAGGAGGATTCATTATCATCCCCATTCCATGGTGAAAGAACCCAGCATCATTCTCCATCCAAAAACGAGCTCCTAGCAAGGAGAAAACCAGGAAATCGCGACTTGGAATGAACCCACGATTTGGGAAGCCAAAAACGCCCAGAATGGGTATTGGATAGTGAAATCCAATGGGGGATCCGTTGGTATGAGCCTTGGGGTGAATTTGGGAGCAATATCTACCCCAAAATCCATGGGGAAACCCAGTTTTAACTGCCCAGAAAATTAGTGACGGTTTTTGAGTATTTGTAACAAAGTTGTGAGAAAATCCAAGAGTGGATGTATGAACCAAGGATGGGATTGCTGAGTCCAGCATGATGTGTATGTGGTTCTGGGCTTGAGCTTAGTGGACTAGCATCCTCCTCCATCACCTATTGCATGATTGAAAAACCCAACTGTGTGTTGGCTTAGCATGGCTGTTTGCGTGAAACCCTGACTGTGAGTGAGCCATCTAGTTCCTCCTTAGTGGATACACAGCCCAGCTCGGGGGTGATCTCTCAGCTGAAAGAATACAGGCTGGACAGAGATCTATGGTTGGGTGGAACGTTTCTCTCATGTAGCCAGCCGTTGGACATTTGCGTTGCAAGATAAGTATTCTTCGTGGATTAAATTATATACAATCTGTGTTCTTCAGCAATGTGCTAAATCTGAATGTTATGTATTCATGAGGTTGAAATCGATATGATGTAGCTTAAGTAGGGGATTGAATTCTCTGCCTATTGATTGCTTGGGATAAATATGCTGATGCGAATCTATGCTTATATGTGTTGTTATGTTTAAATTCCGCTGTGTTTTATTGAATTTTACATCTGTATAGAGAAGTTTTAATTGTTAATATTTTATGAGTAAAAATATTGGGGCTAATTTTACAAAAGCCCAGTGTGTTGTTAATGTTTCCTTCCCTGCATTTGACAATGGGCGAAGGGGACGTTACATAAGAAGACCATATGAATCGAACCCTAGTTTGACTACAACTTTGAAATATGGAAGAGATATGGAGGGATTCAATCCTTCTAGAGGAATGAGAGGAGCTGGGAGTACATATACCATTACAGATCATGGTTCTCGCTAAGCTCTTTCCATTTATTGATATGACGTGCAGCTTAGTACTACTTCCTGAATACAGCATTGGTAATGCTTATACTTGCTAACAGAGCCTGCTTTATAAGTAATTAACTCTATATTTTATAACCTGCTCCTTACTGACTAGAGCTGGCATATCTTAATCTGAGTAATAATAGAATCATTTTCTTACATGCGATGAGAATCCCCTCCTAAGCATTATAAAAGAGTTAATTTATTATACGAAACACTTTTATTAATAAATGACCTAGAGGGACTTTCATGAGGTACGAGGGGAAGGACAATTTAACTAGAGAACATTATACATTTTACTAATAAATCCAATTTTATAGTCACATATCATTGAGGAACATAGGGTGACCATGTAAAGTTGTCATGATGGGGCTCTCTTACAAAAAGACTAGTTATAGTGATCAGAGAGTAGGATGAGTTGAGGAGCCATATGGATGTAGAAGAAAGGTGGGTTACTAAGTTTAGATAGAGCATTGATATTACGATCCATGCCCACTACAAAATAAAATTTAAGATGATCACTGTGAAAGAAAATAAAATTTAAGATTATCCACATGATCAAAATCGTAGTTTCGTTATAACGCAAGTGGGATATATCGCACTTGTGATATAACGAAAGTGGGATATATCGCACTTGCGATACAACGAAAGTGGGATATATTGCACTTGCGATTTGTAACTATTAAAAAATGCATGTCCGGTTTATTGCATATGCGATATGGGCTAACTAATCTTAGTCTCAGTTTTCGGCTCGGGTTTGTCCAAACCTAGCCACAATAACGCATATGCGTTATGGATTTCCGTTTCAGAGGTGCGTTTTTTATTTCTATAGGGGAACTAAAAAGTGGAACCAACTTCGTGCGAGCGCCCATAAAGTGTATAATAAGAATATTTATAGTATTATGTTATTTTGCACTTAATTGAGTTCATTATGTTAACTTAGATGCAATAGAGTTTTTATAGGGTATTTAAGAATATCCTTAATTTCATTTGATATTAAGAAATGCTTCAAAAAATCATTTTGTTGAACCCCCTTCAAATATATCTTTCCTATTAAAAAAATACCTATTTTTACTACATATCAATTTTTTTCATGACATTTTTAATACCCATTTTTTTTATTTTCACCTTTAGTATGGAGACATGACACAACTCTTAGAAACCATAGAAACCTTATATGGTGAAATAGAAATATTAGTGAGAGATTATATTCCATGATAGGGAACAACCCCCTAAACATAGGTCAACTTCACATAGTCATTCCAATTGTTCACAAGATTTCACTCATAGATCATACATATTCAAACACCACTCTGACCACAAACAAAATAAAATTCAGACCACCTTCACACATAAATCATACTTATCCAAACACGAATATGAATTCACACAAAATTCGAACATACAATACATATTCAACCTCAATACCCTATTTAACCCCCTATGTACATTATTATAAACCCCCCTAATATCTATATGTTTATAATATATCAAAAGTACCCCTTGACCCCCATATACTAAGCAATATATTGCTCCTATTTTTTAGTGTATCAGATCGACTAATATCAACTCACATGGTATAATATTGCCTACTAGGTTACTTCTCCGATATGAAGTGACCTCCCTAGTAACTTCATCCCCTGGTGACTTCATACAAATATCTCATAATCAATCTTCATCACAAGCTTAACTAGAACTATAACATTGGTAAAATGATTAATGGAATGTGGAAAGCTTATTATGCACTTGAAAACATTTGTAAATCAACGGACCTTTGGCTTTGGGATAAGAAGAAAATCC
Source organism: Larix kaempferi (assembly GCA_027924585.1). NCBI lineage: Eukaryota > Viridiplantae > Streptophyta > Pinopsida > Pinales > Pinaceae > Larix > Larix kaempferi. The sequence continues at coordinate 4,067,668 of BSBM01000063.1, read as the reverse complement.
TCTTTGAGACTCTCGTCACTCCTTTTATCTTATATGGATGTGAAGTTTGGGGTTGTATCATATCTAGCACTTTATAACATATAATCTCAAAATTAAAGGAAATACATCATATCCCATCCTCCTCATAAAAGTGAATCTTTTACCCATTGATAGCATGGCTATGACTTGGTACCTAAAGTGTAAGAACAACATAAACACCATGGGAGATAAAAGGTTAAGTAAGATTGCTTCATACTCTAGCCAAAACAACTTGTGTCTTAAGTGAGATTGGCATAAAGATGTCATGTCTTGGCTATATCATTAGAGAATTAAGGAAAATGTCACTTTGCATAATGATGATAATATTGAAAGTATTATTACATCTAAATTTAAAAGGAAGATTTGGTGTGATAAATAATTAGCAGATAAGATAAAATCATGATATAATAAGGTGGTGATCAATCCAATCTAGAATATCAAAAGTATATGTTTGTTTTAACTAGCATAAAGATGAAAATCAGCGTCGCTAAAATAAGAACAAACTCTCAGGAGCTCTTCACAATAGAAATACCTATAAATGTAACTACATAAAAAGAATAATTTATTTTACGTGTTCACCATATACACAAAATTGTACATATCTAAAATGTATTGCTCATCTTGTAAGGGAGGAGTGTCTTTTGACCATCACTAATATAGCCCTTGAGCCACATCAAATTTCCTTAACAACCATTCATATAGTGTCTACTTAGCCTCTTTGAATTTTCTAAATCACTGTTTATACAGATCATTGGTCGCATTGAATTTCCAAGTCAAAGTGGAATGGATAAATAGATTTGCAGAGGGCACAAGATGATGAGGTTTAGGTTCTTTTCCCCATCAAATTCAACAAGGAATTAATAATAGAATTATGTTATGCAAAAATCTTCCATGCTATAAAATAATGTAGATAATTACAAGACACTGATTCAGAGGCATTGGTATATAAATTAGGGTTCCATTTTTGGAGGATGGTAAAGGTTGCTTTTTCCTGCTTGGGATAATGATAATTATCATTGCTCCTTTTAGATAGAAGTTGAGGAGTGCTCTTCGTGGGATAATTATCATTGCTCTTTTTATATAGAAGTTTAGCAGTGCTCTAAAGGAATTTTTCTTTAAAAGAGAAAACTATCTCATTCCTAACCAAAATCAATGAGGAAAATTGAGGATTGAAGAGATGGGTATCCAAAATAAATAGGCTCCACATCCATTTTTAGGTCAACTTCTATAGAAACAATGATTTTGAGTGAATGATCGATGAGATAGATGTTTTTTCGGCCTATATTATGTGGCCATCTCTCTTATGACGCAAAGACCTTCATCAACACAAGAAACTTTGTGTAATTGTTGGAACATGAGTTTCAAATCATTGTGGAGGTCAGGGATAATATTTTTAAAGGAGAAGAGCATTCCATAGAGGAAACCAATGGAGCTAAAGATGGAGTCGTCAATGTGAATGCACAGATTATGCTCTTAGTTCCTGCAAATTTTGAACTTGTGTATTGTGTGAACACCATGAAAGTAAGCATATGCATTTGATGTTAGGATTAGATGGGTTTCTTATATTGGGTTCACTAGCATCGAAATATATCATGTTATTCTCCATTCTTGGAGAATCCATGGTAGTTGCAATAGAATTGAGAAGAAAGTATATCACAAATATTCTTTGAATCGGATCTATGGTTTAATTAGAAACACAAAAATTGCACATTGAAACTGAATTGAAAGGAAAACTTATAAATCACAAAATTCATTTCATAGACTCCTTGATAGAGTTCATTGGCTTCACAACATTAAGACACAGTTTCCTAGCACGAGAAGATGACAAATGGAACATGCATGAGCTACAAGGTTGAAGTGACATGTAGAGTGGTGTAGGAAGATTGAGGACCAAGAAGACACACACTCATTACAGTTAAAAAAAAATCATCAACAAAGTGGTTAATAGAAAAGCTACAAATGTTAATAGATAATTGGTTTTATATACAATTGAATAATTTGTTTTATATAAGATTGTGAGTTAAGGCTTCTTGACCATAAAAAAACCTATTGACATAATTGTTATTTAGTTGAATTGCATCATTGGTTTGACCATACATTAATATTTAATTAAATCTAGTAAAATTATATAGAAATTTTTTGCTAGTTTGTCCTTCACATGTGAGGCTAGCGTGTGGTTTAAGAAACCTTGACCGAGGGGCATCCAGAATGGGACATACCAACCATGTGGTCTAATAAACCTCAACCATTAAAATGGTTGTAGTTTTAAGTGTCTCCTCATAACTATCTTGCGAAGTTTGAAGTCAGGTAACCATGCAAAATGAAGATTCGACCATATAGAAAAAATTATTAGTATAATGTGTTGAATTAATCAAGTGCATAGAGAGGGGGAGGTGACTTAATGAGTCAAATATTTAATTCAATCATTCCATTATTTAGCATGTCATAGTTACCATGTATAATAAATGTTTCTCTAAGTAAACAATGATCATCACAAGTAAAAGACACCAAGAGTAATTTTTGAATATTTATCAGATCATCGTACATCAGTTTCAAAAGACACCAATCTTCGGGGTTCTCAACACCAACTGATAGATGAGGGATCCAACGCTCATGTAAAACCCAACTTGTTGAAAGAATCCAACCTGTTGCGAGGAATCCAATCCTCAGTGAAAGACCCATCTTGCAGGTCCAAGACCCAGCTTGTCTAGTGAAGATATCAACCTCCACTGGGTGACACCATTTAGACTGATGCAGAATTCATATTTAGAAATATGTCAAATATGTTTCAAAAGAATCCTGCAACTGTTTCTTCTTACTGCATGCTTCAACCATGCTTTTTAATTCTTCATTGATTCGTCGGATGATGTTCAATGGATATTGTATCTAGATTCTACCTTGACATCGTTATTATCAATCATACTCTAGAATAATAAAATACTCTGAACCCAAACTCATACTACTTCATTTCCTTTTGCACAACTTTGTACTTGCTTACATACTTTCCTTTAAAATAGGTTTGGTATTTCACCAAACTTTGCTTCTGTGTGTACCTTGCGAACTTATCCAATTGTGAATGTGTGACTTGATTCTAAACTTGCCTCAATCTTTCTTGTGATCTTTCAGATTTTCTGGATTGCAACTTATCCAAATATGATGTGTGACATTATTCTATATTTCCTTAATCTCTATTGTGATATTTTGCATATATCGGAATGCGACTTATCCAACTGTGGTGTGTGAATCAATCTCTCTTGCGATCTTCGAACTACGACATGCGGCTTAATCTCTCATGTGGTATTCCAGTTGCGATGTACGACTTGTTTATGTGATTACTTCAAATTTTGCTTCTCTTTTAACCAACTAGACATTGATTCCCTTTCAAAACCCCAGAAATTAAAACTTCAAACTATCCACTCTCGCACATCCCCCGCACACATATTTCTCACAAAGTGCATTAGTCCTTGTCTAATTATAGATTTTCTTATGTCCACATGAAGGATGACATGTTTTCTTCATTACCTTCATTTGATAAATTGACCACAACAATTATCCAAAGAATAAGGCTTTACACCACAACAAAGGGCTTGTACCCCATCCTTCTTCAATACTTCGTTGGCTTGTCATTTGTGTTGTGCACTTCGACAAGCATACTTTGACGTGCACACTTTGATATTCGTCTTATGCTTACTCATTTAGGTTTTGAGATTGGATTCAAACGATGGATCATGAGATGTATCTCTATGGTTTCCTTCTCTGTTTTAATGAATGGAGCGGTGACCCCTTTCTTCCATTTTGGATGTGGCCCACGTCAGGGGTGTCCACTATCCCCTTTTCTATTTTTGTTGGTGGCCGAGAGCTTGAGTCGGGCTATTAAGGAAGCTAAACGAAGTGGTGATTTTGAAGGGATTTTGGTGGCACCAAGAATCTCCCTTTCGCATCTGCTTTTTGTCGATGAAATTCTGATTTTTTGCTCGGGCTCAAGGAGGGATGCAGTCAAACTCAAAGAACTACTGGACCTTTTTTCCACAGCAATAGGGATGGAGATAAATGATGGGAAATCCTCTCTTACTGTTTCTCTATTGAGGGAGGAGGAATTATATACTTACACTAATTTGTTTCCCTACAATCTTCTTAACCTTTCAGAAGGGTTAAGATATTTGAGTTTCTATTTGAAGCCTAATGACTATCTGAAATAGGACTAGATTTGGCTCTTGGAAAAGCTAGAAAAAAGGTTAAAAAGTTGGAGCTTCAGGTGGCTTTCTCGAGCTGGAAGGTTAGTATTGGTGAAGTCTGTGTTGGAAGCTATTCCAGTATATTGGATGTCACTAGCTTGGATTCCTAAGGGCATTTTAAATGCTACAAGGAAAATTTGTTTCAGCTTTCTGTGGAATGGCAAGGAGGATGCACATGTTAATCCCTGGGTCAAGTGGGATAGAATTGCAGCTCCAAAAGCTTTGGGCAGGTGGCGACTGAAAAATATATTCCATTTTTCCAAAGCCTTGGCCGCTAAGTGTGGATGGAGGTTGATTAAGTCTGGGGGTTTCTGGGCGAGAGTCATGATCCATAAATATGTTGAGCCTGATACTGTGGAAGCTTGGATCAGGTCCCCTCACAAGTCTCATAAAGGAGGTCCCATCATTTGGAAAGCTTTGGTATCCTCTTTTCATGTTATTGAACAAAACCTTGTCTGGGATGTAGGTAATGGATAGAGGGTGAGGATTGGATGCGACCCTTGGGTGGGTTGTGATGCTCAACACATACTGTTAGCAAAATTGATTGAGGAGTTGAGGTAGAGAGATCTATTATTTCTTAATCAATTGGCGGATTTGGAGAATGTTTGGATGGGAAGTCCTGTTTGGAGGAGGGCAGATACTTTTGGATTAGATGCGGTTTTGGAGGAGGAACTTAGACAATACTTGAGGGCACTCAGTAGGGATTGGATTTTCGTGAATGAAGAAGATGACACTCTTTCGTGGGATGGGGATCCCTCGGGTAATTATACTCCAAAAACTAGATATCAGTGGATTAGTGAGAACTTTGTGGACAGAGAACAGGTATGGTGGTGGAAAACTCTATGGAAACTACAGTGCCCACTCAAATATAGATTATTCATGTGGTGTGTCTTGGCCAACAGGATCCCGACGTGGGATTTTTTGCAGAGAAGAAGTCTCCAGGGTCCTAGCAGATGCTATCTGTGTAATTAGAGGGAGGAAAATGTTCTACATATGTTTCTGCAATGTAGCTTCACCACAGAGGTTTGGAGTATCGTTTCTAGAATTCTAAAAGTAAATTTCCAGTGGGATGGGAACTCTCTTGATGAGGCTTGGAGATGGTGGACACTTAACCCTTCTTTTTCTTCCTTTAAAGCTCTTCCTCCTATTGTAATTTGGGGGATTTAGCTCTCTCGGAACAAATGTCTGTTCTCCAACATTTTGGTCCTTCCGGCTTTAGTGGCTATAAATAGTTGTGGGATTTTCTTAGCCCTCAAGCGGATCAATCATGATACTATTTCTAGAGATATACAACCAGTGGATATTGATCGAACTCAGCCGTGGGGATTCTTTGATGGGGCTTGTCAGAATGATCAATGTGGGGGAGGGGCTCTCCTTTACTTGTCACCTGCTCATTTCTTCGTGATGTCATTCGGATTTGGAGGGGGACCAATAATTGGGCTTAGATCCTCAGTCTAAAATTACTTATCTCATTTGTTGTGGAACAAACAGTCAGTAAAATCTTTGTTTATGGGGACTCCTTGAATGTGATCAAGTGGGTTAATGGCTCTCATCAGTGCAACAACCGGAGGAATGTTGTTGTTTTGGAACAAATTCAGAATGTCTCTCATACCTTTGAAACTTTTAATTGCAAGCACATCTATCGGGAAAAAAATGTAGAGGCGGACAAGGCCTCAAAGGAAGGGTTGTTGTTGGGGGTCGGAATTTGGAAAATATTTGAATATTTAGATGGGGTTCGCAGGGAACTGTTCCACAGGCCGTTCATAGAATGAGATCAGACAAGCTGCTTTAAAGCTTTCCTACGTTTTTCTTGAAGAAATATAAAGAACAATGGGTTGGTTATCGGCATATTCATTTTTGTGTTACACAGTATATTATGCACTTATAAAGAGTTTTATTTTTGTAAAAAGACATTAAAATTTTTGAACACAGTGTTCTAGATGATCAATGTATTAGATGTTATTGCTCACGTGGTGAGAACATCAATGTTTATCCAGACAGAAGCATGATGCTTGATTTAGTAGCTCTAAATTCCACTCTATATGAGTGATGACGATCAATGTAATTTCGTACTCTTAAGGATGAAATGAAATTACGCTTTTTTTGCCAGGAAAAGAAAAGCATTTATTTTGTCATTGTTTGAAATTTAATGATTGATGATTAGTAGCTCAACTCTTTATTTTAATTTTTTAGTCATACAAAATTTAAAATAAAATTTACTTTAATATTTTATTTATACAAAATTTAAAATAAAATTTACTTTAATTTATAAAATTTAATAGTATTCTTAAATTTTACAAATTTTTTAAAAATTAAGAAGATATTTGCAAAATTCCCATCCCTGTAATTCGACGATGGGGCAGCGATGTCAGCGTTATGATAGAGAGCATGTTTTGTAGACTCGCTGAGCTGTTAAAAGGCCCATCTTGTCGAGAAGTCAATTAATAGCGAGGCTAGGACTTAGCCAGCTGCGGTTAAGGTGAAGGGATGTGGTGTTATATGAACCGCAGCCTTTTTACACACCTGGATATTAAATGACAAAATATCTTGACTTGGAATAGCGAAAGGGCGTGTGCTTCTTGTTAAAAGTGAATGTTGATGAATTTTATAATTCATGTTTATTATTGTATTTAAATATATTGAAGGACAGAGCTTGATGTTTACATTATGTTTTAAATTGAGCAAAGTTTATGTTTGTTTATATTATGTTTTAAATTGAGCAAAGTTTATGTTTATTGATAGTAACCATACACTTATATATAGAAAGTTATAGAAATAAGATGATTTTACTCATTATAAAAATTAAAATAATTTTAATATATATATATATATATAATTTTTGGGTTGATTTTATTCATTAGAAAAATCAAATTGATTTAACATATTAAATTCACGCATAACCTAAAAACAAAGAAAAATAAGGAATAACCCATGCCTAGTTATTAGCTTCCTTCTCTTTGGGTTAAGAGTTATCTAATACTATTAATATGCTTTTTTGGCTTATTACTATTAATGAACTTTTTGGCATAAGAGCTAGCTATTATTATTGTTAATAAAGTGTTGAGCCTATCATTATTATTCACCAGATCACCTACTTTTTGTCTTTAGAAATTAGCAATTATATACTGCCGATTATTAATAAAGTGTTGAACCTACCAATACTAATAACTAGGTCACCACACTTCGAAGGGATTATTAATTTCTTGGTTAACTTCTCTTAAAATACTTAGTATTCATGTAAGGAAATCAATTACTTTTACTTTTGGACTATTAATTTTTAATTAAATTATTTATAAACTATTTTCAAATGATAGAGCAGCTTTGCTACTATTTTTACTTGTTTATATAGAAATCGACCATGTACATCTATGTCAGAGCTTAACAATATTATTTTTATTTTAACATTTAATTTTACTTTCATGATAACTATAAAGTCTTTGTAATAAGAGTTTGTCTTTTCATTTAAAAAACAAATCATGATAACTATAAAGTCTTTGTGATAAGAGTTTGTCTTTTCATTTAACAAAAAAGTGAGAGGACATATTCCTAAAAATTGAGATTTATAAAAGTCCTTAATAATGTTGTCACTTACTAGATATTTAAGTATTTTCTAAGTATACTAAAAATAAATTAAATTTGCTTTTAGAAAGATCCATATTTCATTATTAAACTATGATTGGATTTTCTCATTATTAAAATTATCAATTGAGAAAAACAGAAAAAGACAATTATGCGGGACAATGTTTAGAGTTACATGAATATGTGATTCCATGATCATCTTAATTTTAATGTAAAAATGAAGAATTTATGTTGCACCAATAGGAGATTTAATTTCAAGTCTGTGATCATGAGGTTCTGTGATAAAAATATTTTAAAATGTTATTTTCTTTTATGTATAAATTTTTTATTATACAACTATAACACTTTAGCTGTAATTTATTTGCATTTTTCTTGTTTTTTTAAGTGCGAGATAGGACATTGAATTTCAAATCTACTATCTACCTAAATTATATATTTATAATATAATTCAAATTAATTATTATTTAGAAATAAAATCAGGTGAGTTAAGATAAATAACAAGTTGATTGTTTCGAGAGGTGTATTCTACAGTTTAGTAAGGGATGTGTATTTCCTTGGATGCTCATCATGTAGGAGTTGATATATATCTTTTTAAAAAATAATAAAATATTGTAAAAAATAAATTATTCATTAAAATTAGATTTAAAATATTTACAACTATGTATATATAAAACTACATAAATTACAAATTAGATAACTTAAAACCATAACTAAAATTATATTTAAAATATTTACAATAATATATATATAAAACTATACAAGTTAGATAACTTAAATCCTTTTTAAATGAATACATACAAATCAAATAACTACAATGACATTGCCACATAAATTGCTCACAGCATATTGCATTGCCACATAAATTGCTAGCAGCATAGAGTAAATGCAATACAGTTCCCATGTTCAAATGATTAAAATAACTAGTAAATGCAATACAATTCCCAATAACCAGCGGGATCGGGCGAAACCCATCATCATATCGCCATATGCGTTTCGGATTTTTGTTCCTAACAACTCTGAGCCATCATCCTTATTAAGCGCTTGTTTGTTCAAATATCTTTAAACTACTTGGATAAAAAAATATCAAATAAAATTTTAAGAGATTAAAGCGTTTGTCTGCATCTTTTGAAAATACTTTCATTTAACGTTATACTTACTAAAACAGTAAATACCATAGTGTATAATTTTTAAAATTGAAATTACATAATGTAAATATCTTATAATAAAATATTCAATTTGATCAATAAAAATCAATACATCCATCTCCGGAGGAAGCATTCAAAGCAAAATGGGCCATAAAATTGTCATCGCCCGGAGGCTCCATGTTGCCGTCGAAACAGTTTCCCATTGCATCGACTTGGTCACTTCAATTGTATAAGTTGCGATGCCTTCTTCGACATGACCTTGCCTCCTTTATGGATGACAGAAAAACACATTTACAAATATTTTAAAGTATTTTTATATTTTATAGATGAGTATATAACAATTTTATATAATCATTGATAAATGAAATTATATATAAACACGTGGAAACAATTTCTTCTATTCATCAATGACCAAGTCAAAAAAATAATTATATTCAAATATATGAAGAAACAACAATATTATTATTAACAAATATGATATTTAAAATATCTATAAGAGATATAGTTCCATCGATGAGACATAAAGTTTAACAAAATTATGTATCAAAGTTTAACAAAATTATTGAGAGATATAATAATTTAGTATGTTGTCTTCTTCGGCAATAATGAGTTTTTCTTTGTTTATAATATTGGAAAACCAAACTTGTATCTAACTATATAATTAATAATTTAGAAAATGTTTTAATTGATAAAAAAATCGTTTATACGGTTTTCAAAATTATGTTTTCGAAATTATGGGAAAAAATGAAAATATTAAAAGTCATTAATTATTTATCCTAGCATCCTCATTTTATTATTATTTTACATATTACATTTTAAAATTGAAACTATATAATTAATAATTTAGAAAATGTTTTAATTGATAAAAAAATCGCTTATAAGGTTTTCGAAATTATGGGAAAAAATGAAAATATTAAAAGTCATTAATTATTTATCCTAGCATCCTCATTTTATTATTATTTTACATATTACATTTTAAAATTGAAACTAAGTTATTGAAGGGAGAATGAAGTATGCTAGAAAATTTTCATAAGGAAGTTCGTAATAAAAAAAGGAATACTAAACAATAAATAAATTAATAAAAATTTCATTTTGAAAATTTTAAAAATTTTAGTATGTTTTTTTATAAGGGCTGATGCACAATCATGGACTCCTTTAAAGACACTTTAGATGCCACATAATACTGAAAAAACTTGGAACCTTTGACTTTAGGTGACAATTAGGAGTACTTCCGTAACGGCTTTGAAGATGAAGTAAAAAGACAAAAGATAGATAATTGAATCAGCTTTCATAATATATAACATTTATCTACAAAAAATTTGTGTAAATGATTATAAAATTAGTTTCCTTTAAATTGGGTTTTTAAATTTTCAGCACATCATAACATATATGTTTGTATGGGTGCAACACTTATTGAGGTAAATGATGTCCATTTTGGATAAAATATTGAAGACATATAAAAGACATATGGGTCTAGTGCAACACTATTTTTTTGAAAAATTTCATGAATTATTTTTTTTATTATTAATTATTGAAGTCAGAGAACTTTGAAATTAAAACGTTATGTGCGGGTGCAACACTTTAGGGGCAAAATTTAATGAAATCATTGATTTCTATATATAAGATTGTAGAGCTCAGTCTCCTCTAGTGCACCATATAGTTTTCTTGGGAAATGGTGAAGGAAATCAAAAGTTATATAAAAATGAATCGATGTATGTATTTTCAAAAACTGACGTGTGTCATTTAGAAAATTAATAATAAATAAATAAAACATACATTTTTATGAAAAAATTACATATTCAGAATCGTCAGATTGTACTATACAATATTCTATATGTTCATAAAAAAATATTGAGTTTTTCATAGCAAAACACGTTATTGAAACTGAGCATATCGACAGAGTTCAAAAATACAGGCAATGGCCCTGGTTTTTTTGTTCTAGCCAATAGGTTCGACAGTCCGAAGCTATTTCCGAACATCATCCCAAGCCTTGTTCCCGCCTAGTTTTTAAATTTTAAATTAACGTATATGTATTATAATGGATATGTGGTTTAGACTTGTTCTAATCACATATGCGATTCATATCGCATATGCGATATAATGGATATGGGTTTTTGTTTAGTACAAAAGAGTAAATAGAGAATAAATATTATTAGATAAAAGAGTGGCATAAAGATTATTCTTTTGAAATGTAAGATAGCATCCCATCATGGTTAATATAACATTGTTTAACATGACCAATGGGTTCACTATGCATCTATTGATTGATATTATTGATGAGAACCAACATATCTTTGCACTTATTTTGTTAATCAAAATTTATTTGATATTAGTGTAGTTAAATGACTTCAAGTAGGGTTTTTTATTTAATGACAAATTTATTATATAACTTAATAATGCTCTACTTGAGTTGATGATGATTATGGTTGTTATTAACATCCATTGAGACAAATTTTGATCTATCAAACCTTTAAAAAGGTAAGGAGTCACTTGGTTTTCTTTAGAATTATATTTCTGTGCTCGAAACTTTTAAGAGAAACATTCATAAATCACCATAGTTTTGATGAGCTAAAATGTTAGGAAGGTTGGTATTGTAACAAATATTTTGAATTTGGGATGAAATGTGGGTGTACACATGACATTTTATTGTGATTTGTTTCTATATGATCTTTAATAGTTTAATCACATTACACTATTGATTCAAAAACAACAAATCATTTAACTAGAAATTTTACAACAAATCATTTAACTAGAAATTTTTCAACAAATAATTTAACTAGAAATCTTGATGATTGATCCTCTCACTCACTCCATACCTCACTTTCTCCCCCTACCTCCTCTCTCCACCCCCTTCTCTCTCCCCCCATAATTCCTTCTCTCTTTCTCCACCCCCTCTCTCTCACACACATCCACACACCCTCTAAAACAATTCCTTTGTTGCCCCTCCCTCCCGCCAAAACTCTTTCTCCCTCCCTCCCTGCCTCCCTCCCTCCCTCCCTCCCTCCATGTGTTCCATCCTATCACTCACTCCATCCCTCACTTTATCCCCCTACCTCCTCTATCCACCTTCAAGCCTTCATCCCTCCTTCATCTCTCCATCTTTCTCTCCTTTCCTTAATATCCATGATCTCTCCCTCTCTCTCTCTCTCTCTCACACACACACACACACACACAATCTCTCATCTCTATCCCTCGGTGTAACCATCCTTGACCATCCTTCATTTCCCTAAATCCCTACTCTCTCATTGTTATTATCCCACTGTCTCACCCTCTAACCATCCCTCCATCCATAATTCTCTCTCTCTCTCTCTCTCTCTCTCTCTCTCTCTCTCTCTGACTCTCCCCCTTCCTCCCATGATTCCCTCTACAACTTCATCTCCCTCCTTTGACTCTCCCCACACCTCTTTTAGCTTTTAATCAATGTAATGTTGGGGCATGAGCCACTCCATAGATCACCTGGATGGAATCTTTGGAGTCTAAATTGTATTAGAAGGGGATAAGGGTGACATTATAGGGTTTTGGATGGTAGGGATGGGTCTCTGGACATTGACCATAGTCATGGAAGAAAAGATGGTCCAATGAGTTTCTAAATCAACAAACATGCACTATAGATGGAATATTTGGCCTTTAGTGGGTTCTGGATGTCATTATGAGGTTTTATGCACTAAGGATGGGTCTCAGGGTCTTAACCATGGTAATGGGACAAAAGTGTAACAGAAACAAGTCTTAAACCACTACACATGCCCTTTAAATGAGATATTTAGCCTTAATATGGGATATATGTGCCATTAGACTATTTTATGCATTTAAGATTATTCTCGAGGCGTTGACCATGGTCATATAGGAACCATTACGAATATTTCTAGACAAAACATAGTTCTGAAGACACTGTTCCATGGTCCAAGGATAAATCCAATCTTTTAGGGATTAAATGATGTTTTCATGGTTCATGGTTAAATGAGGTTTCAATAGTTGATATGCACTAAATCGCATATGCGATATATCACATATGCAATTTAGTGATCACATTTTTAACAAAGCATGTATATGCATATAGTTCATAAAAGCATAAAAAGCGTAAAAAGCATATAGTTCATATCGCATATGTGTTAAAACGAAGATGCGTTATATCGTATATGCGATATTTGTTTAACAAATAATCTTGGGTTGCGTGCCGTGGGCCATTTTTGTTGTACAGGAAAAGACATAATTCTTCTGAAACCCGCGCAGAGCGTACTGTTCAATCTGCAATTTAATCATTTATTACACAGATCCATAGGTTTTGTACAATTTTGGGTGGATTTCAATGGGGAATCCACGTAATAGAGTTCAGAAATCGGCGAGGAAGATGCTTACACCTAAAGAAGCTGAAATTAAAAAAGAAAAGAAGAGGGAACATTCAAGAAATTGTCGGCATTCATTGGATGAGCAAATACTTCCCATTCCCACTGAACAGATACCTGGCGAAGAGGCTGAGGAAGATATTGCAACTTTAATGCAAGCTGGTTATAACCAAGATGAAAATTTTGCTCCATTATTAACCGGACAACCCTGTGTAGATCTCAATCATTATGTTCCTGACGAGACTCTACAACAACCATGCCAGGTGGTTCAATGTCCTAATCGAATATGTCAGCCTGCAGTGGATGTAAACATCTCTCCAGCATTTCAAATGACAAGAAATCTTGCATCAAAACGAAAGAGAACTCCTAAATGCATACAAGTGGACAAGAGCGAATTGACTTCCATGGAAGGTAAGGTGGCTAAACGCACAATCATTCGTCATTGTTCTCAAATAATGAAACAATATTTTGAACCAAAATCTAAATCCGGTAAATGTCAATTGTTTTTAGCTTTGATTAAATCTAGAAGTACGGAAAATGTTAGAAAAACATTAGGCATAAGAACATTGAAGAATACTGAATCAAGTAATCACATTGTTAAATCTCTTGCTACTGTATTCACATCAATTGGTAAAAAAACTCGTTCAAAATACTGTAATGTGGCTCGCCGCGTATTGGCTGAATCAATTGTATCTAGATCCACAAGACAACGTCGTTTACTTAAATGCACATCAGAAATTGTCCCTTTACATCCAAAGACTCTTAAAAAATATTCAGTAAGAAGAGACAAACTTGATGTAGAGGGACAAATGGATACATTATGGGCATTTAGCGATAGGTTGCCCTGCAAAGACATGAAGTTGGTCGAAGCAGTGAAGGGACTAGTGCACACTTTTTGGCACGATAACACTAGGCCTTCTTCTAACACAAAGGATGTGTTAAAACGCTGTAGGGGTTCCATGAACAATGAAGGGCATGTTAAACATTACCTTGACATGACACAAACTCAACTGTTCGAGATGTTTAAAGTTGCCGACGTAGAGATAAGGCTCGGGCAAAGATCTTTTGAAAAATGAAAGCCTTGGTATGTTAGAATAAATAGAATCCAGAACACTTGTTGTTGTAGATACCACATAGAGTTTGATCTATATTATCATACATTTGAACATATACGTCATTTTTTGCACCCTAACCATGTGTAGGAATGCTCAAGTACAGTAACTCCAATGTCATCTAGAGATTTCATCCATAGCATAATGTGTCCGAGGCAAGATGGGTAGACCCATTACTTAAAACAATGTGTAGAGGGTTCTTGCAACAATTGTGGTGGGCTATCTTTATGGTCCGATTGCATCCATGAGAGTGAAGATCAAGCATTTGGTAATGCAATTGTCGAGAAGCAGAACTTTCAGCATGAGACATATTAGCTACATGATGGGAAAGAAAGCAAGAAGATTAAACTGGTGACTTCATAGGTGACAATCTACACGAAACATGTTCATTTAACTGAGTGTACATTGTTTATATGTTGTTTTATAACATTGTTTTAAATATTGATGTATATTTTAATATTCATGTAAATATTTTTATGTTGTTTTATAACATTGTTTATTTTTTTCCACCAGGTGCAAGTATGTGATTTTATTCCAGAGTTCAGTGGAAAGATCCAACAATACATTCAGCATGTCGATATGGCACGGTGGCAAGATGAGCAATTCAGAATATGCCAGGACACCTTCCCTCTTGGAACAATACTATCAGTGGTTGACTTTGCGGAAAATTACACCCTACAACCACAAAATGAAATACAAAGTCAATACTATCACTCAGAGTGATTTAGCCAAGCTTAAACAGCTCTCCCGTTTGTAGAGTGATTTTCCCAATCTACCTCTTGAATATCACTTCCTTTTGATTGTTTAATTATATTCTCTTCCACTTTGGTTGCTGCCCTTTAACTGACATCTCTTTTGGTTACGTAATCTCCACAAACAGTGGGTCATGGTCAGAAGTCATTTCTTCCTGACTTACACAGATTGTAATGTTCATGACTTAATCTATGCTGCTGGCTGAAAACATGACATAATCCATCACACTTTGCCCAATATGAGTGAAACAAGTGGCTTCTTCCGAGCCCCTCCAACAAGTTAGTCTGCTGCATATGATTAAATTGCGGGCATTAGATGTGCTACATTCCTCTCAAAAGGGGTGATTTCCTTGTGTGTGAGAAAAAAACCCTCTTAAAGTGGAATAATTTTAAACGATGTCTTGCATACACTTTTGTTCTTGCATATGGTAGTTAGTGTTTCACCGGACTCCACAAAACTGACCTGCTATTAAAATTATAAGTTAGTTTAATGTTGGCTCACTAACATTTAATGTGACCTTTATTACAAACATTTATTTGAGCGTTATCGCTCCTACATGTTTAAAATTATAAGCATGTGTGAAAAGCAAAAGGTAATGATGTTATTTTAACATGTAAAATTAATCTGGGTTAGATCTTAAGCTGAAGATCTATCCTGTTTTGGGTACATATTTCTGAAACAATTATGTAATATAAATACATGTTATTGTGTTGTACATGATCATCAGATTGAATTGAGGTTCTTCCTTCTTTTGGGGGTCTTGTTTTGCTTGCTCTTTTAAATCAATATATTTAATGTTTTTATATTAATGGGAAGCACATGACAATAAGGTGCCCAAATTCAACCTTTTAAGTTGAACTGGAGAATTTTGATTCATTTTCTATTCAAAAGATTTTTAGTCTTGCAATTCTAATTGGATAGGATTATTAAAATTAGCTGTGAAATAGTTGGCAGTTATCTCATTTGTGGAAGCAACAATATCATGACTAATATATTTCCACTTTTAATCTGCTTATGAACTTTTATGTCTCAGTTTATATGTTGAGATGTGAGTTTTGTCCTATTTCAGGAGGATAGATTACAAACATTCAAACTTCCAAGGCCAGTTTTGTGCATTGGGGGAATATTGCAGATTGAACTGCTGGGTAGAGTTCAGAAGCAAGAAATGGATGGGTTATATTATATATGGTGAGTAATCAAGTTGAAGGATTGTGTCTCTTGTCATTTCATTATGGTTAGGAATTGATATGAGCAATTGAATTTGCTAGGCTTGATGTGCCTTTGAGATCCATATTATTTTTTTTAATGTAAATCTCTATTGAAAATAGAGTGTTGGATTGGCCGTTTCTGAGAAGTGACTAACTCAAAATGCATTGGATTCTCTTCTTTATTTTATATTGTCTATATAGTTAATGTTGCTTGCTTAAAGTATTTGGAATTGGTTTTGCAGTGTGTGCCATGTTCAAGTTGTTGGAAGACTTAATGAGAATCTGAAAATGAAGTAGAAGACTGTAATCTTTTATTAAAGAGAACAGCACAAGTACATAGCATATATCAGAACTGAAATTAGGGTCTAGAAAATGACTGTTATGACAGTAGCAATATTCCCAGCATGAGAGCGAATAGGACAAGGCACAACAACACCCTTACAAATGATGATGACCGCTCTAAATATTTCCTCAAGAAGCCTCAAATAAAAATTTGTTTATTAGAAGACAATGGTTTTATTATTGGACCCAACCTAATTGATAAGGTGAATCCTGTGGGGTAGTAGGAAGTTGTAAGCACGATTAAAAAAGTCTAAGAGATGAGATTATTTTGGATTCCATTTCTAAGGACTAGAGTGGTTACTGGGTATTTGATTTAATAGTTGTGAGTAAAAATGAGTGCTAGAGTTGAGTGGGACTAGGAATGTATCATCAATACTAAGGATGGGTTAGTTGTAGTATGATTGTAAAGATAAACAAGTTTAGGAGGCGAAGAAGGTTTAGGAGAGGAAGGGGCTATGAAAAGTCACTTGTTTGTTCATTAGAAATTAAACTTCTAGATTGGGCTTGTCACTATAAGAAACAACATTCACATCATCATACAGTAAGGCATCTAGAGCCTTCCTTTCTATACCGAACACGTTAGATTCATTATTTGCAATGCCAACTCTTCTCCAACAAACACAAAGCCATAAATCTAAAAACATATTCAAGCATATATCTGCAAGGCATATAATACACATGTCTCCATCCCATATCAAGTCAACCATATATAGGTAAATCTGAACGTTGCTTTATATTATAGATGTACATGTATAATGTTTTCAAAAATGGCATGCCATGGCCATAATACAAAATTGTGGATCATGTTGTACATCTGTGTGTACATACAAACAAAACGGTACATGTACATGTATTCCCCCTATACATGGATTCTATATGTAACCCCCCTATACATGATTTCTATTTATCCCCCTTTTCACTGCCAATGTCAGTGGCGAATGAGAAGTATATCTCTCTTTTGTGGCTGCTCGATGGCATTCCCCAATGATTCACAGGAGGACACATTCTCAATATCAGAGACTGCGTACAAACCAAAATTTGTTACAAGTTAGTTTACCAAGCTATAAAAATAAATACCACATGATGTACATTTGTTCAAATTCCAAGCAAATATAACATTTTTACTTACAATGCGTGTGTAAGTCCTCGGAACTGAAACTGCATGTACTTGGGTGGGGGGCCGTGCAGGGTCATCAGTGGCCCCAATTGGGTGCTCTTCAGGCACCACTAGCTCAGTGGATGCCTACATAAAGTAACATACATGGTCAATGTCAATGTCAACAAATACAAAGAAAACAAGACATATATACTACATGACCTTACAAGGACGTACAAGGACCTTTTCAAAGAAAGAGAGACATGTACACATGTACTTGGCAGGGGGGGGAGAGGTGGGTCACCAACAACGTCGATTTGGTGCTCTTCAAGCACCACTGCATCACTAGATGCCTGCATAAAGTAACATATGGACCAATGTCAGCAAATACAAAGAAAATGAGACTGTATATATATATGTACTATGTATGGACATACAATGACCTTTTCAAAGAAAGAGCTCCACATACACGTACCTGGGGGGGGGGAGAGGCGAGTCACCAACAACGTCGATTTGGTGCTCTTCAAGCACCATTGCATCACTAGATGCCTGCATAAAGTAACATATGGACCAATATCTGCAAATACAAAGAAAATGAGACTGTATATATATATGTACTATGTATGGATGTACAATGACCTTTTCAAAGAAAGAGCTCCGCATACACGTACCTGGGGGGGGAGAGGTGGGTCACCAACAACGTCGATTTGGTGCTCTCCAAGCACCATTGCATCACTAGATGCCTGCATAAGGTAACATATATATGTCAATGTCAGCAAATACAAAGATCTAACAAGACTACATATATATACTACATGGATGGAAAATGGTTTTTTCAAAGAAAGCGAGACATGTACACGTACCTGGGGGGGAGGAAGAGGGTCACTGGTGAGTGGAATACTAAACATTGGCCCTACTAGATGGTCAAAAAAAAATGACCATAACTAGGCTATGTAACAAAACATATAGATACAATTAGAAAATTTCTTTAAATAATTAAACGCATATACATGTTTCAAATCATTAAAAGCATATAATTAAAAGCATGTAATGAAAAGAATACTTGAGTCTGGGAATCTTCCTCTACATGGGAGGGACTGACCTAGGATTCCACAAACTCATCATTCCCACCCTGCATAAAACATATTGTATCGAGTTTAAGACATATTTAATGTTGTAGTCTCTAAATTATAAATGTAAATTACTCGATGACAAATTAAAAATAAAGTTCCTACAGCTAATGGTGAAGCACCAAAATCATATGCAGCATTGATCGCTGCATCAATGGCATCAGCATCAACGACTGAATTACGTGAATCTGGGGTGTCATTGGACACCAACTATATATTTGTTCACGTAAATTGTCAGATAATTATTCAAACAGAAATAAATTACTAAACAATTGAAAATTGTGATATAAAACAAAATTTATATACTATGTAAAGAATGAATGTTACTTACATATCGGAGTAATCCATCGCCCCGAAACTTTGAAGCAGGCCCATAGCATATGCTTCGACACGATGTGCAAGGGTGTGGAATAACCCGATGCTCTGAAGACTCCGAGTCACTGGTGCGATGTGTAGCTCTGGTTTGGTCTGGGGACCTAAAAGGTGGATCTTGACTGTGAGATGGTCCAACCCCAGATGGGCCAGCCTCGGAAGTGCCAACCCCTTGGCCTACATTGCCTTGGATGGCAGTCCCATGCCAAAGCAATGTATCAGCCAAATCTAATAAGGATTCCTGCATATTATCAAGAACTGGACCGATTGGAGGATATAACCGAGGGGGGTTTGGTGTGCGTGGAGGGTGTCGTACATGGTTAGGATCGGTCCTAGCCCATTCTCTATCTTGGGGCATCCCATGACCCACACCCTGGAACTCTAAAATGTCAAAATAGTTAACATGTTTCCCCAGGATAAATTTTGCATACAGCTTCCTAAGGAAATAAAACGGGATGTCTCTATTCCCATGAGGGTCTTCATCGAAGACCATGTACCAGCGATCCATCCAATTGGATTTAATATTTGGTTCCACGCACCAGTCTATGGAAATGTGAGGTTGACTGGTGGGTGGAACCAATCCGGTGCTGGGGTCCCGGAATAAGGAAAACAATTGGTCTTTGGTTATTTTTATTTTTTTGACATTTTTGTAGCTCAACCCAGTGGAATAGTATTGCCTTTGGGAATCTCTGTACGAGCTAATGTTGTACAGTGCTCCCTGGGAATTGGAAATTGTATTTGTTATGGAGTCTAAGGCCTCCGCTAAAGATTGTCTTAAGTGGTCCCCCCCTAAAGAGTGAGCTAAGACATCTCAGTGAACCCAAACGAGCCAAAATCTCATAATTACGGTCGTGTTCCTCCTCCATTGGTGGGTTTGTGTCTGGATTTTGGTTTGGGTTTGGGTTTGTATCTTGATTTTGGTTTGGGTTTGGGTTTGTGTCTGGGTTTCTGCTCTCTGTTAAGAACAAAACAGTTCAATTTCAAAATTTAATTAATTAATTTCATTGTTTGTTTTTTAATACATGTAACAAATTTTATTAAATTGGTTTAAAAAAAAACAAAAACTAGTTTAAATTAACAAACACAATAACTAAAAATTCAAAACGAATTAACAAACTAGTAAATTTCTTGCCACCCACCTTCCATTTTTGCCGAATTTTGAAATGGCTTGCCTCCTCCTTCTCTCAAATGCAAATCGATAGGTGCGTTTTTTCGCCTTCCCGATATCGCCGGTCCTTCACTGTGTAAATTGGGAAAATGAGGCTGCAGGCACTATGATATATATATATATATATATATATATATTTGCATTCCAAATCGCACATGCGATATATCGCAAGTGCGTTTTTTAACTTTATAAATGAAATTGTGTTTTTAAATCCTAAATATAAATGAAATTGCGTTTTTTAACGTGTTTTTTTTTTTGCAATGCAAATCGCACTTGCAATATATCGCAAGTGCGTTATTTAACTCTATTAATCCTAAATATATAATATGAATGAAAATGAGGTCGTGCGGCCACACTGTTTTAAATTCTTTTGTTTTTTTTTTGGATTATAAATCGCACCTGCGATATATTGCAAGTACGTTTTGTAACTCTATTAATCCTTTAAGATATATATGAAAGAAAATAAGGCCGCAGTCACTCTATTATATATATATATATATATATATATATATATATATATATATATATATATATTTTTACATTACAAATCGCACTTGCGATATATCGCGAGTGTTATATACCGAAAGTAAGATATATCGCACTTGCGATATATCACAGCTGCGTTTTTTAACTCTATTAATCCTTTTTATATGAATGAATAAATGATTGGGGATTTCCTTGGACTATTAATCCTCTATGTATGAATGAATAAATGATTGGGGATTTCATTGGACCAAGGACGAGGGAGACAAGGGCACACTGAATTCTACAAATCCTTAATTAGTATGTCGAAATCCCATCATTTGGACCTTGATTTTTGCCAATGTATAAGGATTTTCACCCGTTTCTCCTTGACTAGGGAGGGACAATTACAACTTTGTCACTCCTTGCAAGCCTACTAGGGAGTGATAATTACAACATTTTCACGAGCTATGTCTTTCCTTAGGGGACCGATAATCATGTTTGCACCATTTGAGCCTGGACATCAAGTGAGGCCCTGCATATCCACCTAGGGATTTCTTTTGCTTGCGATTACAACACTCAACCACTTGAGCTAACCCTCTGGGATTTTGTGTCACAATTTCTCCTTTGCTATTAATGGTATTTATATACTATAAATTTATGGAGCCCCTTTTATCTTCCAATGGTTTACCAAACAATCAACATCCTCATATAAAATTATACTAGATATAGAGTAATTCGAGGAATGCTCTTCTCCTTCATGTTAATTATCGTATGCTTGTGTAGAATACATAATTAATCAAAATAAAGTTTCATCGAAGAAAAGAACTCAAAATACCTTGGGATGTGTATTATAAATTAGTAATGTTCATTATAAGTATTGATTAGAAAACATCATTACCAAAATGTGTTATTTTATCTCCATGGAGTTTATTTGTGATTGAATTACCATATTTGTAGTCATCAAATATATTTTCATAAAGAGGTCACGTGAGTAATGAGATAAAGATAGAGAATAGTTTTTTTCAAATGTCTAATTTTATATCTTTGTAGGATAGGGGCAAATAGGTTTGAAGGGAGAAAAGGTAATGGTAGAAGAGAGGAAGTGGGTTGCTTATTTTTATGATCTATAATAAGAGATATTAGCCTCCATTTTAATAACTTTAGTTGATATAGTGGGTGCATGGATGGCTGACATGGTGTGGTTGGATAAGCAACGAGGGATTTATATGGAGAATGGTATGATAGAAGACATCAAAGGATGAAAAAAAATTAGACGAGAAGATATCGAAACAAGAAATCAATTTAGTGCACAAATTGTACATGTGACATTAGTTGTAGAAGATATCCACGGTGCCTTATACAGAAGGATAACATCTCAAATAAAAACGGATATAAGACAAGAAAATTAATGTTTCAAATCATCTCTAGTATTCACATCTAGAGAACAAACAAAGTTTGTATATGGTCCCCTCTCTCATAAATCAATTGAATCTCTATAACTACACCTTTGCAAGTAAAATTATATGCATAGAGACAAAAAAATTAGTACAATAAATGAAACTCTAATCATTCAAACAAACGGAGAAAAAAACAATAAACACAAATGATGGTGAAATAAGAAGACCATATGAATCGAACCCTAGTTCGACTACAACTTTGAAATATGGAAGAGATATGGAGGGATTCAATCCTTCTAGAGGAATGAGAGGAGATGGGAGTACATATACCATTACAGATCATGATTCTTGCTAAGCTCTTTCCATTTATTGATATGACGTGCAGCTTAGTACTACTTCCTGAATACAGCATTGGTAATGCTTATACTTGCTAACAGAGCCTACTTTATAAGTAATTAACTCTATATTTTATAACCTGCTCCTTACTGACTAGAGCTGGCATATCTTAATCTGAGTAATAATAGAATCATTTTCTTACATGCGATGAGAATCCCCTCCTAAGCATTATAAAAGAGTTAATTTATTATACGAAACCCTTTTATTAATAAACGACCCAGAGGGACTTTCCTGAGGTACGAGGGGAAGGACAATTTAACTAGAGAACATTATACATTTTACTAATAAATCCAATTTTATAGTCACATATCATCGAGGAACATAGGGTGACCATGTAAAGTTGTCATGATGGGACTCTCTTACAAAAAGGCTAGTTATAGTGATCAGAGAGTAGGATGAGTTGAGGAGCCATATGGATGTAGAAGAAAGGTGGGTTACTAAGTTTAGATAGAGAATTGATATTACCATGCCCACTACAAAATAAAATTTAAGATGATCATTGTGAAAGAAAATAAAATTTAAGATGATCCACATGATCAAAATCGCAGTTTCGTTATAACGCAAGTGGGATATATCGCACTTGCGATATAACGAAAGTGGGAGATATCGCACTTGCGATATAACGAAAGTGGGATATATCACACTTGCGATTTGTAACTATTAAAAAACGCATGTCCGATTTATTGCATATGCAATATGGGCTAACTAAGCTTAGTCTCGGTTTTCGGCTCGGGTTTGTTCGAACCTAGCCACAATAACGCATATGCGTTATACATTTCCGTTTCGGAGGTGCGTTTTTTATTTCTATAGTGGCACTAAAAAGTGGAACCAACTTCGTGTGAGCACCCATAAAGTGTATAATAAGAATATTTATAGCATTATGTTATTTTGCACTTAATTGAGTTCATTATGTTAACTTAGATGCAATAGAGTTTTTATAGGGTATTTAAGAATATCCTTAATTTCATTTGATATTAAGAAATGCTTCAAAATATCATTTTGTTGAACCCCCTTCAAATATATCTTTCCAATTGACATGACACAACATATCATTTTAATTTTCACCTTTAGTATGGTGACATGACACAACTCTTAGAACCCATAGAAACCTTATATGGTGAAATAGAAATATTAGTGAGAGATTATATTCCATGATGGGGAACAACCCCCTAAACATAGGTCAACTTCACACAGTCATTCCAATTGACTTCACAACATTTCACTCATAGATCATACATATTCAAACACCACTCTGACCACAAACAAAATCAAATTCAGACCACCTTCACACATAAATCATACTTATCCAAACACTAATATGACTTCACACAAAATTCGAACATACAATACATATTCAACCTCAATACCCTATTTAACCCCCTATGTACATTATTATAAACCCCCCTAATATCTATATGTTTATAATATATCAAAAGTACCCCTTGACCCCCATATACTAAGCAATATATTCCTCCTATTTTTTAGAGTATCAGATCGCCTAATATCAACTCACATGGTATAATATTGCCTACTAGGTTACTTCTCCGATATGAAGTGACTTCCCTAGTAACTTCATCCCCTAGTGACTTCATACAAATATCTCATAATCAATCTTCATCACAAGCTTAACTAGAACTATAACATTGGTAAAATGATTAATGGAATGTGGAAAGCTTATTATGCACTTGAAAACATTTGTAAATCAATGGACCTTTGGCTTTGGGATAAGAAGAAAATCCTCTTTGAGACTCTCATCACTCCTTTTATCTTATATGGATGTGAAGTTTGGGGTTGTATCATATCTAGCACTTTATAACATATAATTTCAAAATTAAAGGAAATACATTATATCCCATCCTCCTCATAAAAGTGAATCTTTTCCCCATTGATAGCATGGCTATGACTTGGTACCTAAAGTGTAAGAACAACATAAACACCATGGGAGATAAAAGGTTTCCTAAGATTGCTTCATACTCTAGCCAAAACAACTCGTGTATTAAGTGAGGTTGGCATAAAGATGTCATGTCTTGGCAATATCATTAGAGAATTAAGGAAAATGTCACTTTGCATAATGATGATAATATTGAAAGTATTATTACATCTAAATTTAAAAGGAAGATTTGGTGTGATAAATAATTAGCAGATAAGATAAAATCATGATATAATAAGGTGGTGATCAATCCAATCTAGAAGATCAAAAGTATATCTTTGTTTTAACTAGCATAAAGATGAAAATCAGCATCGCTAAAATAAGAACAAACTCTCAGGAGCTCTTCACAATAGAAATACCTATAAATGTAACTACATAAAAAGAATAATTTATTTTACTTGTTCACCATATACACAAAATTGTACATATCTAAAATGTATTGCCCATCTTGTAGGGGAGGAGTGTCTTTTGACCATCACTAATATAGCCCTTGAGCCACATCAAATTTCCTTAACAACCATTCATATAGTGTCTACTTGGCCTCTTTGAATTTTCTAAATCACTGTTTATACAGATCATTGGTCGCATTGAATTTCCAAGTCAAAGTGGAATGGATAAATAGATTTGCAGAGAGCACAAGATGATGAGGTTTAGGTTCTTTTCCCCATCAAATTCAACAAGGAATTAATAATAGAATTATGTTATGCAAAAATCTACCATGCTATAAAATAATGTAGATAATTACAAGACACTGATTCAGAGGCATTGATATATAAATTAGGGTTCCATTTTTGGAGGATGGTAAAGGTTGCTTTTTCCTGCTTGGGATAAATATCATTGCTCCTTTTAGATAGAAGTTGAGGAGTGCTCTTTGTGGGATAATTATCATTGCTCTTTTTATATAGAAGTTTAGCAGTGCTCTAAAGGAAATTTTCTTTAAAAGAGCAAACTATCTCATTCCTAACCAAAATCAATGAGGAAAATCGAGGATTGAAGAGATGGGTATCCAAAATAAATAGGCTCCACATCCATTTTTAGGTCAACCTCTATAGAAACAATGATTTTGAGTGAATGATTGATGAGATAGATGTTTTTTCGGCCTATATTATTTGGCCATCTCTCTTATGACGCAAAGACCTTCATCAACACAAGAAACTTTGTGTAATTGTTGGAACATGAGTTTCAAATCATTGTGGAGGTCAGGGATAATATTTTTAAAGGAGAAGAGCATTCCATAGAGGAAAGCAATGGAGCTAAAGATGGAGTCGTCAATGTCAATGCACAGATTATGCTCTTAGTTCCTGCAGATTTTGAACTTGTGTATTGTGTGAACACCATGAAAGTAAGCATATAGATTTGATGTTAGGATTATATGGGTTTCTTATATTGGGTTCACTAGCATCGAAATATATCATGTTATTCTCCATTCTTGGAGAATCCATGGTAGTTGCAATAGAATTGAGAAGAAACGATATCACAAATATTCTTTGAATAGGATCTATGGTTTAACTAGAAACACAAAAATTGCACATTGAAACTGAATTGAAAGGAAAACTTATAAATCACAAAATTCATTTCATAGACTCCTTGGTAGAGTTCATTAGCATCACAAGATTAAGACGCAGTTTCCTAGCACGAGAAGATGACAAATGGAACATGCATGAGCTACAAGGTTGAAGTGACATGTAGAGTGGTGTAGGAAGATTGAGGACCAAGAAGACACACACTCATTACAGTTAAAAAAAAATCATCAACAAAGTGGTTAATAGAAAAGCTACAAATGTTAATAGATAATTGGTTTTATATACAATTGAATAATTTGTTTTATATAAGATTGTGAGTTAAGGCTTCTTGACCATAAAAAAACCTATTGACATAATTGTTATTTAGTTGAATTGCATCATTGGTTTGACCATACATTATTATTTAATTAAATCTAGTAAAATTATATAGAATTTTTTTGCTAGTTTGTCCTTCACATGTGAGGCTAGCGTGTGGTTTAAGAAACCTTGACCGAGGGGCATCCAGAATGGGACATACCAACCATGTGGTCTAATAAACCTCAACCATTAAAATGGTTGTATTTTTAAGTGTCTCCTCATAACTATCTTGTGAAGTTTGAAGTCAGGTAACCATGCAAAATGAAGATTCGACCATATAGAAAAAATTATTAGTATAATGTGTTGAACTATTCAAGTGCATAGAGAGGGGGAGGTGACTTAATGAGTCACATATTTAATTCAATCATTCCATTATTTAGCATGTCACAGTTACCATGTATAATAAATATTTCTCTAAGTAAACAATGATCATCACAAGTAAAAGACACCAAGAGTAATTTTTGAACATTTATTAGATCATCGTACATCAGTTTCAAAAGACACCAATCTTCGGGGTTCTCATCACCAACTGATAGATGAGGGATCCAACTCTCATGTAAGACCCAACTTGTTGAAAGAATCCAACCTGTTGCGAGGAATCCAATCCTCAGTGAAAGACCCATCTTGCAGGTCCAAGACCCAGTTTCTCCAGTGAAGATATCAACCTCCACTGGGTGACACCATTTAGACTGATGGAGGTTCATATTTAGAAATCTGTCAAATATGTTTCAAAAGAATCCTGCAACTGTTTCTTCTTACTGCATGCTTCATCCATGCTTTTTAATTCTTCATTGATTCGTCGGATGATGCTCAATGGATATTGTATCTGGAAGCTACCTTGACATCATTATTATCAATCATACTCTAGAATAATAAAATAATCTGAACCCAAACTCATACTACTTCATTTCCTTTTGCACAACTTTGTACTTGCTTACATACTTTCCTTTAAAATAGGTTTGGTATTTCACCAAACTTTGCTTCTGTGTGTACCTTACGAACTTATCCAACTGTGAATGTGTGACTTGATTCTAAACTTGCCTCAATCTTTCTTGTGGTCTTTCACATTTTCTGGATTACAACTTATCCAACTATGATGTGTGACATGATTCTATATTTCCTTAATCTCTATTGTGATATTTTGCATATATCGGAATGCGACTTATCCAACTGTGGTGTGTGAATCAATCTCTCTTGCGGTCTTCCAACTGCGACATGCGGCTTAATCTCTCATGTGGTATTCCAGTTGCGATGTACGACTTGTTTATGTGCTTACTTCAAATTTTGCTTCTCTTTTAACCAACTAGACATTGATTCCCTTTCAAAACCCCAGAAATTAAAACTTCAAACTATCCACTCTCGCACATCCCCCGCACACATATCTCTCACAAAGTGCATTAGTCCTTGTCTACTTATAGATTTTCTTATGTCCACATGAAGGCTGACATGTTTTCTTCATTACCTTCATTTGATCAATTGACCACAACAATTATCCGAAGAATAAGGCTTTACACCACAACAAAGGGCTTGCACCCCATCCTTATTCAATACTTCGTCGGCTTGTCATTTGTGTTGCGCACTTCGACAAGCATACTTTGACATGCACACTTTGACGTGCACACTTTGATGTGCACACTTTGATGCACTACTTGCTTGTTATCTATATTTACTTCGACTTCTCTATTATTTGCATACTTCGACCTGAACAATTTGACACACAACTTGCTTCAACATATCAATGTTTGCACACTCTGACTATATAGATTTGCTTCGACATGTGTACCACTGTGCACTTCAACATGAGATAGATGTTTTTGGCTTGGCCATTTCTCTTGTGTAATTATTGGATCATGAGTTTCAAATCATTGTGGAGGTCAGCGATGAGGTTTGTAATGGAGAAGAGCATTTCACAAAGGAAAACAATGGAGCAGAATATGGATTCGACAAGGGGAGTGCACAGATTATGCTCTTAGTTCTTGCAAATTTTGAGTTTTTGTATTGTTTTCACCATGAAGGAAAGCATATGCGCTTGATGTTAGTATTAGATTGGTTTTCTATATTAGGTTCGCTAGCATCGAAATCTATCATGTTATTCTCCATTATTGGAGCATCCATGTTAGTTGCAATAGAATTTAGAATAAAGTATATCACACATATCCTTCGAATATGATTTATGGTTTAACTAGAAACAAAAAAATTGCAATCAAATTGAAAGAAAAGTATATCACAAATTTCATCACATTGACTCCTTCACAAAGCTGATTGGCATCACAAGATTAAGACATTGTTTCCTAGTCGGAGAAGATGACAGATGGAACATGCATGAGATAGAAGGTTGAAGGGACATGTAGAGTGGTGTAGGAAGATGGAGGACCAAGAAGACACACACTCACTGCAATTAAAAAAACAATCATCAACAAAGTGGTAAATAGAAAATCCACAAATATTATTAGATAATTGGTTTACATACAATTGAATAATTTGTTTTTATATAATATTGTGAGTTAAGACTTCTTCACAATATAAACACCTATTGACATAATAATTATTTAGCCGAACTGCACCATTGGTTTGATCATACATTATTATTTAATTAAAGAGTAAAAGAATATATAATTTTAGTTTTTTTTCTAGTTTGTCTCAAGACTTGCGAGATTATCATGTGGTCTAAGAAACAGACCCAAGGGCCCCCAGAATGGGAAACACCAACCATATGGTCTAAGAAACCTCGACAACCTTGACCCAGGGGCATCCAGCATGGGCCACACCAGCCATATGGTCTGAGAAACCTCGACCCAAGTACACCGAGCATGAGCCACACTAACCGTTAACATGGATGGATTTTTAAGTGTCTCATCTCGACTATCTTGCGGAGCTCGAACTCAAATCACCATGCAGAATGAGGTGTGTGGGATTTGGCCATATAGAAAAATTATAATTACAATGATATGTTTTTTATTGTGAATGAACTTAATGTGACAATAATCTATAAAACCAATTATATAGTGACATTTGTGAAGGTTTTATTAGCATCTATGTGGATTCCCGTCCAACTATCTGGATTATGTGCGTTCCATCTATCTCTATTTTCTGCTCTAGGGAACTGTACTATAAGCTAGCCCTGTCAAGGAAGCACTGCATTCTTGATTATCTTGTTGTATAGACTAAGAGTAGATCCAATTCAATGAAGGTATTGTTGTATAAATCAAGAAAAGATCCAATCCAATGAATATTTGAGCTAAACTATGACAAGTTGATGATATTGAGCAATATCTAAGTTTTGATATTATTGTGTGAAATGAGGCCAAAGATAATGCCGCTTAAAGAAAGCATTCGACCTGCCAATTCGGGCACTCGTTCCGGTGAATAAACGATTGTTCCCGGGACTCCATGTAAGTGTAAATCATCAGCACGTATATCCATCGACCAATATTTGAATACAATTAAATTTTGCAGTGATTATGGCATAAATTTTGGGAGTTCTCAAGCTGTAGGTACAAATTGTATTTCACAGCCATGGGAGTACATGATAGAGAGAATCAACCATACGTGAGATGGAGCAAATGGGGAAACGGATATAGGTTGTTGATATTTACTATCAAGATTGGAATTTGATGTCCTATCT
Source organism: Larix kaempferi (assembly GCA_027924585.1). NCBI lineage: Eukaryota > Viridiplantae > Streptophyta > Pinopsida > Pinales > Pinaceae > Larix > Larix kaempferi. The sequence goes on along the minus strand of BSBM01000063.1, from coordinate 4,037,474 downwards.
TGTATGTCAAAAAATTTTTATATGACATTTTAATTTTAACATTGTCTTTCATTTGAAGTTTAAATCTTAATTTTATCAGTCATAATAATAATTGATTTTTTAAAATAACATTTATAATAACTATATAAAACATTGAATTTTCATATCTTGCCTCATATAATACAAAATAAAAAGTTTACAAAAATATAATACAAAAAAATTATATTAAACATAATGATTAAACCAAGAACACACAATGACAAAGAAGGTTTATCCTCAAAACTTTTAAATAGGCTTCTTCACAAGCAATACAATGGTCCATTATCATGCGCCACCAAATACCATGACCAAGTCAAGTTTACCTAACAAGGGGAGACAATAAGACCATGACAAAATCAAAATTTCCATATTACACACACACACATTTAATTACTAATAAGTAATTAGTAATAGTTATATCTATTACTATTACTAATTACTTATTAGTAATTATGTGTGTGGGGGGGGTTTGGGATATATATATCTCCCAAACCCACACACACACTTAATTACTAATAAGCAATTAGTAGCAATAATATCTATATATATAGATACACACACATACTTAATTACTAATAAGTAATTAGTAATAGTAATATCTATTACTATTATTAATTATTTATTAGTAATTAAGTGTGTGTATACATATGGGTTTGGGATATATATATATGTTTGGGATATACATATTAATGATCTGTAAAAATAAAATATGCACTTCAAAATTATGGGTGAAATTAAAATTCACACTTCATTAATGACATTTAATTTGATGAAGTGGAAATATTTTGAGGTGTAAAATAGAAAATAACAACTATTTATCCGTGGAATTTCAACATTGCTTCCTATCACCCTACACACAAGACCATTTCTTGAACTATTACTAGAAGGCCAAGCGCACCATTTGCTTACTACCTTAATCTCGATTATTTGGGGGTGAATGTATTGTTGCTCACTTAAGTTTAAAGTTTAGTATCTATTTCTATTCAATTTTTGTTGTTGAACTCTACCATTGCCTTGCTTATTTGATGTTATTTTATTTTTTAGAAATGAGTGAATGTCTTGGTTTGTGTACAACTTGCAATTTACCTTCCATACGACCATATCGACAATGTTTAAACACTACACTATCCGGTGGAACAAGTTCAAATGCAGAACAATTTAGCTACTCGTATCGTTACGACCGTCTCTAGATTGCATCGGATATGTGGTTTTATTTTCAGAATTACAATTATTTTCTTGTTCTTCTATGGTCATGCTGGTATGGTGTAATTATTTATTTGTCCTGCACTTTTCTCTTTAGGGTTTAGTTGTGAATTTTCAAAGCTACATTGGGAAGGCTAAACTTGCATTCAGGTCCTCCATTGGGATATGCGTTATGAGTTTCTGATTAGCAGTTCATTGATGTTGTTGGAAAGAAATGTCACCCACTTTTTGAATTCCAGTGTGTTGTTGTAGGGAGCGCAATGTTTCTTTTATATATTTTTTTAATTATGAAAGCCAAGTCACACGGATATTGAAAATGTTACCTTTATGATCCACTCTAACTTGTGCAATAAACAGAATATGAGATACAAAAATGGCATTTGTGTAATTAGCAGAACCATATATTAGGAAAAGTTAAGAATTTGTTTATGCAATCCTAACTCTTCCCATTTTTAGAAAAATACGCACAAAAATATTGATCCATTCATTAGATTAGAATTATTTCACAAATGCTAGAATCAGAGATTAGAGGTGAAACGAATATTTGGATGATATTTTTTATATTAACAACCTTAAATTATAAGGAAACACTAATAACAAATTACATATACAAGCCACTAATTGAGTGCCTTGTAACAAAAGTGATAGTGACAAGTTGAAGTTGAGTGTCTTGTAACAAACGTGACAGTGATACAGTTTCTTCTAGCCATGAAAGAAAGATCATACATAAATTGATTTTCATCTTTTTCTTTCCAACAATTTAGCTTATATTAATTATCAATATAGATTATATTTTGTTCTCTAACATGAGGAAAAAATTTAGTTTATTTTTTGTAACTAAGTATCTACAGGGATTTGAACTTGTGATCTTTCATTTACAACTTCTCATCTCAATTACTCATTACCCATTGCTCTATCTCCTATAGGATAAGGAAAAAAATTAATTAATATTCATCTCTTTTTACTATCTAATAAGATATTATAATCCACATTCCCCATAAATATAGAGAGACTACGCGGAATCCCAGGTAGAACTTGTAGATACACCCCCTTTAGCAATATCTAATCACATGTTGAAACTACCCTTGACACTCTCAATCAATGGATTCCATCAGTACCACATAAAATCAAAATATAGAAACAAAGGAGACCCATCCAAATGTAGAAAGGAAAAGAAAAAGGCATGTAGTGAAATCGATCAAACATAGCATTTGCAAAGGAAAAAGGATCTTACCCTTTGTCCCACTAGTCGCTTCATCCTTCCAATGGACAAACTGACATGTATCTCAATAGTCATACATTAAATACCAACATATGTTAACAAAATTACAAACACAACAAACAACGAGCAACGAACAAGAAATATAATCCTATCACGTATAAAATTTTGTTTATTAAGATAAAAACCTTTGAAAACAAAATTGAAATGAAAATTTGGAAGAAAATTGAAAGCTGTAAAAGTATATATTATATTTTGTGAACTATCTTAGATTAGCCACCTCTACATGAAAGTTGTTGAGTATTATCTTTTATTTTTAAAACAAATCTTTGAAAAACTAAAACCATAAAAACATTGTTAACAATAGAAAATTGTGCATCATTATTTGGAAGTAAAACGTAGTTGTTTAATTTCCATCATGGAATTATCAAATGTTAATAGGAAGATTGTTTTTTCGAATGTGCGTAACCCTTCTAGCAATGTAGAGGAAGAGTCTATTAATACTATTGTTTTGACATAAGTGTATGTGTTTTTCCACAAAATAACATGAATAATATAAGTAGCTTGTTAAAGTTAAAATAATAAGAGAGTGAGAGAAGAGATGATTCCATATGCAATGTTATGAGATAGTGTATGGAAAAAATAAAATAAGAAATAACAAGTGAAAAGTAATCATGTTCATGTTGAAATGTTTAGAAAATAAGAACTTAAGAACAAGAGAAAAGTAATCATGACATCATGGTTTTTATATGCTTGAAAAAACTATTTAAACTTTGTTCTTTAATGTCCGCTAAGGCATTGTCCAATGCTAACACAAAGACTTCTTTCTTTTTAAATATGCACAATAGTTCCAACACTGTGGAGATATCATTCTCGTAGGCTTCATAGCTAGTTTGGATGAGCTTTCGTAGGAATTTGTCTAGTAGAGGTCTTCATAGAGTGCATTCAAGGACCTAGAAGAAGAAGTCAATGAAAGATTCATTCACCTGCAACTGAAAAAGGATGCAATTTTTTTTTGTTAGTTGCATAACATTATTCAAAAATAGCAATAAGGAAATATAAAAACAAAAAGAAATTCAGAACAAAATAAAGTAGATAGGGGCATTGATCTTACCGTTGTGATCTTGTACACCATTGTTTGTATTTCGAGTTGTAGGATTGCAAGTACTAGCTTTTCCAACTCAAAGTATTGTTATGATGGCGACCTTGTGGTCAGCCATGTCGTCTTCAAATCTTTCTATTCGACCTAAACTTCGGCTCATTTCCTACAATTTTTAGTCTAGAACCCTTCATCAACCCTACTGGAAACCGTCACCCCAGAGACCAAATTTACTCAAGGGTACCTCGCTAGGATGCCAAAACATGAAGGAAAAAGGGATTAAAAAACAGACATAATTCTTCATGCAATGATTTGTCGAAAAATGGTGAAAAATAATACAAGTACTAGTACCAATACTAAGCATTGTTAAGGTGTTAAGGTACAAGATGCAATGGATTCTATGGAACAGACTCCCTTCTATTTGTATAGTAAAGCCCAATTTACCAGAAAATTCGAAGCCTATTTGAGAGCAATGGAAGGGCTCAATGATACCATCGGGTATGCCATTAACGGTAACAATAATTTGAATATTGTGGAGCATCTTAGGATCCTATGATGTGCCACTCTTGTTGTTAGTAGAAATGAATTAAAATTGGTAGACCGAGTTGGCTTCAAAATGTGAAGGTATGTCTGTCAATCAATTACGACATTATACTTGGTTTTTAAGTTATCGGTGTGCCCCTCCTAGTTTTTTGGTTTAAAATTTATACATGCACCATTGATAATAGTTTATTCAATTTAGTCTTTTTTTTTTAATCATCTGTCAAAACCTTCTAGGTTCAATGCTAGAAAAAATGGATAACCCAATTCCTAAAGCAAAAAAAGACAAACTATGATTGGAAGGGAATTAACAAAAAACTAAAGGAAATCAACAAAAAGACAGAAATTGTGTCCAGCTTTTCTCCTTAACTTCTTGAAAGTTTCCATGCATGAATGTTAGGACTATATTTTTTATTCTTTTATAAATTTATTTTATCTTCATTTCAATGGCAATGGTATGGGACCAATGAGTCAATTGAGTGTAGATTGGGTGGTTGGGAGGAATATTGTTATCCTCCCCACCTGAGTTCAAATCTAGCATGGTGACACTTGCTCCTTGGAGCCGAATGATTGTAATTCAAAATACCTTGATTCTCTGGAATATCAGGTATTGACCATGTTTCGATGGATGTAGCCCTCTAACAAATGGTGAACCATCATTTTAAAATAAAATAGTATGGGGCCAATCATATTTGAAAAAAAATCCTCTAAAAAATAAAATTAATAAATTAAAATTAAAATGAAAATAAATAAATAAAAAACTAAAACTAATTTAGTTACCACTTTAGACATTTTAAAGTATTAATATACTTGCTTCAAATTAATAAAAAAAGTGAAAACAATAATATCTGCAACTAAAAATAGATAAATAACTTTCTTTATATAAGAGAAATTTTTCAAAATTTCTTAATATGTTAGAAATTAAAAAACAAAATAAAAAACTAACTCAAAAATTTCATATATATATATATATATATTAATAATATATATATATATATTTACGCTTTTTTCTTTTGGAAAAAAAAAATAATAATTCTTTTAAATAATTAATAATTCTTAATATATAACTATATTTTATTAAATTAAAAAATAAAGAAATTATTTTTCTTTAATTTTTGTTTTTTTATGAAAAACTTAATGAAATGCTTTTTAAAATTTCCATTATTTAAAAAATTTATAAAGTTAATATTGTAACAACTATTTTAAAATTAAGATGACAATAATTCATCCCACCATATCTATAAATTTGTTCAAAGATTTATATAAACATCATCCCTTTTCAAAATTTATTAAGATGTTAGTAATTAAAAAATAAAATAAGAAACTAACTCAAAAATTATATATATATATATATATATATATATATATATATATATTCTAGTTCTTTTAAATAATTAATAATTCTTAATTCATATAACTATATTATATATATATATATATTCTAGTTTTTTAAATAATTAATAACTCTTAATTCATATAACTATATTTTATTAAATTTCAAAAAAATAAAATTAATGAAATTGTTTTACTTAATTTCTGTTTTTATGTTAAAAAGATTAATAAGATGTTTATATATATATATATATTCTAGTTTTTTTAAATAATTAATAACTTTTAATTCATATAACTATATTCTATTAAATTTCAAAAAAATGAAATTAATGAAATTGTTTTATTTAATTTTTGTTTTTATGTTAAAAAGCTTAATAAGATGCTTTTAAATTTTTCATAATTTTAAAACTTTAAAAAATTAAAGTATTTAACACATATTTTAAAATTAAAAGGACAATATTTCATCCCACTTTTTTAATATCTATAAGATTATTCGAAGCTTTATATAAATATTATCCCCGATACTTTATCCAAATCTTGGCATCCTACTCTATTCCGAATACTTTATCCAAATCTTTACATCTTTAAATTTATCTTGTATTTACACCGTGCTTTATTCCTTAATACTTTATCTAAAAATTTGTATTTTTAGAATTATGTTATTCTTATACTCTACTCTATTCCCGAATACTTTTCTCAAAACATGATATCTTTAAAATTATCGTACACTTATACCCTACTCTATCCCCAATACTTGGCACCTTTAAAGTTATATTTGTACTTATACATGAGGTACACTCATCCAAAACTTGATACCTTTAAAGTTATCTTTATAATTATACATGAGGTATAGGTTTTGTTGATTTTTTTTTTTTTTAATCCTCAAACAAAAAAGTTTTGACGATTTGGATATATATTCTCGTATTTGAAATTTTGTCTTTTATTTCATAAAATATTTGTTTTTCTAATTTATATTATTTGAATGATAAAATTATGAAAAAAATAAAATTTCAATAAATAAAAAAGTTTAACTCCATAGAAGACAAATTAATTAAAAAAATAAGGAATGTGTACCTGTCATTTGTAGAAAGAGTGCTTCACAGGAAGCTCAGACCACTCCGATATGGGCATTACCCCATCACGAAGGCTGTGGCTTTCAGTCAAATTGCTACTACTACACACGCGGTTTAGAGGCTTATCTCTTCTGCCTCTGAAGACCGGGCGCAGCTCAGAGAGATCACATTTATTACTTTTAACCAAGACCTTGAGGAAGCCAAAGGCCATGTGGGACCGCAGAAGACCGGGCGCAGCTCAGAGAGATCACAATTATTACTTTTAACCAAGACCTTGAGGAAGCCAAAGGCCATGTGGGACCAGCACTATTGAGATGGGATGGGCCTCCATATACTTGTTATGAATGGAAAACAAGCAAGTGATATCCCAGCTATAAAGTGTCCGTTATCAAAATCTTTGAGTTTCTTTGAAGTTTTCATTACATAGATGTGCTAAGAAGACATAATGCGCAAGCCATGCATGAAAACCAATATTTGAATATGAAAATGGATGGGTAATGTGAGAGTTATGCAAGTAGAAATAATTTCTTTATTTTTCATGTTTTACTTGATAATTTGAAAATTGTTAATAATTTGGAAGTTATGGTTAGTTTTTTTAACACATTAATGGTCATTTCTCTATTTTGGAGGGTTTCTTGGGATTTTTTAGTGTGCACTTCAAGTGAATTTTTGGTGTACAATGCTCACATTCCAAGTGGTAATTATTTCACTTTACATATTAATACTCATTATGAAAAAATTCCTCATGCCACACATTTTGTTGGCCCACGAGCACACTCAAGGTTCAACATAAATCACATCAACAAAACCCTAAACAACGACCCTTTCGTCATCACCTACGAAGAGATGATGTCTCACCACAGGTATCAGAGGGGACTATATGAACAAAGTTTCTATAGTGCTGAAGGGATGTGAATCAGACATTCAACATATCCATTATTCATTCATTTAACGTGCATCATATAATTACTTAACATTAATAGAAGTAACATCCATGACAACATCACATGAAATTAACTATGCGCAACAGATACAAGCATTCATCACATTGAACATAAACATAGAGTATTGCAACTAGAGTTTCTCAATCATATTATCATTGGAATAGTTCTACATACTAAGCTTGTGCAGATTGCACCAATACTCAGTCTTCAACTACCAGCATTACAATGACAACACAATAGCTACTACAAGCTCTCCAGAAAGACACACTCTACTCAAAAGAGACATTCTACCCTCAATCTCCTACATATTTATACATCAAGAAATGGGCAGAGCCCTTTACAAAGTGGACACAAATCCTAACTAACTTCTAACTAATTTCCACCTTCTGCATGATTTTGGGCCAATTGTTGAACTGTCACATGGTCCATCTCCGGTGTACGACTTTCCATATAGGTCCAAAACCCACTCCAACACATTTTGTCTATCGAATTTCAACCCTACATCCATATACAATGACACTACTAAAGAGAGTCTCAGTTAAGAGTTTATTGCATCCAAAGCTTGACGTCTTTAAAATTATCTTGAATTTTTACTCTAAGAATGTAGTCATAGTCATCTCTCTTCATAATACTCATAATATAGCCCAAAACTTCACATCCATATACAATGACACAAATGAAAAGAGTTTAAAAGAAAAGTATATTCCATTCAAAATTTGACATCTTTAGAATTATCTTGTATTTTTACATAAAATATTTAATCATACTCATGTTTTTTTTAGTATTCCCTTAAAATGTTACAGTGCCACACTTCACATCCATATACAATAACATTATGAAAATTTTTATAGAAAAGTTTATTATTTTCTCATCTAATTTTATAATTGTTTTTAATATCAAATTTGAAGGGAATACGAAAATAATTAAAAATGCCATATAATTAGCAGAAAAAATGTTTGCATAATCATCCTTTTTTGTGTAGTCGTATTTGTTTGTATAGTCAGCCTGTTATGTGTAGTCGTCTCTATTTGTGGATTCAGTCTATTTTGCATAGTCATCTATGTTTGTATAGTCAGCCAGTTCTGCGTAGTCATCTTGTTGCGCAGTCATCCTTGTTGGCGTGATCATCTCTATAGGCGTAGGAAGTCCCTGATTGGAAAAGTCTAGATCCTTGTTGGCGTATTTTGAGTGTTGATTAATTCAAGTAGGTGGATTGACATCCCCCCATCATCCATTGTAATGATACCATTGTAATGAGAAGACTGTGCACCCTTACCAATTGTTAGCGCAGACATTATGAGGCCAAAGAAAGCTTAAATTAGATTGGAAACTAACAGAGATGATCATGAGAATAATTTTTGTATTTAAGCATTAGAACAAGCTAGCCTTGGGGGCTATGATATTTTTTATAACACTTATGTTATTGTGTCCAATTCTGGTTATTTGAGTTCAGAGACTGTTTTGATGTAATTCTAGTTTCTATAATTAACGAGAGGAAAGTACTTGTCATAGCCAATATCCGAGAAGTTCTTGATTTCTTGCAGCGACCTTGGGTAAGGGCCCACTCAAGAAAGGTGCAGGCAGGGATCAAATTTGAAGGGCTGGTCTTAATTTCAAATAGAAGGGTATATATTAATGCAGCCCTTCTACGGTGAAAAGTTCTAAAAAAAGTTACCCTTCAATTGACAATAATAAATTAACTCAGCCTTTCATAAAAAAATTGCTAAATAAAATATTACATTTTTAATTAAATTTTTCAACTAAAAAAATTGATAAATCCAATTGCAATTACATGATGCTACATGTCTAGAATAGATTTATTTATGGAATAGAACTTTTCAAATACTGATTTCAACACATTGAAAAAATAAAAATAAAAATAAATGAGATAAAAATCTACCTTGAATCCAATGTGGACAGAAATCAGCAGAGATTCAAAAGCATAGCAACGTGCTCTAGTCTGCATCCTCCCTTAACAAAAAGAAAACTGATTCCAGAAAAGAAACACTTCCAAAAATGCCGCACTCAAAATCCCACAAATAAAAATGCCTCAGCATGATTAAAAAATGACGCAACTTCGTATCCCGGGTCCTCGGCTACTATGGAACATTGGATTTTATTATTCTGTTGGAGTTAGAGAGTTTTGGATTCTTCTATAAAGCCATCCTGAAAAATAGTAATATGAAAAGGGCTAGAGCAGAGAGATTATAGCCCAAAAAGTCCAATCGAGAGAGTCGTCAAAATTGTTGAGTCAATGGAGATACAACTTAAGAAGTCTGATAATTTCGTGTGGACTCCGGAGGACTTTTTGGTGCTGCTAACTTTCATTGATTGGTTTTCAGGATTGTTCTGTTCTTTTCACCGATTGGTTTTCAGGATTGTTCTGTTCTTTTCTAGGATTGCTCTTTTCTTTTCTCTATGGATCCCCTTTCACAATGACACAAAGAAGATCTCCATTATAACTTTAATATCCTGATAATTTTGTTGAAAATAATTAACCACAGTAATTCCATCACGTAGTTGGCACATTGAAGTTGGTTTATCTGAAATGTTAGCAATCTTATATTTCCTATAAGTTCTTCGGTGCAAGACATCAACATACAAATCCACCAAGATTTTATTTGTGTTGTTTCGATAAGAAGGAATAGCCCACACACCTATTCCTCTCCCCTCTAAATAATCTGCCTATTTTATTTTTCGATGGAAGGCCATGGATGCATTGTCCAGATTGAATGTGAGGCCACGATCTACAGCACGCGGCCTCTGAATAAAACCCTTGAATGTGAGGACGCGATCAATAGTGCGCAGGATCTGAATAAAACCCTTCAAATCCCCAATAGAGTAACCTCCATTTCCCAGTTGTTCTCCGTCGCCTTTCAAATTCAACTCCTTAAATTGACCACGAGGATCCCAATAATAGGAGGCATTATTAATAGTGTAGCAAAAACGAGAAGAGTTAGGACCTTCCCTCATGATAACTTCCAAGGCCTGACGGTAATACAAGGGGTTTTTCGCTATGCCTCCCATGAGAAAAGATCTGAGCCCAATGTCACCAAGGACATTAACTCTCCTCAGCTTCATCTAATAAATATTTGCGCCTGGACATGGAATGATCTTGAAGTCTATGTCTTTTCTGTCGAGGTAATCCTTCTTCCTCAACGTACTCTCTACAATGAACATGTTCTTTTGGTCGTCGTAGTGGAGGAGCTCTCCATCGAAATTATCTCTCTGCAACAAATACTTCAGCCTTCTGTTCATAGGCTTGGAATTACAGGAAGGATCCAATTCCACTTCATAAGGAAGGATCCATACTCGAGCCTTCTATAAATGCAAATCTAGCCCGGTTTCCCTATAGCAGACTCGAGAGGACTTTCTGCTGCTGCTAACTTTCACCGACACCTGTGAGCTTAATACATTTAATTCAAATATGGCCTAGCTGAATTAACCGATGGGAGAGCCCATCCCATCTAACATCGCTCTCCCTTAAATGCCAACAACTCCAGGTACCTTGGCAAGTTGGCAATCGTCCTTACTAGTGGATGTGTCCATCGATCAAAGAACCAGGTTGAGTGGAGTTTGTGGATACATCCGCATCGAGGGTGCCCACTGCCGTAGTAAGTTAATATTTGGAACTCGTAGGAAAATTTAATTTTTGACGGGCCATTTGTAAAACACCCCTTTTAATGAAGTTTTAATCTGAATCTAGAATTTTTAGTTAAAATGTCAAAAATTTAAATTTAAATTTTTTTTTACGTCCATTTTTTTTGCTGCACTTTTTAGATGTGCTAGGCAGATTCTCCTAGACGGGCATGAAATTTATATATTTTCTTTCGTGAATGCAATTTAATTTGATCATGTCATTTCTTTTATAAGTACAAATCCAGTAATTTAGTTGGTCAATGCTATCCCTCTACATCATCGTATTTGTATTTTTGTATAGAAGTCATAGCTTCTCAATTTCCTGCATTTCACATTTCTGAGTTAGAGTAAGGAATACTTCCACTGAAAGTTGTTTTTAACTGATGATGTTAAGCCAGCCTAAGATTTCCCATGAAGGGACCAATGAGGAACTAAGTGTAAAGTAGAATAGTTGGATCTTACATTCTTGCAACTTGTAGATTAGCAAGTTATTTAAATTTTCTCGTACTTAGAACGAAATTCCTGCTTCATTAACTAAATTCAATTCGTATACTACTAGACAACTTTCCTTTTTGTAGATTCGCATATTGTGTTGAAATTTCATAAGTTTGTAAAATCTTTGGGTTGACATTTAAAAGTTAAGGTTATAGGTGCAACATCCTTTCCAGAATATTGTCTTATAGGTACAATATTAGTGTTGATATCTGGAGCCCACCAATCTCCTTGCATGATCTTCTCATTCTATAATAAGCTATAGGAAATATTCAACAATGTGAGCTTTTATCCAACAATAGTTACACCATGGTTTCTTAGGTAAGGTACAAACTTGAGCTAGATGTCCAATCTCATTACAGTTGTAGCATCAAATCGAGCATGTACGACCTCCTCCTCCTTCAACTATGAAACATCTTCCATGTCATATGCATCCTCCTCTTTCTTGTAGCTGGTATACTTACCCAATATATGGAATGGTCTATCCTTTCTGTCAATGCATCTAAGGCTCTACATTTGTCTGTACTATGTATTGCAAATCCACAAAATTCACAGTATATTTTATTTGGCACTAAGGAATACTTTTGCAGGATGGAGAAGAGTCATGGAGGATGGCCAAATGCTTTGAAATCTCATAGAAATCATTTAGAGAATAGCTCAATGGATCTGGATATGTGGGACCATTCACTGAATGAAATGAGTTTGTCACGGCAATTTGCGCAAAAGTTGCACTTGGCCAGCTAGTATATGGGGTTATTCCTCCTATCATCCTAAGACACTCTGATAGATGATGGCCTTCCATCATACATCCTGTGCACCTTACTTGTGATCAAATTGGATTTAGGGTGGCTAATTCTTGAAGCCTCCTAGTCAAAACCAAAACATGACTTTGCAGTGGCGATAAGTCCCCGGTAGATGATGAAGTTCCATTTGTGATACCAGTAGGGTAATTTTCCATTGCTTCAATCTTCCTGGCCTATCCTAGAGCACTTCGAGGTGAACTCACAACCTGATTTGATTGGGGAATTCTAGTCAGAGGAAATAACCCTTTAATAAATCATTCCTTGTGGTGGGAATCATGCATAAGAAATGAGAGTTTATCCAACACATCCTTGAATCATTGTGGATAATCCTAGGCAGATTCTCCTTGCATTTTCCGAATCTCACTTAGTTTTTCTATGCATTAATGCTCTGACTTGGATTGCGAAAAATCATCTAAGAATAATTTCTTTATCTCCACCAAGGTATAGGATGGTGCATTTTCATCCTATCATTTAATCAACTTCATATACCATTGCAATTCTCTTCCATGCAATGTGGTATGAAATTCAATGATCTTTGATGCAGTAGGGGTCCCTCTAGTACTCTAGATGGATTCATAGAGGCACCAGTGTTTTTCTACATCAACTTCACGTGATCTCCCCCAAAATTCTGGACATTACATAGACGGTCTTGCTTGTACTCCTTCCATTGTTGCAGCTGGGGATCCTACCAACAAAAATCCTTGAGGCCCAAGTTGAGGCACATTGTTATTGCTAATATGTTGAGAACTACTACTACTTCCACTTTATATCAGACCAATATGCAAACTAGTAGAACTACTAATCATCTGACTATACTAAGGAAACTGTAAACAAGGCACTAAGAATGTGTTACCAAATTTTGTGAGGGTGTTTAGGGGGTAGTCGAAGGTGTGATATTGTCATTAATTCCAGTATCTACTTCCACAACAATGGGGGGTTCACTTTCAGGGTTTTTGTTCTTTTCAGTAGGTTTGGATATCTCCAATTGTTCTACAACTTCATCCAGGGTTGGCTCGGTTGATTGATCTAGCAATCCGCTACTTGGTAACTAAACTTCACAATCCCTCTCCTTACTTGTACCTTCTCCCCATATTCCTCTTAATGGGTAATCTTGTACCTCTACTCCTATTACTCTTAACCATGAACCGACAAGTTCCTCTCTCTGCTTCATCTGTGGTAAATCAATCTCCTTTTCCTCATTTCTTTCTCCATTTCACAATACCTCTTCTTCTTTGCTTTTCTTGTATGTGCCTTCCACCAATATTCACATATTTCCACTCTTCTTGTTCCATGCTTAGCCATGGAATCACTAACATATCCCCCCCATTGTGCGTAGCTTCTAACTTATTCAATGTAGTAGCATCACAACGACCATTCCCCTGGTCTCCTTCTTATTTGTTGCTCTCTTCTTTCTTATCTATCGATTCTCTCTCTTTGTTCTTCGTTTTATGTCTTCTCTCGCTTGCCTCATGTTGTTTAAATAATTGCAGGAGCAAGCCCAAAATAGTTGCAACCGTTGGTTGTTTCCACCAAATTTTCCTTGTATCCCATGCTATCATCCACAATTATAGTCCTTTCCAAAAATGAAGGATGCAACAATTATTCTAGACACCACTTCAAAAGTATTCCTAAAATCAACTAAATAACAAAGGAAATTTATTTTATTGTTTTGACATTTCGTTACAATAACCCTAAGAGTAATTAAGTGGTCCACCATTGAATAATATATTTTATGTTAGCATGCCAACATTAACCCTTTTCTCTTAACTTTGTAACCATATCTTAATCTTTCTTTATAAAATGATAAATGATAGCATATAATTGGTTAAAAGACTAATCATATGTGCTATACATATAACTGGTTAAAAGAGTAATCATATGCGCTATACAAAAAAAATTTGTATGATCCTTTTTTCCACCAATTTTAAAAATAAGAATAGTTAAACTTTAATGCAAGGTTTAAGGAAGTCAGTTTGATCACAATACTGATAAGTTTATGAATGTGAAAGATAAGAAGAGAGTCTCCAATTTTTATGATTTCTTGATAACTTCAGTTGATCTTAGCTTTCTCTTTTGCTACACATAATAAAATCATAAATCATCTTACTTTATGACAAAGTTCTTAATGTTATGTGAATGATTAAGGAGTTCGTATAGTTTTTAAATAACTAATTTTAATAACAATATTATTTATTATTGTAAAAATGTTTAATTTTTATATTTTCCATAAAAGTTGGTCTTTAGATTTTAAACCATAATTAAATCTTATCTAAAAAAATCATTTTAATTTCTTTATCATTTCTTAATGTGGTTTGCAATATGAGTTTATGAAGTTTTTAAGGTATTCTAATTATTGATAACACGATTTATAAGGTGTTTGAAGGGGTGTAGATTGATTGGCTAAGAAGTGAAATAATATCACTCATTCCAAAGAGGTCACAAGTCCAAACCTTGATTAGCATGTGTCCCATGCTTGCAGGATGTATGGGTGCACCTAGAAGTATCATGGTAGTAGACGGGAATCGACCCCGTATATTGCGAGTACGAGCCAAAAAAAAAACAAAAAAACAAAAACAAAAGAAAACAAAAAAACAAAAAACAAAAAACAAAAAACAAAAAACAAAAACCAAAAAAAAACAAAAAACCAAAAAAACACAAGAGCCATAAGGTGGCAATGTTCTTGTGACTTTGCATCTTTACACCTTTACTTAATAGATATCATGTTTTTAAATCTTTATGCAATCAAAATCAAGATTTTACATTATTCAAAACCATTTTTTGATTGCAAAAATAGATTTAACATCCTCAAATATCTTAATTATAATTCCAACAAATCTTGAATTTCAAACCTAAAAATAAAATATTAAAAAACTGATATAATCATCCCATCTTTAGAAAACTCTTTAAAAACATTTAATTAACATCATTCATCAATAATAGTTAAAATAGTAAAAAAATGATTAAAAATATAATTGGGAATATGGAAATTGAATCCAAAACCTCATGGTAAAGCCACCCTGACCCATTAGAATAGTTATAAATTTGTGTAAAAAAGGGGTGGGCACACAACATTTGCACGAGACGTGGTAGTCATGAACAAGGTTTCCAAGGCCATTGTTTTCCACTACCCATCAACCATTGAAGAATGAATTATCATCTCTTACTACCTATGCCCAATAAACAATGTCCTATAGAAGTAATAATAGTGCTTGAGTGAGCCAACTATATCATCTTTTAACCCAATGATGTCATAGTGAAAATATTGGTTGAGTTTAGAGAAAATACTGTACAAATAATGAAAATAATTTACTCTAGTGATTGTAGGCCTCTAGTTAGTTTTGTATAATCCTCCATCTCAAAATTACTAATTGCATTTGAAGTAAACTCCTTTTTACATTGGAAAACAATATCATTTACAGATGAAAAACAATTGATCCAATGATTCAATCAAACTATTATATTCTTAATCCAAGCTCATGATAAAAATAGGCTTGTCCATGAGTGTAATAAAGTCCAATTGCAACACAACCAAATACATAGCTGAGAAATTAAATTTCATTAACTCCCTGTTGAATGAGCCATGTCTAGCGCTATCCATGGGACATAATTGTCGAGACTCCCTACTTGTTGAGGCCTATGGGAAATTGATGCATCCAACATCGGTAGTAGTTGATGTGATTCTTTCAGCAAGTCAAAGCAATTAAGGTGAAGGAAGTCAAAGCAATTAAGGTGAATCTTCTCGTTTCGATGTGGATTGAACTTTGGTTACAACAAGTTATGGATCATCATCTTATTATCACATGGTTAGTATTTTGCTTGTTTTCTCTGATTTAGTCGAGATGAGTCTGCCAACTATCATAATTTAATTTCAGTTTTTTCTTTGAAACTCGTTTGAAGATTGTGAATTTGTGGAAAGTGTAATTGGTTTTCATTGTGTATTCTTTGATTGATGTATACGGAAAGAAGATGATATTGCATAGAAGAGATTATTGCATGTCCTAAATAAATCCATCGTTCCAAGTTTCGAGTCAGCTTCAATGAAGACTAGTCAAGAATTATCTCATATCTATCCTTCTACACTAAATGCTAAATGTGTGTTGTACTAAATGCTTATGATCAAGCATGTTGATGTCATAATAAATCAACCAATTACATTTAAAGAAATTCAGCGATAAGAAAATTCAATTAAATAATACAATTTAGAAATCTAATACTAACTTTAGCTTTTAGAAATCTAATACTAACTTTAGCTCTTAGAATAATCGACTCTATACATATATGTCATATGTGCATAACAATATTACTTTTATTTTAACATTTAATTTTAGACTTTCATGATAGCTATCAAATCTTTGTCATATCAAAAGTTGGTCTTTTTAATTTTTCATTAAAATTTTGTAAGAGGACAACACTTTACATTTATGTCACATGGACATAACAATATTATATTTAATTGAACATTTAATTATAGACTTCCATGGTAGCTATCAAATCTCAGTTTGTCTTTTAAGATTTTTAATTTAAATAAAAAATTGAGAAAACTTATTTATATAAAAATTTATGTTTTATATAGACATAACAATGATATTTTTATTTTAACATTTAATTTTAGATTTGCATGATATCTATATTATGAGTTTCATAGTATTTGCTACAATACAAACTTTTCTAATCTTTTGGCTTGACAGAACTAAGCTTTTTTAACATAGGAACAAAATTGAAAGAACTTAAATTCATAAAGAACTTAGATTTTCCATTTAATAAAAAAATTGAGAGAACTTAAATTCATAAATTGAAAGTTATAAAAATCATCAATAGGGTTGCTTATTAAATATTTAATTATTAAATTTCTAAATTTGCTTTTTAAAGATCGACTCGTTTCATTATTGAACTATTATAGGATTTTTTCATCATTAAAATTATCTATCCGGGACAATGTTTAGAGTTACATGAATATGTGATTTCATGATCATCTTAATTTTAATTTAAAAATGAAGAATTTCCGTCGCATTAGGGAGAATATTCGATACCAATGCAGATCCTTGATTGTTGACAAGTGCAATTCTGTCGCTACGGATTTTTTTCTTTGGCGTTTTTAACGTGGCAGATAAGAGATTTAATTTCAAGTATGTGATGATATATGATACAAATATTTGTATGACTACACTGTTAAAATGTTATTGAAGGAGGATGGGACAAGCTTATTCTCCAATTTTAAAAAAAAAATCAAAATTTTAAATAAAGAATTAAAATATATATAATTACTCGTAGTTGATGTATTGGTTGGTAAGGTTGCTCGGCTCAGGGCTTTATCTCACCTTTTAAATACTACTGGGTCTAATATTCTGCTTCTTCAAGAAACTATGTGTGATGCCTCAGTTGCAGTTTCAAATATTTATGGGTTGGTGTCGAACTGGGAGGTGTCTGCTATTAATTCATCTGGGTTGTCGGGGGGACTACTGTCTGCTGGGGACCCTCGGATTTTTTCCTTTTCTGCTTATAAGACTAGATGGGGGATATTACTTGATGGATGCTATAAAATTAACAATTTAAAGCTTTCCATTTTAAATTGTTATGGGCCTTATCGTGAAAGGATTTCATTTTGGAATTCTATGTTTGTTTCTGGTTTATTTAATATCAGTAATCTTATGGTTGCAGGCGACTTGAATTTCACAAGAGGGGCTTCTGAAATTTGGGGTTGCCATGCTTGTATGGATGATATGGGGGAATACTTCTCCGATATTTTAGAATCCCATAATCTGGTGGATGTCTGTCAGAATGAATTGGTTCCCACCTAGACTAATGGGCGTTTGGGGGAGGAGGGTATTCACAAGAGACTGGATAAGTTTCTTATCAACTCTTCTTTTCTGGGGGCTGGTGGAAATTATAGGACGTGAGTTGGTAAGCGTAAATTTTCTGATCATTGGCCTATATTCTTTCAGTTTAGTGATATGAATTATGGTGGACACTATCCTTTTAAGTTTAATAGTTCCTCGTTGACCAAGGAGGATTTCTACTCGATGGTTCATGATTTTTGGCTTAATTTGGAGGTGGATCCTGTGTTGAATCTGATGGATTCTTTCTGTTATAAGTTAAGGATGCTGAAAGCCAAGGTTTCTGCATGGATTCATAAACAAAAGAAGTTGGATAAGTTGGATCTTATCAATATTGATGAGGAGATTTATTCACTGCACAGGCGAAATATTGAAGTGCCTTTGAATGATGTTGAATTTGAACTTCTTAAGAAGTTAGAGGCGAAAAGGAGGACATACTTGAGTGGGAAGAATAGGAATGGAGGCTCAAAAGTCGAGCCATCTGGATTGAGCATGGGGATAAGAATTCCAAATTCTTCCATTCATATGCTTCTCATAGGAGAAACCTTAATTCTATTTGGAGTGTTGATGATGGATCGGGTTCGGTGGTTTCAGGAAAAAAGAGGATTCAAGAGGTGGCAAAGGATTATTTTTGTAAAATATATATTGACCAGAAGGAGTGTGTTCTTCTTGATCAACTCAAGGTTGTGAGAATTTATCCTAGATATTGTGACTCAAATAATTCTATGGAGCTAGTCAAGGAGGTGTCTTTATAAGAGGTGGAGGAGATATTGAAACTATTCACTAAGGAGAAGAGCCCAGGGCCTGACGGGTGGACAGGAGAGCTATTTCTTCACTTTTTTGATATCATGGGATCTGATAGTATAGTGGAATATTCAAGGAAATTTGGTCATATTTCTGGGGCCCTAAATGCTACTTTTTCTCACATTAATTCCTAAATGTAATGATCTTAAGCAATTTGGGGATTTCAGACCTATTGCATTATGTAATTTGGCATATAAAATTGTCTCAAAAATTATTGCTATGAGTTTGAAGGCAATTCTTTCTGGGCTTATATTGAAGGAGCAGTTTGGTTTTTTGGAGGATTGGGAGATTCTAGACGCCATTGGCATTACTCAGGAGATCCTACATACTATAAAAGTTAAGAAAATGAAAGCCATTATTCTTAAGATGGACCTGGAGAAAGCTTATGATCATGTGAACTGGGATTTTCTGTAGATTGTTCTTATCCAAATTGGTCTCCCTCCGTTGGGTATTAATTGGATAATGGCATGTGTCAAATCTATGAATATTATAGTTTTGGTAAATGGGGATCCAACAGACTTCTTCAGTTGCTCAAGCGGTATCCGTCAAGGATGTTCTTTATCCCCACTATTGTTTCTCCTGGTCATTGATGGTCCGAGTCTTCTTATCTCTCAAGCAAAGAATGATGGTATGATCAATGGTCTTAAAGTGGCAAAAAATCTTTTTCTATCACATATACAATTCGTGGATGATGTCTTGCTGGTGGGTTCTGATTCGATCATTGAATGGGAGCATTATAAGAACATTATTAAGCTATTATATAGTGCTTCTGGCATGAAGGTGAGTTTTACAAAATCCTGTTTTTATCATAATCTGTTGGATGATGGCGATTTATCAGATATACAAGGTGTGCTGCCATATAAAGTCTGCGAATTGGTGGACGGTTTTTTATTTAAGTATCTAGGATACTTTTTAAAACCGAATGGTTATCTTATAAAGGATTGTCAATGGCTACTCAGGAAGGTGGAAGCCCATATTTCTCATTGGGCATATAGATTCTTATCCATTGGGGATAAACTAATATTGGTGAAGGCAGTCTTGACTAGTATTCCAGTATATTGGTTGTCATTACTTCTGGTCCTGTGTGCCATCTTGAATGCTTTGAGAAAATTTCTTTTCAATTTTCTATGGTCTGGTGAATTGACTAAGGCATCTCTTGTGATGATTGGGTGGGAGAAAATTTCCATTCCTGAAAGTGTTGGCGGTTGGGGTATAAAAGATATTTCTTCATTTAGTGAAGCTTTGAGACTCAAATATTTATGGAGAGGTTTGTTCAGTAATACTCTTTGGTCTAAAGTTTTACATCTAAAATACATCAAAATGAAACTCACCAACTGGTTTAGATTTTCTAATAAGAAGACTAGAGGAGTATCTCCCATTTGGAATGGTTTTTTAGAAGTTTACAAGTGGTTAGCCCTGAATCTTAGCTGGCACATGGACGCTGGGAATGAAATTTATGTTGGTGTGGATCCTATAGTGGGGTTGGAGGACTCTTACAACCTGTCAAATATTGTTCTACAACACATTCGAAGATTCGGGTGTTATACATTGAACAACATTATCAAAAATAATGATTCTGGGTATTGGTATAGTGCAATTGATTTTGGTATCGCTGGTGATGTTGTGAATGAGTAGAACATATACATTCAGGCTCTAAATGATGTTGGTGTTAGAGCTACATTGGATAAAGACAAAATTATTTGGCTGGGGAATGCGAGTTCAGGAGTTGTAACTGCAAAATTGACTTACAGTAATATTATCAGAAATATTTATGTATATTTCCAAGGCACTGGTGGTTTAAAATTTTGTGGCAATGGAGGATTCCATTAAAGATAAAATGCTTTATGTGGTTTGTTTTCCATAATAGGTTGAAAACATGGGATAATCTTATCTTGAAGGGTTGGGTGGGTCCAAACATTTGCATTCTGTGTAAAGCAAATGCTGAAAGTATTATACATATATATTTGGAATGTGATTTTTCTGGGAATTTGTGGAGCAGGGTGTGCCATGTATTAAAGGTAGAACATGATTGGGGCTATTCTGATTTCATTTCTAGTATGTATCATTGGATTAAGTCTAATAGATCATTTGATATCCTCCCGGTAATTATATGTTGGACTGTTTGGCACATAAGAAATCTTGCTCTATTTGAAGATAGCCCCCCAAACATTATGATGGATGTTAATTCCAGTTTGAAGCTATTTACCATTTATCAAAGGAAGCAGGTTATCAGTAAACAAAGGAAGGTTGGGATATTGAATTTTCCGGTGGACAGACCTATATTAATCTTTGACAGGGCTGTAGTTTTGGGGCAATGTGCTGCGGGTGGTGTCATCTTCCTTAATCAAGAACACTACTTTACATTCAGGCTGGATTGTGGCAAAGGAATGAATATGAAGGCTGAAATGTTGGCATTATGGACGATAATCAGAGTGTCTAATATCTTTGGTTTGGCGGAAGTTAAAATTTTTGGAGACTCTTGTGTCACTATTAAATGGGCCATGGGTGATTACAAATTACAGGTGACATCTCTACTTCATTGGTCCAATCGAATTCGATATGAATTTGATCTCTATCCTATCATCTCTCTGCAACATATTTATAGGGGGGACAACTCTATGGCGGATAAAAAGCTGGCATTGGATACTGAAGAAGGTGTGTTGATTTGGGAGGAATTCTTGGGATCCAAGATGGAATCTCATGGCACTGTTCACTTTTTGGACTGATGGTTATTTTGGATGACCATTTTTTGATAGTTTGTTGCAGAGTTTATAAGGTTTTTTGTGTATTAGGGGTTGTATCTGACAAGACTGATATGGTTTTGTACTCTGGCCGGAACTATGCTATTTTGGCTCATCATTATACTATTTGATTTATATATATAAATAACAATAGTACACTTTTTTTCACTGGAAAAAAAACTCATAGCTCATGCATGGATAACAATAACAATAAACAACTCATTTAATTAAAGAAATTAAGAGATATCTAAGCAGCTAAGCATTTTTCAAAATCAAATACAAGTAAGTATTTTTTTAAATTGTCTTGTATCATCAGGTTCTTCCTGAAAACGCATTTTTGATGTTTATTGTATCATTCAAATAGTCAATAATTATTGTGAAGGAGGGAATTAGTTTTTATAGTGATTAATGAGTAAGAAAAAAAAAAGTCTTTCACTTCTATTTAGTTGTAAAGTAAAAATTCATTGAGAATTGAAAGTTATAAATTTTGAAGAAATGTACTTTTAATTTTTTTTACCTAGAAATCAATCACAATCACAAATAACTTCACACTGAAATAACAACCTCCAAATTATTAAATGTTTACATGAAAAATAATAAATAAAGAGTTGCGAAATAATAAATAAAGTGTTTTTGGACCTTAGATACCATCAACCATGCATGCAGTTGGTATTGTGCTTTTTCAAGCACCTTTATACTTATTAATGGGCATTTAAAAATTTGTTTGAAGGTTAAGAGTAAAAACAAATTCCAACATTCTATATAAGGTATAGACAATCAGTGATTACAAGTTACAACTGAGAACATAAAGATAACTTATTTATAACATTTAACTTGTGACCTATCCATATTCACCAACTACAAGTTAAGTCAAGATAAAACATTAAGTTTCAAATCTACTACGACCAATATTCATCATTAAACTTCATTCTACTGCCCTAAATTATATCATTGAATTTCAAATTTGCTACGACCGATATTCATCATTAAACTTCATTCTACGGCCCTAAATTATATATTTATAACGCATTTTGAACCAATTCTTTCTAAATATTTATGGCATGCAGCAGTCGCCCAGTTAAAACGTGCACGCCATGCAATTTTGTTTATTTAATTTGATAGGTTGAATCACTCATTGGTGTGGCTTGGAACGAGGGGTTATCGTACTATCAATTCGAATGCAAGACAGATAATTCTACGCAAGTTCAGATAAACAACAAGTTGATCGAATAGCCACAACGGCATGGCCAATAACATACACAAATTATTGAAATACAATTCCATGTTCACATGATAAGCCCGACGGTTTAATTAAGACGGGAACCAATAACTACTTTAGTATTAAAGTCTTTTACCTAATCGTGCAGGATCTGGAGAAGCCCATCATGATATCGGCATATGCGTCTCATGTTCTGGTTCCCAATGACTTTGCATCCGATCAAACAACTCTGAGCCTATGCTTGGGCACCGCTAATACGCCTTTACCTTTACGCTTGGGCACCGCTAATATGCCTTTACCCTTACCCCTGGGCACCGCCGATAGGCCTTTACCCTTATGCCGACCCAGCTTGGCTATTCGAATGCGGTTTGATCTTCCTCGTCGTCCACCATGGAGACGTGTATATCCTAACCTCCACATAACTCTGTTCACCCACATAGACTTCCCGGCACATCTGTTGTGAGGTGCCATGCCTGCATCTTCATCCAAATATCCCATCGTCCACAACGCCACACAACACCAATCCAGCAGCTTTGTCTTCTCTTTCCTTGATAATGCTGTGAGACCTTCCCATTATAAGCTCCTTTATACTACTTGTAAAGGCCGTGCCAGGCCTTGTCAAAGGTCATGATGCATAGTTATCATTCACAACCAAGTCAAAGGCTATGGCCATAAATTGTGTAGACTTTCATATCACTAAATATTTTGACATGACCGTCTCCCCAATATTGTGATATGGCCATAAATGTTTTTTTAAGGATCTCCTATGGAGAAATTTAAATTTATTCAAAGGAAATTTTTTTTGGAAGGTTTATCAAATATAAAATTAAAATGCATAATAAATTATGATGGTTGTATGAGAACCTAAATTGTGGTTTTGTTTTATAGAAAATAAAAATAAAATGCATAACAAATGATGATGTTTTTATGGGAACATAAATTGTGCTTTTGTTTATAGGTTAAAACAGGGCACAATCGTGTGTTTTACCCTTTGCCACATGTTTGTTAACAACACCAACTGCATGAGAAATATATATACTCTAATATTACATCAAATTTCCTATTATACTAGCATACAATATACCAAACATACAATCATTTTCTTCCTTATAACTAGGACATAAACTTGAAGAAATATTACAATGAAAATCTAAAGGTATATTTACCAATTCCACAATGTTCATACTAAACCTTATTAGTATCGTTTCCATAGCGTTCTATTGCAATAACAACAACTTACCATTTTTACTATCTACATGTACTTCTCTGCCCAAGATTTGTTTGTTGCTCCTAGATCTTTCATCTGAAATGCCTTAGCGAATTGAGCCCTTAACCTATTGATCTCAACCATGCTTTGCTCGCAACAAGCATATCATCGACATACAATATACCATTTTCCAAACTTTCAAAGTAAAAACAATGGTTATACTCACTTATTAAGAGATTTTGGCTCACCATGAAGGAATCAAACATCTTATGCAATTTGTTCGTGATTTATAGTCAGTGGATTATGCATAAGAGAGAGGAAAATTGCATTGCATGGTTTTTGTTCTCGACATTTCGAGCTTCTTAGTAGGGCTCATCCCCAGGAGAAAAAGTGTCTCCTACAATTACCTAGGTACCTTTAGGCCATGCAATGATTCCCTGATTTTGCAAACAAATCTTCATTTGCAATCTTAAACAACTTCTCATTGTTTCATATATATACTGCATCTTTGTAAATGATAATTTTGTGGGCAATAGGATCCCAATGTGCATCCCTTTAACTCCGTCACCATAATTAATAGAGATATACTACAAGCAAAAACTCGAAAACAAAGATCCTATTTTGGGTTGATTTGTTTATATCCTCTCTTTGTCAATTGGTTGCATAAACTATGGAAAAGAAAACCATCTTAATATATTCCTCAGGAAATTAATACATATAGCAAAGTCCTCGACATTTTGTAAAAAAATTGTACATTAATATTCTATAAAAAAAAGTTGTTACACCGATAGGTGTTTATATTACACTGATAAGTGTTTAGATCTTAGAATTTCGAGTGGAATACCATCTATGCTTTTCCTAGATTGAAGGAGGATGGGACAAGTGTATTGTCCAGATTGATTTTATGGTCATCATTCAAAATTCTAAATAAACAATTATAAAAAAATATAAAAAATAATTGGTAGTTGAGTAGCTCATGCATGGATAACAGGTAGTGACAACCCATTTAACTAAAGAAGGTAACAAGTATTTAAGGCATCGACAAAAACTGATTACAACTAAGTCTATGGAACAAGTAACAAATAACTTGTTCATAGCACTTAACTTGTGATCTATTGGTGTTCATCAGCCACAAGTTAAGTGGTTGTTTACTCATAATTATGCATGGATACCTGGTAGTTGATGATGCATGAATAACTCACATGGATAATGGATAATGGATAGTTTACGCAACTATGCATAAGGAACAAATAAATTGTTCCTAACACTTAACTTGTAAACTATCGGTGTTCACCGAAGATAAATTAAACGATTATGCTAACATTATAAAAAATAGAGTAAAGTCCTAAACTGTAATGCCCTAGAATGACCGTGGACCTTAAGGGAACCTGTCAAGGAACCCGACTGAACAACTTCGATATAGTGGTCTCTTGAGCCTTGTTTTATATGTGTGGAGAGGTATAATTGATTGATTACATCATGCTTAATGATTAGCCCTAATTGATCAAGTCAAAGTGCAGTAGGACAGTTACAGTCTTAGCTCTGCGACTTGGGAGGACGCAACCGAGATGCGTCGTAGTTTTCCATTTTTATTCTGAACTTCGGGACGAAGTTCTAAATAAGTAGGGGTGTATGTAGTGCCCCTAGACTTGTGTAGACATTGAGGGCACCTGCTGAGTGACCCGGCTGATTGAAACATTAAGTAAATAACCTTTTGACCTTATTTTTTTAGTATGTGTATCTGAACTGTTGAGGTAAATGAATAATTGCATATGTTAAACGATTAGCTATGACTATGGAAAATTATGTTGATGGATAATGCTTAACGACTAGCTGTATGGTGATTATGTATTTGGCGACGAAATGTATATTTGATAAGATGAATGAGCAGTTTGAATAAATCATAAATGTTTAACAAATGCTAGAGTTAGAAACTAGATGATGATTGTTGAGAACAGTGCTACTAATAAATTGTTGTGAGAAGTGTGTGTAGAAACAAGTGAGACGGTTCACCAACGGACACACAAAGGAACATGGAGGGTCGTAGAGTACGGGTAAATCACACACAGGGGAAGCAACGACGATGTCGACTTCCGACAAGAATACCACGCATGAGCAGATAAGCATTGATCCGCTTGCTCAAGAGGAATGCGTGAGGGCGTACGAGGTGGGCCACGATGGAGCTGGTCACGTACAAGTTGAGGGGCGCGCAGTGAGAACGGACTCACTCCTCAGCGCCATTAGTCCCTAGATAGCATGTAGACGGAGGATGGATGGTAACGATTCCTAAAATCCCTACAAGAGTTCCCGCAAGTCAAAACGGAAAGATGGTGGCAGAAGGGCCCAACGATGCGGTACCCTGTCGAGAACGGAAAGAATGGACGCAAGGAACCAACGATGCGGTACCTTGCCAAGGAATGGAAACCATGGATTATTGGACCCGACGGAGTGGTGCCATGTCAGGGAATTTAAAATTAAGGAACCAGGAGCCCAACGGCGCGGCATCGAGATCCTAGTGAGTTTGATTGTTAAATTAAACTGCATAAAAACTTAGGAGAATAACTCTATATTATTACTTAGCAAATGCATAACAATAGCTAAGACATTTGCACATGAATAGTTATATTTTGTTGAGCATTTAAAATAATAGAAATTATTATTTAGGAGCAAAATAGATTAGACACCTAGTCAACTAAAAGCTAGGAGTTGATTAAAATATCTGGGGGACAAACTAGAGCAAACTTAGGGATGTAGGTGCACTTCCCAGAGAAACTGACACTTGGATGGGTGAGTGTTTTAATTAAATAAAGTATTAAAAATATTTAATTATGCATGAAGCGACATGTGTCGCAGGAGATTTCCCTTTATAAGGAAGGCTTAAGGAATGGGTAAGGGGGCCCATAATTTGGACGATTGTCGTAATTTTTGAATGCCTCAAAGACTTGCTGCTATCTAAGGGTTTGGCTTAGAAATCCTGGTGGGAAGGGAAGCCCAAGCTGAATTTCTGAAATACTTGTGTGAGCTCTACGACCCAAAGCTCGGGGGAGGCCATGCGACTGAAAGCATGAGCCTATGGTTGGGTGGCGAAGCTAACGGTTGCTTCGCCTATGGTTAAACGAGCTTTGCTGGAGGGATCCTACGGAAGACGCAGACAACAATGGACCAGCTGGATCGGGTTGACAGGTTAAGGTTTTGCTTATTTTTGTTAAGTTATTCACTCTTTTATTTTATTTTTTCAATAACTATAATTGCTAATTTGTTTGTATGAAGTTATTAAAGTTTCAGGTTCAGTTCAAGGGGACCCTAAAGGAGGGGTCTTACATAAACACCTTTAAGGAATTTGAGTAATAGAAACTTTCAACTACTCTCATGTAGGTATTCATCCCATATTTTATCGTGATATGTGCACTCAATCATTAATTTTACAGTTTTTATTAGTATTATCAAAAATATGATTTACTGCTTTTATAGAGTGATAATGATGATCATCCCATCAAACTTCTTTGTCAAAGGGACTTTTTCATACTGAATAAAATAATGGTTTTCCTTAAATACTACCTTATTTTAAGTCTTAGGATAATGGTTTGGCTTAAAGAAGATAATGATTTGGCTTAAATGCGTCATATGCATAAGGCTTAAATGGAGAGAGGAAGCATTCAAAGCAGTATAGGCTGTCATTCAGAACGTCTAAACTTTGGTTATTTAGATTGGAATTGGGCAAAATATCATTAAAAACATTTAAGTGATATTTTTTCAAAGTTTTTGAAATAAAAAAAAATGAATGTGATGAAACCTTCATTTAAATAAAGAATAAACAAATATAATAATAAAATGATAGTTAAGTGCCGCTCGAATGACTCCTAGTAAGCTAATTTTCAACCAATAAAGAAATATAATAATAAAATGATACTTAAGTGCCCCTCAAATGACTCCTAGTAAGCTATTTTTCAACCATTTTCAATCGAT
The DNA here is from genome assembly GCA_027924585.1 of Larix kaempferi. Taxonomy (NCBI): domain Eukaryota; kingdom Viridiplantae; phylum Streptophyta; class Pinopsida; order Pinales; family Pinaceae; genus Larix; species Larix kaempferi. Next base: position 4,009,341 of record BSBM01000063.1, on the reverse strand, counting down.
ATTTTTTCAAAACTTGTGAAATTAAAAAAAATGAATGTGATGAAACCTTCATTTAAATCAAGAATACACAAATATAATAATAAAATGATATTTAAGTGCCCCTCGAATGACTCCTAGTAAGCTATTTTTCAACCATTTTCAATCAATGTTTACATTTATTTATTATTTATATTTTTATATCATAATAAAAATAAAATTGTTATTACTCTAATTAATAGGAATGTTGATATGAATTGTGGGGTGGATACATTTTTTTCAATGTAAAATTGTTAAGCAAATAGAAATTCATGATCAAGTTAGTAATACACTTTGAATTTCACTTAATCCAAATTTCTTACATGATAGAAGAATGTCCTCTTAAGTTTTCCAAATTTGAATTTATTAAACCTTTCAAAAATGGATTGTTTTAAACTCTCACTTCATGTGGCACCATAATACATGACCTCTGAAATTTGGTACATGAGCAGACAAAACTAATTTCTAACTTGAACTTGTTTTGACAATATAAATTTGAATCCCATTAGTGAAGATTAATGTGACTAATAAGTTCTATTGGTTAAAAGTTAATGAAAAATAATAAAAAATAAAAAAACTAATTTTAAAAATTTCATTTCTATATTTAATTGAATTTAGGTTGACATGAGTGAGAATTGAAATATTGATCACCCAACATAACAATAATGCTTTGATCATTGACTTTAGTAGCATATATAACTTCCTAATTTTATAGTCCTTGAGGCATACAATGTTTTGTTTTGTATTTCTTAGATAATGTGTATTCTTTGAAGCCAATTGAAACATCAACTGAATGCATGCAATTATGTAGATGTGTTCATTGTTCTCTAAGCCATGCAAAAGAGAAAGGAGTGACCTTAAAAATGATAGAAACAAACAAAATTTCATTCTAGAATAGAGTTAGTGTCATGTGTGAATTCATGAAGATGGGTAACACTTTTTGGTCAAAAGTGACACTGAAAATTCGATTTTTTACTCGTTCATTAAATAGATCTCTCAAAACTCCGACATTTAATAAAAAACAAATTGTAGGGAATTATGTTCTCTTTCCACATATTATTATTTTTTTAAATAATAATATTATTTAAATTGTCAAAATTGCATTTAATGATATGTTTGTTCTTGTAAATTTCAAAAAACGTTAACAAGTCGCTTGTGTGAATGAAAATATTTTAGTGATAAATTCTCTCTCTCTCTCTCTCTCTCTCTCTCTCTCTCTCTCTCTCTCTCTCGCTATATATATATATATATATATATATATATGAACATAATGTACACAAAATGCACCGGGGCGGACATTTTCTTAATTTATTTTCAAAAATTATATTTTTTTATTAATTTTCGAAACTGACCATTTTAGATTTTAATTGCATTTTGTATACATGTGTGTGCATGTAAACTTTTTTTTACTGGTTACAAAAATTGAAAACCAAAAAATTACCATTTTGAAGAGGACACATTGATGTGAGGTGTATATATTTTTTGAATTTTTTTGGTTGTGTACTTTTTATGTTGTTGAATTTTCTTTGCGTTGATTCAAAGTTGTGGGTATGGTTTTTAAGTGTAAGTTTCAAAAGAAAAGAAAAATATCATATGAACTCAAAAACTTGTAAATCATATGCCAATGGGTAGATGACATTGGCTAATCCATTGGTATGAAGTCCATCACCTAAGGTGCATCCCAAGATAGGGTTTAGGCCTGCCAAAGATGTTACTAAAATTAAATTTGGAAAAATGGGGGATAAAAGTCAGTTTCTAAACACTCGATTGAGCTATGAGCTCAATCGAGGTTTTGTGTGCATTTAGGAAGAAACTTGATCGAGCATTTAAACAGTTTGATTAAAAAAATTCGGATGCCTATGAGCACCTAGAATTTTCTTACTCAAAGTGCTTAGACGCTCGCATCGAATAGGTATTCTTAGCATGCGGTCCTCTTCAAATTGAATTAAAAATAAAACATAGAATTATAAAATAATCAAATTTAATAAACATAATTTCAACAAGAATGGGTAAGTAAATGCCTTAAAGAAGAATCAGGTAAAAGGATTACTACCGTAACTTCCTTTAGATTTTATGTCTAGATATTAGTCGTGGAGTAATTGGGGTTATAGATGTGATCAATCAAATTTATAACTCCAATTACTCTACGACCTATATTTACAAATGGGTATAAAGGACCCTTCTCCTTTTTTTCTATGATTTCAATCATATCTATAAACACCAATAACTCATCTATTATATTTATAACTCTTCTCTACTGGTCCTTGACTAATTTTATATGCAACAGATGTGGTGAAATAAGCCATGGTCTGTTGTTGTTTTATTGTCATAATTGTTATAGATGCTTGATCGAGATTTTTATAACCCTCGGTCGAGGTTATGAGCTCGATCGAGCTTTTTATAACCCTCGATCGAGGTTGTAAGCTTGATCAAGCTTGTGAAATGCAATAGATCAATTGAGCTATTAAAACTCGACCGAGAATTAATAAAAACCTCGATCAAGCTAAGTACATTTATTAAGGGTTTTATAAACTCTCTATCGAACATTTTAAAATAACTCGATCAAGCACTTATTTAATCCCTCAATTGAGTTTTTGAAGGATCGATTGAGGGCTTGAAAAAAGATCGATCAAGGTATATTTTCAACATAACCAAACCCTTTGCTTGCCAAAAAGTGTTACCCATATTCATGGGAACACCCCCAACAATTGACAAAGTGTATGCTTGATGCAGATCTATGTGAATAGTGACTTAGGGACTGTATCTATGCAAATAGTGGCTTGACGACCATTGCTAAATGTAAACAACTTGGCATAATCCATGCTTGAAGAGGATCAACCTCATGGACCTTATCATTTGAACATTTTTTGGAAATCATCACATAAATCCCATGATATAATTTTTGGTTAATTTGTATTTTTTACTTGAATTGCATTTTTGAAATAGGACTTGGAGGGCACACTTACAAAGTCAATGTTTGAAATATTGTTGTCATTGATGTCAAATGAAAGGGGAGACTACACATGTCCAAGATAAATATTGCAAGATGGATATTGTTGGATTTTTTTTTTTCAATTTTTGATGCTCAATTTGAATACCCTATCTTTGAAGGCATTTTACTCTAGATACCTAGCTCAAATGGGAGTATAGGTTACATGGTTGGAAATCTTATTCTGAGACATTTCTGGAACAATATATGGAAATCCCTCTAACTCCTTAGGAATGAAGCTATATATGAAAGGATTTCTAAAGACAACCCAACCATAATTTTAGGTCGGCCCTGCCAGGATATTGAACAATGTTATGTTGGCTCAAAAAGTGCTTTTTGTATAGTATAAATAGAAGGAGGTGCTCCTCATTTTTTCATTCATTCATCCATTCATGGTACTCTAAAAAAGGTGTGCACTTGTGGAATAGAGAGTTCTTCAATAGTTTGAAGATGTTTTTTGGGTTTTGAAGATATTCTCTTGAAGGATTTTCTTAGGGTTTCTAAGGTTCTCTAAGGAAGAGAAGGAACACCTTATGAATACGAATGATGTTTTCTTATAGGTTTTCCTTTGGATGAGCCTAAGATAGAAGGTGATTATGCCAAATTTTGGATCTGACTTGAAGGTGATCATATGACATAATTAGGGTTAATTATGGTGCAGATTGAAGGAAAATTTTGAAGTAGATTATGGTGTATCTGAAGAAAGAGGTGTTTTCTATTGGAAGAGTGTAGATTGGAATAGGGTCAAAAAACATAAGCAGAAGCAAAAGAAAAAGAAAAATTAGAAGTAGTAGCTACAATAGTAGCAGCAGTAGTAGCAACAATAGGAGTTTGGTGTCTCAAGTAGGTCAGTGCCTACATATTACTGAGTTGGTGTCTTGAAAGTAGGTTGGTGCCTACATATTCTTGATTTGGTGATCATTTGATGGGATTGGTGTCTCTAGTAGGTAGGTGTCTACAAACTTTTTAGGATAAGGTTGGTGCCTACATTAATTTATAAATATTTTGTGGTTTTCTCCTGAAAGGGTTTCTACATTAAATTGTGTACTGTGATTTCAGTTTATGTGCATTTATTGTTTCAAAGTAACTGAATGATTGATGAATGCTTAAATTAATAAGAAGTAGATTATTTTGATTCACCACCCCCTCTCATTACATAAACTTGAAGAAATATTACAATATTTACCAATTCCACAATGTTCATACTAAACCTTATTAGTATTGTTTCCATAGCGTTCTATTGCGATAACAACAACTTACCATTTTTACTATCTACGTGTACTTCTATGCCCAAGATTTGTTTGTTTCTCCTAGATCCTTCATTTGAAATGCCTTAGCGAATTGAGCCCTTAACCTATTGATCTCAACCATGCTTTGCTCGCAACAAGCATATCATCGTCATACAATATACCATTTTCCAAACTTTCAAAGTAAAAACAATGGTTATACTCACTTATTAAGAGATTTTGGCTCACCATGAAGGAATCAAACATCTTATGTAATTTGTTCATGATTTATAGTCAGTGGATTATGCATAAGAGAGAGGAAAATTGGATTGCATGGTTTTTGTTCTCGACATTTCGAGCTTCTTAGTAGGGCTCATCCCCAGGAGAAAAAAGTGTCTCCTACAATTACCTAGGTACCTTTAGGCCATACAATGATTCCTTGATTTTGCAAACAAATCTTCATTTGAAATCTTAAACAACTTCTCATTGTTCCATATATATACTGCATCTTTGTAAATGATAATTTTGTGGGCAGTAGGATCCCAATGTGCATCCCTTTAACTCTATCACCATAATTAATAGAGATATACTACAAGCAAAAATTCAAAAACAAAGATCCTATTTTGGGTTGATTTGTTTATATCCTCTCTTTGTCAATTGGTTGCATAAACTATGGAAAAGAAAACCGTCTTAATATATTCCTCGGGAAATTAATACATATAGCAAAGTCCTCGACATTTTATAAAACAATTGTACATTAATATTCTATAAAAAAAGTTGTTACACCGGTAGGTGTTTATATTACACTGATAAGTGTTTATATCTTAGAATTTGGAGTGGAATACCATCTATGCTTTTCCTAGATTGAAGGAGGATGGGACAAGTGTATTGTCTAGATTGATTTTATGGTCATCGTTCAAAATTCTAAATAAACGATTATAAAAAAATATAAAAAATAACTGGTAGTTGAGTAGCTCATGCATGGATAACAGGTAGTGACAACTCATTTAACTAAAGAAGGTAACAAGTAGTTAAGGCATAGACAAACACTGATTACAACTAAGTCTGTAGAACAAGTAACAAATAACTTGTTCATAGCACTTAACTTGTGACCTATCGGTGTTCATCAGCCACAAGTTAAGTGGTTGTGCTAGTTTATATTAGTGACTATGATTTTCCTAAATTGGATGAGGATGAGACAAGTGTACTATCGAGATTGATTTTATGGTAGTCATTCCAAATTCAGAATAAATAATTATAAAAAAAAAAGAATATAAAAAATAACTCATAATTATGCATGGATACCTGGTAGTTGATGATGCATGAATAACTCGCATGGATAATGGATAATTCACGTAACTATGCATAAGGAACAAATAAATTGTTCATAACACTTAACTTGTAAACTATTTGTGTTCACCGAAAATAAATTAAACGATTATGCTAACATTATAAAAAATAGAGTAAAGTCCTAAACACCTTTAAGGAATTTGAGTAATAGAAACTTTCAACTACTCTCATGTAGGTATTCATCCCATATTTTACCGTGATATGTGCACTCAATCATTAATTTTATAGTTTTTATTAGTATTATCAAAAATCTGATTTACTGCTTTTATAGAGTGATAATGATGATCATCCCATCAAACTTCTTTGTCAAAGGGACTTTTTCATACTTAATAAAATAATGGTTTTCCTTAAATACTACCTTATTTTCAGTTTTAGGATAATGGTTTGGGTTAAAGAAGATAATGATTTGGCTTAAATGCGTCATATGCATAAGGCTTAAATGGAGAGAGGAAGCATTCAAAGCAGTATGGGCCGTCATTCAGAACTTCTAAACTTTGGTGATTTAGATTGGAATTGGGCAAAATATCATTAAAAAAATTTAAGTGATATTTTTTCAAAGTTTTTGAAATTAAAAAAAATCAATGTGACGAAACCTTCATTTAAATAAAGAATAAACAAATATAATAATAAAATGATAGTTAAGTGCCCCTCGAATGACTCCTAGTAAGCTATTTTTCAACCATTTTCAATCGATATTTTTTCAAAACTTGTGAAATTAAAAAAAAATGAATGTGATGAAACCTTCATTTAAATAAAGAATAAACAAATATAATAATAAAATGATAGTTAAGTCCCCCTCGAATGATTCCTAGTAAGCTATTTTTCAACCATTTTCAATCAACGTTTACATTTATTTATGATTTATATTTTTATATCATAATAAAAATAAAATTGTTATTACTATGATTTATATTTATTTATGAATTGTGGGGTGGATACATTTTTTTCAATGTAAAATTGTTATGATTTATATTTATTTATGAATTGTGGGGTGGATACATTTTTTCAATGTAAAATTGTTAAGCAAATAGAAATTCATGATCAAGTTGGTAATACATTTTGAATTTCACTTAATCCAAATTTCTTACATGATAGAAGAATATCCTCTTAAGTTTTCCAAATTTGAATTTATTAAACCTTTTAAAAATGGATCGTTTAAACTCTCACTTCATGTGGCACCATAATACATGACCTCTGAAATTTGTTACATGAGCAGGCAAAACTAATTTCTAACTTGAACTTAAAGTTCAATTGTTTTGACAATATAAATGTGAATTCCATTAGTGAAGATTAATGTGATTAATAAGTTCTATTGGTTAAAAGTTAATGAAAAATAATAAAAAATAAGAAACTAATTTTAAAAATTTCATTTCTATATTTAATTGAATTTAGGTTGAAATGAGTGAGAATTGAAATATTGATCACCAAACATAACAATAATGCTTTGATCATTGACTTTAGTAGCATATATAACTTCTTAATTTTATAGTCCTTGAGGCATACAATGTTTTGTTTTGTATTTATTAGATAATGTGTATTCTTTGAAGCCAATTGAAACATCAACTGAATGCATGCAATTATGTAGATGTGTTCATTGTTCTCTAAGCCATGAAAAAGAGAAAGGAGTGACCTTGAAAATGAGAGAAACAAATAAAGTTTCATTCTAAAATAGAGTTAGTGTCATGGGTGAATTCATGAAGATGGGTAACACTTTCTGGTCAAAAGTGACAGTGAAAATTCGATTTTTTACTCGTTCATTAAATAGATCTCTCAAAACTCATATATGCTTTGTGAATTCCGACATTTAATAAAAAACAAATTGTAGGGAATTGTGTTCTCTTTCCACATATTATTATTTTTTTAAATAATAATATTATTTAAATTGTCAAAATTGCATTTAATGATATGTTTGTTCTTGTAAATTTCAAAAAATGTTAACAAGTGGCTTGTGTGGATGAAAATATTTTAGTGATAAATTCTCTCTCTCTCTCTCTCTCTCTCTCTCTCTCTCTCTCTCTCTCTCTCTCTATATATATATATATATATATATATATATATATATTAATATATTAATATATGAACATAATGTACACAAAATGCATATTAATATATGAACATAATGTACACAAAATGCACCGGGGCAGACATTTTCTTAATTTATTTTGGAAACTTATATTTTTTTATTAATTTTCGAAACTGACCATTTTAGATTTTAATTGCATTTTGTACACATGTGTGTGCACGTAAACTTTTTTTTACTGGTTACAAAAACTGAAAAACAAAAAAATACCATTTTGAAGAGGACACATTGATGTGAGGTGTATATATTTTTTAAATTTTTTTGGTTGTGTACTTTTTATGTTGTTGAATTTTCTTTGCATTGATTCAAAGTTGTAGGTATGGTTTTTAAGTGTAAGTTTCAAAAGAAAAGAAAAATATCATATGAACTCAAAAACTTGTAAATCATATGCCAATGGGTAGATGATCCATTGGCTAATCCATTGGTATGAAGTCCATCACCTAAGGTGCATCCCAAGATAGGGTTTAGGCCTGCCAAAGATGTTACTAAAATTAAATTTGCAAAAATGGGGGATAAAAGTTTGTTTTTAAACGCTCGATTGAGGTATGAGCTTAATCGAGGTTTATAAAACCCTCAATCGAGCTTTTACACGCATGTTTAAATACCTCGATCGAGGTTTTGTGTGAATTTAGGAAGAAGCTTGATCGAGCATTTAAATAGTTTGATTAAGAAAATTCGGATGCCTATGAGCACTTGGAATTTTTTACTCAAAGTGTTTAAACGCTCACATCGAATAGGCATTCTTAGCATGGGATCCTCTTCAAATTGAATTAAAAATAAAACATAGAATTATAAAATAATCAAATTTAATAAACATAATTTCAACAAGAATGGGTAAGTAAATGCCTTAAAGAAGAATGAGGTAAAAGGATTACTACCATAACTTCCTCTAGATTTTATGTCTAGATATTAGTCGTGGACTAATTGGGGTTATAGATGTGATCAATCAAATTTATAACTCCAATTACTCTACGACCTATATCTACAAATGGGTATAAAGGACCCTTTTCCATTTTTTCTATGATTTCAATCACATCTATAAACAGCAATAACTCATCTATTATATTTTTAACTCTTCTCTACTGGTCCTTGACTAATTTTATATGCAACAGATGTGGTGAAATAAGCCATGGTCTGTTGTTGTTTTATTGTCATAACTGTTATAGATGCTTGATCAAGATTTTTATAACCCTCGGTCGAGGTTATGAGCTCAATCGAGCTTTTTATAACCCTCGATCGAGGTTGTAAGCTTGATCATGCTTGTGAAATGCAATAGATCAATTGAGCTATTAACACTCGACTGAGAATTAATAAAAGCCTCGATCAAGCGAAGTACCTTAATCAAGGGTTTTATAAACTCTTTATCGAACATTTTAACATAACTCGATCAAGTGCTTATTTAATCCCTCAATCGAGTTTTTGAAGGATCGATTGAGGGCTTAAAAAAAGCTCGATCAAGGTATATTTTCAACATAACCGCACCCTTCGCTTGCCAAAAAGTGTTACCCATATTCATGGGAACACCCCCAACAATTGACAAAGTGTATGCTTGATGCAGATCTATGTGAATAGTGACTTGGGGACTGTATCTATGCAAATAGTGGCTTGACGACCATTGCTAAATGTAAACAACTTGGCATAATCCATGCTTGAAGAGGATCAACCTCATGGACCTTATTTATGAAACAATCATGGACCTTATCATTTGAAAATTTTTTGGAAATCATCACATAAATCCCATGATATAATTTTTGGTTAATTTGAATTTTTTACTTGAATTGCATTTTTGATATAGGACTTGGAGGGCACACTTACAAAGTCAATGTTGGAAATATTGTTGTCATTGATGTCAAATGAAAGGGGAGACTACACATGTCCAAGATAAATATTGCAAGATGGATATTGTTGGAATTTTTTTTTTCAATTTTTGATGCTCAATTTGAATACCCTATCTTTGAAGGCATTTTACTCTAGATACCTAGCTCAAATGGGAGTATAGGTTACATGGTTGGAAATCTTATTCTAAGACATTTCTGGAACAATATATGGAAATCCCTCTAATTCCTTAGGAATGAAGCTATATATGAAAGGATTTGTAAAGACAGCCCAGCCTTAATTTTAGGTCGGCCCTGCCAGGATATCTAACAATGTTATCTTGGCTCAAAAAGTGTTTTTTGTACAGTATAAATAGAAGGAGGTGCTCCTCATTTTTTCATTCATTCATCCATTCATGGTGCTCTAAAAAAGTTGTGCACTTATGGAATAGAGAGTTCTTCAATAGTTTGAAGATTTTTTTTGGGTTTTGAAGATATTCTCTTGAAGGATTTTCTTTGGGTTTCTAAGGTTCTCTAAGGAAGAGAAGGAACACCTTATGAATACGAATGATGTTTTCTTATAGGTTTTCCTTTGGATGAGGCTAAGATAGAAGGTGATTATGCCAAATTTTGGATCTGACTTGAAGGTGATCATATGACATAATTAGGGTTAATTATGGTGTAGATTGAAGGCAAATTTTGAAGTAGATTATGGTGTATCTGAAGAAAGAGGTGTTTTCTATTGGAAGAGTGTAAATTGGAATAGGGTCAAAAAACATAAGCAGAAGCAAAAGAAAAAGAAAAATTAGAAGTAGTAGCTACAATAGTAGCTGTAGTAGTAGCAACAATAGGAGATTGGTGTCTCAAGTAGGTCGGTGCCTACATATTACTGAGTTGGTGTCTTGAAAGTAGGTTGGTGCCTACATATTCTTGATTTGGTGATAATTTGATGGGATTGGTGTCTCTAGTAGGTTGGTGTCTACAAAATTTTTAGGATAAGGTTGGTTCCTACATTAATTTATAAAGGTTTTGTGGTTTTCTCCTGAAATGGTTTCTACATTAAATTGTGTACTGTGATTTGAGTTTATGTGTATTTATTGTTTCAAAGTAAATGAATGATTGATGAATGCTTAAAATAATAAGAAGTAGATTATATTGATTCACCACCCCCTCTCAGTATAACCATAAGTCGAACAACTAGTATCAGAACGGTTTCCCTCTAAGACAATTTAACTACTGGAGGGAAGCTAATTTGAAGTACACATGAACCAATAGGAAGGGTTCTCTACAAATAGATATCCATTATTTGATGGATGAAATTATTCCTTCTGGAGCATAAGAATAAGAACTTACTTGACGGCTCTTGGGTTTGACATTTGGGGTGTAGTTAAAAATGGTTACACAACTCAGAAAACTCCACCTGTAGATATAGTTGCAAAGAAACTTGGTGAGAATAATGCTTAACCATGAATGCAATTCTAAATGGTTTAGAAGAATCGGGATTTTTCAAATTCATGCATTGTGATTCAACTAAATAGATATAGGACAAGTTACATCATTTATATGAAGGGAATGACAGGGTCAGAAGGAAAAATTACAAACCTATAGAGGAAAATTTGAGACACTTACAATGAAAGAAGAAGAAAATAGTGTAGCCTATTTTCTTCATATGGATGATATTGTCAACACCATCATAGGATTGGGAGAACAGATTGAAGAGTTTGTAATTGTATAGAAGGTATTGACATCAATTTCCTTGAGATTTTTTGCCAAGGTATCTACTCTATAAGAATTGAAGGATCTAAACAAAATAACAATGGATGAGTTGCATGGGATTCTAACAACATATGAAATGAAGATAGAAAAAGTGAAGCCATTAAGTAGGGAAACAAGATTCAAAGCTTCAAAGAAGACAATCAAAGGTAAGGACATATCATGTGACATCTCAAATTTTGAATATGATACAGAAGAAGCCAACTTCATAAGGAATCTCAAGAAAGGAACTGACAAATACAAAGGTAATCTTCCTTTTAAATGTTTTAACTATGGTAAAGTATAGAACATTGCTTCTAAATGTCCTTATAATGAATATAAAGACAATAGTGATGAAGAAGCTCGTAGCTTCAATGAAAGAAGAAGATGTAAACTTCAAAGGAATAAAAATGTCTAGAAGCAAAAGAAAAGTCTATACTCCAAGGAAGACAGTAGCTCATATGATGAGAGTGATAGTTATGAAAGGGGTGTTCGCGTTATGGGCCTAGAGACACATAATGGTGTCATTGACAATGAAAATGAAAACTCTTAAAATGAAGGTAATTCAGAGACCGATGGGGAAGTATACCTTGAAGGAGAAATCATTTGTGCATTAAATGAAATGAAGAAACTTAGAAAATAGAATGTTACTATCTTTGGAGGAAAAGCTACAAGATATTTATAAAGAAAAATTCCCCTTCGTGGCCATGGATACAATGCCTCCTAAATAAGAAATTGAAAATAATCAAAAAGAAAATTCAGAAGAAGAAGAAGAAGAAGAAAAACCTCTCTTCATGGACATGAATACAAAGTTGGATTCAAAAGAAGAAGAGATTGATATCGATCTTGAAGAAAAATTCATCAGTTCCTTAGTAGAAACTAACAGATTGAAGAAAGACAATATAAAGTAGAAGGAGAAATTAAAAAATATTAAAGGAAGGATCATGATATTGATGAAACAGAGAAGACAATTGTGAGCCTAGAGACTCAACTAGAAGAGGAAAAATGGATAGAAGAAGTAATGATAAGTCAACTAAAGGAGAAGCAATAAATCTTTGAGATGCTAGAATTTGGAGTTGTCTCATTAATAAAGGAATTGGAAAAGTCAAATTTTCATTTACATAGAATCTTGAAGAGAACTGAAACTTTGAATGAAATTCCTAGTTATCAAAGGCCACCATTCATTAAAATAGGTCTTGGTTATGATGAGAACTAGAAGAACTATGAAGAAGATGCAAGCAAGGAGAATGAAGAAAAGACTATAAGCTATGCTAATGTTCACAAAGGCTCAATCAACAATGAGAGCAGTAGTAGGAATGGAAATGATGACCAACAACAACCTTATGAGTTCAGATGAGTACTTCCTCCAAGAATATCTTTCACACCCAACTATAGAAAAGTATTAGTTGGCTATTGTTTCTCTTCCAATAACTTTGTTCATAAAGCAATATATTGTAGAGAATATGAAAGATGTGATCATGTGAGAAAAGGAAGTAGAGGTTCTTATAAGACCTTGAAGAATGATGATGTGAGAAACAATTCCAGAAGTTCTCAGGGATTTGTTGATAGAAACTACAATTCATTTTGTCTTTTACTTGATATTGAGTGCTATAAGTGAAACAACTATTGACACATAGCTCATTATTGTAGAAGCGTCATGATTGGATCTCCTCAAAAAATTGAGGAAGAAGATTTCACTGTCAAACAAAAAGAAGAATACTCAAATGTTTGGAAAAGGAAGCCAAAGCAAGAAGATCCAGAAGAGATAAGTTGCAGAGAAGAACAAAACTAGGAATAATGTGGACTTGTACTCTATGATCAAGATAAAGGGAACAAATGGAATATTGATATTCGATGTCTAAGACACATGAAAAGGGAACAGTCAAATTTTCTCACCTTAAAAGAAGAAAAAGGAGGTAGTGTTACTTTAGGAGATAATGCATCTACAAAGATAGTTGGAAAGGGTACAATTAGCCTTAGAGATGAGAAGACTAAGAAAAAATTGTCTTGTTTGTTGAGGAATTGAAGCATAATCTTCTTAGTTTCATCCAAATGTGTGATCAAGGACACGCTCTCACCTTCAATTCCAAAAAGTGTGAGATAAGAAAAGAAAGCTTAGAAAGATTGATGGAAACAATAAAAAGAACCTCAAACAATGTATGCATACTCAATGAAGGGAAAATATTGAATAAAAGCACAAGCTTAGAGGGATCATCCCTTTTCCATTAATGTCAAAAGGTGGAAATTGCAGAAAGGGAGAGAATTATAGGAAAAAGTGGAGTTTCAAATAGGGGGAGAATTGTTGGGAAAGTCCCAAGGGGGTATAATTTTTTAGGAAGAACAGTTTTTGTACTGCGCAGTTCGGGATATGGGCGCAGAAGGAACAGTTTTGTGGAATGCACGGCTTGGATTTATGCTCACTTTTGCGCATTAATGTTTTTGCGTAGGGACAACACAACAACTGTTTTTGGTAAAAGCATAAGTAAAGGTCGAATGTGGAAGCGACCTATTTTTGGTAACTGACTCCAGACCTCTCGGCAGTTGAGTAAGGAGTAGATTAAAGTTAGAGGAAAGCGACATGTCTAAGAGAGTGGTAGAAAGAAATTAAGAAGCTAGCCCATTAAGTCGATGGCGACAGGCACGCTAAAGGCGCAGAAAGTGACAGGACACGATGCAGTTGTAACCGTTTTGTTGATGACTGCGGTTGTCAGAGGGCGTGAGAGCCACGAGTGGCCCGGTAAGGTGGCCAAAGCAAGTGGAGAAAGTTGTCGACAGCGATAGATAGGATGGAGGGTAATCGCATCAGTTTTGGGAACCTTAGGTTGTTTTGGGGCCTACGGATTGTAAAGACATGACCTGCGGGCATGATCTATAAGAAGGCACAATTTTGTAAGGGAAATTGTTCTGAGTATGAGTTGTTATCTCCATTGAACATTAAACTTTGTTGAGAGAAGATTGTAAAGGCTCTGCAAGTTGTGTGCGCAGAGACCTATTGAGAGAGAAGAGAGTCTGCAGCTGAGTGCGTATACTGGAACTGTTGTACCCTTCTCAAAAGACTAATACAACAACAGTTCCTATGGACGTAGCTCCCATCCTGTGGGTGAACCATGTTAAATTCCCATGTTGTGTGATAGTTTACATGTTTTGCATCTGTTATTTGCTTACAATGAATGCTTAAGATCTTGCTTATCAGTTTATGTGTTTACTTTTATATGTATTCACCATAAGGAATGCGATGGGAATAATATGTTAAGTTTTGCATATGTGGATGAATGCTAGATGCATAAGTATTTCTAAGTCGATGGCGACAGGCACGCTAAAGGCGCAGAGACCTATTGAGAGAGAAGAGAGTCTGCAGCTGAGTGCGTATACTAGAACTATTGTACCCTTCTCAAAAGACTAATACAACAATAGTTCCTATGGACGTAGCTCCCATCCTGGGGGTGAACTACATTAAATTCCCGTGTTGTGTGATTGTTTACATGTTTTGCATCTGTTATTTGCTTACAATGAATGCTTAAGATCTTGCTTATCAGTTTATGTGTTTACTTTTATATGTATTCACCATAAGGAATGCGATGGGAATAATATGTTAAGTTTTGCATATGTGGATGAATGCTGGATGCATAAGTATTTCTAAGTCTGAATGAATGCATAAGTCATTTGGATAGACACTTAAGTAAGTAGAGTTCGCACAGTACAACTCCCGTGAAGCGCAGCACCAAAAGTGCGCAGTATTTTGTGTTATGTCATATTGCATAAGCCATAAAATAACCGAAGTCAATTGGTAAATGGGTAAAACACTAAGTATAGCTTGTTGAAGCCGGTTGATTCTATAGAGGAAGCGCAATTGTCAGTTGGGCTATCCCGATTCGAACTTCCACTGAACCGCGTTGTTCTTGGATGCATAAGTTGCACAAGCCTCATGGCTTGTAGAAGTATTGACTACGAAGGGGTTAAGTTCCGCGCAGCCCTCAATCCGCTGCTCATCAGATCTGTTTAAGCACTCATCACGTGGTTGTGGAAACTAGATTCCACAGCCCCCCCATACCTTCTCCTCGGGTGAGACCTCAGCCTTTTGATAGATTGTTTCCGAAAGGGCCGGTGAAAAGGGGTTTTGTTGGTTCCTTGAACCGTGAAGAATCTAGGTCTTTATAGAAAACCTTAAGACAGTTACGTAATCCAACAAGAATCTACAGGTTTGTTACAAAATTGTTACAAGAACCTATAAACTTTTTAATAGTAGGTTGGTGCCTACATGAATTTATAAAGATAAGTTTTTGTGGTTTTCTCTCGAAAGGGTTTCCACATTAAATTTTGTGTAGTGTGATTTGAGTTTATATGTATTTACTATTTAAAATTAAATGAATGATTGATGAATAGTTAAAATAAGAAAAAGTACCTTAAACTGATTCACCCCCCCTCTCAGTATAACCATAAGTCCAACAATCGAAATGATAGAAATACAATCTTAGGTACACGTTTTGAAACTATGTGGACAACATGGTCATGGTTTACGTTTTATAATTGACTTCTAATTTTGCATTAAATATATGCTTTTTGGGGTAATCTAGATAATTTATGTTGCAATATTTATGTGGTTGTTGATTTTAGGTCTCAGAGAATCCACAGTATCCATGTTTAGTAATCGATGTTTCAAATCCATAACATGATTCATCCTTAGGACAATACGTCTTGAGGATGAATCCTATTAGAGATTCGAAAATTCGCTTACTAAACATGGATACTATGGATTCTCCGAGACCTCCTGTAATCTAGATAATATATATTGATTCAATGGCATTGTAGATAGAAGAATTTTTGTGGTGTGCCACAAGGGAAACCATACTAGCAGCAAAATAATAGATCATTATTGTCAAATGAATTGATCTTAATGTTTTGGGATATAGTATACCTTATACTAGGATAAAACTTGTGATATGTAACACCCCGTTTTGACATTGCTACCTGAACTACTATTATATGTTGTATTTATTTGACTGTGAGACCTCGTCGGTTGACGACACTGTGGACATATGGTTCTATTATTTTGCCGATATATATATATGTGTGTATGATGATAGTATTATGATCGATAGTCATGTTTAGAGATGTATCATGTGTTAATTATGTCAAATATATGAATTTATTGAATAATGGGTACGTGGATACCATTACAGTCATATGATGAAATAATGAATGTTATGCCAGGTGCATGGCGAATGAATGAGTTTATTGTTGTTATGTTATGATGAAATATATGTGTGTACATATCGAGGATTTATGCACGATATTCTATATTGTATGTCGAGGACTGACTTACAGGTTGAAACGGCTAAGTGATAGCTGGATCCTACGAGGTGGGAGGGCCCCGGGGACACGGACTTCGAAAGATAAAATGGTATGCGAGTGATGCATTATTTACTTTCGTATGGTTATTATGCTGCTTATTATGATGTATGTTATGACATGGGTGGGGTAGGGTTTCAGGAAACTCAACCGCCCAGATCGGTTATACGATGACAGACCGAGTACAAGTGCTACGCTGTTGTTATGTCGAGTAGACATAATCCCTTGTTCCATTAGGGGGGTGGAGGATTTACCCACCGTTTATCCCCGAAACCCAGAGTCATGGGAGGGCTGTGCTACGGCGCGCTCCCCAAGGTGTGTGATGATGACTGGTGGTTGCCTGCTGGGGAAGCTTGGTCGATGTAGTCGACACTTCCGCTTACGGGTTCTAGCTGGAACCGGTCATGACTTGACATTCCAGGGTAGTCCAGCAGAGGACAGGATAGGATGTGGAAGTTAGTGATGATGTAGGTAGATAGGTGTAGTGTGAAGTAGGGGTGAAAACAAGATCTAACTGTAGGTATGTAAAACCCTTGTTTGAGTATGTGTCGTAACTCATGAATTGTCGTAACTAATAAGACTTCAGTTAGTTAAAGGATTGTACCTTGCAAACTATGTTAAAACATGTGTCAGTGAATAATAAAGTTTTGTGATTATGATCGGTGTGCGTGAATTATTATTGTTAGTGTACTTACGCGAGGTATGTAAGCAGTAGCTACGCTTACATAACTCGCCTACATATTTATAAATTGTGTAAAATATTGTTGAATAATGATGTTAATTATTGTCGTTTCAGAATTAACTATTGTTGATCAATGTTAATAATGTCGATTAAAGTTAGTAATGATGATTAAGGCTAACAATGTAGATTAATGTTAATTACTGTCAATTAAGGTTATTAATGATGATTAATGTTAATTATTGTACATTAATGATTAATTAATGCTGAGTAATAAACAAGTTACGGTTAAATTATGTAGTAAAATAATGCAACCTAGTTAGTAATGATTAATCGAATGCTAATGAGATGTTTAGTAAAAACTAAGGGTTAAAATGGTTAAATGATTATTGTAATGTAAAATTTAGTAGTATTAATTTGATAAGTAAATATTAATTGCAAGGTTAGATAATTAATTAAGAAGTATGGATAAGAATTAAGTTATAAACCATTAGTTTTATAAGGATCATGCTTAAGATTAATTAGAAAACGGGATTATTATTGGTAATTAATAAATTGAATTAGTGAATTTATAATTAAAGAGAATTTACATATTAAAAATATTAGAAACCATTAATTAAATGATTAGGTAATTGTAATTAATGGTTTGATAATTACTGTTAATTAAATTAAATGGGGAAGCAGGCAAGTTTAAACTATATAATATGTATATAACATTTATTAATTATTAATTAAATGGTCAAATGTTGAAATATGAATGAGGATATGTTTAAAATTGTTATATTAAATAAATGATTAAATTTAATTGAATTAAAGGTTACGGTTGAGAAGTGACTCAACCAACACTTTTATTATTAATTTAATATTTAAAAGGGTCCAAGTCCAAGTTGAGGGCTGAATGGGTTGGAGGAAATTTAATTTAGGGATAAGGGTAGTAATGGGAAGAGTCGGCAAATTTGGTATAAGATGGTGAAAGGGGGGAAGGAGAAGGGGATCTTTTTTTTCTACCTTAGTTATTTTGGGAGGAAGTTTTGGGAGAGCAGAGACAGAAATTTTAGAGCAGAGCTGAAAGGAGCTGAAAGGGGGTTTTGCTGGAGGTTTTTCTAAAGGGATAGAACAGTTTAGGCTTGTACTCGGTTTGGGCTCGGGGGTCCAAAGGGGTACCTTTGGAGCTGGGTGGTCGGCGAGACCTCGCCAGTTGGCAGGGTGGCAAAACTGGTTTGGCTGTTGAGTTTCAGAACTGTGGGAAGACTTGTGACTGCAGGGAAAAGCAAGGAGAAGCAGCAACGAGGACAGCAACAAAAAAAGGGACCTGCAAGCTACCTACAGGTATTTTCCAGCAGGTATGTTATCATTTCTACCGTGGCAAATTCTGTTAATTAAATTCAAAGGTTTATAAGCTGTGATTATCTTTGCTACCTGCACAATCCACAATAAACTGTTAGAAGTAGATAAAACAGATTTATCAATTTTCAAATCGGAAAGGAATAAGAATGCAGATTTTATATTAAAAATGCAGATTTTATATCGTTTTCAGGCATGTAAATGAGCAAAAGTTAGAAATGCAAACATGAAATTAAAACATAATTTTAATGGTTCAGTTTTGTAAACATAAACACTTTATTTTCTTTAAAGCCAAAACTAGTAAAGGAGAATAGAACCACAATAAAAGCAGGAACATAACACAAACATAACAGAACAGAAATTTTGACAGGAAGTGAAATTGACTGTATATAAATCCTTAAGGAGACCCAGTTGCGGGTCTTACATATGGTATCAGAGCTTTTGGATCGAACACTTAGACCTTAAGGGCCTTTTTACATACAAAAAAAAAAGAGTAAGGTTAACTAGGAATTTATGTAAAAAAAAAAAAAAAAATTATTATAGGTAACGAGAACAGTATGAAACCTTTTGTCCAAACCACTGTAGTATGTAGACTACCTGCAAGAAATAGAGATAGTGTTATATATTTTATAAACCAACTTATTTATCAGTATTGAAAAAAATAAATTTGGAACAAGACAAAACATAAATTTACTTAATTTTACATTGAGAAAAAAACATAAATTACAGGAAATTTACCAAATCAAACGGAAATGTTTTTTTTATATATACAAGATTTCAAAGGCTATCCTCATACATTTTGTTTCCTTACTACTATTATTAATGGAATATCTATATATATATATATATATATATATCTTTGTAACAAATGAATAAACACTCCTCTTAAAGTCGGAGCTAGACAATAATAAAAATCCATAGATAATAAATAAACAAGAAAAACCATCGTTCTAGGATTCGATCTGGGGATTGTATTGGGATTGCTTCAGGCATGCTACTATTAAGATGTGAGATACGTGGAAATTAAGCATGATAAAAAAAATTACTATACACAACACATAATATCTATCAACTAGATCAACCCCTTTTTGTACAATACATTTGAACGGATATACCAACTATGATCAACCTTGTTTTGTGCGTGACATCTACAGAACACCGGATAATTAAGTTACCCTGTACCATTTTCTTTCTAGTTTTACAACATCTTTCCCATGTTCTAAAAATTGGAAACTATAGCATTCAAACTCAAATCTAAAGTTAAAACAACTGTAAAATCCCTAGATAACTTATATCGTTTTAAATTTCTTAAAACCGTTGACTACATCAAGTCCAAGTGGTCATGGTGCTAAATAAATGCAACTAGAGTTGATATCTACCACCATAAGCAAGAAAAAACAACTGTGTCAACAAGGATGGGAAAAGTCAAAGTGTTACAGAGGGGAGGGTTCATTCCAAGCGGGAAAAATGGTCATGTTGAAAAAAAAAACAAATGCTCAAATATATTAAGGAATAAGAACTTAAAAGCTTTCTCTTAATTGTAAGGTCGAACCCTGGCCAAACTGTGCAGTGGACCCGAAATTTTTTTTTGCTTCCAAACCTTCCGAAAGCCATTCTGACTGTGCCATATATGCTTGTTATCTTCGATCGGATTTTGCATCAGTGGCCACAGATGGATGATTATTTTCTGCAAACGATCCCACCCTGAGGGACGATCTCATCATGGTGGAAGCCTCCATTACCAGTGCGATCTGACAAAACAAACAACCAAAATCTAAGATAACAAAAGAGAAAATTTCTACAACACCCTGTTGCCTTGGCATTGTTATAATAGGAGTCCATGGCACCAATATTGGCCATGATTGACAAGCACAAGGCGCCCACAGGGCGCAGCCGCAGCCCGGCCAAGAGCCAGCAAGCCGAAATGGCTCTGCGTGCAGGGTTATGGAAGGCTGCGTGGAGGAAAACCTGCGCACAGGGTGGAAGAGCCGTGGGACTGCGTGGGAGAGAGGTTAGCCATCGGTTGCCCTCTGCAACCTATTGCAAAAAAAAAAGGGAAATGAAAATGATAATGATGTATAAAAACATATATATATAAACAATACAAAACAAAGACGAAAAGAACATTTAAACTGGCATCAAACTCCTGGCATCAACCTTCTACACTTATAGACAGTCGTGAATCGGGTAGCGTCGCCAACCTCCACTGGTTCGCAGTGTTGTTGCAGAGCAGGAGTGTTGTGCAGAGAGGGAACGATGGTCTCCACGTAAGAGGGAGGGCCGTGTTCCCTGCGATTATACCTGGTCGACCGCGAGCAGAGCTCATGAAGCCCGTCGCTCCCCATGACCGCCCAAACCCCTCGCACAAGTGTTGCAGAGCAGAAACTCTCTGAAATTGGGGAAGAAATGAGGCAGAGGGGAGCGGATATGCCCTTTTAAGGGTTTAAGTAATATTTTATTGGTTGGAAGTGCATGTGGGCCGCGTGGCCACATGCAACCTGCGTGCCAGGATATTAGGGTTAGGTTAAGTTTTTCTTAATTATTTATTTTATTTTTAGTTTATTAATATTGTTTTTATTTATTTATTAAATTTGTTATAATTTATTTATTTATTATTATTATTTTTTATAACAATTAATTTTATTATCAGTAATTTTGTAATAAAAACTAATTTTGTAATAAATAATAAGTTGGTAAATTGGTAATAAATTTTTTTTTTTTTTAATTATTATTAATTTTGTTATAATGTTGTTATAACAAATGAAAGAAAAATATATGTGTTAATGTTTATACAAAAATAGTGCTAACTAATTAGTGTTAACCTAATTAGTTTCTGTTATTAATTATAAGAAAAGGGAGTGCTAAATTAACACTAAATGGTTATTTTGTTCTTAAAATGCACCTTGCCGAAACTTTGACGTATAGTCGAAGGGGCAAGATGGACACAGAATTTAAAAAACGAGACACCACGGAGACCAGCATGACGAGCTGATCGCTAGGATAGTGATTTTACCTCATGACCAAAATGTTTAATAAAAACGACGCTCGACCTAAAACTTAGGTTATTCTTTTATTAATTATAAAAATGATGGTTATTAATAAAAAGCGAGGTAGTAAACCCTAATTTAATATCTGGAAGAGTTGACTGCGATGTAAGGAGGATTGCGTGGAATCCAATACCTAAACCTACGTAGAACTACTGCAGTATATCTAGTACAGGGTGGCCTCAAGATGGCCTGATCGAAACGTACTGAACTATAGCTCTTAAAGTAAAACACTCGTAAAATTAGTCATGACGCACTTTTGAATTAATTGTTGAGATTGATAGTAAATTAGTCATGATGTCATTGTGTGCTAATTATCCTATTATTCCATGAGCAGGAATAATCATGGTAAGAACTCGAGCGGGTCGGGGGCGAGGTCAGGCGATGGCATTACCTGAACCGAATGTGCCGGCACCATCGCCAGAGACCATTCTTATACTGCGCTCGTTGGAAGCCATAAACGAAACACTCAGGGGACTAGCACAGAGAGGAAGTACTACCTCGGAGGTAGAGGTGGAGGCCCCTCCACTAAGGGAGGAAGTTCCTGTGGTAGAAGCGAATACGGTACCAAGAACTCTGCATCAGGATATCAAAAGGGAGCTTCAGAAGATAAGGCTTCCAGAATTTTCAGGGGGTCGATCAGGGATACGAGCGGAGTCGTGGTTGGAAGAGATGACCAGGTGCTTGACCTTGCAGGAGTACACCTCCACGTCCAAGTCCAAACTGGCCATATTTCAGCTAAAGGGGGCCGCTTTGAACTGGTGGGGAAACCAAGAAAGGCAGCTACACCTTACACCAGACACGGTTCCATGGGAACTGTTTGTGGAAAAATTCAAGCGGAAGTACCTACCCGCATCCTACCAGGAAGAACAGGCAGGGGCTCTTCATGCCTTAGTACAAAGGCATCTATCAGTGGAGGAGTATGAAGAGAGGTTCATGGAGTTGGTGAAGTATGTCCCTTACTTGGACAATGATGAACGCCAGGTTGAGCGCTTCGTGTATGGGCTCAATGCCAAGATCAGGGCTCAGGTACGGATGTGGAAACCGACTTCGGTCGCCGAAGCAGTCGATTGTGCTCGTTACACTGAGGAGATGTTGGGTGCAAAGCCCATCAGGTCATTCAACTCTCAGCAGTCAGGGTTTGGGGGGAAGGCCCCTCGAAGCTACCCTCGGGGAGGATATGCGAGGCCACCTCCCTACGGGAACAGGAGCACACCAAGAGTCGCAGCGGTGGACAGATCAGTGGCAACTAGGGCGGTGCCCCAGTCGGCCACAGGGACTCACCAGGGTGCGAGGAATTTCAGAGGAACGGCCGGGTAGAGGAAGGGGTCCTAGGGGGAGGAACCCCTCTCAGAGGTCTGAGCAGGTTATCTCGCCCGCTCCATTACAGGTTGCTTGTTGGGGATGTGGAGGTCCACATTACCAGCGTGACTGTCCCGAATTACGATCCGGTACAGTGCAGCGAGAAGGAAAAGCTCCAATGGGGATTGGGGGTAGTAGGCATCAGATCTCGGCTGCAGTAAACAACCATCAGGCTGAGCACCAATCCACTGTGGTGGAATCATCAGGTATGGTCAATAATGTCAAGCTTAGAATATTGTTTGATCCTGGTGCTACTGATAGTTTCATTTCTCCATATGCATTAGACAAATGTGGGTTGGCAGCCTACGTGCATGATGATTTCAGCTTAGTTGAAATGGCTTCAGGGGTAAAGCAAGCAGTAGGACCTAGTGTCGATAAGTGTGTAGTGGATCTCGGGGTGTGTGTTACACAAGTCAAAGTGTACGTCACCACCCTCGGAACTTATGATCTCATCATAGGTATGAATTGGCTTGAGAACATCGAGCTTTCTTGGACTGTTATGGGAAGAAAGTTCTTTGCATTAATGACAACGGAGAGGCCATCAAGATCCAGGGTATCAAACGGAAGGTGTCCCTACGTTTCATATCAACGATGAACGTAAAGCGATGTATGCGACAAGGATGCCAGTTGTACATTGTTGAAGCAGTAAACAATGAGAAGGGACCCTCCTTTGATGACTATCCAGTGTTAGCCGAGTTCAGTGATGTATTCCCAAAGGAATTACCTGGGTTACCTCCTAAGAGGGGAACTTGATTTACCATTGAGGTAAAACCCGTTCAGAGCCAACATCAAAGACACCTTACAGGATGACGGCCCCAGAACTTTGTGAGTTGAAAATGCAGTTGAAGGAACTGCTAGATCTAGGGTTCATCAGACCAAGTATTTCACCGTGGGGTGCGCCAGTAATCTTTGTGAAGAAGAAGGATGGTTCCTTGCGTCTTTGCATTGATTACCGAGATTTGAATAGAGCCACCGTGAAGAATAGGTACCCGATACCTCGAATTGATGATCTCTTCGATCAAATGAAAGGGGCGACAGTCTTCTCAAAGATCGACTTACGATCAGGTTACCACCAGCTACGGATTAAGGAAGGTGATATACCTAAGACTGCTTTTCGAACAAGGTTTGGGCACTATGAGTTGTGGTGGTACCCTTCGGTTTGACCAATGCCCAGCCGTATTCATGAGTCTCATGAATAGCGTGTTCCGAAAATACTTAGATCAGTTTGTGCAAGTCTTCTTGGACGACATTCTCATCTACTCCAAGAATGAACAGGAGCACGAGGAACACTTGCGAATAGTGTTGTCATGCTTAAGGGAGCATCAGTTGTATGGTAAGTTGTCCAAATGTTCGTTCTATCAGAAGGAGATCCATTACCTAGGGCATATAATTTCCGGTGAGGGAATTTCTGTGGACCCTGAGAAGGTGAAAGCCATAATGGATTGGCCCGTGCCAAAGAATGCGCATGAAGTAAGGAGCTTCATGGGGTTAGCCGGGTATTATAGAAGGTTTGTTGAGGGTTTCTCAAAAATAGCGAAACCCATAACTACCCTACAGCGTAAGGGTACTAGGTACGAATGGACAGATGAATGTGATGCTGCATTCGCCGAGCTGAAGAGACTATTGACGAGTGCACCAATTCTACGGTTCCAGATATGGAGAAGGAATTCACCGGTTTGCACCGATGCTTCAAGACAAGGTTTGGGTGCAGTGTTGATGCAAGAAGGTGGGGTAATAGCTTATGCGTCGAGAAAGCTAAAAACACATGAAGAGAATTACCCTACTCATGACCTAGAGTTAGCTGCAGTGATGTTAGCTTTGAAGCTTTGGAGACATTACCTTGTTGGACGAAGCTTCGAACTCAAGTCTGATCACCAAAGCTTAAGGTATATCTTCACTCAGAGAGACCTAAATGCTAGGCAAAGGCGATGGAGTGAATTCATGAGCGAGTATGATTTTGGGATTTCCTACATCAAGGGGAAGGAGAATGTGGTAGCGGATGCCTTAAGCAGAAAACCAAGACTTTTCTCTCTTATACCTTTGAAGGTAGATTTGAGGGAAAGAATTTTAGGGCAGCTACTTGGGGATAGTTGGTACCTAAAGGTCACAGCGGCACTCCAGAATGGGAAACCGGTGGGACCAAAGTTTGAAGGCTATGAGTTGGAGGCCGATGGTTTGTTACGGTATCAAGGGAGGATGTATATTCCTGAGGAGGGAGATATTAGAGAGACTATCCTTAGGGAAGCCCACAGAGCAGTGTATTGTGCACACCCGGGTGTAAAGAAGATGTATGCAGACATGAAGCGACTCTTCTTTTGGGCAGGATGAAAAGCGACGTGGTCAAATTCGTCGCTAGGTGCCTTGAGTGTCAACAGGTAAAAGCTGATCATCACCACCCGGCAGGTCTGTTGCAGCCACATCACATTCCTATGTCGAAGTGGGAGGTTATCTCCATGGACTTCGTGGTGGGATTGCCTCTTACCTCTCATAGGCATGATGCCATTATGGTCATCGTTGACAAACTGACCAAAACTGCTCACTTCATTCCAGTTAAGGAGACCTATGATGTCACGGATGTATCGCGAGTGTTCATAAATGAAGTTGTTCGTCTCCATGGGTTTCCCAAGAAGATTATATCGGATAGAGATTCCAGGTTTACATCCAGGTTTTGGACGAGTTTGCAGTCAGCGTTGGGTACTCAGTTGAACCTAAGCACTGCTTACCATCCAGAGACAGATGGGCAAACAGAAAGAGTGAATCAGGTGATGGAGGACATGCTTAGAATGTATGTCATGGATCAACAAACTCATTGGGAAAAGCACTTACCTTTGGTAGAGTTTGCTTACAACAACAGTTACCATAGTTCAATTGGGATGCCTCCATATGAAGCTTTATATGGAAGGCCATGCAGGACACCATTGAGTTGGGAAAGGTTAGAGGATCGAGTAATTATAGGACCTGAGTTGATTCAGGAGATGGAAGAACAGGTTGTTCAGATCAGGCAGCGGTTAAAGGAAGCACAGGATAGACAGAAGAGTTATGCCGATGCGCATAGGGTTGACCGAAGCTATAAGGTGGTTGATGCAGTGTTCGTCCGCATCAGGCCTAGCAAAAGTACCATCAGGTTTGGGAAAGGGACAAAGTTGTCGCCACGATTTATAGGACCCTTTGAAATTTTAGAAAAGGTTGGACTCGTCGCGTATCGTCTTGCGCTGCCACCCCATTTGCACAAAACTCATAATGTTTTTCATGTATCTGTTTTACGACATTATGTAGCTGATGAGTCACATAAAATAAATTGGAAGGAACTGCAGGTTTCGGACGAGGGAACCATCAGGGTCGAACCATTACTTATATTGGACCGCAGGGTTAAACAGTTGAGGCACCGTTTGGTGGACCAAGTTAAGGTCCAGTGGGACCGATATAGCCCAGGTTCTGCTACCTGGGAGGACGCAGAGACTATGCGTCGTGATTATCCCACACTATTTTGATCATAACTTCGGGACGAAGTTTCCTGAAGGGTGGGTGTATGTAACACCCCGTTTTTGACATTGCTACCTGAACTACTATTATATGTTGTATTTATTTGACTGTGAGACCTCGTCGGTTGACGACACTGTGGACATATGGTTCTATTATTTTGCCGATATATATATATGTGTGTATGATGATAGTATTATGATCGATAGTCATGTTTAGAGATGTATCATGTGTTAATTATGTCAAATATATGGAATTTATTGAATAATGGGTACGTGGATACCATTACAGTCATATGATGAAATAATGAATGTTATGCCAGGTGCATGGCGAATGAATGAGTTTATTGTTGTTATGTTATGATGAAATATATGTGTGTACATATCGAG
The DNA here is from genome assembly GCA_027924585.1 of Larix kaempferi. Lineage (NCBI taxonomy): Eukaryota > Viridiplantae > Streptophyta > Pinopsida > Pinales > Pinaceae > Larix > Larix kaempferi. The sequence continues at coordinate 3,982,468 of BSBM01000063.1, read as the reverse complement.
GATTTATGCACGATATTCTATATTGTATGTCGAGGACTGACTTACAGGTTGAAACGGCTAAGTGATAGCTGGATCCTACGAGGTGGGAGGGCCCCGGGGACATGGACTTCGAAAGATAAAATGGTATGCGAGTGATGCATTATTTACTTTCGTATGGTTATTATGCTGTTTATTATGATGTATGTTATGACATGGGTGGGGTAGGGTTTCAGGAAACTCAACCGCCCAGATCGGTTATACGATGACAGACCGAGTACAAGTGCTACGCTGTTGTTATGTCGAGTAGACATAATCCCTTGTTCCATTAGGGGGGTGGAGGATTTACCCACCGTTTATCCCTGAAACCCAGAGTCATGGGAGGGCTGTGCTACGGCGCGCTCCCCAAGGTGTGTGATGATGACTGGTGGTTGCCTGCTGGGGAAGCTTGGTCGATGTAGTCGACACTTCCGCTTACGGGTTCTAGCTGGAACCGGTCATGACTTGACATTCCAGGGTAGTCCAGCAGAGGACAGGATAGGATGTGGAAGTTAGTGATGATGTAGGTAGATAGGTGTAGTGTGAAGTAGGGGTGAAAACAAGATCTAACTGTAGGTATGTAAAACCCTTGTTTGAGTATGTGTCGTAACTCATGAATTGTCGTAACTAATAAGACTTCAGTTAGTTAAAGGATTGTACCTTGCAAACTATGTTAAAACATGTGTCAGTGAATAATAAAGTTTTGTGATTATGATCGGTGTGCGTGAATTATTATTGTTAGTGTACTTACGCGAGGTATGTAAGCAGTAGCTACGCTTACATAACTCGCCTACATATTTATAAATTGTGTAAAATATTGTTGAATAATGATGTTAATTATTGTCGTTTCAGAATTAACTATTGTTGATCAATGTTAATAATGTCGATTAAAGTTAGTAATGATGATTAAGGCTAACAATGTAGATTAATGTTAATTACTGTCAATTAAGGTTATTAATGATGATTAATGTTAATTATTGTACATTAATGATTAATTAATGCTGAGTAATAAACAAGTTACGGTTAAATTATGTAGTAAAATAATGCAACCTAGTTAGTAATGATTAATCGAATGCTAATGAGATGTTTAGTAAAAACTAAGGGTTAAAATGGTTAAATGATTATTGTAATGTAAAATTTAGTAGTATTAATTTGATAAGTAAATATTAATTGCAAGGTTAGATAATTAATTAAGAAGTATGGATAAGAATTAAGTTATAAACCATTAGTTTTATAAGGATCATGCTTAAGATTAATTAGAAAACGGGATTATTATTGGTAATTAATAAATTGAATTAGTGAATTTATAATTAAAGAGAATTTACATATTAAAAATATTAGAAACCATAATTAAATGATTAGTAATTGTAATTAATGGTTTGATAATTACTGTTAATTAAATTAAATGGGGAAGCAGGCAAGTTTAAACTATATAATATGTATATAACATTTATTAATTATTAATTAAATGGTCAAATGTTGAAATATGAATGAGGATATGTTTAAAATTGTTATATTAAATAAATGATTAAATTTAATTGAATTAAAGGTTACGGTTGAGAAGTGACTCAACCAACACTTTTATTATTAATTTAATATTTAAAAGGGTCCAAGTCCAAGTTGAGGGCTGAATGGGTTGGAGGAAATTTAATTTAGGGATAAGGGTAGTAATGGGAAGAGTCGGCAAATTTGGTATAAGATGGTGAAAGGGGGGAAGGAGAAGGGGATCTTTTTTTTCTACCTTAGTTATTTTGGGAGGAAGTTTTGGGAGAGCAGAGACAGAAATTTTAGAGCAGAGCTGAAAGGAGCTGAAAGGGGGTTTTGCTGGAGGTTTTTCTAAAGGGATAGAACAGTTTAGGCTTGTACTCGGTTTGGGCTCGGGGGTCCAAAGGGGTACCTTTGGAGCTGGGTGGTCGGAGAGACCTCGCCAGTTGGCAGGGTGGCAAAACTGGTTTGGCTGTTGAGTTTCAGAACTGTGGGAAGACTTGTGACTGCAGGGAAAAGCAAGGAGAAGCAGCAACGAGGACAGCAACAAAAAAAGGGACCTGCAAGCTACCTACAGGTATTTTCCAGCAGGTATGTTATCATTTCTACCGTGGCAAATTCTGTTAATTAAATTCAAAGGTTTATAAGCTGTGATTATCTTTGCTACCTGCACAATCCACAATAAACTGTTAGAAGTAGATAAAACAGATTTATCAATTTTCAAATCGGAAAGGAATAAGAATGCAGATTTTATATTAAAAATGCAGATTTTATATCGTTTTCAGGCATGTAAATGAGCAAAAGTTAGAAATGCAAACATGAAATTAAAACAGAATTTTATAATGGTTCAGTTTTGTAAACATAAACACTTTATTTTCTTTAAAGCCAAAACTAGTAAAGGAGAATAGAACCACAATAAAAGCAGGAACATAACACAAACATAACAGAACAGAAATTTTGACAGGAAGTGAAATTGACTGTATATAAATCCTTAAGGAGACCCAGTTGCGGGTCTTACATGATACCTATACATAACTATATAAGGACTAGTATAACAAGAAAACAAAAAAGAGACTTTAACATAGACCAAACTAAATAATCGTATCATCATCACCAATTGAAATCATGGGTATCTCTTGTCCATGGATAGGTTTGTGGTCTTTTGCAATGAATTTGAGGCATGTAGTAGCTTTGAGAAAAATGTTGAGTTTCACATCCAACCTTTGAATTTTGTCCTAAGATTCATCTAATTGCAAAATAAATTCCTTGCATTCCTCCGTACTATCCTTCAAGGATTTACTAGGAGCACTTTCATCAACAAGTACAAAGCCATTGTTTTGTAGTACTTGGTTTCTCTAGACCGAGAGGATCCTTCATCATAGACCCATGGGCCCATCTCCTCCTCAATATCCTCATTTTGAATGTATCCATGTTTAGATTTTATCTAAACTTCATCTCAAGAGGTTTTCCTTTTGATTTTGGATGGGGTTCGTTGATAGTATACATCCTCTTCCTTCATTGTCATGTGCATTTCCCTAGTTTATAGGCCTTTCCCTTTATCTCTTCTTCACCCACCATCCATGGGCTCTACTTTCCATGTATTGGAGAGCATTGGATGACCCATCTACATGGAGAAGGGGATCCCAACCTCAAGTAAAAACAAAACACAAGATGCAATACCTTGAACCAATATAGAGGGATAAGCTTCGTGAAAACAAAGACTTGGTGTTTGACAGGAAATCCCAATTCTCATACAACCAATGTTATTATCAAAGCCCTTATCATTAACAGTAAATCCTCAAACCGTACAGAGATACAAACCCAACAAATATGAAATTTTGGTGATTGTAGGGGAATCCCAATTCCCATACAACTAGTTCCACTCTCAAGGCATTGTTTTTGTCACTAAATTATCATACTAAAAGCCACCACATGCCACCATTATTCCATTCTCACATCCATAATTAAAATTCCATATTTTTTTAATGGTTGAATGAGTCTCGGTCTAATCATATGGTTGCATAGTACTAAGTTCAGACTACAGATCACCCAGTCCTTACACCCCACATGCCATTGATCCATTGTCATCCCCACCTAGTCATCCTCTACCCCTTTCTACTAGCTTTACTGCCTCCAAAACACCCCATAATGGGGCTTGTATTCTATTTGTAATTTATGAAGTTGAGAGAGTAGGAGGGAACTTGATTCCATGAACTATGTACTTGAGTCATTGTGTCCTTTTTCCATCCATTCATTGGACAAGTGGTCAACCATATTATTGGTTGTTCAATAAACACCACAAGGGATAAAGGTAGAGATATTGTGCAATTTATTTGCTATGCATTCCAAATTTTCTTCTTCTTTCGAGATTGAATAAATTTATTGATTGGAGAGCCGTTTTGGAATTCTTTAAAATGTGAATGATGATCTAATAATCACCTTCAACTATTATTTTTGTTCGTCTACCTTCATATGCATTGATCAATATTACATATTTTGTACGCCATAAAAACACATATATTCATTGACACTCTTTCATTCATTTTGTACCTATAATTAGTTCTATGATACTTGTTATGAATGAAACTTATATTGCAATCTCAATTATTTTCCAGTAGATAGTTTGGGTATGGGGAATTGAGAGTGATGCAAGGGGGGGGAGGGGCCATAAGAGATTTCACCTTCATTTGGTTGGCCATGTTCATTAGAGAATATATTATTCTTGAAAAAAAGAGAAGATCATTCAAGTATTCGCATTTAGTCTTTATATAGTGTGTATCATGTTTCTTCTTTTCTTTTTTTAATTCAATCAAATAACCTCATATTACTCTTTGAAAAATGCAGGTTTAAAGGGTGATCACCTCCACGATCCCAATTCATTTCCATTAACCTAAGCATTTATCATCCTAAGATTTACACACATGACATTTTTGTAATAAATAAAATGTGCAATGAAAAGGTGATTAAATATGAACTATATTCATGGATGGTATATGAATATTGATGAAAATGGATCTATGCATGATATGATATTATTTCCATGGATAAAGAAGTGTAGAGGACCAAAATTCTTGTGGCACAACTCACATAAGTGGTAATTGGGTAAGTGGAATCATCACCCAACTCCACCTATACACTACTTGGCCTTCTTCTTCTTAGGACATTAAGATGCACACTAGTCCATATTTTGGAATTTGAAATACTTCACATGGATCAAGCCTCTTTCCCTTGGTTGAAACAAATTGATTCTTTCTTCTTTCCCTTTTGACCCCTTCATAGTCATCCTTTCTTTCCTCCTCTCCTCATCTTTCCTTTGAGGGATAGATTTTGCATCTCATCCACTATGGTTGTAGTTGTCTCTCACCTTGTCTCCTCCTGGAAAAAGTCGTCTAAAAGTTTCGCAAAGGTGGGTGGTGTCTCATGAGCACAATACCTTGCACAAAGGATTTCCAAAGTGTGAAAAACCCATTTAGTGTTACGTGCACCAGTTCCATATGCTTGACCTTCCCCACAATAATAGACAACAAATCTCTCAACATAGTGATTTTCATCAAGTAGCTAGCCAACATATTTTTGTCACTTATGTGTGGCGATGAGCTTGTACTTTAGGAGCATTTGCGGGAAATATTCACACTTTGATGAAAAGTGATCAATTCATTATACATATCCTTAGTTAACTTTTTCTTTATGATTTGAGGGTCACATGGTCTCTTATAGAATCCAGGGTGATTCTCTTCACTTTGGCCACCTTTCTATTTTGTTTAGACAATGATGTAGGCTCAATGGGGACTATGGACTTCCCTTATACAAGCCCAAAGGTCAAATTATTCTGGAATCAATGTTTGAAGCTTGCAATTTCAAGGTGTAAAGTTGGAAGTTCCCTATTACCAGTTGCACTCTCTGAGACCTAGTTATCCATTCATGTAACTTTTGAAAAAACATCGAGGAAACATATCTACTAAAAATAAAACTAATTCATTACTTATAATAGGGGAAGATCACCTTTCTAGGGCATAAACCAACACCCTAATCATGGGATTTTCTTGAGTAGCTCATCCATAAACCCTTCATAGGTCCTTGTGTCTATCCTAGGAACATATCGCTCTAATCTTTGGATAGATCTGGGCATCACACCCACTAAAATCTTCTAATAATAGCCCCTTCTCAAAGAGAACATTTTTATCCATATATGGATTGGAAGATTTCATATCACGTGCTTTAATATGATGTGAAATTTTTAGTACATGGTATGCACAATTGCACTTCTAAAACATAACCCCAAGCTAGAAATAGAAATTGAGTTATCTCATATCAAAACAACAAACAAAGAAATGTTAGATCTATGACACATCAATTTGAAAAATGGAACAAGAATCTTGATTTGTAGCACTTGATCGCACCACTATCAATGATTTGAAAGAAAGAATTACGATTTATATTTCCAATGCTCGTGTCAAATGTAAAGGTTGTCTCATAGAGAGTGTGTTTTTCCTTCTCTCCAAAATTATTGTGAAATTGTCTCTATGAATCTATGAAAGATACATTAAGTGTATCCTCAAGAGGACTTGTTGGCACTGTGGAAGAACTCAAATGTTGATCTGCATATGAATCATTGTTGTCACTTTTAATAGCATGTTATCCTATGATTCAAACATTGGTCTTGCAAAGATTGCTTAGTTGCAGTTTGGGTAGTAGTGAAAGAAATCACCTCCTATCTGGTTTCCAAGCACATGCTCCATTTCTCAAAGTTTCCAACACGCACATACTCCTTTATGAGGTTAGTTTTCTATCAAAATTTCTACAATTTTGCATAAGCCTAGTATTAAACTATTATGGTTTACCATAACATTTGTTTTAGGGCCTTTCCAAGACATCATCGAATGCAATGTCTACCCACCTAAACTATTCCAACTTACTCTTGATCCTATCATATCAACAACATCATAATGCATTATATGTGATGCATGTTGCAACACATAAATTATTTAAAGAAAGAAAAACCTATGAACTCACATTTTCCACAAAAATGATTCCTTGTAATCCTACAATCCAACCCTAAACTTGCATAAACACCTTTCTCTCTATTGTACCTTGTACCAAGTAGTCTTCTCCATTTACATCATCCTTTTTCGAGAACCTCCAGAATATTAACCCTCTTCTAACCTCCCCTCATCCTCTTATTTTTAGTCTCAATCACCATGGTTCATCATTCACCATATCTTCTAACCTCCCCTCATCCTCTTATTTTTAGTCTCAATCACCATGGTTCATCATTCACCATAGCCTATCACTTCTTTTCCCCTCTCATAATCCTGCAAAAAAAAGTGATGCAAAAGAAAGCAACTGCATCATGTGTTACCCTAAAATACATATTCTTGGTTTCTTCACTCCCTTTCCCTATACCTCACACCCTAATCACAATATTGCTCTTAGATTCTCTTGCATAGATATCTTTCCAGCATTAGTAATGGGTTAGGACTATCCCAAGGTTCAACATCTTATGCCAATAAAGACAAACACATAAGACACTTATGTATCTAGTAACATAATCCATATCATGCACAATTAGTTCTCACCCATTGGTGATTTAATGGTCATCTTAATCTTAGTGTAAAAATGAAGAATTTACGTTGGATAAGGGAGAATATTTGATACCATTGCAGATCATGAAGTGCTGACAAATGACAACTGCAAACTGTTGCTACACATTTTTCTCGTTAGCGTTTTTAACGTGGAAAATAGGAGATTTAAATTCAAGTATGTGATCAAGAGGTTTTGTGATAAAAATATTTAGTGTATATACTATTAAAATATTAAAATGTTATTATTATATTTATATTGATAGTTGTTTATATCTTAGAATTTGAGGTGGATCAACATTTATGCTTTTTCTATATTGCACAAAGATGAGACAAGTGTATATATAGTAATTTAAAATTCAAAATTATAAAAAATAATTAATAATAGTTGATGCATGAATAACTTGTAATTCCTACATAAATAATTACTCTACAAGTTATTACAACTATACATAAAAAAAAAAAAACAAGTAACATTTACAATATTTTACTTGTGATTTGTGATTTATGTTCATTTTTCTTACTTTTTAAAGTGCGGGATAGGTCATTGAGTTTCAAATCTGGTTTGGCGGTTGCTCATTAGACTTCATGCTACGGCCCTAAAATTATTTATTTATAACGCAATTTGAATCTTTATATATATATTTCAAATCTGGTTTGGCCATGCTGGCCCTAAATTATATATTTATAACACAATTGGAATCAATTATTATGAAAGATTTAAGGTATGTCGCAGTCGCCCAGTTAAAAGGTGCATGCAGGCATGCCATTCCTTTTCTTATTGAAAGGTGCGCGGAATCACATATTATTGGTGCGGCTTGGAACAAACCGATGCTGGTGTTTACCGGCACGAAGAGAAATCGTATTATCAATTCCAAACGCGAGAAATGCAATCAGGCAAGCTCAGATAATTAAGAATTTGATCGAATAGCTACACTGGCATAGCTACATAGATTGCTCGCAGAATAAATGGCCAATAACAGAGAGAAATGACTGAAATAACCGAGTAAAAGATTGATAATTATTATCAGAGAGAAATGATTGAAACAAGTGAGTAAATGCAACACAATTCCCATGTTCACATGATAAGCCCGGCGGTTTTAGAACGGGGATCCGGGCAGGGCTGGACTTGTACGCCCAAAGACTTGTACATCGCAATAACTAACTTCGTATTAAAGTCTTGCGCAGCCGTTCTCCGTGAAGCCTTTGATCCAGTCGTGCAGGATCGGGCGAAACCCATCATCATATCGCCATATGCGTCTCGGATTCGTGTTCCCAATGACTTTGCAGCCGATCGAACAAGTCTCAGCTTACGCCCGGGCACCGCCAATACGCCTTCACCCTTACGCGTGGGCACCGCCAATACGCCGGCTTTGCCCTTACGCCGGCCCAGCTTGGCTATTCGCAAGCGCCTTGATCTTCCTCGTCGTCCTCCATGGAGGCGTGTGTATCCTCTCCTCTGCATAAATCTCTGTAACCACATAAAATTCCGGGAACTGCTGCTGTGAGCTGCCATGCCATCTTCATCCAAATACCCCATCCTCCTCTTCGCGACACAAAACTAATCGGTTATAGCCAGCAGCTTTGTCTTCTCTTCCTGTGAGGCCTTCCCATGATACTATTTATAGCCTTGAGAAGCAGGAAAGGCGTAGCTCAGGCCTTGTCAAAGATCATGATGCATAATTATCATTCTGAACCCAGTCAAAGTCTACAGCCTTAAATTGTGTAGAGTTTAAGCTTTTGTTTTTTATTGTTGTTTTGGTTGAATGACCCGTTCAGTTGTACAAGTCCCGAGTCGACTCCCGAGGCCTTCTCTGACTTTGTCTACCAAAAAGCACAGGCCTTCGTCCACAGGCACACGGGCACAGTATAAGCGCTACCCAAAACACCCTTAACTTTGCTGGAATATGTGAGAACAATTTTTGCTCGAATCTTTAATTTGGAAGGTTTAAATTGCAATTTCGAGATTTGGGTAGTGTTAAATCGGGTATTTAGTCTAGGACGAGCCATTAAAATTGTTGAAATTGTAAAATTGATGAATTAAAATTGTTGAAATTGCAAAATTGATGAAATAACAATTTGCATTAACCATTTAAACCAGTTTTTTTCAAACATTCACACACGTTTTAATTATCTTTTATCCTACTCTGTGTCCACGGTGTACCCAACGAACACGCAGCACTTGGAGGACGACGATGATAGAAAAGTTTAACAATATTTAATATTTATTCATTTAACTATACTGAAGTTAATGTACAAACAAAATTTAATATTTATTTATTTAAATATATACTATTCATTTAATATTTAATATCATTTAACATATGGAGTTATCTTTTGCAAGAAGCAATCAAGTCATCATTTTTTTTAATCACCTAGCTCAATGGGTGATTTTTATTTCTTGGCTATTGTGTTTTCTTTGGGTTGATTTTTTTTACTTTTACTAAATCTCATTTTGCAATTGTGGGGAATAGCTTGTCCATTCTTGGTGGCTTTAGAGCAACTAGAGTGATTATTATCACTAGTTATTCTAATGTTACACTCCTTGTCTTATGGTATTTTTTCATATATGGTAGAAGAGCCGGCATGGGCACATAGCTTAAGCACCTCAAGAGCATGAGTCATGGGGTCGATTCGGGGTGGGGACGGCCACAGCCAACCGCCCCAGCCACCTCGCCTACAACAGGAGCCCCTGTCTTATGGTATGAATGGCTTTTGTGAATGACTACTATTTAATTAAATCACATAACACTTCAGTCATTAATAAGAGAAAAATCTTCTTCTCGACATCCAAGTTAATAATCCTTAAACTTAATCTTGCATCTTATATTCCACTGTTATGTAACATTGTTATGGGGTAATTGAGTTGGTAGGAGATCAAATGGAGCAAATTTGTCCAGTAGAGTCTATGTACTAAAGATCATCAACATTCTCAATATCTATAGTAGCATTGACACCCTCATCCATAATTTTTTCCAACTATATTTCAGTAGTGTCGCTTAAGCGACATTAGTTCAACGGTAATGCCATGGTACCGATATTACATTGACATCAGCCTCACCTCACTTAAGCGACATTACTGAAATATAGAGGAAAAAAATAAAAAAACAACTTGCACACAATATTTCTCCAAGGCACTATAAGTAAAATCATTTCTCTACTTAGGCTTTATTCAACTTTCAAAATTCACAAGTCTTATAGACTTCCATTATAAAATCTCCAATAATACACATGAATCTAGGCAAGCCGGTATAGGCTTAGTGGAGGTCTTTTTATGTCCTCAACCCATATTAAGAAGATATTGTGAACTTTCCCTTAACGGTATGGGCTCCAATAATGTGTTATGTAAGTTTGACGGTATTTTCTTTTTTGTTGATTTCCCTCACTTTTCTCTCCAAAGGACAGACAAACCTAACCATACATACAATATGCAAGACACACAAACCTAACCATACATACAATATGCAAGCTAGTACTCATTTGAGCAAAATAGTGGTCTTGACATATACTCCCCCTATAAAATACTTCAATCCAAAGTGGTTTTCAAACAAAAATATGAGGAAATTTTGAAACATTCTAATATTTGTGTCCTCCCATGTGGAAGATTCTAGACTATACTTGTACCATTGGACCTTGTCATGGTCGAATAGTTTGCTTGAGTAGATGAGGAAATCATTGAGGTTGCATTAAATTCTCTAGAAGAAAGTCACTACCTTCACACTGACTCCAAAAATTTTGCTCCCATTTTGTTTATGTTTCCCTTGAAAGAGTTACATAAAGGCATGGTGCCCCTTAAAAAGACTCACTTGCTAACCCCAAATCTACCACTTATTGATCTTGATGGGATAATATGAGTCTACATGCCATTATGGAAGGTTTAAACATACAAACCTATGTCCTAACCAATGGATCAAGTCCAAGGATAAACATCTCTACTTATCTCCCATCATCCATGGTAATGTTTTCCACATGCATCACCAAATCCAAGAACGATTTAAATCTACTCAAGCTACAACACATGTATATATGTTTCCCAATTTAGCTTTGTTGATTGTGATTGATAACTTTGAACAAGGGTTGACTATGATATATACTTCCACCCCAAACCTCACAACCATGGAGGATCACTAGCATTACAAGGATATAGAAAAATAATTTATTTCTATTTCAATCCCAAAATTCTACAATTTTATAGTGGTTTTCCATGCTATAATATGCCTTCCATCCAATAAAAATTATATTTCCATTACTAAAGTTCCAATTAAGATTATAATTGACATTGGCACTTGAGTATTTATAGGAATGGATCCTCTTTAAAGGTTTATTAATGAAATAAATTTCAAATTTGGTTTACTTTTTGGATTTTATAGTCATGATTATGGTTTTGTTAACGTTTACTATCAAACCATACCTATTGAAGAATTTGTGTAGGAATTAAATTTTATTTAAAGCCTACAAGATGCTTGTCCAAGAGGACAATGTGTTAGTGTATAAAAGTAGAGTCATGTTGTAGTAGTGAAGGTTGGTGACCTTAGATCCAATGTCTTTTAAGTACTTTTATATAATGATCAATATAAAATTCAAAAGGGTAGGCGATATAGATATCCTTGTTTAACTCCAATATTGTAATTAATATCATCAAGCCATCCTTGATTAGATTTAAGCTTGGAAATGGCTTGTTTGAAGAGTATATAAATAGAAAACCTAGGCTCATTTAAGGGGCTTCCTATGTTATCCACACAATTTAGAAGCTTTCATATGGGGACAATGTCGAAGGCTTCTTTTGTGTTATGAAAAAAATTTAAAATCAACAAAGCAATACATATTCTTTACTCTTAAGACAATTTTCAACAATGATCCTAAACATAAGGATGTGGTCAATTGTTGAGTGTTTTCCCTTGAAGTCAACATGGCATTTAGCTCTCTTTTTGTTTTCATCCATCAAACCCTTCACCTTAATTTCTAAAATAGTTCCAAAAAGCTTGGATGATAAATGACAAATGATAATAGTTCAATAATTAAAATGATTGTTTTTGTCCCTAGTTATATATATATATATATATATGATGGAATTATTTGTCCACTGTTTAGGAAATTCTTTTCTTAGTGAAGTATTAAATAGGTTTTGGATGTGAGGTATAATGATAGAGTGTATGTTGGGGATAAGGATAGAGTCATAAATCTTAAGAATTTCATCTCGATATCCTTCTACGTCATTAACCTTTCCTTTTACAAGCCTCATTCCACCTTCTTTAATGCCATTTGAGGAGAGCAAGTTGAGGCTCAATTGTAGAAATGCTAGGTAAAATTTGTTTCCATAATTGCTTAGTGTTATGTTTTAAAATATCTAAATGAGTATCCCAATGCTTGTTGATGAAGACTCGTCTTTTATTTCTAATTAAGTTCTTATATTCTTATACTTTTTGTACCTTGTCAATATTATTTGGAAAGAAAACCTAATATTGTGTCTAATAACTCTACAGTTATAGTGATACCATCTATTAGTTTTGCACTAATTACGGTTGATGAAAACTTGAAAAGAGTGATTATTCATATAATGAGTTAAGTTGGGCTCGAAGAAAAAGATATTGTAAAGATAAAAAATTGAAGAGGGAGTTCAAAATATGTGGATGGCAGTTTGAAGGGTTTGGGATCTTATGCCTAAGTAGGAACTTTGGTTAAATTGCATTGCTTATATTGGAGTTATTTTCTCGGGATAATGTTTGTTTAGGGATATATTTTAGGGATAACATTACAAATATGGGTCACATAGATGGGGTGTTGGGGTGCATGTTTAATAAGATGGGCATCCTCATACAAGCTACGTGGATGGATTAGATTGAAAATTACATGTGTCCCAATAGGAGGTTTAATGTTGGTTTATGGCAATAAGGAATATGTGTTGGGCTTACTTAGTGAGACATCATGATAATCCTAGATTGAACCACTGATGACTTATGGCAGATCAAGGTAAATACAACCTCAAAGCTTACAGACATCTACCTCGTAATTATGTTGAGAATTGGTATGGGATTCTACAAAAACATAGTAGATTGACATGTAAGTTGGCACTCAAGGTATCAAACATGAAGATGAACAAGGTTTGCTTTATTCTCACTCCCTAAATTCTACTATCTAGATATCGTAGCTTTGTATTCCCTATGCCTAGTTGAATCATGTAACTTCTTGGTCCTTCCAATGGGGAGAGGGTTGGATTGGTCTTATCCTATCGAACACTTGGCCTCTTGGTCCCTCGATATTCCATGGTTACTCAACCCAACAAATTCAGAAAATCAAGTTTAGGGGATTCTTGTAGTTTTCAATTTTGTTGTGTACATTGACACTAACATGCTCATATCGATCTTCGAAGCATTTCATATGTGTGTACAGTTCTCTATGTCAGTTCTGGATTTTTCCTTATTTATATATTGTTTTGTTCCTCTGGCTCACATTTGATGTTTTGTAAGTGTTGTTAAGGATCTCAAGTAGACTCTACTAAGCTACCACACAAGTTCATAGAATTTTTTTTTATCCGCGAGATGTTGCGCATGCCCTTGAGAAAATGGGAAAGCAGGAGATTGGTGAGAAGTGTTTGAATATTGAATTTAACCACCCTGGAGGCCAAATTAGATGATCGCCACCGCCACCACTCATTTTTTCATATGAGATGAGAAGGAGCAGTATCAAGTAAGAACAAGAAGGAGAAAATTTTAGAATCAAAGCAATAAATTGCAAATGTGTTAACACCATACTTCATAACAAATATTTAATTGATCCATGTTTAGACTACTTAATGGAAACAACACAACAAGCTCTTCATGACATTTGTTCTACTATTCTCTTGTTCACTTCAGGGTGTGTGCAAGAAGATGAGGGTCAATTTAGATGCAATCCTAGTTTTTGAAAACTCGTTCACGTTACATAAAAATAGAACGTGTTTCTGATACTTAGCACTTGGTATGGTAAAACTCGAGCCTGACATGTCATTAGACATGTAGGTTAGGTAAACACAACGCGTACGTGTTTTGTAAATCTAAAATCAATTTAGACCTTTAGACACTCTTCTAAACATTAATCCATAAGTGCATAAGTGCACAAGATGATGCCGATGAGGAGGGTGATGAAAATGAAGATGATCATGATGCAAATGAAAATGATAAAGAAGATGATGTTGATGAAGATGAAGATGATGGTGATGATGATGAAGATGTTGAATATGATGATGAGGGTGATGAGGATGATGATGATGGTGATGAAGAAGATGACGATGATGGAGATGTTGATGGGGAAGGGGGAGATGTCAATGATGATGAAGAGGAGGATATAAGATGATGATGATGATGATGATGGTGGTGGTGGAGATGTTGTTGTTGTTGTTGATGATGATGGTGATGGTGATGATGATGAAGATGTTGATGATGATGGAGATGGTGATGGTGATGAAGATGATGGTGATGAAGAAGAAGATGATGATGTAGATGTTGATGAGGAACCTAGAGATGACAATGATGATGAAGATGTTGAGGATGATGATGATGGTGATGATGATGAAGACGTTGATGATGATGGTAATGAAGATGATGATGATGATGATGGTGATGATGATGGAGAGGTTGATGAGGAAGGGGGAGATGACAATGATGATGAAGATGTTTATGATGATGATGATGGTGATGATAAAGATGTTTATGATGATGATGATGGTGATGATGAAGATGTTGATGATGATGGTGATGGTGATGAAGATGATGATGATGATGATGATGAAGATGATGATGATTGAGATGTTGATGAGGAACCTAGAGATGACAACGATGATGAATATGTTGATGATGATGATGGTGGTGATGATGATGAAGATGGTGATGATGATGGTGATGGTGATGAAGATGATGACGAGGAGGGTATCCACCTTCTCTTTATATTCGCAATTATTCAGGTCCCTATAGAAATTTCTCCCTTCGTTTGCCCTTAATCACTAACCCTACATGCCTTTATCCCTCCCCGTGCCCTCTTTATCTCACCTTGTAGCCCTCCCTCCCTATCTCTTTCTCTAGATCTGTCCTGGATATGTCCCTCACTCCCTTACATCCCTCCCTCTATGTCTCTTTCTCTCCCTTACACCATCTTCGTCCCTGCCACCCCACTGATTCCTCCTTCCCTATCACACACACACACACAACCTCTCACTTTCTTTGTCTCTCACACCTCCCTCTAATCTCTCTCTCCCCAACCATCAATCTATCTCTCTCTCTCAAACACACACACACACACACACATTATGTCCCTTTCCATTCTCAAACCCATTCCCCCTCCATCCATATCTATCTCCCCCTTTCTCCCTCCATCCATATTTATCTCCCCCTTTCTCCCTCCATCCCTCACCCTACCTTCTCTCCCTCCCTCTCTCATCGCCTCTCTCTCTCACCTTCTATCCCTCCCTCATGTTATCTTTCCCTCAACCTATCCCAATCTCTCCACCATTCCCTCTCTCTATCACACTTTATGTCCCTTCCCCCTCCTCTCATATTATCTCTCTCTCTCTCTCTCTCTCTCATCGCCACCACTCCCTACATGTCTCCCACCAACACTTTATGTCCCTCCCTTCCTATCTCTTTATTTCGTTCTATCCCCATCTATTTATCACTCCCTCTAAATCCATTTCTCCCCATTGTCCCTCTCCCTCCCTTGCTCTATGTCTCTCCCTCCCTTGTATTATTTATTTCTCTCTCACATCCCCCTTGTCTCCATCCATTTCCCCTTGTCACTCAAGTCTCACTTGCAACTTCTAACTCTATACCTCTTAAGAACCTCTTCTACTCCTAATAGTGCTCTCAAGCTCCACTTCCCTTCACCCCCTATAGCCCATCATGTCCTCATTCCCTTCATCTCTCCCCACTCAAGCTTCCAACATCCTTCTAAGCCCTTGACCCTTTCCCACCCTATCAAATATTAACTATAGATTCCCTTGACGCTTCCCCACCCCTTCTCAAATATTAACCAAAAATTCCCTTGAGTCTTCCCCACCCCCTCTCTCTCAAGTATTAAACATATATTTTATGATTTACATAACGCGATCACGTTTTGGCACTACATAATGTGTACGCGTTATGTAGTTATATAACGTGTGCACGTTATGAATTTCTAAAAGTGTGGCAATATTTTTTGAATTTAAACAGAATGCGCTCATTTTTTTTAGAGCCTAAACCAAGCCGACTCACTTGCTCACATGTCAACCATAAGCCTATGTGTATGCTTTGGAGTTTTCTTCGGTAATACCAAACTTGTGGTATGGTAATGATAAGCCAAAGCTAATTGGGTATTTCTTCAAGTTTCTCAAGAAGCATGTGCTTAGCCACTCGTTACAGTTTGCTACACACAGTCATTTTTTACGAAATCTTAAACACAAATATCATTTTTTCTGCAGATTCCAAATATGTAACTTTTATTTAAAAATATTATTTTTTCCTATTTTCTCTCAATTTCTTTTGTGTCCTACCTCCTTAACTCATGAATCACACTGTTAGTGTTTCTTCCATAACTTTTTCAATTCTTGATCATTTAAAAAAAAATTGTATGGTGCACAATTAGACACTAACCTCCACGTTCTATCAAAAACCCATTTCAAGATTTTTGCATTAAGACCTTCAAAGGCTGCACCCACAAAAGAGGTACTATTTTCGAGGTTTGATCACTTAGACAATTATAAAAAAATTATAAAATTATAAATTTAATTTTCGAAAAATAATGGCGCACTAGTGCTATATGTTCTCTACATGCATGCCCATTTTCATAGCTTGATTCCATCATCTAGGCCCTCAAAGGCTGCACCCACAAAAACATATACCTTATCATTTGCTTGAAAAATAAAAAGTGTCTGTTAGGAAAAATGAAACTTGACATAGCTATGCAAATTTTCAATACATAAAAGTTATATATTCGGAAACGTGATTCAATTTCCTACATTTCATTTTTTTAACTCAATGCAAGATATTTTGCGTAAGTATCTCAAAAAATCCAAGTAAGTTGAGGGATGACGGATTTTTCAATTTTCTATTGCATCTAACGCGCCAAAAGTGACCCTCATTAACTTGCAATGACCCTTCATGGTGATTGTAGGAAGATTAGGGACCTTTTAGATGCAAGTCATGTTTTAAAAAACACACATCTGTTATAGAAATTGAAAACGAGTACATGTTTTGTAGCTCTAGGAAAGGTAGGCCTGAGGAAGGTACCTGGGATGCCACGTAGGATAGGAGAATAAAACACATGCAATTCTTTGATCTCCAAAATGAGTGCATGTTTTGTACAACAAAAACCGATGCACATTTTGTAAAACATGTCTTATTTCTCCAAAATCATCCCATGGCCCCATTCTAAAATCTCTTTTCATTTATGTTTCGGTCGGCGGCCAGAGAAAAACAAGGACATGATTTCGGTGTTGAAAGGCATCCTCAAGGATTTTCTTCTCCTCCCACACTTAATTATTGTGCCCACATTATATTTCATTCATTTTTTATGCTAAAAAAACAATAAAAAAACTTACAATGAACCCTAACTTCTCACAAAATAACCGAACAAAATCCCAAACCAACAAAATAATGCAAACAAAACAAGTCCACATTCAAAGAAAAAAATGGTATGTACTTATCAATGGAATATTTGGTTTGATTTTATGTGCATGCATAATATAAGTCTTCTCATCCCTCACAAGTTTTTAATTGTTTAGTTCTTCCCGTTGGACACATAATCCTTTAGGATTGCGTTCATGTAAATATGAACAATCATATAATAGGAATTGTCTTCCGTTATGGAATACCAACCATCATATGCATTGTATAAATAAAGACATTATGCCATGTATAAAACATATTTAGGATTTATTTACCTTCAGTGGTATCAGAGCACTATAAATCCTACTACATACCCTTTCTTCCGGCCATTATTCTCTACCCGCTGCACCCTCCTCAGTCCTACATTATTCTTTTCCCTCTGCTCCTTCCTCAGTCCTACACTCTTCCAAGAAATTGAATGTTCCCTCCTCTCCTCCAGAATCCCTAATTGTGCACATAGACTTTTTTATTTTCCTTTTGGAGTGCGTTTCTATCCAGTGCTGGGTTGAAATCCATTAGAGATTGATCCTGGCATTGGAATGCATTGAGAGATACCATAGACATATACAAAATCGTGATTGTGGCTCTCTCCAACTATTGTGGGATCTATTGTGTAATTGGAGTTGCGAACGACAAGATCATTCACTAAGAAGAAAGGAACAATTGAGGGTGGAAACCCTATTTTTTGTTGGTGCAAACAGTGAGGTGCATGAACTCTATTCATTCTTGTTGTGTGAAGTCTAAATCTATGCGTGGTTTTTGTGAATACACTGTGACATTTTTTTGTGAAGACATCTCTCTGTAACCCTAATTTATTCAATATGTTTTGAAGAGAAAGGTTGATCCCATGGAGAAGAAGCTGATGCGAACCCAGTTTTTTTATTGTTGTTGTGTTGAACTATGGAATATTGTGAAGCTGCAACTTCTATCAAGTGAAGGCTGCGTTGGTGGACATACATGGTGAACCTCTTTGGGTGGTGTGAATATAATCTCCCTTGGTGTATCGAGCTGTGTGGATACCTTGTGATTTCTCTATTATGAATACTGGGTCTGAAGACTCTTTGGAGAGCTTTATTCTCGTTAGTGATGAGAGTGTACCTTCTACGAAATGGTATTTTATTTGTTACTGCAATGTTTGAAGTGGATTAAATGCTAGCAGGTTTTCCACCGACAAATATTGCTGTATAATATAGTACACTTTGAAGATATGTCGTGAAGGCATGTATTGTCGAAACCCTATTTTTTTTTATGAAAGCATGTATGTATAGAGTGTTTAATTATATGATTGATACATTGAAGTGTCATCTTGAATCTACATAAGAGAACCACCTTGAGAGATGCATGAAACTAAAAAATATTGTATTCTAAAGATTGTAGAGAGTATATATATTTTCATTGTATAGAGCTTATTGCAAAGATTGTTGAACTATCTAGCTCAAATTTTGTTGCAAACTGTTGTAAATAAGGTGGCAGAGACTTAGACCTACGCCTTTCACTCATTCCCAAAACTATATCCATTTGCAGGTAAACATGAGTTCACTGGCATCCATAGTAGGTGCAGTACTTGCTGGAAAAGGAAACTACCCTAAGAGGTCGAGGAAGACCAAAGTTGCCTTCATCTACAATGATCTATAAAACGGGATTTGTAATGGAACCACTTTAAAAATAGAAGAGGCAATGACCTTGAAATCTAATCCAAAGCCAGCATCATCAAAGAAAGAACAAGAAATATGAGAGACCAAAGACAACAAGACACTAATGATGATCTCTGCAACAGTAAGTGAAGAAGTGAGTGAACACATAATGCATGCAACATCATGCTTTGAAGCCTTAAAAATATTGCAGGATTTGTATGACACACATTCTAAACTGGAGGTGATTCAACTAAAGTTGAAACTGTTCAGTTTAGAGGTGACGGATAATGATCCATGTTGGTTGCATTTGAGATCAAAGAAATCATGCACAAGATTCAAACCTTTGACATGAATCCAAACCTTCCACTTGACGCCTTTTCCAAGTCTCTCTATCCTACACATTCAAACTATCTTGAATTACTTCAAGCCAATGACAAGTTCAAGGACCTCTCCTTTGACATATTGGTGGAAAAGATTACAGACAGAGAGAAAGAATTTGGAAAGAATACCAGTGAGCCCACTAGAGAGACCCTTTGACTTGCTCAGAAAGAAAATAACCAGTCAAAAGAATCTTCGAAGGGAGAAAGTCGCAAAAGAGGACAAGGAAGAAGAAACTTTAGAGGCAGGGAGGGTAGAAACAAATCAAGTAAAAGATCATATATGATGTGTAATTATTATGGGAATAGCGGAGATGAATCATATCAGTGTTGGGACCCTTGGGACTCCATCAAAGAAAGCCATAACTAGAATAAAGAAGACACAAATAAGATCCAAGAGTCTAGTAAAGCTCTTGATTTTGCTCATTCTATTGTTGCACATTATAATCTTGGAATAAATGAAATGACATATTTTTCATCTTATAAAGATTCTTGACTGCTTGGTACTGGTGCAACATCCCACATGAACTTTAGAAAAGATCGTTTTGAAGAACTTAATGGCATTGTAGATGGCATAGTGTATTTTGTAAACAAATCTAGCCTCAAACCAAAGGGAATTGGTTCCATCGGGATAAAATTTCCTGGATTCCCTGAATTTGTATTGAATAATGTTCTCTCTCTTCCAGAATTGTAGAGAATCTTGTTGTCCTTAGTGTAGATTCGATAGCAAGGCTATTCCATCCATATGTTTGATGGAATCGTAGAACTATGGAATTCCTCTAACAATAAGGTCATCATGATGAGATATGAAGATGGAAAGTTGTTGAAATTGAAGTGCTCATCTGCAAGAGTTCGAAACTTTTCCTACCTCTCTCAACATGGAGAAGGTAATATGTCATTCAGTTTGTTATGGCATGATAGATATGTTCATCTAAATTATAACAATATTTGTTTGTTGAGAAAGAATGGTGTCTTTGGTTTTCCCACCATTCCTAGGAAGATGAACAAATATGATGCATGTATACTAGGAAAACATAGTAATTAACCATTCCAAGAGTCAAAATTCAGAGCATGTAGAAAGTTAGAGCCGGCTCACTCTAACTTATGTGGCCCCATGTCTATTCTTTCTGCCAATGGTAATAGATATCTCATGACTTTTGTTGATGAATACACCATAATGTTTTGGGTATACTTGTTAAAGACAAAAATATGAAGCATTTCAAACATTGAACAATTTTCATGCATGGATAGAAAATTAAGCACAATCTCATATTGGCGTGCTTCGTACTGATAATGGAAAAACATACACTTCTAATGATTTTAAATACTATCTCAGTACACATGGGATTTCAAATCAAACTTCAGTTCCTAATAACCCTCAACAAAACGGTGTGGCAGAAAGGATGAATAGAACCATCATGAATATAGTAGGATCAATGATGTTTTTCAAGAATGTAAAACTAATGTTTTGGAGTGACGCAGTATTGTGTGCATCCTATTTGAGAAATATAATTCCATCTCTTTCTCTTGAAGACAAGTCTCCACATGAAATTTCGTATGACCACATGCCATCGATGAGGCATCTTAGGGTTTTTGGTTCCACCTACTATTCCTTGATACCAAAGAAGAAAAGAGGCAAGCTTGGTTCTAGAAGTTGAAAATGAATTTTATTGGGGTATTCAAACACCTCCAAGGCATATCATCTTTATGATGAGGTAAAAAATAAATTTGTTGTTTCCAAAGATGTCATTTTTCTTGAAACTAATAAAATGATGACTCTATTGATAGACAACTTGATCGTCTAGAGAAATTTTTCCATCTAAAGACATATTATGAATTTGATATTGAAATTCCACATCTTGAAGGTGGGATCCCTATCTTGGATAATTCTCTAGAATTTCCTTGTGAAGTACCAACATCTTGTCATGAAGAAACTAATGAAGAATAAGTTCATGCCACTTCACCTGAACAAGATGCTCAAATGGATGATGGGATTGAGAGGATTGGAAGATTGAACCTTGAAGAAAATAAATCACCACCAGTTGATCAACCTAGGCCATCATGGAAAGTTTCAAAATGGGCCACAAAGACACTTGAAAGTATCCATGCAAATGATGTTGGAAATACGAGAACAAGAAGCTCAACCAGACAAGAAGATGGAGGAGATGAAGATAACTTAGGTGATGATATGGATGTCTCATTTGATTGTGAATTGAATTTATCTACCAACATTGAACCAGCTTCCTTTGAAGAGGCTGCTACTCGTGATGAGTGGAAAGAAGCCATGCAGAATGAGTATGATGCACACATGAAGAATGGATCCTAGAAGTTGGTTGATCCTCCAGTTGGAACCAAACCAATTGGATGGAAATGGATATATAAGAATAAATATAGATCATATGGCTCACTTGACAAGCACAAAGTGAGGTTTGTGGTGAAATACTATGCACAAAAAGAAGGAATTGACTATGAAGAGATGTTCTCCCCCATAGAAAAATGGGCTACCATCTGCACCTTATTGTCTTTGGTTGCAAAAAATGGGTCGAAAATACACCAGTCGGAATTCCAATGAAAGTTTGGAAAGTCGATACACCAACGTCGAATTTTTTATGAAAATATGAACTTTCGTCAGAATTCTGACGATTTGTAAAGCAACAAAATTTATGTGAAACATTGGAACCTTTTGTTTGGTTCCAATCTACTGTTGTAAATTAGAGCTTAGATTTAAAATGTCAATCCGGAATCGTAAACTTAGAAGCATAACCAAAATATATGGATTAGGTCTAGACTGGTTTGAAGTGCATTTTGTTTCTGAAAATGAATCTAAAACTACTTATCTTTTGGAATTAAATCTAAATCTACCTAGTATATGGAAATGAATCTAAAGATACTTAAATACTGTAAAATAAAGAATACAAAAACTCCCTTACATAAGTGTACTCATTCGAATCCTTCAATCTATCAGCACTTAAATATTTTAAAATAATAAAATCATAAAATTAAACTGTATCATTAAGAATCTGTTGTTGAGTGTAGGAATACATTGAATTCTTTTACAAGAAGTCAGCTCACAAAGTATTTGGCATTCCTCAACAATTCAGAGTATATTCTAATGAAAAATGAAACTAAAAGCCACCTACAGTGATTGATCGATCAAATATAAACACTTAACCCTGTTCTGTATTAAAATCCTACTTGCAGCATATGAAATCGAATTTGAGTTTAAAACTCAGACTGTTAACTGAATTGAACTCTACAGGAACTTCAGAACACATACCAATACACATCAACAAGGAAAATAGGTGTGCGGGCTCGGAAGAGGGGGCCCTACACTGCTTCACTCACACACGCAGGAAGAATCACAGAGTTCTCAACACTCAAATCGCATTCACAGTATAAGAATTAACAAACACAAAGATATTTTAAAATTCAAATTCTTTATTTCATTAGCATAAGTTCACCATCACCAGATCTGAATTACATCTCGAATTCAAATACTTATACAAATTGTTTTGAAAACTAAAACGATACAATCCTGGTGATTAATAATTGCATTTCCCTAATATCTCTACTATCCTCGAGATCGTCTTTCAGATCCATAAATATAGACCAGATTGATATAAAATCAAAACTGTCCTTGTTTTTGTGCTAAGTGGCAACGCTGGAAGATTGCTTTGACTAGTGTTGACTTGCCACTTGTAAAACTTGTTTTATAAAGTTGTTAGAAATTCATCCATCCTGGGACATCGAGGATCCTTCTCTATCTTTCAGTTCGTTCCCAGCTGGCCTGCAAGTATCCAATCTAGGAGCAATTACGGGAAGTCAATTAATCCTATAATTTATTTAAAATCTCAATTTAAATGCTTTAAAAACTGCCTAATTCAATTTATTTAAGAGCACCAAAAATTTATACCTTTGATAATTGAATTTCAAGGTTCTATGGATGAAAATGAGGATTTATGGAAAAATATGAAGGATAATGGGGATAGCTAAAGGATTTATAAGGAAAAATAGGTATCAAAATAGTGACCAACACTTTTATCAAAAAAAGGACCCAAATTTACTCATATATAGTTATATAATTATATGATTATGTAATATAGTTATATAATTATATGATTATGTAATATAGTTATATATTATATAATTATAAAATTATGTAATATGGTTATATAGTTATATCTCACGTGCACATTTTATAGTTCTATATTGTGCACACGTTTCGTTTTCCACAAAGTTTTTTTGTTGAGAGTAAGAAATTTGAATTTAAACGAAATGCATTGTGTTTCTTAGCACTAAGACCAAGCTTCATCACCTTTCCAGGAGTCATCCCTCTCTGTATGTGTATGCTTCAAATTTAGCATCGAGTAAACCAAACCTGTGCGATGGAATATGGTAAACCATAGCTAATTGGGAATGTCACCTATTTTATCAATATGCTTGTGTTTTACCACTCATCACAGTATGCTACACACAATCATTTTTTATGAAGTTTTAGACCCAAATAGCATTTTTTCTGTATATTCCAAATATGTAATTTGTTTTTAAAAATATTATGTTTTTCTATTTTTCTTCTATTTTTCTTGTGTCATTACTCCTCAACTCAAAAATACATTGTTAGTGTTTTTTTCATACTTTTTCATTTCTCAAGCATTTAAAAAAAATTCGTATGTTGTACTACTAGACACCGACCTCTACCTGCTATAAAAAAACCATTTCATGATCATTGCATTAAGACCTTGAAAGTTGCACCAACAATTGGCATATTGTTTTTGAGGTTCGGTCACTTACATAATTAAAAATAAAAATAAAAATTATTATTCTATTTTGGAAAAATAGTGCTGCAATAGTACTATTTGTTCTCTATATGTCTACCAGTTTTTGTAGGTTGACTCCATCATTTACGCACTCAAAGGCTGAACTCACAAAGACATATATCTTAGCATTTTCCTCAAAACAATGTACCTATTAGAAAACAACAAACTTGAGGTAGTTATGAACATTTTCAATAGATAAAATTTATATTTTCAAAAACATGATTCAATTTCCTACATTTCATCTTTTTTACTCAAAGCAAGATTCATTGTGTAAGTATCTTAAAATATCCATGTAAGTTGAGGGTTGGTTGTTTTTTCAGTTTTCTATTGCATCTAACACATCAAAAAAGACCCTCATTAGCTCGCAACAGCCCTTCATTGCATCTACTCCCCCGCTTTTTTTCCTTTCAACGTTCCTTTGCACATTCTCTAGTAATTTCTAATTATATCATATTTACATCTTGAGATCAAATAAATATATATTGATGAATTTAAATTTTTTTCCTCTAAATATAATATATAATATATATCTAAACATTCGTCGGGATTTTTAAATTCTCTTCACTTAGCTTTTACTGTACATTAACATAAAATTGTATAGACAAGAACTGGTCAAAGAGATTTAAATGTGTATTAAGATTCATTTCTTAACCTTAAGGATAACATATACATTGCTTATCAAAACATTCTTAGCTTTTTAAACTAATTACGAATTAATATTTTTTTCACCAAGAAAAAACTGGTTACTTGATATTCCATAGGAATCAAAGATAGCTTTAAACAGTACATGCTACGACTTAAACTAATATACATTTCTTGAAATAACCTCCTCAATGTCACTACAAAATTACATGACCAGATAGTTATCTACATCATGTCTCTTCACATCAGAATAGCACAAAATATTACAGCCTTTGGAACAGTAAAATATTGTTTTTACGAGAAAACCCAATGTAAGTAAGGTAAGTGGTCCATAAATGGATCAATAGTAATGTAAAACTGTAATGTATGGTAGATGATTAATAGTTACATAGGTTTGGGCTTTATATAAGCTCTCATGCACTTTTTCGTAAAAGGGCATGACTATTGACTTTAGATAGTCTTTAATTATAATAAATTAATATTAATATTATTTTATTGTTGCATTGCCTCTCTCTTAGAAAGGCTTTGTCCTCAAATCCTTATAATTTTTATGTATTGCTTTTTGTGGTGTCGTAGTTGATGACACATGTCGATACGAGCTTTTAAGTGTCGAGCATAACTTCTGATATGTGGAGGGACCAATCCATCCCACGTTGATTTGTCGATGATTGTCGGGATTCCGTACTGATATGTCATCGAGAGTTTTGATCACCTTAGTGCCTTTATCTTCCGGCATTTCTGCCTTTTTAGGGTGTCGGTTTTTATGGTTGGGGTGTCGATAAGAAATTTTCACACTGTAAAATTCTTTTATGAAAGTCGTCTTTTGATCACTGCTCTGAGTTGGAAGTTGTATTTTCGTCCCTTGAGGTTTTAAGGTTTCGTCTTGTATTTTTTCCAACTTGTTCTCTAACTGTATCTTATCCTTTTGAAACTTCTTAATCACTTCTACTTGTGATTTCCTAACTTCTTCGGATTACTTAAGTTGTTCTTTAAGATCCTCGTTATGACCTCTTGATGCAACTATTTTCTTCCTGCTTGTCTAGAAGTTTCCCTTCAATGTCTTCCGTATATTGTTCTATCTTTCGACTATTTTTCAATTTCTTAATTTTTGTGACTAGTATCTTGTTATGATTTCTTAGTCTAAAAATTTCTTCAACATTGTTGGATAATGCTTTATTATTCTTTGCGATCTCTGATTTGTGTGCCTTTTTAAAATCGTCATTTTGTGTTTGAAGATCTTGTATCTATTGTCGACATTGGTCGACCTTTGATTCTTGATCTCCTAATTTATGTCGTATCTTCTTCAAATCTTCATCCTTGTCATTAAGGATCTTGTTCAAACATTTTATTTCTGCTTCGTATTTAATTATTTCATTATTTATATCTTGATCTTCTAGCTTCTGATTGAGTTCATTTTCGGCTCTTAATCCATCAATTTGCACATACAATTTTTCTATATGACTTTTCTAGTCGGAGATTTTTTGTTCATCGAACATTTCTTGTAGCTTACGTATTGCAATTACTGCTTCAAATATTGTAATCCTGTCGTGTAACTCTTCATTGTCTCTTTGATAGCGCTTTAACTTGGCTTCTAATTTCTCTATGTGTAGTCACAAACCGACTTCCATGGTCTCTGATTTCTTCGACGTTAGATGCTTGGTCTGGACTATAGATGGTCTTTATGCTTGTTCTAGACTATGGATGGTCTTTAATTGGTCTTCGATTTCTTCGACAAGGGTGGATTAAAAAGATGTAATAATTCCCAATATTACATCTTGGAAAGAACTTTCCTTGACGCCTTTTTTATTAGGTCAATTAACTTTTTTTTTTCACAAATAATTATTATTTTAATAAATTAATAATTATTCTTATATGACTTCTTTTGACTTCTTCTTCTTTCTTCTTTTTTTTTTTTGGAAAATATTTTTTTTGTTTTTTTTCTTTTCCCAAAAAACTAATTTTTTTTGTTGGATTACGAATAGTTTCCTTTGAGATAATAATAATATGTATTATTATTACTTTAGTCATATAATAACCAAAATCATCCTAATTAAGGTATGAGTTGTTATAAATAATGGTTTCTTTATAAAACCAAGGCTAGTTTTATAAAACCAAGGCTGGTTTTATAAAACCACGGGATGGTTTTATAAAACCAAGGCAATATGTGGTTTTATAAAACCAAGATTGGTTAGATAAAACCTATGTTGTGTTTTTTTTTATTCGTCTCTTTTTTTATGCGGTCTTCTTTCTTGTTCTTTTTTTTTTTAACTTCTATTTTATTCCTTTTTCTTTTTTTTCTCTCTCTTTTAATAGTTTTTCTTCAATAAGGATGGCTAAAAGCCTACTGTAAGGTTAAAAACCTAAATCTCAAAGAAACTTTGACAATTTGGCCACAAACCGGAATCAACAAGCTCTGATACCACTGGAACAGTAAAATACTGTTTTTATGGGAAAACCCAATGTAAGTAACGTAAGTGGTCCATAAATGGATCAATAGTAATGTAAAATTGTAATGTATGGTAGATGATTAATAGTTACATAGGTATGAGCTTTATATAAGCTCGTCATGCACCTTTTCGTAAAAGAGCATGACTATTGACTTTAGATAGTCTTTAATTATAATAAATTAATATTAATATTATTTTATATTATTACTTTAGCTGCATAAATCTACCAAATAGATAGATAGATCAAGATAAGTTGTCGCCTTAATAAGCCTTGAGGGAACCACCCGACACCATAGAAACGTCCCCAATTTCTTAAAAAAGAACAGACCTTCAGAAGAACCAACTTCCCTATTAAACAACCTATCTTCCATAACATTAAATTAACGAAAAATATGCTTGAAGTAAATAATACTGGAAATAGACTTTAGATCCCTTGTTCTAAAACATCAATGCTCCAAGACAACCACCTAAAAGGATGACTTCCCATAAGCCCAATCAATAATGACTCTAGGTCCCTAATACCTATAAGCCCAGTCAATAATTACTCTAGATCCCCTAATACCTATAGAGAAAAAAGTTTTATTAGAAACAAAAAAAACAGTCCCCACAATGCCAATAGTTACGCTCTGTTGGACCGAAGTCCACAACCCATTCACATAATTACACAATAATATACGCAATAATATATTTGGACAAGGTGGTAGATGACCTTTAAATGTCCATTAACATACGTACCTAAACCTCTTTTAGGAAATGCAACGTTTTTTAAAACTTTCCCATTTTTTCGGTTGAAGATAATGTATACATTATGTAGGTTTAGTTCAAAATAACATATATATTTCGTAGCTAAACATTTTTACGAGTTTAACATCTTTACGGTTTTTTAAAACTTAGTACCTACACAAAACCTTATACTTTTTTGTTACATATAGTATATACATTTGTATCTAAACATAATGTATTTTAAAACATTTTTCATGTTTGATATAGCATTATATGTGCATTCACACTATGTATTATATTTTGAAACATTTTTCATGTTTGATACAGCATTATATGTGCATTCACACTATGAATTATAGGAACCTTAGCCTTCCCGTGCCAATCGCTTAACACCCTGTAAAACCATATGCTTAATTGTGACATTCTATTGATTGTGTGACGATTATTCTAATTCAATGGATGGAAAAATGTTAAAACTTTTTATGAATTCGAATTTTTCAATTTAATATTATTGAAATTTGAATAGATAATCTTTTATTGAATACAAAAATTATTATTTTGAATGTAAATTTTAATTCAATATTTTTTAAATATTCTTACTACAACTTTATTATAGAATGTTAAACAAATATATCAATTAAAAATGTTTTTTAATGAATTTAAAACTAAAACTTGATGTAAATATGCAAATACATGAACGTTCACCCAACAATAATCATCAATAATGAAAGAGGGAAGACTTCAACTGGACAGAAAACTGTTTATTACGACCAAATTTTAAGCAAAATCTTACCTTGTTAAATGTCCTTGCCCCCTTTATGAAGTAATAGAAAAGTTAATGTACAAACAATATTTAATATTTATTTAATTTATTTTATATATCTCAGTTTTATAGTATTTGCTACAATACAAATCTTTTTAACCTCCTAACTTTCCAAAATTACAGTGAGTTAAGAAAGCTTCTTTTCAAGCTTTTTGAGCATAGAAATAAAATTTTAAAACAAACCAAATAATTCCTTTCAAAAAAAGTCCAATAAAACAAATAGACGTTAAATATCATTATCATATATATCTTCCTAGAAAAGAAAAAAATAATATCAAAAAATGTATGACCCAATTTTTTAATAATAATTTTATATTCTATAAATAAATATATTAATTTTATACAAATATTGATAAATGTATATTATTATTATTATATATATATATATATGGAAACAACTCATTTCCATATACTCATCAATGACCAAGTAAAAAATGTTAACAAAGTAGTATTCAGAAAAGTGTCCTCTAATTTTTATATTCTATAAATTAATACAATTATTTATAAACAACTTTTTTCCATATACTCATATATTCATGAAGGACTAAGTAAAAAGAAAAATTATGCTAGAAGAGAGGGGTGGTGTAAAACTTTTGATAGTAGAAATGGATCTAGCACCTCAAAAACTTCTTGGGTACCCAAAATTCTAGAATTTAAGAGATTAAAATGAATTTTAAAAAATTACGACCAAGTTTTTTCAAAATTGTGACGGAAAAAATCATTTATTCCTACTTAAATGCTAGAATTTACTACACATATAAATATACATATACAAATACATCTTTTCCAAATTCAAGTTCATATATAATATTTTAATATCCTATATATAAATGAATATAGTAGTTTTATAAAAATGTTTACAAATGAAATATTAATACATACACATTCTTTCCATATACTCATTAATGAGTAAATAAAATAAATTCAAGTTCATATATTTGAGAAAATACAATATTATTATTAATAAATGTGGCATATAAAAAAAATATATGAAATATAGTTCCATTGATTAGACTTAAAGTTGAAAAAAAATATATACCAAAGTAAAGGATTTAGTCACATGACTAGGGAAAACAAGGTGCATGAGCACAATTTAGAATGGTATATTGGGTGAAAATAGTGTAAAATGATAATAAATGCGTAAACATTCGAGAATTAAATAAAGATATAACATTTTTAAGTATTTAATAAAAATGTAATATTTTCAAGTATGCGTTATTTTTATATAAATTGTAAAAATATTAATAATAACATAATTAATACAACATTTATATAATAAAATTTTAAATAAATATAAATTGATAAATATTTGAAAACTCAACTCATATCTAACTATACAATTAGTAATGTGGAATAGATTTTAATTAATGAAAACACACATTGGGAGTTTCGAGGTCTAAATGGATTTCTTAAAGGAAATAATAAAATAAGAGTTATAATAATAAAATAAGAGCTCTAAATTTTAGAGAGGAAAAATAAAAACTATTTTTTCTTATCATATTTTTGACATATCATATATCTAATTATGGATTTGCCCAAATTTCAAGATTGGGATGGATTTATCCACACTACATACTTGAGGCACCCATGGTATTCAAAGATGAAAATTTCAAAAAAAAAAAGTAATTTAATATTAAAATATGTTTTTTTATTGATTTTTTTTGTGTGTCATGGGTGCCTTAGAAGTATGCAGAGTGGGTATGGGTTGGATGCAAAATTAAATTCCGCATTCAACAAGTGCTTAAACATGAAATTTGGATAAATCAATAAGGAAATATGTCAAAAATACGAAAAATTGGTTTTTTTCTTTTTCCCTCCAATTTTTTACAAATTTTACTCCATGGTTGAGATCATCATGTGAATCCTATTGGTTCTTATAAAGTGAATTTTAATGGTACATTTTTTGTTTTCGGGCCCATTTTTACTTCAAAACTCTCCCAATTTAAAGAAAAAGAATGAAAGTAAAAATCAAGCTTTAAAAACCATTAATTATTTAGTTTAGCATCCTCACTTTTTATTATTGTTTGACATATTACATTTGAAAATTGAAACTAAGCTATTGAACAAATAATGAACAATGCTAGACAATTCCCCGTGGAAATGTATAGTAAAAAAACTAAATAATATAAATTCCATCTAATTCAATATTTTCAAATTTTAAGTGTGATTTGTTAATAAAGTGTATAATCAAAATATTTATAGCAATATGTTATTTTGCATCTATTAATCCTATCATTTATAAGAAGCATCAAGGTAAAAACCAATAAAAACATAAATATGATCACTAAAAACAATATTAGACACTTGCTTAACTTTTTAGAACATGTTGTAAAAAGATGAAATGCAAACAATTTAGTTACCTTTTGGAATATATAAACAATGAAATTTTATGATTTCTTTTTTGCAACTAGTTATTCTTGTGCAACACTATTTTTCAAAAAAAAAACTATTAGTTTTATATTTTTTAAATTAAGAAAGTCAATGAAGCCTTGGAATGAGAAGGTGGAGCATTAGGCCCCGCTATGAGGGTCTTAACACAATTAATGAATTTCAATTTTTTAGTGTGTATGTATTCGTGTCTATAGTGCTCTTCGTGCTCTTTCATTTTCAAAATAAGTGAACCAATCAAAAGTTACAAAGAAAATAAGAGGCCTATGTTTTTTATAACAAAATGGGCAAGTGGAGATTATAAGCTTCGAGTGATCAACCTTCTTCCTTGGTGCCTCAAAATCAAAGAAGATCTCAATTTTTTTTTTCATTTGGAACTTATTCATATCTACAGTGAACAAAACAGGTTGACAGACAAACTCTCGAAGGAGGCTTTGGATGGAATTAAAGGGACATTACTTTGGGAAGAATTTTTGGATGCTAAATTTTTTTGATATGGGAAGTTTTCCTTTTTCTCTGATTAGTTCTTCCTACTTTATCTAAGACTATATAATTTGTAAATATGCACAGTAAATTAATTAAGAAAAAAAGAAGGGAAATACATAGCATGGTGGTCTTTGAGGCGGTCTGGGATAATAGAACCATCCCAGTCTCACAAAGATAGCAGAACTTATATAGAGAATTTTGAAGGCCATACAAAAACAATGCGTCTTACAACGAGCCGAGACAAGACTGTCTAAGCATAGTGAAACCTATGTATGATCAAAATATACAAAAAAAGCTTGAAACAACTATGGAAAAAAAGCTGGAAGGAGCAAAGAGAACCGTTCTTCCAAGCAGTGCGAGAAGACATGAAGAGAGTTATTCAGGAGGGAATTCCTCCAGGATAGGGAAACCACCCAGAAAATCATCCTTAGGAAGCTTGACAGGAAGCAGTTCAGTATTAAGAGCAGCCAGGAGGTCAGGTTCTGCTTGGATGCAGAATCTCTTGTTGGGAGGAGAGCCGATGGTGGACGAAACCGGAAACAGAGCAAGAACTGGAGTAGCCAAGATTGGAGCTGGAGGATCCATAGGCCCTTCCGAGGGTGCACCACTGATGGTTTGGACGTCGGAGACACTACCACCAACAGCCTAGGTAGCCGAGGCACTACCACTTCCAGTGTCTGCCATAGCCGAACCACGACCTCTGAGAGTGAGCTGGTTCCAGGAGAAGGTGGCATCCAAATTTTTGAGGCATTCGTCCATCTCTATGAGTTTGGCTATGGTGGCCAGCACCAGATTTCTCGTATAGCTCCAGTTGTTAAGCATGTCATCTATGAGCTTTCCAAGCATGTTCTTCATAAGACCGTAATGGTTGGTGTTTTCACCATTGTTGCTTGAGGCCAAGTGGTCTGCCACAAGCTTCCCTTCCCACTCATCTATCAGATTGCGGAATGTGAACGAGACGCCAGTGTCATAACCATTGTCGGTTACAGGAAGGAACTGAGCTTTTCCCCGGCTCTCACTTCCCTGACGAGGAGTGCCGCGTAGCCTGGTCATGATGGAGAGCACAGAGTGAAGCCACACCCAAATCCACAGGTGAGAAAGAAAATCCACAGAGACGAAACAGCACCGAGGAGGAATGAAGAGAATGTAGTCAGAGTTGTTCGCAGGCCCATTTAAGGGATGATAACCTCAATTCGCACGAGCCATATTAATGTGCAGAGAGCTAAAATGGTTGTGCATGGAGCTGAATTGAATGTACAGAGGGATAACTTGAATGCGCAGAGGGCCAACATGAGGGAGGAATGTACCAGGGTCGCGTTCAGCTAGCAGGTGAGGGGACATCCAGGTGAAGCTTTGGGAAGGAGCCATTAATCAACAGGTGGGATAGGCGAGCCATCCGTTAGGTGCATGGGGTGTGAGGTGCCACGTTTCGGGCTCCTGTGCCGAGGACCCTCCAACACGTGCCCCCCTTGTGTCATGGTGGCACCTGCATTCAGGGTCTAAGACTGTATAATTGATTAGAACTGTTATTTATTTTTGATAGAAGGAATCTAGATAGCTCTCCTTCTTTGGATAGTACAATTTTGAGTTTTTTTTATTATCAGTTCTGGAAACTGAATGTAATGAACTATGCAATACTTTTTTATTCTAATAGAATATCAAAGTATGTTTTTTTTCCTCTGAAAAAAAAAAATTGTTACCCATGCATTAAATGTAACATCCCATATTTACACCCTTATTATTTTTGTAAATGAAATTGTAATGGTATATATAGCCCTGATGAGGAGCTCAAGGCCAAGGCCCCACTAGTGGACCTTGAAAATATCATTATTTGCTTTTAGTAAGTTGTAATTATAAACTTAGACGAGAAAGGGAATGACGGCAACGAAACCATTGAGAGAAGGTAAGGTCAAGGAAATCCTTGAGACCCTAAGGATTCCTTGATACCCTTCAATAACTATTTATCTAAGTTGAGAATCTAAAGAGTATAACTAGTATACAATTATTACCCCAAGTTAGGGACAATAGACATGCGACACAAAGTGTTTATCTTGTACCTGCAACCTAGTTGTTAACACAACACTATGTGTTCGGCACTTCATAGTATGGATGATTTTGAAATAGTATCCTATAAGTACTATCCTCTTTTCGACAAAAGAGTACTAGATAAACTTAGTATTACCTAAAGGAAACTTAACCTATTAACATATTGATAAAAGCATCGATAATTGTCGAGGGATCAAGATGAACCTTAGGTGTCGCAAGGTCTTTACAATTATTTAGGAAAATAAATCATTTAACGATTAAGCATTGAGCTTTTACCTACATGTATATACATAGATTTAATATGTATATGGTGGGAAGGTATATATATGTGAGCACACATGTTATGTGAGAAATGTTAATTACATATGTATATTTTATAGGTATGTTTGTATAGGCTTATATCTATATTTATATATATTTACCGTGGTAAAACATACAAAGGAAATCTATCGTGAAACTCTTAATTGTATAACAATTAAGTATCTACCTTTAGTTTACCAATGGAAATATGATATGTTAGCATTATCATTTAGGATGCCATTGAGTAGATACTAAAAGCTTTATTAAAATAAATCTAAGATACATAAATATAGATGTTAAGTAGCATACACTATTATGTATATATATATATATACATAGTTTGTCGGTTAGGATTATGTTTAACCACCTTACAAGTTGTCTTGGTATGTTTAGAGAGTGGGCGCACTTGCACTAAAGTAAGTGGGTCTTAACTATTGTTAAGTTTGGAATGGCTGTGAGTGGTCTCGTGTTGAAATGCCAAACTCTCATATAAGCCATCACTTGTCTCTATGAAACGGAAGGGGGCTGATTTAGTGAGTTGCCATTTGTCAATCAGAAAACAAGTGGCGTTTTTAGACCTTCTGTTTACTGAAGTTTCCTTCATGTTAAATAGTCCGAGCCTGCTAGATGATAGGGGCAGAATGGAGGGAGTTCCTAGATGAAGAACAGAGTAACCTGCTAGATGGGCGGACCTCGAGTAGGAAGGATAGTTGCAGCCAGTTTAGGGCGGAGGAAGGATTCTACAAAAGGTAGACAGAGGCCGAGAGAAATCAAGGTTTCTTTTTGGAGCATCGAGGCTCT
Source organism: Larix kaempferi (assembly GCA_027924585.1). Taxonomy (NCBI): domain Eukaryota; kingdom Viridiplantae; phylum Streptophyta; class Pinopsida; order Pinales; family Pinaceae; genus Larix; species Larix kaempferi. The sequence continues at coordinate 3,947,292 of BSBM01000063.1, read as the reverse complement.
GTGATGAAGAACCGATATGGTAAGGGACGAATCTGGTGATAAGAGCAGGTAAGCTCTATATTTATCTTTGAAACAAGTGTTCTCTGCTCAGCGATTTGACATTTTTGCATTTGAGGTAACTGATCTTATTGCCTGGGTGGTTCATATATCTGCGATGCATTTATTTAAGAGCAGAGCTGATTTCCTGACAAAAATATTGTATTAAACTTCTGCACAATGGCGTCTCTGCTCAACCGTTAGCATCATCACATATTCCCGCAGGTATGTGATGCAGACTGTATTTGCTACTGCGAAGTAGGTTTGTGATAGGACGGCAGTAAAATGCCCAATCCATAATACTAATGAGTATTATTGTTTTTATTGAAGGGGACATATATATATATTATATATGTATGCAGACTATGGATACGAGGAAAGGGATAGGACGAACGTCAAGGGCCAGATCCATGCGAGTAGTTTCGTTATTTGGTTTCTGTTGAAGAGATGTATTTATATATATATATATATATAGTATATAAATGCATACTGTGTGGAAAACTGCAATCTCTACATAGATAAGACTACTGGAAGATCTATCCACCTTTAGTAAAGTTATATTACCCTTGATACAGATCGATATCTTGTAGATGTCTCTATTGGTCCCTTTATGTTGGAAACACATCTGTATTCTCTGCATTTTCTTTTATAAGTTGGAAGTTTTGTTTAGATCTCCCTATCATAAGCTGCTATGATTCCTTATTTTTATTAATTCCCTTCCTGTGGTATTATCCATGGCCCTGCGTATGACGTGATGGCCGAATTGGTCCAAGGGTTAGGAGGAGGTGTGTTGACAGAGTTGTTAGTTTGATTTGCTTGTGTAGCATAAATCCTGGGATCAAGCCTAGTAATAGCTGAGGATTCATCTTTTACATGGTTTGGTTCAGAGAGAGATCTCTGATACATTTTTATGGATATATTTCATATACCTTAGACCACTGTTATAAACTTATGGTGCCTCCACGTAGTGCAATACCTATTATGTTGTTTAATGAATATAGATTTCGGTGTCCTTATCTTGTGCATTGTCATTGGGCATACAGATATTTTATGCCTCCATGATCAAGTATTGTTATTACACTGTCGATTGCGATGTCCTCGTTGGTCTTCCTGGTCGCAATCTCTGGAAAATTGGTGTCATATATATACTATCGGTGTTAGTTAGGCGTTAACTTCTGTCATATAAATATTACATGAATGTGTAAACTTCTGTCATATAAATATTACATGAATGTGTAAATCTGAGTGGGTGAGCCCGTAAGGAGGTGCCGTGTGAAGTCTGCACTCTAAACTATTTTTGTGGGTTGAATGTTACATATTGTGTGAAATCCAGTTCATATACTTTATATAACTTTAGAAATAGAGGGTGCCTTCGTCATGATAATATAGTTAGGTATTTATCAAGTGGATGTTATATTGTAGAAATGGATGTTTATAGTTAATGTGGCTATTACCAGCGCCAGTTAAATAATTTAAAACTTACATGTGGTTGTTAGGAAATTATATTTTCAAACTATGCTCAGTAAATTCATAATCCTTAAATCATAACATAAGGTAGAAGAGAGTTACGATTTACTCTAGCCTTTTAATACAGTCATGAATTATAGTGGAGACCTGGTCATAAGGTTGTTGAACTTTGAATGTTGGACAAAGATCTCTTGAAGGAGACTTAGTAGAAAAAGGGGAAGAAAACCCCAACCATTATACTGAAAAGTGTATTCCATAGAATAATATAAAACATCCTTTTGTGGACGTAGTCCAAGTTGGGGGTGAACCACGTTATCTTGGGTCTCTTGTGTGTGTATATTTATGATGGATCTTATATTTATGGGTATTGTGTGGATCACTTGTTTATATATATATACATTGAATGCTCATATGTATATTTTATTCTTTCTCTTGGATATGTCGTATATGAGTTATCGGTAATCCGTATAATGATGAGGTATGATGTACAATGTATTGTTCCTTTTTACTTATGGTTGTATAGTCAAAAATATTTTGTTTTATGAAATTTCGTTTTAGTTTTGTAAAATTTACAAATTTTACTAACCCTAAAAATTGGGTTTGTTACATTAAATGTGAGTTTTTCTCCTATGGAATCATAATTAATTCCTATGTAATAATTTTATAATCTAATAATTTCATCATGATGCAAACACAAACTTTGTAAGTACTTAATCGATCCCTTGCATTAGGCTATATGCAATTTGTTTGTTTCTTATATATATATATAGTCTTCCCAAAATAAAATATTTGGAATGTGCACAAAGAGCTATATAAGTCTATGCAATTTCATTAGCAACAAACAAGTAGAGAAAATGTAGATTCAAGGTTGAATAATAGGGAAACAAACAAATGGATGTGTTTTTTTATTTGCACATTAAACCTATAGGTTTTACAATTCGAGCCTAAAACCAAAGCAAACAACTCATCCAACATGTATATGGAAAAAGTAAATCCTCCTATTTTTTAATTAAGAATGTGCATGCATTAATAATGTGTGCGCATTATTATTCCAAAAATAACATACATGAGTTAATAGTGTGCACACGTTACCAAATAAAAACACAGGTGTCTTATATTTTCCCTTCTTTACAGTTTTCCATATATATCTTTTAGACCCTACTAGGGAAATTTTTAGGGACGAAATTTCGCCAATTGGCTATTTTTTGGGATTTTTTTTTCAAAAAAAAAATTCAATATTTGGTCATTTTTAGTCTCTAATATCGCCTATATTTACATAAAATATGTTTTCATCATAATATTAGCCAAAATTTACAAGTTTCAGTAGTAAATTGTATGTTTCATACTTAATATTCACCTACCAATCTATATTTATGTATTTTTAAATCCAAAATAATCGCCTAGAATACTACACTTAAGTATACTTTTAAAATCCTTAAAAAATACCCTATACCCTACCCCTCTCTCTCCCTCCTACCATTTCCTAGTACATACCTCTCACAATCTCCCTGTTCATTCCTCCCACCCAACCCACTATATCTCTCCCTCTCTCAATTTATCCCTCCCACTCTATCCCTACCCATCTCTCTCTCTCTCTCTCTCTCTCTCTCTCTCTCTCCTACTCCCCCTACCCCTAATGCCCTCCCATCTATCTTCCTACCCCACCATCTCTCTCTACACACACACACACATGCACACAACACATTGTGTTATACACACATCTACATTTTAAAATGCATATACATTATAACACATACGTTTTATAATGTGTATGCATTATTTTGAATTCAAATATTGAGCGTGATACACACCTTTTGTTGGTTCGGAGTTAGTTTTGACCTAGAAATCCTATTGGCAAGGACAACAAAAAATAGAGCCCCACATTAAGCACTTCATTGACATGACAAGAATAGAGCTATATGAGAGATTCAAGAATGAACACATGGAATTGAACATGGGCCAAAGATCATTTGAGAAATGTAAACCTTGGTATGTTATAATGTCCAAAGACCACAACGCATGTTGTAGATACCATGTAGAAATTGATTATTTTATGACACATATGTATACATCCATCGTGTTTTTCATACTAGCATTATGCATGAGTGATCATCCATACTACTGCCAATTTCATCGAGGAAATTTTATTCATACCATCATGTGTCCAAGGCCAAATGGACAAAAATATTATTGGAAATCTTGTCTATATAGAACATGCTCTAGGTGCAGTGGATTTTCTTTGTTGAGTTCATGTATTCATGAAATCAAGGAGTACAAATTTGTTAGGATGATATTATATATGGAGAGTTTCAAGTGTGTTATTTATGAACTGGACAGTGGGAAAGAAAGCAAAAAGATTGCGTTTGTGAAGTCCTAGGTAAGTGAAGATAGTATTGTTTCATATTGACCTTAAAATTTTCATATATATTTTAAAGGTCACATTGCAATTATACATTTATATTTGTGTCACCAGGTATGAGTATGTGATTTCATGAAGGATTTTTTTTAATAAAAACTGAACATTACATTCAACATGTGCATGCAATGCGATGGCAGGATGAACAATGTTGAATATGCAGAAACATCTTTGTCGTAGGTATTATATTGTCAGTTGTCGATTTCATTGTTAACTACACCCTTCAAATGTAGAATGATATCCATATCCAGTGTTATCATTCATATCAAGTTAGTATAACGATACATATCACATATAGGCATGGGATAAACAACAAGAAAGATATAAGGATAATAGTGATGACAGGTGCCATGATCTACATTATGTGCAACATTGCTTCCAAATGTTTTATGATAACTTGAAGGAGAGAGATATATAGATGGATCGACATTGAATATGGTCAAATGGTTGTGCAGGCCAATTAAAAAATGCTTGTGTATTGCAATGTTTGAGTCTTTGCGCAAAAAATATAATGTGCAACATATTTGGAATTATTTTGAGATTGGAATGGGAAATTTGAGCATGATGGTGATGGTGCATGTATAAAAAATTCACTACGAAGGGAGGATATGAAGTTTAATAAAAGAAATAGTCATATTTCAGATGTAAAATATGTAGTTCATTGATGCTCTAAAGTAATGTCAAGTGGTGCAAAAGAGAATCAAAATTTAACAGGGGACATGTACTGAGAAATTTTAGGGAAGTGGTCAATATAGATCAATCACGTTCATATAATTGCAAAAAAAATAAGGAACTTGTGGCTTTCATTCAATTTGAAGCTCAATCAACCCTGTATTCAAATTATGGGTGCAAAAACTTGTTTGTTTTTGTGGACCTTGTAGGAGTGGCGAATAGGATGATTGTGAATCAATAAAATGGGTTGATGAATGGGATAATGTATCACTTGTGGTTGGACCATGTGTATTTTTTGAAACAATCCAGTTAGAGGAGGAACAATCATTTATTTTAGAAAACTATCATCATATCTTCAATCTTGTATAACCAAGTAGATATATCTCACATCACATCAAAGAATTTAATTTACTTTTGATTTAACTATGTTATCAAACTTCTACACATTTCCATTTGACCATACATTGCATTTTTGTAGGACACATATATGCAGTTTTTGCCCCAAAAGGCAATGAATGGGGCATTTATTATTGGTTTGCATGATGCATACATGGGAAGCAAACTCTCGATACATATTTAATTAATGATGAAGGAAATGATTTTCCAATTGGCTCTATAGTTGTTAAGGGTGAATATATAACACTAGATGAAAATTCAAGAAAGATCAGTGGTTATGTATTCATGGATTACATACCAGGTGCAATGGTGTATCACATTACAAACCTAGTCATTGCTACAAGCATCCAACTGCAAACAATTTCTAGAAATATCTCGCACAAGGTACACTAATTCTTACCTCATTTAGAGCATGAGATATTGATGGAGACCATTAGCAACATAGTGGATCCAGATGGTCTACTTCAATGAAAAAAGGTAATTATGCATAAGAGGTAGAATGATGTATGGATAGATTTATTCCAATGCATTTACATGGGACTAAAACAATTTCCACTCTATGTACCCAGATTATGTGAACCTTCATCCTCTCTATCGCCCGTCTTGTGTCACGTGAGGTTTGTATGATAATAGGTATGCTAACATGATGTAGTATGTTATTTAAGAGTTATGTCCATTGATTAATTTCTAGTCAAAATTCAAAATTTTCATGTATGCAAATTCCCATTCTGAATATAATGTATGAGGATACTAACTATACCATCCTTTTGCAATCCAAGGTTCTAAAAAGAATCTAGAGATAGCACATGAAGGATAGAACAAGAACCCAATGTATTTAGAAACCACCATGACATGCTCGAGAATTTTTATATCCTTAAGGGATTCTATATGTATTTGTAATTGATAGTATTACATGTGAATCTAATGTATATGCATTTTAACCACTACAATTTTCCATAAAAATAAGTCACATGTATGATACTTGTACTCTAGTGAGCAATGCAAGGAATATGTTGTTATGTTCAAGCTAATTTCTTAAATATCATGTTTCATAGTTTCACTCCTCCATCATAACATCCTACCATAATGACTCTACATGTATCAATTTCCAAATGTGAGAATCTCTCCCAACTATACAAGTGCACACATGTTCATCATCTAAGAAATCTACATTGATCACAAAAGTGTGTCTACTCTCCAAGCAATCTACAACTTCGAATCCTAATGGTGAACATGCATGGAGAAAATGGAGATAGCAACTTGGTAAACCAACACTCCCTCCTCCTAAGGAATATGTTCACATCAACAAAAATATCCCCTTTTAATATCGAAATTCCATTTTATTTGGTGGCTTTAAAATTCATGAATATAAAGAAACGTGACCTTGGATCAACAACAACCTACCAAACTCTATCATCCTTCTATTCAACTTCCCAGGAAAACATTTTCATGCCACATCATGAGTTGTTTAGAACTTCCTACAAAGATATAATCATGTGTTCATAAAATACCAAGAGAAGTGGATTACATCTATCAAAAACTGAAAAATAAAAATATACACAAATCTCATTGATCATAGAATACCAAGCTCATGGTGCATCCAACAACCTACCAAGGGTTTCCATCAACTTGGGAGCATATGTATCATGCTCATGCACCTTGAAAACCTTTGGCAACTAAAGAAACACCCTCAACAAGGTCCACTCCCCCTTTCTAAGAGAACCCAACAACCTTGTATGTGTACCCTTCAATACTCCCATTAGCTTTGAGTTTGGAATGAAACAATAATTCCACAATAGGTTTTGAACCTATCTGCCAAAGTATGACAATGGAATCTCCCTTAAATATGTCCCAATCAATGAGACTGAATAAGTACTACATTCCTGTAAACCCTTGGATCTCAACTCAAACGAAAAAGATTATCTAATAAATGCAACCTACGATAGGTATACACCAACCTTTCACTGACACCAAAAATTAGCAATCTCTCAAAGACTTAGCTTTCCTATCACAATAATCAAATCTACTCTAAACACTAGCATCTATTGAAATAAATTAGCCACCTACCATAGATTCCTATTGGCATAAAACCCATTGAAAATAAATCAACAATTCATTAAACACATAAAATAAATCAATCACCTATTCTATTTGAAGACACTACTCCAATACCCTAGAGTAGCTAAGGAAGTAACCAACAAACCCTTCAACGGAACAAGTGCTTATCACATGAGCACTAAGGTTCTGCATCCAAAAATCTATCATAATCCAACTATATCTCCTATGCATGGAACAATTGAATATCCATCTCCCCCTTAACCAATAGAACAATCTCAACTAAATCAACTTTGATGCCATGTGAAAATTTCATAAATTTTCATTTTAAAATACTTCCAAATTTTCTCTTGAATACTCAAGGTTTCCCATATTTTTTTCTATGAACTTTCAGTGTTGTGGATAAATATGAAATATAAATTGCACCAATGTATATTTCACTTATATCTATAGCGCCCCCCTCACCCAATCTGACCATCGGGAGGGGACATTAAGTGAATTCGGGCTCTCAAATTTCACCCCAAATCCATAATACGAATTTAAACATATACAATGTATGCATAAATGTAAATAAACATGCACATCGGAATTAAAATCTATCCCCACACATCTAGTATGCAAATACAAGCATAAACATTACATTCATCAAATAAAAACATTTGAAATTCAAATGCATGAGAATACTTATCTTTATCCAATGCAGATCCAAGTAACTAGTTGTGTAAGAGCGATTTTACACCCAACCATAGGCACTCTGTCCAACATATAGTATTTCTGGTGAGAGGCCACCCCCAAGCTGGGCTATGAGCCTACCAGGGCGAAGGAAACACCTACATGCTTCTATCTCTCAACCCACCACTCGTTCTTCTCTGTGTGCTTAGCCAAATGCTCATATAGAGCTCTATAGGGATCTCACTTAGCCACAACAACCTTGGCTTCCACAATACCTTCCCCACACAACACCCTTCTTGGATTAGGCATCCCCTCCACCAATCCATGGTTCTCTTGGGCGATCCATCTTTCCCAATGCTTCTAGTGTGTGCATAGAAGAAGTCCAATCTGATATATGCTGCTATAGAACCACCTGTAGCTTAAATTTGTGGCTTCTCAAGCACCTCCGAGAAGTAGAACTCAATGGGTAAGGGTTCTTAGATTTCCCAACATCTTTGCTCACCTACAACCATCGATTTTCACTTCCAAATCTGCAGCATGGTCTCCAAATTCGAATTTCTGGGTTAAAAACAACATGGTAAGTTCATGGACAACAACGAAGAGCTCTACGTAGTCTAAATATGTATGCAAGAATGAGAAAAAGAGGGTTGACTCCAAGGCATATGGGAAAATGGTGAAAATACAACTAGCATAACTTCTGACAGTAGAAGAAAGGACTCCTCCAAGCTACAAACTGGCTTCTGTCATGACAGAACTGTCACAAAAGTGCAGTCATCCCCATGCTTCAATAACTACACGAGGTGACTTTTCCCACCAACCTCACACATGCATTCAATGATTGGAGAATAGTAAAAAGGGAGATAATTGGCTTATTCAAGGCATATGGCAGAATTTGGGTGATTTCTAAGGTTGACACTTGGCAGCAAGGATTTAGTCTCCCATAAAACCCCTTTCCTCTTCCCCTTTGGTGGAATCATAGCCCCTTTGGTGCTCTTTACACAACCATTCTTGGACCATTTTATTATTTATGCACATAATATTTACATATATTCTAAATCAACATGAAATCCAACCAAACAATCCAAATAAAATATATACATCATACATGCCTAGCCATTCACATTCACAAACCTAAGGGAACAATACCCTTCACAAATCGATGTTCAAAAGTACTGTATAGCAATGGATTTATTACAACCCTAAATCTGACCCTTTAGTTCTTTAGATAACACTCTGATCCTAATGAAGAGCCTCAGCTAGTGGGTTTGAAACATGTTGAGAATATGGATCTTGTCATAGAGCTAACTCTATCTCATGCATCCAATTTTGGCAGTTGTGATATATTTCCTCAAGACTGTCCTTATTAGTGTGATAAATAACTTAAAAATCCTACTAATTGTTCATCATAAATCAACACACCAAACAACCCTTAAAACTACCCATTAACATGGAAAACATAAGACTCATTTTTAGATTTGGAATGCACAATATTTGGACAAAAGACTGTTGACCTAGGAAATCACCCTTGTCAACTTTATAGGTTTACCTAGACATAAAACTTCATAAGATGTTGTTTTCCACTACTTTTGTTGAGGTAGTATTAGATGGTATGTTGGTATAATTTCTTGATTTAGTATAATGTTTTGCATGATGAGGTCAAATTTTGAAACCTCTTGACCTTAGGACCATGCGTAGTGTGCCCATATTGGACATGCCCAAATACACATGCAAGAGCTTGTGGATCTGAATTATGATGCTCAATTTGGTTTTTATTCCGTAGGAACATATTAACCAAGTGTCGTTAAAAGGATCAAGAAGGTGAGTTGCAACTCACCAGAAAATGATAAGCATGGCCCATATAGATGAACCATCAACTCCATTGTACTCATTACAATGCATTCCATATAGGGGCACCTCCTTTTTGTGTGTCCATCGCCAAGTTCCTGTCTTGTTCAAGGATTTCAAAAACTAGGGCTTTTCTTAGTAAGAGACTGCAATTTTTTCATGATGAGGTAAACTACTGAAACCTCTCAACCCTTGGATTTTGGGTAGTTTTCACATGTCATAAATTCCCAAACACACATGCAGGAGCTTACAGAACTCAATTTTGATGCTCGGTTTTGTTTTTATGACATAGGAACCCCTATTCACCAAGTTTCCATGGAAGGCTTAAAGAGATGAGTTGCAACTGTAATGTCCCTTTTTTTAATTTTTATTAAAATGCCCAATTTTTCACTTTTTCCCCAATTTCGACCTTTGACTAGTTTTGATGTGTAGGTCTCCAAATTGATCCAAATGCTCCAAAATATTCTGTGAGGGTGTATGATTGATATTAATACTTGAATATGAGGTTCAGGGATGATTTATGACCCTCCAAATACTTCTGCAAACTTGTTTAAGATTCTCGACAAAGTATGGAATTTAACTAGCAATTTGGGGATCAAATCCCCCCAGGGTAAGTACTTAAAATGGCTCTCCAAATGCCTCCAAAAACATTCAAAATTAAAAAGAGAGGTAGGGGATGTCTGAGCTACATTAATAAGGTCTCATATGCACCATTAATCAGTTATTAAATCTGTTCTAACCTTCTCCCAAACAACAGCAAAAATCCCTAATTCGACCCTTGGGAAAATGGCACCAAATCTCTTCCAAATGCAAATAAACTGAGCAAAATGACTTCAAATACTTAAGTGATGAACATGAAACTTGTAACACTCATAAATGGATGTCCATTCATCACAAATATATCATACAAACATTCTTTCATTCGAAATCATCAACATTACAATGGCATACATTAATGTAGTGGGGAAATGGTCATAGTTTGCTCATTAATAATCATTTTTACATACAACCACTTGGTATTTCGACCTGAGACTTTCTAAAGATGAATAAAAAATTAGATTAATCTTATTAAAATCATAAATGGATCATGAGAATCTCTCCCAAAGAGTACAAGAGTTCTCCAAAAACGCCCTCCCTCAAGGAGCAAGAATATGCCATCAAAACTGGAAATGGTTGAAGGAAAGTGATGCACTAGAAGAAACCATGAGCTTCCCTGTAGCTTACACCTATAAATAAAAACTCCATTAAAGCTCCATGAAATACCTGAGTGGCCTCTCCAAACACCAACTTGGATGGGAATCTTTCACCCTCGAAATTGGATAAGGCAAGAAACTAGTCATCCACTAGCTCTCTCTTCACAAGTGCAATTTTTCTCAAATCATCAAAAGCACTTCTATTGGTTCATTCATGTATTTTATAAAATCCTTGGACTTCTAAGGTTCCAATTACACCCATAGTATCCATGCCAATTCGAATTAGGAAGTGATGGAAGTATTGACACATGTCTCCCACTTCCTAGCCTTCCACCTTCCACAATTTCGAGTGGGCATCTCTTGGTCTTCTCTAACTCCCTTGGGCACTTACCTAGATGCTATTTTAAGGTCTGACATGTCATAATGGTCATATGTCAGCCTTCAGCTCTGCAATTTGTCATAGATTTCATAGCATATCCATCATTGTTGTCATAGGAGCTAGGGAATCTAGCCCAAGTGTCCACAAACTCCTAGTTTGACTCTTCATCTTCCATGGAGGCTACCATTCCATCCAAATTCGACCTATGATGCTAAATTCCATGTGTATGAGCCTACCAACTCATCCAATAATGTTCAACTTCTCATGAATTCGAATTGGCAAAGGAGAGATGCCACGTGTCCTTGAAAAATCAAGCTAGTGTGGGTCCCACATCCTCCATATGTCTTCAAAACCACTTGCCACGTAGAATTTATATTGAATTTATTTATTCAACCTCTTTATTAAATACTTTAACCCTTCTAATTTCTAAACACCATTTATTATCTTCCTTATTACAATTCCAAATGTGCCCATCCAACCTAGGAAACTAGTAGGATTGATGGGATTGTATTACTATACAATTATTTGAATGGGGACATTACAGTGCTCCCCACCCAAGATTGTTTGCCCTCAAGAAATCTCAATTTATCATGATGCAAACTTGTTCCTCCTCTATCAGGTGGCCTTCCACGAGGAATTTCTCCCAAAACCTTTCTATTTCGGTGCTTCATGCTGTGGGAAGAAACTACCTGATTTGGATATGTGTGTTGCACTCTCACAACCCTTAGTATTCCTTTCGAATCTTCAAATTTCATCTCAGGAATTTGATCATTTATTGTATGCTATCCTATAGAATACCGCCATTTCAGTCCCAAAACCAAGTTAGTATCAGCAACATCAACCACATAAAATCTATCAACAAAAGCATAGTTACCTACGGTGACTTGCAGCTGCAGAATCCATGTTTTTCACTCCATTGTGTTGTGACCGGGAATGAAAACTGTGAAGGCATCGAATGGTTCAATAGGTATCTTCCTGCTCTCCACCATGTATGCATCAATGAAGTTATGTGTGGCTCCACCATCTACCAAAACTGAAGCTCTTTGTCCTAATACCACACCATTGCATCGAATAGTGTGATATCGAGGTACTGCTGAAAGTACTGCCATTCTTACTTTGGTGGGTAAGGGATGCTTCACCTCTTGTTTCCCTTCTTCTGTTGTAGTATATCCCTCTTCTTGGGGTGAAGTATGTCCTTCTTCCTCCATGCCCCCTTTATACCCATCATCACAAAATACTTCAATGAATTGGGCCTTTCCCTTAGCACATTTATGTCCTGGTGCCCATGGTTGGAAGCATGAGTAACACAATTTATTCCTTCTGAGATCTTCCCTGCTTAGTTCCTCTTTCTTATCCTTTCCACATTCATCTTCTTGCCATGGCTTCTTATCAAATGCATCTCTTTGCCAAGGTTTCTTTTCAAATCTGAAGTCAGGCTTGGGAGGAAATCTTGTTCTAGGAAGCACATTTTGGAGATCCCTAGTCAAGCTCATTGCATCTTTTAATGTAGTTGGCTTGTGTGCTTTGACCAAACCTTTTAAGGGTTCATCCAAACCTTCAGTGAACAGAAATACCAACCTTCCCATAGACACATCATCCACCTTCACTGATAAATTTTGAAAGTTCATCATATAATCAATAGGGGTCCCAGTTTGCTTCAATTGAGCTAGACACTTGAAAGGCAATTCTGGACCATTTTGTTCAAATATCTCTAGTACCCTGTCAACAAATTCCCAATATGTTTTAACCTGATCATGTCCCAAATTTTTCAAGCCATGAAACCACCATTCATTGGCATCTCCTTCCAAGTGCAAAATGGCCATTTTTAATGCATCCTCCTCTACCATAGGATTCAACTGAAAATATACATCTAGTTTTTGCACCCAAGTGTTAGCAGATTTTTGAAAGGAACCATCAAAAGTAGGAAGAGTCATTTTACCAATAGCACAATTTAATTCTTTGTTTTGGAATAGAGCCCTATTGTCCTCCTTCTTTTTTAGTTTATGTGCAGCATCAAGGTATGAACCAAATGGTATACTTCTCTTACAATCTTCACTCAAGTCATTCCATTCATTTGCTATTGTACTAAGATCCACTTGAATGTCAGGCTCTTCTTTGGGTGTAAGAAATTTAGGTGTAGTGGACCTTGGTATGCTTTTAAATTCATTAGGTCTATTATGGGGTCTTGTGTTTGAGAAAATATATTCACCCATTTTCTTTTTTTCTTCGGAGTGTGAACTATTGTTGTTTCCTATTATCCCTTTGCTTCCAAGTTGGCTAACCATCAATTCGAATCCTTTCATCATCTGTTTACTCATGTCTTTCATACCCATGGAAATTTCATCAAAGTATGGTTTTAAGGATGCAACAAATTCCTCCTTATGTCTTAAGTTTTCGTCCTCCTCTCTACCCATGGTTTTAACAAAAGACTCTTCTTCTCCTACTGTTTCTTCCTCAACAACAACACCTTCAATTTATGGTTCTAAGGGTGGTGGTATATTTATTTGAATTCCTTTTAATACCATCAGGTGCCAAGAACATGCTCTAATACCACTTGTAATGTCCCTTTTTTAAATTTTTATTAAAATGCCCAATTTTTCACTTTTTCCCCAATTTCGACCTTTGACTAGTTTTGATGTCTAGATCTCCAAATTGATCCAAATGATCCCTAATATTATGTGAGGGTGTATGAATGATATTAATACTTGAATATGAGTTTCATGGATGATTTATGACCCTCCAAATACTTCTGCAAACTTGTTTAAGATTCTGGACAAAGTATGGAATTTAACTAGCAATTTGGGGATCAAATCCCCCCAGGGTAAGTACTGAAAATGGCTCTCCAAATGACTCCAAAACCATTCGAAATTCAGAACAGAGGTAGGGGATGTCTGAGGGACATTAATAAGTTCTCATATGCACCATTAATCAGTTATTAAAGCTGTTCTAACCTTATCCCAAACAACAACAAAAATCCCTAATTCGACCCTTGGGGAAATGGCACCAAGTCTCTTCCAAATGCAAATAAACTGAGCAAAATTACTTCAAATACTTAAGTGATGAACATGAAACTTGTAACACTCATCAATGGCTGTCCATTCATCACAAATATATCAGAGAAACATTCTTTCATTGGAAATCATCAACATTACAATGGCATACATCAATGTAGTGGGGAAATGGTCATAGTTTGCTCATTAATCATCATTTTTACATATAACCACTTGGTATTTGGACCTTATAATTCTTGAATATGAAGAAAAGAGTATATTAAGCTTATTACAATCAGAAATGGATCATGATAATCTCTCTGAAAAAGTACAAGAGCTCACCAAAAATGCCCTCCCTCAAGGAGCAAGAATATGCCATCAAAACTGGAAATGGTTGAGGGAAAGTGCTACACTAGAAGAAACCACGAGCTTCCCTATAGATTAGACCTGAAAATAGAAAATCCATTAAAGCTCCATGAAAGACTTGAGTTGCCTCTCCAAACACCAACTTGGATGGGAATCTTTCACCCTCGAAATTGGCTAAGGTAAGAAACTAGTTATCCACTAGCTCTCTCTTCACAAATGCAATTTTTCTCAAATCATCAAAAGCCCTTCTCTTGGTTCATTCCTATATTTTATAAACATGCTTAGCCTTCTAAGGTTCCAATTACACCCATAGTATCCATGCCAATTCGAATTAGGGAGTGATGGAAGTATTGACACATGTCTCCCACTTCCTAGCCTTCCACCTTCCACAATTTTGAGTAGGCATCTCTTGGTCTTCTCTAACTCCCTTGGGAGCTCAGCTAGATGTTATTTTTAGGTCTGACATGTCATAATGGTTATATGTCAGCCTTCAGGTCTACAATTTGTCATAGATGTCATAGCATCTCCATCATTATTGTTGTAGGAGCTAGGGAATCTAGCCCAAGTGTCCACAAACTCCTAGTTTCACTCTTCCTCTTCCATGGAGGTTACCATTCCATCCAAATTCGACCTATGATGATAAATGCCATGTGTATGAGCCTACCTACTCATCCAAGAATGTTCACCTTCTCATGAATTTGAATTGGCAAGAGAGAGATGCCATGTGTCCTTGAAAAATCAAGCTAGTATGGGTCCCATATCCTCCACATGTCTTCAAAACCACTTGCCACATAGAATTTCTATTGAATTTCTATTGAATTTCTTTATTAAATACTTGAACCCTTCTAATGTCTAAACATCATTTATTAGCTTCCTTATTACAATTCCAAATGTGCCCATCCAACCTAGGAAACTAGTAGGATTGATGGGATTGTCTTACTATGCAATTATTTGAATGGGGCCATTACAACAACTCACCATAAAATGACGATTGTTGCTGAGATAGATGAACTGTCATCTTCATTTGGATCTTGACAATGTGTTCTAGCTAGGGGCACCTCTCTCCCATGGGTCAGCTACCCAGTTCTAGTGTTGTTAAGGGATATAAAAAACTAGGGTTTTTATCTGTAAGAGACTATGCAATTTTTGCATGATGAGGTCAACTATTAAAACCACACAACCTTGGTACTATGGATAGTGTTACCACACAACCTTGAAACACACATGAAAAATATTACAAAACTCAATTTTGATGCTCGGTTTGGTTTTTATGCCCCTAACACAAATTCACCAAGTGTCCTTAAAAGGATTAAGGAGGTGAGTTGCAACTCACCATAAAATTACGACCATGGCTCAGATTGACGAATCATTGGTCCTCCATTGGAGTCGTGAAAATGCATTCCAACTTGGGGCACCTCTCTCCTTTGGTTCCATCACCCATTGCTCGTCTTGTTCAATGATATTAGAAATAAGCATTTTTCTTAGTAAGATACTATTCAATTTTTGCATGATGAAATCAACTTATGTAACTCCCCGACCTTAGGATCATGGGTATCTTTCTCACGTCAGACATACATAAATACACTTGCAATATTTTATGGAACTCGGTTATGATGCTTAGTTTCGCTTATATGCCCCCAAGACAAACTCACTAAGTGTCCCTAAAAGGCTTAAGGAGGTGAGTTGCAACTCGCTATAAAATGATGACCATGTCTTAGAATGATGAATCGTTGACTCCGTTAGACTCATGACAATGAATTCCAACTAGGGGAACCTCTCTCCCATGGATCCATTTCCTAGTGCTCATCTTGTTCAAGGATCTTAGGAACTAGGGCTTTTCTTAGTAAAATACTATCAATATTTGCATGATGAAATCAACTATTAAACACCCCGACCTTAGGACTGTGGGCATCCCACCCATATCAGAAATACATAAACATACTTGAAAGAGGTAATGGAACTCATTTATGATGCTTGGTTTGGTTTATATGCCCCTAGCACAAATTCACCAAGTGTTCCTTAAAGGCTTAAGGAGGTGAGTTGCAACTTGCAATAAAATGATGGCCATGGCTTGGATCGACAAACCATCGACTCCATTGGAATAGTGATAATGCATTGCAACTAGGGGTACCTTTCGCCCATGGTTCATCGGTTGTTGCTCATAGTTTTCAATGATCTCATAAACTAAGGTTTTGCTCAGATTATTGTTGGACTAGAACCATTTAAAAAATGGGGCAATTTACTTTACCATTCTAATCAATCCCCTTATGTGATGGACTAGAGACCATTACATTATTACTATGATGAACTAGTTAACACATTGGGTTTAGGATACACTAACATTAGAACATTAGTAACCCCTTATAACACTAACACAAAAGGGAAGTGTCAACATTAAAGCTAGTTTACCATTGGAGCTTCAATTTTGGCTATAAAATAAGGGCATGGGGATGCATTACAATGAGAAAAAATATTCAAAATTCATATATTCTAAGTTTTCAACCTTTTCAAAGCATATTTTTCGTCTAATTTTGTGTTCATATTGGAATCTTTAAAAAATCTTAAAATCGCATATATTAGCTATGAAAATTGCATAATTTGAGTGCCATGGGAGTATTAAAGGCGCTAAATGTATTTATAGATTCAAAAATACAATTTAAACAGGTAAATTTTACCAAAAACAAATTATCGAAATCGAATCAAAACCAACAACGTAGAACAAAGAGACTGCTCCTTTTACAAATGTACTAAAAAGAAATTAAATTTGCTTTTTGAAAGGTCGAGTGCTTTCATTATTAAACTATTATAGGATTTTTTCATTATTAAAACTATTTTTTATAGGATTTTTTCATTATTAAAACTATCTTTCAAGAAAAAGAAATGTACCCGTTGCATAAGGGAGAATATTCGATACAAATACATATCATCAAGTGCTGACAACTGCAATTCATTAGCTGCGCCTCTTTTTTTTTTTTTCTTTTTTTATAACGTAGGAGATACGAGATTTAAATTCAAGTCTGTGATCACGAGGTTTTGTGATAAAAATGTTTGCATTTTTCTTGCTTCATAGGACAATATTGAATTTCAAATCTGGTTTGGCCATTCCGGTACTAATTGATATAATTATAACACAATTCGAATCAATTCTTATGAAAGATTTAAGGTATGTCACAGTCCACAGTTGAATCACTTATTGATGCGGCTTGGAACAAACCGATGCTGGTGTTTAGCGTCACTAAGGATTATCATATTATCAAATTCCAAACAGATATATAATTCCAACTTGAGAAATGTAATTCAGATAAATAGCAATTTGATCAAATAGTTACAAATTTCTGGTAGCATTAACAGAGAGAAATGATTGAAATAACTGAGTAATCGCAATACAATTCCCATGTTCACATGATAAGGCCGGCGGTTTTAGGACGGGGACCCGGGCAGGGCTGGAGTTGTATGCCCAAAGACTTGTACATCGCAATAACCACCTTCGTATTAAAGTCTTGCGCAGCCGTTCTCCGTGCAGGCTTTGACCCAATCCTGCAGGATCCGGCGAAACCCATCATCATATCGGCATACGCGTCTCGGATTCTTGTTCCCAATGACTTTGCAGCCGATCGAACAACTCTGAGCTTACGCCTGGGCACAGCCAATACGCCTTTACCGTTACCCCTAGGCACCGCCAATACGCCTTTACTCTTACGCCGGCCCAGCTTGGCTATTCGCAAGCGCTTTGATCCTCCTCGTCCATGTAGACGTGTGTATCTTCTCCTCTGCATAAATCTGTGTATCCATACAGAATTCCCGGCACTGCTGCTGTGAGCTGCCATGCAATCATCATCCTGCAAGTATCCCATCGTCACTGCGCAACACAACACCAATCGGTTATAGCCAGCAGCTTTGTCTTCTCTTGCCTCGATAACCATTACCATTGTACTACTTATAGCCTTGACATGCAGAAAAGGCCGAGCCCAGGCCTGGTCAAAGATCATGATGCATAATTATCATTCTGAACCAGTCAAAGTCTACATCCATAAATTGTGTTTTATTCTAAATATAATATATGCATTACGTATCTAAAAATCCGTAACGCTTTTTAAATTATTTCCACTTTGAGTTTTTGATGTGCGTTAATATAAAACAAACTAAAAAAAGTGGTCCATGCGGCTCCATGTTGCCCGTCGAAACAGTTGCCCATTGCGCCGACTTGGTCTTTGTTGAATGACCGGTTCCGTTGTAGAAGTCCCGAGGCCTTCTTCGACTTTGTCAACCGAAAAGCACAGGAGTACCTGCGTTCACAGTATCAAGAAAAGTGTGAATCAATTTTTTTAATAACATTTTTGTATTTTATATATATATAGATAACCAAGTCAAAAAAATTCATATAGGTTTAAAAAACACAATATTATTATTATTAAAGAATCTTTTATATACATAATATCACTTTCACTAATCCATGCCTCAACTACCTGCTACTTATTACCTTCTATAGTTAAATGATTTTGTCTATTGTTATCTATGCATGAGGTACGAGTTATCCATGCATTAGCTAGGCAATTATTTTTTATATTTCTTCTTTTTATAATTGTTTATTTGGAATTTTGAATGACGACCATCTTGTCTCATCCTCTTTAGATCTAGGAAAAACATAGAAAAACATAGATGGTAATTCATCCCAAATTCTAAGATATCAACATAGATCCATCTTAAACCAGAATCTATCAAGCACCAAAAAGGATCCAATTTCTTGAGGTGTAGTTTTTTTTTTAATTTATAGATCCGGGTTTAAGTTTTAAGTTTTTATTTTATAGACAAACATCGGTTTTTTTAATTACTTTTCATAATTTTTTATTTTATGAGCCAACATAGATTTTTTTTAAATACTTTCCTTATTTTTTTATTTCATGAACAGACCTGAAAATTTTTAATTATTTTGTTAGGAAGGAACGTTACAACATCTCCCCCATACTCGGCTGTAGAGAACCTCACTCCTCTCGGTGCAATAAACACCTATGAGCTTAATTAACAAACCTGGCATGAGACATAAAGTTGAACAAAATTAAGTACCAAAGTAAAAAGATTTAGTTACAAAGTAAAGGGATTTAGTTGCGAGACATGGTGTTTTTGGGTTAAAAAAAGTGTGGAACGATATTTAATGTACAAACAAGTAAAAATTAAATAAAAATGTAACATTTTTTTAAGTATGTTTGTTATTTTTTTAAAAGTTATAAAATAAATTAAAAACATAACCAATAGAAAATCTATAGAGCAAACTTTTAAATAAATAAAAAATTTAAAAAATTTAAAAATATAATCAATACAAGATACATAAAACTAAGATGGGGTCCTTATAAAACTTAGAAGATTTGGTTGAGAATTTGTTTGTTACTAAACTAATTAAGCTTTGTAGTTCTCTAGATCTAATCATTTGCAATGGTCTTATGAAGTGATTGAAATCCAACCAATGACTTGTATCCATGGGCTTGGTGGTACTGTCATAGATAATGCAATACCTTATATTCCCATATACAACCAGATAGTAAATTTTGACATCTTAAATGACCATGAGCCATAAACTAATCATATACCTTTAACCCTCATTGTAAACCTTCATAAGCACATAAGCCCCATGTTATAGCTCAAATCAACACTTCCTATGTTCGTGACAAAATTTCAAAAGGCAACAGTTGAATGTCACTGATCATTCACAAAGAGGGACATTAAAAGAATGGAAGAACCTATGATTTAACTCCTTGTGATGGCCCTAATCCATAAAAGCAAGATCCCATCTCTTTTTCCCTTGAATCCATAAAGTTGTAACCCTAAAGAATCCCATTCGCTCCTTCTACACTTGCAAGATAGGAGCAATGCTAGTTGTTCTCAAGCAAGGTGTGAATGCCTCAAAAATTCATGAAAAATAATTAAAAAATCAAAAGACAAGGAGTTATGGAAGTTTTTAAACAATTTTGGCTATGTTGTAACTTTTTGAATTACTTGGAAACCATCTAAAACTATCTCCCCTAATCATAAAAGGAGATGAGATGGACCAAGGAACGCATGCCCATGACGATAAGATTATGCTGGAAGAATCTCGCTTCATCACACCCATGCATCCCCTATTCATGTTAGTAATCCCTGTTGGTGATCACCATATCCTTGAGTGATGAAGTCACTACCACTTTGTGACTCCTACTTTATATGCATTTGGAAGTGTGGTCGTGATATTGAATGTGTGCAAGAGTAGAGGGACCTGGTCTTTGGCTTCAAAAGTCGTTGAGATGTGAATGAGGTAATGGTCTATACTATTTAATTTATATAACGGAAATTTGACATCTTCCCCTCCCCCAAGACTAAATTTGTTCATTGTGGGATTGTTGACTTTAAGGAATTGTTCATTGATTGTATTAACATTGTTTAAGTACTTATTGTCACATATATGGTTATGTCATTTGAACTTCTCTATGTAGTCAACATATTTGAGGAAGGTTGCATTGTCTTTATTGCGGGCTGGATTTGAGCATTAAAGAGAATATTGGAAGAGTTTTAAGGGATAAACAAGGATCGAACTTCGTAAAAAGGTGCACATCCTTTTGTATCCTTCTCTTTTCTTCATGTTCTACTTGCTTGCTAGAGTCTTATAGTGCATTGAATCCATGTTTCCGAGTCGTATTAGCCTTATAGATAAAGCCCTTAGGTCTATTTCCACTTATCTTAGTATGTTGGTGACTTCGCCGTAGTCATCGGATCGAATTCTGCTCAACAGAAGGAGAAATAAGGATGTGCACCTTTATATGAAGCTCAATCCTAACTGCTCCCTCAACACTCTTCCAATATACTCCCTGATTCCCAAGCTATAACTTGCAACAAATCCAAACAAACCTTCCTTAAAATATCTTGACTATAAAGAAGAGTTCAAATGATATAAAACATACATATGACATTAAGTACTTAAGCAATGTTACTACAATCAATGAACAATTCCTCGAAGTGAGCAATCTTGTTGACTCAAACCCAGTCAACATGGGTTCCCATCACTGTCGACACCATCCCACTGCGATCTCCCTGAGCACCGGCCCAGACAGGTTTTACCCTGCCCAACAACACCTGCAGAGCATATGAGGTCTCACCCGAGGCGATCAAGGGAGAGTGGATGGAACCATGTTTTGCCGAATGAAGGAGGATGTTGCGGCATCAACTACTTAATCTTATTACAACATTCAACGATAATTCTATGCATTCACTTCGACATTATTGTACTCATAGCATCATTTAATAGAAACATTCATTATTGCGGCAGATTATAACATTAAAGTGACTATTGCATCAAAGAAACATTGTATCACCATCAAAAGACAGAAGACACACCAGGATTGCATAGAATAGTTTCATCACATCATATTATTGCTGCAAAAACCCAATACAATGCCTCTGCAGATCACAGACTTCAGCAATATCTCTGGATCTCAGAACATACACACAAAATGCATATCAAAGCTCTCTGCAATCTATATCACGACCTACAACTTTCTGTCTATATATAGGCTTCCGCCTTTACAATGCTTGTCCACTTACAAACTACAACCTAACCGAATCTTGGACAAATGACTCAAAATCTAACTGACACGGTCCAAATGACCCAAAAACCCACCTATTGCGGTATACTTAGCTCAAATTTACATCTCATATGGTCCAATGACCCCAAAACCCGCATTCTGCAGTACAAATGACTCAAAAAATACATAAACTAATAGAGCCTTCTTCCTTCCACGACCTCGTCTGACGTGTCGCAGCATCGGCAATGCTGCGATTCTTCCTTACCAAACTGCCTGCCAACAGGCCCCCAACACAATCTTGTGGCCCGCCCTCGAGCCACGTCAACTGGACATGGTGTATTCTGTGGTCGTCACTCTACTAGGGATGAACTATAGTTCTACAACTGTTCTTGCTGTCTGGATTGCGCGGTGTTGTCCTGCTCCTTATACTACATTGATCATCTACTCACTGTCATGTACTTCTTGCCCAAAAGTGGACTCTTCCCGGCTTACTGTCACAGACCTTGAAAACTCATCCTCCAGTCTCGAGAGACCGATTGTAAATGGAGAGGAATTTTGCAAGCAACGCCATGGTGTAAAACAAGCCAGTGGTTCTGGCACATCTGTTTCATACTAGTAAGCACATGTTACAGGGACCCAGGGGCGACGACCCCCCCCCTTTTGTGTGGTCGTAGGGACCATGATACTTTGAACCATCACCAACTTCCTAGACATCTCGTACGAGACTTCATGCTTGTAACCCCGAAGGGTCCGAAGTGCAGCTTGCTCCAAACGCTCATGGACACTCGTGGTTTGGGCCCTCAACACACCTGGTGTGCTACCACATGAAATAAAATGGATCATTTCCACAACCTCCTTGGAATTCCTAACTTAGCTAAATGCCTGATCCTCTCGTAACATAACCCCTCTTAATTGAAACAACCTCTGTGCTCTTACTATCCTTGGGTCCTATATTTATACATCGCATTCAGTCGTTCATCTGCCTCAGCAATCCTTTGCACCACCTGCTCATGCTCCAAGGTAATCATACTATTCCACTGCTCCGTGTGAATATTAGCCGGACTTCGGAGCAATCGTACTTTCGTCGATTTCCCTGCGTGCAAAGAATGTGCGAAGCATCCCTTTGGCCATGCTACCGTGGTGGATGCCTCGTGCCAACCATGCAAACCATCCATCCAGGTGCCATCAGCCATGCTACCTTAGTGTATTCCATATTCCAAACGTGAGCAATCTGAATCAACTAACGATCATATCTTCCCAGAAGGAAAAAATCCCATCTGCATAATGATTTCTGATGTGACCCAATCGCAACACTGCCACTTGTCGTGGACCTATTCCAGCAGTAGCCTCCCTGCTTCTGCATTCCATCCCTGTTGGTGCGCCATCCTGCCACCAATCAATCTACACGGGTTTTTTTTTTTATGCGACTCAGGCATCGCGCTGTTCCAAGCCCGACCGATAGGGCTTCGACCTGCTACCATTAATAAACTTGGGGAGCATCACTCCATCCAACTACTGTAACTATACCGCTCCTCCTGAAGTAATGCTACTAATGCGATATGGACCAAGCCAATGCATCTGCAATTTTCCTGGATGTTTCATAAATTTGCTGTCATACAAAAACACCAAATCACCCTGTTGAAACTATTTGTTCTTGATGTGGCGATCATGCCAAGTCTTCTAGCGATATTTCTCCACACCCTAATGGAAACCGGCGATAAAGCGATCTTCCTCCAGCTGTATTAACTGTGCGAGACACTCCTCTAATGCTGTCGCAACATCCATAATGGTTGCTGGCGCTATGTGCAGACTCAGGATGATATACTGTTGGCAGGCGGTTTGATGGGGTAATGTTGCAGTACCGCCTACGCTGCGACACATCGGATGAGGGTGCAAAAGGAGTATTTTGTATTAGAGAATACCACAGTTGGTGGGTTTTCGGTCACTTGGACCATATATTATGTAATAGTGAGTCAGTTATACCACGGTATGGGGGTTTTTTGGGTCATTTGGACCGAGTCAGTGGATATTGGGTCAATTGTCCATAAGTGTCGGTTAGGAAGTCGGTTGTAAGTGGACAAGTATTGTAATGGCGGAAGCCTTAAATAGATGAGAGTTTTAAGTGTTAGGGGAGACATAGAAAGGGACAGAGATAGAGATAGTGGAGAGATAGAAGATAGAGAAAGGAGAACGATTGTGTATCGAGATCTATGTTTTGCTTCTGGTATATGATCGCGATAGTAATATAATGATGTTTTGGTACGAACTTTGTGTAATGTTGCGATGAATGAATGTTGTTTGATGCAATGTCTGTTTACTGTTGCTATAATGATAAATGTTGCGATTAAGTAATATGTTCTATGTAGAATGTGATGTTAAATGTTGCGATGAAGTAATATGGTATAACTCCTTGCCGAATGTTTAAAGTTTCTGTTTAAGTACCGCAATAGAGTCAGTCTGTGCAGCCACAACTTTCCTCCTCCCTTAGCGGAAACATGGTTCCTTCTGCTCTTCCTAGATGCCTCGGGTGAGACCTCATCTGCTCTGCGGGTGTTGTTGGGTGGGCTCAAACCTGCTCGAGTCGGTGCCCAGGGAGACTGCAGTATGTGTC
Source organism: Larix kaempferi (assembly GCA_027924585.1). Classification (NCBI taxonomy): domain Eukaryota; kingdom Viridiplantae; phylum Streptophyta; class Pinopsida; order Pinales; family Pinaceae; genus Larix; species Larix kaempferi. The sequence goes on along the minus strand of BSBM01000063.1, from coordinate 3,922,644 downwards.
AACAGTGAGGCAAACCTCTGTTGACCAAGGTCACGCCAGTCAACAAATTGTTCCATTGCCAGGACCATGTGCAAAGTAGAAGGAGGTCATGTTGTGGCACCCGACGAAGCCGGAGATACAAAAATGGTTCAATCAGAAGCTGCAGGAGTTTGCTGAAGAAGAAATCCGGAACACACGATTGACGGTAGATCACTCGGTGGGAAGATAAATTCACGACAGTCCACATAAATGGTTTTTTTGTGAATTTTCGGTCATTATGTATGAATGGTTCTCAAAGCTGACCTTCCAGAAGAGGAACTTCCAGGGTGGTGAGCCGACGGCTTGGACCCCAGAAGTGATTCAGGAGCTGCAGGAAATTGATAATAAGGCATCATGGGCTATTGAAGTTTGGCTTGATAGCATCTTAGAAGGATACATCACTGAATTTGCGATCGACACGAAGAAATCCTATAGTGAAGATGAAAGATACTTCTTCCGAGGACCAAGGGGAAGGTTTCTGTTGTCCCTCCAACTGTCGATTAAGATGCTAATATGTGAAAAGGGTATATTAAAAATGCACCTTGATCAGTAGATAGCCTAGTGGGTAGAGGCCGTGGGTACCGCGACTGCTGGGGGGTGGTACATGGAATGGTAAAGGGGTAGATGGGTGCAGACCATGAGGAGACTGTGAGCAAAGCCAAGGAAGATAGTGGTCTTACAAGAGGAGGAGCGAGGTTTGGACAGGAGAAGAGGCAGAGGATGGAAGAAGGTCCTGCTGTGATCGAACCACAAAACCGCGAAGGAAGAACACATGGGACGAAGTGACCTCACAGTCCTGATAGGGACGACCAGGCTACACCCAGGATAGAGGCAAGACCAAAACCCAGCACCAACGTACCCACACCTTCGCTCACTGACTCTCAACCAACAAGAAATACTACTTCAACACCGCCAAGTTCGTCAATTCCACAGAAGTTAATTGGTAGTAGCGCAGCAACAGGAGGAAGGAAGCCCAGGATGGCGGGTGATGATGCTAGGTTACCGTTGTTCCATGGAAGTGCGACAAACAACCCAGAATAGTATTGGTTTTTGTGTGAAGTGGTCTGGACCATGAAACATATCATTGATGCCAATGCTAAGAAAGGTTAGTTAGCCACGACTCTACGAGGTCGTGCATTAGATTGGTTCATGAAGTTTATTTTAGTCCCTACGGGGGCCCCAGAGAAGTCACTGGATGAGATTCAGGAGGGCTTGATTGCTAAATTTAGACGGCCTAAGTCGGAGGCCCAATACATTACTGAATTGAAGGAAATTAAACAGTATCCCAATGAGATGGTATGGGATTTCGACCAGCGATTCAAGACACTGATGGCAAAGGTTCGTTTCGATATGAGCGTTGTCCAACATAAAGAATGGTTCATTGCAGCACTGTTACCCCACATTTGGCTACCACTGATGCAACAAAACATATCAACGCCTAGTGAAGCTCTAGAGATTGCAATGCGATTGGAGGCGTCACCGATCGGAGATAATGCAGCCAGGATGTCGTAGATACAGACACAGCTTGCTAACCTGACTATATAGTTGCAAGATTTGAAGAAGAACAGCGAACAATGCGATGAAGTATGGTGTACGTGATGCCGAAGAGAAGGGCATACAAAGGATAATTGTCCAGATTTCCATAATTACTTGGTTTTAGGCACGCCAAACCCGTTGAATGGCGGCAGTGTGCCATGGTGTCATGTTTGTCACGTGTTTGGGCATAGTCACGATAATTGCCCATATATGCAAAAAATGGTCACAACCCCAGAAAATCTTTACTGCACATTCTGCGAGTCAGTAGGTCACGATGACAAACATTGCCATGCATATGGGTTGCTACAAGAGAGGATGTGTGATACATTCTACGTCAAGGATGATCAGCGCACAATGCAACAACCATAACTATAACCGCAGGTATCCCATTCGCTACCGCAGCCGTAGATGCAGTTTGCACCACAACAACAACAACCACAGCAGTTCATGCCACAATACACCCCGATGCAAATGACTCCCCCACAACCACAGTATGTGCAGCAACTGCAATATGCACCACAAGGGCCAGGGATTCCACCAGCCCCAATGCAGCAACAGTTTAACCAACCTCAGTACCAGCAACAGGGCAGCTACCGGGGAGGATATAGGGGCGGACGCGATGCCGGATTTGGTCGTGGAGGAGGAGGCCGAGGTGGTCGTGGAACTATTCGATGTTACCATTGTGTGGTATGGGGGAATTATCAGCGCAACTACCCATTACTACAGAATCAGTGTCCATTTCATTTTGGTAATGATTAATACAGTTGAGAATTGTCCACAGTTGATTACACGATGGCAGGCTGGGAATGCTCCGCAGCTACAGAATCAGGCCCAGCCACAGCAACCAGTACAGAACCCGGTGTAGCAACCAGTGCAGAACCAACCCCCGTGACCACCGCTGAACGTCAATCCAAATGTCAATCAACCAGGGAATCTGTAGTAGAACCAAACGCAGGGTGCAAATATTGTGACCATTCCTGCGGAACCGTGACCACAAGATGCTTCGGTGGTTGTTGTTACTCGTGGAGGCAAGACGACTGGGGCAGATGGTTCGTGACCACTGATTTGGTTGGCTGGTCAGAAGAGGATACCTTTTGACATCAATACGGAACGGGAAACATTTCTGGAAGCACGACTCACCTTGGAGAAAGACCGTGGTAAGGCTGTTGTTTGCGATATGCCGCCTATCTTTGATACTACATCAGACATTGATCGACCGCCACCACTAGGGACATTGCAAAAGTTTCTTGAAAGTTGTCTGTCGTTGGCCCAAGACCCGGCTGCCCTGGTTGAGATTAAGGGATGGTTGTAGCGATTTTCAAAAGGACAGCAGGAGTTGGCAGTAAACTCCCTACAGAGACAGAAGACTGGCAAGGAGATGCGAATGAATATTCAGATTGGTGACTATGATGTTGACTCTGTGATTCTTAACCAAGCAGGCATGGCAGAAGATGGGGAGTCCCCTATTGAGTTAGTCTCCTGTGCAGCTCCGGTTGTCTAACCATGCGAAGGTAACACCAATTAGGCGAGTTCCATGGCTCATGGTTGATATTGAGGGCATGAAGACTTATGTTGATTTGGATGTTATCGAAGTGGTTGAGGGAGGAAGCTCTTATTCGGCGCTCTTGCGGATCAGATGGGCTAACGACAGTGGAGCTGTAATCAACTTCAAGAAGTGCATGATGACCTTTGAGAATCGTGATTTCAGAGTTATAGCCCCATTGGATCCAGCTAAAGGACGCCTCTACGTGGAGCCTGTAAAAGATGACGATCCCGCTAGATGGGACCATGCATTCAACATTTCTGAAGATTATATTCATCCTACCGCCTATAGTGAGTTGGAGTGGCATAGTGAGAGCTCTGCGTCTTCCGACTCTGATGATGCATTGGAACATTGGCAGAATCGAATGCATGAAGTATTAGTCCAGAAATGTGGTTTAGTTGCATAATCCTTATGTCGTGTTGCGATAGAAACGATCACATTGCCTGTCTATGAGGGGTTTCCTATCCTAAACACCTTTGTAACAGAGTTTGAAGACCGTGTCCCAAAACCATAGCGATTGCTGGCCTTGGAGGAAGCACTGAAGGCTGCTCCAGCACGATGGTGGGGGACACATAAGAAATTCATTAAAGATTGGTCACAATGTTTAAGGTTGCTGATGGTTCGGTTTTGCAATATTGAAGTTTATCACACTGACAAGTATGATGGTCGGACTTATCCCAGTGATCATGTGATGGAGTGCCAACAATTATGGGTAGCGCGACCCAAAGACGAGTGGGTCCATGCTTTTGTCCATACTTTGGATGAGATACCATGCTCATGGTACACTGCAGTTGAGTTGCGTCAAGACATTACAACATGGGGGGAGTTGACGATCTATTTCACTCATACGTTCACTTTTACGGATGCCAACCTTGATGTCCATAACGCCCTGCAGCTCATCTGCAATGTAATATTTCAGGTTGTTCCGGTGGCCTACCCTGACGATCCGCACACACATTGCCAGATGCAGTCTCTCATGGAGTGCTTCAACATCAGTGGTGGTTCGGAGGACGATGATGATCCCCGGAATGTTAACATTCCTGAATCTGAAGGAAGTCGCGATGTAGTCCCACCTGTTGCGCCAAGTAATCCGTTCAGTCAACCATTGCAGCTTCGCAAGATGAATATTGGCACCGAGGCTACTCCCAAGTTTGCTAATGTTGGGGATTATTGGGACGATGAGATGATGAGTAAGGTTACTGAGTTACTACATGAGTTTCAGGACGTATTTCCCACAAAGTTTTTTAAAATGAAGGGAATCTTGGGTGATTTAGGAGAGATGAAGATTCCATTGAAACCAGATGCTAAGCCAGTCTGGCAATGCCCTTATCGGCTGAATCCGGGACATAAAGAAAAGGTCAAGGTGGAACTTGATCGGATGTTGGATGCTGGTATTATTGAACCTGTGGAAGAGTTCTAATGGATCAGTCCTATGGTGGTGCAGGACAAGAAAATGGGCGAAGTGCGCATTTGTGTCAACTTGCGAAAGTTGAACGATTGGAAACCTGGGCCGAGGAACACTTCCGGAGGATTGGAAACCTGTTGGGAACATACCTAGATGCAAACTTCTCCTTTGTGGCTACAGCGATTCAGAAGGTTGCGATAATATTGGTGAGTATTAATGTAAGGGAGGGTTTGTTTGATGGCATGGATTTGAAATGGGGGCCATATACTTTTGCACAAACTTTGGATTACAAAAATGTGTTGTTCCGTTGTAGAAGGTGTCATGAATATGGGCACTCGGCCATTGATTGCTCTATGCTGGTCCACATGAAATTTGGGAATTATCTGAAGCGCAGAATTGTGGAGAAGGAAGCTTGTGTGGACTTGGAATGTGAATCTTTGGATCAACAAGAGAATGCACGTACTGATTTGGAGGTACCTTTGGGTAATGTGGAGGATGATGGTATCATGGTGGAGGATGGCACTGTGTCGAATGTGGGTGCTATCATGGTCACTATAGAGAACGAACCCTTCCAGCCCCTGGTTACTACTCCGAAGGGACCTCAGCATTCGCTTATTTGGTCACTGGACATGGCAGCTGGTACTTCTTCTGCTCCCTTCACAAACCCTTCCTTCAATCTTTTTATTAAGAACTTATCTTTTCCAGGTTTTGATTGGGTGGATGGGTTTAGGAATTTACATATTTCCTCACATTTGTTGTCATCTTTATCGATTCCTTCCTGTTCTGTGGATTCAACCCCTGTTGTGGATACACTTTTGCTAGAATGCCCCCTTGTTATAAACCCCGTTAATTCCCCTGTCCTTCGGCCTGTTATTTCTGAGCTTTCTTCACCTTCTGGATCCTTGGAGTCCAGTTATTATCTTCGATCTATGAACAAGCCTTCAGTGGGGGGGTTAGGGAAAGAGAAGCCTAAACTTTCAAAAACCAGAGGACAAAAGTCTTTCATTTCACAAGCTAAGTTCCAAGCTTGCTCGGACCTTAAAATTGGTAAACAACTTTCTATTGAGAGGGAAATTAGAGCCGTGAATGCCCATAAGGAAGGGTTCCTATGAAAGTTATGTCCTATAATTGTTGAGGTCTCGCTGGTTCCTCCAAAATACTAGCATTGTGGCAGATGTTGGACCTAGAACATCTTGATGTTTTGTTGTTACAAGAAACTATGTACGGTGGTGATGAAGCTATTGGTAGATTAAAGTCTTGGTTCCTGGGTTGGGGTTTTGAGGCCTCAGATGCCAGGGGTCAGTCGAAAGGTTTGGTGATTGGTTGGAAGGAAGCCAAGGTCTATGTTTCCTCTCTCTGGGGAATGCATTCGGTATTATGAATGTCTTGTAAATCTCTGGATTTTGATAGAGATTTCACTATTGTAAAGATTTATGGACCTTATTCTAATAGGGAACCTTTTTGGACGTCTCTGTTGCAAAGATAGTTTCTCAAGGGGGATTCTGTGATCCTGGGAGGGGATCTCAACTTTTCTCTAGGTCAAGCAGAGATTTGGGGGCCACACGCTCATGTCGATCCCCTTTCAAACTTTTTTATTCGAAAATTCTCAAAGGAAATTGGATTGATGTGGAACCTGTTTGTTTGAAACCATCGTGGAGAAAGAAGAGGATTGGATTGGATAGAGTGGCGAAGCGGTTGGATCGTTTCCTTCTTTCTGAGCAGATTGTGGAGTCTTTTTTCTATGCCAGGCACTGGATTGGATCGGGAGGATGCTCAGATCATGAACCTATTTTTCTGGAGATGAAGGTAGGCCCTGTAAAACCTCCTGCGCCATTAAAATTTAATAAGGTCTGGCTGGAAAACCCTACCTTTATTGAGCTATTTCATCAGCATTGGATCCCTTATCTTCCAGGGTCGGTACACACTGCAGCATTCCACTTTGCTGAGAATATTAAAACACTCAAGGAACCTATTAAATCATGGGCTGCTGATAAGAGGAGTAGGGACAATAGGGCTCTTAAATCTATTGAAGAAGGAATATCTACTATATCTGGAGAGAAAGGAGGTGGATACTGTACTCAGGCATCGAAGGACCATCTTGTAAAATTGGTGGACCAGAGGAATAGGATCCTCCAGCAGAATGAAGAGGCGTGGAGATTGAAAAGCAAGGCCATTTGGTTGGAAAGTGGGGATGAAAATTCTAAATTTTTTCATGCCGATGCTAAAGGAAGGAGATCATCCAATACTATTTGGAGTCTTGAGGACTCAGAAGGTAATTCTCAGTTTACATTTGAAGGGCTGGCTGGAGTTGGGGTTAATCATTTTCAGAATATTTTCAAAGCCAGTAACCGAGTGAACATTGAAGAGGTCATCAGGGTAGCTCAACTTTTCCCTCGGTTTGTTGAAGTGGAAGATAACAGGATGCTGATGGACATCATTTCAGGGGATGAACTGAAGGCTGTATTGAATAGTTTTAAGAAGGATAAGAGCCCAGGGCCCGATGGTTGGACAATTGAATTCTTTATAGTTCTTTTTGACATTATAGGCGAAGATCTTTTACAGCTTGTTGAAGATTCAAGGAAGGAAGGCAGGGTTCCAGCTAGCATTAACTCCACCTTCATTGCTCTAATTCCTAAAGTTGATACTCTTTCTAATCTTAATGAATTTCGACCTATATCCTTATGCAACTGTGTGTATAAGATTGTTACTAATGTGATTTCTCGTAGGCTCAAACCTATATTATCTACACATATATCTGAGGAACAGTTCGTATTTCTTGAAGGGCGTCAAATTCATGAAGCGATTGGAATTGCTCAGGAAGGATTACACAGTATTAAAACTAAAAAAATGAAAGGAGCTGTACTTAAAATTGATCTATCAAAAGCATATGACAAGGTGAGTTGGATTTATATTCGTCTTATGCTTACTCATTTAGGTTTTGAGATTGGATTCATACGATGGATCATGAGCTGTATCTCTACGGTTTCCTTCTCTGTTTTAATGAATGGAGCGGCGACCCCTTTCTTCCATTTTGGACATGGCCTGCGTCAGGGGTGTCCACTATCCCCTTTGCTATTTTTGTTGGTGGCCAAGAGCTTGAGTCGGGCTATTAAGGAAGCTAAACGAAGTGGTGATTTTGAAGGGATTTTGGTGGCACCAAGAATCTCCCTTTCACATCTGCTTTTTGTGGATGACATTCTGATTTTTTGCTCGGGCTCAAGGAGGGATGCAATCAAACTCAAAGAACTACTGGACCTTTTTTCCACAGCAACAGGGATGGAGATAAATGATGGGAAATCCTCTCTTACTGTTTCTCTATTGAGGGAGGAGGAATTATATACTTACACTAATTTGTTTCCCTACAATATTCTTACCCTTTCGGAAGGGTTAAGATATCTGAGTTTCAATTTGAAGCCTAATGACTATCTGAAACAGGACTGGGTTTGGCTTTTGGAAAAGCTAGAAAAAAGGTTAAAAAGTTGGAGCTTCAGGTGGCTCTCTCGAGCTGGCAGGTTAGTACTGGTGAAGTCTGTGCTGGAAGCTATTCCAGTATATTGGATGTCACTAGCTTGGATTCCTAAGGGCATTTTAGATGCTGCAAGGGAAATTTGTTTCAGCTTTCTTTGGAATGGCAAGGAGGATGCACATATTACTCCCTGGGTCAAGTGGGACAGAATTGCAGCTCCAAAAGCTTTGGGCAGGTGGCGATTGAAAAATATATTCCATTTTTCCAAAGCCTTGGCCACTAAGTGTGGATGGAGGTTAATTAAGTCTGGGGGTTTCTGGGCGAGAGTCATGATCCATAAATATGTTGAGCCTGATATTGTGGAAGCTTGGATCAGGTCCCCTCACAAGTCTCATAAAGGAGGTTCAGTCATTTGGAAAGCTTTGGTATCCTCTTTTCATGTTATTGAACAAAACCTTGTCTGGGATGTAGGTAATGGATAGAGGCTGAGGATTGGATGCGACCCTTGGGTGGGTCGTGATACTCAACACATACTGTCAACAAAATTGATTGAGGAGTTGAGGCAGAGGGATCTATTATTTCTTAATCAATTGGCGGATTTGGAGAATGTTTGGATGGGAAGTCCTGCTTGGAGGAGGGCAGATGCTTTTGGATTAGATGCAGTTTTGGAGGAGGAACTTAGACAATACTTGAGGGCACTCTGTAGGGATTAGATTTTCCTAAATGAAGAAGATGACACTCTTTCATGGGATGGGGATCCCTCGGGTAATTATACTCCAAAAACTGGATATCAGTGGATTAGTGAGAACTTTGTGGACAGAGAACAGGTATGGTGGTGGAAAACTCTATGGAAACTACAGTGCCCACTCAAAGCTAGATTATTCATGTGGTGTGTCTTGGCCAACAGGATCTCGACGTGGGATTTTTTGCAGAGAAGAAGTCTCTAGGGTCCTAGCAGATGCTATCTATGTAATCAGAAGGAGGAAAATGTTCTACATATGTTTTATGCAATGTAGCTTCACCACAGAGGTTTGGAGTATCATTTCTAGAATTCTAAAACTAAATTTCCAGTGGGATGGGAACTCTCTTGATGAGGCTTGGAGATGGTGGACACTTAACCCTTCTTTTTCTTCCTTTAAAGCTCTTCCTCCTATTGTAATTTGGGAGATTTGGCTCTCTCAGAACAAATGTCTGCTCTCCGACATTTTGGGCCTTCCGGCTTTAGTGGCTATAAATAGTTGTGTGATTTTCTTAGCCCTCAAGCAGATCAATCATGATACTATTTCTAGAGATATACAACCAGTGGATATTGATCGAACTCAGCCGTGGGGATTCTTTGATGGGTCTTGTCAGAATGATCAATGTGGGGGAGGGGCTCTCCTTTACTTGTCACCTACTCATTTCTTTGTGATGTCATTCGGATTTGGAGGGGGACCAATAATTGGGCTGAGATCCTCAGTCTAAAATTACTTATCTCATTTGTTGTGGAACAAACAGTCAATAAAATCTCTGTTTATGGGAACTCCTTAAATGTGATCAAGTGGGTTAATGGCTCTCATCAGTGCAACAACCGGAGGAATGTTGTTGTTTTGGAACAAATTCAAAATGTCTCTCATACCTTTGAAACTTTTAATTGCAAGCACATCTATTGGGAAAACAATGTAGAAGCGGACAAGGCCTCAAAGGAAGGGCTGCTGTTGGGGGTCGGAATATGGAAAATATTTGAATATTTAGATGGGGTTTGCCGGGAACTGTTCCACAGGCTGTTCATAGAATGAGATCAGATAAGTTGCTTTAAAGCTTTCCTACGTTTTTCTTGAAGAAATATAAAGAACAGTGGGTTGGTTATCAGCATATTCATTTTTGTATTACACAGTATATTATGCACTTAGAAAGAGTTTTATTTTTGTAAAAAGACATTAAAAGTTTTGAACATAGTGTTCTAGATAATCAATGTATTAGATGTTATTGCTCACATGGTGAGAACATCAATGTTTATCCAGACAGAAGCATGATGCTTGATTTAGTAGCTCTAAATTCCACTCTATATGAGTGATGACGATCAATGTAATTTCGTACTCTTAAGGATGAAATGAAATTACGCTTTTTTTTCCAAGAAAAAAAAAAGCATTTATTTTGTCATTGTTTGAAATTTAATAATTGATGATTAGTAGCTCAACTCTTTATTTTAATTTTTTAGTTATACAAAATTTAAAATAAAATTTACGTTAATTTATAAAATTTAATAGTATTCTTAAATTTTACAATTTTTTTAAAAATTAAGAAGATATTTGCAAAATTCCCATCCCTGTAATTCGATGGGGCAGCGAATTACAAAACTTTAAGATAAGAAGAAGATATTTGCAAAAAATCTTCGTCGACTTCAAACATATAATATCAAAACCCTAAAAAATCAGTAGGGTTTGCCGTGGAACATTTCAAAGGGCGTAGTATTTTTGTCCGTTAGTTTATCAACATGATGACGATAAGGGTAGATCATAATAGAAAGTATTTATGCAGCAAAAACAAATATAACTCCTTACCAACCTACTCAAATAATTTAAAATCAACTTTATGTAACTTGAAAAGTAAAGCAACAAATGGTACTCCATTTTAGCAATATATCAATCCCGCCAAAAATACATTTTACCCTCCCCAATGAATATATCAATCCTACCAAAAATACATTTTTCCATCTAAAAAAGGAAATGGATCCTCTCAAAAATCTAAAGAGAATATATACACAACAAAGATCGTAAAAATTAATATATATAGAAAAGTAAAAAGTAGTAGACGAACTTTCAATGTACAGATTAAGAAGTACTAAAGTATATACAATGTATATATTTATAATATATTTAGTTATTTTAAATTATTTATATTATATTAATTCTATGTAATCATATTACATCTTAAATTATTTATATTAATTTTTTAAGATTTATATAATTATATTACATCTTGAGATCAAATAAATATATATATAATTGGAATGAACAATGAGTTTCTCTAAATCTATTGGATGTAGTTTGGGTGGTTAAGAGAAATGATTGTTACTCTCTTCACTTAGATTCAAATCTTGTAAGTGACATGATACTAGCCCTCATACTTTGAATTGTATGGATCATAAACCTTAATCTTCATTTGCCAATAGTTTAAACCCCATAAAACTATAACCTTGAAAGTTTTATGAATTTAAAATTTTCAATTTATCCAAATTTGATTAGATAATATTTACCAAAATTGAAATTTTAAATTAATAATTATTATTTTAAACTTAAAATTAAATTCAACACTCTTAAATATCTTTAAACTACTTGTATAAAAAAATATCAAATAAAATTTTAAGAGATTAAAGCGTTTGTGTGCATCTTTTGAAAATACTTTCATTTAACGTTTTTTTCCAGCGAAAAAAAACTACTATTGATATTCAAAAAGTGAATCAAATAGTACAATTAGATACAAGATTCAGCAGCCTAATCAAAAGGATTAGGTATCATCAAATACTGTAATGTGTATCTTCATCATGGCCCTTTAATATCCCTAAACAGTACCTTATAAAACTAAACTCACTGCATCATGTGCGATACATAAGCATAAATACAAATATCATAGGGTATGTTCCCAACCCGTACAGAAAAAACCAAAATCAATCAAAAAAGTATGTGGAACCACAGTCCTGTAGACAATTGTCAAACCATTCTTCCCAGATCAGCTGGCCAATTACACCGGATAGAGCTTGTTTTGATAGCTTATCTACCATTGAATTGTGTTCTCGATATATATGCTCGAAGATGATACCTTGCTGTTTAGAGATTTCAAAGTGTGTCCGGAGGGCCCAGTGCCTCAGATTCACCACATTGAGCTTGAAGTCACCCGCAGCCCATTTTATGGTGACCCATGAATCCCCATAAACCTTGATATTGACCAGCCCAAAGATATTTGCAATTTTAAGAACACACCAGAGAGCCATTAGTTCCGCTTTCATGTTTGTGCTGGACCCGCAATTGAGTCTAATAGTGAAGAAATGAGACTCATTCAGGTAAATGACACCACCCACTGCACAAATACCAAATTGTGAAGCTCCATCAAAAAAGAGTATGGGCTGATCCACTCTGAGGTTGAAAGAATTGATTCTGCCAATCTTTGACTGTTGAACATCTTCCTTGCATGTTTCGAACATGTTTAAGGCAATCCTGCTGCAAAGAAGATGATCTGGAGAGACATTCTGAAAAATGGCACAATTTCTACTATACCAAATGGCCCAGGGAATGCATATAGCAATGAAGAAAACCATTCTGCTGCTCCTGAACCAATTTAATAAACATTTGTTGAAATCTCCCACTTCCCAGCACGTTGAGATATTCAAAATAGATGAAACCACACTCCAGATTTTATGTGAAAAACTGCATTCTACAAAGAGATGCTGCTTGGACTCAGCTTCATTTTTGCAAAGATAACATAGGCTGGGACCACACCAACCCCGTTTGCATAGGTTGTCCCACGTCTTTAATTTATCCTGCAATAACAACCAGCAAAAACATTTGAGTTTTGTGGGAATAGGCCAATGCCAGAGCCGCTTATACCACCAGTCTTGTGGGTAAATATATAGATCTTGAGACATTCTTGAATATGCAGAGCGAGTTGTTACATGGCCAGTAGCAGGGTTTCCCCCCCAGATAAGTAGGTCAGATGCATGATTTATACAAACGCCAGCAGAATCTAATTTCGAGATATAAGCCTCCCAAATATCTGCTAAGTGACCCGAGAGACCAATATCCCGAGCAGTTAACCACTTTAAGCAGTTCATATTCCTGCCATGAGTCTCACCAATTTTGTCCAAAGTGTGTAAGCCTATGATCTGAAGATATCTGCAGATGGAATGAGGCAGGATGTAGTCCTCTTCCATGCCAATGATGGGATCAATTCCAACCCTAATCATGTTTCCAGACCCGACTTGCCAAATGAGATCATTTTTGATCCAATGAAAAATCTTCATAAACCCCCTCCACAAAGGGGAGAAATTCCAGCTTGCCATCTTGGGATTTCTAATCCAATCGATGATGTCTATTTTTATATATTTATCCTTAATGAGTGAAGACCAAAGAGAATTGCCAAACAGACATCTCCAAAAACTTTTGAGTCTAAGGGCAGTATTAAATATGCCCAAATCCTTAATATCCCAGCCCCCAAATCTGTATGGTCTGGAAATGATGTCTGCTGCAACCATGGAAATCTTACCACTGTTTGCAGACCCAAACCAAAGAAAATTGAAGTAATGTCTTTTGATAATCTTAATAACAGTGGAAGGGACTTCAAGCAAGGAAAACCAATATACTGGTATGCTAGTGAGCACAGACTTCAGCAAAATGAGCTTGCCACCGATAGACAATAACCTGTAAGACCAATGTGCCAGTCTAGCCTCGATTTTACGCAGCAACCAAAACCAATCTTTAATTTGATAATTATTAGGTTTAAGATAGAAACCCAGATATTTAAAACCATGTTCTAGCTAGCAGCATTTATAAGGCAGAAAAGACAGAATGTCACTAAGGTGACCATCCGATGGAGATAAATGATATAAATTAGATTTTGCAGAGCTAACTTTCATCCCGGATGCACTACAAAAAAGCCGAATTATATCATTGTATGCTATCCATTCCTCAACAGAGTCCACTCCAGCCATTAAGACATCGTCAGCAAATAGTGTGTGTGTGATCACACAATCCTTTGAAATCTTTATACCTTTTATTAGACCATTTTCTAATGCTTGATTGATCAATCTGCTAAAGCCATCCATGACTAAAATAAATAATAGCGGGGAAAGGGGACACCCTTGTCGGATCCCCCCTGGAGCAGCTAAAAAATTCAGATGGGTTGCCATTTATAAGCACAGAGATGTTCATGGAGGTGATGCATGCCATAATCCACTTAATGATTACTGGTGGCATTCCAATCCTGATAAGAATCAACCGGAGGAAGGACCAGCAAACCCTATCGTATGCTTTTTCCAAATCAATCTTAAGCAAAAGTGTTTTTTTCTTATGTATCTTAATGCTATGCAACAATTTTTGTGAAATACCAATTGCGTCATGTATTTGTCTACCTGCCAGAAAGCCAAATTGTTCCCTGGAGATGTGCTGTGATAGAATAGGCTTGATGCAGTCTGCAATGATTTTAGAAATGAGTTTATAAAGTAGATTGCAGAGGGCTATTGGGTGAAATTCTCCAAAAGATCTGGGTTTATCTTTTTTGGGAATGAGTGTCAAAAATGTGGAATTGAGACCCCCCGAGATATATCCGTTGATCCGAGAAAAGTTCACCATGTCTTTGAGCTCTCTCCCCATCAAATAAAAAAATGTAAATAAAGCTCCATCGGCCACCCATCAGGTCCGGGGCTTTTTTCCTTTGCAAAGATTTTCAGGGTCTGTTCAATTTCATCAAGAGATACTTCTTCTAGTAAGCTGTTAGCTTCCAGCTCTGGAAAAAAGAACGGATATAATGAGGCAACTTTAATCTGATCTGATATGTTACAGGTACCAGAGTCTTTATAGAGCTGCCCAAAAAAGGAGGCCACTTCTGTTTTGATATCCTCCATCCCAGAAATTTGTATACCTCTGTCATTTTCGATTTCCCAAATATATTTTTTGTTCCTTTGAGCAGATGCAAAGGTGTGAAAGAATTTAGTATTCTTATCACCATGTTGAATCCAAATGGCCCGACTTTTTAGTCGCCATTCTTTTTCAGCCTGTGTGAGAAGCTCTTCATTTTTTTTCTCAATCTGTCTCATGACCTCGAAATCATCATAGGATAAAAAACCATGTATATTGGCAGAGATGGAATCCTTTAGCTTCTGTTCTAAGAGTGATAGTTCCCTTTTATCAGCCTTCTTTTTAGATTTGATCCAGCTAATGACAGAGTTTTTCAATCCTTTTAATTTTTGACAGAAGTTATGTATTGGGTTTGTATCAATAACATCACAGCTTGACCAAAAGGCTCTAACCATATTACAAAAAGAATCATCTTCGAGCCAGGAAGCATTAAATTTAAAAGGCAGAGCTTGTTTGTCACTTATAAAGTCCAGCTGAAGAAGTATAGGCCAATGATCTGCCAGCTTGTGTTCAAAAACCCATGATCTATGCTTCTGGAAGCTGCTCAATAAAGTCGATTTAACAAGAAACCTGTCCAACCTTTTATGAACACCTTCATTTCCAAATCTTCCATTGGTCCAGGTAGGTGACAGAATGTGTGGTTGAACATCTACCAGATCAGCATCCACCATATATTGAGTGAAGAAGTCAGCTAAATCATCAAGTCTGGCAGAGGGTCCCCAGATTTCTGCAGCATGGCAAGTAAAGTTTAAATCACCAGCAATAACTAAGTCATCCGAGTTCAATAGCCCAGAATCCCGAAGAGAAGTCCAAAATGTCTGACGCTCCCTATAAGGAGCATAACAATTGAGTATAGAGAGGGAATATTTATTTCCACAGAAAGAACCCTTTAAAAGGATGCCCCAGGGAGTAGTGAAAACACAGAAGTCAAAGACATTAGGGTCCCATGCTACTGCTAAACCCCCCGATAATCCACAAGAACTAACTGCTGCCACCTCCCAAAGAGGAAGAAGCTTGCATAGTTTATGTATAGCAGCGGATCCATCACACATAGTCTCTTGGAGAAGAAAAAGAGAAGGAACAGTAGCATTAAGGAGATTGGTTAAGGCCTGTACCCTCGACACCTTACCCAATCCACGTACATTCAATGACAGGATGGAAATTAAGAAGGATTCAATGTGGGGGACGATGCTCTAAGCCCCAAGGGATCAATCCGGTCAGATCTGTCAACCGCCTCTAATCTCTGAGAAAGCGAAGTGTAGGTATCTGAGGAAAAATGGTGATTATTACCCTTGTTCTTTTTCTTATTACCTCTCCTGATAGTGACATTTTGAAAATTTAATGAATGAACAGATAAAGCCCGAGACCCCGAACTCGGATGCTTAGAATATGAGGGTAATGGGGGGAATTCATCTCCTTTTGTCGATATGAGATATCCACTATCATTTAGAATATCATTGACTTCTGAAATAGGAATATCGACAGAGCTAAATGAGGGCTTAGAATCATCCAAATTCTGTTTTACATCACTCTCCAATGAAGGAAAATGACCAACGGTGGACTTCTGCGGCAAGCCCAAGTCATCAGAGCAAGATGCCTGTGGATTTGAGGGACTAGGAAGTGGTAACAAATCAGAGGAGTGGTTGCTAACAGAATTGACAACAGGACAAGCTGAGTGCATTGACGGGGATTCCAATAGGCTAGGGAGAGTGGTCAAATCAGCAGAAGAAGAATCAATAGCTGCAGGAAGAGGCGAAGGATTCCCTGAGTGATGTGAGATATCCTCAGGACCACAGAAGAGTTTATGTCCCACATTTGTACAAGAGGGTAGTTCCTGCTATTTTGCTAAGGGTAATCCCGTCACGAGGTCATGCCTCATCTGGATATCACCCGTAGAAATACGTTTGGAGAGTAATTTCTCAGAATTTTCAATAAAAAGTAGTTCATCTGAGGATAAATCTAGAAAATTAATGGGCATTTTACAAAAAGGCTTACCTGAGAGTTCCAAAGACAGTGACGTACCATCCTTTGGAGAGGAGAGGTCCATAGCAGGTGAAGCCGTAACTATCTTGGTGCTGAAAGGGCAAGTAGCACGAATGTGTCCAACATTTTTGCAAGAGAAACATCGAAAAGGGATTTTAAAAAAATCAAGCATCTGCAGCCAAATCCTAGACCCCCATACACTTTCGATTTTTGCAGGAAGACCACCCCTCGTATCAATCTCCACCATTACTTTGGCAAATCTGCGGTCCATCCCGAAGAGGGTTTGTTTGTCAAAATGAATGAATCTACCAACAGTGTTTGCTAGGCCCGAGATGACTTCTTCAGTCCAGAGTTCGATGGGGAGGCCTGGAATTATCATCCATAGATGTCAGAGAGGCTAAGGTTCACGAAGAGGATTAAAATTTAGATGCCATCGTTTTAAAAATAGTGAGCCCTGCTTAAACTCCCAGAATGATGATAATATCTTATCAATGTGAGTTGCGTCATTGAATGTGAACAAAAACCACCTATTCATGAGAAGATTGATTCGAGGAGCCATGCCAGAAAGAGGAACCCAGTCCTTGGAGACCCATTCCGACATCTCCAGTTTGCTGGCCGAAGTGAATTCCAACCTACCCACCAAGGCCCGTTCCGCCAAAATCCCGATTCTCTCTAGGTTATAGTCACCGTCAATGTCATGGCGAGCAATTTCAACTCTGGCCTTATATGTTTTTGTAAGCCATCTAGCTTTAGCCTTCAGACCACAGAGATTTCCTCCGCAAGGGGCATCAACCACAGCCAAACCCTGCGGAACATCACAGGCAGATGACGACGGGAAAGAAGAGGGGATAGGGGATCGAGAAGGCTCCACCATGATGAGAACTACCACCAACAAAAGGTGAAATATCCTGCTACCGGTAGCTGTCAGATGGAGCGAGACAGCTGCCGGGGAAAGTGGGCTATGACACTAGGGCCAATAGGACCAAAGGGCCCGTGCACCCAAAGATAGCACAAATACCTCCAGATCTGAAAACCTCCCCAAAATAATCCAAGGTTAAGGACAAAAACAGTGAAGAATGGAATAGTACTAAAATTAAAGAAGGCACACTGCAAGAGAAAACTCAGACGTTTTGCAGAAACCCGACAATCAGGTTAAGAGAAGGTGCAAGTAGCCTACGACCAACACAAATAGTTCCCACTTTTTTTAACCTTGGCTGGTACTAGGCCAATTCTGCGAATTGGCTTGACTCCAAGTCGTCGCAGGCCACTCAGCCGTCCCATCAACCATCAAGATCGAGAATTCTGCAAAAAACGTTGGTAAACCCTATAAAGCCTCCATCCAAACCCTCCATCCATTCTTCATTTAACGTTATACTTACTAAAACAGTAAATACCATAGTGTATAATTTTTAAAATTGAAATTACATAATGTAAATATCTTATAATAAAATATTCAGTTTGATAAAAAAAAATCAATACATCCATCTCCGGAGGAAGCATTCAAAGCAAAATGGGCCCTAAAATTGTCATCGCCCGGAGGCTCCATGTTGCCGTCGAAACAGTTTCCCATTGCATCGACTTGGTCAGTTCAGTTGTATAAGTTGCGATGCCTTCTTCGACATGACCTTGCCTCCTTTATGGGTGACAAAAAAACACATTTACAAATATTTTAGAGTATTTTTATATTTTATAGATGAGTATATAACAATTTTATATAATCATTGATAAATGAAATTATATATAAACACATGGAAACAATTTCTTCTATTCATCAATGACCAAGTCAAAAAAATAATTATATTCAAATATATGAAGAAACAACAATATTATTATTAACAAATATGATATTTAAAATATCTATAAGAGATATAGTTCCATTGCTGAGACATAAAGTTTAACAAAATTATGTATCAAAGTAAAAGGATTTAGTCTCAAGACAAGATAATAATTTAGTATGTTGTCTTTTTCGGCAATAATGAGTTTTTCTTTGTTTAAAATATTGGAAAACCAAACTTGTATCTAACTATACAATTAATAATTTAGAAAATGTTTTAATTGATAAAAAAATCGCTTATAAGGTTTTCAAAATTATGTTTTCGAAATTATGAGAAAAAATGAAAATATTAAAAGTCATTAATTATTTATCCTAGCATCCTCATTTTATTATTATTTTACATATTACATTTTAAAATTGAAACTAAGTTATTGAAAGGGAGAATGAAGTATGCTAGAAAATTTTCATAAGGAAGTTCCGATAGAAATGTGTAATAAAAAAAAGGAATACTAAACAATAAATAAATTAATAAAAATTTCATTTTGAAATTTTTAAAAATTTTAGTGTGTTTTTGTATAAAGTGTATAATAAGAATATTTATAGCATTATGTTATTTTGCACTTAATTGAGTTCGTTATGTTAACTTAGATGCAATAGAGTTTTTATAGGGTATTTAAGAATATCCTCAATTTCATTTGATATTAAGAAATGCTTCAAAAAATCATTTTGTTGAACCCCCTTCAAATATATCTTTCCTGTTAAAATAATCCCTATTTTTACTACATATCAATTTTTTTCATGACATTTTTAATACCCATTTTTTTATTTTCACCTTTAGTATGGTGACATGACACAACTCTTAGAACCCATAGAAACCTTATATGGTGAAATAGAAATATTAGTGAGAGATTATATTACATGATGGGGAACAACCCCCTAAACATAGGTCGACTTCACACAGTGATTCCAATTGACTTCACAACATTTCACTCATATATCATACATATTCAAACACCACTCTGACCACAAACAAAATCAAATTCAGACCACCTTCACACTTAAATCATACTTATCCAAACACTAATATGACTTCACACAAAATTCGAACATAGAGTACATATTCAACCTCAATACCCTATTTAACCCCCTATGTATGTTATTATACACCCCCCTAATATCTATATGTTTATAATATATCAAAAGTACCCCTTGACCCCCATATACTAAGCAATATATTGCTCCTATTTTTTAGAGTATTAGATAGTCTAATATCAACTCACATGGTATAATATTGCCTACTAGGTTACTTCTCCGATATGAAGTGACTTCCCTAGTAACTTCATCCCCTGGTGACTTCATACAAATATCTCATAATCAATCTTCATCACAAGCTTAACTAGAACTATAACATTGGTAAAATGATTAATGGAATGTGGAAAGCTTATTATGCACTTGAAAACATTTGTAAATCAACGGACCTTTGGCTTTGGGATAAGAAGAAAATCCTCTTTGAGACTCTCATCACTCCTTTTATCTTATATGGATGTGAAGTTTGGGGTTGTATCGTATCTAGCACTTTATAACATATAATCTCAAAATTAAAGGAAATACATCATATCCCATCCTCCTCATAAAAGTGAATCTTTTCCCCATTGATAGCATGGCTATGACTTGGTACCTAAAGTGTAAGAACAACATAAACACCATGGGAAATAAAAGGTTTCCTAATATTGCTTCATACTCTAGCCAAAACAACTTGTGTCTTAAGTGAGGTTGGCATAAAGATGTCATGTCTTGGCTATATCATTAGGGAATTAAGGAAAATGTCAGCTTGCATAATGATGATAATATTGAAAGTATTATTACATCTAAATTTAAAAGGAAGATTTGGTGTGATAAATAATTAGCAAATAAGATAAAATCATGATATAATAAGGTGGTGATCAATCCAATCTAGAAGATCAAAAGTATATGTCTGTTTTAACTAGCATAAAGATGAAAATCAACATCGCTAAAATAAGAACAAACTCTCAAGAGCTCTTCACACTAGAAATACCTATAAATGTAACTACATAAAAAGAACAATTTATTTTACTTGTTCACCATATACACAAAATTGTACATATCTAAAATGTATTGCTCATCTTGTAGGGGAGGAGTGTCTTTTGACCATCACTAATATAGCCCTTGAGCCACATCGAATTTCCCTAACAACCATTCATATAGTGTCTACTTAGCCTCTATGAATTTTCTAAATCACTATTTATACAGATCATTGGTCGCATTGAATTTCCAAGTCAAAGTGGAATGGATAAATAGATTTGCAGAGGGCACAAGATGATGAGGTTTAGGTTCTTTTCCCCATCAAATTCAACAAGGAATTAATAATAATAGAATTATGTGATGCAAAAATCTTCCATGCTATAAAATAATGTAGATAATTACAAGGCATTGATTCAGAGGCATTGATATATAAATTAGGGTTCCATTTTTGGAGGATGGTAAAGGTTGCTTTTTCCTGCTTGGGATAATTATCATTGCTCCTTTTAGATAGAAGTTGAGGAGTGCTCTTCGTGGGATAATTATCATTGCTCTTTTTATATAGAATTTTAGGAGTACTCTAAAGGAAATTTTCTTTAAAAGAGCAAACTATCTCATTCCTAACCAAAATCAATGAGGAAAATTGAGGATTGAAGAGATGGGTATCCAAAATAAATAGGCTCCACATCCATTTTTAGGTCAACTTCTATAGAAACAATGATTTTGAGTGAATGATTGATGAGATAGATGTTTTTTCGGCCTATATTATGTGGCCATCTCTCTTATGATGCAAAGACCTTCATCAACACAAGAAAATTTGTGTAATTGTTGGAACATGAGTTTCAAATCATTGTGGAGGTCAGGGATAATATTTTTAAAGGAGAAGAGCATTCCATAGAGGAAACCAATGGAGCTAAAGATGGAGTCGTCAATGTGAATGCACTGATTATGCTCTTAGTTCCTGCAAATTTTGAACTTGTGTATTGTGTGAACACCATGAAAGTAAGCATATGCATTTGATGTTAGGATTAGATGGGTTTCTTATATTGGGTTCACTAGCATCGAAATATATCATGTTATTCTCCATTATTCTCCATTCTTGGAGAATCCATGGTAGTTGCAATAGAATTGAGAAGAAAGTATATCACAAATATTCTTTGAATAGGATCTATGGTTTAACTAGAAACACAAAAATTGCACATTGAAACTGAATTGAAAGGAAAACTTATAAATCACAAAATTCATTTCATAGATTCCTTCGTAGAGTTCATTGGCATCACAAGATTAAGACACAGTTTCCTAGCACGAGAATATGACAAATGGAACATGCATGAGCTACAAGGTTGAAGTGACATGTAGAGTGGTGTAGGAAGATTGAGGACCAAGAAGGCACAAACTCATTACAGTTAAAAAAATAATCATCAACAAATTGGTTAATAGAAAACCTACAAATGTTAATAGATAATTGGTTTTATATACAATTGAATAATTTGTTTTATATAAGATTGTGAGTTAAGGCTTCTTGACCATAAAAAAACCTATTGACATAATTGTTATTTAGTTGAATTGCATCATTGGTTTGACCATACATTATTATTTAATTAAATCTAGTAAGATTATATAGAAATATTTTGCTAGTTTGTCCTTCACATGTGAGGCTAGAGTGTAGTTTAAGAAACCTTGACCGAGGGGCATCCAGAATGGGACATACCAACCATGTGGTATAATAAACCTCAACCATTAAAATGGTTGTATTTTTAAGTGTCTCATCATAACTATCTTGCGAAGTTTGAAGTCAGGTAACCATGCAAAACAAAGATTCGACCATATAGAAAAAATTATTAGTATAATGTGTTGAACTAATCAAGTGCATAGAGAGGGGGAGGTGACTTAATGAGTCACATATTTAATTCAATCATTCCATTATTTAGCATGTCACAGTTACCATGTATAATAAATGTTTCTCTAAGTAAACAATGATCATCACAAGTAAAAGACACCAAGAGTAATTTTTGAATATTTATTAGATCATCGTACATCAATTTCAAAAGACACCAATCTTTGGGGTTCTCAGCACCAACTGAGAGATGAGGGATCCAACGCTCATGTAAGACCCAACTTGTTCTAAGAATCCAACCTGTCGCGAGGAATCCAATCCTCAGTGAAAGACCCATCTTGCAGGTCCAAGACCCAGCTTGTCCAGTGAAGATATCAACCTCCACTGGGTGACACCATTTAGACTGATGCACAATTCATATTTAGAAATCTGTCAGATATGTTTCAAAAGAATCCTACAACTGTTTCTTCTTACTGCATGCTTCAACCATGCTTTTTAATTCTTCATTTATTCGTCAGATGATGCTCAATGGATATTGTATCTGGAAGCTACCTTGACATCGTTATTATCAATCATACTCTAGAATAATAAAATACTCTGAACCCAAACTCATACTACTTCATTTCCTTTTGCACAACTTTGTACTTGCTTACATACTTTCCTTTAAAATAGGTTTGGTATTTCACCAAACTTTGCTTCTGTGTGTACCTTGCGAACTTATCCAACTGCGAATGTGTGACTTGATTCTAAACTTGCCTCAATCTTTCTTGCGGTCTTTCACATTTTATGGATTGCAACTTATCCAACTATGATGTGTGACATGATTCTATATTTCCTTAATCTCTATTGTGATATTTTACATATATCAGAATGCGACTTATCCAACTGTGGTGTGTGAATCAATCTCTCTTCTGGTCTTCCAACTGTGACATGCGGCTTAATCTCTCATGTGGTATTCCAGTTGCGATGTACGACTTGTTTATGTCCTTACTTCAAATTTTGCTTCTCTTTTAACCAACTAGACATTGATTCTCTTTCAAAACCCCAGAAATTAAAACTTCAAACTATCCACTCTCGCACATCCTCCGCACACATATCTCTCACAAAGTGCATTAGTCCTTGTCTACTTATAGATTTTCTTATGTCCACATGAAGGCCGACATGTTTTCTTCATTACCTTCATTTGATCAATTGACCACAACAATTATCCGAAGAATAAGGCTTTACACCACAACAAAGGGCTTGTACCCCATCCTTCTTCAATACCTCATCGGCTTGTCATTTGTGTTGCACACTTCTACATGCACACTTTGATGCACTACTTGCTTGTTATCTGTATTTACTTCGACTTCTCTATTATCTGCATACTTCGACTTGAACAATTTGACACACAACTTGCTTCAACATATCAATGTTTGCACACTCCAACTATATAGATTTGTTTCGACATGTGTACCACTGCGCGCTTCAACATGAGATAGATGTTTTTTGGATTGGCCATTTCTCTTGTGTAATTGTGTTAAATTTTCAGAATTTACTTCAATCTGATCTAGGATCTTAATTGAGAGAACAACATGTACAACATATCTACAGCATATCAATCATGGAGACAATAATGCAAGCACACAAGAGACACAAAGATTTACTTGGGGAAAACCATAAAGGTGAAAAACCCCAATAACTTCCTCAGAGATAGATAGAGCAATGATACAACCAACCATAAGAGATAGACACAACCTAGCAGCAGATCCTCCTCCTCCATAAGTGCGCCACTCCTCCTTGAGTGCATGTGTGAGAAGTGAGTGAGTAAATAGAGTGCCTCCCGCACTCTATTTATACTTGACTTGACTTGCCTTTTTACCTAACTCATGTAGGCTCGAACTTAACCACATAACATAATGCTGAGTGGGCCCAATAGGGTGGTCTAATAACCCTTTGAACCACATGACTTATACAGGGCCGACCCCAACAAGGTGGTCTAATAACCCATCAAGTATAAGTTACAACACTTACAATATAAATGACGACACTTCCGTATAGAGGAATAATACCATCTCTATAGGAATACAATATACATATATGTGAAATACATTCCGAAGTTACATATACATCAACACTCCCTCTTAACTAGGAAAGTATTTCTCAGCACAGTTCTTCTAGCACAAGTCATCTTCTTGGGATCATCGTCACTGGATAATCGTCATCGAGTCATCATCATCGTCACTGTTGCTGCTATCTCAATCAATCTCTGAATCTACTCGTCATAGGAAGTTCTACAGAGCCAGTCCTTTTTCATACTGGATGTAGGCCCACCACCTGCAGGTCTTCATCATCACTAGCCATATTGTGGAATCCTCAGGACTTATTACGTGCATCACAAAACTTTGAAAGAGCATCCCAGGATGTTACGGGTACACAACTTCGACCTGTAGGATCTCCCAGGGTGCTATTACATGTGACCCCACCACAAAACCTCGAAAGAGCACCCCAGGATGTTACGGGTACACAACTCCAACCTGAAGGATCTCCCAGGGCGCTATTACATGTGGTCACCACAAAACCTAGCAAGAGCATCTCAGGATGTTACGGGTACACAACTCCGACCTAAAATCTCCCAGGGCACAAATTACATGTGGTCATGGAAAAACCTCGAAAGAGCATCTCAGGATGTTATGGGTACACAACTCTGACCTGAAATCTCCCAGGGCACAAATTACATGCCATAGGACAAAACCTCGCAAGAGCATCTCAGGATGTTACGGGTACACAACTCCGACCTGAAATCTCCTAGGGAACAAATTACATGCCATAGGACAAAACCTCGCAAGAGCATCTCAGGATGTTACGGGTACACAACTCCGACCTGAAATCTCCCAGGGAACAAATTACTTGTCCTCCCAGAGCAATGTCTCGAAAGAGCATCCCAGGCTGTTACGGGTACACAACTCCAACCTATAGGATCTCCCAGACATGCTCATCTGCACAACCTGATCCACGGCCACAGAGTATCAACCTGATACTCATCATACATCATCCTGATGTATCCATGATCATCCTGATCATCATCACTGCAGCATCCTGCTGCATGTCATCTAGAGCAACATCCTGAAGCTCGTCATCCATGATCATCCTGATCATCACTGCAACATCCTGCTGCATGTCATCTGGAGCAACATCCTGAAGCTCGTCATCCATGATCATCCTGATCATCACTGCAACATCCTGTTGCATGTCATCTAGAGCAACATCCTGAAGCTCGTCGTCCATGATCATCCCGATCATCAATGCATCTACCTGATGCATACCAAGTATCTACCTGATATATATCATCATACATGATCCTCCTGATCATACAATGTATCCACCTGATACATGATACATATCACCATACATGATCCACCTGATCATACAATGTATCCACCTGATACATATACAGATACATGGTCCAAGCATCTAACATGATGCATATACAAAATACATACACATGATCCAAATGATCATATCCAGCATCTAACATGATGCATACATAAATGATCCAACTGATCATATCCAGCATCCAACATGATGCATACATACATACATAAAAATGATCCAACTGATCATATCCAGCAGAAACCAGAACATCATCCTGATGCTCATCATCCAGCGCTTACATCCACAGCCATGTGAAGGATCCTCCTTCCAACATTCTTGGAATGGCTTCAGCAAATGTGTCCATCACTTCTTCCTCGAAGTGTCCTCGATCTGAAGAATGCCAAGCCTCTCTCTAAAGTATTCAAGATTCACCCTGGCTAGTGGCTTCGTCAGCACATCTGCAATCTGCACCATATCCCTGATATCCCTGATATAGTGATATTTGATCTCTATGTGTTTCGACCTGACATGAAACACTGGGTTCTCCGACAGCTTTACACAACTCTGGTTATCACAGAAGATACCAGTAGCATCCATCGGGAGATCAAATAACTCAGACAGTAGCTTCCGTAGCCATACTGCCTCACAACTAGCTGAACAGGCTGCAACATACTCTGCCTCAGCTGTACTCAGTGCTACGCAGGATTGCTTCCTACTAAACCAAGAGATAACACCTGATCCCATACCGAAGCAACACTCAGATGTGCTCTTCCTATCTGCAGCATTGCCAGCCCAATCTGAATCAACATAACCCTGCAGGTTAAACTTTTGATCCACCTCATACCTGAGCCCATAATCCATTGTACCCTTTAGGTACCTCAGAACATGCTTTACAGCAACCAGGTGAACACTCCTCGGATCCGTCAGGAACTGGCTCAATGTGTTCACAGCAAAGCAAATGTCTGGTCTCGTGTTCGTCAGGTACATCAATGACCCAATCATCTGACGATACATAGAGACATCAACCAGCTCAGATGAAGCATCACATAGAAGCTTCAGATTCGATGCCATAGGTGTGGCCATGGCCTTGCTGTCCATCATCCCGAACCTCTTCAGGATCTCTACTACATACTTCCCTTGTCCAAGGAAGATTCCATCTACACTCTGCCACACCTCCATGCCAAAAACAAATAGTGCATCATCCCCAAGTTCTTCATCTTGAACTTGGCAGCAAGCTTCCGCTGCGTGTCGGCAATCAATCTATCTTCACCTGTAACAAACAGGTTATCTGCATACAAAAGTAGTATCACTAGATTTCCTTCCTCAACCTTGTAGTAAGGGTTGGAATCCGCTTTACTCTTGGTAAAGCCCAAGCTGGATAGAAAGCTGTCTATCCTACCATATCAAGTTCTGCACACATATATGACTACACCATGCTGTCTTGAAATCCATCTGGTGCATTTTCTATTTCATCACTTTTGTATTTCTCAATGCTGCCATCTGCAACATGCTTGATCTGATAGTTCTATTTGGAAGTCATAACAAACTTCCCTTCACGTCTTGGGACTGCAACCCAAACATCATTCTTCATGATCGACGGATCATGGCATTCCATTTCTTCATCCCAGATCCTGGGAACTTCAATATCTTCAATAGATATCTTTATTGCTGAATAAATGTTGTAGTTCTTCTTTTGTAGGAGATGGCATACGATATTTCCTACACAACAAGTTAAATTGCATGATTAGAAAACATCTCATAGTTTTCAGAACAAATTCTTACACATAAAGAAATATGTCATATAGTCATGCAATTATCTTAGCCAATGCTTCAATACAACATTTATCCATATCCCGTAACTTTCTAGATGCCTTCCAATCTCTACCAGAACATTGTTAAGAGTGTGCACAACTCCCAACATGTCAGCAAAGAGGTTTCATTCTAGATAAGTAGCAATGGAATGTTGTACAGTGCCATAGGCCACTTACCCATGTATATTAGTAGTATACTGTTCATCAATGCAACTATTCTAATATGCACAATACATATCCTAAGTCTAGGAACATGAGCATATACATCATTGAACAATTTTATTTAAACAAACACATATGCAAGAAATGATAATTAAAATACTTATCTTTGTTTGTTCGTTGGGTGGACTCCCTCTAAGTCTTCGCTTTCTTGCAGGAGCTGCTGGAGTCCTAATCTGCAGTAGCTTCTTCTACAACTTTCTATTATGGAATGTAGAGAGATGGTCAACTCCCTCTGAATATCTGCATCCTTTCATAAACCACTGGAGTGTACTCCCTCTTGATCTTTGCTTCCTGGATTACCTGTTCTTCAACTCATATTCATCCTTGGTCCCTATGCATGCTTATTAGTATCATGATTGAGTTATCCTTGTGATCTCATATAAAATCATACATTCATTAGTATACTATTAAAACACACTAATCTCAAGCATGTATAATCATGATCATTTCAAACAGAAAATAATAAGCATTAACATTCAAGGTTTATGTAGTATTCTTATGGTTAGTCAAATCATAAGAAGCATAACATGTCTAAACCTATAATTACTCAAACCTATGACTCTTTGGATTAGTTGAATCATCAAACAAGATAAGAGATATAATATGCATAAAACTTGTGATTATTCAAACCTATACCTTCATGATTCTTCTGGTTAATCATATAATCAATTATGGTAAGAAACATAATATGCATACAACCATGATTATTCAAACTTATGGCTTCATGAATAATCATTATCAACAACACAACAGTATAAGATCCTAACCCAAGGTAGGATTCTGGCTTGATTTAGGAAAAACATACCTGGATTAGCATGCTAGCTAGTTATGTCTAACATACTCACACGATGTCTTCTTGTTCTTCTTCAATGACTTGTGCTAGTAACCTGTATATCTCATAGGTTAACCATTATAAAACCAAGTTATACATACCTCGTAAATGGATCTTCTATAAGATCCATGACAATGGATGAATCTTTGTCCTCATGTTATCATGATCATACGTTCTTGGACTAGAACATGATTTGTCTTTCTTGGTGTACCTTTCATGTTAGTAGACAACATAAACCTCATACAACACCATAATGCATTAGTACAGTCATAAGTGTCAACACCCTAACCAATGAATATCTTCTATCATGCATTCATAATTTTGTTAAGGTGATACGACAAATCTAAAATCAAAATTGTACTAACCGTAATAACATGAAGACAAACATACCATAAACTTAATCATGGACAAATATCGAAACATACCTTGATGAGTCATACCTGTCGAGATCGCTTGTAATCTTCTTATGTAAGGCCTTAGCCTCATCTCCCTCTGAAACAGGAACTTCTTTACTTATGTAGGTGACCAATCCATCTTCTTCTAGGATTAACCCAATCCACTTGATTTGCAAGAACTGGACTTTGAGCTGGATATGGGTTTGTTAGAGAAACCCCAAAAATTCAAACTTTGAATTTCAAACTTTTGACAGGATAGAAATATGTGCCTTGATAAGCTAATCAAGCTGGTATATTCAGAATTGAAAACTGCAACGTTTCACTCCTCAATTTTGCCTTTGAAACTTCCGGATTCACTGGACGTGACCCTGAACTGGGGTTTGATGAAGCCCACTCTTCTTCCCAATCAAAAGGTTTGATACAACTCTCTAAGCTTCTATTTTTCTGAGGAGCTTCTAGCCATGGTCACAGATTTCAAAAATTCCCATTTTTACAGAAGCCCTAATTTTCCACTTTTCTGATCAAAGTCCCGAACTAGGGTCTGATCAAGCCCGGCCTTCTACCCAACCAAAAATTCTAATTTTGGTCTCTAAATTTTTATTTTGATGAGTATCATCCAGCCGTGGTCTCCGATTACAAAAATTCCAACTTTCTACAAAGCCCTAAATTCCGGAAGCCATGAATGAAGGTACTCAAAAATAATTCTGTTTTGACAGAAATATGTACCTGATTGTTTCTGGTGTAACTCCAAACTTTTCAATCTACAGGGTCTGAAAAAGTTTTTTGAGATAGCCTGACCTGTTATATTTCCATCCTGATAGGTCTGACCTCAATTGGATTCTCTGAGAGAAAGTTATGCCAAATGTTGCAACGTGACCTGTTTTGGGATAAAACAGGAGAGCGAACTTGTACTATGTGCCACATGTCACTGTTTGAACTTCGGCCTCTGAAAATGTTTCCTGAGATAACTCGGCCTGTTATCTTTCCATCCTGGTAGATCTGACCTCAATTGGATTCTCTGAGAGAGAGTTGTGCCAAATGTCGCAACGTGACCTGTTTATGGGATAATACAGGAGAGAGCACTTGTACGGCGTGCCACGTGTCACTGGTTCATCTTCTGCCTCTGCAAGATTTTTCTGAGATAGTACAGTATGTGTACTACCTGTCACTTTTTACGAAATTTCATTTGGATCTTCCTAACCCAAGTTATGACCTTTTTCCCAAGGTCACCTGATTTTGACTCAGATCTGGAAGAGGCAGAAACCCTATATTGTACAGATCATAAATCACAAAGTACAACGAATTAAAGGTTTTCCTTTGGAAAAAAGGTACATGGGGATCTTAGCTTTGGCCTGTAACAATTTCAAATCCGAAAAATTTGCCAAAACGGATTTATAGTGAAAGTTCTATGATGACTGGTTTTTGCTATATCAAGCCCTAGCATCGTAAGTGCAACAAGTGTCATACATGCCATATCATGCCTTCTTTCAGGCTAGCTTTGATACCATGTTAAATTTTCAGAATTTACTTCAATCTGATCTAGGATCTTAACTGAGCGAACAACATGTACAGCATATCTACAGCATATCAATCATGGAGACAATAATGCAAGCACACAAGAGACACAAAGATTTACTTGGGGAAAACCATAAAGGTGAAAAACCCCAATAACTTCCTCAGAGATAGATAGAGCAATGATACAACCAACCATAAGAGATAGACACAACCTAGCAGCAGATCCTCCTCCTCCATAAGTGCACCACTCCTCCTTGAGTGCATGTGTGAGAAGTGAGTGAGTAAATAGAGTGCCTCCCGCACTCTATTTATACTTGACTTGACTTGCCTTTTTACCTAACTCATGTAGGCTCGAACTTAACCACATAACATAATGCTGAGTGGGCCGACCCCCAATAGGGTGGTCTAATAACCCTTTGACCCACATGACTTATACAGGGCCGACCCCAACAAGGTGGTCTAATAACCCATCAAGTATAAGTTACGACACTTACAATATAAATGACGACACTTCCGTATAGAGGAATAATACCATCTCTATAGGAATACAATATACATATATGTGAAATACATTCTGAAGTTACATATACATCAACAAATTGTTGGATCATGAATTTCAAATCATTGTGGAGGTCAGCGATGAGGTTTGTAATGGAGAAGAGAATTTCACAAAGGAAAACAATGGAGCAGAATATGGATTCGACAAGGGGAGTGCACAGATTATGCTCTTAGTTCTTGCAAATTTTGAGTTTTTGTATTGTTTTCACCATGAAGGAAAGCATATGTGCTTGATGATAGTATTAGATTGGTTTTCTATATTAGGTTCGCTAGCATCGAAATCTATCATGTTATTCTCCATTCTTGGAGCATCCATGTAAGTTGCAATAGAATTTAGAATAAAATATATCACACATATCCTTCGAATATGATTTATGGTTTAACTAGAAACAAAAAAATTGCAATCAAATTGAAAGAAAAGTATATCACAAATTTCATCACATTGACTCCTTCACAAAGCTGATTGGCATCACAAGATTAAGACATTGTTTCCTAGCCGGAGAAGATGACAGATGGAACATGCATGAGATAGAAGGTTGAAGGGACATGTAGAGTGGTGTAGGAAGATGGAGGACCAAGAAGACACACACTCACTGCAATTAAAAAAACAATCATCAACAAAGTGGTAAATATAAAATCCACAAATATTATTAGATAATTGGTTTACATACAATTGAATAATTTGTTTTTATATAATATTGTGAGTTAAGACTTCTTCACAATATAAACACCTATTGAAATAGTAATTATTTAGCCGAACTGCACCATTGGTTTGATCATACATTATTATTTAATTAAAGAGAAAGAATATATAATTTTAGTTTTTTTTCTAGTTTGTCTCAAGACTTGCGAGATTATCATGTGGTCTAAGAAACATTGACCCAAGGGCACCCAGAATGGGAAACACCAATCATATGGTCTTAGAAACCTTGACAACCTTGACCCAGGGGCATCCAGCATGGGCCACACTAGCCATATGGACTAAGAAACCTCGACCCAAGTACGCCGAGCATGAGCCACACCAACCGTTAACATGGATGGATTTTTAAGTATCTCATCTCAACTATCTTGCAGAGCTCGAACTCAAATCACCATGCAGAATGAGGTGTGTGGGATTTGACCATATAGAAAAATTATAATTACAATGATATGTTTTTTATTGTGAATGAACTTAATGTGACAATAATATATAAAACCAATTATATACTGACATTTGTGAAGGTTTTATTAGCATCTATGTGGATTCCCATCCAACTATCTGGATTATGTGCGTTCCATCTATCTCTATTTTCTGCTCTAGGGAACTGTACTATAAGCTAGCCCTGTCAAGGAAGCACTGCATTCTTGATTATCTTGTTGTATAGACTAAGAGTAGATCCAATTCAATGAAGGTATTGTTGTATAAATCAAGAAAAGATCCAACCCAATGAAAATTTGAGCTAAACTATGACAAGTTGATGATATTGAGCAATATCTAAGTTTTGATTTTATTGTGTGAAATATGAGGCCAAAGATAATGCCGCTTAAAGAAAGCATTCGACCTGCCAATTCGGGCACTCATTCCGGTGAATACACGATTGTTCCCGGGACTCCATGTAAGTGTAAATCATCACCACGTATATCCATCGACCAATATTTGACTACAATTAAATTTTGCAGTGATTATGGCATAAATTGTGGGAGTTCTCAAGCTGTAGGTACAAATTGTATTTCACAGCAGTGGGAGTACATGATAGAGAGAATCAACCATACGTGAGATGGAGAAAATGGGGAAACTGATTTAGGTTGTTGATATTTACTATCAAGACTAGAATTTGATGTCCTATCTTGTATGTCAAGAAATTTTTATATGAAATTTTAATTTTAACATTGCCTTTCATTTGAAGTTTAAATCTTAATTTTACCCGTCATAATAATAATTGATTTTTTAAAATAACATTTATAATAACTATATAAAACATTGAATTTTCATATCTTTCCTCATATAATACAAAACAAGAGCCACAAGGTGGCGATGTCCCCGACATTGCTAGTGGGGGCATTGTCAAGTGTAGATGAAATTGCCGTTAATTGATAAAAGCGTTTTTTTTGGCGAAAGGATTTTTCCTTTCTTGTATTAAAAGACGTTAAATAGAAACATTTATATATATAAAGAATGCATAGACATTAAATAGAAACATTTATATATATAAAGACAGAGGTGTTTGCAATAAAAAAGGGGAAAAATCGAAATATTTTAGTTCTACATTCAACATGATCATGAAAATAGACTTAGTTGGAGAAAAGAGGCAATATTTCTTGTTGACATATATATAAGCAAATATTAAAAATAGGTTCAACAATCTTTGCAAAAGAGAAAGAGGTGTTGCTAGTGAATTTATTCAAAACATAGAGCAACTTGCTGTAGAAGTTTTATATGTAGTACAAAAGGAAAGGAAGACACGATGTCTTTGACAAAAACAACAAAAACTATAGTCATAGATTTGTTGGAGCTATAGCATATACACTCCGCTTGAAAGGTCGGGGGAGGATGTGCTGTAGCAAAATCTGCAACACAATTATGAAGCTTCTTTCTATGATATTGTGATATAGATTCTATTCTTGAAAGTTTGCTAGAATTTTTACAAATTTGCTACGGCTGATTGCCCAAAGAGCTGCCAATCACCTTGAGAGCAAGTGGTAAAGCCTTGTTTTGTAGTTGAACACCCAAAAATGGTAGCCATATTCAAAATTGCATTTTGCAGTGGCATAATCGGTGCTGTGGCAGAGTTGGCAATGTTTTTTTCTTGCACATTGCAAAAAGATAATGAGCAAGTATGTTTGCATGGTTTTTGCAACTGACCGTAAACTAAATTTGCAAGGAGACTTATCTCTTTTGGTTGGAAAATACATTATGTCTCAAACATTGGTATGCTGATTTAAACAAGTATGTAATCATGTCTTATCATTATCAAAACGTTCAACAAGAAATTGTAGGGCCCCTCCTCTAGATCCTTCCTGTTTAACCTGTAACTCAACCACTTGATACAAAAGAGATTAGAAAACATAACGACTCGATAAATAAACTAAATAAATGAATAAACTAGCAAATTGAAAACAAACCATAACCATAACCAGCAAAGCTCGTTTAACCATAGGCGAAGCAACCGTTAGCTCCGCCACCCAACCATAGGCTCATGCTTTCAGTCGCATGGCCTCCCCCGAGCTTTGGGTCGTAGAGCTCACACACGTTTTTCAGAAATCCAGCTTGGGTTTCCCTTCCCACCAGGATTTCTTAGCCAAACCCTTAGATAGCAGCAAGTCTTTGAGGCATTCGAAAATTACGACAATCGTCCAAATTATGGGCCCCTTACCCATTCCTTAAGCTTTCCTTATAAAGGGAAATCTCTTGCGACACATGTCGCTTCATGCATAATTAAATATTTTTAATTATTTAATTA
Source organism: Larix kaempferi (assembly GCA_027924585.1). Lineage (NCBI taxonomy): Eukaryota > Viridiplantae > Streptophyta > Pinopsida > Pinales > Pinaceae > Larix > Larix kaempferi. The sequence goes on along the minus strand of BSBM01000063.1, from coordinate 3,888,304 downwards.
TTTAAAACACTCACCCATCCAAGTGTCAGTTTCTCAAGGAAGTGCACCTACATCCCTAAGATTACTCTAGTTTGTCCCCCAGATATTTTAATCAGCTCCTAGCTTTTAGTTGACTAGGTGTCTAATCTATTTTGCTCCTAAATAATAATTTCTATTATTTTAAATGCTCAACAAAATATAACTATTCATGTGCAAATGTCTTAGCTATTGTTATGCATTTGCTAAGTAATAATCTAGAGTTATTCTCCTAAGTTTTTATGCATTTTAATTTAACAATCAAATTCACTAGGATCACGGTGCCGCGTCGTTGGGCTCATGGTTCCTTAATTTTTAATTCTCAGACATGGCACCACTCCGTCGGGTCCAATCATCCAAGATTTCCATCCCTTGGCATGGTACCACCTCGTTGGGTCCTTGCGTCCATTCTTTCCGTTCTCGACAGGGTACCTCATCGTTGGGCCCTTCTGCCATCATATTTCCGTTTTGACTTGCGGGAACTCTTGTAGGGATTTTAGGAATCGTTACCATCCATCCTCCGTCTACATGCTATCTAGGGACTAATGGCGCTGAGGAGTGAGTCCGTTCTCACTGCGCGCCCCTCAACTCGTACGTGACCAACTCCGTCATGGCCCACCTCGTACGCCCTCACGCATTCCTCTTGAGCAAGCGGATCAATGCTTATCTGCTCATGCATGGTATTCTCGTCGGAAGTCGACATCGTCGTCGCTTCCCTTGTGTGTGATTTACCCGTACTCTACGACCCTTCATGTTCCTTTGTGTGTCCTTCGGTGAACCGTTTCACCTATCGCTACACACATTTCTCACAAACATAAATCATTATTTTATTGATTTACAATCAATGGTAATCATAAATATACTCAAAATAAAATCAAAGGATTATTTTATTAATGTTTGAAACAGTCGGGTCACTAAGCAAGTTCCCTCAATGTCTATAGTAGTCTAGGGGCACTACATACACCCCTACTTATTTAGAACTTCGTCCCGAAGTTCAGAATAAATGCGGAAAGCTATGATGCATCTCAGTTGCATCCTCCCAAGTCACAAAGCTAAGGTTGTAGCTGTCCTACTATACTTTGACTTGATCAATCAGGGCTAATCATTAAGCAAGAACTAATCAATCAATTATACCACTCCACATATATAATTTAAATCCTTAATTCATTTATCAATTATTGTCGTCATTCACATCTTCAGGTTTTCCTCAATCTTTTAAGACATATCAAGGCTCAAGAAACCACTTTATCGAAGTTGTTCGGCTGGGTCACTCGACAAGTGCCCTTAAGGTCCACAGTCATTTTAGGGGCATTACATACACCCCCTCTTATATAGAACTTCGTCCCGAAGTTAATTTTTTTTTGTTCTTGTACTTTCGATGCCAGGATTTATCTTGATTTCTATTCTCATCTTCATGTCATTGTATTCTATTTTTCTCCAATAATTATGTCTATAAGCACAAGTGGTTCTAATCACTATTTTCTATAACAATTAGAATGGTTCCAATACACCCTCGGGACTTAATTGTATCCTTATGTACTACAGATTCAATAATTCTTTTATAACTGTCAGTACCAAATTAGATTTTCTATACCTTCTAGTCATCTACAAAGGTTTACAATGTCCAAGTTATCTATAAGCTGCATTGCATCAATAGTCACCCAAAAGTTTTATCAAGCCTAACAAATCCAAGCAAGGATTTAAGTCTATTTTGTTATCCTACCTCCAAGAGAAGGTAAACATCATAAAATATACGGTAAGATATAATCACGATTTTAGCATATCAGGAGAGACCCTCAAATTGTCCCAAATCCAAATTCCATAAGACTACCTCCAAAACCCTAAATGTTTTAATAATGTTGGTTCTCAATTAGACAGGATTCCAGGCGTCAAAATTTAGTGACTTAGTCTAACATATTAAAATTTGTCTCTAATTCCCTTCATTAGTAACATCATGTCTAGGTTAATGAGTTCATTATGTACTTACCTCCTTATTTAATTCAATACCCCTTCGTCATAGTTACACTGATTCCTCAAAATATTTCTATATTCCATCTATTTCTTCCTCCTTTATATTCCTTCCAATCTCTAGTTTGTCCTCCGCTATACTCTTATATTTTCTCTTACTCCACTTGTTTGCATTTTCCATCTATTGCATGAAAATGTCTCTATCTATAGATTTTAATCAATTTGTACAATGCCTCATTAATTTTTAATATCTTCTAATTTCTAAAGGATGTCTACCTAGCAATGACCTCACTGCTTGAGAATATTACAATATCCATTGCTTTTTATAGTTTAAGAGAGCTACCCATGACATGCCAGCCCTTATGGAGCTTATGAAACAACTATTGCCTCCTTCCTGGTGGGTTTAAATATAACAAGTTTCTCTAATACCAATTCCTTCCATGACAAGAAGTTCTAATCACATTACCGATTCATAATTATTTTTAATTAAAATAACATATAGTCACCTACATTTTCCACTATTTCTAATATAGTTACACGCGTTCTCTAAATGTCAACAAATACTTCCTTTGATAGGAGTGTTTATACTTTACTACATATTTCTATTATTGTTCCAATAATATTTTTCTATGCAACAAGTATATAAGTACATGAATTTTTGAATAATAAATACCTATAAGTGCATTCGATTCATGGTCCTCTTCTATGTCATATGCTTACGTGCTTGAGTAATAACTAACTAGAAATATTCACCTTCCGAGTCATATATATATTTTCCTTAAAAGGTAATTAACTATGACCACACATTTTCTCAATTTATTATACAACATAAATATTTCCTTTTTGAATAATAACTATCTATAACATACATTTTCCAAGTCATATATATAAATATATATATAAATCTACTTATATATAAATACATATAAATCTGAGAGGATTTTGATGAATATGAAGTTCACTTGGGAATTCAATCTTTAAAACATAACTTATCCAACAATACACATCAATCAATTTAAAATATGTAATTCTCGCTAAGCTAATAAGATTCCTATTTTATGTAATTCATAAAATGTGTTTTTATTCACAACAACCTTCAATCGTTTATTCAACTTAACTTGAACTTAACTTTATTACCACATTCTCAACTAAGTGACCCATTCTAATAATTATAACTTTTAGTTCAAATCCAATAATTTAATTATACTTTCTTTATACTTTAATCTATAATAAGCATAATTTAAACTTTTCTCTTCGTCACATGCTCAACTAAATAACATATATTTATAGTTCAAAATTCAACTATAATTTAACCTTCCATGCTTTTAACTACAATTCAACATTATGATATAATATGTATATAAAGAGTTACTCAATTCAATAAGGTCATATTTATATATGGGTGCCCTTAATCTCACACATCATACATTGACTATAATTAATACAGACCATATATTAAATATATAAAATCATTCTATTCACTAATGTCACATTTCATATGTGCACTTTATCTCACACAACATGCATTGCTTATGACTATAATTAATACAAGACATATATTAAATTTTACTCAATAAAAAAAAATGGTTAGATTGACACGGATAGATTGACATGGATGATATATCTCACTTTTAAATATAATTTAACAAGGTGAAATATATGTACACAATTACTACACTCGACAACTACTAGAACTCAATTTCGAGTGCCGCCAAGTATTATGCATAAAACGACGGAATACATGAGTAATACCCAGCCCAAAAGCAGTAACGCCAAACCCAAGGGAACATGACACCGCACTGTGCGCCTATCGAGAGTCCTAGTCATTTCTCCATCTACCACTACTGGAAGTTGAACTAAACAGGCGGTAAGTTTGTTCGGGCTTTGGAAAAGACAACACGGTCACAGCAGAGGGGAATGGCATGCATAAACCGATTTATACAACACTGAGTTCAATTGTGTTGCTTATTATGCCATAACCATGATCAGATAATTAAACGATTTCGCAGACTTGAGATACCATGATCTGAACGGTTTAGAGTTTATTTCTCACAGGAATTTAATAACAAAAAGAACAGAGTGAACATTTTCCTGATCTGGGCGTTTAAGAGTTTAATTCTCACGGAAATTAGATAACAAAAGAACACAGTTTAAATTCTGCCACGATGTGGTGTTTTGGTCGATCTATCACGAGGATCAAGCATAATGGAACAAAGTCAGAGGGCCAATTAGGTATTCTCTTACCTTGATCTCACCTGCGGGTTTGAACTGCTCAATGTGATATTGCTGTTTTTCCAGTATCTTTTTCCTCTCATATCCCTTCCCTTATGCTTACAATTGATACATGGTAATCATATAATTATTTTCAAGGTAATAACTATAATCACAATAGGTACTACGATTGGAGAGTCATATATACATTCTTATAATTAAATATTATGATTTGCAGGTGGTGATGATGAATTGAGGTGAAATTAAAAGTACAACCACCACGGGATTCACCAAATAAAATAATCTCACACATACCATAAAATAGTTGAATAATCTCTCAAATTTAGTATATATATGCTATACCATTTTATGCGGCTTATTCTATACAAATAACATCTAAGCTTTACCAAATAAAGTAATATACTCTCTCAATTTAATATATATATCCTATACCATTCTCATGCAGCTTTACCGAGTACCCTTACTCACTCAATGCACATTTCCCTTAACTAACTAAAACGTGACAAAATAAATAAAAGCATCCCACCAACGTATGCTTTGATATCTAAAGTGACAAGTGGCACTAATCTAGTTAACTCCAGATAACTTTTTGCCGCCTCAACAGTTCATAAGCTAACATCCACTAGGCCTGCCAAGTGTTCAACAGCAGGTAGTCAGGGATACATGAGGGCGTTGAGGAAAAAGAAGCCAACTCAGCTTGCGTTGATCGCAGCATTCACCTCGTCTGCCGAATGGAATGCCCAGCGATCTTGCAACAAAATAAAGAAATCTTTTCTGCAAGGACACGGTTATATATAGGTGCAATACAATAGCGTTTTCTATTAACTCTAAAAGATTGTGATGTCTATTCACAACTCGGGAGATTTCCTTCGTTTGACAGGATTGATACTTTCGAGGATCGCCTATCAAAGTAATAAATGCGAGGCTGTTTAGGGTAGTAGTTAGTGGAGATCAAACGGTCATATACTCAGCAAGACTCCAGCTGGATAACTAAAACAATTCCATAACCGATTCCTTTGAGGATTAGTGGGCAAAATATTACTGCAACATTACCTAAATTAATAACTTCTTTAAGGGAAAAAGGTATTGCAAGTAATTCGCTTAGGGGTACCGGGATTTGCTTCGGATGTTGCCGAGTGTAATCAATTGGAGGACTCACAACACTCTATCATTTCCCTAACCTATGTTTTAGTAATGTACACAGAACAAATAAAGATTTACAATAATTCGCATAACAGTAATATCTCGGATAGGACCTGCACATCATCTCATGCACAGGCAGTGATACAATTTTCTGATGATCCATTTCTATGAACAGTAGATAAATGTTGAAACTGTGATTCGACTCTGGTGACATTGTTTGTCCAGGATTTAGAATTTCTTCAAGTAGTATCAATTGAACATCGGATTTGATCACTAAAAGAAAATATCAAACACGGGTCCGCCGCTCTCTGACAAATATATTCCAAAGGATGAAAGTGGATCAATCAAAAGACAACGATCCAAATAGTATAGAGAAAACACATTCTATACCAGGATAAATAAGGTTTGATCATTAGGGCGTGGCGATCAAGGAATGTTGAGACATCAATCTATGTCCAAAATGGAAAAAGGGGTTTTACCGCTAAAGGAGCGATTCTTCAAACTTGAAAACACGATCAGTCACAATTTTAGACTTGGCAATATAACGAGCTACAGTTACTCCAAGTGTGCGACGGGATCGCTCTGAGGGAGATCTCCCTTCAACTCACAACCATATGATCTATAAATCCGCTATAACTTTCTCAACACTGAGCACAACAGTTATCATCAATATACAGTATGCTTATATAGACTTGAAGTATGGTCAATCCCTTGAAGGAATCGCCTAGCACATCAATGTATCGCTTAGCCACAAGAATAGAAAAGGATTGAATCACTCGACTATGTCTCTGAGGGAGGCATTAATTATAAAATGTCTATTCTTTCTGTGCATTAAGTAAACAGTATACTAAAGATAATGGTTCAGAAATCTCTCCCTCGAAACCCTCGTAATCAATAACAAACACATATAAACAAAGGTGGAAAGAATCACACCCTGAACTTCCACACTGCCGAGTCAACAAACATCGAAGGTTTTCTTTTCCCAAATCCTTGCTGAGAGCTAGCCCAATTCGCTTTACTTCCATCAGAGTATGATACATTCACAATCGCTTCTATAGACTTTCTTATTGTTGAGACCCCTGCGCTAGTTCCAGAGTCTTGTTCTATCTCCCATATTTCCTCCAGAGATTGTTTTCCCCCTCTACTCGAGTTACACAGTAGGGGGTTTATATTACTTCGGTTTGTAATTTTAACTAATAAACTTTAACTACAACTTACTACTGGAAGAAAATAATTGAATCAAAGATTACGCACAGTTATTCCTTTCGACAACTGAGAGAGTTTTACTCCGATTGTCTCCAAGCCAGATGCGCCAACGCCGAGCTATTAGAAGGATGAAGACCGACGCATGCGTTCAGTAAGTTCCGAAGCATATCATCACAAGGTGCGTCGAATCAGTATCCCGGCGGTATTCTAAAAACCACCTCTGGAGGTCACCGAATCACGAGGAGGTTGCGAGATAATCAAGGGAGAAAGATAGAGCCATAATAGCGTATCCCCAACAGTGGAGACAGGTCACTGGAGAAACGGAAACCAACTACTTTCTAAATCAGGAGTTCAGAGATCGATCCTGTACACCGTGCAAAAATTAAGTCGATGTTTAACAGGTTTTCCAGGTGACTGATATGGGTTTATTCGTTTGTGGATTCGAGCCATCAAGTAAAGGTTTCACGGAATAGCATTCCGAATCAACATCGAAATATACTGTAATCTCAGCTTTCGGCAAGGATTCGCAATTCAACACAGGATTTACATAAACAAGGGAAAGCAGCTGGTTGAGGCGTAATCGTCCAATACCAGTATTATCTTGGAGATTGGGATCTCATTCACTACTTACAACTGGAATGGCAGCTCAGGCACAGAGTTAAAATCATAAAAGAAACAGTCGACAGTTTAGTATATAAATCGGTACTATGTAATTGTTATGAAATGACTCAATCGATGACCTATAAAAGAGAATAGAAATCCAGCAAGGGGATGCGAACTGAGCTTCTTTCGTTGTTTTTTTTTTTGTTTTTAAATGCAATACATAAAATATAATTAACTCCAATATCGATCTAGTCTGAGTTTTGAAGAATTCGAATACTATAAATGTAGATCCGATCTGGGTTTCTTTTATCTAACTCTACATTTCCAGAAACGTCTACCTTCTTCGACTAGATATCACATTTAGTGCATATTTCAAAATTAAGTCAGAACACAGTCATAACAGATCTGAAAAACTTCAAATTTCAGAATTAAATCAACACAACAGATCTGAAAAACTTCAAATTTCAGAATTAAATCAACACAGGCATATCAGATTTGAAAACTTCAAATTTCAGAATTAAATCAACACAGGCATATCAGATTTGAAAACTTCAAATTTCAGGATTAAATCAAAACATAAATACATACAGAAAATAAAAATGCTAACAAATTAGAACCTGTAGAAATGGCTTCTTCGGTCGAAATTGAAATTCCCGATACGTTGCAACTTTAATCCCGCTGTCTATCACACGGTTACCAACAAACCGCTAAAAACATATGAGTCCGATGCCCTCAAGTCTCGACCGGCTCTGATACCAAATGTAGGGCCCCTCCTCTAGATCCTTCCTGTTTAACCTGTAACTCAACCACTTGATACAAAAGAGATTAGAAAACATAACGACTCGATAAATAAACTAAATAAATGAATAAACTAGCAAATTGAAAACAAACCATAACCATAACCAGCAAAGCTCGTTTAACCATAGGCGAAGCAACCGTTAGCTCCGCCACCCAACCATAGGCTCATGCTTTCAGTCGCATGGCCTCCCCCGAGCTTTGGGTCGTAGAGCTCACACACGTTTTTCAGAAATCCAGCTTGGGTTTCCCTTCCCACCAGGATTTCTTAGCCAAACCCTTAGATAGCAGCAAGTCTTTGAGGCATTCGAAAATTACGACAATCGTCCAAATTATGGGCCCCTTACCCATTCCTTAAGCTTTCCTTATAAAGGGAAATCTCTTGCGACACATGTCGCTTCATGCATAATTAAATATTTTTAATTATTTAATTATTTAAAACACTCACCCATCCAAGTGTCAGTTTCTCAAGGAAGTGCACCTACATCCCTAAGATTACTCTAGTTTGTCCCCCAGATATTTTAATCAGCTCCTAGCTTTTAGTTGACTAGGTGTCTAATCTATTTTGCTCCTAAATAATAATTTCTATTATTTTAAATGCTCAACAAAATATAACTATTCATGTGCAAATGTCTTAGCTATTGTTATGCATTTGCTAAGTAATAATCTAGAGTTATTCTCCTAAGTTTGTATGCATTTTAATTTAACAATCAAATTCACTAGGATCACGGTGCCGCGTCGTTGGGCTCATGGTTCCTTAATTTTTAATTCTCAGACATGGCACCACTCCGTCGGGTCCAATCATCCAAGATTTCCATCCCTTGGCATGGTACCACCTCGTTGGGTCCTTGCGTCCATTCTTTCCGTTCTCGACAGGGTACCTCATCGTTGGGCCCTTCTGCCATCATATTTCCGTTTTGACTTGCGGGAACTCTTGTAGGGATTTTAGGAATCGTTACCATCCATCCTCCGTCTACATGCTATCTAGGGACTAATGGCGCTAAGGAGTGAGTCCGTTCTCACTGCGCGCCCCTCAACTCGTACGTGACCAGCTCCGTCGTGGCCCACCTCGTACGCCCTCACGCATTCCTCTTGAGCAAGCGGATCAATGCTTATCTACTCATGCGTGGTATTCTCGTCGGAAGTCGACATCGTCGTCGCTTCCCTTGTGTGTGATTTACCCGTACTCTACGACCCTTCATGTTCCTTTGTGTGTCCTTCGGTGAACCGTTTCACCTATCGCTACACACATTTCTCACAAACATAAATCATTATTTTATTGATTTACAATCAATGGTAATCATAAATATACTCAAAATAAAATCAAAGGATTATTTTATTAATGTTTGAAACAGTCGGGTCACTAAGCAAGTTCCCTCAATGTCTATAGTAGTCTAGGGGCACTACATACACCCCTACTTATTTAGAACTTCGTCCCGAAGTTCAGAATAAATGCGGAAAGCTATGATGCATCTCAGTTGCATCCTCCCAAGTCACAAAGCTAAGGTTGTAGCTGTCCTACTATACTTTGACTTGATCAATCAGGGCTAATCATTAAGCAAGAACTAATCAATCAATTATACCACTCCACATATATAATTTAAATCCTTAATTCATTTATCAATTATTGTCGTCATTCACATCTTCAGGTTTTCCTCAATCTTTTAAGACATATCAAGGCTCAAGAAACCACTTTATCGAAGTTGTTCGGCTGGGTCACTCGACAAGTGCCCTTAAGGTCCACAGTCATTTTAGGGGCATTACAGAAATTTATATATTGTCAAAAGAAATAATTGAAAGCATGGAGATCATCAGTGTACATGACTGAGTTGTCATTCTTCATTAATACTCTTGAATGCTTATATAATCAGAATCAACAATTTAGCATCCTAGCTGATAGATCTCTTAACCCTGGATCTCTTAACTATTAAGGGATTAAAAACAGGTGTGAACATCTTGTTTTGAAAGGGCCAGTGTTAATATGGATCTATTGTACTAGACAGCCTAGCTGGTAGACACTTTCAATTCTCAGAAGAGATCTTAGCTACATGCAATACATCAAACTAGGAAATAAATAGTAACTTGCAAAAGAAAAAGTAGGTAAAGATTTCTATTGCTTGAAAGGTTCAGGCAAAAGCATTTTAAACCTATCTTTGTATAAAGAATTGTCAATTCCAAGATATCGTATTGTGTGCAAATTACATTAACTAGATATCATAGAAGTATTTCACATTCAAACAAAACATATACAAAGTTTAAAACAACATACCGAAAATATCATCAAGAAGAATAACAAATGTTTCCTTAGCGAATAAATGCTTATGAAGCACATAATTATCTTCTCCTGGAATATCAGTAATAATGGTCAAGTGAAATGACAATAAATCAAATCAGCTCCTTACTGAGTGAATATTATGCCAATAAAATAAACCAAAAAATAGTCCAACCCATGGTTAAGCTCACTAAAAATACAACATGAGCTAAAAAGAAGGAATCATCTTTTGGAGAAGGGACATACAAACTGTTCATTAAACTCAACAACAACAGTTTCTTTAGACTGTTCCTTTGCAAACACAGTAACAACTACTTCATTTGATTTTTGATGATGTTCATGTCTGCAAAGAAAACAATGAGAATGTTCAAATCATTAGAAAAGGAATACATTTAAAGGAGTCATGCAAAGACAAAAGCTGTGTATTGGTTGCACTGTCTGAAATGCAACATCAATAAGCCTCATTCAATTAACAAAATGGTTATTCAACAAACAGGAAGAGCTGAATAGGTATGTGTCAATAACGACACTCTGATTTAATATCCTTCAACAGGAAGACAACCAATGTTTCAATATCCAATGCTTGATAATAGAACACTATATACATATGCATAATTTTTATCCATATCTAGGTTTAGGTTGTTCCAAAGATTCAACAAGATTACTATTATGTGTGCAGGTTGATTGTTCTGACCCTGTGATTGCAAGATCATTATCTAATGGATGCAATATAGAGGCAATGGATCCATTGTTTGCCATAGGAGAAAGTAAGAAACAGCTTCTAATTCTTTTTTGTCTAATGCAAGTTCTTCTGTATGTTTTCTGATGAGCACAAAGATAGACAGGTCAAATACACATCGAAAACCACACAATGTACACTTATACAAACATTTCCAGGAGCCAATAGCATTTCCAGCATTTGTTTTGTCTAAAATCAGGCAACAGAATTTGACATTCCAATTGTTAAAAAATAAAAATAAAAGTTGTATGACATAAATCCAAGGTAAGCATGTCTCGAGTTACATTTTATGTTTTACCTTAGCCCAGTTAATCTTCCATGGATTGTCAACATGTTGATTCGGCAACAAAGAATCAATGACAGGAGTTTGGTTGATGAGCATTGTTGTCAACAGATGGGCACAAAATGGTAACAAGGTAGTAAAACTTCAAATATAATTCCTGCAGTAACTCTAAAAGATGTAAAACATAACAAATCAGATTTGACTGTGTATTTCTATTGATTTAAACATGAAAATTGATAATGAAAGTGAGCAAAAATGGATATCATTAACATTTTTTCTGATGCGTTGACATTTCAAAAGAGCAAAAATGTGCAATTGTAAACTAATTTCTACTTCTACATTTGAAAACTCTAGTATTGAAATGAAGTCTGTACATTCCTCTGATGAGAATATCAAATTGCTACAGCTGCTTTGAACTCAGAATCATTATTACTGAAACCAAGCTTCCAGATTTCTCTGATAAGAATATCAACAAAGTGTGCAAGTTTGGATCTCTTTATTTGTGCATAGAGTTAAAAGAAATGTACTTTGAATACTGAAACTTTTAAAAACTGAAAGTCAAGACATGTGATAGAGAGAGGACCTTGTAACTCAATTAGACAAGTATGCATTGTAAGATCACAAATATTAACTGTTGTAGGGATTATGAAATGTGTTCATAGAGCAACCTCATGAAATGCAGCTTGAATATTTAATCTCTTAAAGCTACATACTAAAACATATAATAGAGAGATAATCTTGTAACTCAATCAATATTTGCGAAGGAAAGAATTAACAAATGTAAGTAATGAAGAAAAAATTACCTTTGTTTATTTCTTTTGTCACGAACAAGAACATTGCATTGAATGATATTGTTTCTAAGAGGCCCAACTCTAAACAAGTTCTTCTCCCCATCAACAACAAAATCTTTGCCACCTAGTTCAGTATGACTATGTATTTCTTTGAATTTATGCATAATTTTTGTGCACAAGATTTTACTGGCACATTCTTGTTGTTGACCCCCACATTCAGCAGTTATTTTCACCTGAAATCGAAGGAAGGAAAATTATCATGTGCCTTAACAAAATCTAATAAATAAGACAGATAAGACAGACAATAGAATGTTGAACTTACTCACATCGTATTGGAACGAGTCCTGGACATTAGTAAAGCTTAGTCTGAAGTGATTGCAGAGTAATTTAATAGGTTTATCAGCTTGACCTTGTTCAGGTCGTTTGGTTTTTCTATTGATTCAAACATGAAAATTGATAATGAAAGTTAGCAAAAATGGATATCATTAACAGTTTTCTGATGCGTTGACATTTTAAAAGAGAAAAAATGTGCAATTGTAAACTAGTTTCTACTTCTACATTTGAAAACTTTGGTATTGAAATCAAGTCTGTACATTCCTCTGATGGGAATATCAAATTGATATAGTTGCTTTGAATTCTGAATCATTATTCCTGAAACCAAGCTTCTAGATTTCTCTGATAAGAATATCAACAAAAGGGGGTGTACAAGTTTGGATCTCTTTATTTGTGCATAGAGTTAAAAGAAATGTACTTTGAATACTGAAACTTTTAAAAACTGAAAGCCAAGACATGTGATAGAGAGAGGACCTTGTAACTCAATTAGACAAGTATGCGTTGTAAGATCAGGAATATTAACTAGTGTAGGGATTATGAAATGTGTTCACAGAGCAACCTCATGAAATGCAGCTTGAATATTTAATCTCTTAAAGCTACATACTAAAACATATAATAGAGAGATAGTCTTGTAACTCAATCAATATTTGGGAAGGAAAGAATTAACAAATGTAAGTAAGGAAGAAAAACTTACCCTTGTTTATTTCTTTTGTCACCAACAAAAACATTGCATTGAATGATATTGTTTCTAAGAGGCCCAACTCTAAACAAGTTCTTCTCCCCATCAACAGCAAAATCTTTGCCACCTAGTTCAGTATGACTATATATTTCTTTGACTTTATCCATAATTTTTGTACACAAAATTTTACTGGCACATTCTTGTTCTTGACCCTCACATTCAGCAGTTATTTTCACCTGGAATCCAAGGAAGGGAAATTATCGTTTGCCTTAACAAAATCTAATAAATAAGACAGATAAAATAGGCAATAGAGTGTTGAACTTACTCACATCGTATTGGAACGAGTCCTGGACATTAGTAAAGATTACTCTGAAGTGATTACAGGGTAATTTAACAGGTTTATTAGCTTGACCTTGTCCAGGTTGTTCGATTTTTCTATTTATTCAAACATGAAAATTGATAATGAAAGTTAGCAAAAATGGATATCGTTAACAGTTTTCTGATGCGTTGACATTTTAAAAGAGAAAAAATGTGCAATTGTAAATTAATTTCTACTTCTACATTTGAAAACTCTACTATTGAAATCAAGTCTGTACATTCCTCTGATGGGAATATCAAATTGCTACAGCTGCTTTGAACTCAGAATCATTATTACTGAAACCAAGCTTCCAGATTTCTCTGATAAGAATATCAACAAAGTGTGAAAGTTTGGATCTCTTTATTTGTGCATAGAGTTAAAAGAAATGTACTTTGAATACTGAAACTTTTAAAAACTGAAAGCCAAGACATGTGATAGAGAGAGGAGCTTGTAACTCAATTAGACAAGTATGCACTGTAAGATCACGAATATTAACTAGTGTAGGGATTATGAAATGTGTTCACAGAGCAACCTCATGAAATGCAGCTTGAATATTTAATCTCTTAAGGCTACATACTAAAACATATAATAGAGAGATAATCTTGTAACTCAAACAATATTCGCGAAGGAAAGAATTAACAAACGTAAGTAAGGAAGAAAAACTTACCTTTGTTTATTTCTTTTGTCATCAACAAGAACATTGCATTGAATGATATTATTTCTAAGAGGCCCAACTCTAAACAAGTTCTTCTCCCTATCAACAGCAAAATCTTTGCCACCTAGTTCAGCATGACTATATATTTCTTTGACTTTATCCATAATTTTTGCACACATGATTTTACTAGCACATTCTTTTTCTTGGCCCCTGCGTTGAGCAGTTATTTTCACCTGAAATCGAAGGAAGGAAAATTATCATCTGCCTTGACAAAATCTAATATATAAGACAGATATGACAGATAATAGAATGTTGAACTTACTCACATCGTATTGGAACGAGTCCTGGACATTAGTAAAGCTTACTCTAAAGTGATTACAGAGTAATTTAACAGGTTTACCAGCTTGATCTTGTCCAGGTCATTTGGTTAGAACATAATACGAGACCTTTGGCAGTTTCAGTGTCATTTGAGGAGGCAATGGAGGAGGGGGTGCAAAAAATCTATTAAAAGTGAACAGGGTTTTGGTAATCTTATATTAGGGATGGCTCGTTTGCTTTTATTAGGGTCAGTGCTTTTTGCAATCTTCAAATAAATGAACACAGTAACAAAAGAGAACTTCAGATACATTAAAATTGAATCTTTGAAAAGCCGTTGAAAGTTATTATTGACTAAACAATAAATAGGACAAGTGACAGGTATATAAGCAATGAACATGATTACATTGCAAGTGTTGTGTGAATGGAAAAAGAGAAATTATTTAATATTGTGTGTATTTTATAAAAAACAGGTTCAAATAAATCAAAAAATAAGTTGCAATAGAGAGTGTTTGAAATCTATTTTGAAATATTGAATCGAAGCTGAAACAATGGAAAAATTGTTCAAAGTGTTTGAACAAAAAGGGAAATTATGATCATACCTTTTGTTCAAAATTTTTTGACTTCGACAATTCTGTTGTTCGTTGCCAAAGTGTAAAGCCTTTGTTGCTTCAACTTGTGAAGATTGTACATGGTTGAGGAAACACTATTGGAGTATTGTTCATAAGAAATAGCTAGAACATCAACACAACATTCTTTTAATTGTGTGTCTCGAAGTGTACATTCAATAGTCCGTTATATCTGTTCTATGCAACTAAACAGAAAACATAAAAAAAACATTGCAATGAGCATGTTTTGATACGAAGGCCATGCTAGGAAAAACCACAGAATCCAATTTATGAAAACATGTTTGCAAATGCAAGTTTTGCAACATGGTGTTTGAAAACATATCATGGTCCTTGAGAATATTGCTTCTGATTAGTTGTTTTTTTGAAATGTTGTATTTTTTTTTTTTCAATTTGCACATCCAATGAAGACTCAGAGCAAGTTAAAATATTCAAGAATATATTTCAAATAGAAAAGCATCTTAAAAAGAGACAAAAAACAACGAAGACAAAATGCTGTATCAGTTTCTATATGCAAGTTGTAGGTACTGATAAGATACTAGTAAAATGATCTGACCAATATGCATCGGAAATGGTAAATGAAAGCCTGTCAATATCCATGTTTGTCCAAAAATGGTCAATCATAGAACCATATTCTGTTGTAGGTATGTTTGTTTTTAACTTTAGACATTTACTCTGCATAAACAATTCCAACCTCCTTTTCGATATTGTTTCTTTGTACATGTCAATGTTAAAGTCACTAGTTATTATGGTTAGCATTTTCTTGTTGTTTTGTAACATAACACAGTCCAAGACATCAATAAGGTTGTCAACAAGATTATTTGGTTTGTTATAAATATTGACAAGCTGGAGAATGTTGTCAGGGAGCGTAATGTAAGTGACAATTGCCTCGATTGATGGCTCGTTGACAAAAGTTGTTTTCATAATAGGAATCTTCTTATTGACAACTGTCAGAAGGCCATGAACTGAATGTGTTGCAATGCAATTGTTTTGGTTTACAAATGTTGCAGTAGTAGGTGGCAAATTCATATGTGTTTCTTGCAAACAAAGAATGTCTGATTGCATGAGTTCAAAGTCATTTGCAACGTCATCAATGTGTGAAAGCAGACTTCGTGTGTTAAGTGAAGAAATGAACATGTGCTTAGTATTTGGAAACGACTTAAGTCCATATTGAAATTGCAAAGAAGCCTGTTTCTCTAATCTATTTAATTCTGCAACTACTTTTGATGAAACAGAAAAAAAAATTTGCTGTAATTTGCTTACAAGATAGAGACATTCGATGCTTTTTACACGTGACAATGCAGTGTAAACAAGACCATGTTTTGTGACTCCTTTTGGATCAAATGCCAATTTTTCAAGTGTAAGACCTTGTGCTCTATGAATTGTTTGAGCACATGCTAATTGAACTGGGAATTGTACTCGGATACAGTTATTTCTCTTTCCAAGAGAAATTTGTGTTGTAACTCTTTTTATAGGTGTCCAAGTGCATAGGATCGAATCATTGTAAAGGTGTTGCATAGATGCCCATGCAATTGCTCCAATCTTTGGATCTGAAAATTGAATCCATAAAATGTCTGTTGTTGCTTGACTATAATGTTTGAAGATTCCTTCAGCACCATTGACAAGGCCATCTTCAATTGAATAGTTCCCGCCTACTATTTCGACAAGCATGTTTTTTTTTAGAGTAAATGTAGATGGCAATTGAATTCTCTTATCTACATTAGCTATGTTATCGATTTGATCAATTTTGGTGTCTTGAGCAGCAATTGTAAATGCTTCTGTATTAACAAGAGTCAACATCTTTGAGTTATGTTGTTGAACATCTTTATTGCAATAATAAAGAAATGGAAACGATGGATCAACTGGTGGTTGTCTGTAGTATTTCCGGTTCAAATATTGTATATCTTCAAATGTTTGTTTTCCTGTTCTGATTCTATTCAAGATCGATATAAAAGTTTCATCTTTTTTCCTGACAACGGTTTTTAATTGATAGTATTGTATGGAGTCATTCCAAAAACTATAAGGGAATTTTTTATTATTGAAACTTGGCAAGTCGAAAATCCAAGAATCATGAACAGGTTCTGCTTAGCAGAAATCGCCACAAAAGATGACATCTAGATTTCCAAATGGTTTTGTTGGAGTATGCATGATCTCACGAAGACGTTTGTCTATGTTATGTAGCATTCGTGAACCTATCAAAGAAACTTCATCAATTAATAGAACACGTACTTGTTCATAGTCTTTGCTCAAAAGATCTAGTGTGTTTGAACTTAATGGGATCAAGATCGAGGAACCCAAAGGAAGCTTAAAAGCAGAATGAACAGTAATTCCATCTACATTGTATGCTGCTTTTCCAGTGAATGCAACAATAAGACCTTTTCTTTTCAAGGGGTTGCTACCAAGTTCTTTTTCATATAAAAAGACAAGAGCATCATAAAGGGCCTTTGCAGTATGTGTTTTTCCTGTTCCTGCACTTCTCGTAAGGAAGATATGGATTGCTTTTGCAGGATTGCGTTTTTTCCTAGCAATAATTTCTTTGACAATGGACTGTTGCTCATTGTTTAAACTACGTCTAATTGCAAAGTATTCATCCTTATCAGGCAGAAATGGTTTTTTAGCTATGCTAAATGTTTTTGGTGTTTCAAATAGTCGATTCTTTCTTTTGTAGATAAGATCATTGCCCATGTCATACTTTTCAACACCATCCAATTTGACTGCATCATTGATATCTTTTGCAAAGTCTACAGGTATTTCAAAAAGCTCTTCAACTTTGTCTTTTGCAATGTCAATATCACCCCATTTTGAAATTGATTTTGCCATGATTTTTCCTTCAACATTTGCTATTTGTTCTTTGTGTTTTTCATATGCCTCTGTCCATGTTTGCAGGGGGTGCTCCAAGAAATTGGAAAGATTTTTGTGAGGCACAAAGAGCAATAGCTTTTCACGAGAAAAATTTTCAGGATCTTTTTTTTTATTGTAATGAATGTACCGAATGATAGATTGTTTGTTTCTCTTGATTGTTTTTCCATGAACCAGGAAATAGGAAGAAGCATATTCAGCTAAAGATACATTTTGTAGATTCGTCGGGCATTCAATGTACCTATCTATTATCGATGGGCAAATGATGTCTTCAGAATCATCATGCTCCTTTTCTAGTAGAGACGGTTTTTTTAAAACAACAGTTTTTTTTATCATCTGGAGCAGTGTTGATAAAAATTGTCGTTCTTGAAGATGAATATAGAGGTAACGAAAGCACAATATGTACTGCTTCTCTAATAGACATCTGTTGCATATTCAGAAACGTGTTTCCAAGCCTACGTATTGTTTCTAGTTGATTACAATTGTTTGAAATAGACTCTTCTTTGATTGTTTTCAAAGCCATTGTCATAGGCCTATCTAATTTCGTTATGTATTAGCTTATGTATGTTGCAGTTGCATATGCATCTAATATGAATTGGGCATCTGTATTTGCTTGCCACAAACTTGGAATTGATTTTGCAAAACAATTTATCCAAATATCTGAAGGGTGTCTTTTTAATAGCAATGTCAGTTTCTCAATTGTAGAACGTACTAGTTCAATGTATTCGTCCTTGTTTAAATGTAGTTCTTGCAAGAATGAATCAAATGTCATGTTCCTTGAATATTCTTTAGATTCAAGAGCAAAAGAAAGGAGTTTTTTTTTTCAGTCAACGCATCCGATTTAGTTTCAAGAGGTTCTAAAACCATTGTAATATCGATAGGGAACATCGGGAATCGAAACCTACATGCAGAGCGTCTATGTTTTTTACATGTTCTTGTATGTCTGTGAGTTTGAATTTTGATGAAGTTTGCTTCAAGCAATGAAGAGTCTGTTGAAATATAGCAATCGACAAAAGAACTTATTTCATCATTGCTATTCTTGCCAAAGACAGGTGCATTTTCAATCCAAAGAAGCCCATGTTCATGTTCATTTCCTCTTTGTTGAAATTCAGTTGTAAAAAAAAAGTCAGTTACTTTACCAAAAAGGTATTTGCTTTTCAAGATCAAGGACTTTAACGAATTCATTTTGTTTTTATAGTAACGGCTACAAAGTACAGGATGTTTTCTTATTAAATTATCAATAACATCTTCAGTAAGAATTTCATCACAATTTTCTTTGTCTTTTTTCTCTAGCATGTGCAAAGCATCACACAAAGGCTTCCAAAGATGTTGAGCAGTAGAAAAGCTTACAAAAAAGGTTGGTGGCCCTAGTTGACGTATCATTGCGAAAAGATTTTTTCTCATGTTGTCAAAATAGTCAGGAGATGTTCGGACGGCTTTTAGTGAACGATATGCAATTGGCGATTTCATTATGTTAAGAAGGTTGGCTTTGCATTTTACATCTTTGGCTTTTAGTTTTTTCCCTTTTAACTCCCCTATGCGAATAGATATCCAAGCAGTACTAGAGATTTGACCTATTAACACTTTCACTGCTTTAAAGAATATATTTGTGGGATGTGCTTCAAAATGTGTGCTTTCATGTTGAAGCTCCCACTGAAAAATTTGTTGGTGACGAAAGCGCTTGTACATGTCATTGGAGCGGCTACATCCAAAGAAAAGTGTAGGGAAATTAAGTTCTTCAAAGAACCGATCTTGGAAAATTCCTAGGGGTCGGTAGTTTTCAGAAGGCGCAAGCTCAATGATTTTGGTGGCCAAATCATCTATTAGATGGGTTTCTCCATATCCATGTACCAATGTTTCTGTGATTGGTTCTATGAATTGGTCATGTGTATCCTCATCACTTTCTTTTAGATTTGTAAGAGGTTGATCTAAATCAATTGATTCTGATATTGATATTTCATTAGATTCTTGCTTTGCCAACAATTCATGGAATGCCTTTTCCCAATCTGAATTGATATGTACATTCTCTATTTTGTAAAGATCCATGTCACAAAGAGTTTTCAATGCTTGCATGACAATATTTGGTCGAATATTTCCAGAAACAAATGCATTTTTGTATTCTAGTTTTTGCTTAAGCATAACTGCAATGGTCTTGTCCTCTTCTAGGTTCCTAGGCAATGCTCTTTGTACTTTGTCTAAAGATGCAGGCACATTGATGATTGTTCCTGTCAAGCCAACTTGAGCTCGTTTATAACCTAGTTGCCGAATCTGAGCAAAAGCAATTCTTGGTGACACAAGCCGTTCTTCAAGCGAAGTCAATTTGTCTACATCAGACAATGAAGTGTTGCAACAAATGTTAAGTGGTGTTGCAAACAATGGTGTCTCCGAATTTGAAATATTCTTTTTGCAATATTTGCATATGTAATTGTACAGTGCGATTGAAGAAGGCATGGTATTCCAAGGAAGACATTTCAATGCATAGAAAGTGTCTTCATTGATATAGTGAACATCCCTTTTAAAGTGCAAGCGTCTACAGACAGAACATGCATGAATAGGGGCATCTTGAATATTTTTCGAGTATTCTTTAAGTGCTTTTTTTGCCTTCTCATATGCCTTTTGCTTTTGAAAGGACTGAAGTGCTTTCAGACGCATTTGTTTTTTAATGGCACGTATGTTTTTGAACGAGGCAATGGATTTTTGCTGTCTCATAATGGAATCTTTCTCCAAGCATTTTTCCATCACAATTGAAATTTCTGGGCCAATGCAAAAGAGTCTTGGTTTTTTTTTTAATGTTTTTTGCATGGAACAAGTTTTCAGAGGCATTTGTTTTTTAATGGCACGTATGTTTTTGAATGGGGCAATGGATTTTTGCTGTCTCATAATGGAATCTTTCTCCAGGCATTTTTCCATCACAATTGAAATTTCTGGGCCAATGCAAAAGAGTCTTGGTTTTTTTTTTAATGTTTTTTCCTTCGAACAAGTTTTTTTTCTTTTCTTTGTTTCTATTTTAGAATGTTCTTTGCAAAGGTCAGGAGAATGTTCTTCTTCAATGGCATTCCAAAGAGTTTGATGATGACAATTGTCAATTGTTTTCATCATTGTATTCATAGGAAGATTCCTAGTCATGGCATTTGACAATATTGGAGAATTTTTTTCAATGCTTGTCTGACACAAGGGATGAAAATGCGAATGGCATTTGTCAATTTCATGATGAAGAAGAAAATAGATCTTTGACGATGTATTTGTTGAGAAGAATTGGTTTTCCACTTTGTAAGAGTGTATGTTCAAAAGAAATATGTTGACTTCCAAAACCTCACACAACCATTGAATTGTGAAATGGCCATCATTTAAATGGCCAATTGTATAAGGCTCTGCCAAATTCACTACAAAGGTTTTCCAACTAGAAACAAGTTGATTTTCTTGCACTGTCTCAAGATGAAGGAATGTTTCTAGACAACGAAGGGCTCTTGCATCATTTGAAAGCATGCAATTGAAAAAAGTTTGCGCTATTGTTTTTCTGAGGCTTGCACTATCAAATGTCTTTGTCAATTTTGAAATTGATTCAAATAACGAGTCACAGCAATGACATTCGAAAAAGATATATTGACAAGAATCAATAGAAGGAGTATCTGATTGTTCATTGAAAACAAAATAGTCAGGTCCTAGTAATTTGTATGAAAGAAAAGGTTCAAAGTGCCCAGCAGCTGGAACATGATCATGGAATAGAATATTGTAGCAATATCCGACACAAGAAGGGTTGAAATGAAGATATTTCCTTTTGCTTCTCAATGACCATATAGCAACAGGCACATTTAACCAGTTTGCAACCATTTTATGCAGAAGATATCACCCCAAAGGCCATAAACATTTTTTGCATCCGGTTCAGATGCAGTTTGCGACATTCGTTCCAAGTAAAGATCTCTATTTTCTATCCCATGCAATTGAAACAAGTACGAAGGATCCAATTCCAAGTTCAAAGAAGAAATTGCGGCTGGATCGTTTGCAGCTAGACGCAAACGAAAATGGTTTATGGTTGCTTCTCTTATCTCCAAGGATGTGTAGCGAAAATGCAAGAGAACAGCAAAGGCATCAAAAAGACAATCTCCATTTCGGTAATGAAAAGCTTGTAAATGAAACAAATGGTTTGTTGACAAAGCAACATCAATACCATCAAATGCCTGTTGTATAATCGCAACAGATGTTTCTCCTATGGCAGAACATTGATTATGTTCAATGTTCTCCATCAGAAGAAGAAACATAGGAAGAAAAACCTGCATGGCAAATGCAACTTTGGAAATAAGCAAAAATAAGTCACATTGTTTGTGACACTTGCAAGCAATGAATCAAATAGAACAATGTCTTTTGCATAGCGACTTGCAATGAAAAGTATGTTGGAAAAGAATTCAATAAATATTTTTGTTAGGAATTTATTTTAAATGCAATTTTTCAAGCCTTTAGATCAATACCACTTTTAAATTTTTTTCTCATTTTTTGTGAGAACAAATTATGTGTAATAACTCTAGGAATCATCCAAGGATAAGCAAATACACCTGTAAATGCCTGTTTGTAAATGCTTGCCCAATATAGTTATTCACATTTGCACTTTGCAAATGAAATGAAAGAGTTAGAAACCAATAACAGGTTTTTGTTGCATTATCACATAGTTTTAAATCAGTATTCAATTGTAATGACTATGCAATAATGTGTACTCATTCTTTTGCATGAAGCACTTATATTTTTTGTTTTTCATTATCAAGGCCTATAACTAGGCATTATAGACAACTGCTTTGCAGAAAGAAATTCTTGACACTAACTAATTTCTGTAGACTTATCCCTAACGCGAAATGAATAATAAAATCTAATTAATATAGTATTCAGCAATTTATCAAAAAATTTGCAACCAGATTTCGCAAACAGCAAATGAACAAATTATTTATATTATTAATTAACTAAAATTCCAATTTTCAGAGCTCTTTTATTTACTACAAAAAACAAAGACATTTTGCACAAAACCAAAATTTTGCTGACACTCAAGCTACACTGAATTTCCTAAATGTTATGTGATTCTGAAATTCCTATATGTTATATGACTCTGAAATGTCTCTATCCTAAAGGATGTCTGTACTTGGGATATGTGTATAGAAATTTAAATATATACATATTTTGGCCAATTGCAACCAACAAATTCAAATGTAGTTTTGGACAAAATTAAAAAGTGTTTTTAGCACATATCATTTTAACTGAAACCATCAAGGTTGAGCGCAAGAAAATTGTGGTAATTACTAAGTGACCTATCCCCAAATCAATGACATCATCAAGGGGATTTCTTAGTCTCGTACACTACTATAGAAGGTTTGTTCAAATGCGCACACAAATTGTCATACTATTAACATCATTATTTAAAAGTGATGCATTCATATGGGATAAAAAAAGCTAAAGACTATTTTGAAAAGTTGAAAACCTTAATGACATCCACTCTAGTCTTGACAAATCCAGGTGCCAGGAAAACATGCGTCCACGAATACTATGTTTCAGGAACATGCCTAGGAGTTCTGCTCATAAGTCATAAACATCTCATTGCCTTTGAGAGTCAAAAGTTACAACTGAATGAGCATATAAAATCTACATATGGTGGAAAGACGTTGACAATAACACATGCCTTGGCCAAGTGGAAGCAGTAGCTGTTGCGAGATAAATTTCTCGCAGTGTTCCAGTTGGCATATTGATGCGGTATCCAAATTAATGATGATAGTTTAATAACCAAATTATAATAGGTTTTATCATCATAAAAATTATATAAGAATTTAAAAAATAAAAATATAATATATCTATCTATTTTCTTTTTTATTTATTTTAAACTTGATTTTATGTGGTTGTTGTTTGTTCCTTACGCAGTGACGTTGGCCTGGTTTCATAAGAACTGTTTGCGCCAAAAAATTTATGTTTTTTAATTTATTCCATAATTGCAATAAAAACCGTGGTTTAAAAAACACAAAGACTGTGTAATTGGTCATTGCCATTTCTTTTCTTCGGTAATGACATCCACTCCTTGAAATGAATGTATAGGGAACGGAATTGTATGTATGTATGTATCTGAAGATTTAATTCCAACAGTGCCAACCTCCCTCCTTCCCGTGTATTTCGGTCAGGTATGGAGTAGGGTCATGATATCACGAGCTGCGTCGGCGCTGGGATTAAATGCTAGTACCAGCCTGCAACCCAGACATCGGGTAGGAAATAAATGACATTATATTATATCATTAATTAAATTTACAGATCTGTTTGTATTTATTTTATTTTGCTTCGTTCATTTTCCATTTCCATCATGCCATGTGGTATGAATGTGATATTTTTAAATGGTTCTTTGGACTGCTTCGTTTAAGTGGTTTTGCTTTTCGCATGGACCTGTTTTTCAAGTTTTCTCAGAAAATAGATACTATACAGGTTTACTGAATCTAGAAATAGAAACCACTTTCAACCTAAGTATCTGTACTTGAGAATAGAAGTCTACCCCAAAACAACAGGCTGGGAGCTTAAGAGAGGGATGCTCATTTTCCATTGGCTTTGCCAACTGCCCATATAAGACAAACGACATTTCGTGTGCAGTATAAAATCTGGGTCTTTGGGGAGATACTCCATTGTCTTTGACTTTGACATCTGCCAAATGAGGTAATGACTAACAACTATTTCAATTCCATATGCGGCTCAAGGGGAAACCCTTAGATGCAGTGATGCTGGAATTCACAACCTGCCATTTTATTTAAGGATAAATTCTTGAAACATCCAATCTGAAATGAAGTCTATGATAACTTAGCAACAAGATGCTTTGGTTTTGTCTAAAGAAGAAAACGTGGACAGTGTTTGCAACAGAACACTGCTGTAAATTCACAGGAATCCTGTGAATATTTAAAAAGCCCTGTATCAGCAAAGTTTGTTACTTGTCAAGAATACTGTTACAAGAAACATGAACGCTAACAAATTCTTAGATGCAGTGATGGTTGTATTGACAACCTGCTGTTTTATTTAAGGAAAAATTGATGAAATATCCAATCTGAAATAGCTTTTTCTTTAGATGAAACCAGATCAGCTTGTTGCTAGGCTACTATAGACTGCATTGGTTAGCTTGAGTATGCTTCAGTGATCTATAGTTTGTCGCAATAATGTACATGTATACTTTTTTGGCGCTGTGTGGACAGGGGTTTGACACGAAGACAAAGGTTAATGGCCCAGAGACATGGAAATAACCATAGTAAAGGGATGAGATCCCGATTGTATGATTCTGACATGTCTACTAACACAGGACATTTGAGCTTGTCTCTCATATAGTATTTTGGTTTGGGTTGGTTTTTAAAAAACTTAAAAATAATAAAAAAAATATTGTGTCTGACTATTCTTATTGAATACAGTGTAGCATATCGATCATAATCTGATATTTATCTATAAGCTTTTTTAAAAAACCATATGCTTAAGAGATAATAACAAACTTCAACATGATGTCTTAAGCAATTCTAAACTCACATAAATATATATATCATCCTCGTACTATATGTGCACTACTTTGTCTTTTGCAAGAGATATAAATCGGATTTTTTTCATAAAACAAAAAACAGAAGTCTCAGCTGGAGACAAAATTCCAACAGTTACCCGTCCAAAGAACCCGTCAATGAAATTGCAGAAGACAAAGCTCGTTGCACCAAGAAAGCACTCTACACATTCAGACACGAACACTGCAAATTACTTGACCAATGAAGCGCATTCAGATAGAAACACCCACTACCAGAAACCACTTCACCTTCGTTGGACCACCGCAAATAATCCACAAACAACCACGCCACCGCAAAGAAGCCAACAAAAATAGCCACAACACAAAAGCAAGTCGCACCAAACAGAACAAGCTTGAACACCAGAGAACCTCTAAAATATAGCTTCAACAAACACGCCAGAAGAAATGTCCATAAGCAAGGACAGTGCAACCACATTCACCAAGGTAAAACTCGGACAGGAGTCTTGATTCACATCAAAAATGCCATACCGCATTAACACCATGAAACCCTAGACCATACCACGTCAATACCCCAACAGCAACATCGTTTAAACCCCTGGAACACCCCAACCCGACGCTAGCGAGCACACAACAGAGCTCGACGAAACGGACGATAAATCAACAAGACTAGTGAATAAATCACACAGGAGTCTTGAGTCCCGAGACCACCAACCTCATTTAAACTGGCAAACGTCACCCCGCGCCATACTGCATTAACACCATGGAACCCTGGACCATACCGCAAGAATACGCCAACTACAACACCGTTTAAACCCCTCGAACATCTCAACCCGACGCTACCGAGCGCACAACAGAGCTCGACGAAACGGACGATAAATCGACAAGACTAGTGAATAAATCGCAGGGGATTCTTGAGTGCCGAGACCACCGTCACCCCGCGCCATACTGCATTAACACCACCAAACCCTCGACCATACCGCATGAATACGCCAGCTGCAACACCGTTTAAACCCCTGAAACACCTCAACCCGACGCCAACGAGCACACAACAGAGCTCGACGAAAGGGATGATAAATCGAAAAGACTGGTGAATAAATCACACACAACAGAGCTCGACGAAAGGGAGGATAAATCGAGAAGACTGGTGAATAAATCACAGACAACAGAGCTCGACGAAAGGGACGATAAATCGACAAGACTGGTGAATAAATCCCAAAGGAGTCTTGAGTCCCGAGACCACCAACTGCATTAACACCACGAAACAATGGACCAACACATGTTGCATGAATACACCAACTACAACACGTTTAAACCCCTGCAACACTTCAACCCCACGCCAGCAGGCGCACAACAGAGCTTGACCAAAGGCACAATAAATGGACAAGACTGGTGAATAAATCACATAGGAGTCTTCAGTCCCGAGACCATTTAAACCCCTGCAACACCTCAACCCGACGCCAGCGCACAACAGAACTCGACGAAAGGCACGATAAATGGACAAGACCGGTGAATAAATCGCACAGGAGTCTTCAGTCCTGAGACCATTTAAACCTCATTTAAAACGGCAAACGTCACCCCGCCGCCGGGGCTTGGGGCACACAGCCCCAGGCCAACGTCACTGCGTCCGGATCGAACCACAACCACGTAAAATGAATTTAAAAAAAAATCCCAAAAATACAAAAAATATAAACTTTAACAAAAACTTTGCAATTTCATATCCGCGATTTTTGCCACCCGAATTAATACCACCCGACTAAAAACTATATGTCAGGGACATAATAAAAATTTTACAAAAATATAATACAAAAAAATCATATTAAACATAATGATTAAACCAAGAACAAACAATGACAAAGAAGGTTTATCCTCAAAAGTTTTAAATAGGCTTCTTCATAGACAATACAATGGTCCATTATCATGCGCCACCAAATACCATGACCAAGTCAAGTTTACTTAACAAGGGGAGACAATAAGACCATGACAAAATCAAAATTTCCATATTACACACACACACACACATAAGTAATTATAGATATTATTGCTACTAATTGCTTATTAGTAATTAAGTGTGTGTGTGGGTTTGGGAGATATATATATCCCAAACCCCCCACACACATAATTACTAATAAGTAATTAGTAATAGTAATAGATATTACTATTACTAATTACTTATTAGTAATTATGTGTGTGGGGGGTTTGGGATATATATATCTCCCAAACCCACACACACACTTAATTACTAATAAGCAATTAGTAGCAATAATATCCATATATATACATACACACACACATTTAATTACTAATAAGTAATTAGTAATAGTAACATCTATTACTATTATTAATTATTTATTAGTAATTAAGTGTGTATATACATATGGGTTTGAGATATACATATTAATGATCTATAAAAATAAAATATACACTTCAAAATTATGGGTGAAATTAAAATTCCCACTTCATTAATGATGTTTAATTTAATAAAGTGGAAATTTTTTGAGGTGTAAAATAGAAAATGACAACTATTTATCTGTCAAATTTCAACATTGCTTCCTATCACCCTACACACAAGACCATTTCTTGAACTATTACTAGAAGGCCAAGCGCACCATTTGCTTACTACCTTAATCTCGATTATTTGGGGGTGAATGTATTGTTGCGCATTTAAGTTTAAAGTTTAGTATCTATTTCTATTCAATTTTTGTTGTTGAACTCTCCCATTGCCTTGCTTATTTGATGTTATTTTATTTTTTAGAAATGAGTGAATGTCTTGGTTTGTGTACAACTTGCAATTTACCTTCCATACGACCATATCGACAATGTTTAAACACTACACTATCCGGTGGAACAAGTTCAAATGCAGAACAATTTAGCTACTCGTATCGTTACGACCGTCTCTAGATTGCATCGGATATGTGGTTTTATTTTCAGAATTACAATTATTTTCTTGTTCTTCTATGGTCATGCTGGTATGGTGTAACTATTTATTTGTCCTGTACTTTTCTCTTTAGGGTTTAGCTGTGAATTTTCAAAGCTACATTGGGAAGGCTAAACTTGCATTCAGGTCCTCCATTGGGATATGGGTTATGAGTTTCTGATTAGCAGTTCATTGATGTTGTTGGAAAGAAATGTCACCCACTTTTAGAATTCCAGTGTGTGTTGTTGTAGGGAGAGCAATGTTTCTTTTATATATTTTTTTAATTATGAAAGCCAAGTCACACAGATATTGAAAATGTTACCTTTATGATCCACTCTAACTTGTGCAAGAAACAGAACATGAGATACAAAAATGGCATTTGTGTAATTAGCAGAACCATATATTAGGAAAAGTTAAGAATTTGTTTATGCAATCCTAACTCTTCCCATTTTTAGAAAAATACGCACAAAAATATTGATCCATTCATTAGATTAGAATTATTTCACAAATGCTAGAATCAGATATTAGAGGTGAAACGAATATTTGGATGATATTTTTTATATTAACAACCTTAAATTATAAGGAAACACTAATAACAAATTACATATACAAGCCACTAATTGAGTGCCTTGTAACAAAAGTGACAGTGACAAGTTAAGTGTCTTGTAACAAACGTGACAGTGATACAGTTTCTTCTAGTCATGAAAGAAAGATCATACATAAATTGATTTTCACTTTTTTCTTTCCAACAATTTAGCTTATATTAATTATCAATATAGATTATATTTTGTTCTCTAACATGAGGAAAAAATTTAGTTTATTTTTTGTAACTAAGTATCTACGGGGATTTGAACTTGTGATCTTTCATTTACAACTTCTCATCTCAATTACTCATTACCAATTGCTCTATCTCCCATGGGATAAGGAAAAAAATTAATTAATATTAATCTCTTTTTACTATTTGATAAGATATTATAATCCACATTCCCCATAAATATAGAGAGACTACACGTGATCAATTCCCAGGTAGAACTTGTGGATACACCCCCTTTAGCAATATGTAATCACATGTTGAAACTACCCTTGACACTCTCAATCAATGGATTCCATCAGTACCACATAAAATCAAAATATAGAAACAAAGGAGACCCATCCAAATGTAGAAAGGAAAAGAAAAAGGCATGTAGTGAAATTGATCAAACATAGCATTTGCAAAGGAAAAAGGATCTTACCGTTTGTCCCACTAGTCGCTTCATCCTTCCAATGGACAAACTGACATGTATCTCAATAGTCATACATTAAATACCAGCATATGTTAACAAAATTACAAACACAACAAACAACGAGCAACGAACAAGAAATATAAACCTATCACATATAAAATTTTGTTTATTAAGATTAAAAACTTTGAAAACAAAATTGAAATGAAAATTTGGAAGAAAATTGAAAGCTCTGGTAAAAGTATATATTATATTTTGTGAACCATCTTAGATTAGCCACCTTTACATGAAAGTTGTTGAGTATTATCTTTTATCTTTAAAACAAATCTTTGAAAAACTAAAACCATAACAACATTGTTTACAATAGAAAATTGTGCATCATTATTTGGAAGTAAAACGTAGTTGTTTAATTTCCATCATGGAATTATCAAATGTTAATAGGAAGATTGTTTTTCCGAATGTGCTTAAAACTTCTAGCAATGTAGAGGAAGAGTCTATTAATACTATTGTTTTGACATAAGTGTATGTGTTTTTCCACAAAATAACATGAATAATATAAGTAGCTTGTTAAAGTTAAAATAATAAGAGAGTGAGAGAAGAGATGATTCCATATGCAATGTTATGAGACAGTATATGGAAAAAATAAAATAAGAAATAACAAGTGAAAAGTAATTATGTTCGTGTTGAAATGTTTAGAAAATAAGAACTTAATAACAAGAGAAAAGTAATCATGACATCATGGTTTTTATATGCTTGAAAAAACTATTTAAACTTTGTTCTTTAATGTCCACTAAGGCATTGTCCAATGCTAGCACAAAGACTTCTTTCTTTTTAAATATGCACAATAGTTCCAACACTGTGGAGATATCGTTCTCGTAGGCTTCATAGCTAGTTTGGACGAGCTTTCGTAGGAATTTGTCTAGTAGAGGTCTTCACATAGTGCATTCAAGGACCTAGAAGAAGAAGTCCATGAAAGATTCATTCACCTGCAACTGAAAAAGGATGCAATTTCTTTTTGTTAGTTGCATAACATTATTCAAAAATTGCAATAAGGAAATATAAAAACAAAAAGAAATTCAGAACAAAATAAAGTAGATAGGGGCATTGATCTTACCGTTGTGATCTTGTACACCATTGTTTCTATTTCGAGTTGTAGGATTGCAAGTACTAGATTTTCCAACTCAAAGTATTGTTATGATGGCGACCTTGTGGTCAGCCATGTCGTCTTCAAATCTTTCTATTCGACCTAAACTTCGGCTCATTTCCTACAATTTTTAGTCTAGAACTCTTCATCAACCCTACTAGAAACCGTCGCCCCAGAGACCAAATTTACTCAAGGGGTACCTCCCTAGGATGCCAAAACATGAAGGAAAAAGGGATTAAAAAACAAACATAATTCTTCATGCAATGATTTGGGGAAAAATGGTGAAAAATAATACAAGTACTAGTACCAATACTAAGCATTGTTAAGGTGTCAAGGTACAAGATGCAATGGATTCTATGGAACAGACTCCCTTCTATTTGTATAGTAAAGCCCAATTTACCAGAAAATTCGAAGCCTATTTGAGAGCAATGGAAGGGCTCAATGATACCATCGGGTATGCCATTAACGGCAACAATAATTTGAATATTGTGGAGCATCTTAGGATCCTATGATGTGCCACTGTTGTTGTTAGTAGAAATGAATTAAAATTGGTAGACCGAGTTGGCTTCAACATGTGAAGGTATGTCTGTCAATCAATTATGACATTATACTTGGTTTTTAAGTTATCGGTGTGCCCCTCCTAGTTTTTTGGTTTAAAATTTATACATGCACCTCATTGATAATAGTTTATTCAATTAAGTCTTTTTTTTTTAAATCATCTGTCAAAACCTTCTAGGTTCAATGCTAGAAAAAATGGATAACCCAATTCTTAAGGCAAAAAAAGACAAACTATGATTGGAAGGGAATCAACAAAAAACTGAAGGAAATCAACAAAAAGACGGAAATTGTGTCCAACTTTTCTCCTTAACTTCTCGAAAGTTTCCATGCATAAATGTTAGGACTATATTTTTTATTCTTTTATAAATTTATTTTATCTTCATTTCAATGGCAATGGTATGGGACCAATTAGTCAATTGAGCGTAGATCGGGTGGTTGGGAGGAATATTGTTATCCTTCCCACTCGAGTTCAAATCTAGCTTGGTGACACTTGCTCCTTGGAGCCGAATGATTGTAATTCAAAATACCTTGATTCTCTGGAATATTAGGTATTGACCCTATTCCGATGGATGTAGCCCTCTAACAAATGGTGAACCATCATTTAAAAAAAAATGGTATGGGACCAATCATGTTTGGAAAAAAATCCTCTAAAAAATAAAATAAATAAATTAAAATAGAAATTAAAATAAATAAATAAAAAACTAAAACTAGTTTAGTTACCACTTTAGACATTTTAAAGTATTAATATACTTGCTTCAAATTAATAAAAAAATGAAAACAATAATCTCTGCAACTAAAAATATATAACTAACTTTCTTTATATGAGAGAAATTTTTCAAAATTTCTTAATATATTAGAAATTAAAAAATAAAATAAAAAACTAACTCAAAATTTTCATATATATATATATATATATATTAATAATAATAATTCTTTTAAATAATTAATAATTCTTAATATACAATTATATTTTATTAAATTAAAAAAATAAGGAAAATGTTTTTCTTTTAATTTTTGTTTTTGTATGAAAAACTTAATGAGATGCTTTTAAAAATTTCCATTATTTAAAAAATTTATAAAGTTAATATTGTAACAAATATTTTAAAATTAAGATGACAATAATTCATCCCACTATATTTATAAAATTGTTCAAAGATTTATATAAATATCATCCCTTTTCAAAATTGATTAATATGTTCGTAATTAAAAAATAAAATAAAAAACTAACTCAAAAATTTCATATATATATATTCTAGTTCTTTTAAATAATTAATAATTCTTAATTCATATATATATATTTATATTTTTTCTAGTTTAATTAATAATTCTTAATTCATATAACTATATTCTATTAAATTGTTTTATTTAATTTTTGTTTTTATGTTAAAAAGCTTAATAAGATGTTTTTAAAATTTTCATAATTTTAAAACTTTAAAAAATTAAAGTATTATAACACATATTTTAAAATTAAAAGGACAATATTTCATCCCACTTTTTTAATATCTATAAGATTATTCAAAGCTTTATATAAATATTATCCCCGATACTTTATCCAAAGCTTGGTATCCTACTCTATTCCCAATACTTTATCCAAATCTTGGCATCTTTAAATTTATCTTGTATTTACACCGTACTTTATTCCTTAATACTTTATCTAAAACTTTGTATTTTTAGAATTATCTTATTCTTATACTCTACTCTAATCCCGAATACTTTTCTCAAAACTTGATATCTTTAAAATTATCGTACACTTATACCCTACTCTATTCCCCAATACCTGGCACCTTTAAAGTTATATTTGTACTTATACATGAGGTATACTTATCCAAAACTTGATACCTTTAAAGTTATCTTTATAATTATACATGAGGCATAGGTTTTGTTGATTTTTTTTTTTTTTTTAATCCTGAAACAAAAAAGTTTTGACGATTTGGATATATATTCTCATATTTGAAATTTTGTCTTTTATTTCATAAAATATTTGTTTTTCTAATTTATATTGAAATGATAAAATTGTGAAAAAAATAAAATTTCAATAAATAAAAAAATTTAACTACATAGAAGACAAATTAATTAAAAAAATTATTTAACTACATAGAAGACAAATTAATTAAAAAAATAAGGAATGTGTACCTGTCATTTGTAGAAAGAGTGCTTCACAAGAAGCTCAGACCACTCCGATATGGCCCTGACCCCATCACGAAGCTGTGGCTTTCAGTCAAATTGCTACTACTACATACGCGGCTTAGAGGCTTATCTCTTCTGTCTCTGAAGACCGGGCTCAGCTCACAGAGATCACATTTATTACTGGTAACCAAGACCCTGAGGAAGCCAAAGGCCATGTGGGACCAGCACTATTGAGATGGGATGGGCTTCCATATACTTGTTATGAATGGAAAACAAGCAAGTGATATCCCAGCTATATAAAGTGTCCGTTATCAAAATCTTTGAGTTTATTTGAAGTTTTCATTACATAGTTATGCTAAGAAGACATAATGCGCAAGCCATGCATGGAAAACCAATATTTGAATATGAAAATGGATGGGTAATGTGAGAGTTAGGGGAGGGATGCCAGTGAGTAAGCGTTTTTTTTACCGGTAGTGATGCAGAGTAATTCTCCATGTTTCTGAGCTTGTTTTTCCTCCAAATTTTTATCACATATACTTTGTTGTGTTCGCTATCTAACCATATTGGTCTTAAGGTGTGACGAATCCAAAATAATGCCATGTCAACCACAAAGTTCCAAGTTGTCTAGTCTTAGTGTGTCTTAGTGTATTTTTGATTGGGACCAATGCTTGAACATTGATGTGACTTAAAGTAGATGTGACTTAAAATGATTTTCCAATTTCAAATATTCATTTTATTTCAAAATGTAGTTCAATTTTTTTTTATAAATAATTTTAAAAACATGAAAATATTGAGAATTACTTGTACATAAAGTGCTTTTATGAACCACTTATAGTAGATAGTTTTTTCAAAACCGAGGTCAACAAACACCATTACTATGTCCACTATTGATCACCCTATCTCAACTACAAGTTTTCCCGCTCCACCAGTGGCTCCTCTCCCCTATGCAAGTAGAAATAATTTCTTTATTTTTCATGCTTTACTTGATAATTTGAAAATTATTAATAATTTGGAAGTTATGGTTAGTTTTTTTAACACATTAATGGTTATTTCTATTATTCCTGAGGGTTTCTTGGGATTTTTTAGTGTGCATTTCAAGTGAATTTTTGGTGTACAATGCTCAGATTCCAAGTGGTAATTATTTCACCTTACATATTAATACTTATTATGAAAAAATTCCTCATGCCACACATTTTTTTGGCGCACGGGCACACTCAAGGTTCAACATAAATCACATCAACAAAACCCTAAACACCGGCCCTTTCGTCATCACCTATGAACAGATGATGTCTCACCACAGGTATCAGAGGGGACTATATGAACAAAGTTTCTACAATGCTGAGGGGATGTGAATCAGACATTCAACATATCCATTATTCATTCATTTAACGTGCATCATATCATTACTTAACATTAACAGAAGTAACATCCATGACAACATCACATGAAATTAACTATGCATGACAGATACAAGCATTCATCACATTGAACATAAACATAGAGTATTGCAACTAGAGTTTCTCAATCGTATTATCATTGGAATAGTTCTACATACTAAGGTTGTGCAGATTGCACCAATACTCAGTCTCCAACTACCAGTATTACAATGACAACACAATAGCTACTACAAGCTCTCCAGAAAGACACACTCTACTCAAAAGAGACATTCTACCCTCAGATCTCCTACATATTTATACATCAAGACATGGGCAGAGCCCTTTACAAAGTGGACACAAATCCTAACTAACTTCTAACTAATTTCCACCTTCTGCATGATTTTGGGCCAATTGTTGAACTGTCACATGGTCCATCTCCGGCGTGCGACTTCCCATATAGGTCCAAAACCCACTCTAACACATTTTGTCCATCGAATTTCAACCCTACATCCATATACAATGACACTACTAAAGAGAGTCTCAGTTAAGAGTTTCTTGCATCCAAAGCTTGACATCTTTAGAATTATCTTGAATTTTACTCTAAGAATGTAGTCATAGTCATCTCTCTTCATAATATTCATAATATAGCCCAAAACTTCACATCCATATACAATGACACAAATGAAGAGAGTTTAAAAGAAAAGTTTATTCCATTCAAAATTTGACATCTTTAGAATTATCTTGTATTTTTACATAAGGTATTTAATCATACTCATGTTTTTTCGTATTTCCTTAAAATGTTACAGTGCCACACTTCACATCCATATACAATAACATTATGAAATTTTTTATAGAAAAGTTTATTATTTTCTCATCTAATTTTATAATTGTTTTTAATATGAAATTTTAAAATTAAACTACTGAAATAAGATCCAAATATTTATAATAAAATAATCTACAATAATTAAAATAAATAACATTAATAATTAAATATTTCTTTTAAATTCTTATTATAATCAAAATTATGGAGATAATACATACATTCAACGAACCAAGGTATAGATGAATGAATACAGTTAGATAGTATAGATCCATCTTAAACCAACATCTATAAGGATTAAGTTAGTTTTAATTTATATTTTAGTTTATTAACCAACATTCATTTATCTTATAAAGTACATGGTTAGTCTTGTTGCCGTCATTTTTTGGGGGTAAAGTTAAACCCGTTATATAGCACCTCGCTAAGTTATCCATGCTATAATTTTTAGAGATGGATAAATATACTCTATGATTCTTCCAATTGTTTCTCACAACTTCATATAATTCATAGAAAAAAATTGTTACAGAAACACAGAATTCAATAGATATGCATACAATATTTAATAATTAAAAATGCCATATAATTAGCAGAAAAAAATGTTTGCATAATCATCCTTTTTTGTGTAGTCGTATTTGTTTGTATAGTCAGCCTGTTATGTGTAGTCGTCTCTATTTGTGGATTCAGCCTATTTTGCATAGTCATCTCTGTTTGTATAGTCAGCCAGTTCTGCGTAGTCATCTTGCTGCGCAGTCATCCTTGTTGGCGTGATCATCTCTATAGGCGTAGGAAGTCCCTGATTGGAAAAGTCTAGATCCTTGTTGGCGTATTTTGAGTGTTGATTAATTCAAGTAGGTGGATTGACATCTCCCCCCATCATCCATTGTAATGAGAAGACTGTGCACCCTTACCAATTGTTAGCGCAGACATTATGAGGCCAAAGAAAGCTTGAATTAGATTGGAAACTAATAGAGATGATCATGAGAATAATTTTTGTATTTAAGCATTAGAACAAGCTAGCCTTGGGGGCTATGCTATTTTTTATAACACTTATGTTATTGTGTCCAATTCTGGTTATTTGAGTTCAGAGACTGTTTTGATGTAATTCTAGTTTCTATATTTAACGAGAGGAAAGTACTTGTCATAGCCAATATCCGAGAAGTTCTTAATTTCTTGCAGCGACCTTGGGTAAGGGCCCACCCAAGGAAGGTGCAGGGACTTGTGTTTGTTATAATATATTTTCTTTCAATATCATTGTGTACTCATTTCATAGAAAAGCACCGTACTGTAGTTTTTCATCTATTTCCTTGAAATATGCGGGCATGAAATTTATATATTTTCTTTCGTGAATGCAATTTAATTTGATCATGTCATTTCTTTTATAAGTACAAATCCAGTAATTTAGTTGGCCAATGCTATCCCTCTACATCATCGTATTTGTATTTTTGTATAGAAGTCATAGCTTCTCAATTTCCTGCATTTCACATTTCTGAGTTAGAGTAAGGAAGACTTCCACTGAGTTGTTTTTAACTGATGATGTCAAGCCCGACTAAGATTTCCCGTGAAGGGACCAATGAGGAACTAAGTGTAAAGTAGAATAGTTGGATCTTACATTCTTGCAAAGTGTAAAGTAGAATAGTTGGATCTTACATTCTTGCAACTTGTAGATTAGTAAGTTATTTAAATTTTCTCATACTTAGAACGAAATTCCTGCTTCATTAGCTAAATTCAATTCGTATACTACTAGACAACTTTCCTTTTTTAGATTCACATATTGTGTTGAAATTTCATAAGTTTGTACAATCTTTGGGTTGACATTTAAAAGTTAAGGTTATAGGTGCAACATCCTTTCCAGAATATTGTCTTATAGGTACAATATTAGTGTTGATATCTAGAGCCCACCAATCTCTTTGCATGATCTTCTCATTCTATAATAAGCTATAGGAAATCTTCAACAATGTGAGCTTTTATCCAATAATAGTTACACCATGGTTTCTTAGGTAAGGTACAAACTTGGGCTAGATGTCCAATCTCATTATAGTTGTAGCATCAAATCGAGCATGTACGACCTCCTCCTCGTTCAACTGTGAAACATCTTCCATGTCATATGCATCCTCCTCTTTCTTGTAGCTGGTATACTTACCCAATATATGGAATGGTCTATCCTTTCTGTCAATGCATCTAAGGCTCTACATTTGTCTGTACTATGTATTGCAAATCCACAAAATTCACAGTGTATTTTATTTGGCACTAAGGAATACTTTTGCAGGATGGAGAAGAGTCATGGAGGATGGCCAAATGCTTTGAAATCTCATAGAAATCATTTAGAGAAGAGCTCAATGGATCTGGATATGTGGGACCATTCATTGAATGAAATGGGTTTGTCACGGCAATTTGTGCAAAAGTTGCACTTGGCCCGCTAGTATATAGTCCTTCTCATGGGGTTATTCCTCCTATCATCCTAAGACACCCTGATAGATGATGGCCTTCCATCATACATCCTGTGCACCTTACTTGTGATCAAATTGGATTTAGGGTGGCTAATTCTTGAAGCCTCCTAGTCAAAACCAAAACATGACTTTGCAGTGGCGATAAGTCCCTGGTAGATGATGAAGTTCCATTTGTGATACCAGTAGGGTAATTTTCCATTGCTTCAATCTTCCTGGCCTATCCTAGAGCACTTCGAGGTGAACTCGCAACCTGATTTGATAGGGGAATTCTAGTTAGAGGAAATAACCCTTTAATAAATCATTCCTTGTGGTGGGCATCATGCATAAGAAATGAGAGTTTATCCAACACATGGTTAAAAGACTAATCATATGTGCTATACAATAAATTTTGTATGGACTTTTTTTCCACCAATTTTAAAAATAAGAATAGTTAAACTTTCATGCAAAGTTTAAGGAAGTCAGTTTGATCACAATACTGATAAGTTTATGAATGTGAAAGATAAGAAGAGAGTATCCAATTTTTATGATTTATTGATAACTTCGGTTGATCTTAGCTTTCTCTTGTGCTACACATAATAAAATCATAAATCATCTTACTTTATGACAAAGTTCTTAATGTTATGTGAATGATTAAGGAGTTCATATAGTTTTTAAGCAAGAGCCATGTGGTGGAAATGTCCTTGACATTTCCACATGTTCTATTTGCAGAAAGTTGTATGGATGAGATATTTGCTTTGAGTTATTGATGGATTCATCATGGTGTTGCTTGAATGAAGAATTGAAGGAATAAGTGCATCGACTAGCTTTTCCAAACAGACTCAGATGTAAGAACAATATAAAGATGTGGCTCATTGGCAATGTTTTGAATTGTCATGATCAAATACAGCTCCCAAAGGTTGTGAGGAAGCATTGAACCATGTCAATGACAACTCTCTCTCTCTCTATCATAGCCTTGATTCTTTTTTTTTAATTACTTAATTGTTTTATATACAGATCTGGTGGCATCTTGGTTGCAAAGCACACTAGTGGTCTCCCTTGGGAATAAGTTGATACTAAATATCCATCTATTGAGACCCTTGAGCAGAGCTTACTTGGCATTGTGGCGCATAGTGCACAGTTTGTTTGTCTGTCTTCGTTAGGATTCTTGATTAATAAACCGATGACGATTTGCATGGAATCAAATTTACTTTAATAATTATGATGAAGGGTGATTATTTCGAGAAATTGTTTTATTACTCAATATTATTATCCATTTATTCCTATACTGGATGTTGAATTGCTCGTCATAAAAAATTATCTTTTATGCATGTTTATGGGAACTTTAAGGTGTTGGTGGAGTGGGGAAACAATAAGGTTGTTCTTCATGTATCCATTTTGGACCATTGGTGTGCCAGAATTACAAATATGAAGTCGGTGTGGCAAAATTACAAATCTGAAGTCCTCCTTCTCAGGTCTTTGTTTTTGTCATGTTTACAGGTCTTTCAATATGATGGTTGACCAACTGTCCAAAAAAGTTGTGGGTTCTCTGGAAGGTGTCCTATTCTGAGTTCCATGATTTCTCAAAGATTGATGAGGGCTCCTTCTACATCTACTAGAAGGATGGTAATTTCTTGATGTATATTAGAGCTTGCAGTTCTGTTTTTTCTTGTTGTGGACTGATCGGGTTTGTATGGGAGCTTTTGATAGATTCATTGTATCCTTTGGTTGGCTGATGTACTTTGAGACTATCATGCTCTTTGGTTGTTTATATGTTCAACTTCTAGGCTACATGAGTTTTTGTTATATTAACAAAGGGCTAGTTTTAACCTTTCCAGATGGGCTTGGTTGGTTTTTATTTATGATGATCAGATGTTCCCTGCTTCTAAATCTTCGCTTATATTGTAATTATAAGTTTGATTCAAGTATAAATAACAAATTATAGTCTTTTTATTTCTTGAAAAAATATAAAAAGTGTATTTAATCATAGAAACATTTGCGAAAGACTATTTATTTGACGTGAAACCAGCCCGTGATTGCTGCATGCATGACAGTTGCAACATCCCTGGGGATCCGTGACCTGCAGGTGCGACCACCGCCTCATGGTCAGATAGGGCTAGGATGTTTACCATACTATCTCATTTGATCATGGCTCACAAATGGTTTGCATAGAAGATTGGCCACAGCACAAGTAAATGCTGCTATGAGAAGGACGCACTTCTCACTGGCTTTCACAATTTGGATGTTCATTCAATTCTTCAACAACTAATTCGATACTAGAAGTCATGGTTAATCATTTTCCTTGAATTGGTTGAGTGAACCACATAAAAGGCTCTGAAGTGAAGCAGATGGGAATTGGTTAATCATTACAGTACCCACTTCGCACTTGTGAGATCAACAAAAGAATCGTTGCACTTCGCATTTCTGAGATCAACAGAAGCGGGGTTTCATCATCTAGGAGGTCTTTCTGGCAGCTGCCAAAATGCGGAAGGCATCCAAGCCAGCGGTTATAGATTTTCCATGTTGAACTGTATTTTATTTTATTTTTATTTAGCAGTTATTTGACGTGAAACCAGCCCGTGATTGTGCAGAGAATCAAATTAAAATTAGGCCATATGCACTGCGAAAAATGCAAACGAACTCTTGAGCAGTTTTTTGTTTCCCCGTGGTGGGCTACGTATGCCTCCTTTTAATGTCGTCCAGTCTTTTATGCTATAGTTTCACCCTAAATCAAAAAGTTTTCCTATGTTTTTGGCCTCCACCCTCTTATTGCGATTGCCTTTTCATTTTTCCCAGGCTCTGACACTTGACAAACCTCAACTGACACCTGCACCTGCTCGCTGCCACTTCTGTTGTAGTCGACACTTTCATATTTATCGTCTGCTAACCTCATTGTATGCAGCCCACGCAGAGCATTCTTTCCTCCTCTTTCAAGAGCTCGAAGTTAGGTGGGTATCTTTCGCTCTGTGGTCAGTCAATGCTGGTATATGAGGGTCGATCTCCTCTGGTTCAAAGTAATATGTTGTACTATCGAGCTTGACAAATTATTGTAATTATAAGTTTGATTCTATTTTGCAACGGTAGAGCTTTGCGGTCCCAACGCAATACACATAGCCATGACGTTGGTTGTCGCTTACTTGCGGCGATTGATGGGCATAATTTTTTCCATTCTTCAACACACTACGTGTCCAGATAATTTCTCCAAAGGAAGAATTGAAAGATTCATATTGGCGACAGCTCTGCACCTATGGTTTAGAATGTATGACTATGATGTGGATCTTATTAAGGATAAGATTTCTTTGTCGATCCGGAAAGCTCTAGAGAAACCCTTGAACGATGCAAGAAGTTATTTGGGAGATATTTTGTCGGCCTGTGCGTAGAGGGTTATCTATATTGATTCTGACTTGATTTTTGTCGAAGACATTGCCAAGCTCTGGGGAATGGATTTGGAATATTGGGTGCTTGGGCTACGGCCAGAGTATTGTTAGGCGAATTTTACCAAGTAATTCATTGATAATTTTTGGTGGGAACGGGCTTAATCCTAGAACTTCGAGCGAAGAAAACCCTTCTACTTCAACACGGTTGTAATGGTGATCAATCTTGAAAAGTGGCGGGGATGGTACAACAGGAAATATTGAAATATGGATGGACATACAAAAGGAACATCATATCTACAAGTTTGAATCTTTACGGTTGATTTTACTGCTATTTGCCGATTTGCTTTTAGCATTACATCAGTAAGCCATTTCATCTTCGATTGCTATGGCCATTTCATCTCCAATTTCTATCAAGTATGTGTCACGTCATTTTCTTTTCTCATATGCCATGATTTTCATAAGCGAATATGGTGCAAGAAATCGTCCTTCAGGCACATCTGCTCAAATTAGCAAGCCATTACTCAACTTTTGAAACCTCATTACAGTTTCAATTTAAATTTTGTTTTAATAATATTACATCGTTGTTAATTGCCAGCTGCACAAACTTTCATGTGCATATTTTTTTTAGTCGGAACAGAGCAACTACCTGCGTCCTCGCTCACAGCCATGCTCTGAAACGATCAGGCGTTAATATGCAATTAAAATTTGGGGCATACTATCGGATTCGAGGGATACTTTCGCCGGATCGGGCCAAGAAGCTTTCCCCGATCTACATCATCAGGTAAGTTATGCATATGTATTTATATTATCTGTTGTCCGATGTTGTCCGATTTTAAGATAGAGTTTTTGGATTATTATGAGAGTATCATTTTTTATTATGATATTAAGATTATTAATAACAATTTTAATATCATAATGTAAAATAGAGTTGATTTATAATGTTATAAGTTGTTATATATATAGAGAGAGTATTATAAGGTATTTTATTATAATGATATATAACTATGTTGACGTTTTATTTCACATTAATATTATTTTTCTAAGTTATGTATGTAATTGTGATATAATACCACACTTTCCCATTGACTAATAACACCTTTCTAAATAGAAAAATCCACTCCCAAGTATGCAAGTATGAGGATCCGATCTCATTTATATTATCACAATTATATCCATGCTGATCCGTCTCTGCACGAAGTCCTTGATCCACAAATGTAGAGTCATTTAATT
This sequence comes from Larix kaempferi, assembly GCA_027924585.1. Classification (NCBI taxonomy): domain Eukaryota; kingdom Viridiplantae; phylum Streptophyta; class Pinopsida; order Pinales; family Pinaceae; genus Larix; species Larix kaempferi. Next base: position 3,845,739 of record BSBM01000063.1, on the reverse strand, counting down.
CCACTATAACGAGGTGAACGTCAGCAAAGGAGAGCCAATAAAATAAATGGTTTTTAATAGTTTTTAAAATATATATTTAATATGAAAAAAATATAACTTTACAATAAACTTAGGAAAACATAAATATTTGTGTCTTGTACTGGGCTACTAATAGCTCCACGCGAATCATGAATCATATATGTCAAGGACATAATAACTAGTAACAATATTATTTATTATTGTAAAAATGTTTAATTTTTCTATTTTCCACAAAAGTTGGTCTTTAGATTTTAAATCATAATTAAATCTTATCTAAAAAATCATTTTAATTTCTTTATCATTTCTTAATGTGGTTTGAAATATGAGTTAGGACATAATAACTAATAACAATATTATTTATTATTGTAAAAATGTTTAATTTTTATATTTTCCATAAAAGTTGGTCTTTAGATTTTAAACCATAATTAAATCTTATCTAAAAAAATCATTTTAATTTCTTTATCATTTCTTAATGTGGTTTGAAATATGAGTTTATGAAGTTTTTAAGGTATTCTAATTATTGATAACAAGATTTATAAGGTGTTCGAAGGGGTGTAGATTGATTGGCTAAGAAGTGAAATGAAATCACTCATTCCAAAGAGGTCACAGGTCCAAACCTTGGCATGTGTCCCATGCACTCCTATATTGCGAGTACGAGCCCTGCCCCAATTGTTGATTCCCCTAGTACATGGAAAAAAAAAAAAAAAACCAAAAAAAAACAAAAAACAAAAAAAACAAAAAATCGACTCCTATATTGAGAGTACGAGCCCTGCCCCAATTGTAGATTCCCCTAGTACATGGAAAAAAAAACAAAAAAAAAACAAAAACAAAACAAAAACAAAACAAAAAACAAAATAAAAACAAAAAACAAAAAAACCAAAAAAACACAAGAGCCATAAGGTGGGAATGTTCTTGTGACTTTGCATCTTTACACCTTTACTTAATATATATCATGTTTTTAAATCTTTATGCAATCAAAATCAAGATTTTACATTCTTCAAAATTATTTTTTGATTGCAAAAATAGATTTAACATCCTCAAATATCTTAATTATAATTCCAACAAATCTTGAATTTCAAACCTAAAAATAAAATATTAAAAAACTGATATAATCATCCCATCTTTAGAAAATTCTTTCAAAAACATTTAATTAACATCATTCGTCAATAGTAGTTAAAATAGTAAAAAAATGATAAAAAATATAATTGGGAATATGGAAATCGAATCCAAAACCTCATGGTAAAGCCACCCTGACCCATTAAAATAGTTATAAATTTGTGTAAAAAAGGGGTGGGCCAAGGGCATAGCCCTTGACCCAAGACAACACCGAGGACCCCATTGAAACCATAGTATTAAACCATATTACATAACCACATGAAACCATAGTATATGCTCCCACCATATAACAAGGTGTCAAACTATATGCAAGCGGTGGGATATGCCAAACATCAACGTGTAATCATATAATACCACCGTATAACCAAAGTTCAAACCTTATCCAAAACGCATGCCACATAACTATTAACTACACCATATAATAATAAACAGGTACTTTATTTATAAGATATTAACAACAAAGTGACCAACCACACATACCTATAACCATTACTATGTAACTATTATATTAATAGTTACTTTTACATATATGTTAGGATATATATTATTGTCTCTATAAGTTTATCTTGGTTTCATTCACGGGAGTTTTAGGGTTTTCCTGGTTTCTTTTTTTTCACAGAAAAATTTAACTTACTATTAATATACGAAATAGTAAATAACACCAACTGTCAGAGTCATACATGTCTGCTTACAAATCCAGTAAAATGGACTTGCCAGACATTGCCAGATGAGTCACCATCAACAACAGTAAAGTCCAGAAATAGCACCATATGTCCAAAATAATAGTCAAGAATCCCTCCGGGTGGAGAAACGGATCCAAAAATCACAGTATAAACAATAAGTCCGTGAATATGTAATAATATCAAATAAGTCTACAGCAGCAGCTGTCCGAAATCATGAGTATCAAAATATAATATAACATATTAGAATATGCCAAAGTGCAGCCATATCGACTGTCATATCTGCCGCAAAAAAAGATAGTGTGAGCATAGATGTCCAACCAGTAGTTGGATCCAGGCTCTAAGATGTATCTGCACATATAGCTAACCGAAAAGTAAGAAAAATACCCGCAAAATATAGTGCATAATAAACAAAAAACAGTCAGACATAAAAAGCATCAAGACATCAAGACCAATGAAGATGATAAGAACCCTGTGAAGTAAGAGAATCAGCCTGCCATTCCTGCCACATGATCACCCCCGCCTGAGAATGAAGAGCATGCTTAGAAAGCATATCAGCCTCCATATTTTCCTCCTGAAAGACATGCTGAAGGTGGAGATGTTCAAAATTCCGGATAAGATTTTGGGTTGCATCCATCCAGTGTTTGAGGAGCAGAACATTGAGTGATGTCTTGCCACACGCCCAAGAGATAATAGATAGAGAGTCACCAAAGATTACAAGTGAGCTGATCATTTTCAGTCTAGCCCAGAAAAGTACGAGCCACAGGGCACATAACTCACTCCGAGTATTGGAACCATTCCCCAGGTTTAGCCAGATATGTATGGATAAATCCATATTCAGGTGTAGTATGGCGCCCGCTCCACCACCCCCACATCGACCCGCCGCCGCCCCATCAAAAAAAGCACATGGGAATACCAGCACAGGAGGAGCATGTCTACGGGTAATGGCAAGTGTATCTCTCCCACAATCAGTATCATGAGCAGAGATGAATTCCTTATGTGCAGCAGTAGTTTTATAGCAGATACCATCCCTAGAAGGAATTCTGCCATCAAAAATACACAAGTTTCTAGCCTTCCAAACCTCCCAGATCATAAAAAAGGAAGTTCAGGACAGCCCCCATCAAAACGAGACCAATGCTCAAGATTTTCATTTAGAGTGCCCTGATCCCATAGATAATGTATGCCTGCTTTCGTTGCAATTGCATTCCAGATGTCCCTTATGAAACAACAGGAAGAAAATAGATGGTCTACGGATTCTCCCTGTGAGCAACAGAATATGCACCATCCCGGGCCGCAGAAGCCACGGCGACAAAGATTATCCCAGGTTAAGATCTTATTGCACAGCGTAAGCCAAGCAAAGCATTTTATCTTGAGGGGTAATATGAGTTTCCAAATATATTTATCCCACCACCTCACCGAAGAGCAGGAATCAGCGAACATAGAGTCATAGGCCAATTTAGCAGTGACAATCCCACCAGCCACATACCACGACCAAATAAGTCTATCGGCCTCGTCATATAATCTGATATTTGAAAGATACATCGGTCGGGTGTATTCCTCCCATTCAGCCCCCAGTGATCCCGTTAAACCCAACTGCTCAGCCGTAATCCAGTGTGTATTCCCATCCACATACCGGCAAGCCACATGAGCCAGAGTGTAGTAGCCATATGCACTGAGATGTGTCCTTAAGTTTACTGATAGAGTATGTTTCGAAGGACCACCCATGAATGGGTCCGTTCCCAGCTTAATATTACGACCATTGCCCGGCATCCATGCAATCCACTGAGTAATAACCCTGAAGGCACTGACTAAACCATTCCAGATGTTTGAGATTCCCAGAGTAGCAGGACGGGCCAATCGTAACCAATTTGATACCGGGATGTTTTTCAAATATTTGGCACGAATGATCCTTCCCCAGAGAGATTCATTGAAGAGAACACGCCACAGACTCTTAGCATGTAAAGCCATAACGAAATATTCAAGGTTCTTGATGTTCCAGCCCCCCAGATGCCATGGACGTGCCAAATCATTCCACTTTGCAAGATGGAATTTCTCCTGTGTACCATTCCTTGTCCACAAAAAACTGAAGACCTTCCGTCTAATAAGTCTTAGGATGGTTCGAGGGATTTTACAGAGAGAGAACCAATATACACCTAAGTTCTGTAATACATATTTAACCAACGTTAGCCTTCCACCCAGAGTTAGGTGACGGAAACTCCAGTGGTTAATGCACGCATCAAAGCGTCGGACAAGCCATGTCCAGTCATAGATCTTATAATTTGAAGGTTTGATGAAGAAGCCCAGATATTTAGTGCCAGTCTCCAGTTCAATAAATTTTAGAGGTAGAATGTTGTAGATCGCCACTTCCGTATCGTCTTCCAGCAAATGCTTCAGGAAGAACGGTTTAGTATAGCTGATAATCATACCAGTGACCAGGCAGAAGAGATCAAGTATTAGCTTATATTGTATCCATTTAGCAATTAAACCCATTCCAAAAAGCATAACATCGTCCACAAATAAAGAATGTGTTACAGAGATCTCCCTGGATACTTTAATGCCAGTGATTCGACCTTCCCGGCACGCCCGGTGAATGGATAGACTCAATCCTTCAATAACCAGTAAAAATAATAGTGGTGATAGAGGGCAGCCCTGCCGAAGACCCCGTGTAGCCTTAAAGAATTTCGTGGGATGTCCATTTATCAAAATGGCATAATTTACAGTGTTTATGCATGCCATTATCCATTTCATCACCTTCCAGGGTAAACCAATCTGGATGAGTACTAGTCTCATAAAGTTCCAATCCACCTTATCATAAGCTTTAACCAGGTCCAGTTGAAGTGTAAGTGCTTCAATTTTCCTCTGTTTGATAGAATGAAAGATTTCCTGAGTCACACCTACAGCATCATGAATTTGTCTCCCACAAAGAAACCCATACTGTTCCATGGAAATGTGTTGAGAAAGAAGTGGTTTGATTCTATCAGCAATAATCTTGTAGACCAAATTACAAAGAGCAATCGGTCTGTATTCATCATAGCTATTCGGGTGTGACGTCTTCGGGATGAGTGCCAGGTAGGTAGTATTAAGTGCCCCTGAGACAATGCCCAATTTGCGAGATTCATCCACAACCATCCTAAGGTCTTCCCCCATAATGTCAAAGAAGTGGATGAAAAGTTCCACCGTCCACCCATCAGGTCCAGGAGATTTATCCTTTGCAAATCCATTCAGAGTGTTTTCCAAATCTCCCAGAGTGATATCCAGGAAAATGTTATCACCCTCCTCTTCCTGGAACATCCGTGGATATTCCTTGATAAGCCAAAATTGTTCAGCCAGGGTGGTATTTTTTGGATCACAATAATATTCCCGGAAGTGTCGAACAGCTTCATTCATCAAATTCTCCTCCCCCCGTATCCGCCGGCCATGATGGTCATTCAGATCCTAGATAGAGTTATGCATACGTCGGGAGTCTGCATAACGGTCGAAGAATTTTGTATTTAGATCACCCGCCTTGAGCCAAGTAGCTCGACTTTTCAATCTCCAGGATTCTTCCTGTACCAGGAGAATTTTCATTTTCCGGCACTCCAGGGTGGAGAGTCTAGAAAGTTCCATAGTATTCAAATCAGTCTCGACCCCTCGGTTCATCAGGTATTCCACTTCCATCTCAATCTCAATGAGTTCTTTACGCATCAAGGCTTTTTTAGTTTTTTCCCACTTGATTGTATAGTCTTTTAGCAACTTGAGTTTCACCACCAGTTTGTCCATAGCAGATCTCTCCCCGGAGACATCCATCTGCTTCCATAAATTCCTTACACCCGTAGTGTATTCCTCATCCGCAAGCCAAGTGGAATTGAATTTGAAAGGAAACGTTTTATGGAAAGGTTCATCATCAAATTGAAGAATTATAGGCAGATGATCGCTAATTTTAATTTGGTGCATCCAGGATCTGTAGTTCTGGAATTTGGTTAGCAGTGTTTCTGATACAAAGAAACGATCGATACGTTTCTGGATCTGTTCAACCCCTTTCCTACCATTCGACCAGGTTGGTGCCAATGGTCTTGGAGCAACATCAATATGAGAATACTTCCTGAATAAATCATGGAAAAAAGGACCCAAGGGATCTCATCTAGCCGTGGTCCCCCAGAATTCCCCATCGCCCCATGTGAAATTAAGATCCCCTGCAATTATTAAGTTCTCCAAGGCCAGCAAATGTTCAGAAGCCGCCAAGTTCTAGAAAGCCTCACGATCACAGTACGGTCCATAGCAATTTATGATATTTAAGATCTGTTCCGATCCCCTCATGTTTCCAGTCAGCAGAATACCCATTGATATATGTGCTGGAGATAATCTCAACACCGAAGGGTTCCATGCCGCCAAAAGGCCCCCTGAGAGCCCAGCCGCGTCCACAGAACAGTACATCCATCCCGGCTTGACTTTATTAAAAAATATACGAGCTTTTTCCCTGCTAACCATAGTTTCCTGTAAAAGCACTAGATCAGGTTTAACAATTTCTAATATTCGTTTAAGGGCCAGTTGCTTGGGCAGGCCCCCCACCCCCCTGATATTTAGAGAGAGAAAGATCATTTCCGAACCCTAGCAAGGGCTTTCACTCCTCTAAGAGCCTGGGATTCAGTAGATTTGGGAGAAATAGTCTTATCAAGGTCCACCTCTGTCCCCCCAAGGGTGGCCTTCATGTTTTTTCTGGCACTTCTAGTTTTTATAGGCGAAACGTCCTGTGCAAGGCCCCCCTAATTGGCCCCCCTAAAAACGCTTGTGTCCCCAGTGGACTCAGGTATATTCCCGGTAGGGTTTTTACAAGCCCCCTCCGTCGGAACGGAGTCCTTCAATGCCAATGGATCCCCACCAACCCGAGTATTGTCATCAAGGTCCACAATCCTATTCTTAAAGTATGTATGAATAGGGATTTTCTTCACCATATCGGAATATGATGGGATGTGTATAGCGTTCCCACCCGCATCAGGAGTTTTTTTGTGTTCAACACCAGGCCCATCAGTCACCAAAATGTCCACGCCAGCCATGTTCACCGGGTTCATTTCATCATTCCCCATCCCCCCGGCCATGATGACACTCGGGTTTCTAACAGTATCATCCCCCACAACCTCACACCCCATCACCACGACCTCATTATTGCATGTTCTGTCCAAGTCCTGTGAGTCGGGAGCTGACAGTGTTGCCAAAGGAGGATTCTCAGGAGTTACCGAGGTAACCTGAATAGGGTCAACAGGGCTGAGATGTTGTAACCTATCCATCAATTCAGACTCAGTAATCAGGTCATCATATTCAGAATTTTCATTTGATGTGCTATCAGTACCGGTGGAAGCATAATCCTTGTTTTGACCACGACCCAAATAATTACCATTATTGCCATGGTTCATATCTAAATTATTTATAAAAGATATATCCATTTCATTTAACGAATGGAAAAAATGAGGGTCCTGTAGTTCTAACTTACGGAATAGTGCCGAGCCAGGAGCGAGAGGGTTGAGAACCCGGTTTGAAAAACCATCAAGTGCGCCCGTCGCATCCATCTCCAAATCACTGCCATCGTCGGACGACCAGAGTGGGTCTCCCTCCCTGTTCGGCCGGAAGAAGCTGGAGCCCTACATTGTCTCCAAAGGTGTCCCACCGCTTTGCAATTCGAACAGCGGAAGGGTATGCCCCAGTAATCTATAACTTGTGTCAACTGACAACCACGCCAACTTATGTGCAGAACATCAATCAACCCAAGGGAAACATCAACCTCGACCAGCATCCTACCCATTCACCTGTCAAACCCATTCAGGTGTTCCTCTTCCACATGTAAAAAACGACCCAGCCGGTTCCCAATGGCCTCATAAGCCCCACGGTTCCACAATGCCAGTGGAAGTCCAGGCATAAGCACCCATAAATGTCGAAGACGAACAGTTGCCGAGTCCGGGTTGAAATCCGTATGCCACTTTTGCAGCATAAGGCTCCCGGTTCCATAGAGCCATAACCCCGCTAGAATTCGATTACTGTGTGCTTCCTGATGGAATTTAAACCCATACCAACCACATGACAGAGCAAACACCTGAGGAGTGTATTCCAAAATGGGGTTCCACGTCTCTTCAACCCACTTGACGATGTTATGCCGATTCATGGCATGGTACGAGAACTTGCCCACAAGAACAGTCATGTTACATTCCACAGCTTCCTCCAAACCAATATCTCGACCAACCGTGAGATGTTACTCCCCAGGTCTGTTAAAATATTTACCAGCCAGTCTGTTGTTTTCTCTAGATGTCGATCCATGCCGTTCACCAACAGTCCGCTCTGGGCGAACCCTACCACTACCGACCGATGGGTCCGAGCCCATGGCATCTCCATGTGGCACCCCCGTGTCCAGATGTCTCTTTGGAGTTTTGCCTTTGTGTGCCAGCTGTCGACCACCAGAATTTAGAGCCCGTTTTCCACGGAGCTGGTTCCTGAAAAAGGAGTCAGATTTGAACAGCCCAGCCTCTTCTATCATATAATCCGAGGCGTTCAAATTGTTGCCAGCCGACATATTGAGATCCGGCCCTTCCATATCTATCTCAAAACAACAGGCAAAACCCAGATACACAGCGGCAGAAAAGACGGATGTTTACCAACAGTATACCCTGACAAGTGATGTTGGGAAAACGGGAGCTGTCAACAGGGGTCCGTCCCAAGAAACCAGTGGTCCACCCCAGAAATACCACCCCGTGAAACGTTGGTTCACAGTTCCAGAAACCGCATAAAACGTCGGTCCACGGCACGTCCAAGGAATGATTAATAAACCCCAGCACGGACCGGCACATTCACGGTTCGAACCAAAAACGAATAACAAAGAATCCCCAGAAAATTTGCTAGATTCGGAACCGTAAAAAATCCCCAATCATTTACCACCGGATAACCACGGGAATTTCAGGAAAATGTAAATAATCACAGCCAGCGGCAGCCAGTCATTATCACAGACTAAAAAACTTACTCATATCCCAGTTGGTTCATATGACCGCACGGGTATTCCTCCACCGGCAGTGCACCGCAAACCCTAGACAATCGGAAACCCCAAACCTGGATATCGCCATCACCGCCTCCTCCGCTCCACTCCGCTCCTCCGCTTCCTTTCCTGGTTTCTACTATGGCGGTTGTGATTAAACGGCCTTATGCTTTGCAATCTACTTACCTCATTTTATGTGGAGTACCTATGCTTGGCATCATCATGTATTTAAGTTTCATGGATTGTTGTTCTACATATACTCAGAGTTTACACAAGAATTATGTGGGAGTGGTATCCTTCGGTTTCCTTAAGCACGCCATTTGCACAACATCAATGAAGCAACGTGTATTGTTCTCTTGATTATTTCTCTTCATACATATACTTGGCATTTACACAAGATTAAAATGGGATTGGTGTGCTTTGAGTTTCTTTATACACACAGCATTTGCACGAGACGTGGTAGTCATGAACAAGGTTTCCAAGGCCATTGTTTTCCACTACCCATCAATCATTGAAGAATGAATTATCGTCTCTTACTACCTATGCCCAATAAACAATGTCCTATAATAGTAATAATAGTGCTTGAGTGAGCCAACTATACCATCTTTTAACCCAATGATGTCATAGTGAAGATATTGGTTGAGTTTAGAGAAAATACTGTACAAATAATGAAAAGAATTTACTCTAATGATTGTAGGCCTCTAGTTAGTTTTGTATAATCCTCCATCTCAAAATTACTAATTGCATTTGAAGTAAACTCCCTTTTACATTGGAAAACAATATCATTTACAGATGAAAAACAATTGATCCAATGATTCAATCAAACTATTATATTCTTAATCCAAGCCATGTCTAGCGCTATCCATGGGACATAATTGTCGAGACTCCCTACTTGTTGAGGCCTATGGGAAATTGATGCATCCAACATCGGTAGTAGTTGATGTGATTCTTTCAGCCCCTTCCGCTCTTCTGCTCAGGGAAGAATTTATAACAATTTGCACAACATAACATCTCTAAATGGCGATTGAGTTATGGATGTCTTTTTATTTCATTTTAACACAGGTGGGAAAACTTTGTTTGTGCCTCTCGTTGCAAGCTTGAAACCCAGGTCTAAACAGAGCGTCATGAGTAATATTGTAATCATTAGTTTTCACTAAGAACATAAATAATTCCATAACCTAATGTTGAAGGAAGTCAAAGCAATTAAGGTGAATCTTCTCGTTTCGATGTGGATTGAACTTTGGTTACAACAAGTTATGGATCATCATCTTATTATCACATGGTTAGTGTTTTGCTTGTTTTCTCTGATTTAGTCCAGATGAGTCTGCCAACTCTCATAATTTAATTTCAGTTTTTCTTTGAAACTCGTTTGAAGATTGTGAATTTGTGGAAAGTGTAATTGGTTTTCATTGTGTATTCTTTGATTGATGTATACGGAAAGAAGATGATATTGCATAGAAGAGATTATTGCATGTCCTAAATAAATCCATCGTTCCAAGTTTCGAGTCAGCTTCAATGAAGACTAGTCAAGAATTATCTCATATCTATCCTTCTACACTAAATGCTAAATGTGTGTTGTACTAAATGCTTATGATCAAGCATGTTGATGTCATAATAAATGAACCAATTACATTTAAAGAAATTCAGCGATAAGAAAATTCAATTAAATAATACAATTTAGAAATCTAATACTAACTTTAGCTTTTAGAAATCTAATACTAACTTTAGCTCTTAGAATAATCGACTCTATACATATATGTCACATGTACATAACAATATTACTTTTATTTTAACATTTAATTTTAGACTTTCATGATAGCTATCAAATCTTTGTCATATCAAAAGTTGGTCTTTTTAATTTTTCATTAAAATTTTGTAAGAGGACAACACTTTACATTTATGTCACATGGACATAACAATATTATTTTTAATTGAACATTTAATTATAGACTTCCATGGTAGCTATCAAATCTCAGTTTGTCTTTTAAGATTTTTAATTTAAATAAAAAAATTGAGAAGACTTATTTATATAAAAATTTACGTTTTAAGTAGACATAACAATGCTATTTTTATTTTAAACATTTAATTTTAGATTTGCATGATATCTATATTATGAGTTTCATAATATAGATATGAGTTTCATAGTATTTGCTACAATACAAACTTTTTCTAATCTTTTGGCTTGACAAAATTAAGCTTTTTTAACATAGGAACAAAATTGAAAGATCTTAAATCCATAAAGAACTTAGATTTTTCATTTAATAAAAAAATTGAGAGAACTTAAATTCATAAATTGAAAGTTATAAAAATCATCAATAGGGTTGCCTATTAAATATTTAATTATTAAATTTCTAAATTTGCTTTTTAAAGATCGACTCGTTTCATTATTGAACTATTATAGGATTTTTTCATCATTAAAATTATCTATCTGGGACAATGTTTAGAGTTACATGAATATGTGATTTCATGATCATCTTAATTTTAATTTAAAAATGAAGAATTTCCGTCGCATTAGGGAGAATATTCGATACCAATGCAGATCCTCGATTGTTGATAAGTGCAATTCTGTTGCTACGGATTTTTTTCGTTGGCGTTTTTAACGTGGCAGATAGGAGATTTAATTTCAAGTATGTGATGATATATGATACAAATATTTGTATGAGTACACTGTTAAAATGTTATTGAAGGAGGATGGGACAAGCTTATTCTCCAATTTAAAAAAAAAATCAAAATTTTAAATAAAGAATTAAAATATATATAATTACTCATAGTTGATGTATTGGTTGGTAAGGTTGCTCGGCTCAGGGCTTTATCTCACCTTTTAAATACTACTGGGTCTAATATTCTGCTTCTTCAATAAACTATGTGTGATGCCTCAGTTGCAGTTTCAAATATTTATGGGTTGGTGTCGAACTGGGAGGTGTCTGCTATTAATTCATCTGGGTTGTCGGGGGGACTACTGTCTGCTGGGGACCCTCGGATTTTTTCCTTTTCTGCTTATAAGACTAGATGGGGGATATTACTTGATGGATGCTATAAAATTAACAATTTAAAGCTTTCCATTTTAAATTGGTATGGGCCTTATCGTGAAAGGATTTCATTTTGGAATTCTATGTTTGTTTCTGGCTTATTTAATATCAGTAATCTTATGGTTGCAGGCAACTTGAATTTCACAAGAGGGGCTTCTGAAATTTGGGGTTGCCATGCTTGTATGGATGATATGGGGGAATACTTCTCCGATATTTTAGAATCCCATAATCTGGTGGATGTCTGTCAGAATGAATTGGTTCCCACCTAGACTAATGGGCGTTTGGGGGAGGAGGGTATTCACAAGAGACTGGATAAGTTTCTTATCAACTCTTCTTTTCTGGGGGCTGGTGGAAATTATAGGACGTGAGTTGGTAAGCATAAATTTTCTGATCATTGGCCTATATTCTTTCAGTTTAGTGATATGAATTATGGTGGACACTATCCTTTTAAGTTTAATAGTTCCTCGTTGACCAAGGAGGATTTCTACTGGATGGTTCATGATTTTTGGCTTAATTTGGAGGTGGATCCTGTGTTGAATCCGATGGATTCTTTCTGTTATAAGTTAAGGATACTGAAAGCCAAGGTTTCTGCATGGATTCATAAACAAAAGAAGTTGGATAAGTTGGATATTATCAATATTGATGAGGATATTTATTCACTGCACAGGCGAAATATTGAAGTGCCTTTGAATGATGTTGAATTTGAACTTCTTAAGAAGTTAGAGGCGAAAAGGAGGACATACTTGAGTGGGAAGAATAGGAATGGAGGCTCAAAAGTCGAGCCATCTGGATTGAGCATGGGGATAAGAATTCCAAATTCTTCCATTCATATGCTTCTCACAGGAGAAACCTTAATTCTATTTGGAGTGTTGATGATGGATCGGGTTCGGTGGTTTCAGGAAAAAAGAGGATTCAAGAGGTGGCAAAGGATTATTTTTGTAAAATATATACTGACCAGAAGGAGTGTGTTCTTCTTGATCAACTCAAGATTGTGAGAATTTATCCTAGATATTGTGACTCAAATAATTCTATGGAGCTAGTCAAGGAGGTGTCTTTATAAGAGGTGGAGGAGATATTGAAACTATTCACTAAGGAGAAGAGCCCAGGGCCTGACGGGTGGACAGGAGAGCTATTTCTTCACTTTTTTGATATCATGGGATCTGATAGTATGGTGGAATATTCAAGGAAATTTGGTCATATTTCTGGGGCCCTAAATGCTACTTTTTCTCACATTAATTCCTAAATGTAATGATCTTAAGCAATTTGGGGATTTCAGACCTACTGCATTATGTAATTTGGCATATAAAATTGTCTCAAAAATTATTGCTATGAGTTTGAAGGCAATTCTTTCCGGGCTTATATCGAAGGAGTAGTTTGGTTTTTTGGAGGATTGGGAGATTCTAGACGCCATTGGCATTACTCAGGAGCTCCTACATACTATAAAAGTTAAGAAAATGAAAGCCATTATTCTTAAGATGGACCTGGAGAAAGCTTATGATCATGTGAACTGGGATTTTCTGTAGATTGTTCTTATCCAAATTGGTCTCCCTCCGTTGGGTATTAATTGGATAATGGCATGTGTCAAATCTATGAATATTACAGTTTTGGTAAATGGGGATCCAACAGACTTCTTCAGTTTCTCAAGAGGTATCCGTCAAGGATGTTCTTTATCCCCACTATTGTTTCTCCTGGTCATTGATGGTCCGAGTCTTCTTATCTCTCAAGCAAAGAATGATGGTATGATCAATGGTCTTAAAGTGGCAAAAAATCTTTTTCTATCACATATACAATTCGTGGATGATGTCTTGCTGGTGGGTTCTGATTCGATCATTGAATGGGAGCATTATAAGAACATTATTAAGTTCTTATATAGTGCTTCTGGCATGAAGGTGAATTTTACAAAATCCTGTTTTTATCATAATCTGTTGGATGATGGCGATTTATCAGATATACAGGGTGTGCTGCCATATAAAGTCTGCGAATTGGTGGACGCTTTTTTATTTAAGTATCTAGGATACTTTTTAAAACCGAATGGTTATCTTATAAAGGATTGTCAATGGCTACTCAGGAAGGTGGAAGCCCATATTTCTCATTGGGCATATAGATTCTTATCCATTGGGGATAAACTAATATTGGTGAAGGCAGTCTTGACTAGTATTCCAGTATATTGGTTGTCATTACTTCTGGTCCTGTGTGCCATATTGAATGCTTTGAGAAAATTTCTTTTCAATTTTCTATGGTCTGGTGAATTGACTAAGGCATCTGTTGTGATGATTGGGTGGGAGAAAATTTCCATTCCTGAAAGTGTTGGTGGTTGGGGTATAAAAGATATTTCTTCATTTAGTGAAGCTTTGAGACTCAAATATTTATGGAGAGGTTTGTTCAGTAATACTCTTTGGTCTAAAGTTTTGCATCTAAAATACATCAAAATGAAACTCACCAACTGGTTTAGATTTTCTAATAAGAAGACTAGAGGATTATCTCCCATTTGGAATGGTTTTTTAGAAGTTTACAAGTGGTTAGCCCTGAATCTTAGTTGGCACATGGACGCTGGGAATGAAATTTCTGTTGGTGTGGATCCTATAGTGGGGTTGGAGGACTCTTACAACCTGTCAAATATTGTTCTACAACACATTCGAAGATTCGGGTGTTATACATTGAACAACATTATCAAAAATAATGATTCTGAGTATTGGTATAGTGCAATTGATTTTGGTATCGCTAGTGATGTTGTGAATGAGTGGAACATATACATTCAGGCTCTAAATGATGTTGGTGTTAGAGCTACATTGGATAAAGACAAAATTATTTAGCTGGGGAATGCGATTTCAGGAGTTGTAACTGCAAAATTGACTTACAGTAATATTATCAGAAATATTTATGTATATTTCCAAGGCACTGGTGGTTTAAAATTTTGTGGCAATGGAGGATTCCATTAAAGATAAAATGCTTTATGTGGTTTGTTTTCCATAATAGGTTGAAAACATGGGATAATCTTATCTTGAAGGGTTGGGTGGGTCCAAACATTTGCATTATGTGTAAAGCAAATGCTGAAATTATTATACATATATTTTTGGAATGTGATTTTTCCAGGAATTTGTGGAGCAGGGTGTGCCATGTATTAAAGGTAGAACATGATTGGGGCTATTCTGATTTCATTTCTAGTATGTATCATTGGATTAAGTCTAATAGATCATTTGATATCCTCCCGGTAATTATATGTTGGACTGTTTGGCACATAAGAAATCTTGCTCTATTTGAAGATAGCCCCCCAAACATTATGATGGTTGTTAATTCCAATTTGAAGCTATTTACCATTTATCAAAGGAAGTAGGTTATCAGTAAACAAAGGAAGGTTGGGATATTGAAGTTTCTGGTGGACAGACCTATATTAATCTTTGACAGGGTTGTAGTTTTGGGGCAATGTGCTGCGGGTGGTGTCATCTTCCTTAATCAAGAACACTACTTTACATTCAGGCTGAATTGTGGCAAAGGAATGAATATGAAGGCTGAAATGTTGGCATTATGGACGATAATCAGAGTGTCTAATATCTTTGGTTTGGCGGAAGTTAAAATTTTTGGAGACTCTTGTGTCACTATTAAATGGGCCATGGGTGATTACAAATTACAGGTGACATCTCTACTTCATTGGTGCAATCGAATTCGATATGAATTTGATCTCTATCCTATCATCTCTCTGCAACATATTTATAGGGGGGACAACTCTATGGCGGATAAAAAGTTGGCATTGGATACTGAAGAAGGTGTGTTGATTTGGGAGGAATTCTTGGGATCCAAGATGGAATCTCATGGCACTGTTTACTTTTTGGACTGATGGTTATTTTGGATGACCATTTTTTGATAGTTTGTTGCAGAGTTTATAAGGTTTTTTGTGTATTAGGGGTTGTATCTGACAAGACTGATATGGTTTTGGACTCTGGACGGAACTATGCTATATTGGATCATCATTATACTATTTGATTTATATATATAAATAACAATAGTACACTTTTTTTCACTGGAAAAAAAACTCATAGCTCATGCATGGATAACAATAACAATAAACAACTCATTTAATTAAAGAAATTAAGAGATATCTAAGCAGCTAAGCATTTTTCAAAATCAAATACAAGTAAGTATTTTTTGAAATTGTCTTGTATCATCAGGTTCTTCCTGAAAACGTATTTTTGATGTTTATTGTATCATTCAAATAGTCAATAATTATTGTGAAGGAGGGAATTAGTTTTTATAGTGATTAATGAGTAAGAAAAAAAAAAGTCTTTCACTTCTATTTAGTTGTAAAGTAAAAATTCATTGAGAATTGAAAGTTATAAATTTTGAAGAAATGTACTTTTAATTTTTTTTACCTAGAAATCAATCACAATCACAAATAACTTCACACTGAAATAACAACCTCCAAATTATTAAATGTTTACATGAAAAATAATAAATAAAGAGTTGAGAAATAATAAATAAAGTGTTTCTGGACCTTAGATACCATCAACCATGCATGCAGTTGGTATTGTGCTTTTTCAAGCACCTTTATACTTATTAATGGGCATTTAAAAATTTGTTTGAAGGTTAAGAGTAAAAACAAATTCCAACATTCTATATAAGGTATAGACAATCAGTGATTACAAGTTACAACTGAGAACATAAAGATAACTTATTTATAACATTTAACTTGTGACCTATCCATATTCACCAACTACAAGTTAAGTCGAGATAAAATATTAAGTTTCAAATCTACTACGACCAATATTCATCACTAAACTTCATTCTACTGCCCTAAATTATATCATTGAATTTTAAATTTGCTACGACCGATATTCATCATTAAACTTCATTCTACGGCCCTAAATTATATATTTATAACGCATTTTGAACCAATTCTTTCTAAATATTTATGGCATGCAGCAATCGCCCAGTTAAAACGTGCACGCCATGCAATTTTGTTTATTTAATTTGATAGGTTGAATCACTCATTGGTGCGGCTTGGAACAAGGGGTTATCGTACTATCAATTCGAACGCAAGAGAGATAATTCTACGCAAGTTCAGATAAACAACAAGTTGATCGAATAGCTACAATGGCATGGCCAATAACATACACAAATTATTGAAATACAATTCCATGTTCACATGATAAGCCCGACGGTTTAATTAGGACGGGAACCAATAACTACTTTAGTATTAAAGTCTTTTACCTAATCGTGCAGGATCTGGAGAAGCCCATCATGATATCGGCATATGCGTCTCGTGTTATGGTTCCCAATGACTTTGCATCCGATCAAACAACTCTGAGCCTATGCCTGGGCACCGCTAATACGCCTTTACCTTTACGCTTGGGCACCGCTAATATGCCTTTACCCTTACCCCTGGGCACCGCCGATAGGCCTTTACCCTTACGCAGACCCAACTTGGCTATTCGAATGCGGTTTGATCTTCCTCATCGTCCTCCATGGAGACGTGTATATCCTAACCTCCACATAACTCTGTTCACCCACATAGACTTCCCGGCACATCTTTTGTGAGGTGCCATGCCTCCATCTTCATCCAAATATCCCATCATCCACAACGCCACACAACACCAATCCAACAGCTTTGTCTTCTCTTCCCTTGATAATGCTGTGAGACCTTCCCATTATAAGCTCCTTTATACTACTTGTAAAGGCCGTGCCAGGCCTTGTCAAAGGTCATGATGCATAGTTATCATTCACAACAAAGTCAAAGGCTATGGCCATAAATTGTGTAGACTTTCATATCACTAAATATTTTGACATGACTATCTCCCCAATATTGTGATATGGCCATAAATGTTTTTTTAAGGATCTCCTATGGAGAAATTTAAATTTATTCAAAGGAAATCTTTTTTGGAAGGTTTATCAAATATAAAATTAAAATGCATATTAAATTATGATGGTTGTATGAGAACCTAAATTGTGATTTTGTTTTATAGAAAATAAAAATAAAATGCATAACAAATGATGATGTTTTTATGGGAACATAAATTGTGCTTTTGTTTATAGGTTAAAACAGGGCACAATCGTGTGTTTTACCCTTTGCCACATGTTTGTTAACAACACCAACTGCATGAGAAATATATATACTCTAATATTACATCAAACTTCCTATTATACTAGCATACAATATACCAAACATACAATCATTTTCTTCCTTATAACTAGGACATAAACTTGAAGAAATATTACAATGAAAATATAAAGGTATATTTACCAATTCCATAATGTACATACTAAACCTTATTAGTATCGTTTCCATAGCGTTCTATTGCGATAACAACAACTTACCATTTTTACTATCTACATGTACTTCTCTGCCCAAGATTTGTTTGTTGCTCCTAGATCTTTCATCTGAAATGCCTTAGCAAATTGAGCCCTTAACCTATTGATCTCAACCATGCTTTGCTCGCAACAAGCATATCATCGACATACAATATACCATTTTCAAAACTTTCAAAGTAAAAACAATGGTTATACTCACTTATTAAGAGATTTTGGCTCACCATGAAGGAATCAAACATATTATGCAATTTGTTCATGATTTATAGTCAGTGGATTATGCATAAGAGAGAGGAAAATTGCATTGCATGGTTTTTGTTCTCAACATTTCGAGCTTCTTAGTAGGGCTCATCCCCAGGAGAAAAAGTGTCTCCTACAATTACCTAGGTACCTTTAGGCCATGCAATGATTCCTTGATTTTGCAAACAAATCTTCATTTGCAATCTTAAACAACTTCTCATTGTTTCATATATATATTGCATCTTTGTAAATGATAATTTTGTGGGCAATAGGATCCCAATGTGCATCCCTTTAACTCCGTCACCATAATTAATAGAGATATACTACAAGCAAAAACTCGAAAACAAATATCCCATTTTGGGTTGATTTGTTTATATCCTCTCTTTGTCAATTGGTTGCATAAACTATGGAAAAGAAAACCGTCTTAATATATTCCTCGGGAAATTAATACATATAGCAATTTCCTCGACATTTTGTAAAAAAATTGTACATTAATATTCTATAAAAAAAAGTTGTTACACCGATAGGTGTTTATATTACACTGATAAGTGTTTATATCTTAGAATTTCGAGCGGAATACCATCTATGCTTTTCCTAGATTGAAGGAGGATGGGACAAGTGTATTGTCCAGATTGATTTTATGGTCATCATTCAAAATTCTAAATAAACAATTATAAAAAAATATAAAAAATAATTGGTAGTTGAGTAGCTCATGCATGGATAACAGGTAGTGACAACCCATTTAACTAAAGAAGGTAACAAGTATTTAAGGCATAGACAAAAACTGATTACAACTAAGTCTATGGAACAAGTAACAAATAACTTGTTCATAGCACTTAACTTGTGATCTATTGGTGTTCATCAGCCACAAGTTAAGTGGTTGTTAACTCATAATTATGCATGGATACTTGGTAGTTGATGATGCATGAATAACTCACATGGATAATGGATAATTTACGTAACTATGCATAAGGAACAAATAAATTGTTCCTAACACTTAACTTGTAAACTATCGGTGTTCACCGAAGATAAATTAAACGATTATGCTAACATTATAAAAAATAGAGTAAATTCCTAAACACCTTTAAGGAATTTGAGTAATAGAACTTTCAACTGCTCTCATGTAGGTATTCATCCCATATTTTACCGTGATATGTGCACTCAATCATTAATTTTACAGTTTTTATTAGTATTATAAAAATATGATTTACTGCTTTTATAGAGTGATAATGATGATCATCCCATCAAACTTCTTTGTCAAAGGGACTTTTTCATACTGAATAAAATAATGGTTTTCCTTAAATACTACCTTATTTTAAGTCTTAGGATAATGGTTTGGCTTAAAGAAGATAATGATTTGGCTTAAATGCGTCATATGCATAAGGCTTAAATGGAGAGAGGAAGCATTCAAAGCAGTATGGGCCGTCATTCAGAACGTCTAAACTTTGGTGATTTAGATTGGAATTGGGCAAAATATCATTAAAAACATTTAAGTGATATTTTTTCAAAGTTTTTGAAATAAAAAAAAATGAATGTGATGAAACCTTCATTTAAATAAAGAATAAACAAATATAATAATAAAATGATAGTTAAGTGCCCCTCGAATGACTCTAGTAAGCTAATTTTCAACCAATAAAGAAATATAATAATAAAATGATACTTAAGTGCCCCTCGAATGACTCCTAGTAAGCTAATTTTCAGCCAATAAAGAAATATAATAATAAAATGATACTTAAGTGCCCCTCAAATGACTCCTAGTAAGCTATTTTTCAACCATTTTCAATCGATATTTTTTCAAAACTTGTGAAATTAAAAAAAATGAAAGTGATGAAACCTTCATTTAAATAAAGAATACACAAATATAATAATAAAATGATATTTAAGTGCCCCTCGAATGACTCCTAGTAAGCTATTTTTCAACCATTTTCAATCAACGTTTACATTTATTTATTATTTATATTTTTATATCATAATAAAAATAAAATTGTTATTATTCTAATTAATAGGAATGTTGATATGAATTGTGGGGTGGATACATTTTTTTCAATGTAAAATTGTTAAGCAAATAGAAATTCATGATCAAGTTAGTAATACACTTTGAATTTCACTTAATCCAAATTTCTTACATGATAGAAGAATGTCCTCTTAAGTTTTCCAAATTTGAATTTATTAAACCTTTCAAAAATGGATCGTTTTAAACTCTCACTTCATGTGGCACCATAATACATGACCTCTGAAATTTGCTACATGAGCAGACAAAACTAATTTCTAACTTGAATTTGTTTTGACAATATAAATGTGAATCCCATTAGTGAAGATTAATGTGACTAATAAGTTCTATTGGTTAAAAGTTAATGAAAAATAATAAAAAATAAAAAAACTAATTTTAGAAATTTCATTTCTATATTTAATTGAATTTAGGTTGACATGAGTGAGAATTGAAATATTGATCACCCAACATAACAATAATGCTTTGATCATTGACTTTAGTAGCATATATAACTTCCTAATTTTATAGTCCTTGAGGCATACAATGTTTTGTTTTGTATTTCTTAGATAATGTGTATTCTTTGAAGCCAATTGAAACATCAACTGAATGCATGCAATTATGTAGATGTGCTCATTGTTCTCTAAGCGATGCAAAAGAGAAAGGAGTGACCTTACAAATGAGAGAAGCAAACAAAATTTCATTCTAAAATAGAGTTAGTGTCATGCGTGAATTCATGAAGATGGGTAACACTTTTTGGTCAAAAGTGACAGTGAAAATTCGATTTTTTACTCGTTCATTAAATAGATCTCTCAAAACTCCGACATTTAATAAAAAACAAATTGTAGGGAATTATGTTCTCTTTCCACATATTATTATTTTTTTAAATAATAATATTATTTAAATTGTCAAAATTGCATTTAATGATATGTTTGTTCTTGTAAATTTCAAAAAACGTTAACAAGTGGCTTGTGTGCATGAAAATATTTTAGTGATAAATTCTCTCTCTCTCTCTCTCTCTCGCTATATATATATATATATATATATATATATATATATATATATATATATATATATATATCTGAACATAATGTACACAAAATGCACCGGGGCGGACATTTTCTTAATTTATTTTCGAAAATTATATTTTTTTATTAATTTTCGAAACTGACCATTTTAGATTTTAATTGCATTTTGTATACATGTGTGTGCATGTAAACTTTTTTTTACTAGTCACAAAAATTGAAAAACAAAAAAATACCATTTTGAAGAGGACACATTGATGTGAGGTGTATATTTTTTTGAATTTTTTTGGTTGTGTACTTTTTATGTTGTTGAATTTTCTTTGCGTTGATTCAAAGTTGTGGGTATGGTTTTTAAGTGTAAGTTTCAAAAGAAAAGAAAAATATCATATGAACTCAAAAACTTGTAAATCATATGCCAATGGGTAGATGATCCATTGGCTAATCCATTGGTATGAAGTCCATCACCTAAGGTGCATCCCAAGATAGGGTTTAGGCCTGCCAAAGATGTTACTAAAATTAAATTTGCAAAAATGGGGGATAAAAGTCAGTTTCTAAACACTCGATTGAGCTATGAGCTCAATCGAGGTTTTGTGTGCATTTAGGAAGAAGCTTGATCAAGCATTTAAACAGTTTGATTAAAAAAATTCGGATGCCTATGAGCACCTAGAATTTTCTTACTCAAAGTGCTTAAACGCTCGCATCGAATAGGTATTCTTAGCATGCGATCCTCTTCAAATTGAATTAAAAATAAAACATAGAATTATAAAATAATCAAATTTAATAAACATAATTTCAACAAGAATGGGTAAGTAAATGCCTTAAAGAAGAATCAGGTAAAAGGATTACTACGGTAACTTCCTCTAGATTTTATGTCTAGATATTAGTCGTGGAGTAATTGGGGTTATAGATGTGATCAATCAAATTTATAACTCCAATTACTCTACGACCTATATTTACAGATGGGTATAAAGGACCCTTCTCCTTTTTTTCTATGATTTCAATCATATCTATAAACACCAATAACTCATCTATTATATTTATAACTCTTCTCTACTGGTCCTTGACTAATTTTATATGCAACAGATGCAGTGAAATAAGCCATGGTATGTTGTTGTTTTATTGTCATAATTGTTATAGATGCTTGATCGAGATTTTTATAACCCTAGGTCGAGGTTATGAGATCAATCGAGCTTTTTATAACCCTCGATCGAGGTATTAAGCTTGATCAAGCTTGTGAAATGCAATAGATCAATTGAGCTATTAAAACTCGACCGAGAATTAATAAAAACCTCGATCAAGCTAAGTACCTTTATTAAGGGTTTTATAAACTCTCTATCGAACATTTTAAAATAACTCGATCAAGCACATATTTAATCCCTCAATTGAGTTTTTGAAGGATCGATTGAGGGCTTGAAAAAAGATCGATCAAGGTATATTTTCAACATAACCAAACCCTTTGCTTGCCAAAAAGTGTTACCCATATTCATGGGAACACCCCCAACAATTGACAAAGTGTATGCTTGATGCAGATCTATGTGAATAGTGACTTAAGGACTGTATCTATGCAAATAGTGGCTTGACGACCATTGCTAAATGTAAACAACTTGGCATAATCCATGCTTGAAGAGGATCAACCTCATGGACCTTATCATTTGAACATTTTTTGGAAATCATCACATAAATCCCATGATATAATTTTTGGTTAATTTGTATTTTTTACTTGAATTGCATTTTTCAAATAGGACTTGGAGGGCACACTTACAAAGTCAATGTTTGAAATATTGTTGTCATTGATGTCAAATGAAAGGGGAGACTACACATGTCCAAGATAAATATTGCAAGA
The DNA here is from genome assembly GCA_027924585.1 of Larix kaempferi. Lineage (NCBI taxonomy): Eukaryota > Viridiplantae > Streptophyta > Pinopsida > Pinales > Pinaceae > Larix > Larix kaempferi. The sequence goes on along the minus strand of BSBM01000063.1, from coordinate 3,822,507 downwards.
TGGATATTGTTGGATTTTTTTTTTTCAATTTTTGATGCTCAATTTGAATACCCTATCTTTGAAGGCATTTTACTCTAGATACCTAGCTCAAATGGGAGTATAGGTTACATGGTTGGAAATCTTATTCTGAGACATTTCTGGAACAATATATGGAAATTCCTCTAACTCCTTAGGAATGAAGCTATATATTAAAGGATTTCTAAAGACAACCCAACCATAATTTTAGGTCGGCCCTGCCAGGATATTGAACAATGTTATGTTGGCTCAAAAAGTGTTTTTTGTACAGTATAAATAGAAGGAGGTGCTCCTCATTTTTTCATTCATTCATCCATTCATGGTACTCTAAAAAAGGTGTGCACTTGTGGAATAGAGAGTTCTTCAATAGTTTGAAGATGTTTTTTGGGTTTTGAAGATATTCTCTTGAAGGATTTTCTTAGGGTTTCTAAGGTTCTCTAAGGAAGAGAAGGAACACCTTATGAATACGAATGATGTTTTCTTATAGGTTTTCCTTTGGATGAGGCTAAGATAGAAGGCGATTATGCCAAATTTTGGATCTGACTTGAAGGTGATCATATGACATAATTAGGGTTAATTATGGTGCAGATTGAAGGAAAATTTTGAAGTAGATTATGGTGTATCTGAAGAAAGAGGTGTTTTCTATTGGAAGAGTGTAGATTGGAATAGGGTAAAAAAACATAAGTAGAAGCAAAAGAAAAAGAAAAATTAGAAGTAGTAGCTACAATAGTAGCGGCAGTAGTAGCAACAATAGGAGTTTGGTGTCTCAAGTAGGTCAGTGCCTACATATTACTGAGTTGGTGTCTTGAAAGTAGGTTGGTGCCTACATATTCTTGATTTGGTGATCATTTGATGGGATTGGTGTCTCTTGTAGGTAGGTGTCTACAAACTTTTTAGGATAAGGTTGGTGCCTACATTAATTTATAAATATTTTGTGGTTTTCTCCTGAAAGGGTTTCTACATTAAATTGCGTACTGTGATTTGAGTTTATGTGCATTTATTGTTTCAAAGTAACTGAATGATTGATGAATGCTTAAATTAATAAGAAGTAGATTATGTTGATTCACCACCCCCTCTCATTACATAAACTTGAAGAAATATTACAATATTAACCAATTCCACAATGTTCATACTAAACCTTATTAGTATTGTTTCCATAGCGTTCTATTGCGATAACAACAACTTACCATTTTTACTATCTACGTGTACTTCTATGCCCAAGATTTGTTTGTTGCTCCTAGATCCTTCATCTGAAATGCCTTAGCGAATTGAGCCCTTAACCTATTGATCTCAACCATGCTTTGCTCGCAACAAGCATATCATCATCATACAATATACCATTTTCCAAACTTTCAAAGTAAAAAAAATGGTTATACTCACTTATTAAGAGATTTTGGCTCACCATGAAGGAATCAAACATCTTATGTAATTTGTTCATGATTTATAGTCAGTGGATTATGCATAAGAGAGAGGAAAATTGCATTGCATGGTTTTTGTTCTCGACATTTCGAGCTTCTTAGTAGGGCTCATCCCCAGGAGAAAAAGTGTCTCCTACAATTACCTAGGTACCTTTAGGCCATACAATGATTCCTTGATTTTGCAAACAAATCTTCATTTGCAATCTTAAACAACTTCTCATTGTTCCATATATATACTGCATCTTTGTAAATGATAATTTTGTGGGCAGTAGGATCCCAATGTGCATCCCTTTAACTCCGTCACCATAATTAATAGAGATATACTACAAGCAAAAACTCGAAAACAAAGATCCTATTTTGGGTTGATTTGTTTATATCCTGTCTTTGTCAATTGGTTGCATAAACTATGGAAAAGAAAACCGTCTTAATATATTCCTCGGGAAACTAATACATATAGCAAAGTCCTCGACATTTTATAAAACAATTGTACATTAATATTCTATAAAAAAAGTTGTTACACTGGTAGGTGTTTATATTACACTGATAAGTGTTTATATCTTAGAATTTGGAGTGGAATACCATCTATGCTTTTCCTAGATTGAAGGAGGATGGGACAAGTGTATTGTCTAGATTGATTTTATGGTCATCGTTCAAAATTCTAAATAAACGATTATAAAAAAATATAAAAAATAACTGGTAGTTGAGTAGCTCATGCAAGGATAACATGTAGTGACAAGTCATTTAACTAAAGAAGGTAACAAGTAGTTAAGGCATAGACAAACACTGATTACAACTAAGTCTGTAGAACAAGTAACAAATAACTTGTTCATAGCACTTAACTTGTGACCTATCGGTGTTCATCAGCCACAAGTTAAGTGGTTGTGCTAGTTTATATTAGTGACTATGCTTTTCCTAAATTGGATGAGGATGAGGCAAGTGTACTATCGAGATTGATTTTATGGTAGTCATTCCAAATTCGAAATAAATAATTATAAAAAAAAGAATATAAAAAATAACTCATAATTATGCATGGATACCTGGTAGTTGTTGATGCATGAATAACTCGCATGGATAATGGATAATTCACGTAACTATGCATAAGGAACAAATAAATTGTTCATAACACTTAACTTGTAAACTATCAGTGTTCACCGAAAATAAATTGAACGATTATGCTAACATTATAAAAAATAGAGTAAAGTCCTAAACACCTTTAAGGAATTTGAGTAATAGAAACTTTCAACTACTCTCATGTAGGTATTCATCCCATATTTTACCGTGATATGTGCACTCAATCATTAATTTTATAGTTTTTATTAGTATTATCAAAAATCTGATTTACTGCTTTTATAGAGTGATAATGATGATCATCCCATCAAACTTCATCAAACTTCTTTGTCAAAGGGGCTTTTTCATACTGAATAAAATAATGGTTTTCCTTAAATACTACCTTATTTTAAGTTTTAGGATAATGGTTTGGGTTAAAGAAGATAATGATTTGGCTTAAATGCGTCATATGCATAAGGCTTAAATGGAGAGAGGAAGCATTCAAAGCAGTATGGGCCGTCATTCAGAACGTCTAAACTTTGGTGATTTAGATTGGAATTGGGCAAAATATCATTAAAAAAATTTAAGTGATATTTTTTCAAAGTTTTTGAAATTAAAAAAAATCAATGTGACGAAACCTTCATTTAAATAAAGAATAAACAAATATAATAATAAAATGATAGTTAAGTGCCCCTCGAATGACTCCTAGTAAGCTATTTTTCAACCATCGATATTTTTTCAAAACTTGTGAAATTAAAAAAAAATGAATGTGATGAAACCTTCATTTAAATAAAGAATAAACAAATATAATAATAAAATGATAGTTAAATCCCCCTCGAATGATTCCTAGTAAGCTATTTTTCAACCATTTTCAATCAACGTTTACATTTATTTATGATTTATATTTTTATATCATAATAAAAATAAAATATTTATTACTCTAATTGATAGTTGATATGAATTGTGGGGTGGATACATTTTTTTCAATGTAAAATTGTTAAGCAAATAGAAATTCATGATCAAGTTGGTAATACATTTTGAATTTCACTTAATCCAAATTTCTTACATGATAGAAGAATGTCCTCTTAAGTTTTCCAAATTTGAATTTATTAAACCTTTTAAAAATGGATCGTTTAAACTCTCACTTCATGTGGCACCATAATACATGACCTCTGAAATTTGCTACATGAGCAGACAAAACTAATTTCTAACTTGAACTTAAAGTTCAATTGTTTTGACAATATAAATGTGAATTCCATTAGTGAAGATTAATGTGATTAATAAGTTCTATTGGTTAAAAGTTAATGAAAAATAATAAAAAATAAGAAACTAATTTTAGAAATTTCATTTCTATATTTAATTGAATTTAGGTTGAAATGAGTGAGAATTGAAATATTGATCACCAAACATAACAATAATGCTTTGATCATTGACTTTAGTAGCATATATAACTTCTTAATTTTATAGTCCTTGAGGCATACAATGTTTTGTTTTGTATTTCTTAGATAATGTGTATTCTTTGAAGCCAATTGAAACATCAACTGAATGCATGCAATTATGTAGATGTGTTCATTGTTCTCTAAGCCATGCAAAAGAGAAAGGAGTGACCTTGAAAATGAGAGAAACAAATAAAGTTTCATTCTAAAATAGAGTTAGTGTCATGGGTGAATTCATGAAGATGGGTAACACTTTCTGGTCAAAAGTGACAGTGAAAATTCGATTTTTTACTCGTTCATTAAATAGATCTCTCAAAACTCATATATGCTTTGTGAATTCCGACATTTAATAAAAAAAAAATTGTGGGGAATTGTGTTCTCTTTCCACATATTATTATTTTTTTAAATAATAATATTATTTAAATTGTCAAAATTGCATTTAATGATATGTTTGTTCTTGTAAATTTAAAAAAATGTTAACAAGTGGCTTGTGTGGATGAAAATATTTTAGTGATAAATTCTCTCTCTCTCTCTCTCTCTCTCTCTCTCTCTCTCTCTCTCTCTCTATATATATATATATATATATATATATATTAATATATTAATATATGAACATAATGTACACAAAATGCATATTAATATATGAACATAATGTACACAAAATGCACCGGGGCAGACATTTTCTTAATTTATTTTGGAAACTTATATTTTTTTATTAATTTTCGAAACTGACCATTTTAGATTTTAATTGCATTTTGTACACATGTGTGTGCACGTAAACTTTTTTTTACTGGTTACAAAAACCGAAAAACAAAAAAATACCATTTTGAAGAGGACACATTGATGTGAGGTGTATATATTTTTTGAATTTTTTTGGTTGTGTACTTTTTATGTTGTTGAATTTTCTTTGCATTGATTCAAAGTTGTAGGTATGGTTTTTAAGTGTAAGTTTCAAAAGAAAAGAAAAATATCATATGAACTCAAAAACTTGTAAATCATATGCCAATGGGTAGATGATCCATTAGCTAATCCATTGGTATGAAGTCCATCACCTAAGGTGCATCCCAAGATAGGGTTTAGGCCTGCCAAAGATGTTACTAAAATTAAATTTGCAAAAATGGGGGATAAAAGTTTGTTTTTAAACGCTCCATTGAGGTATGAGCTCAATCGAGGTTTATAAAACCCTCAATCGAGCTTTTACACGCATGTTTAAATACCTCGATCGAGGTTTTGTGTGAATTTAGGAAGAAGCTTGATCGAGCATTTAAATAGTTTGATTAAAAAAATTCGGATGCCTATGAGCACTTGGAATTTTTTTACTCAAAGTGTTTAAACGCTCACATCGAATAGGCATTCTTAGCATGGGATCCTCTTCAAATTGAATTAAAAATAAAACATAGAATTATAAAATAATCAAATTTAATAAACATAATTTCAACAAGAATGGGTAAGTAAATGCCTTAAAGAAGAATGAGGTAAAAGGATTACTACCGTAACTTCCTCTAGATTTTATGTCTAGATATTAGTCGTGGACTAATTGGGGTTATAGATGTGATCAATCAAATTTATAACTCCAATTACTCTACGACCTATATCTACAAATGGGTATAAAGGACCCTTTTCCATTTTTTCTATGATTGCAATCACATCTATAAACACCAATAACTCATCTATTATATTTTTAACTCTTCTCTACTGGTCCTTGACTAATTTTATATGCAACAGATGTGGTGAAATAAGCCATGGTCTGTTGTTGTTTTATTGTCATAACTGTTATAGATGCTTGATCAAGATTTTTATAACCCTCGATCGAGGTTATGAGCTCAATCGAGCTTTTTATAACCCTCGATCGAGGTTGTAAGCTTGATCATGCTTGTGAAATGTAATAGATCAATTGAGCTATTAACACTCGACTGAGAATTAATAAAAGCCTCGATCAAGCTAAGTACCTTAATCAAGGGTTTTATAAACTCTCTATCGAACATTTTAACATAACTCGATCAAGCGCTTATTTAATCCCTCAATCGAGTTTTTCAAGGATCGATTGAGGGCTTAAAAAAAGCTTGATCAAGGTATATTTTCAACATAACCGCACCCTTCGCTTGCCAAAAAGTGTTACCCATATTCATGGGAACACCCCCAACAATTGACAAAGTGTATGCTTGATGCAGATCTATGTGAATAGTGACTTGGGGACTGTATCTATGCAAATAGTGGCTTGACGACCATTGCTAAATGTAAACAACTTGGCATAATCCATGCTTGAAGAGGATCAACCTCATGGACCTTATTTATGAAACAATCATGGACCTTATCATTTGAACATTTTTTGGAAATCATCACATAAATCCCATGATATAATTTTTGGTTAATTTGAATTTTTTACTTGAATTGCATTTTTGATATAGGACTTGGAGGGCACACTTACAAAGTCAATGTTGGAAATATTGTTGTCATTGATGTCAAATGAAAGGGGAGACTACACATGTCCAAGATAAATATTGCAAGATGGATATTGTTGGAATTTTTTTTTAAAATTTTTTATGCTCAATTTGAATACCCTATCTTTGAAGGCATTTTACTCTAGATACCTAGCTCAAATGGGAGTATAGGTTACATGGTTGGAAATATTATTCTAAGACATTTCTGGAACAATATATGGAAATCCCTCTAATTCCTTAGGAATGAAGCTATATATGAAAGGATTTGTAAAGACAGCCCAGCCATAATTTTAGGTCGGCCCTGCCAGGATATCTAACAATGTTATGTTGGCTCAAAAAGTGTTTTTTGTACAGTATAAATAGAAGGAGGTGCTCCTCATTTTTTCATTCATTCATCCATTCATGGTGCTCTAAAAATGTTGTGCACTTATGGAATAGAGAGTTCTTCAATAGTTTGAAGATTTTTTTTGGGTTTTGAAGATATTCTCTTAAAGGATTTTCTTAGGGTTTCTAAGGTTCTCTAAGGAAGAGAAGGAACACCTTATGAATACGAATGATGTTTTCTTATAGGTTTTCCTTTGGATGAGGCTAAGATAGAAGGTGATTATGCCAAATTTTGGATCTGACTTGAAGGTGATCATATGACATAATTAGGGTTAATTATGGTGCAGATTGAAGGCAAATTTTGAAGTAGATTATGGTGTATCTGAAGAAAGAGGTGTTTTCTATTGGAAGAGTGTAGATTGGAATAGGGTCAAAAAACATAAGCAGAAGCAAAAGAAAAAGAAAAATTAGAAGTAGTAGATACAATAGTAGCAGCAGTAGTAGCAACAATAGGAGATTGGTGTCTCAAGTAGGTCGGTGCCTACATATTACTGAGTTGGTGTCTTGAAAGTAGGTTGGTGCCTACATATTCTTGATTTGGTGATAATTTGATGGGATTGGTGTCTCTAGTAGGTTAGTGTCTACAAACTTTTTAGGATAAGGTTGGTTCCTACATTAATTTATAAAGGTTTTGTGGTTTTCTCCTGAAAGGGTTTCTACATTAAATTGTGTAATGTGATTTGAGTTTATGTGTATTTATTGTTTCAAAGTAAATGAATGATTGATGAATGCTTAAAATAATAAGAAGTAGATTATATTGATTCACCACCCCCTCTCAGTATAACCATAAGTCGAACAACTAGTATCAGAACGGTTTCCCTCTAAGACAATTTAACTACTGGAGGGAAGCTAATTTGAAGTACACATGAACCAATAGGAAGGGTTATCTACAAATAGATATCCATTATTTGATGGATGAAATTATTCCTTCTGGAGCATAAGAATAAGAACTTACTTGACGGCTCTTGGGTTTGACATTTGGGGTGTAGTTAAAAATGGTTACACAACTCCAAAAACTCCACCCGTACATATAGTTGCAAAGAAACTTGGTGAGAATAATGCTTAACCATGAATGCAATTCTAAATGGTTTAGAAGAATCAGGATTTTTCAAATTCATGCATTGTGATTCAACTAAATAGATATAGGACAAGTTACATCATTTATATGAAGGGAATGACAGGGTCAGAAAGAAAAAATTACAAACCTATAGAGGACAATTTGAGACACTTACAATGAAAGAAGAAGAAAATAGTGTAGCCTATTTTATTCATGTGGATTATATTGTCAACACCGTCATAGGATTGGGAGAACAGATTGAAGAGTTTGTAATTGTATAGAAGGTATTGACATCAATTTCCTTGAGATTTTTTGCCAAGGTATCTACTCTATAAGAATTGAAGGATCTAAACAAAATAACAATGGATGAGTTGCATGGGATTCGAACAACATATGAAATGAAGATAGAAAAAGTGAAGCCATTAAGTAGGGAAACAAGATTCAAAGCTTCAAAGAAGACAATCAAAGGTAAGGAAATATCATGTGACATCTCAAATTTTGAATATGATACAGAAGAAGCCAACTTCATAAGGAATCTCAAGAAAGGAACTGGCAAATACAAAGGTGATCTTCCTTTTAAATGTTTTAAGTATGGTAAAGTATAGAACATTGCTTCTAAATGTCCTTATAATGAATATAAAGACAATAGTGATGAAGAAGATCGTAGCTTCAATGAAAGAAGAAGATGTAAACTTCAAAGGAATAAAAATGTCTAGAAGCAAAAGAAAAGTCTATACTCCAAGGAAGACAGTAGCTCATATGATGAGAGTGATAGTTATGAAAGGGGTGTTCGCGTTATGGGCCTAGAGGCACATAATGATGTCATTGACAATGAAACTGAAAACTCTTAAAATGAAGGTAATTCAGAGACCGATGGGGAAGTATACCTTGAAGGAGAAATCATTTGTGCATTAAATGAAATGAAGAAACTTAGAAAATAGAATGTTACTATCTTTGGAGGAAAAGATACAAGATATTTATAAAGAAAAATTCCCCTTCGTGGCCATGGATACAATGCCTCCTAAATAAGAAATTGAAAATAATCAAAAAGAAAATTCAAAAGAAGAAGAAGAAGAAGAAAAACCTCTCTTCATGGACATGAATACAAAGTTGGATTCAAAAGAAGAAGAGATTGATATCGATCTTGAAGAAAAATTCATCAGTTCCTTAGTAGAAACTAACAGATTGAAGAAAGACAATATAAAGTAGAAGGAGAAATAAAATATATTAAAGGAAGGATCATGATATTGATCAAACAGAGAAGACAATTGTGAGCCTAGAGACTCAACTAGAAGAGGAAAAATGGATAGAAGAAGTAATGATAAGTCAACTAAAGGAGAAGCAATAAATCTCTGAGATGCTAGAATTTGGAGTTGTCTCATTAATAAAGGAATTGGAAAAGTCAAATTTTCATTTACATAGAATCTTGAAGAGAACTGAAACTTTGAATGAAATTCCTAGTTATCAAAGGCCACGATTCATTAAAATAGGTCTTGGTTATGATGAGAACTAGAAGAACTATGAAGAAGATGCAATCAAGGAGAATGAAGAAAAGACTATAAGCTATGCTAATGTTCACAAAGGCTCAATCAACAATGAGAGCAGTAGTAGGAATGGAAATGATGACCAACAACAACCTTATGAGTTCATATGAGTACTTCCTCCAAGAATATCTTTCACATCCAACTATAGAAAAGTATTAGTTGGATATTGTTTCTCTTCCAATAACTTTGTTCATAAAGCAATATATTGTAGAGAATATGCAAGATGTGATCATGTGAGAAAAGGAAGTAGAGGCTCTTATAAGACCTTGAAGAATGATGATGTGAGAAACAATTCCAGAAGTTCTCAGGGATTTGTTGATAGAAACTACAATTCATTTTGTCTTTTACTTGATATTGAGTGCTATAAGTGAAACAACTATTGACACATAGCTCATTATTGTAGAAGCATCATGATTGGATCTCCTCAAAAAATTGAGGAAGAAGATTTCACTGTCAAACAAAAAGAAGAATACTCAAATGTTTGGAAAAGGAAGCCAAAGCAAGAAGATCCAAAAGAGATAAGTTGCAGAGAAGAACAAAACTAGGAATAATGTGGACTTGTACTCTATGATCAAGATAAAGGGAACAAATGGCATGTTGATATTCGATGTCTAAGACACATGAAAAGGGAACAGTCAAATTTTCTCACTTTAAAAGAAGAAAAAGGAGGTAGTGTTACTTTAGGAGATAATGCATCTACAAAGATAGTTGGAAAGGGTACAATTAGCCTTAGAGATGAGAAGACTAAGCAAAAATTGTATTGTTTGTTGAGGAATTGAAGCATAATCTTCTTAGTTTCATCCAAATGTGTGATCAAGGACACGCTCTCACCTTCAATTCCAAAAAGTGTGAGATAAGAAAAGAAAGCTTAGAAAGATTGATGGAAACAATAAAAAGAACCTCAAACAATGTATGCATACTCAATGAAGGGAAAATATTGAATAAAAGCACAAGCTGAGAGGGATCATCCCTTTTCCATTAATGTCAAAAGGTGGAAATTGCAGAAAGGGAGAGAATTATAGGAAAAAGTGGAGTTTCAAATAGGGGGAGAATTCTTGGGAAAGTCCCAAGGGGGTATAGTTTTTTAGGAAGAACAGTTTTTGTACTGCGCAGAAGGAATAGTTTTGTGGAATGCACGGCTTGGATTTATGCTCACTTTTGCACATTAATGTTTTTGCGTAGGGACAACACAACAACTGTTTTTGGTAAAAGCATAAGTAAAGGTCTAATGTGGAAGCGACCTATTTTTGGTAACTGACTCCATACCTCTCGGCAGTTGAGTAAGGAGTAGATTAAAGTTAGAGGAAAGTGACATGTCTAAGAGAGTGGTAGAAAGAAATTAAGAAGCTAGCCCATTAAGTCGATGGCGACAGGCACGCTAAAGGCGCAGAAAGTGACAGGACACGATGCAGTTGTAACCGTTTTGTTGATGACTGCTGTTGTCAGAGGGCGTGAGAGCCACGAGTGGCCCGGTAAGGTGGCCAAAGCAAGTGGAGAAAGTTGTCGACAGCGATAGATAGGATGGCGGGTAATCGCATCAGTTTTGGGAACCTTAGGTTGTTTTGGGGCCTACGGATTGTAAAGACATGACCTGCGGGCATGATCTATCAGAAGGAACAATTTTGTAAGGGAAAGGGTTCTGAGTATGAGTTGTTATCTCCATTGAACATTAAAATTTGTTGAGAGAAGATTGTAAAGGCTCTGCAAGTTGTGTGCGCAGAGACCTATTGAGAGAGAAGAGAGTCTGCAGCTGAGTGCGTATACTGGAACTGTTGTACCCTTATCAAAAGACTAATACAACAACAGTTCCTATGGACGTAGCTCCCATCCTGGGGGTGAAACACGTTAAATTCCCATGTTGTGTGATTGTTTACATGTTTTGCATCTGTTATTTGCTTATAATGAATGCTTAAGATCTTGCTTATCAGTTTATGTGTTTACTTTTATATGTATTCACCATAAGGAATGCGATGGGAATAATATGTTAAGTTTTGCATATGTGGATGAATGCTAGATGCATAAGTATTTCTAAGTCGATGGCGACAGGCACGCTAAAGGTGCAGAGACCTATTGAGAGAGAAGAGAGTCTGCAGCTGAGTGCGTATACTGGAACTATTGTACCCTTCTCAAAAGACTAATACAAAAATAGTTCCTATGGACGTAGCTCCCATCCTGGGGGTGAACCACGTTAAATTCCCGTGTTGTGTGATTGTTTACATGTTTTGCATCTGTTATTTGCTTACAATGAATGCTTAAGATCTTGCTTATCAGTTTATGTGTTTACTTTTATATGTATTCACCATAAGGAATGCGATGGGAATAATATGTTAAGTTTTGCATATGTGGATGAATGTTGGATGCATAAGTATTTCTAAGTCTGAATGAATGCATAAGTCATTTGGATAGACACTTAAGTCAGTAGAGTTCGCACAGTACAACTCCCGTGAAGCGCAGCACCAGAAGTGCGCAGTATTTTGTGTTATGTCATATTGCATAAGCCATAAAATAACCGAAGACAATTGGTAAATGGGTAAAACACTAAGTATAACTTGTTGAAGCCGGTTGATTCTATAGAGGAAGCGCAATTGTCAGTTGGGCTATCCCGATTCGAACTTCCACTGAACCGCGTTGTTCTTGGATGCGTAAGTTGCACAAGCCTCATGGCTTGTAGAAGTATTGACTACGAAGGGGTTAAGTTCCACGCAGCCCTCAGTTCGCTGCTCATCAGATCTGTTTAAGCACTCATCACGTGGTTGTGGAAACTAGATTCCACAGCCCCCCCATACCTTCTCCTCGGGTGAGACCTCAGCCTTTTCATAGATTGTTTCCGAAAGGGCTGGTGAAAAGGGGTTTTGTTGGTTCCTTGAACCGTGAAGAATCTAGGTCTTTATAGAAAACCTTAAGACAGTTACGTAATCCAACAATAATCTACAGGTTTGTTACAAAATTGTTACAAGAACCTATAAACTTTTTAATAGTAGGTTGGTGCCTACATGAATTTATAAAGATAAGTTTTTGTGGTTTTCTCTCGAAAGGGTTTCCACATTAAATTTTGTGTAGTGTGATTTGAGTTTATATGTATTTACTATTTAAAATTAAATGAATGATTGATGAATAGTTAAAATAAGAAAAAGTACCTTAAACTGATTCACCCCCCCTCTCAGTATAACCATAAGTCCAACAATCGAAATGATAGAAATACAATCTTAGGTACACGTTTTGAAACTATGTGGACAACATGGTCATGGTTTACGTTTTATAATTGACTTCTAATTTTGCATTAAATATATGCTTTTTGGGGTAATCTAGATAATTTATGTTGCAATATTTATGTGGTTGTTGATTTTAGGAGGTCTCAGAGAATCCACAGTATCCATGTTTAGTAATCGATGTTTCAAATCCATAACATGATTCATCCTTAGGAAAATACGTCTTGAGGATGAATCCTATTAGAGATTCGAAACTTTGATTACTAAACATGGATACTTTGGATTCTCCGAGACCTCTTGTAATCTAGATAATATATATTGATTCAATGGCATTCTAGATAGAAGAATTTTTTTGGTGTGCCACAAGGGAAACCATACTAGCAGCAAAATAATAGATCATTATTGTCAAATGAATTGATCTTAATGTTTTGGGATATAGTATACCTTATACTAGGATAAAACTTGTGATAGCTATACCTAACTATATAAGGACTAGTATAACAAGAAAACAAAAAAGAGACTTTAACATAGACCAAACTAAATAATCGTAGATCATCATCACCAATTGAAATCATGGGTATCTCTTGTCCATGGATAGGTTTGTGGTCTTTTGCAATGAATTTGAGGCATGTAGTAGCTTTGAGAAAAATGTTGAGTTTCACATCCAACCTCTGAATTTTGTCCTAAGATTCATCTAATTGCAAAATAAATTCCTTGCATTCCTCCGTACTATCCTTCAAGGATTTACTAGGAGCACTTTCATCAACCAGTACAAAGCCATTGTTTTGTAGTACTTGGTTTCTCTAGACCAAGAGGATCCTTCATCATAGACCCATGGGCCCATCTCCTCCTCAATATCCTCATTTTGAATGTATCCATGTTTAGATTTTATCTAAACTTCATCTCAAGAGGTTTTCCTTTTGATTTTGGATGGGGTTCATTGATAGTATACATCCTCTTCCTTCATTGTCACGTGCATTTCCCTAGTTTATAGGCCTTTCCCTTTATCTATTCTTCACCACCATCCATGGGCTCTACTTTCCATGTATTGGAGAGCATTGGATAACCCATCTACATGGAGAAGGGGATCCCAACCTCAAGTAAAAGCAAAACACAAGATGCAATACCTTGAACCAGTATAGAGAAATAAGCTTCGTGAAAACAAAGACTTGGTGTTTGACAGGAAATCCCAATTCTCATACAACCAATGTTATTATCAAAGCCCTTATCATTAACAGTAAATCCTCAAACCGTACAGAGATACAAACCCAACAAATATGAACTTTTGGTGATTGTAGGGGAATCCCAATTCCCATACAACTAGTTCCACTCTCAAGGCATTGTTTTTGTGGCTAAATTATCATACTAAAAGACACCACATGCCACCATTATTCCATTCTCACATCCATAATTAAAATTCCATATTTTTTTAATGGTTGAATGAGTCTCGGTCTAATCATATGGTTGCATAGTACTAAGTTCAGACTACAGATCACCCAGTCCTTACACCCCACATGCCATTGATCCATTGTCATCCCCACCTAGTCATCCTCTACCCCTGTCTACTAGCTTTACTGCCTCCAAAACACCCCATAATGGGGCTTGTATTCTATTTTGTAATTTATGAAGTTGAGAGAGTAGGAGGGAACTTGATTCCATGAACTATGTACTTGAGTCATTGTGTCCTTGTTCCATCCATTCATTGGACAAGTGGTCAACCATATTATTGGTTGTTCAATAAACACCACAAGGGATAAAGGTAGAGATATTGTGCAATTTATTTGCTATGCATTCCAAATTTTCTTCTTCTTTCGAGATTGAATAAATTTATTGATTGGAGAGCCGTTTTGGAATTCTTTAAAATGTGAATGATTATCTAATAATCACCTTCAACTATTATTTTTGTTCGTCTACCTTCATATGCATTGATCAATATTACATATTTTGTACGCCATAAAAACACATATATTCATTGATACTCTTTCATTCATTTTGTACCTATAATTAGTTCTGATGATACTTGTTATGAATGAAACTTATATTGCAATCTCAATTATTTTCCAGTATATAGTTTGGGTATGGGGAATTGAGAGTGATGCAAGGGGGGGGGAGGGGCCATAAGAGATTTCACCTTCATTTGGTTGGCCATGTTCATTAGAGAATATATTATTCTCGAAAAAAAGAGAAGATCATTCAAGTATTCGCATTTAGTCTTTATATAGTGTGTATCATGTTTCTTCTTTTCTTTTTTTAATTCAATCAAATAACCTCATATTACTCTTTGACAAATGCAGGTTTAAAGGGTGATCACCTCCACGATCCCAATTCATTTCCATTAACGCAAGCATTTATCATCCTAAGATTTACACACATGACATTTTTGTAATAAATAAAATGTGCAATGAAAAGGTGATTAAATATGAACTATATTCATGGATGGTATATGAATATTGATGAAAATGGATCTATGCATGATATGATATTATTTCCATGGATAAAGAAGTGTAGAGGACCAAAATTATTGTGGCACAACTCACATAAGTGGTAATTGGGTAAGTGGAATCATCACCCAACTCCACCTATACACTACTTGGCCTTCTTCTTCTTAGGACATTGAGATGCACACTAGTCCATATTTTGGAATTTGAAATACTTCACATGGATCAAGCCTCTTTCCCTTGGTTGAAACAAATTGATTCTTTCTTATTTCCCTTTTGACCCCTTCATAGTCATCCTTCTTTCCTCCTCTCCTCATCTTTCCTTTGAGGGATAGATTTTGCATCTCATCCACTATGGTTGTAGTTATCTCTCACCTTGTCTCCTCCTGGAAAAAGTCGTCCAAAAGTTTCGCAAAGGTGGGTGGTGTCTCATGAGCACAATACCTTGCACAAAGGATTTCCAAAGTGTGAAAAAACCATTTAGTGTTACGTGCACCAACTCCATATGCTTGACCTTCCCCACAATAATAGACAACAAATCTCTCAACATAGTGATTTTCATCAAGTAGCTAGCCAACATATTTTTGTCACTTATGTGTGGCGATGAGCTTGTACTTTAGGAGCATTTGCGGGAAATATTCACACTTTGATGAAAAGTGATGAATTCATTATACATATCCTTAGTTAACTTTTTCTTTACGATTTGAGGGTCACATGGTCTCTTATAGAATCCAGGGTGATTCTCTTCACTTTGGACACCTTTCTATTTTGTTTAGACAATGATGTAGGCTCAATGGGGACTATGGACTTCCCTTATACAAGCCCAAAGGTCAAATTATTCTGGAATCAATGTTTGAAGATTGCAATTTCAAGGTGTAAAGTTGGAAGTTCCCTATTACCAGTTGCACACTCTGAGACCTAGTTAGCCATTCATGTAACTTTTGAAAAAACATCGAGGAAACATATCTACTAAAAATAAAACTAATTCATTACTTATAATAGAGGAAGATCACCTTTCTAGGGCATAAACCAACACCCTAATCATGGGATTTTCTTGAGTAGCTCATCCATAAACCCTTCATAGATCCTTGTGTCTATCCTAGGAACATATCGCTCTAATCTTTGGATACATCTGGGCATCACACCCACTAAAATCTTCTAATAATAGCCCCTTCTCAAAGAGAACATTTTTATCCATATATGGATTGGAAGATTTCATATCACGTGCTTTAATATGATGTGAACTTTTTAGTACATGGTATGCACAATTGCACTTCTAAAACATAACTCCAATCTAGAAATAGAAATTGAGTTATCTCATATCAAAACAACAAACAAAGAAATGTTAGATCTATGACACATCAATTTGAAAAATGGAACAAGAATCTTGATTTGTAGCACTTGATCGCACCACTATCAATGATTTGAAAGAAAGAATTACGATTTATATTTCCAATGCTCGTGTCAAATGTAAAGGTTGTCTCATAGAGAGTGTGTTTTTCCTTCTCTCCAAAATTATTGTGAAATTGTCTCTATGAATCTATGAAAGATACATTAAGTGTATCCTCAAGAGGACTTGTTGGCACTGGGGAAGAACTCAAATGTTGATCTACATATGAATCATTGTTGTCACTTTTAATAGCATGTTATCCTATGATTCAAACATTGGTCTTGCAAAGATTGCTTAGTTGCAGTTTGGGTAGTAGTGAAAGAAATCACCTCCTATCTGGTTTCCAAGCACATGCTCCATTTCTCAAAGTTTCCAACACGCACATACTCCTTTATGAGGTTAGTTTTCTATCAAAACTTCTACAATTTTCCATAAGCCTAGTATTAAACTATTATGGTTTACCATAACATTTGTTTTAGGGCCTTTCCAAGACATCATCGAATCAATTATTATGAAAGATTTAATATAACACAATTCGAATCAATTATTATGAAAGATTTAATATAACACAATTCGAATCAATTATTATGAAAGATTTAAGGTATG
The DNA here is from genome assembly GCA_027924585.1 of Larix kaempferi. NCBI lineage: Eukaryota > Viridiplantae > Streptophyta > Pinopsida > Pinales > Pinaceae > Larix > Larix kaempferi. The sequence continues at coordinate 3,805,522 of BSBM01000063.1, read as the reverse complement.
TCGCAGTTGCCCAGTTAAAAGGTGCATGGCATGCCATTCCTTTTCTTATTGAAAGGTGCGTGGAAGCACTTATTATTGGTGCGGCTTGGAACAAACCGATGCTCGTGTTTACCGTATTATCAATTGCAAACGCGAGAAATGCAATCAGGCAAGTTCAGATAATTAAGAATTTGATCGAATAGCTACACTGGCATAGCTACATAGATTGCTCGCAGCATAAATCGCCAATAACAGAGAGAAATGACTGAAATAACCGAGTAAAAGTTTGATAATTATTATCAGAGAGAAATTATTGAAACAAGTGAGTAAATGCAATACAATTCCCATGATCACATGATAAGCCCGGCGGTTTTAGAACAGGGATCCGGGCAGGGCTGGAGTTGTATGCCCAAAGACTTGTACATCGCAATAACTAACTTCGTATTAAAGTCTTGCGCAGCCGTTCTACGTGAAGCCTTTGATCCAGTCGTGCAGGATCGGGCGAAACCCATCATCATATCGCCATATGCGTCTCGGATTCTTGTTCCCAATGACTTTGCAGCCGATCGAACAAGTCTCAGCTTACGCCCGGGCACCGCCAATACGCCTTCACCCTTACGCGTGGGCACCACCAATACGTCGGCTTTGCCCTTACGCCGGCCCAGCTTGGCTATTCGCAAGCGCTTTGATCTTCCTCCTCGTCCTCCATGGAGGCGTGTGTATCCTCTCCTCTGCATAAATCTCTGTAACCACATAAAATTCCGGGAACTGCTGCTGTGAGCTGCCATGCCATCTTCATCCAAATACCCCATCCTCCTCTACGCGACACAAAACTAATCGGTTATAGCCAGCAGCTTTGTCTTCTCTTCCTGTGAGGCCTTCCCATTATACTATTTATAGCCTTGAGAAGCAGGAAAGGCGTAGCTCAGGCCTTGTCAAAGATCATGATGCATAATTATCATTCTGAACCCAGTCAAAGTCTACAGCCTTAAATTGTGTAGAGTTTAAGCGTTTGTTTTTTTATTGTTGTTTTGGTTGAATGACCCGTTCAGTTGTACAAGTCCCGACTCGACTCCCGAGGCCTTCTCTGACTTTGTCTACCAAAAAGCACAGGCCTTCGTGCACAGTAAAAGCGCTACCCAAAACACGGGCACAGTAAAAGCACTACCCAAAACACCCTCAACCTTGCTGGAATATGTGAGAACATTTTTTGCTGAAATCTTTAATTTGGAAGGTTTAAATTGCAATTTGGGGATTTGGGTAGTGTTAAATCGGGTATTTAGTCTCCGACGAGCCATTAAAATTGTTGAAATTGTAAAACTGATGAATTAAAATTGTTGAAATTGTAAAATTGATGAATTAAAATTGTTGAAATTGCAAAATTGATGAAATAACAATTTACATTAACCATTTTAACCAGTTTTTTTCGAACATTCACACACATTTTAATTATCTTTTATCCTACTCTGTGTCCACGGTGTACCCAACGAACACGCAGCACTGAGAGGACGACGATGATAGAAAAGTTTAACAATATTTAATATTTATTCATTTAACTATACTGAAGTTAATGTACAAACAAAATTTAATATTTATTTATTTAAATATATACTATTCATTTAATATTTAATATCTTTGGATCAAGTCTCATTTAACACTTGGAGTTATCTTTTGTAACAAGCAATCAAGTCATCATTTTTTTTAATCACCTAGCTCAATGGGTGATTTTTATTTCTTTGCTATTATGTTTTATTTGGGTTGATTTTTTCTACTTTTACTAAATCCCATTCTCCAATTGTGGGGAATAGCTTGTCCGTTCTTGGTGGCTTTAGAGCAACTAGAGTGATTATTATCATTAGTTACTCTAATGTTACACTCCTTGTTTTATGGTATTTTTTCATACATGGTAGAAGAGCCGGCATGGGCACATAGCTTAAGCGCCTCAAGAGCACGAGTCATGGGGTCGATTCGGGGTGGGGACGGCCATAGCCGAACGCCCCAGCCACCCCGCCTACAACAGGAGCCCCTGTCTTATGGTATGAATGGCTTTTGTGAATGACTACTATTTAATTAAATCACATAACACTTCAGTCATTAATAAGAGAAAAATCTTCTTCTCGACATCCAAGTTAATAATTCTTAAGCTTAATATTGCATCTTATATTCCACTGTCATGTAACATTGTTATGGGGTAATTGAGTTGGTAGGAGATCAAATGGAGCAAATTTGTCCAGTAGAGTCTATGTAATAAAGATCATCAACATTCTCAATATCTATAGTAGCATTGACACCCTCATCCATAATTTTTTTCCTCTATATTTCAGTAGTGTCGCTTAAGCGACATTAGTTCAACGGTAATGCCATGGTACCGATATTACATTGACATCAGCCTCACCTCACTTAAGCGACATTACTGAAATATAGAGGAAAAAAATAAAAAAACAACTTGCACACAATATTTCTCCAAGGCACTATAAGTAAAATCATTTCTCTACTTAGGCTTTATTCAACTTTCAAAATTCATAAGTCTTATAGACTTCCATTATAAAATCTCCAATAATACACATGAATCTAGGCTAGCCGGTATAGGCTTAGTGGAGGTCTTTTTATGTCCTCAACCCATATTAAGAAGATATTGTGAACTTTCCCTTAACGGTATGGGCTCCAATAATGTGTTATGTAAGTTTGACGGTATTTTCTTTTTTGTTGATTTCCCTCACTTTTCTCTCCAAAGGACAGACAAACCTAACCATACATACAATATGCAAGACACACAAACCTAACCATACATACAATATGCAAGCTAGTACTCATTTGAGCAAATTAGTGGTCTTGACATATACTCCCCCTATAAAATATTTCAATCCAAAGTGGTTTTCAAACAAAAATATGAGGAAATTTTGACACATTCTAATATTTGTGTCCTCCCATGTGGAAGATTCTAGACTATACTTGTACCATTGGACCTTGTCATGGTCGAATAGTTTGCTTGAGTAGATGAGGAAATCATTGAGGTTGCATTAAATTCTCTAGAAGAAAGTCACTACCTTCAGACTGACTCCAAAAATTTTGCTCCCATTTTGTTTATGTTTCCCTTGAAAGAGCTACATAAAGGCATGGTGCCCCTTAAAAAGACTCACTTGCTAACCCCAAATCTACCACTTATTGATCTTGATGGGATAATATGAGTCTACATGCCATTATGGAAGGTTTAAACATACAAACCTATTTCCTAACCAATGGATCAAGTCCAAGGATAAACATCTCTACTTATCTCCCATCATCCATGGTAATGTTTTCCACATGCATCACCAAATCCAAGAACGATTTAAATCTACTCAAGCTACAACACATGTATATATGTTTCCCAATTTAGCTTTGTTGATTGTGATTGATAACTTTGAACAAGGGTTGACTATGATATATACTTCCACCCCAAACCTCACAACCATGGAGGATCACTAGCATTACAAGGATATAGAAAAATAATTTATTTCTATTTCAATCCCAAAATTCTACAATTTTATAGTGGTTTTCCATGCTATAATATGCCTTCCATCCAATAAAAATTATATTTCCATTACTAAAGTTCCAATTAAGATTATAATTGACATTGGCACTTGAGTATTTATAGGAATGGATCCTCTTTAAAGGTTTATTAATGAAATAAATTTCAAATTTGGTTTACTTTTTGGATTTTATAGTCATGATTATGGTTTTGTTAACGTTTACTATCAAACCATACCTATTGAAGAATTTGTGTAGGAATTAAATTTTATTTAAAGCCTACAAGATGCTTGTCCAAGAGGACAATGTGTTAGTGTATAAAAGTAGAGTCATGTTGTAGTAGTGAAGGTTGGTGACCTTAGATCCAATGTCTTTTAAGTACTTTTATATAATGATCAATATAAAATTCAAAAGGGTAGGCGATATAGATATCCTTGTTTAACTCCAATATTGTAATTAATATAATCAAGCCATCCTTGATTAGATTTAAGCTTGGAAATGGCTTGTTTGTAGAGTATATAAATAGAAAACCTAGGCTCATTTAAGGGGCTTCCTATGTTATCCACACAATTTAGAAGCTTTCATATGGGGACAATGTCGAAGGCTTCTTTTGTGTTATGAAAAAAATTTAAAATCAACAAAGCAATACATATTCTTTACTCTTAAGACAATTTTCAACAATGATCCTAAACATAAGGATGTGGTCAATTGTTGAGTGTTTTCCCTTGAAGTCAACATGGCATTTATCTCTCTTTTTGTTTTCATCCATCAAACCCTTCACCTTAATTTCTGAAATAGTTCCAAAAAGCTTGGCTGATAAATGACAAATGATAATAGTTCAATAATTAAAATGATTGTTTTTGTCCCTAGTTATATATATATATATATATGATGGAATTATTTGTCCACTGTTTAGGAAATTCTTTTCTTAGTGAAGTATTAAATAGGTTTTGGATGTGAGGGATAATGATAGAGTGTATGTTGGGGATAAGGATAGAGTCATAAATCTTAAGAATTTCATCTTGATATCCTTCTACGTCATTAGCCTTTCCTTTTACAAGCCTCATTCCACCTTCTTTAATGCCATTTGAGGAGAGCAAGTTGAGGCTCAATTGTAGAAATGCTAGGTAAAATTTGTTTCCATAATTGCTTAGTGTTATGTTTTAAAATATCTAAATGAGTATCCCAATGCTTGTTGATGAAGACTCGTCTTTTATTTCTAATTAAGTTCTTATATTCTTATACTTTTTGTACCTTGTCAATATTATTTGGAAATAAAACCTAATATTGTGTCTAATAACTCTACAGTTATAGTGATACCATCTATTAGTTTTGCACTAATTACGGTTGATGAAAACTTGAAAAGTGTGATTATTCATATAATGAGTTAAGTTGGGCTCGAAGAAAAAGATATTGTAAAGATCAAAAATTGAAGAGGGAGTTCAAAATATGTGGATGGCAGTTTGAAGGGTTTGGGATCTTATCCCTAAGTAGGAACTTTGGTTAAATTGCATTGCTTATATTGGAGTTATTTTCTAGGGATAATGTTTGTTTAGGGATATATTTTAGGGATAACATTACAAATATGGGTCACATGGATGGGGTGTTGGGGTGCATGTTTAATAAGATGGGCATCCTCATACAAGCTATGTGGATGGATTAGATTGAAAATTACATGTGTCCCAATAGGAGGTTTAATGTTGGTTTATGGAAATAAGGGGAATGTGTTGGGCCTACTTAGTGAGACATCATGATAATCCTAGATTGAACCACTGATGACTTATGGCAGATCAAGGCAAATACAACCTCAAAGCTTACAGACATCTACCTCGTAATTATGTTGAGAATTGGTATGGGATTCTACAAAAACATAGTAGATTGACATGTAAGTTGGCACTCAAGGTATCAAACATGAAGATGAACAAGGTTTGCTTTATTCTCACTCCCTAAATTCTACTATCTAGATATCGTAGCTTTGTATTCCCTATGCCCAGTTGAATCATGTAACTTCTTGGTCCTTCCAATGGGGAGAGGGTTGGATTGGTCTTATCCTATGGAACACTTGGCCTCTTGGTCCCTCGATATTCCATGGTTACTCAACCCAACAAATTCAAAAAATCAAGTTTAGGGGATTCTTGTAGTTTTCAATTTTGTTGTGTACATTGACACTAACATGCTCATATCGATCTTCGAAGCATTTCATATGTGTGTACAGTTCTCTATGTCAGTTCTGGATTTTTCCTTATTTATATATTGTTTTGTTCCTCTGGCTCACATTTGATGTTTTGTAAGTGTTGTTAAGGATCTCAAGTAGACTCTACTAAGCTACCACACAAGTTCATAGAATTTTTTTTTATCCGCGAGATGTTGCGCATGCCCTTGAGAAAATGGGAAAGCAGGAGATTGGTGAGAAGTGTTTGAATATTGAATTTAACCACCCTGGAGGCCAAATTAGATGATCGCCACCGCCACCAATCATTTTTTCATATGAGATGAGAAGGAGCAGTATCAAGTAAGAACAAGAAGGAGAAAATTTTAGAATCAAAGCAATAAATTGCAAATGTGTTAACACCATACTTCATAACAAATATTTAATTGATCCACGTTTAGACTACTTAATGGAAACAACACAACAAGCTCTTCATGACATTTGTTTTACTATTCTCTTGTTCACTTCAGGGTGTGTGCAAGAAGATGAGGGTCACTTTAGATGCAATCCTAGTTTTTGAAAACTCGTTCACGTTACATAAAAATAGAACGTGTTTCTGATACTTAGCACTTGGTATGGTAAAACTCGAGCCTGACATGTCATTAGACATGTAGGTTAGGTAAACACAACGCGTACGCGTTTTGTAAATATAAAATCAATTTAGACCTTTAGACACTCTTCTAAACATTAATCCATAAGTGCATAAGTGCACAAGATGATGCCGATGAGGAGGGTGATGAAAATGAAGATGATCATGATGCAAATGAAAATGATAAAGAAGATGATGTTGATGAAGATGAAGATGATGGTGATGACGATGAAGATGTTGAATATGATGATGAGGGTGATGAGGATGATGATGATGGTGATGAAGAAGATGACGATGATGGAGATGTTGATGGGGAAGGGGGAGATGTCAATGATGATGAAGAGGAGGATATAAGATGATGATGATGATGATGATGATGATGGTGGTGGAGATGTTGTTGTTGATGATGATGATGATGATGATGGTGATGATGATGAAGATGTTGATGATGATGGAGATGGTGATGGTGATGAAGATGATGGTGATGAAGAAGAAGATGATGATGTAGATGTTGATGAGGAACCTAGAGATGACAATGATGATGAAGATGTTGAGGATGATGATGATGGTGATGATGATGAAGACGTTGATGATGATGGCAATGAAGATGATGATGATGATGATGGTGATGATGATGGAGAGGTTGATGAGGAAGGGGGAGATGACAATGATGATGAAGATGTTTATGATGATGATGATGGTGATGATAAAGATGTTTATGATGATGATGATGGTGATGATGAAGATGTTGATGATGATGGTGATGGTGATGAAGATGATGATGATGATGATGATGAAGATGCTGATGATTCAGATGTTGATGAGGAACCTAGAGATGACAACGATGATGAATATGTTGATGATGATGATGGTGGTGATGATGATGAAGATGGTGATGATGATGGTGATGGTGATGAAGATGATGACGAGGAGGGTATCCACCTTCTCTTTATATTCGCAATTATTCAGGTCCCTATAGAAATTTCTCCCTTCGTTTTCCCTTAATCACTAACCCTACATGCCTTTATCCCTCCCCCTGCCCTCTTTATCTCACCTTGTAGCCCTCCCTCCCTATCTCTTTCTCTAGATCTGTCCCTGGATATGTCCCTCACTCCCTTTACATCCCTCCCTCTATGTCTCTTTCTCTCGCTTACACCATCTTCGTCCCTGCCACCCCACTGATTCCTCCTTCCCTATCACACACACACACACAACCTCCCACTTTCTTTGTCTCTCACACCTCCCTCTAATATCTCTCTCCCCAACCATCAATCTATCTCTCTCTCTCAAACACACACACACACACATTATGTCCCTTTCCATTCTCAAACCCATTCCCCCTCCATCCATATCTATCTCCCCCTTTCTCCCTCCATCCATATTTATCTCCCCCTTTCTCCCTCCATCCCTCACCCTACCTTCTCTCCCTCCCTCTCTCATCGCCTCTCTCTCTCACCTTCTATCCCTCCCTCATGTTATCTTTCCCTCAACCTATCCCAATCTCTCCACCATTCCCTCTCTCTATCACACTTTATGTCCCTTCCCCCTGCTCTCACATTCTCTCTCTCTCTCTCTCTCTCTCTCTCTCTCTCTCTCTCTCTCTCTCATCGCCACCACTCCCTACATGTCTCCCACCAACACTTTATGTCCCTCCCTTCCTATCTCTTTATTTCGTTCTATCCCCATCTATTTATCACTCCCTCTAAATCCATTTCTCCCCATTGTCCCTCTCCCTCCCTTGCTCTATGTCTCTCCCTCCCTTGTATTATTTATTTCTCTCTCACATCCCCCTTGCCTCCATCCATTTCCCCTTGTCACTCAAGTCTCACTTGCAACTTCTAACTCTATACCTCTTAAGAACCTCTTCTACTCCTAATAGTGCTCTCAAGCTCCACTTCCCTTCACCCCCTATAGCCCATCATGTCCTCATTCCCTTCATCTCTCCCCACTCAAGCTTCCAACATCCTTCTAAGCCCTTGACCCTCTCCCACCCTTATTAAATATTAACCATAGATTCCCTTGACGCTTCCCCACCCCTTCTCAAATATTAACCAAAAATTCCCTTGAGTCTTCCCCACCCCCTCTCTCTCAAGTATTAAACATATATTTTATGATTTAAATAACGCGAGCACGTTTTAGCACTACATAACGTGTACGCGTTATGTAGTTATATAACGTGTGCACGTTATGAAATTCTAAAAGTGTGGCAATATTTTTTGAATTTAAACAGAATGCGCTCATTTTTTTTAGAGCCTAAACCAAGCCGACTCACTTGCTCACATGTCAACCATAAGCCTATGTGTATGCTTTGGAGTTTGCTTCGGTAATACCAAACTTGTGGTATGGTAATGATAAGCCAAAGCTAATTGGGTATTTCTTCAAGTTTCTCAAGAAGCATGTGCTTAGCCACTCGTTACAGTTTGCTACACACAGTCATTTTTTACGAAATCTTAAACACAAATATCATTTTTTCTGCAGATTCCAAATATGTAACTTTTATTTAAAAATATTATTTTTTCCTATTTTCTCTCAATTTCTTTTGTGTCCTACCTCCTTAACTCGTGAATCACACTGTTAGTGTTTCTTCCATAACTTTTTCAATTCTTGATCATTTAAAAAAAATTTGTATGGTGCACAATTAGACACTAACCTCCACGTTCTATCAAAAACCCATTTCAAGATTTTTGCATTAAGACCTTCAAAGGCTGCACCCACAAAAGAGGTACTATTTTCGAGGTTTGATCACTTAGACAATTATAAAAAAATTATAAAATTATAAATTTAATTTTCAAAAAATAATGGCACACTAGTGCTATATGTTCTCTACATGCATGCCCATTTTCATAGCTTGATTCCATCATCTAGGCCCTCAAAGGCTGCACCCACAAAAACTTATACCTTATCATTTGCTTGAAAAATAAAAAGTGTCTGTTAGGAAAAATGAAACTTGACATAGCTATGCAAATTTTCAATACATAAAAGTTATATATTCGGAAACGTGATTCAATTTCCTACATTTCATTTTTTTTACTCAATGCAAGATATTTTGCGTAAGTATCTCAAAAAATCCAAGTAAGTTGAGGGATGACGGATTTTTCAATTTTCTATTGCATCTAACGCGCCAAAAGTGACCCTCATTAACTTGCACTGACCCTTCATGGTGATTGTAGGAAGATTAGGGACCTTTTAGATGCAAGTCATGTTTTAAAAAACACACATATGTTATAGAAATTGAAAACGAGTACATGTTTTGTAGCTCTAGGAAGGTAGGCCTGAGGAAGGTACCTGGGATGCCACGTAGGATAGGAGAATAAAACACATGCAATTCTTTGATCTCCAAAATGCGTGCATGTTTTGTACAACAAAAACCGATGCACATTTTGTAAAACATGTCTTATTTCTCCAAAATCATCCCATGGCCCCATTCTAAAATCTCTTTTCATTTATGTTTCGGTCGGCGGCCAGAGAAAAACAAGGACATGATTTCGGTGTCGAGAGGCATCCTCAAGGATTTTCTTCTTCCCCCACACTTAATTCTTGTGCCCACATTATATTTCATTCATTTTTTATGCTAAAAAAACAATAAAAAAACTTACAATGAACTCTAACTTCTCACAAAATAACCAAACAAAATCCCAAACCAACAAAATAATGCAAACAAAACAAGTCCACATTCAAAGAAAAAAATGGTATGTACTTATCAATGGAATATTTGGTTTGATTTTATGTGCATGCATAATATAAGTCTTCTCATCCCTCACAAGTTTTTAATTGTTTAGTTCTTCCGGTTGGACACATAATCCTTTAGGATTGCGTTCATGTAAATATGAACAATCATATAATAGGAATTGTCTTCCGTTATGGAATACCAACCATCATATGCATTGTATAAATAAAGACATTATGCCATGTATAAAACATATTTAGGATTTATTTACCTTCAGTGGTATCAGAGCACTATAAATCCTACTACATACCCTTTCTTCCGGCCATTATTCTCTACCCGCTGCACCCTCCTCAGTCCTACATTATTCTTTTCCCTCTGCTCCTTCCTCTGTCCTACACTCTTCCAAGAAATTGAATGTTCCCTCCTCTCCTTCAGAATCCCTAATTGTGCACATAGACTTTTTTATTTTCCTTTTGGAGTGCGTTTCTATCCAGTGCTGGGTTGAAATCCATTAGAGATTGATCCTAGCATTGGAATGCGTTGAGAGATACCATAGACATATACAAAATTGTGATTGTGGCTCTCTCCAACTGTTGTGGGATCTATTGTGTAATTGGAGTTGCGAACGACAAGATCGTTCACTAAGAAGAAAGGAACAATCGAGGGTGGAAACCCTATTTTTTGTTGGTGCAAACAGTGAGGTGCATGAACTCTATTCATTCTTGTTGTGTGAAGTCTAAATCTATGCGTGGTTTTTGTGAATACACTGTGACATTTTTTTGTGAAGACATCTCTCTGTAACCCTAATTTATTCAATATGTTTTGAAGAGAAAGGTTGATCCCATGGAGAAGAAGCTGATGCGAACCCAGTTTTTTTATTGTTGTTGTGTTGAACTATGGAATATTGTGAAGCTGCAACTTCTATCAAGTGAAGGCTGCGTTGGTGGACATACATGGTGAACCTCTTTGGGTGGTGTGAATATAATCTCCCTTGGTGTATCGAGCTGTGTGGATACCTTGTGATTTCTCTATTATGAATACTGGGTCTGAAGACTCTTTGGAGAGCTTCATTCTCATTAGTGATGAGAGTGTACCTTCTACGAAATGGTATTTTATTTGTTACTGCAATGTTTGAAGTGGATTAAATGCTAGCAGGTTTTCCACCGACAAATATTGCTGTATAATATAGTACACTTTGAAGATATGTCGTGAAGGCATGTATTTTCGAAACCCTATTTTTTTTTATGAAAGCATGTATGTATAGAGTGTTTAATTATATGATTGATACATTGAAGTGTCATCTTGAATCTACATAAGAGAACCACCATGAGAGATGCATGAAACTCAAAAAGATTGTATTCTAAAGATTGTAGAGAGTATATATATTTTCATTGTATAGAGATTATTGCAAAGATTGTTGAACTATCTAGCTCAAATTTTGTTGCAAACTGTTGTAAATAAGGTGGCAGAGACTTAGACCTACACCTTTAACTCATTCCCAAAACTATATCCATTTGCAGGTAAACATGAGTTCACTGGCATCCATAGTAGGTGCAGTACTTGTTGGAAAAGGAAACTACCCTAAGAGGTCGAGGAAGACCAAAGTTGCCTTCATCTACAATGATCTATAAAACGGGATTTGTAATGGAACCACTTTAAAAATAGAAGAGGCAATGACCTTGAAATCTAATCCAAAGCTAGCATCATCAAAGAAAGAACAAGAAATATGAGAGATCAAAGACAACAAGACACTAACGATGATCTCTGCAACAGTAAGTGAAGAAGTGAGTGAACACATAATGCATGCAACATCATGCTTTGAAACCTTAAAAATATTGCAGGATTTGTATGACACACATTCTAAACTGGAGGTGATTCAACTAAAGTTGAAACTGTTCAGTTTAGAGGTGACGGATAATGATCCATGCTGGTTGCATTTGAGATCAAAGAAATCATGCACAAGATTCAAACCTTTGACATGAATCCAAACCTTCCACTTGACGCCTTTTCCAAGTCTCTCTATCCTACACATTCAAACTATCTTGAATTACTTCAAGCCAATGACAAGTTCAAGGACCTCTCCTTTGACATCTTGGTGGAAAAGATTACAGACAGAGAGAAAGAATTTGGAAAGAATACCAGTGAGCCCACTAGAGAGACCCTTTGACTTGCTCAGAAAGAAAATAACCAGTCAAAAGAATCTTCGAAGGGAGAAAGTCGCAAAAGAGGACAAGGAAGAAGAAACTTTAGAGGCAGGGAGGGTAGAAACAAATCAAGTAAAAGATCATATATGATGTGTAATTATTGTGGGAATAGCGGAGATGAATCATATCAGTGTTGGGACCCTTGGGACTCCATCAAAGAAAGCCATAACTAGAATAAAGAAGACACAAATAAGATCCAAGAGTCTAGTAAAGCTCTTGATTTTGCTCATTCTATTGTTGCACATTATAATCTTGGAATAAATGAAATGACATATTTTTCATCTTATAAAGATTCTTGGCTGCTTGGTACTGGTGCAACATCCCACATGAACTTTAGAAAAGACCGTTTTGAAGAACTTAATGGCATTGTAGATGGCATAGTGTATTTTGTAAACAAATCTAGCCTCAAACCAAAGGGAATTGGTTCCATCGGGATAAAATTTCCTGGATTCCCTGAATTTGTATTGAAGAATGTTCTCTCTCTTCCAGAATTGTAGAGAATCTTGTTGTCCTTAGTGTAGATTCGATAGCAAGGCTATTCCATCCATATGTTTGATGGAATCATAGAACTATGGAATTCCTCTAACAATAAGGTCATCATGATGAGATATGAAGATGGAAAGTTGTTGAAATTGAAGTGCTCATCTGCAAGAGTTCGAAACTTTTCCTACCTCTCTCAACATGGAGAAGGTAATATGTCATTCAGTTTGTTATGGCATGATAGATATGTTCATCTAAATTATAACAATATTTGTTTGTTGAGAAAGAATGGTGTCTTTGGTTTGCCCACAATTCCTAGGAAGATGAACAAATATGATGCATGTATACTAGGAAAAGATAGTAATTAACCATTCCAAGAGTCAAAATTCAGAGCATGTAGAAAGTTAGAGCCGGCTCACTCTAACTTATGTGGCCCCATGTCTATTCTTTCTGCCAATGGTAATAGATATCTCATGACTTTTGTTGATGAATACACCATAATGTTTTGGGTATACTTTTAAAGACAAAAATATGAAGCATTTCAAACATTGAACAATTTTCATGCATGGATAGAAAATTAATCACAATCTCATATTGGCGCGCTTCGTACTGATAATGGAAAAACATACACTTCTAATGATTTTAAATACTATCTCAGTACACATGGTATTTCAAATCAAACTTCAGTTCCTAATAACCCTCAACAAAACGGTGTGGCAGAAAGGATGAATAGAACCATCATGAATATAGTAGGCTCAATGATGTTTTTCAAGAATGTAAAACTAATGTTTTGGAGTGATGCAGTATTGTGTGCATCCTATTTGAGAAATATAATTCCATCTCTTTCTCTTGAAGACAAGTCTCCACATGAAATTTCGTATGACCACATGCCATCGATGAGGCATCTTAGGGTTTTTGGTTCCACCTACTATTCCTTGATACCAAAGGAGAAAAGAGGCAAGCTTGGTTCTAGAAGTTGAAAATGAATTTTATTGGGGTATTCAAACACCTCCAAGGCATATCATCTTTATGATGAGGTAAAAAATAAGTTTGTTGTTTCCAAAGATGTCATTTTTCTTGAAACTAATAAAATGATGACTCTATTGATAGACAACTTGATCGTCTAGAGAAATTTTTCCATCTAAAGACATATTATGAATTTGATATTGAAATTCCACATCTTGAAGGTGGGATCCCTATCTTGGATAATTCTCTAGAATTTCCTTATGAAGTACCAACATCTTGTCATGAAGAAACTAATGAAGAATAAGTTCATGCCACTTCACCTGAACAAGAGGCTCAAATGGATGATGTGATTGAGAGGATTGGAAGATTGAACCTTGAAGAAAATAAATCACCACCAGTTGATCAACCTAGGCCATCATGGAAAGTTTCAAAATGGGCCACAAAGAAACTTGAAAGTATCCATGCAAATGATGTTGGAAATACGAGAACAAGAAGCTCAACCAGATAAGAAGATGGAGGAGATGAAGATAACTTAGGTGATGATATGGATGTCTCATTTGATTGTGAATTGAATTTATCTACCAACATTGAACCAGCTTCCTTTGAAGAGGCTGCTACTCGTGATGAGTGGAAAGAAGCCATGCAGAATGAGTATGATGCACACATGAAGAATGGATCCTAGAAGTTGGTTGATCCTCCAGTTGGAACCAAACCAATTGGATGGAAATGGGTATATAAGAATAAATATAGATCATATGGCTCACTTGACAAGCACAAAGTGAGGCTTGTGGTGAAAGACTATGCACAAAAAGAAGGAATTGACTATGAAGAGATGTTCTCCCCCATAGAAAAATGGGCTACCATCTGCACCTTATTGTCTTTGGTTGCAAAAAATGGGTCGAAAATACACCAGTCGGAATTCCAATGAAAGTTGGGAAAGTCGATACACCAACGTCGAATTTTTTATGAAAATCTGAACTTTCGTCAGAATTCCGACGATTTGTAAAGCAACAAAATTTATGTGAAACATTGGAACTTTTTGTTTGGTTCCAATCTACTGTTGTAAATTAGAGCTTAGATTTAAAATGTCAATCCAGAATCGTAAACTTAGAAGCATAACCAAAATATATGGATTAGGTCTAGACTGGTTTGAAGTGCATTTTGTTTCTGAAAATGAATCTAAAACTACTTATCTTTTGGAATTAAATCTAAAACTACCTAGTATATGGAAATGAATCTAAAGATACTTAAATACTGTAAACTAAAGAATACAAAAACTCCCTTACATAAGTGTACTCATTCGAATCCTTCAATCTATCAGCACTTAAATATTTTAAAATAATAAAATCATAAAATTAAACTGTATCATTAAGAATCTGTTGTTGAGTGTAGTAATACATTGAATTCTTTTACAAGAAGTCAGCTCACAAAGTATTTGGCATTCCTCAACAATTCAGAGTATATTCTAATGAAAAATGAAACTAAAAGCCACCTACAGTGATTGATCAATCAAATATAAACACTTAACCCTGTTCTGTATTAAAATCCTACTTGCAGCATATGAAATCGAATTTGAGTTTAAAACTCAGACTGTTAACTCAATTGAACTCTACAGGAACTTCAGAACACATACCAATACACATCAACAAGGAAAATAGGTGTGCGGGCTCGGAAGAGGGGGCCCTACACTGCTTCACTCACACACGAGGAAGAATCACAGAGTTCTCAACACTCAAATCGCATTCACAGTATAAGAATTAACAAACACAAAGATATTTTAAAATTCAAAGTCTTTATTTCATTAGCATAAGTTCACCATCACCAGATCTGAATTACATCTCGAATTCAAATACTTATACAAATTGTTTTGAAAACTAAAACGATACAATCCTGGTGATTAATAATTGCATTTCCCTAATATCTCTACTATCCTCGAGATCGTCTTTCAGATCCATAAATATAGACCAGATTGATATAAAATCAAAACTGTCCTTGTTTTTGTGCTAAGTGGAAACGCTGGAAGATTGCTTTGACTAGTGTTGACTTGCCACTTGTAAAACTTGTTTTATAAAGTTGTTAGAAATTCATCCATCCTGGGACATCGAGGATCCTTCTCTATCTTTCAGTTCGTTCCCAGCTGTCCTGCAAGTATCCAATATAGGAGCAATTATGGGAAGTCAATTAATCCTATAATTTATTTAAAATCTCAATTTAAATGCTTTAAAAACTGCCTAATTCAATTTATTTAAGAGCACCAAAAATTTATACCTTTGATAATTGAATTTCAAGGTTCTATGGATGAAAATGAGGATTTATGGAAAAATATGAAGGATAATGGGGATAGCTAAAGGATTTATAAGGAAAAATAGGTATCAAAATAGTGACCAACACTTTTATCGAAAAAAGGACCCAAATTTACTCATATATAGTTATATAATTATATGATTATGTAATATAGTTATATATTATATAATTATATAATTATGTAATATGGTTATATAGTTATATCTCACGTGCACATTTTATAGTTCTATATTGTGCACACGTTTCGTTTTCCACAAAGTTTTTTTGTTGAGAGTAAGAAATTTGAATTTAAACGAAATGCATTGTATTTCTTAGCACTAAGACCAAGCTTCATCACCTTTCTAGGAGTCATCCCTCTCTGTATGTGTATGCTTCAAATTTAGCATCGAGTAAACCAAACCTGTGCGATGGAATATGGTAAACCATAGCTAATTGGGAATCTCACCTATTTTATCAATATGCTTGTGTTTTACCACTCATCACAGTATGCTACACACAATCATTTTTTATGAAGTTTTAGACCCAAATAACATTTTTTCTGTATATTCCAAATATGTAATTTGTTTTTAAAAATATTATGTTTTTCTATTTTTCTTCTATTTTTCTTGTGTCATTACTCCTCAACTCAAAAAATACATTGTTAGTGTTTTTTTCATACTTTTTCATTTCTCAAGCATTTAAAAAAAAATCGTATGTTGTACTACTAGACACCGACCTCTACCTGCTATAAAAAAACCATTTCATGATCATTGCATTAAGACCTTGAAAGTTGCACCAACAATTGGCATATTGTTTTTGAGGTTCGGTCACTTACATAATTAAAAATAAAAATAAAAATTATTATTCTATTTTGGAAAAATAGTGCTGCAATAGTACTATTTGTTCTCTATATGTCTACCAGTTTTTGTAGGTTGACTCCATCATTTACGCACTCAAAGGCTAAACTCACAAAGACATATATCTTAGCATTTTCCTCAAAACAATGTACCTATTAGAAAACAACAAACTTGAGGTAGTTATGAACATTTTCAATAGATAAAATTTATATTTTCAAAAACATGATTCAATTTCCTACATTTCATCTTTTTTACTCAAAGCAAGATTCATTGTGTAAGTATCTTAAAATATCCATGTAAGTTGAGGGTTGGTTGTTTTTTCAGTTTTCTATTGCATCTAACACATCAAAAAAGACCCTCATTAGCTCGCAACAGCCCTTCATTGCATCTACTCCCCCGCTTTTTTTCCTTTCAACGTTCCTTTGCACATTCTCTAGTAATTTCTAATTATATCATATTTACATCTTGAGATCAAATAAATATATATTGATGAATTTAAAATTTTTTCCTCTAAATATAATATATAATATATATCTAAACATTCGTCGGGATTTTTAAATTCTCTTCACTTAGCTTTTACTGTACATTAACATAAAATTGTATAGACAAGAACTGGTCAAAGAGATTTAAATGTGTATTAAGATTCATTTCTTAACCTTAAGGATAACATATACATTGCTTATCACAACATTCTTAGCTTTTTAAACTAATTACGAATTAATATTTTTTTTAGAAAGAAAAAACTGGTTACTTGATATTCCATAGGAATCAAAGATAGCTTTAAACAGTACATGCTACGACTGAAACTGATATAGATTTCTTGAAATAACCTCCTCAATGTCACTACAAAATTACATGACCAGATAGTTATCTACATCATGTCTCTTCACATCAGAATAGCACAAAATATTACAGCCTTTGGAACAGTAAAATACTGTTTTTACGAGAAAACCCAATGTAAGTAAGGTAAGTGGTCCATAAATGGATCAATAGTAATGTAAAAATGTAATGTATGGTAGATGATTAATAGTTACATAGGTTTGGGCTTTATATAAGCTCTCATGCACTTTTTCGTAAAAGGGCATGACTATTGACATTAGATAGTCTTTAATTATAATAAATTAATATTAATATTATTTTATTGTTGCATTGCCTCTCTCTTAGAAAGGCTTTGTCCTCAAATCCTTATAATTTTTATGTATTGATTTTTGTGGTGTCGTAGTTGATGACACATGTCGATACGAACTTTTAAGCATCGAGCATAACTTCTGATATGTGGAGGGACCAATCCATCCCACGTTGATTTGTCGATGATTGTCGGGATTCCGTACTGATATGTCATCGAGAGTTTTGATCACCTTAGTGCCTTTATCTTCCGGCATTTCTGCCTTTTTAGGGTGTCGGTTTTTATGGTTGGGGTGTCGATAAGAAATTTTCACACTGTAAAATTCTTTTATGAAAGTCGTCTTTTGATCACTGCTCTGAGTTGGAAGTTGTATTTTCGTCCCTTGAGGTTTTAAGGTTTCGTCTTGTATTTTTTCCAACTTGTTCTCTAACTGTATCTTATCCTTTTGAAACTTCTTAATCACTTCTACTTGTGATTTCCTAATTTCTTTGGATTACTTAAGTTGTTCTTTAAGATCCTCGTTATGACTTCTGATGCAAATATTTTCTTCCTGCTTGTCTAGAAGTTTCCCTTCAATGTTTTCTGTAGATTGTTCTATCTTTCGACTATTTTTCAATTTCTTAATTTTTGTGACTAGTATCTTGTTATGATTTCTTAGTCTAAAAATTTCTTCAACATTGTTGGATAATGCTTTATTATTCTTTGCGATCTCTTATTTGTGTGCCTTTTTAAAATCGTCATTTTGTGTTTGAAGATCTTGTATCTATTGTCGACATTGGTCGACCTTTGATTCTTGATCTCCTAATTTATGTCGTATCTTCTTCAAATCTTCATCCTTGTCATTAAGGATCTTGTTCAAACATTTTATTTCTGCTTCGTATTTAATTATTTCATTATTTATATCTTGATCTTCTAGCTTCTGATTGAGTTCATTTTCGGCTCTTAATCCATCAATTTGCACATACAATTTTTCTATATGACTTTTCTAGTCGGAGATTTTTTGTTCATCGAACTTTTCTTGTAGCTTATGTATTGCAATTACTGCTTCAAATATTGTAATCCTGTCGTGTAAATCTTCATTGTCTCTTTGATAGCGCTTTAACTTGGCTTCTAATTTCTCTATGTGTAGTCACAAACCGACTTCCATGGTCTCTGATTTCTTCGACTTTAGATGCTTGGTCTGGACTATAGATGGTCTTTATGCTTGTTCTAGACTATGGATGGTCTTTAATTGGTCTTCGATTTCTTCGACAAGGGTGGATTAAAAAGATGTAATAATTCCCAATATGACATCTTGGAAAGAACTTTCCTTGACGCCTTTTTTATTAGGTCAATTAACTTTTTTTTTTCACAAATAATTATTATTTTAATAAATTAATAATTATTCTTATATGACTTCTTTTGACTTCTTCTTCTTTCTTCTTCTTTTTTTTTTTTTGGAAAATATTTTTTTTGTTTTTTTTCTTTTCCCAAAAAACTTATTTTTTTTGTTGGATTACGAATAGTTTCCTTTGAGATAATAATAATATGTATTATTATTACTTTAGTCATATAATAACCAAAATCATCCTAATTAAGGTATGAGTTGTTATAAATAATGGTTTCTTTATAAAACCAAGGCTAGTTTTATAAAACCAAGGCTGGTTTTATAAAACCACGGGATGGTTTTATAAAACCAAGGCAATATGTGGTTTTATAAAACCAAGATTGGTTAAATAAAACCTATGTTGTGTTTTTTTTTTATTCTTCTCTTTTTTTATGCGGTCTTCTTTCTTGTTCTTTTTTTTTTTTAACTTCTATTTTATTCCTTTTTCTTTTTTTTATCTCTCTTTTAATAGTTTTTCTTCAATAAGGATGGCTAAAAGCCTAATGTAAGGTTAAAAACCTAAATCTCAAAGAAACTTTGACAATTTGGCCACAAGCCGGAATCAACAAGCTCTGATACCACTGGAACAGTAAAATACTGTTTTTATGGGAAAACCCAATGTAAGTAACGTAAGTGGTCCATAAATGGATCAATAGTAATGTAAAATTGTAATGTATGGTAGATGATTAATAGTTACATAGGTTTGAGCTTTATATAAGCTCGTCATGCACCTTTTCGTAAAAGAGCATGACTATTGACTTTAGATAGTCTTTAATTATAATAAATTAATATTAATATTATTTTATATTATTACTTTAGCTGCATAAATCTACCAAATAGATAGATAGATCAAGATAAGTTGTAGCCTTAATAAGCCTTGAGGGAACCACCCGACACCATAGAAACGTCCCCAATTTCTTAAAAAACAACAGACCTTCAGAAGAACCAACTTCCCTATTAAACAACCTATCTTCCATAACATTAAATTAACGAAAAATATGCTTGAAGTAAATAATACTGGAAATAGACTTTAGATCCCTTGTTCTAAAACATCAATGCTCCAAGACAACCACCTAAAGGGATGACTTCCCATAAGCTCAATCAATAATGACTCTAGGTCCCTAATACCTATAAGCCCAATCAATAATTACTCTAGGTCCCCTAATACCTATAGAGAAAAAAGTTTTATTAGAAACAAAAAAAAACAGTCCCCACAATGCCAATAGTTACGCTCTGTTGGACCGAAGTCCACAACCCATTCACATAATTACACAATAATATACGCAATAATATATTTGGACAAGGTGGTAGATGACCTTTAAATGTCCATTAACATACGTACCTAAACCTCTTTTAGGAAATGCAACGTTTTTTAAAACTTTCCCATTTTTTCGGTTGAAGATAATGTATACATTATGTAGGTTTAGTTCAAAATAACATATATATTTCGTAGCTAAACATTTTTACGAGTTTAACATCTTTACGGTTTTTTAAAACTTAGTACCTACACAAAACCTTATACTTTTTTGTTACATATAGTATATACATTTGTATCTAAACATAATGTATTTTAAAACATTTTTCATGTTTGATATAGCATTATATGTGCATTCACACTATGTATTATATTTTGAAACATTTTTCATGTTTGATACAGCATTATATGTGCATTCACACTATGAATTATAGGAACCTTAGCCTTCCCGTGCCAATCGCTTAACACCCTGTAAAACCATATGCTTAATTGTGACATTCTATTGATTGTGTGACGATTATTCTAATTCAATGGATGGAAAAATGTTACAACTTTTTATGAATTTGAATGTTTCAATTTAATATTATTGAAATTTGAATAGATAATCTTTTATTGAATACAAAAATTATTATTTTGAATGTAAATTTTAATTCAATATTTTTTAATATTCGTACTACAACTTTATTATAGAATGTTAAGCAAATATATCAATTAAAAATGTTTTTTAATGAATTTAAAACTAAAACTTGATGTAAATATGCAAATACATGAACGTTCACCCAACAATAATCATCAATAATGAAAGAGGGAAGACTTCAACTGGAGAGAAAACTGTTTATTACGACCAAATTTTAAGCAAAATCTTACCTTGTTACATGTCCTTGCCCTCTTTATGAAGTAATAGAAAAGTTAATGTACAAACAATATTTAATATTTATTTAATTTATTTTATATATCTCAGTTTTATAGTATTTGCTACAATACAAATCTTTTTAACCTCCTAACTTTCCAAAATTACAGTGAGTTAAGAAAGCTTCTTTTCAAACTTTTTGAGCATAGAAATAAAATTTTAAAACAAACCAAATAATTCCTTTAAAAAAAAGTCCAATAAAACAAATAGACGTTAAATATCATTATCATATATATCTTCCTAGAAAAGAAAAAAATAATATCAAAAAATGTATGACCCAATTTTTTAATAATAATTTTATATTCTATAAATAAATATATTAATTTTATACAAATATTGATATATATATATATATATATATATATATATATATATATATATGTGGAAACAACTCATTTCCATATACTCATCAATGACCAAGTAAAAAATGTTAACAAAGTAGTATTCAGAAAAGTGTCATCTAATTTTTATATTCTATAAATTAATACAATTATTTATAAACAACTTTTTTCCATATACTCATATACTCATGAAGGACTAAGTAAAAAGAAAAATTATGCTAGAAGAGGGGGGTGGTGTAAAACTTTTGATAGTAGAAATGGATCTAGCACCTCAAAAACTTCTTGGGTACCCAAAATTCTAGAATTTAAGAGATTAAAATGAATTTTAAAAAATTACGACCAAGTTTTTTCAAAATTGTGACGGAAAAAATCATTTATTTCTACTTAAATGCTAGAATTTACTACACATATAAATATACATATACAAATACATCTTTTCCAAATTCAAGTTCATATATAATATTTTAATATCCTATATATAAATGAATATAGTAGTTTTATAAAAATGTTTACAAATGAAATATTAATACATACACATTCTTTCCATATACTCATTAATGAGTAAATAAAATAAATTCAAGTTCATATATTGAGAAAATACAATATTATTATTAATAAATGTGGCATATAAAAAAAATATATGAAATATAGTTCCATTGATTAGACTTAAAGTTGAAAAAAAATATATACCAAAGTAAAGGATTTAGTCCCATGACTAGGGAAAACAAGGTGCATGAGCACAATTTAGAATGGTATATTGGGTGAAAATAGTGTAAAATGATAATAAATGCGTAAACATTCGAGAATTAAATAAACATATAACATTTTTAAGTATTTAATAAAAATGTAATATTTTCAAGTATGCGTTATTTTTATATAAATTGTAAAAATATTAATAATTACATAATTAATATAACATTTATCTAATAAAATTTTAAATAAATATAAATTGATAAATATTTGAAAACTCAACTCATATCTAACTATACAACTAGTAATGTGGAATAGATTTTAATTAATGAAAACACACATTGGGAGTTTTCGAGGTCTAAATGGATTTCTTAAAGGAAGTAATAAAATAAGAGTTATAATAATAAAATAAGAGCTCTAAATTTTAGAGAGGAAAAATAAAAACTATTTTTTCTTATCATATTTTTTACATATCATATATCTAATTATGGATTTGCCCAAATTTCAAGATTGGGATGGATTTATCCACACTACATACTTGAGGCACCCATGGTATTCAAAGATGAAAATTTCAAAAAAAAAAAGTAATTTAATATTAAAATATGTTTTTTTATTGATTTTTTTTGTGTGTCATGGGTGCCTTAGAAATATGTCAAAAATACGATAAGAAAAATTGGTTTTTTTCTTTTTCCCTCCAATTTTTTACAAATTTTACTCCATGGTTGAGATCATCATGTGAATCCTATTGATTCTTATAAAGTGAATTTTAATGGTACATTTTTTGTTTTCGGGCCCATTTTTACTTCAAAACTCTCCCAATTTAAAGAAAAAGAATGAAAGTAAAAATCAAGCTTTAAAAACCATTAATTATTTAGTTTAGCATCCTCACTTTTTATTATTGTTTGACATATTACATTTGAAAATTGAAACTAAGCTATTGAACAAATAATGAACAATGCTAGACAATTCCCCATGGAAATGTATAGTAAAAAAACTAAATAATATAAATTCCATCTAATTCAATATTTTCAAATTTTAAGTGTGATTTGTTAATAAAGTGTATAATCAAAATATTTATAGCAATATGTTATTTTCATCTATTAATCCTATCATTTATAAGAAGCATCAAGGTAAAAACCAATAAAAACATAAATATGATCACTAAAAACAATATTAGACACTTGCTTAACTTTTTAGAACATGTTGTAAAAAGATGAAATGCAAACAATTTAGTTACCTTTTGGAATATATAAACAATGAAATTTTATGATTTCTTTTTTGCAACTAGTTATTCTTGTGCAACACTATTTTTCAAAAAAAAAACTGTTAGTTTTATATTTTTTAAATTAAGAAAGTCAATGAAGCCTTGGAATGAGAAGGTGGAGCATTAGGCCCCGCTATGAGGGTCTTAACACAATTAATGAATTTCAATTTTTTAGTGTGTATGTATTCGTGTCTATAGTGCTCTTCGTGCTCTTTCATTTTCAAAATAAGTGAACCAATCAAAAGTTACAAAGAAAATAAGAGGCCTATGTTTTTTATAACAAAATGGGCAAGTGGAGATTATAAGCTTCGAGTGATCAACCTTCTTCCTTGGTGCCTCAAAATCAAAGAAGATCTCAATTTTTTTTTTCATTTGGAACTTATTCATATCTACAGTGAACAAAACAGGTTGGCAGACAAACTCTCGAAGGAGGCTTTGGATGGAATTAAAGGGACATTACTTTGGGAAGAATTTTTGGATGCTAAATTTTTTTGATATGGGAAGTTTTCCTTTTTCTCTGATTAGTTCTTCCTACTTTATCTAAGACTGTATAATTTGTAAATATGCACAGTAAATTAATTAAGAAAAAAAGAAGGGAAATACGTAGCATGGTGGCCTTTGAGGCGGTCTGGGATAACAGAACCATCCCAGTCTCACAAAGATAGCAGAACTTATATAGAGAATTTTGAAGGCCATACAAAAACAATGCGTCTTACAACGAGCCGAGACAA
Source organism: Larix kaempferi (assembly GCA_027924585.1). Taxonomy (NCBI): domain Eukaryota; kingdom Viridiplantae; phylum Streptophyta; class Pinopsida; order Pinales; family Pinaceae; genus Larix; species Larix kaempferi. Next base: position 3,781,098 of record BSBM01000063.1, on the reverse strand, counting down.
GACTGTCTAAGCATAGTGAAACCTATGTATGATCAAAATATACAAAAAAAGATTGAAACAACTATGGAAAAAAAGCTGGAAGGAGCAAAGAGAACCGATCTTCCAAGCAGTGCGAGAAGACATGAAGAGAGTTATTCAAAAGGGCATTCCTCCAGGATAGGGAAACCACCCAGAAAATCATCCTCAGGAAGCCTGACAGGAAGCAGTTCAGTATTAAGAGCAACCAGGAGGTCAGGTTCTGCTTGGATGCAGAATCTCTTGTTGGGAGGAGAGCCGATGGTGGACGAAACCGGAAACAGAGCAAGAACTGGAGTAGCCAATATTGGAGCTGGAGGATCCATAGGCCCTTCCGAGGGTGCACCACTGATGGTTTGGACATCGAAGACACTACCACCAACAGCCTAGGTAGCCGAGGCACTACCACTTCCAGTGTCTGCCATAGCCTAACCACGACCTCTGAGAGTGAGCTGGTTCCAGGAGAAGGTGGCATCCAAATTTTCGAGGCATTCGTCCATCTCTATGAGATTGGCTATGGTGGCCAGCACCAGATTTCTCGTATAGCTCCAGTTGTTAAGCATGTCATCTATGAGCTTTCCAAGCATGTTCTTCATAAGACCGTAATGGTTGGTGTTTTCACCATTGTTGCTTGAGGCCAAGTGGTCTGCCACAAGCTTCCCTTCCCACTCATCTATCAGATTGCAGACTGTGAAGGAGACGCCAGTGTCATAACCATTGTCGGTTACAGGAAGGAACTGAGCTTTTCCCCGGCTCTCACTTCCCTGACGAGGAGTGCCGCGCAGCCTGGTCATGATGGAGAGCAAAGAGTGAAGCCACACCCAAATCCACAGGTGAGAAAGAAAATCCACAGAGACGAAACAGCGCCGAGGAGGAATGAAGAGAATGTAGTCAGAGTTGTTCGCAGGCCCATTTAAGGGATGATAACCTCAATTCGCACGAGCCATATTAATGTGCAGAGAGCTAAAATGGTTGTGCATGGAGCCGAATTGAATGTGCAGAGGGATAACTTGAATGCGCAGAGGGCCAACATGAGGGAGGAATGTACCAGGGTCGCGTTCAGCTAGCAGGTGAGGGGACATCCAGGTGAAGCTTTGGGAAGGAGCCATTAATCAACAGGTGCGATAGGCGAGCCATCCGTTAGGTGCATGGGGTGTGAGGTGCCACGTTTCGGGCTCCTGTGCCGAGGACCCTCCAACACGTGCCCCCCTTGTGTCATGGTGGCACCTGCATTCAGGGTCTAAGACTGTATAATTGATTAGAACTGTTATTTATTTTTGATAGAAGGAATCTAGATAGCACTCCTTCTTTGGATAGTACAATTTTGAGTTTTTTTTATTATCAGTTCTGGAAACTGAATGTAATGAACTATGCAATACTTTTTTATTCTAATAGAATATCAAAGTATGTTTTTTTTCCTCTGAAAAAAAAAAATTGTTACCCATGCATTAAATGTAACATCCCATATTTACACCCTTATTATTTTTGTAAATGAAATTGTAATGGTATATATACCCCTGGTGAGGAGCTCAAGGCCAAGGCCCCACTAGTGGACCTTGAAAATATCATTATTTGCTTTTAGTAAGTTGTAATTATAAACTTAGACGAGAAAGGGAATGACGGCAACGAAACCATTGAGGGAAGGTAAGGTCAAGGAAATCCTTGAGACCCTAAGGATTCCTTGATACCCTTCAATAACTATTTATCTAAGTTGAGAATCTAAAGAATATAACTAGTATACAATTATTACCCCAAGTTAGGGACAATAGACATGCGACACAAAGTGTTTATCTTGTACCTGCAACCTAGTTGTTAACACAACACTATGTGTTCGGCACTTCATAGTATGGATGATTTTGAAATAGTATCCTATAAGTACTATCCTCTTTTCGACAAAAGAGTACTAGATAAACTTAGTATTACCTAAAGGAAACTTAACCTTTTCACATATTGATAAAAGCATCGATAATTGTCGAGGGATCAAGATGAACCTTGGGTGTCGCAAGGTCTTTACAATTATTTAGGAAAATAAATCATTTAACGACATTTAGAGATTAAGCATTGAACTTTTACCTACATCTATATACATAGATTTAATATGTATATGGTGGGAAGGTATATATATGTGAGCACACATGTTATGTGAGAAATGTTAATTACATATGTATATTTTATAGGTATGTTTGTATAGGCTTATATCTATATTTATATATATTTACCGTGGTAAAACATACAAAGGAAATCTATCGTGAAACTCTTAATTGTATAACAATTAAGTATCTACCTTTAGTTTACCAATGGAAATATGATATGTTAGCATTATCATTTAGGATGCCATTGAGTAGATACTGAAAGCTTTATTAAAATAAATCTAAGATACATAAATATAGATGTTAAGTAGCATACACTATTATATATATATATATATATATATAGTTTGTCGGTTAGGATTATGTTTAACCACCTTACAAGTTGTCTTGGTATGTTTAGAGAGTGGGCGCACTTGCACTAAAGTAAGTGGGTCTTAAGTATTGTTAAGTTTGGAATGGCTGTGAGTGGTCTTGTGTTGAAATGCCAAACTCTCATATAAGCCATCACTTGTCTCTATGAAACGGAAGGGGGCTGATTTAGTGAGTTGCCATTTGTCAATCAGAAAACAAGTGGCGTTTTTAGACCTTCTGTTTACTGAAGTTTCCTTCATGTTAAATAGTCCGAGCCTGCTAGATGATAGGGGCAGAATGGAGGGAGTTCCTAGATGAAGAACAGAGTAACCTGCTAGATGGGCGGACCTCGAGTAGGAAGGATAGTTGCAGCCAGTTTAGGGCGGAGGAAGGATTCTACAAAAGGTAGACAGAGGCCGAGAGAAATCAAGGTTTCTTTTTGGAGCATCGAGGCTCTGTGATGAAGAACCAATATGGTAAGGGACGAATCTGGTGATAAGAGCAGGTAAGCTGTATATTTATCTTTGAAACAACTGTTCTCTGCTCAACGATTTGACATTTTTGCATTTTAGGTAACTGATCTTATTGCCTGGGTGGTTCATATATCTGCGATGCATTTATTTAAGAGCAGAGCTGATTTACTGACAAAAATATTGTATTAAACTTCTGCACAATGGCGTCTCTGCTCAACCGTTAGCATCATCACATATTCCCGCAGGTATGTGATGCAGATTGTATTTGCTACTGCGAAGTAGGTTTGTGATAGGACGGCAGTAAAATGCCCAATCCACAATACTAATGAGTATTATTGTTTTTATTGAAGGGGACAGATATATATATTATATATGTATGCAGACTATGGATACGAGGAAAGGGATAGGACGAACGTCAAGGGCCAGATCCATGCGAGTAGTTTCGTTATTTGGTTTATGTTGAAGAGATGTATTTATATATATATATAGTATATAAATGCATACTGTGTGGAAAACCACAATCTCTACATAGATAAGACTATTGGAAGATCTATCCACCTTTAGTAAAGTTATATTACCCATGATACAGATCGATATCTTGTAGATGTCTCTATTGGTCCCTTTATGTTGGAAACACATCTGTATTCTCTGCCTTTTCTTCTCTATGTTGGAAGTTTTGTTTAGATCTCCCTATCATAAGCTGCTATGATTCCTTTTTTTTATTAATTCCCTTCCTGTGGTATTATCCGTGGCCCTGCGTGTGACATGATGGCCGAATTGGTCCAAGGCTTAGGAGGAGGTGTGTTGACAGAGTTGTTAGTTTGATTTGCTTGTGTAGCAGCAATCCTAGGATCAAGCCTAGTAATAGCTAAGGATTCATCTTTTACATGGTTTCGGTTCAGAGAGAGATCTTTGATACATTTTTATGGATATATTTCATGTATCTTAGACCACTATTATAAACTTATGGTGCCTCCATGTAGTGCAATACCTATTATGTTGTTTAATGCATGTAGATTTCGGTGTCCTCCTTATCTTGTGCATTTTCGTTGGGCATACAGATATTTTATGCCTCCATGATCAAGTATTGTTATTACACCGTCGATTGCGATGTCCCCACTACTCTTCCTGGTCGCAATCTTTGTAAAATCGGTGTCATATATATACTATCGGTGTTAGTTAGGTGTTAACTTCTGTCATATAAATATTACATGAATGTGTAAATCTGAGTGGGTGAGCCCGTAAGGAGGTGCTGTGTGAAGTCTGCACCCTAAACTATTTTTGTGGGTTGAATGTTACATATTGTGTGAAATCCAGTTCATATACTTTATATAACTTTAGAAATAGAGGGTGCGTTCGTCATGATAATACAGTTAGTTCTTTATCAAGTGGATGTTATATTGTAGAAATGGATGTTTATAGTTAATGTGGCTATTACCGGCGCCAGTTAAATAATTTAAAACTTACATGTGGTTGTTAGGAAATTATACGTTGAAACTATGTTTAGTAAATTCATAATCCATAAATCATAACATAAGGTAGAAGAGAGTTAAGATTTACTCTAGCCTTTTAATATAGTCATGAATTATAGTGGAGACCTGGTCATAAGGTTGTTGAACTTTGAATGTTGGACAAAGATCTCTTGAAGGAGACTTAGTAGAAAAAGGGTTAGGAAATTATACGTTGAAACTATGTTTAGTAAATTCATAATCCATAAATCATAACATAAGGTAGAAGAGAGTTAAGATTTACTCTAGCCTTTTAATATAGTCATGAATTATAGTGGAGACCTGGTCATAAGGTTGTTGAACTTTGAATGTTGGACAAAGATCTCTTGAAGGAGACTTAGTAGAAAAAGGGGAAGAAAACCCAACTATTATACTGAAAAGTGTATTCCATAGAATAATATAAAACATCCTTTTGTGGACGTAGCCCAAGTTGGGGTGAACCACGTTATCTTGGGTCTCTTGTGTGTGTGTATATTTATGATGGATCTTATATTTATGGGTATTGTGTGGATCAATTGTTTATATATATATACATTGAATGCTCATATGTATATTTTATTCTCTCTCTTGGATATGTGGTATATGAGTTATCGGTAATCCGTATAATGATGAGGTATGCTATACAATGTATTGTTCCTTTTTACTTATGGTTGTATAATAAAAAATATTTTGTTTTACGAAATTTCGTTTTAGTTTTGTAAAATTTACAAATTTTACTAACCCTAAAAATTGGGTTTGTTACATTAAATGTGAGTTTTTCTCCTATGTAATAATTTTATAATCTAATAATTTCATCATGATGCAAACTTTGTAAGTACTTAATCGATCCCTTGCATTAGGCTATATGCAATTTGTTTGTTTCTTATATATATATATAGTCTTCCCAAAATAAAATATTTGGAATGTGCACAAAGAGCTATATAAGTCTATGCAATTTCGTTAGCAATAAACAAGTAGAGAAAATGTAGATCCAAGGTTGAATAATACGGAAACGAACAAATGGATGTGTTTTTATTTGCACGTTGAACCTATAGGTTTTACAATTCGAGCCTAAAACCAAAGCAGACAACTCATCCAACATGTATATGGAAAAAGTAAATCCTCCTATTTTTTAATTAAGAATGTGCATGCATTAATAATGTGTGCGCATTATTATTCCAAAAAATAACATACACGAGTTAATAGTGTGCACACGTTACCAAATAAAAACACAGGTGTCTTATATTTTCTCTTCTCTACAGTTTTCCATATATATCTTTTAGACCCTAATAGGGAAATTTTTAGGGACGCCAATTGGCTATTTTTTGGGATTTTTTTTTCAAAAAAAATTCAATATTTGGTCATTTTTAGTCTCTAATATTGCCTATATTTACATAAAATATGTTTTTATCATAATATTAGCCAAAATTTACAAGTTTTAGTAGTAAATTGTATGTTTCATACTTAATATTCACCTACCAATCTATATTTATGTATTTTTAAATCCAAAATAATCACCTAGAATACTACACTTAAGTATACTTTTAAAATCTTAAAAAATACCCTATACCCTACCCCTCTCTCTCCCTCCTACCATTTCCTAGTACATACCTCTCACAATCTCCCTGTTCATTCCTCCCACCCAACCCACTATATCTCTCCCTCTCTCAATCTATCCCTCCCACTCTATCCCTACCCACATCTCTCTCTCTCTCTCTCTCTCTCTCTCTCTCTCTCTCCTACTCCCCCTACCCCTAACTCCCTCCCATCTATCTTCCTACCCCACCATCTCTCTCTACACACACACACACATGCACACAACACATTGTGTTATACACACATCTACATTTTAAAATGCATATACATTATAACACATACGTTTTATAATGTGTATGCATTATTTTGAATTCAAATATTGAGCGTGATACACACCTTTTGCTGGTTCGGAGTTAGTTTTGACCAAGAAATCCTATTGGCAAGGACAACAAAAAATAGAGCCCCACATTAAGCTCTTCATTGACATGACAAGAATAGAGCTATATGAGAGATTCAAGAATGAACACATGGAATTGAACATGGGCCAAAGATCATTTGAGAAATGTAAACCTTGGTATGTTATAATGTCCATAGACCACAACGCATGTTGTAGATACCATGTAGAAATTGATTATTTTATGACACATATGTATACATCCAACGTGTTTTTCATACTAACATTATGCATGAGTGATCATCCATACTACTTCCAATTTCATTGAGGAAATTTTATTCATAGCATCATGTGTCCAAGGCCAAATGGACAAAAATATTATTGGAAATCTTGTCTATATAGAACATGCTCTAAGTGCAGTGGATTTTCTTTGTTGAGTTCATGTAATCATGAAATCAAGGAGTACAAATTTGTTGGGATGATATTATATATGGAGAGTTTCAAGTGTGTTATTTATGAACTGGACAGTGGGAAAGAAAGCAAAAAGATTGCGTTTGTGAACTCCTAGGTAAGTGAAGATAGTATTGTTTCATATTGCACCTTAAAATTTTCATATATATTTTAAAGGTCACATTGCAATTATACATTTATATTTGTGTCACCAGGTATGAGTATGTGATTTCATGAAGGATTTTTTTATAAAAAATGAACATTACGTTCAACATGCGCATGCAATGCGATGGCAGGATGAACAATGTTGAATATGCAGAAACATCTTTGTCGTAGGTATTATATTGTCAGTTGTCGATTTCATTGTTAACTACACCCTTCAAATGTAGAATGATATCCATATCCAGTGTTATCATTCATATCAAGTTAGTATAACGATACATATCACATATAGGCATGGGCTAAACAACAAGAAAAATATAAGGATAATAGTGATGACAGGTGCCATGATCTACATTATGTGCAACATTGTTTCCAAATGTTTTATGATAACTTGAAGGAGAGAGATATATAGATGGATCGACATTGAATATGGTCAAATGGTTGTGCAGACCAATTAAAAAATGCTTGTGTATTCTAATGTTTGAGTCTTTGCACAAAAAATATAATGTGCAACGTATTTGGAATTATTTTGAGATTGGAATGGGAAAGTTGAGCATGATGGTGATGGTGCATGTATAAAAAATTCACTACAAACGGAGGATATGAAGTTTAATACAAGAAATAGTCATATTTGAGATGTAAAATATATAGTTCATTGATGCTCTAAAGTAATGTCAAGTGGTGCAAAAGAGAATCAAAATTTAACAGGGGACATGTACTGAGAAATTTCATGGAAGTGGTCAATATAGATCAGTCACGTTCATATAATTGCAAAAAAATATAAGGAACTTGTGGCTTTCATTCAATTTGAAGCTCAATCAACCCTGTATTCAAATTATGGGTGCAAAAACGGGTTTTTTTTTGTGGACCTTGTAGGAGTGGTGAATAGGATGATTGTGAATCAATAAAATGGGTTGATGAATGGGATAATGTATCACTTGTGGTTGGACCATGTGTATTTTTTGAAACAACCTAGTTAGAGGAGGAACAATCATTTATTTTAGAAAACTATCATCATATCTCCAATCTTGTATAACCAAGTAGAGATATCTCACATCGCATCAAAAAATTTAATTTACTTTTGATTTAACTATGTTATCAAACTCCTACACATTTCCATTTGACCATACATTGCATTTTTGTAGGACACATATATGCATTTTTTGCCTCAAAAGGAAATGAATGGGGCATTTATTATTGGTTTGCATGATGCATACATGGGAAGCAAACTCTCGATACATATTTAATTAATGATGAAGGAAATGATTTTCCAATTGGCTCGATAGTTGTTAAGGGTGAATATATAACACTAGATGAAAATTCAAGAAATATCAGTGGTTATGTATTCATGGATTACATACCAGGTGTAATGGTGTATCAGATTACAAACCTAGTCATTGCTACAAGCATCCAACTGCAAACAATTTCTAGAAATATCTTGCACAAGGTACACTAATTCTTACCTCATTTAGAGCATGAGATATTGATGGAGACCATTAGCAACAAAGTGGATCCAGATGGCCTACTTCAATGAAAAAAAGGTAATTATGCATAAGAGGTAGAATGATGTATGGATAGATTTATTCCAATGCATTTACATGGGACTAAAACAATTTCCCCTCTATGTACCCAGATTATGTGAACCTTCATCCTCTCTATCGCCCTTCTTGTGTCACATGAGGTTTGTATGATAATAGGTATGCTAACATGATGTAGTATGTTATTTAAATGTTATGTCCATTGATTAATTTCTAGTCCAAATTCAAAATTTTCATGTATGCAAATTCCCATTTTGAATATAATGTATGAGGATACTAACTATACCATCCTTTTGCAATCCTAGGTTCTAAAAAGAATCTAGAGATAGCACATGAAGGATAGAACAAGAACCCAATGTATTTAGAAACCACCACGACATGCTCGAGAATTTTTATATCCTTAAGGGATTCTATATGTATTTGTAATTGATAGTATTACATGTGAATCTAATGTATATGCATTTTAACCACTACATTTTTCCATAAAAATAAGTCACATGTATGATACTTGTACTCTAGTGAGCAATGCAAGGAATATGTTGTTATGTTCAAGCTAATTTCTTAAATATCATGTTTCATAGTTTCACTCCTCCATCATAACATCCTACCATAATGACTCTACATGTATCAATTTCCAAATGTGAGAATCTCTCGCAACTATACAAGTGCACACATGTTCATCATCTAAGAAAGCTGCATTGATCACAAAAGTGTGCCTACTCTCCAAGCAATATACAGCTTTGAATCCTAATGGTGAACATGCATGGAGAAAATGGAGATAGCAAGTTGGTAAACCAACACTCCCTCCTCCTAAGGAATATGTTTACATCAACAAAAATATCCCCTTTTAATATCGAACTTCCATTTTATTTGGTGGCTTTAAAATTCATGAATATAAAGAAACTTGACCTTGGATCAACAACAACCTACCAAACTCTATCATCCTTCTATTCAACTTACGAGGAAAACATTTTCATGCCACATCATGCGTTGTTTAGAACTTCCTACAAAGATATAATCATGTGTTCATAAAATACCAAGAGAAGTGGATTACATCTATCAAAAACTAAAAAATAAAAATATACACAAATTTCATTGATCATAGAATACCAAGCTCATGGTGCATCCAACAACCTACTAAGGGTTTCCATCAACTTGGGAGCATATGTATCATGCTAATGCACCTTGAAAACCTTTGGAAACTAAAGAAACACCCTCAACAAGGTCCACTCCCCCTTTCTAAGAGAACCCAACAACCTTGTATGTGTACCCTTCAATACTCCCATTAGCTCTGAGTTTGGAATGAAACAATAATTGCACAATAGGTTTTGAACCTATCTGCCAAAGTATGACAATGGAATCTCCCTTAAATATGTCCCAATCAATGAGACTGAATAAGTACTACATTCCTGTAAACCCTTGGATCTCAACTCAAACGAAAAATATTATCTAATAAATCCAACCTACGATAGGTATACACCAACCCTTAACTGACACCAAAAATTAGCAATCTCTCAAAGACTTAGCTTTCCTATCACAATAATCAAATCTACTCTAAACACTAGCATCTATTGAAATAAATTAGCCACCTACCATAGATTCCTATTGGCATAAAACCCATTGAAAATAAATCAACAAGTCATTAAACACATACAATAGATCAATCACCTATTCCATTTGAAGACACTACTCCAATACCCTAGAGTAGCATAGGAAATAACCAACAAACCCTTCAATGGAACAAGTGCTTATCACACGAGCACTAAGGTTCCGCATCCAAAAATCTATCATAAGCCAACTATATCTCCTATGCATGGAACAATTGAATATCCATCTCCCCCTTAACCAATAGAACAATCTCAACTAAATAAACTTTGATGCCATGTGAAAATTTCATAAATTCTCATTTTAAAATAGTTCCAAATTTTCTCTTGAATACTCAAGGTTTCCCATATTTTTTTCTATGAACTTTCAGTGGTGTGGATAAATATGAAATATAAATTGCAACAATGTATATTTCACTTATATCTATAGCACCCCCCTCACCCAATCTGACCATCGGGAGGGGACATTAAGTGAATTCAGGCTCTCAAATTTCACCCCAAATCCATAATACGAATTTAAACATATACAATGTATGCATAAATGTAAATAAACATGCACATCGGAATTAAAATCTATCCCCACACATCTAGTATGCAAATACAAGCATAAACATTACATTTATCAAATAAAAACATTTCAAATTCAAATGCATGAGAATACTTATCTTTATCCAATGCAGATCCAAGTAACTGGTTGTGTAAGAGCGATTTTACACCCAACCATAGGCACTCTGTCCAACATATAGTATTTTTGGTAAGAGGCCACCCCCAAGCTGGGCTATGAGCCTACCAGGGCGAAGGAAACACCTACATGCTTCTATCTCTCAACCCACCACTCGTTCTTCTCTGTGTGCTTAGCCAAATGCTCATATAGAGCGCTATAGGGATCTCTTGGATCAGGGATCCCCTCCACCAATCCATGGTTCTCTTGGGTGATCCATCTTTCCTGGTGCTTCTAGTGTGTGCATAGAAGAAGTCCAATCTGATATATGTTGCTATAGAACCACCTATAGCTTAAATTTGTGGCTTCTCAAGCACCTCCGAGAAGTAGAACTCAATGGGTAAGGGTTCCTAGATTTCCCAACATCTTTGCTCAACTACAACCATCGATTTTCACTTCCAAATCTGTAGCATGGTCTCCAAATTCGAATTTATGGGTTAAAAACAACATGGTAAGTTCATGGACAACAACTGAGAGCTCTGCCTAGTCTAAATATGTATGCAAGAATGAGAGAAAGAGGGTTGACTCCAAGGCATATGGGAAAATGGTGAAAATACAACTGGCATAACTTCTGACAGTAGAAGAAAGGACTCTTTCAAGCTACAAACTGGATTCTGTCATGACAGAACTATCACAAAAGTGCAGTCATCCCCATGCTTCAATAACTACACGAGGTGACTTTTCTTACCAACCTCACACATGCATTCAATGATTGGAGAATAGTAAAAAGGGAGATAATTGGCTTATTCAAGGCATATGGCAGAATTTGTGTGATTTCTAAGGTTGACACTTGGCAGCAAGGATTTAGTCTCCCATAAAACCCTTTTCCTCTTCCCCTTTGGTGGAATCATAGCCCCTTTGGTGCTCTTTACACAACCATTCTTGGACCATTTTATTATTTATGCACATAATATTTACATATATTCTAAATCAACATGAAATCCAACCAAACAATCCAAATAAAATATATACATCATACATTCCTAGCCATTCACATTCACAAACCTAAGGGAACAATACCCTTCACAAATCGATGTTCAAAATTACCGTATAGCAATGGATTTATTACAACCCTAAATCTGACCCTTTAGTTATTTAGATAACACTCTGATCCTAATGAAGAGCCTCAACTAGTGGGTTTGAAACATGTTGAGAATATGGATCCTGTCATAGAACTAACTCTATCTCATGCATCCAATTTTGGCAGTTGTGATATATTTCCTCAAGACTGTCCTTATTAGTGTGATAAATAACTTAAAAAGCCTACTAATTGTTCATCATAAATCAACACACCAAACAACCCTTAAAACTACCCATTAACATGGAAAACATAAGACTAATTTTTAGATTTGGAATGCACAATATTTGGACAAAAGTCTGTTGACCTAGGAAATCACCCTTGTCGACTTTAAAGGTTTACCTAGACATAAAACTTCATAAGATGTTGTTTTCCACTACTTTTGTTGAGGTAGTATTAGATGGTATGTTGGTAGAATTTCTTGATTTAGTATAATGTTTTGCATGATGAGGTCAAATTTTGAAACCTATTGACCTTAGGACCATGCGTAGTGTGCCCATATTGGACATGCCCAAATACACATGCAAGAGCTTGTGGATCTGAATTATGATGGTCAATTTGGTTTTTATTCCCTAGGAACATATTAACCAAGTGTCGTTGAAAGGATCAAGAAGCTGAGTTGAAACTCACCAGAAAATGATAAGGATGGCCCATATAGATGAACCATCAACTCCGTTGTACTCATGACAATGCATTCCATATATGGGCACCTCCTTTTTGTGTGTCCGTCGCCAAGTTCTTGTCTTGTTCAAGGATTTCAAAAACTAGGGTTTTTCTTAGTAAGAGACTATGCAATTTTTTCATGATGAGGTAAACTACTGAAACCTCTCAACCCTCGGATTTTGGGTAGTTTTCACATGTCATAAATTCCCAAACACACATGCAGGAGCTTAGAGAACTCAATTTTGATGCTCGGTTTTCTTGTTATGACATAGGAACCCCTATTCACCAAGTGTCCATGAAAGGATTAAAGAGACGGGTTGCAACTGTAATGTCCCTTTTTTTAATTTTTATTAAAATGCCCAATTTCTCACTTTTCCCCCAATTTCGACCTTTGACTAGTTTTGATGTGTAGGTCTCCAAATTGATCCAAATGCTCCAAAATATTCTGTGAGGGTGTATGGATGATATTAATACTTGAATATGAGGTTTAGGGATGATTTATGACCCTCCAAATACTTCTTCAAACTTGTTTAATATTCTGGAAGAAGTATGGAATTTAACTAGCAATTTGGGGATCAAATCCCCCCAGGGTAAGTACTGAAAATGGCTCCCCAAATGCCTCCAAAACCATTCAAAATTCAAAACAGAGGTATGGGATTTCTGAGGTACATTAATAAGGTCTCATATGCACCATTAATAAGTTATTAAATCTGTTCTAACCTTCTCCCAAACAACAACAAAAATCCATAATTCGACCCTTGGGAAAATGGCACCAAATCTCTTCCAAATGCAAGTAAACTGAGCAAAATGACTTCAAATACTTAAGTGATGAACATGAAACTTGTAACACTCATAAATGGTTGTCCATTAATCACAAATATATGATACAAACATTCTTTCATTCAAAATCATCAACATTACAATGGCATACATTAATGTAGTGGGGAAATGGTCATAGTTTGCTCATTAATAATCATTTTTACATACAACCACTTGGTATTTCGACCTGATACTTTCTAAAGATGAATAACAGAGTAGATTAATCTTATTAAAATCATAAATGGATCATGATAAGGTCTCCCAAAGAGTACAAGAGTTCGCCAAAAACGCCTTCCCTCAAGGAGCAAGAATATGCCATCAAAACTGGAAATGGTTGAAGGAAAGTGATGCACTAGAAGAAACCACGAGCTACCCTGTAGCTTACACCTGCAAATACAAACTCCATTAAAGCTCCATGAAATACCTGAGTGGCCTCTCCAAACACCAACTTGGATGGGAATCTTTTACCCTCGAAATTGGATAAGGCAAGAAACTAGTCATCCACTAGCTCTCTCTTCACAAATGCAATTTTTCTCAAATCATCAAATGCACTTCTCTTGGTTCATTCATGTATTTTATAAACATCCTTGGAATTCTAAGGTTCCAATTACACCCATAGTATCCATGCCAATTCGAATTAGTAAGTGATGGAAGTATTGGCACATGTCTCCCACTTCCTAGCCTTCCACCTTCCACAATTTCGAGTGGGCATCTCTTGGTCTTCTCTAACTCCCTTGGGAACTCACCTAGATGCTATTTTAAGGTATGACACGTCATAATGGTCATATTTCAGCCTTCAGGTCTGCAATTTGTCATAGATGTCATAGCATATCCATCATTGTTGTCATAGGAGCTAGGGAATCTAGCCCAAGTGTCCACAAACTCCTAGTTTGACTCTTCCTCTTCCATGGAGGTTACCATTCCATCCAAATTCGACCTATAATGCTAAATTCCATGTGTATGAGCCTACCAACTCATCCAATAATGTTCACCTTCTCATGAATTTGAATTGGCAAAGGAGAGATGCTATGTGTCCTTGAAAAATCAAGCTAGCGTGGGTCCCGCATCCTCCATATGTCTTCAAAACCACTTGCCACATAGAATTTATCTTGAATTTCTTTATTCAACTTCTCTATTAAATACTTGAACCCTTCTAATTTCTAAACACCATTTATTATTTTCCTTATTACAATTCCAAATGTGCCCATCCAACCTAGGAAACTAGTAGGATTGATGTGATTGTATTACTATACAATTATTTGAATGGGGACATTACAGTGCTCCCCACCCAAGATTGTTTTCCCTTAAGAAATCTAAATTTATCATGATGCAAACTTGTTCCTCCTCTATCAGGTGGCCTTCCATGAGGAATTTCTCCCAAAACCTTTCTATTTCGGTGCTTCATGCTGTGGGAAGAAACTACCTGATTTGGATATCTGTGCTACACTCTCACAACCCTTAGTATTCCTTTCGAATCTTGAAATTTCATCTCAGGAATTTGATAATTTATTGTATGCTCTCCTATAGAATACATCCATTTCAGTCCCAAAACCAAGTTAGTATCAGCAACATCAACCACATAAAATCTATCAACAAAAGTATAGTTACCTACGGTGACTTGCAGCTGTGGAATCCATGTTTTTTACTCCATTGTGTTGTGACCGGGAATGAAAACTATGAAGCCATCGAATGGTTCAATAGCTATCTTCCTGCTCTCCACCATGTATGCATCAATGAAGTTATGTGTGGCTCCTCCATCTACCAAAACTGAAGCTCTTTGTCCTAGTACCACACCCTTGCATCGAATAGTGTGATATCGAGGTACTGCTGAAAGTACTGCAATTCTTACTTTGGTGGGTAATGGATGCTTCACCTCTTGTTTCCATTCTTCTGCTGTAGTATATCCATCTTCTTAGGCTGAAGTATGTCCTTCTTCCTCCATGCCCCCTTCATACCAATCATCACAAAATACTTCAATGAATTGGGCCTTTCCCTTAGCACATTTATGTCCTGGTGCCCATGGTTGGAAGCATGAGTAACACAATTTCTTCCTTCTGAGATCTTCCTTGCTTAGTTCCTCTTTCTTATCCTTTCCACATTCATCTTCTTTCCATGGCTTCTTGTCAGATTCATCTCTTTTCCAAGGTTTCTTTTCAAATCTGAAGTCAGGCTTGGGAGGAAATCTTGTTCTAGGAAGCACATTTTGGAGATCCCTAGTCAAGCTCATTGCATCTTTTAATGTAGTTGGCTTCTGTGCTTTGACCAAACCTTTTAAGGGTTCAGCCAAACCTTCAGTGAACATAAATACCAACCTTCCCATAGACACATCATCCACCTTCACTGATAAATTTTGAAATTCCATCATATAATCAATAGGGGTCCCAGTTTGCTTCAATTAAGCTAGACCCTTGAAAGGCAATTCTAGATCATTTTGTTCAAATCTCTCTAGTACCCTGTCAACAAATTCCCAATATGTTTTAACCTAATCATGTCCCAAATTTTTCAGGCCATGAAACCACCATTCATTGGCATCTCATTCCAAGTGCAAAATGGCCATTTTTAATGCATCCTCCTCCACCATAGGATTCAACTGAAAATATACATCTAGTTTTTGCACCCAAGTGTTAGCAGAATTTTGAGAGGAACCATCAAAAGCAGGAAGTGACATTTTAGCAATAGCACAATTTAATTCTTTGTTTTGGAATAGAGCCCTATTGTCCTCCTTCTTTTTTAGTTTCTGTGCAGCATCAAGGTATGTACCAAATGGTATACTTCTCTTACAATCTTCACTCAAGTCATTCCATTCATTTGCTATTGTACTAAGATCCACTTGAATGTCAGGCTCTTCTTTGGGTGTAAGAAATTTAGGTGCAGTGGACCTTGGTATGCTTTTAAATTCATTAGGTCTATTATGGGGTCTTTTTCTTGAGAAAATATGCTCACCCATTTTCTTTTTTTCTTCTGAGTGTGAACTATTGTTGTTTCCTATTATCCCTTTACTTCCAAGTTGGCTAACCATCAATTCGAATCCTTTCATCATCTGTTTACTCATGTCTTTCATACCCATGGAAATTTCATCAAAGTATGGTTTTAAAGATGCAACAAATTCCTCCTTATGTCTTAAGTTTTCGTCCTCCTCTCTACCCATGGTTTTAACAAAAGACTCTTCTTCTCCTATTGTTTCTTCCTCAACAACAACACCTTTAATTTATGGTTCTAAGGGTGGTGGTATATTTATTTGAATTATTTTTAAGACCATCAGGTGCCAAGAACATGCTCTAATACCACTTGTAATGTCCCTTTTTTAAATTTTTATTAAAATGCCCAATTTTTCACTTTTTCCTCAATTTCGACCTTTGACTAGTTTTGATGTCTAGGTCTCCAAATTGATCCAAATTATCCCAAATATTATGTGAGGCTGTATGAATGATATTAAGACTTGAATATGAGTTTCATGGATGATTTATGACCCTGCAAATACTTCTGCAAACTTGTTTAAGATTCTGGACAAAGTATGGAATTTAACTAGCAATTTGGGGATCAAATCCCCCCAGGGTAAGTACTGAAAATGGCTCTCCAAATGCCTCGAAAACCATTCGAAATTCAGAACAGCGGTAGGGGATGTATGAGGGACATTAATAAGTTCTCATATGCACAATTAATAAATTATTAAATCTATTCTAACCTTCTCCCAAACAACAACAAAAATCCCTAATTCGACCCTTGGGGAAATGGCACCAAGTCTCTTCCAAATGCAAATAAACTAAGCAAAATGACTTCAAATACTTAAGTGATGAACATGAAACTTGTAAAACTTATCAATGGCTATCCATTCATCACAAATATATCATAGAAACATTCTTTCATTCGAAATCATCAACATTACAATGGCATACATCAATGTAGTGGGGAAATGGTCATAGTTTGCTCATTAATAATCATTTTTACATATAACCACTTGGTATTTGGACCTGAGACTTCTTTAAGATGAATAATAAAGTATATTAATATTATTACAATCATAAATGGATCATGATAATCTCTTTGAAAGAGTACAAGAGCTCACCAAAAATGCCCTCCCTCAAGGAGCAAGACTATGCCATCAAAACTGGAAATGGTTCAGGGAAAGTGTTACACTAGAAGAAACCACGAGATTCCCTGTAGCTTACACCTGAAAATAGAAACTCCATTAAAGCTCCATGAAATACCTGAGTGACCTCTCCAAACACCAACTTGGATGGGAATATTTCACCCTCAAAATTGGCTAAGGTAAGAAACTAGTCATCCACTAGCTCTCTCTTCACAAATGCATTTTTTCTCAAATCATCAAAAGCCCTTGTATTGGTTCATTCCTATATTTTATAAACATCCTTAGCCTTCTAAGGTTCCAATTACACCCATAGTATCCATGCCAATTCGAATTAGGGAGTGATGGAAGTATTGACACATGTCTCCCACTTCCTAGCCTTCCACCTTCCATAATTTCGAGTAGGCATCTCTTGGTCTTCTCTAACTCCCTTGGGAGCTCACCTAGATGTTATTTTTAGGTATGACATGTCATAATGGTTAGATGTCAGCCTTTAGGTCTGCAATTTGTCATAGATGTCATAGCATCTCCATCATTGTTGTCATAGGAGCTAGGGAATCTAACCCAAGTGTCCACAAACTCCTAGTTTGACTCTTCCTCTTCCATGGAGGTTACCATTCCATCCAAATTCGACCTATGATGCTAAATGCCATGTGTATGAGCCTACCAACTCATCCAATATTGTTCACCTTCTCATGAATTTGAATTGGCAAGAGAGAGATGCCATGTGTCCTTGAAAACTCAAGCTAGTATGGGTCCCATATCCTCCACATGTCTTCGAAACCACTTGCCACATAGAATTTCTCTTGAATTTCTTTATTCAACCTCTTTATTAAATACTTGAACCCTTCTAATTTCTAAACATCATTTATTAGCTTCCTTATTACAATTCCAAATGTGCCCATCCAACCTAGGAAACTAGTAGGATTGATGGAATTGTCTTACTATGCAATTATTTGAATGGGGACATTACAACAACTCACCATAAAATGACGATTGTTGCTGAGATAGATGAACTGTCATCTTCATTTGGATCTTGACATTGTGTTCTAGCTAGGGGCACCTCTCTCCCATGGGTCAGCTGCCCGGTTCTAGTGTTGTTAAGGGATATAAAAAACTAGGGTTTTTCTCTGTAAGAGACTATGCAATTTTTGCATGATGAGGTCAACTATTAAAACCACACAACCTTGGTACTATGGATAGTGTTACCACACAACCTTGAAACACACATGAAAAATATTACAAAACTCAATTTTGATGCTCGGTTTGGTTTTTATGCCCCTAACAAAAATTCACCAAGTGTCCTTAAAAGGATTAAGGAGGGGAGTTGCAAATCACCATAAAATTACGACCATGGCTCAGATTGACGAATCATTGGACCTCCATTGGAGTCGTGAAAATGCATTCCAACTAGGGGCACCTCTCTCCTTTGGTTCCATCACCCATTGCTCGTCTTGTTCAATGATATTAGAAACTAGCATTTTTCTTAGTAAGAGACTATTCAATTTTTGCATGATGAAATCAACTTATGTAACTCCCCGACCTTAGGATCGTGGGTATCTTTCTCACGTCAGACATACATAAAAACACTTGCAATATTTTATGGAACTCGGTTATGATGCTTAGTTTCGCTTATCTGCCCCCAACACAAACTCACTAAGTGTCCCTAAAAGGCTTAAGGAGGTGAGTTGCAACTTGCTATAAAATGATGACCATGTCTCATAATGATGAACCGTTAACTCCGTTAGACTCATGACAATGAATTCCAACTAGGGGAACCTCTCTCCCATGGGTCCATTTCCTAGTGCTCGTCTTGTTCAAGGATCTTAGGAACTAGGGCTTTTCTTAGTAAAATACTATCAATATTTGCATGATGAAATCAACTTATTAAACACCCCGACCTTAGGACTGTGGGTATCCCACCCATATCAGAAATACATAAACATACTTGAAATAGGTAATGGAACTCATTTATGATGCTTGGTTTGGTTTATATGCCTCTAGCACAAATTCACCAAGTGTTCCTTAAAGGCTTAAGGAGGCAAGTTGCAACTTGCCATAAAATGATGACCATGGCTTGGATCGACAAACCATCAACTCCATTGGAATAGTGATAATGCATTGCAACTAAGGGTACCTTTCGCCCATGGTTCATCGGTTGTTGCTCATAGTTTTCAATGATCTCATAAACTAAGGTTTTGCTCAGATTATTGTTGGACTAGAGCCATTTAAAAAATGGGGCAATTTACTTTACCATTCTAATCAATCCCCTTATGTGATGGACTAGAGACCATTACATTATTACTATGATGAACTAGTTAACACATTGGGTTTAGGATACACTAACATTAGAACATTAGTAACCCCTTATAACACTAACACAAAAGGGAAGTGTCAACATTAAAGCTAGTTTACCATTGGAGCTTCAATTTTGGCTATAAAATAAGGGCATGGGGATGCATTACAATGAGAAAAAATATTCAAAATTCATATATTCTAAGTTTTTTCGTCTAATTTTGTATTCCGATTGGAATCTTTAAAAAATCTTAAAATCACATATATTAGATATGAAAATTGCATAATTTAGGTGCCATGAGGGTATTCAGGGTGTTGAATGTATTTAAACAGGTAAATTTTACCAAAAACAAATTATTGAAATCGAATCAAAACCAACAACGTAGAACAAAGAGACTGCTCCTTTTACAAATGTACTAAAAAGAAATTAAATTAACAAATTATCGAAATCTAATCAAAACCAACAACGTAGAACAAAGAGACTGCTCCTTTTACAAATGTACTAAAAAGAAATTAAATTTGCTTTTTGAAAGGTCGAGTGCTTTCATTATTAAACTATTATAGGATTTTTTCATTATTAAAAATATTTTTTATAGGATTTTTTCATTATTAAAACTATCTTTCAAGAAAAAGAAATGTATCCGTTGCATAAGGGAGAATATTCGATACAAATACATATCATCAAGTGGTGACAACTGCCATTCATTAGCTGCGCCTTTTTTTTTCTTTTCTTTTTTATAACGTGGGAGATACGAGATTTAATTTCAACTCTGTGATCACGAGGTTTTATGATAAAAATGTTTGCATTTTTCTTGCTTCATAGGACAATATTGAATTTCAAATCTGGTTTGGCCATTCCGGTACTAATTTATATAATTATAACACAATTCGAATCAATTCTTATGAAAGATTTAAGGTATGTCACAGTCCACAGTTGAATCACTTATTGATGCGGCTTGGAACAAACCGATGCTGGTGTTTAGCGTCACGAAGGATTATCATATTATCAAATTCCAAACAGATATATAATTCCAACTTGAGAAATGTAATTCAGATAAATAACAATTTGATCAAATAGTTACAAATTTCTGGTAGCATTAACAGAGAGAAATGATTGAAATAACTGAGTAATCGCAAATACAATTCCCATGTTCACATGATAAGCCCGGCGGTTTTAGGACGGGGACCCGGGCAGGGCTGGAGTTGTATGCCCAAAGACTTGTACATCGCAATAACCACCTTCGTATTAAAGTCTTGCGCAGCCGTTCTCCGTGCAGGCTTTGACCCAATCCTGCAGGATCCGGCGAAACCCATCATCATATCGGCATACGCGTCTCGGATTCTTGTTCCCAATGACTTTGCAGCCGTTCGAACAACTCTGAGCTTACGCCTGGGCACAGCCAATACGCCTTTACCGTTACTCCTAGGCACCGCCAATACGCCTTTACTCTTACGCCGGCCCAGCTTGGCTATTCGCAAGCGCTTTGATCCTCCTCGTCCATGTAGACGTGTGTATCTTCTCCTCTGCATAAATCTGTGTATCCATACAGAATTCCCGGCACTGCTGCTGTGAGCTGCCATGCAATCATTAGCCTGCAAGTATCCCATCGTCACTACGCGACACAACACCAATCGGTTATATCCAGCAGCTTTGTCTTCTCTTGCCTCGATAACCATTACCATTGTACTACTTATAGCCTTGACATGCAGAAAAGGCCGAGCCCAGGCCTGGTCAAAGATCATATGCATAATTATCATTCTGAACCAGTCAAAGTCTACAGCCATAAATTGTGTACAGTTTAAGTTTTTGTGTTTTATTCTAAATATAATATATGCATTACGTATCAAAACATGCCATTGCGCCGACTTGGTCTTTGTTGAATGACCGGTTCCGTTGTAGAAGTCCCGAGGCCTTCTTCGACTTTGTCAACCGAAAAGCAGAAGAGTACCTGCGTTCACAGTATCAAGAAAAGTGTGAATCAATTTTTTTAATAACATTTTTGTATTTTATATATATAGATAACTAAGTCAAAAAAATTCATATAGGTTTAAAAAACATAATATTATTATTATTAAAGAATCTTTTATATACATAATATCACTTTCACTAATCCATGCCTCAACTATGTGTTACTTATTATTTTCTATAGTTAAATGAATTTGTCTATTGTTATCTATGCATGAGGTACGAGTTATCCATGCATTAGCTAGGCAATTATTTTTTATATTTCTTCTTTTTATAATTGTTTATTTGGAATTTTGAATGACGACCATCTTGTCTCATCCTCTTTAGATCTAGGAAAAACATAGATGGTAATTCATCCCAAATTCTAAGATATCAGCATAGATCCATCTTAAACCCGAATCTATCAAGCACTAAAAGGGATCCAATTTCTTGAGGTGTAGTTTTTTTTTTTTAATTTATAGATCCGGGTTTAAGTTTTAAGTTTTTATTTTATAGACAAACATCGGTTTTTTTAATTACTTTCCATAATTTTTTATTTTATGAGCCAACATGGATTTTTTTAAAATACTTTCCATATTTTTTTTATTTTATGAGCAGACCTGAAATTTTTTAATTATTTTGTTAGGAAGGAACGTTACAACATCTCCCCATGCTCGATTGTAGAACACCTCTCTCCTCTCGGTGCAATAAACACCTATGAGCTTAATTAACAAACCTGGCATGAGACATAAAGTTAAACAAAATTAGGTACAAAGTAAAGGGATTTAGTTGCGAGACATGGTGTTTTGGGTTAAAAAAAGTGTGGAACGATATTTAATGTACAAACAAGTAAAAATTAAATAAAAATGTAACATTTTTTTAAGTATGTTTGTTATTTTTTTAAAAGTTATAAAATAAATTAAAAACATGACCAATAGAAAATGTATATAGCAAACTTTTAAATAAATAAAAAATTGATAAAATTTAAAAATATAATCAATACAAGATACATAAAACTAAGATGGGGTCCTTATAAAACTTAGAAGATTTGGTTGAGAATTTGTTTGGTACCAAACTAATCAAGCTTTGTAGTTCTCTAGATCTAATCATTTGCAATGGTCTTATGAAGTGATTGAAATCCAACCAATGACTTGTATCCATGGGCTTGGTGGTACTGTCAGAGATAATGCAATCCCTTATATTCCCATATACAACCAAATAGTAAATTTTGACATCTTAAATGACCATGAGCCATAAACTAATCATATACCTTTAACCCTAATTGTAAACCTTCATAAGCACATAAGCCCCATGTTATAGCTCAAATCAACACTTCCTATGTCCGTGACAAAATTTCAAAAGGAAACAATTGAATGTCACTGATCGTTCACAAAAAGGGACATTAAAAGAATGGAAGAACCTATGATTTAACTCCTTGTGATGGCCCTAATCCATAAAATCAAGATCCCATCTCTTTTTCCCTTGAATCCATAAAGTTGTAACCCTAAAGAATCCCATTCGCTCCTTCTACACTAGCAAGATAGGAGCAATGCTAGTTGTTCTCAAGCAAGGTGTGAATGCCTAAAAAATTCATGAAAAATAATTAAAAAATCAAAAGACAAGGAGTTATGGAAGTTTTTAAACAATTTTGGCTATGTTGTAACTTTTTGAATTACTTGGAAACCATCTAAAACTATCTCCCCTAATCATAAAAGGAGATGAGATGGACCAAGGAGGGGACGCCCATGACGATAAGATTATGCTGGAGGAATCTCGCTTCATCACACCCATGCATCCCCTATTCATGTTAGTAATCCCTGTTGGTGATCACCATATCCTTGAGTGATGAAGTCACTACCACTTTGTGACTCCTAATTTATATGCATTTGGAAGTGTGGTCGTGAGATTGAATGTGTGCAAGAGTAGAGGGACCTAGTCTTTGGATTCAAAAGTCGTTGAGATGTGAATGAGGTAATGGTTTATACTATTTAATTTATATAATGGAAATTTGACATCTTCCCCTCCCCCTAGACTAAATTTGTTCATTGTGGGATTGTTGACTTTAAGGAATTGTTCATTGATTGTATTAACATTGTTTAAGTACTTATTGTCATATATATGGTTATGTCATTTGAACTTCTCTATGTAGTCAAAATATTTGAGGAAGGTTGCATTGTTTTTGTTGCGGGCTGGATTTGAGCATTAAAGAGAATATTGGAAGAGTTTTAAGGGATAAACAAGGATCGAACTTCGTAAAAAGGTGCACATCCTTTTGTATCCTTCTCTTTTCTTCATGTTCCGCTTGCTTGCTAGAGTCTTATAGTGCGTTGAATCCATGTTTCCGAGTCGTATTAGCCTATAGATAAAGCCCTTAGGTCTATTTCCACTTATCTTAGTATGTTGGTGACTTCGTCGTAGTCATAGGATCAAATTCTGCTCAACAGAATGAGAAATAAGGATGTGCACCTTTATATGAAGCTCAATCCTAACTGCTCCCTCAACACTCTTCCAATCTGCTCCCTAATTCCCAAGCTATAACTTGCACAAATCCAAACAAACCTTCCTTAAAATATCTTGACTATAAAGAAGAGTTCAAATGATATAAAACATACATATGACATTAAGTACTTAAGCAATGTTACTACAATCAATGAACAATTCCTCGAAGTCAACAATCTTGTTGACTCAAACCCAGTCGACAGGGGTTCCCATCACTATCGACACCATCCCACCGCGATCTCCCTGAGCACCGACCCAGACAGGTTTTACCCTGCCCAGCAACACCTGCAGAGCATAGGAGGTCTCACCCGAGGCGATCAAGGGAGAGTGGACGGAACCATGTTTCTGCCGAATGAAGAAGGATGTTGCGGCATCAGCTACTTAATCTTGTTGCAACATTCAACGATAATTCTATGCATTCACTTCGACATTATTGTACTCATAGCATCATTTAATAGAAACATTCATTATTGCGGCAGATTATAACATTAAAGCAACTATTGCATCAAAGAAACATTGTATTACCATCAAAAGACAGAAGACACATCAGGATTGCACAGAATAGTTTCATCACATCATATTATTGCTGCAAAAACCCAATACAATGCCTCTGCAGATCACAGACTTCAGCAATATCTCTGGATCTCAGAACATACGCACAAAATGCATATCAAAGCTCTCCGCAATCTAGATCATGACCTACAACTTTCTGTCTATATATAGGCTTCCGCCTTTACAATGCTTGTCCACTTACAAACAACGTCCTAACCGAATCGTGGACAAATGACCCAAAATCTAACTGACACGGTCCAAATGACCCAAAAATCCGCCTATTGCGGTATACTTAGCTCAAAATTACATCTCATATGGTCCAATGACCCAAAAACCCGCATTATGTGGTACAAACGACTCAAAAAATACATAAACTAATAGAGCCTTCTTCCTTCCACGACCTCGTCTGACATGTCGTAGCATCAGCGATGCTGCGATTCTTCCTTACCA
The DNA here is from genome assembly GCA_027924585.1 of Larix kaempferi. Classification (NCBI taxonomy): domain Eukaryota; kingdom Viridiplantae; phylum Streptophyta; class Pinopsida; order Pinales; family Pinaceae; genus Larix; species Larix kaempferi. Next base: position 3,755,889 of record BSBM01000063.1, on the reverse strand, counting down.
AACCGCCTGCCAACAGGCCCCCAACACAATCTTGTGGCTCGCCCTCGAGCCATGTCAATAGGACATGGTGTATTCTGTGGTCGTCACTCTACTAGGGATGAACTATAGTTCTGCAACTGTTCTTGTTGTCTAGATCGCGCGGTGTTGTACTGCTCCTTATGCTACACTGATCATCTGCTCGCTGTCATGTACTTCTTGCCCAAAAGTGGACTCTTCCCGGCTTACTGTCACAGACCTTGCAAACTCATCCTCCAGTCTCGAGAGACCAATTGTAAATGGAGAGGAATTTTGTGAGCAACGCCATGGTGTAAAACAAGCCAGTGGTTTTGGCACATCTGTTTTGCACTAGTAAGCACATGTTACAGGGACCCGGGGGCGACAACCCCCCCCCTTTTGTGTGGTTGCAAGGACCACGAGACTTTGAACCATCACCAACTTCCTAGACATCTCATACAAGACTTCATGCTTGTAACCCCGAAGGGTCCGAGGTGCTGCTTGCTCCAAACGCTCATGGACAATCATGGTTCGGGCCCTCAACGCACCTAGTGTGCTACCACATGAAATAAAATGGATCATTTCCACAACCTCCTTGGAATTCCTAACTTAGCTAGATCCCTGATCCTCTCGTAACATAACCCCTCTTAATTGAAACAACCTCTGTGCTCTTACTATCCTCGGGTCCTATATTTATACATCGCATTCAGCCGTTCGTCTGCCTCGGCAATCCTTTGCACCACCTGCTCACGCTCCAGGGTAATCATACTATTCCACTTCTCAGTGTGAGTATTAGCCGGACTCCGAAGCAATCGTACTTCCGCCTATTGCCCTATGTGCAAAGAATGTGCGAAGCATCCCTTTAGCCATGCTACCGTGGTGGATGCCTCATGCCAACCATGCAAACCATCCCTCCAGGTGCCATCAGCCATGATGCCTCAGTGTATTCCATATTCCAAACGTGCACAATCTGAATCGACTAACGATCATATCTTCCCCGAAGGAAAAAATCCCATCTGCATAATGATTTCTTATGTGACCCAATCACAACGCTGCCACTTGTCGTGGACCAATTCCAGCAGAAGCCTCCCTGCTTCCGCATTCCATCCCTATTGGTGCGCCATCCTGCCACCAATCAATCTACACGGTTTTTTTTTTTTTATGCGACTCAGGCATCGCACTGTTCCAAGCCCGACCGATAGGGCTTCAACGTGCTACCATTAATAAACTTGGGGAGCATCGCTCCATCCAGCTACTGTAACTGTACTGCTCCTCCTGAAGTAATGCTACTAATGCGATACGAACCAAGCTAATGCATCTGCAATTTTCCTGGATGTTTCATAAACTTGCTGTCATACAACAACACCAAATCACCCTATTGAAACTATTTGTTCTTGATGTGGCGATCATGCCAAGCCTTCTGGCGATATTTCTCCACACCCTGATGGAAACCGGCAATAAAGCGATCTTCCTCCAACTGTATTAATTGTGCGAGATGTTCCTCTAATGCTGTCGCAACATCCATAACAGTTGTTGCCGCTATGCGCAGACTCGGAATGATATACTGTTGGCAGGCAGTTTGATGGGGTAATGTTGCAGTACCGCCGACGCTGCAACACATCATATGAGGGTGCGAAAGGAGTATTTTGTATTAGAGAATACCGCAGATGGTGGGTTTTGGGTCACTTGGACCATATATTATGTAATAGTGAGTCAGTTATACCGCGATATGGGGGTTTTGGGGTTCATTTGGACCGAGTCAGTGGATATTGGGTCAATTGTCCATAAGTTGTCAGTTAGGAAGTTGGTTGTAAGTGGACAAGTATTGTAATGGCGGAAGCCTATAAATAGATGAGAGTTGTAAGTGTTAGGGGAGACATAGAAAGAGACAGAGATAGAGATAGCAGAGAGATAGAAGATAGAGAAAGGAGAACGATTGTGTATTGAGATCTATGTTTTGCTTCTGGTATATGATCGCGATAGTAATATAATGATGTTTTGGTACTAACTTTGTGCAATGTTGCAATGAATGAATGTTGTTCGATGCAATTTCTGTTTACTGTTGCTATAATGATAAATGTTGCGATTAAGTAATATGTTCTATGTAGAATGTGATGTTAAATGTTGCAATGAAGTAATATGGTATAACTCCTTGTCGAATGTTTAAAGTTTCTGTTTAAGTACCGCAATAGAGTCAATCCATGTAGCCACGACTTTCCTCCTCCCTCGGCGGAAACATGGTTCCTTCTGCTCTTCCTAGACACCTCGGGTGAGACCTCATCTACTTTGCGGGTGTTGCTGGGTGGGCTCAAACCCGCTCGGGCCGGTGCCCAGGGAGACTGCGGTATGTGTCAACAGTGAGGCGAATCCCTGTCGACCGAGGTCGCGCTGGTCAACAAATGGTTCCATTGCTGGGACCGTGTGCAAAGTAGAAGGAGGTAATGTTGTGGCACCCGACGAAGCCGTAGATACAAAAATTGTTCAATCAGAAGTTGTAGGAGTTTGCTAAAGAAGAAATCTGGAACACGCGACTGACGGTAGATCACTGGGTGGGAAGATACATTCACAATAGTCTGCATGAATGGTTTTTCTGTGAATTTTCGGTCATTCTGTATGAATGGTTGTCAAAGCTAACCTTCCAAAAGAGGAACTTCCAGGGTGGTGAGCCGATGGCTTGGACCCCAGAATTGATTCAGGAGCTGCAGGAAATTGATAATAAGGCATTGCGGGCTGTTGAAGTTTGGCTTGATAGCATCTTGGAAGGATATATCACTGAATTTGCGGTCGACACGAAGAAATCCTATAATGAAGATGAAAGATACTTCTTCTGAGGACCAAGGGGAAGGTTTCTGTTGTCACTCCAACTGTCGATTAAGATGTTAATCTGTGAGAAGGGTATATTAAAAATGCACCTTGATCAGTAGACAGCCTGGTGGGCGGAGGCCGTGGGTACCTTGACTGCTGGGGGGCGGTACATGGAATGGTAAAGGGGTAGATGGGTGCAGACCATGAGGAGACTATGAGCAAAGCCGAGGAAGAGAGTGGTCTTACAAGAGGAGGAGTGAGGTTTCGACAGGAGAAGAGGCAGTGGACGGGCGAAGGTCCTTCTGCGATCGAACTGCAAAACCGTGAAGGAAGACCACACGGGATGAAGTGACCTCACAGTCCTGATAGGGACAACCAGGCTACACCCAAGATAGAGGCACGATCAAAACCTAGCACCAACGTACCCACACCTGCGCTCACTGACTCTCAACTAGCAAGAAATACTACTTCGACACAGCCAAGTTCGTCAATTCCGCAGAAGTTAAATGGTAGTAGCGTAGCAACAGGAGGAAGGAATCCCAGGATGGCGGGCGATGATGCTAAGTTACCGTTGTTCCATGGAAGTGCGATAGACAACCTAGAATAGTATTGGTTTTTGTGTGAAGCGGTCTGGACCATGAAACAGATCATTGATGCCAATGCTAAGAAAGGTCGGTTAGCCACGACTCTGCGAGGTCATGCATTACATTGGTTCATGAAGTTTATTTTAGTCCTTACGGGGGCCCCAGAGAAGTCACTGGATGATATTCGGGATGGGTTCATTGCTGAATTTAGACGGCCTAAGTAGGAGGCCCAATACATTACTGAATTGAAGGAAATTAAAGAGTATCCCAATGAGACGGTATGGTATTTCGACCAGCGATTCAAGACGCTGATGGAAAAGGTTAGTTTTGATATGAGCGTTGTCCAACATAAAGAATGGTTCATTGCAGCACTGTTACCCCACATTCGGCTACCACTGATGCAGCAAAACATATCGACGCCTAGTGAAGCTCTAGAGATTGCAATGCGATTGGAGGCATCATCGATCGGAGATAATGTAGCCGGGATGTCACAGATACAGACACAGCTCGCTAACCTGACTATATAGTTGCAAGATTTGAAGAAGAACAAGGAACATCGTGATGAAGTATGGTGTACGCGATGCTGAAGAGAAGGGAATACAAAGGATAATTGTTCGGATTTCCATAATTACTTGGTTTCAGGCGTGTCAAACCCATTGAATGGCGACAGTATGCTGTGGTGTCACGTTTGTCACGTGTTTGGGCATAGTCACGATAATTTCCCATATATGCAGAAAATGGTCACAGCCCTGCGAAATATTTACTGCACATTCTGCAAGTCGGTAGGTCACGATGACAAAGATTGCCATGCATATGGGTTGCTACAAGAGAGGATGTGTGATGCATTCTACGTTAAGGAAGATCAGCGCACGGTGCAACAACCACAACTGCAACCGCAGGTAGCCCAGCCTCTACCACAGCCGTAGATGCAGTTTGCACCACAGCAACAACAACCGCAGCAGTTCATGCCGCAATACACCCCGATGCAAATGAATCCCCCACAGCCACAGTATGTGCAGCAACCGCAGTATGCACCACAAGGGCCATGGATTCCACCAGCACCAATGTAGCAACAGTTTAACCAACCTCAGTACCAGCAGCAACGCACCTACCGGGGAGGATACAGGGGCGGACGTGGTGGCAGATTTGGTCATGGAGGAGGAGGCCGAGGTGGTCGTGGACCTGTTCAATGTTACCATGGTTTAGTATGGGGGCATTATCAGCGTGACTGCCCATTACTACAGAATCAGTGTATGTTTTGTTTTGGTAATGATCATACGGTTGAGAATTGTCCACAGTTGATTACACGATGGCAGGATAAGAATGCTCCGCAGCTACAGAATCAGGCCCAACCACAACAACCAGTATAGAACCCAGTGTAGAAACCAGTGCAGAACCAACCCTCGCAACCACTGCTGAATGTCAATCCAAATGTCAATCAACCGAGGAATCTGCAGCAAAACCAAACGTAGGGTGAAAATATTGAGACCATTCCTTGGGAACCGCGACCACAAGATGCTTCGGTGGCTATTGTTACTCGTGGAGGCAAGACGACTAGGGAAGATGGTTCGTGACCACTGATTCGGTTGGATGGTCAGAAGAGGGTACCTTTTGACATCGATACGGAGCGGGAAACATTTCTGGAAGCACGGTGCACCTTGGAGAAAGACCGCAGTAAGGCTATTGTTTGTGATATGCCGCCTATCTTTGATACTACATCAGACGCTGATCGACCACCACCACCAAGGACATTGCAAAATTTTCTTGAAAGCTGTCTGTCATTGGCCTGAGACCCGGCTGCCCTGGTTGAGATTAAGGGATGGTTGTAGCAATTTTCGAAAGGACGGCAGGAGTCGGCAGTAAACTCCCTACAGTGACGGAAGACTGGCAAGGAGATGCGAATGAATATTCAAATTGGTGACTATGATGTTGACTCTGTGATTCTTGACCTTGTTTCGGATGTTAACATCTTAACCAAGTAGGCGTGGTAGAAGATGGGGAGTCCCCCATTGAGCTGGTCTCCTGTGCAGCTCCAGTTGTCTAACCATGCGAAGGTAACACCCATTGGGCGAGTTCCACGACTCATGATTGATATTGAGGGCATGAAGACTTATGCTGATTTTGATGTTATCGAAGTGGTTGACGGAGGAAGCTCTTATCCAGCGCTCTTGGGGAAGCTATAATCAACTTCAAGAAGCGCATGATGACCTTTGAGAATCACGATTTCAGAGTTATAGCCCCGTTGGATCCAGCTAAAGGACGCCGCTACGTGGAGCCTGTAAAAGATGACGATCCCGCTAGATGGGACCATGCATTCAACATTTTTGAAGATTATATTCATCCTACCACCTACGGTGAGTTGGAGTGGCGTAGCGAGAGCTTTGCGTCTTCTGACTCTGATGATGCATTGGAACATTGGTAGAATCGAATGCATGAAGTATCAGTCCAGAAATGTGGTTTAGTTGTGCAATCCTTATGTCGTGTTACGACAAAAACGATCACATTGCCTGTCTATGAGGGGTTGCCTAGCCTAAACACCTTTGTAACATAGTTTGAAGACCGCGTCCCAAAACCACAGTGATTGTTGGCCTTGGAGGAAGCACTGAAGGCTTCTCTAGCACGATGGTGGCCGACACATAAGAAATTCATTAAAGATTGGTCACAGTGTCGAAGGTTGCTGATGGTTTAGTTCGGCGATACTGAAGTTTATCACACTGACAAGTATGATGGTCAGCATGATCCTAGTGATCATGTGATGGAGTGCCAACGATTATGGGTAGCGCAACCTAGAGACGAGTGGGTCCATGCTTTTGTCCATACTTTGGATGAGATACCGTGCTCATGGTACACTGCAGCCAAGTTGCGTCGAGACATTACAACATGGGGGGAGTTGACGATCTATTTCACTCATATGTTCACTTTTGTGGATGCAAACCGTGATGCCCATAACTCCCTGCAGCTCATCCGTGACGTAATATTTCAGGTTGTTCCGATAGCCTACCCTGTCGACCTGCACACACATTGCCAGATGCAGTCTCTCATGGAGTGCTTCAACATTAGTGGTGGCCCGGAGGATGATGATGATCCCCGGAATGTTAACATTCCCAAATCTGAAGGAAGTCGCGATGTAGTCCCACCTGTTGTGCCAAGTAATACGTTCATTCAACCATTGCAGCTTCGCAAGATGAATATCAGCACCGAGGCTACTCCCAAGTTTGCTAATGTTGGGGATTATTGGGACGATGAGATGATGAGTAAGGTTACTGAGTTACTGCATGAGTTTCAAGATGTATTTCCCATGAAGTTTTCCAAAATGAAGGGAATCTTGGGTGATTTAGGAGAGATGAAGATTCCATTGAAACCAGATGTTAAGCCAGTCTGGCAGCGCCCTTATCGGTTGAATCTGCGACATAAAGAAAAGGTCAAGGTGGAACTTGATCGGATGTTGGATGCTGGTATTATTGAACCTATGGAAGAGTCCGAATGGATCAGTCCTATGGTGGTGTAGGACAAGAAAATAGGCGAAGTACGCATTTGTGTCGACTTGCGAAAGTTGAACGATGCCTGCTTACATGACCCTTTTCCGACCCCATTTACTGATGAATTACTTGAAGGAGTGGGTGGCCAGGAGATGTACTCTTTCACTGATGGATTCTCTGGCTACCATCAGATTCGCATTGCTAAGGAAGATCGCCATAAGACAACTTTCGTTACTGAATGGGGTTGCTTTCAGTACACGGTAATGCCGTTTGGTTTGAAGAATGCACCTGCGATATTCTCCTGGGTCGTTGTTGCCGCATTCAAATATTTTATTCAGAAGCTTCTGCTGGTTTTTATGGGTGATTGGACCATTTATGGATTGATTCGTGATCATATTGCCAATCTACGATTAATGCTTGAGCGATGCCGACAGCACCAGATATCGCTGAACTTGAAGAAATGTATTTTCTATGCACCGTTTGGGATATAGCTGGGTCTTATCATGTGTAAGCAGGGATCGCTGGTTGATCTAAACAAAATTGTGCTTATTTTGGGGTTGCAACCGCCAACCACCATTAAGCAGTTGTGCACGACCTTGGGCCACACAGGATATTAACGCAAGTTCATTAGGGGGTATGCTGCGATTACTGCCCCTATGGAAGAGTTGTTCAAGAAGGATGCAGCATTCCATTGGAACCTGGAATGTCAGGATAGATTACACAAATCTCATTGATCATAGAATACCAAGCTCATGGTGCATCCAACAACCTACCAAGGGTTTCCATCAACTTGGGAGCATATGTATCATGCTCATGCACCTTGAAAACCTTTGGCAACTAAAGAAACACCCTCAACAAGGTCCACTCCCCCTTTCTAAGAGAACCCAACAACCTTGTATGTGTACCCTTCAATACACCCATTAGCTCTGAGTTTAGAATGAAGTAATAATTCCACAATAGTTTTTGAAACTATCTACCAAAGTATGACAATGGAATCTCCCTTAAATATGTCCCAATCAATGAGACTGAACAAGTACTACATTCCTATAAACCCTTGGATCTCAACTCAAACGAAAAATATTATCCAATAAATCCAACCTACGATAGGTATACACCAACCATTCACTGACACCAAAAATTAGCAATCTCTCAAAGACTTAGCTTTCCTATCACAATAATCAAATCTACTCTAAACACTAGCATCTATTGAAATAAATTAGCCACCTACCATAGATTCCTATTGGCATAAAACCCATTGAAAATAAATCAACAAGTCATTAAACACATAAAATAGATCAATCACCTATTCCATTTGAAGACGCTACTCCAATACCCTAGAGTAGCTAAGGAAATAACCAACAAACCCTTCAAGGGAACAAGTGCTTATCACACGACCACTAAGGTTCCGCATCCAAAAATCTATCATAAGCCAACTATATCTCCTATGCATGAAACAATTCAATATCCATCTCCCCCTTAACCAATGGAGCAATCTCAACTAAATCAACTTTGATGCCATACGAAAATTTCATAAATTTTCATTTTAAAATACTTCCAAATTTTCTCTTGAATACTCAAGGTTTCCCATATTTTTTTCTACGAAATTTCAGTGGTGTGGATAAATATGAAATATAAATTGCAACAATGTATATTTCACTTATATCTATAGCGCCACCCTCACCCAATCTGACCATCGGGAGGGGACATTAAGTGAATTCAGGCTCTCAAATTTCACCCCAAATCCATAATACGAATTTAAACATATACAATGTATGCATAAATGTAAATAAACATGCACATCGGAATTAAAATCTATCCCCACACATCTAGTATGCAAATACAAGCATAAAAATTACATTCATCAAATAAAAATATTTCAAATTCAAATGCATGAGAATGCTTATCTTTATCCAATGCAGATCCAAGTAACTGGTTGTGTAAGAGCGATTGTACACCCAACCATAGGCACTCCGTCCAACATATAGTATTTCTTGTGAGAGGCCACCCCCAAGCTAGGCTATGAGCCTACCAGGGCGAAGGAAACACCTACATGCTTCTATCTCTCAACCCACAACTCGTTCTTCTCTGTGTGCTTAGCCAAATGCTCATATAGAGCTCTATAGGGATCTCACTCAGCCACAACAGCCTTGGCTTCCACAATACCTTCCCCACACAACACCCTTCTTGGATTAGGCATCCCCTCCACCAATCCATGGATCTCTTGGGCAATCCATCTTTCCTGGTGCTTCTAGTGTGTGCATAGAAGAAGTCCAATCTGATATATGCTACTATAGAACCATCTATAGCTTAAATTCGTGGCTTCTCAAGCACCTCCGAGAAGTAGAACTCAATGGGTAAGGCTTCCTAGCTTTCCCAACATCTTTGCTCACCTACAACCATCGATTTTCACTTCCAAATCTGTAGCATGGCCTCCAAATTCAAATTTATGGGTTAAAAACAACATGGTATGTTCATGGACAACAACGGAGAGCTCTGCGTAGTCTAAATATGTATGCAAGAATGAGAGAAAGAGGGTTGACTCCAAGGCATATTGGAAAATGGTGAAAATACAACTGCCATAACTTCTGACAGTAGAAGAAAGGACTCCTAGAAGCTACAAACTGGCTTCTATCATGACGGAACTATCACAAAAGTGCAGTCATCCCCATGCTTCAATAACTACATGAGGTGACTTTTCCCACCAACCTCACACATGCATTCAATGATTGGAGAATAGTAAAAAGGGAGATAATTGGCTTATTCAAGGCATATGGCAGAATTTGGGTGATTTCTAAGGTTGACACTTAGCAGCAAGGATTTAGTCTCCCATAAAACCCCTTTCCTCTTCCCCTTTGGTGGAATCATAGCCCCTTTGGTGCTCTTTACACAACCATTCTTGGACCATTTTATTATTTATGCACATAATATTTACATATATTCTAAAACAACATGAAATCCAACCAAACAATCCAAATAAAATATATACATCATACATGCCTAGCCATTCAATAGTTGGGCATCGGCCTTTAGCTACGCACTAGGAATTCACACTAGAATATTTACATCATTTACATAATTTTGGTTAAATACATTCCAATTCAAAACGAGGGGTATTACAATATCCAACCAAATTCAATAATCAGGCCAAGAAAAAAAATACCAAAACAATGCACTTAAAGGGGAGAAGATTCACAAACCTAAGGGAACAATACCCTTCACAAATCGATGTTCAAAATTACTATATAGCAATGGATTTATTACAACCCTAAATTTGACCCTTTAGTTCTTTAGATAACGCTTTGATCCTAATGAAGAGCCTCAGCTAGTGGGTTTGAAACATGTTGGGAATATGGATCCTGTCATAGAGCTAAGTCTATCTCCTGCATCCAATTTTGGCAGTTGTGATATATTTCCTCAAGACTGTACTTATTAGTGTGATAAATAACTTAAAAAGCCTACTAATTGTTCATCATAAATCAACACACCAAACAACCCTTAAAACTACCCATTAACATGGAAAACATAAGACTAATTTTTAGATTTGGAATGCACAATATTTGGACAAAAGACTGTTGACATAGGAAATCACCCTTGTCAACTTTATAGGTTTACCTAGACAAAACACTTCATAAGATGTTGTTTTCCACTACTTTTGTTGAGGTAGTATTAGATGGTATGTTGGTAGAATTTCTTGATTTAGTATAATCTTTTGCATGATGAGGTCAAATTTTGAAACCTCTTGACCTTAGGACCATGCGTAGTGTGCCCATATTGGACATGCCCAAATACACATGCAAGAGCTTGTGGATCTGAATTATGACGCTCAGTTTGGTTTTTATTCCCTGGGAACATATTAACCAAGTCTTGTTGAAAGGATCAAGAAAGTGAGTTGCAACTCACTAGAAAATGATAAGCATGGCCCATATAGATGAACCATCAACTCTGTTGTACTCATGACAATGCATTCCATATAGGGACACCTCCTTTTTGTGTGTCCATCGCCAAGTTCCTGTCTTGTTCAAGGATTTCAAAAACTAGGGTTTTTCTTAGTAAGAGACTGCAATTTTTTCATGATGAGGTAAACTACTGAAACCTCTCAACCCTTGGATTTTGGGTAGTTTTCACATGTCATAAATTCCCAAACACACATGCAGGAGCTTACAGAACTCAATTTTGATGCTCGGTTTTGTTTTTATGACATAGGAACCCCTATTCACCAAGTGTCCATGGAAGGCTTAAAGAGACAAGTTGCAACTGTAATGTCCCTTTTTTTAATTTTTATTAAAATGCCCAATTTTTCACTTTTTCCCCAATTTCGACCTTTGACTAGTTTTGATGTGTAGGTCTCCAAATTGATCCAAATGCTCCAAAATATTCTGTCAGGGTGTATGACTGATATTAATACTTGAATATGAGGTTCAGGGATGATTTATGACCCTCCAAATACTTCTGCAAACTTGTTTAAGATTCTGGACAAAGTATGGAATTTAACTAGCAATTTGGGGATCAAATACCCCCAGGGTAAGTACTGAAAATGGCTCTCCAAATGCCTCCAAAACCATTCAAAATTCAAAACAGATCTAGGGGATGTCTGAGGTACATTAATAAGGTCTCATATGCACCATTAATCATTTATTAAATCTATTCTAACCTTCTCCCAAACAACAACAAAAATCCCTAATTCGACCCTTGGGAAAATGGCACCAAATCTCTTCCAAATGCAAATAAACTGAGCAAAATGACTTCAAATACTTAAGTGATGAACATGAAACTTGTAACGCTCATCAATGGTTGTCCATTCATCACAAATATATGATACAAACATTCTTTTATTCGAAATCATCAACATTATAATGGCATACATTAATGTAGTGGGGAAATGGTCATAGTTTGCTCATTAATAATCATTTTTACATACAACCACTTGGTATTTCGACCTGAGACTTTATAAAGATGAATAAAAGAGTAGATTAATATTATTAAAATCATAAATGGATCATGAGAATCTCTCTCAAAGAGTACAGGAGCTCACCAAAAACGCCCTCCCTTAAGGAGCAAGAATATGCCATCAAAACTGGAAATGGTTGAAGGAAAGTGTTGCACTAGAAGAAACCACGAGCTTCCCTATAGCTTACACCTGCAAATACAAAATCCATTAAAACTCCTTGAAATACCTAAGTGGCCTCTCCGAACACCAACTTGGATGAGAATCTTTCACCCTCGAAATTGGATAAGGCAAGAAACTAGTCATCCACTAGCTCTCTCTCCACAAATGCAAATTTTCTCAAATCATCAAAATCCATTCTCTTGGTTCATTCCTGTATTTTATAAACATCCTTGGCCTTCTAAGGTTCCAATTACACCCATAGTATCCATTCCAATTCTAATTAGGAAGTGATGGAAGTATTGGCACATGTCTCCCACTTCCTAGCCTTCCACCTTCCACAATTTCGAGTAGGCATCTCTTGGTCTTCTCTAACTCCCTTGGGTGCTCACCTAGATGCTATTTTTAGGTCTGACATGTCATAATGGTCATATGTCAGCCTTCAGGTCTGCAATTTTTCATAGATGTCATAGCATATCCATCATTGTTGTCATAGGAGCTAGGGAATCTAGCCCAAGTGTCCACAAACTCCTAGTTTGACTCTTCCTTATCCATGGAGGTTACCATTCCATCCAAATTCAACCTATGATACGAAATTCCATGTGTATGAGCCTACCAACTCATCCAATAATGTTCACCTTCTCATGAATTCGAATTGGCAAGAGAGAGATGCCACATGTCCTTGAAAAATCAAGCTAGTGTGGGTCCCACATCCTCCGTATGTCTTATAAACCACTTGCCACATAGAATTTATCTTGAATTTATTTATTAAACCTCTTTATTAAATACTTGAACCCTTCTAATGTCTAAACACCATTTATTATCTTCCTTATTACAATTCCAAATGTGCCCATCAAACCTAGGAAACTAGTAAGATTGATGGGATTGTCTTACTATACAATTATTTGAATGGGGACATTACAGTACTCCCCACCCAAAATTGCTTGCCCTCAAGAAATCTCAATTTATCATGCTGCAAACTTGTTCCTCCTCTATTAGGTGTCCTTCTATGAGGAATTTCTCCCAAAACCTTTCTATTCCAGTGCTTCATGCTGTGGGAAGAAACTACCTGATTCAGATATGTGTGCTACCCTCTCACAACCCTTAGTATTCCTTTCGAATCTTGAAATTTCATCTCAGGAATTTGATAATTTATTGGGTGCTCTCCTATATAATACATCCATTTCACTCCCAAAACCAGGTTAGTATCAACAACATCAACCACATAAAATCTATCAACAAAAGTATAGTTACCTACGGTGACTTGCAGCTGTGGAATCCATGTTTTTCACTTCATTATGTTGTGACCGGGAATGACAACTATGAAGCCATCAAATGGTTCAATAGGTGTCTTCCTACTCTCCACCATGTATGCATCAATGAATTTATGTGTGGCTCCTCCATCTACCAAAACTGAGGCTCTTTGTCCTATTACCACACCCTTGCATCGAATAGTGTGATATCGAGGTACTGCTGAAAGTACTTCCATTCTTACTTTGGTGGGTAAGGGAAGCTTCACCTCTTGTTTCCCTTATTCTGCTGTAGTATATCCCTCTTCTTGGGATGAAGTATGTCCTTCTTCCTCCATGCCCCCTTCATACCCATCATCACAAAATACTTCAATGAATTGGGCCTTTCCCTTAGCACATTTATGTCCTGGTGCCCATGGTTGGAAGCATGAGTAACACAATTTCTTCCTTTTAAGATCTTCCCTACTTAGTTCCTCTTTCTTATCCTTTCCACATTCATCTTCTTGCCATGGATTCTTATCAGATGCATCTCTTTTCCAAGGTTTATTTTCATATCTGAAGTCAGGCTTGGGAGGAAATCTTGTTCTCGGAAGCACATTTTGGAGATCCCTAGTCAAGCTCATTGCATCTTTTAATGTAGTTGTCTTGTGTGCTTTGACCAAACCTTTTAAGGGTTCATCCAAAACTTCAGTGAACAGAAATACCAACCTTCCCATAGACACATCATCCACCTTCACTGATAAATTTTGAAAGTCCATCATATAATCAATAGGGGTCCCAGTTTGCTTCAATTGAGCTAGTTCCTTGAACGGCAATTCTGGATCATTTTGTTCAAATCTCTCTAGTACCCTGTCAACAAATTCCCCATATGTTTTAACCTGATCATGTCCCAAATTTTTCAGGCCATGAAACCACCATTCATTGGCATCTCCTTCCAAGTGCAAAATGGCCATTTTTAATGCATCCTCCTCCACCATAGGATTCAACTGAAAATATACATCTACTTTTTGCACCCAAGTGTTAGCAGAATTTTGAGAGGAACCATCAAAAGTAGGAAGTGACATTTTACCAATAGCACAATTTAATTCTTTGTTTTGGAATAGATCCCTATTGTCCTCCTTCTTTTTTAGTTTCTGTGCAGCATCAAGGTATGTACCAAATGGTAGACTTCTCTTACAATCTTCACTCAAGTCATTCCATTCATTTGATATTGTACTAAGATCCACTTGAATGTTAGGCTCTTCTTTGGGTGTAAGAAATTTAGGTGCAGTGGACCTTGGTATGCTTTTAAATTCATCAGGTCTATTATGGGGTCCTGTGCTTGAGAAAATATGCTCACCCATTTTCTTTTTTTCTTCTGAGTGTGAACTATTGTTGTTTCCTATTATCCCTTTGCTTGCAAGTTGGCTAACCATCAATTCGAATCCTTTCATCATCTATTTACTCATGTCTTTCATACCCATGGAAATTTCATCAAAATATGGTTTTAAGGATGCAACAAATTCCTCCTTATGTCTTAAGTTTTCGTCCTCCTCTCTACCCATGGTTTTAACAAAAGACTCTTCTTCTCCTATTGTTTCTTCCTCAACAACAACACCTTCAACTTTTGGTTCTAAGGGTGGTGGTATATTTATTTGAATTCTTGTTAAGACCATCAGGTGCCAATAACATGCTCTGATACCACTTGTAATGTCCCTTTTTTAAATTTTTATTAAAATGCCCAATTGTTCACTTTCTCCCCAATTTCGACCTTTGACTAGTTTTGATGTCTAGGTCTCCAAATTGATCCAAATGATCCCAAATCTTATGTGAGGGTGTATGAATGATATTAATACTTGAATATGAATTTCATGGATGATTTATGACCCTCCAAATACTTCTGCAAACTTGTTTAAGATTTTGGAAAAAGTATGGAATTTAACTAGCAATTTGGGGATCAAATCTCCCCAAGGTAAGTACTGAAAATGGCTCTCCAAATGCCTCCAAAACCATTAGAAATTCAGAACAGAGGTAGGGGATGTATGAGGGACATTAATAAGTTCTCATATGTACCATTAATCAGTTATTAAATCTGTTCTAACCTTCTCCCAAACAACAGCAAAAATCCCTAATTCGACCCTTAGGGAAATGGTACCAAGTCTCTTCCAAATGCAAATAAACTAAGCAAAATGACTTCAAATACTTAAGTGATGAACATGAAACTTGTAAAAATCATCAATGGATTTCCATTCATCACAAATATATCATATAAACATTCTTTCATTCGAAATCATCAACATTACAATGGCATACATCAATGTAGTGGGGAAATGGTCATAGTTCGCTCATTAATCATCATTTTTGCATACAACCACTTGGTATTTGGACCTGAGACTTATTGAAGATGAAGAACATTCTATATTAAGCTTATTACAATCATAAATGGATCATTAGAATCTCTCCAAAAGAGTACAAGAGCTCACCAAAAATGCGCTCCCTCAAGGAGCAAGAATATGTCATCAAAACTGGAAATTGTTGAGGGAAAGTGCTGCACTAGAAGAAACCACGAGATTCCCTATAGATTGCACCTGAAAATAGAAACTCCATTAAATATCCATGAAAGACCTGAGTGGCCTCTCCAAACACCAACTTGGATGGGAATCTTTCACCCTCGAAATTGGCTAAGGTAAGAAACTAGTCATCCACTAGCTCTCTCTTCACAAATGCAATTTTTCTCAAATCATGAAAAGCCCTTCTCTTGGTTCATTCCTGTATTTTATAAACATCCTTATCCTTATAAGGTTCCAATTACACCCATAGTATCCATGCCAATTCGAATTAGGGAGTGAAGGAAGTATTGATACATGCCTTCCACTTCCTAGACTTCCACCTTCCACAATTTCGAGTAGGCATCTCTTGGTCTTCTTTAACTCCCTTGGGAAATCACTGAGATGATATTTTTAGGTCTGACATGTCATAATGGTTAGATGTCAGCCTTCAGGTCTGCAATTTGTCATAGATGTCATAGCATCTCCATCATTGTTGTCGTAGGAGCTAGGGAATCTAGCACAAGTGTCCGCAAACTCCTAGTTTGACTCTTCCTCTTCCATGGAGGTTACCATTTCATCCAAATTCGACCTATGATGCTAAATTCCATGTGTATGAGCCTACCAACTCATCCAAGAATGTTCACCTTCTCATGAATTTGAATTGCCAAGAGAGAAATGCCATGTGTCCTTGAAAAATCAAGCTAGTATGGGTCCCATATCCTCCACATGTCTTCGAAACCCCTTGCCACATAGAATTTCTCTTGAATTTCTTTATTCAACCTCTTTATTAAATACTTGAACCCTTCTAATGTCTAAACACCGTTTATTAGCTTCCTTATTAAAATTCCAAATGTGCCCATCCAACCTAGGAAACTAGAAGGATTGATGGGATTGTCTTACTATGCAATTATTTGAATGGGGACATTACAACAACTCACCATAAAATGACAATTGTTGCTGAGATAGATGAACCTTCATCTTCATTTGGATATTGACAATGTGTTCTAGCTAGGGGCACCACTCTCCCATGGGTGAGCTACCCAGTTCTAGTGTTGTTAAGGGATATAAAAAACTAGGGTTTTTCTCTGTGGGAGACTATGCAATTTTTGCATGATGAGGTCAACTATTAAAACCACACAACCTTGGTACTATGGATAGTGTTACCACACAACCTTGAAACACACATGAAAAATCTTACAAAACTCAATTTTGATGCTCGGTTTGGTTTTTATGCCCCTAACACAAATTCACCAAGTGTCCTTAAAAGGATTAAGGAGGCGAGTTGCAACTCACCATAAAATTACGACCATGGATCAGATTGATGAATCATTGGTCCTCCATAGGAGTTGTGAAAATGCATTCCAACTAGGGGCACCTCTATCCTTTGGTTCCATCACCCATTGCTCGTCTTGTTCAATGATATTAGAAACTAACATTTTTCTTAGTAAGAGACTATTCAATTTTTGCATGATGAAATCAACTTATGTAACTCCCCGAACTTAGGATCGTGGGTATCTTTCTCACGTCAGACATACATAAATACACTTGCAATATTTTATGGAACTCGATTATGATGCTTAGTTTGGCTTATATGCCCCCAACACAAACTCACTAACTGTCCCTAAAAGGCTTAAGGAGGTGAGTTGCAACTCGCTATAAAATGATGACCATGTCTCAGAATGATGAACCATTGACTCCGTTAGACTCATGACAATGAATTGCAACTAGGGGAACCTCTCTCCCATGGGTCCATTTCCTAGTGCTCGTCTTGTTCAAGGATCTTAGGAACTAGGTCTTTTCTTAGTAAAATACTATGCAATATTTGCATGATGAAATCAACTTATTAAACACCCCGACCTTAGGACTGTGGGTATCCATCCCATATCAGAAATACATAAACATACTTGAAAGAGGTTATGGAACTCATTTATGATGCTTGGTTTGGTTTATATGCCCCTAGCACAAATTCACCAAGTGTTCCTTAAAGGCTTAAGGAGGCAAGTTGCAACTTGCCATAAAATGATGACCATGGCTTGGATCGACAAACCATCGACTCCATTGGAATAGTGATAATGCATTGCAATTAGGGGTAGCTTTCGCCCATGGTTCATCGGTTGTTGCTCATAGTTTTCAATGATCTCATAAACTAAGGTTTTGCTCAGATTATTGTTGGACTAGAACCATTTAAAAAATGGGTCAATTTAATTTACCATTCTAATCAATCCCCTTATGTGATGGACTAGAGACCATTACATTATTACTATGATGAACTAGTTAACACATTGGGTTTAGGATACACTAACATTAGAACATTAGTAACCCCTTATAACACTAACACAAAAGGGAAGTGTCAACATTAAAGCTAGTTTACCATTGGAGCTTCAATTTTGGCTATAAAATAAGGGCATGGGGATGCATTACAATGAGAAAAAATATTCAAAATTCATGGGGATGCATTACAACTAGAAAAAAAGATGATCGAGATGCATTACTTATTTGATGCTTCAATACTTTTATTATTGTGCTAATGCTAATCATGATCTAATGTTTACCTTGCTAATTATTAATTATTGGACATTTAACTCTAAATATTCTAAGTTTTCAATATTTTCTGAGCATATTTTTCATCTAATTTTGTATTCCGATTGGAATCTTTAAAAAATCTTAAAATCACATATATTAGCTATGAAAATTGCATAATTTGGGTGCCATGGAGGTATTAAGGGTGCTCAATGTATTTATAGATTCAAAAATACAATTTAAACAGATAGATTTTATCAAAAACAAATTATCGAAATCGGATCGAAACCAACAACCTAGAATAAATAGACTGCTCCTTTTACAAATGTACTAAAAAAAAATTAAATTTGCTTTTTGAAAGGTCGAGTGCTTTCATTATTAAACATTTATAGGATTTTTTCATTCTTAAAATTATTTTTTATAGGATTTTTTCATTATTAAAACTATCTTTCAAGAAAAAGAAATGTATCCGTTGCCTAAGGGAGAATATTCGATACAAATACATATCATCAAGTGGTGACAACTGCAATTCATTAGCTGCGCCTCTTTTTTTCTTTTCTTTTTTATAACGTGGGAGATACGAGATTTAATTTCAAGTCTGTGATCACGAGGTTTTGTGATAAAAATGTTTGCATTTTTCTTGCTTCAGAGGACAATATTGAATTTCAAATCTGGTTTGGCCATTCCGGTACTAATTTATATAATTATAACACAATTCGAATCAATCCTTATGAAAGATTTAAGGTATGTCACAGTCCACAGTTGAATCACTTATTGATGCGGCTTGGAACAAACCGATGCTGGTCTTTAGCGTCACGAAGGATTATCATATTATCAAATTCCAAACAGATATATAATTCCAACTTGAGAAATGTAATTCAGATAAATAACAATTTGATCAAATAGTTACAAATTTCTGGTAGCATTAACAGAGAGAAATGATTGAAATAACTGAGTAATCGCAATACAATTCCCATGTTCACATGATAAGCCCGGCTGTTTTAGGACGGGAACCCGGGCAGGGCTGGGCTTGTATGCCCAAAGACTTGCACATCGCAATAACAACCTTCGTATTAAAGTCTTGCGGAGCCGTTCTCCGTGAACTAAAACAATTTCCCCTCTATGTACCTAGATTATGTGAACCTTCATCCCCTCTATTGCCCTTCTTGTGTCACATGAGGTTTGTATGATAATAGGTATGCTAACATGATGTAGTATGTTATTTAAAAGTTATGTTCGTTGATTAATTTCTAGTCCAAACTCAAAATTTTCATGTATGTAAATTCCCATTCGGAATATAATGTATGAGGATACTAACTATACCATCCTTTTCCAGTCCAAGGTTTTAAAAAGCATCTCGAGATAGAACATGAAGGATAGAACAAGAATCCGATGTCTTTAGACACCACAACGACATGCTCAAGAATTTGTATATCCTTAAGGGCTTCTATATTTATTTGTAATTGATAGTATTCCATGTGAATCTAATGTATATGCATTTTAACCACTACACTTTTTGATAAAAATAAGTCACATGTATGATACTTGTACTCTAGTGAGCAATGCAAGGAATGTGTTGTTATGTTCAAGTTAGTTTCTTAAATATTATGTTTCATAGTTTCATTCCTCCGTCATAACATCCTACCATAATGAATCTACATGTATCAATTTCCAAATGTGAGAATCTCTCCCAACTGTACAAGTACACACATGTTCATCATCTAGGAAAGCATTGATCACAAAAGTGTGTCTACTCTCCAATAAATCTACAACTTTGAATCCTAATGGTGAACATGCATGGAGAACATGGAGATATCAAATTGTAAACCAACAATCCTTCCTCCTAAGGAATCTGCTCACATCAACAAAACTATCCCCTTCTAATCTTGAAATTCCCTTTTATTTGGTGGCTTGAAAATTCATGAATATAAAGAAATGTGGCCTTGGATCAACAACAACCTACCAAACTCTATCATCCTTCTATTCAACTTCCCAAGAAAAAATTATCATGCCACATCATGAGTTGTTTAGAACTTCCTACAAAGATATAATCATGTGTTCATAAAATACCAAGAGAAGTGGATTACATCTATCAAAAATTGAAAAATAAAAATC
The DNA here is from genome assembly GCA_027924585.1 of Larix kaempferi. Classification (NCBI taxonomy): domain Eukaryota; kingdom Viridiplantae; phylum Streptophyta; class Pinopsida; order Pinales; family Pinaceae; genus Larix; species Larix kaempferi. The sequence goes on along the minus strand of BSBM01000063.1, from coordinate 3,735,510 downwards.
TACACAAATCTCATTGATTATAGAATACCAAGCTCATGGTGCATGCAACAACCTACCAAGGGTTTCCATCAACTTGGGAGCATATGTATCATGCTCATGCACCTCAAAAACCTTTGGAAACTAAAGCAACACCCTCAACAAGGTCCACTCCCCCTTTCTAAGAGAACCCAACAACCTTCTATGTGTACCCTTCAATACTCCCATTAGCTCTGAGTTTGGAATGAAACACTAATTAAACAATAGGTTTTGAACCTATCTCCAAAAGTATGATAATGGAATTTCCCTTAAATATGTCCCAATCAATGATACTGAATATGTACTACATTCTTGTAAACCCTTGGATCTCAACTCAAACAAAAAATATTAGCTAATAAATGCAACCTACGATAGGTATACACCAACCCTTCAATAACACCAAAAATTAGCAATCTATCAAAGACTTCTAGCTTTCCTATCACAATAATCAAATCTACTGTAAACACTAACATCTATTGAAATAAATTAGCCACCTACCATAGATTCCCGTGAGATTCCTATTGGCATCAAGCCCATTGAAAATAAATTAACAAGTCCTTAAACATAGAAAATAGATCAATCACCTATTCCATTTGAAGACACTACTCCAATCCCCTAGAGTATCTAAGGAAATAACCAACAAACCCTTCAAGGGAACAAGTGCTTATCACAAGAACACTAAGGTTCCACAACCAAAAATCTATCATAAGCCAACTATATCTCCTACGCATGGAACAATTGAATATCCATCTCCCCCTTAACCAATAGAGCAATCTCAACTAAATCAACTTTGATGCCATGCGAAAATTTCATAAATTTTCACTTTAAAATACATCCAAAGTTTCTGTTGAATACTTAAGGTTTCCGATATTTTTTTTCTACAAACTTTCAGTGGTGTGGATAAATATGAAATATAAATTGCAACAATGTATATTTCACTTATATCTATAGCGGCCCCCTCACCCAATCTGACCATCGGGAGGGGACATTAAGTGAATTCGGGCTCTCAAATTTTGCCCCAAATCCATAATATGAATTTGAACATATACAATGTATGCATAAATGTAAATAAACATGCACATCGGAATTAAAATCTATCCCCACACATCTAGTATGCAAATACAAGCATAAACATTACATTCATCAAATAAAAACATTTCAAATTCAAATGCATGAGAATACTTATCTTTATCCAATGCAGATCCAAGTAACTGGTTGTGTAAGAGCGATTTTACACCCAACCATAGGCACTCTGTCCAACATATAGTATTTCTGGTGAGAGGCCACCCCCAAGCTGGGCTATGAGCCTACCAGGGCGAAGGAAACACCTACATGCTTCTATCTCTCAACCCACAACTCGTTCTTCTCTGTGTGCTTAGCCAAATGCTCATATAGAGCTCTATAGGGATCTCACTCAGCCACAACAGCCTTGGCTTCCACAATACCTTCCCCACACAACACCCTTCTTGGATCAGGCATCCCCTCCACCGATCCACGGTTCTCTTGGGCGATCCATCTTTCCTCGTGCTTCTAGTGTGTGCATAGAAGAAGTCCAATCTGATATATGCTTCTATAAAACCACCTGTAGCTTAAATTCGTGGCTTCACAAGCACCTTCGAGCAGTAGAACTCAATGGGTAAGGGTTCCTAGCTTTCCCAAAATCTTTTCTCACCTATAGCCATCGATTTTCACTTCCAAATCTACAGCATGGTCTCCAAATTCGAATTTCTTGGTTAAAAACAACATGGTAAGTTCACGGACACCAACGAAGAGTTCTCCATAGTCTAAATCTATATGCAAGAATGAGAGAATGATGGTTTACTCCAAGGTATATGGGAAAATGGTGAAAATACAACTGACATAACTTCTGATAGTAGAATAAAGGACTCCTGGAAGCTACAAACTGATTTCTGTCATGACAGAACTGTCACACAGGTGCATTCAACCCCATGCTTCAATAACTACATGAGGTGACTTTTCCCACCAACCTCACACATGCATTCAATGATTGGAGAATAGTAAAAAAGGAGATAATTGGCTTATTCAAGGCACATGACAGAATTTGGTTGAGTTCTAAGGTTGACACTTGGAAGCAAGGATTTAGTCTCCCATAAACCCCCTTTCCTCTTCCCCTCTGGTGGAATCATAGCCCCTTTGGTGCTCTTTACACAACCATTCTTGGACCATTTTATTATTTATGCACATAATATTTACATATATTCTAAATCAGCATGAAAGCCAACCAAACAATCCAAATAAAATATATACATCATACATGCCTAGCCATTCACTAGTTGGGCCTTGGCCTTGAGCTCCACACTAGGAATTCACACTAGAATATTTACATCATTTACATAATTTTGGTCAAATACATTCCAATTCAAAACGAGGGGTATTACAATATCCAACCAAATTCAATAATCAGGCAAAGAAAACAAATACCAAAACAATGCACTTAAAGGGGAGAAGATTCACAACCCTAAGGGAACATTACCCTTCACAAATCAATGTTAAAAATTACTGTATAGCAATGGATTTATTACAACCCTAAATCCGACCCTTTAGTTCTTTAGATAACACTCTGATCCTAATGAAGAGCCTCAAGTAGTGGGTTTGAAACATGTTGAGAATATGGATCCTATCATAGAGCTAACTCTATCTCATGCTTCAAATTTTGGCAGTTGTGAGATATTTCCTCAAGTCCTTATTAGTGTGATAACTAACTTAAAAAACCTACTAATTGTTCATCATAAATCAACACACCAAACAACCCTTAAAACTACCCATTAACATAGAAAACATAAGACTAATTTTGAGATTTCGAATGCACAATATTTGGACAAAAGACTGCTAACATAGGAAATCACCCTTGTCAACTTAATAGGTTTACCTAGACAAAAAACTTCATATGATGTTTGCCACTACTTTTGTTGAGGTAGTATTAGTTGGTCTGTTGGTAGAATTTCTTGATTTAGTAGAATTTTTTTCATGATGAGGTCAAATTTTGGAACCCCTTAACCTTAGGACCATGCATAGTGTTCCCATATTGGACATGCCCAAACACACATGCAAGAGCTCGTGGATCTGAATTATGAAGCTCAGTTTGGTTTTTATTCCCTAGGCACATATTAACGAAGTTTCGTTGGAAGGATTAAGAAGGTGATTTGCAACTCACCAGAAAATGATTAGCATGTCTCATATAGATGAACCATCAACTCCATTGTACTCATGACAATGCATTCCATCTAGGGGCACCTCCATTTTGTGTGTCCATCGCCAAGTTCCTGTCTTGTTCGAGGATTCCAAAAACTATGGTTTTTCTTAGTAAGAGACTATGCAATTTTTGCATGATGAGGTAAACTATTGAAACCTCTCAACCCTTGGATTTTGGGTAATTTTCACATGTCATAAATTCCCAAACACACATGCAGGAGCTTACAGAACTCAATTCTGATGCTCACTTTTGTTTTTATGACATAGGCACCTATTCACCAAGTGTCCATGAAAGGCTTAAGGAGACGAGTTGCAACTCACCATAAAATGATGATTGTGGCTGAGATAGATGAACCGTCATCTTCATTTGGATCATGAAAATGTGTTCCAGCTAGGGGCACCTCTCTCCCATGGGTCAACTCCCTAGTTCTAGTCTTGTTTGGGGATCTAAAAAACGAGGGTTTTGATCTGTAAGAGACTATGCAATTTTTGCATGATGAGGTCAACTATTGAAACCACACAACCTTGGTACTATGGATAGTGTTGCCACACAACCTTGAAACACACATGCAAAATCTTACAAAACTAAATTTTGATGCTCGGTTTGGTTTTTATGCCCCTAACAAAAATTCATCAAGTGTCCTTAAAAGGCTTAAGGAGGCGAGTCACAACTCACCATAAAATTACGACCATGGCTCATATTGACGAATCATTGACTCCATTGGAGTCGTGAGAATGCATAGCAACTAGGGGAACCTCTCTCCTTTGGTTCCATCACCCATTGGTTGTCTTGTTCAATGATATCAGAAACTAGCATTTTTCTTAGTAAGAGACTATTCATTTTTTGCAAGATGAAATCAACTTATGAAACTCCCCGACCTTAGGATCGTGGGTATCTTTCTCACGTCAAACATACATAAATACACTTGCAAGATTTTATGGAACTCGACTATGATGCTTTGTTTGGCTTCTATGCCCCCAACAAAAATTCACCAAGTGTCCCTAAAAGGCTTAAGGAAGTGAGTTGCAACTCGCTATAAAATGATGACCATGGCTCATACTGATGAACCGTTGACTCCATTAGACTCTTGACAATGAATTCCAACTATGGGAACCTTTCTCCCATGGGTCCATTGCCTAGTGCTCGTCTTGTTCAAGGATCTTAGAAACTAGGGCTTTTCTTAGTAAGAGACCTTGCAATATTTGCATGATGACATCAACTTATTAAACACCCCGACCTTAGGACTGCGGGTATCCTACCCATATCATAAATACATAAACGTACTTAAAGAGGTTATGGAACTCATTTGTGATGCTTGGTTTAGTTTATATGCCCCTAGCACAAATTCACCAAGTGTTCCTTAAAGGCTTAAGGAGGCGAGTTACAACTTGCCATAAAATGATGACCATGGCTTGGATCGACAAACCATCGAATCCATTGGAATCGTGACAATGCATTCCAACTAGGGGCACCTTTCACCCATGGTTCATCGCTTGGTGCTCATAGTTTTCAATGATCTCATAAACTAAGGTTTTGCTCAGATTATTGTGGAGTAGAACCATTTAAAAAATGGGGCAATTTACTTTACAATTCTAATCAATCCCCTTATGTGATGGACTAAAGACCATTTCATTATTACTATGATGAAATAGTTAACACTTTGGGTTTAGGATACACTAACATTAGAACATTAGTAACCCCTTATAACACTAACACAAAAGGGAAGTGTCAACATTGAAGCTAGTTTACGATTGGAGCTTCAATTTTGGCTATAAAATAAGGGCATGGGGATGCATTTCAATGAGAAAAAATATTCAAGATTCATGGGGATGCATTACAACTAGAAAAATAGATGATGGAGATGCATTACTTATTTGATGCTTCAATACTTATACTCCTATTCTTGTGCCAATGTTAATTATGATCTAATGTTTACCTTGTTAATTATTGGACATTTAATTCTAAATTTCGTATTTCGAATGGAAATCTTTAAAAAATATTAAAATCTGGAAATTACATAATTTGGGTGCCATGGGGGTATTTGAGGGTGCTTATGGATTCAAAATAACAATTTAAACATGTAGAAATTTAGATTTTACCAAAAATAAATTACCGATTCATATCAAAACCAACAACATAGAATAAATAGACTACTCCTTTTACAAATGTACTAAGAAAAAATTAAATTTGCTTTTTGAAAGGTTGAGTGCTTTCATTATTAAACTATTATAGGATTTTTTCATTATTAAAAACTAATTTTTATAGGATTTTTTCATTATTAAAACTCTTTCAAGAAAAAGAAATGTATCCGAACAATGTTCAGAGTTACATGAAAATGTGATTTCATGAATATTGAATTTCAAATCTAGTTTGGCGATTCCGGCCCTAATTTATATAATTATAACACAATTGGAATCAATTCTTATGAAAGATTTAAGTTATGTGGCAGTCGCACAGTTGAATCACTTATTGGTGATGCTGGTGTTTAGCGTCACGAAGGGTTATCATATTATCAAATTCCAAACAGATATATAATTCCAACTTGAGAAATGTAATTCAGATAAATAACAATTTGATCAAATAGTTACAAATTTCTGGTAGCATTAACAGAGAGAAATGATTGAAATAACTGAGTAATCGCAATACAATTCCCATGTTCACATGATAAGCCCGGCGGTTTTAGGACGGGGACCCGGGCAGGGCTGGAGTTGTATGCCCAAAGACTTGTACATCGCAATAACCACCTTCGTATAATGCATAATTATCATTCTGAACCAGTAGTCCAAGTCTAAGTTTTTGTGTTTTATTCTAAATATAATATATGCTTTACGTATCTAAACATCCGTAACGCTTTTTAAATTCTTTCCGCTTTGAGTTTTTGATGTGCGTTAATATAAAAAAAATTAAAAAAAGTGGTCCATGCGGCTCCATGTTGCCGTGGAAACAGTTGCCCATTGCGCCGACTTGGTCTTTGTTGAATGACCGGTTCCGTTGTAGAAGTCCAGAGGCCTTCTCCGACTTTGTCTACCGAAAAGCACAGGAGTACCTGCGTTCACAGTATCAAGAAAAGTGTGAATCAATTTTTTTAATAACATTTTTGTATTATATATATATATATATATATATATATATATATATACTTAATTATATTTATATATATATATAACTAAGTAAAAAAATTCATACATGTTTAGAAAACACAATATTATTATTAACGAATATTTTATATACACAATATCATTTTCACTAATCTACGGTATATATGTATTTACCTATTATCTTCTTTAGTTAAATGGATTTGTGTATATGTTATCTATGCATGAGCTATGAGTTATCCATGCATTAGCTAGGTAATTATTTTTTATATTTCTTCCTTTTATAATTGTTTATTTGGAATTTTGAATGACGACCATCTTGTCTCATCCTCTTTAGATCTAGAAAAAACATAGATGGTAATTCACCCCAAATTCTAAGATATAAACACCTATGGACATAATTACAAACCTAGTTGAACAAAATTAGGTACCAAAGTAAAGGGATTTAGTTGCCAGACATGGTGTTTTGGGTTAAAAAAAAGTGTGGAACGATATTTAATGTACAAACAAGTAAGAATTAAATAAATTAACAACAACATAACCAATAGAACATGTATATAGCAAACTTTTAAATAAATAAAAATTTGATAAAATTTAAAAATATAATCAATACAAGATGCATAAAACTCTGGAGATGAGGTCCTTATAAAACTCTGAAGATTTGGTTGAGAATTTGTTTGGTACCAAACTAATCAAGCTTTGTAGCTCTCTAGATCTAATAATTTGCAATGGCCCTATGAAGTGGTTGAAATCCAACCAATGACTTGTATCCATGGGCTTGGTGGTAGTGTCATAGATAATGTAATATCTTCTATTCCCATATACAACCAAATAGTAAATTTTGATATCTTAAATGACCATGAGCCATAAACTAATCATATACCTTTAACCCTAATTGTAAACCTTCATAAGCACATAAGCCCCATGTTATAGCTCAAATCAACACTTCCTATGTCCGTGACAAAATTTCAAAAGACAACACTTGAATGTCACTGATCGTTCACAAAAAAGGACATTAAAAGAATGGAAGAACCTACGATTTAACTCCTTGTGATGGCCCTAATCCATAAAAGCAAGATCCCATCTCTTTTTCCCTTGATTCCATAAAGTTGTAACCCTAAAGAATCCCATTCGCTCCTTCTACACTAGCAAGATAGGAGCAATGCTATTTGTTCTCAATCAAGGTGTGAATGCCTAAAAAATTCATGAAAAATAATTACAAAATCAAAAGACAAGGAATTATGGAAGTTTTTAAACAATTTTGGCTATGTTGTAACTTTTTGAATTACTTGGAAACCATCTAAAACTAACTCCACTAATCATAAAAGGAGATGAGATGGACCAAGGAGGGGACATCCATGATGATAAGATTATGCTAGAGGAATCTCGCTTCATCACACCCATGCATCCCCTATTCATGTTAGTAATCCATGTTGGTGATCACCATATCCTTGAGTGATGAAGTCACTGCCACTTTGTGACTCCTACTTTTAATGCATTTGGAAGTGCGGTCGTGAGATTGAATGTGTGCAAGAGTAGAGGGACCTGGTCTTTGGCTTCAAAAGTCGTTGAGATGTGAATGAGGTAATGGTCTATACTATTTAATTTATGTAATGGAAATTTGACATCTTCCCCTCCCCCAAAACTAAATTTGTTCATTGTGGGATTGTTGACTTTAAGGAATTGTTCATTGATTGTATTAACATTGTTTAAGTACTTATTGCCGTATATATGGTTATGTCATTTGAGCTTCTCTTTGTAGTCAAAATATTTGAAGAAGGTTTCATTGTCTTTTTTGCGGGTTGGATTTGAGCATTAAAGAGAATATTGGAATATTTTTAATGGATAAACAAGGATCGAACTTCGTAAAAAGGTGCACATCCTTTTGTATCCTTCTCTTTTCTTCATGTTCTACTTGCTTGCTAGAGTCTTATAATGTGTTGAATCCATGTTTCCAAGTCATATTAGCCTATAAATAAAGCCCTTAGGTCTATTTCCACTTATCTCAGTATGTTGGTGACTTCACCATAGTCATCGGATCAAATTCTGCTCAACAGAAGGAGAAAGAAGGATGCACACCTTTATATGAAGTTCGATCCTCACTGCTCCCTCAACACTCTTCCAATTTGTTGCCTGATGCCCAAGCTATAACTTGCAACAAATCCAAACAAACCTTCCTTAAAATATCTTAACTATAAAGAAGAGTTCAAATGATATAAAACATACATATGACATTAAGTACTTAAGCAATGTTACTACAATCAATGAACAATTCCTCAAAGTCAACAATATCACAATGAACAAATTTAGTTTTGGGGAGGGGAGTATGTCAAATTTCCATTAAAGCGATGAAACAGTATAAACCATTACCTCATTCACTACTCGACAACTTTTGAAGCCAAAGATCAGGTCCCTATGCTCTTACACACCTTTGATCCCACATCCACACTTCCAAATGCATATAATGTAGTAGTCGCTAAGGTGTAGTGACTTTAACACTCAAGGAGACGGTGATCAACAATACAGATTACTAACATGAATAAGGGATGTATGGGTGTGATGAAGTGAGAATCCTCCAACATAGTCTTATCATAATGGGTTGCCCCTTCTTGGTCCATCTCATCTCCTTTTATGATTGAGGGATATAGTTGCAGATGGTTAGAAAGTACATCAAAGAGTTACAATCGAGCTAAAAATGTTTAAAACTTTCATAACTCCTCAATTTTTTATATTTTATTATTTTCATGATTTTTTTAGGAATTCACACCTTGCTTTAGAACAACAAGCGTTGCTCACATCTTGCTAATGTAGAAGGCGTAAATGGGCTTCTTTAAGATTGAAACTTTATGCAAATAAGGGAAAAAGAGATGGGATCTTGATTTTATGTATTAGGGCCATCACAACGGGTTAAATCATAGGCCCAAATCGCAACCATTGAAACAAAATCACACATAGCCCAAGTATAGCGAGGTCCTTTGAAAACCACAATTCTATTGTTGTATACTTTTATAAATATACATAAACATTTAAACCACCATACAACTAGCCTTAGTGATATCAAAACGTTGGGATTTTTGGTAACTTAAATTATTATGAACATGTTGAAATATTCATACCTAGATCAAGGTGTAGTACCAACAGTTTCCAATTGTATTTCTAGTAAAAATGAAAGTAAATGGAGATGATGTGTATCAAACACAATATATATTCTAGTGTTGAGACATATATACATTTAGTGTAGCCCGAGTACATTTAAATAGTTCTTGGATTTGGTGATGCATGCACTAGTAGAAAAAAATATTTATGACTAAAAAAACTACTAAATTCGGCACATAAATGACTAATTTTGGTGAGAGCAATGGTGTTATATTTGCAGTCATATAACTCACCACTCAATTAAAGACTAAAATATTTTAGTCATTTATTGCTTGCTCTAAATTCATCAACTGGTAGTATATTTGGTTGTTTAATTAGTCATTTTAACCATTAATTTTCGTCAAATAGTAGTATATTTTCTATTAGTTGGTAGTATATTTAGTCATTAATTACTATCAATTGGTAATATATTTAGTCATTAATTTGTTGTTAATTGGTAGCATATTTAGTCATCAATTTTTTGTTAATTGGTGTTTAGTCATTTTAATATTTAACTGTCGTCAACTAGTAATATATTTATTCATTTTTATTCATTGATTTTTATAGACAATGCACAGAGGAATTGAGACAGATTCTCTTCCATTGAGCTAGCACCCTTTCAGAATTGGGGAGAGGAGCAATATTAACACCCATATTTCATCATTTCTAATCCATGTGGAGTGTTAAATTACTTTGTACAGATCGCATGGTGAGCTCTAAATTTTGACATCTATATTGATTAGCATTAATGATAGTGAAACATTAAACTAACTATAAACATGGCATAGCAATACCAACCTTTTCTTTCCAGTAGTTATATACAACCACAAGTACTGCATGTCTAGTGGTTTGTAACTGTAAGACCTAAAAAACAAAAGGAAGAACTAATGTTTCATATTGTTGAAAATTCATAGTTAAAAGAAAAGGAACCTAAGTAAACATACAAGTCTAAAAATGATACTTTTAAAACAAATTTACTAAGAAGATAGTAATTTAAATTTTAAACAGTGTATAACTGGATTTCAAAATTGGAAGGGGGGCTGTTAGTTCAGATAAAATTGATCATAGTATGCTACTGTTCATTTTTCAAATACAAGCTCCATAAGACTATGAACTATGCATGTAGGAGTAAATTTCCCTTTGTAATGCAAGATCAAGTCAAGAAAAGAAAACCTGTAAGTGAACTGTGCAAGTAGGACAAGCAACCTCTTGCAACCATTTAGCTACTCCATCAGAAATAGACTAACTAGACCATAGTGGAGATGAAACACTACCCGAATCTGAAACACATGCTAATAATAAGATACAAAAAGTGTAATAATTAAGATTCAATCACAATTATCCACAAATATGGATTATTTGGTATTCCCATAAACCTACCATAGTTTCCCTTACGATTTCTCCCCATTTCCTCCTGTTATCCATCAACACAATAACGACGTCAGAAGCACAATAGAAAAAAACAAAACAGATGCCATCAACAAATTAAACCCCTTTTTTCAGTCTTTAAATGCAAGGCTTTCCATGAAGCAACTTCAAAGAATGTTACCGTGTACATACTTTTCCTTAAATGCTAGAGAACCCCATACACTTTTTCATATTGTTAAAAACAATCAAAGATGAAAGGACTACTTTATGACCCTGCTTCAGGTATGTCTAAGCTCAAATATCATTTACTGATTCAAAATATAAAACTTGGAACATAATAAATTATGCCATCAAAGATAAAACATTGTACAATGGCCATGCATGTTCTTACTAACCCAACCCTAACCATGCAAGTTCCTCACATTAAATGGTAACATTATTTCAATCTCTTGTGTGTCAATATAATATTGAGTCCTTAGTTGTGAAAATTAAAAATCACAAACTCTTTGGGTGATATTAAAATTCCATCTATGCCTTACAAGTAAAGTCAATCACTAGAGGTAGCAAATGTTTGTGTTTGGGATTATGACTACAATGATTTGGGAGGAAGGAAACATGACAAACAATATAGTAACAATGATTTGTAGGCCATTTAATGAAAATAGGATCAGGTGCAAATCGTGGGTGAGTATGGCAGAGTATATACCCCCAGTCACAACTTCTTGGCCAAATAGTGCCCTTGTAGGTTATGCAACATATCTGATTCATTTATATCCCTAGATTCGATGATACCATTTTCTAGTGTTGATCAGAAACATCGAAGCATAAACAATGGAATCAGATTCCATAATTTCCCTTCTACCCAAAACTTGAAAAACAATGCTTCCTCGAGCATCTCTTATGGTGTATATCACAGACAGTTATAGACCAGATCCTGGATCCAGATCAAGAAAAAACCTTTGTGTAAATTCTTCCTGCACATATGAAGCATGATCAACAGGCACATAAGCAATGCTTGTGTTCATTTGCTATTTCTCATTCCAAATCCGTAATACTACATTAATTTCTTATGTATAATTAGTTTTTGACCCAGTAAACCATTTTATTAACCCATTAAAATAAAAATATTCCAGGACGATAACTAATTTCAAATCTTGCTCTTGCGAATTTTCATAATTTCTCACTACATCTTTACCATCATTAAAAATATAAAACTTAAACATGTTAGATACAAGAGAATACAAAATACCAAGCATCTATCGCAGACTCAAACTGGTTAAGCATCCTTGTCAGCAGTAAGTGTAGCCCGTCCTTTTGTACACTTGTCACAAAAGATATCACCATAGTTTCTAGAATGATGCTACAAAAGACCAGAAACCAATTCGGCTGATGGAGAAGCATATACCCTTAACTTGAAGTCCAAAAGATACAAGAACTCAACAACATGATTAATGGATAGCGATGTTACCCTTCGAACAAATGCCCCAAAATATGTCCCACATCCCTTACAACTTGGCACTTATGAACCTAAAATAGTAGAGTGCGTCCATAATTACTTTAAGATGCAATAGGATCCACATGAGTAAATATGATATATTCTATTATGATAAGTATTAATTCTCCATGTCTTGGAAATACAATTATGTAGAGAGTAACAGGAATTAAAAAGAAACAAAGAAAAATGGGAAGTACAACCCAACAAAATACCCTTTCATTATAGAGTTACATTTATAGTGATTTTTCTTTTATTTTAATATTTACAATCATAGTTAAAACTTCAGTGGTGAAAAAAAGAAAGGATAGTAAGTTATGAACCTAAACCATTGGACATAATGTAAAGAACTTGATTGGAAACATAGCCATTGTTGTTTTCCTTCTGTAGGTATTTTCAATGTCACCTTGCCATGCAAGTGAACTTCTCCATTTCTCTTTTTATAAGTTGAAAAGGATGCAATTCTAGCAGGGGGGCCTAGATCTATTAATATTTTGAATTGGTTTTAACACCCTGGTATGAGTCTTTCAACTTGAATCGGGTTGCAAAAGAGAAGGCTCTTTTGTGGGTTCAACTTGTTTTCCCCTCCACCTATGGGATCAAAGAATCTTATGATCAGTTGGTGATAAGATTAGTTCATTTTGGGTAATGGCCCAAGAAACCCTTGATAGAAAAGGTACCCATCACATGATGGTTTTGAACCCTTTGTCAGGTGGTATCTCGAAAGAAATCATCTTTTAATGGGGTGAGAAAATCTAGGTTCAGATGTTGGACTACAAAAATCTATGATTTTGTTGTCAATACTCTCAGTCCTATCATCGATTGTATCATGACTACCTTAGTAAGGTTATGAAAAAGAGGAAATTTACCAAGTTATAATACGGTCGAGTCCCAAAGCGAGGGGTTGTTAATGTATTACATTTTCCTTCTAGATATATGGCGGGTTCTTTAGAGAGACCCACATAGTCTAGTATTAAAGATACTATCTAGGAGGATATAAGCATTCTAAATATCTCCCTATCAGAGTAAATATTTATACAAATATTGAAACCAAAACAAACTACCAACATATTTAGTTACTTACAACATCGTCCAACTCAATTCTAAGATTAGAACAACTAGGTTACGTATCCATTCTAAACATGTTTATGGAAATAAATTACCCTCGTGGAATGAGCCTCCACTGGAAGGAAATTATGGTCATTCATTACAAAGTCACACTCACATAGTCATTTCTATTGCACATTGCAGAGAAAGATTTAATGCTCTAATGCCAAACATGAGAATTCCCTCCAATCACTGAGGTTGGGTTTCTATCTATTATGGGGCTAAGGCATACAGGGCTAGGGATCCCTCTATTTCAAATATAGAAAATGACATAAATTCATCCTTAAAAAAAAGGTAATCCCATAAATGAGAACAAGATATAAAAATAAAAACTACCAGTAGATCAATGGCACACAATACCTAAAACATGTGATCACTATGTTCTTTGTTCATGTAATGACCCCCTCGCCCAATCCGACCATTGGGAGGGGACACTAGCGAAATCTGGGCTCTCAAATTTCACCCCAAATGCATAATACAATTTTCAACAAATAAAATGTGTGCATAAACTTAAATAAACATGCACATCGGAATTAAAATCTATCCACACACATATAGCATGCAAATACACAAGCATAAACATTACAGGCATGAAATAAAAACATTTCAGAATCAAATGCATAAGAATACTTATCTTTGTCCAATGCAGATCTAAGCAACTGGCTCTGTAAGAGCGATTTTCCACCCAACCATAGGCACTCCATCCAGCATATACTCTTTCTATTGGGAGGCCACCCCCAAGTTGGGCTATGAGGCCACTAGGGAGAAGGAAACACCTACAGGATTCTCTCTCTCATCCCACAACCCATTCTTCTCTCTATACTTAGAAAAATGCTCATACAGAGCTCTACAGGGGTCTCACTCAACCCTCACATCCTTGGCTTCCACAATACCTGTCCCACACAACACCCTTCTAGCTCAGGCATCCCTTTCACCGATCCACAGTTCTCTTGGGTTATCCATCTTGCTAAGTGCTTTCAGTGTGTGCATAGAAGAATTCCAACCTGATATTGGCTGATATAGAACCACCTGTAGCCTCAATTGGTGGCTTCTCAAACACCTACGAGCAGCAGAACTCCATGGGTAAGGGTTCCTAGCTTTCCCAACCTCTTTGCTAAGCTACAACCAACAATTTTCACATCCAAATCTGTAGCATGGTCTCCAAATTCGAATTTCTGGGTTCAAAATAGCATGGTAAGTTCATGGACAACAATGGAGAGCTCTGCATAGCCTAAATTTGCATGAAAGAATGAGAGAATGAGGGTTGACTCCAAAGGATATGAGAAAATGGTGAAAAGACAATTGACATAAATTATTCCAGTACAAGAAAGGGCTCCTAGTAGCTACAGACTGACTTCTAACATGACATAACTGTCACAACAGTGCAGTCAGTCCCATGCTTTAATAACTACATGTGGTGACTTTTCCCACCAACCACACATGCATTAATGATTGGAAAATGGTCAAAAAAGGAGATAATTGGATTATTCTCATCACATGACATAATTTTGGGTGATTTCTAAGGTTGACACTTGGAAGCAAGGATTTAGTCACCCATGGGCCTCCTTTCCTCTTCCCCTCTATTGGAATCATAGCTCATTCGGTGCCCTTTACACAACCAGTCTTGGACCATTTTATTATTTATGCACATAATATTTAAATAATATTCCAAATCAACATAAAATCCAACCAGACAATCCAAAAAAAATATAAACATCATACATTCCTATCCATTCACCAGTCGGGCCTTGGCCTTGAGCTCCGCACTAGGAATTCACACTAGCATATTTACATCATTTACATAATTTTGGATAAATACATTCCAAGTCAAAACTAGGGGTATTATAGTTCACCTAGAGCTTTTTCGTTTTCTCATTCTTCGAATGGTATCAAGGTAGAGTCCTCCCACATACTTTCTACCACAAATAGGTTGAAGTTTCTTTGTCCAAATAACAAGATATTTGGAACAACAACTAGCAATAGAGACCTCCATGATAGGGTAAGAACGAATCCAATATCTTCTCTCAGTATTTCCTCCTCCCAAGAAGAGAGAACCCATCAATCTAGCACAACAATCCATCCTCCATCCAAACCACTAGTAGAAAAAGTGAGATAAATGACTAAACAAAATACTAAAAATTGCATATAAATGACTAAATTTAGTCATGTGACTAATAGTCATTTATTACCAGTCACTTATACCACAAGTAAATACGTGACTAAATTTTTTTGTCATTTATATGCAATTACGTGACTACCATATCTTTGTCATCGAGCTTTACATCCATACTAGTGTTGGTGTCCATTTTGTCACCATTTTTTATCACCAAATATATTCTAAGTGGTGTTATTTTCACTATTATGATATAATAAATCACTCTTCTTGCCATTCATACCGTCAATCAGACCCAGGTATGATCGTATTTACATATCACATGAATCTTGGCTAAATATCATTATCTTCATGGTTTATTAATATTACTTTAATGTTTTGTGAATCATTTGGCAAATAGATTTCGGCTTGCAGTTTATAGGTTTCAAACGGACCTTCGTTCAGACTTGTGTTCACGTTGCAAATGTTTAGCCACATTCAACCTGTCGTTCAGCCTACAGAATCGTCGGTTGGCATATTCCAACCCATTAAAGACAAAAACAGAAATATGAGTTCTGTTAGAAACGTGGTGGTTATGGTTGGTGAGTCAACACTCTAGAAGATTTGCTTCCCTACTCGCCCACCTCGACAACACACCTCCTTCTCATGTCAACACTCCAAAAGCTCTGTCTTTCCCATTCGCTCAAGCTAACAGCACGCACTCCTGCTCACGTCGACGTTCCAGAAGATCCTTACTCTCCCACGCTCAGCCTGCCAATGCATTATCTTCCCACGGGTAAA
Organism: Larix kaempferi; assembly: GCA_027924585.1. NCBI lineage: Eukaryota > Viridiplantae > Streptophyta > Pinopsida > Pinales > Pinaceae > Larix > Larix kaempferi. Next base: position 3,719,191 of record BSBM01000063.1, on the reverse strand, counting down.
GGAAACTAACATGCAGTTGTTCATGTCAAAGGGGATCAACGCCATGGAAGCAGGCAAATGGCCTTTGCGCTGTCGTCAACCACCAAGTAGTCGTTGTATAGACATTAAGACTTCTATTTTTATAGAGTTCGACTATGTCGACCTTCTCTCCCATTGTAAACTTATAAATAGACGTCTCCTTTGGAGAAATGCAGACAGTATAAACGACATATAGCACAGTAGATATAGGCATTTATGCTATCAAGTAATTCACAGAAACACTGTATAAATTTTCTCAGTTAATGGAAGCTCCTAAATTTTACTGTTAATATTCTGCTTTTGGTGACTAAGTTGATTTAGTTTCCATCCCTGATTGCTGGTTAGGGCCCCTCATCAACCAAAGGTTTTTATGTATAGTTTTGTATTTTTCTTTCTGCAAGTAAATAGTTCATTTTCCAGTGTATGTAATTAATTCTGTTTTTTTGTATATGTCATTTCTTTATTTTTCTATAATCTATTGCTAACTTAATTTACTTTTCCAGAATTGATAATGGTTGACCACGCATAGTGTTTATAGTTTACTTTCAGTCTTTTGCACTTAGATAGAGTTTAGTTAGTTGTTGTTTCAGGTTTTGTTTATAATTAGAATTAGTTCTGTTAGTTCCTTTCCTGTAGCTGTAGGTTAGTTTCATTCATAACTCGGTTTTGTTTGATTAGGCCATAGAAATAGTTTATTTCTTTAATGATTAGAATAGGTTACTTCTTGCTATCTTAACTTCTAAATATTCCATTCATTGCTTCCCTTGCACCATAGGATCATATGCATCAACTAGCTGGTAGTTAATATCATCCAAACTGCTTCTTTCCCTAGTTTAAATCGTTTTCCTCCATCCGGACTGTCATTCGGACAGTCATCCGGATCATCATTCAGACATTCATCCTTTCTGCATTGTTTTTATGCTTATTTAGAATCCAGTTTCTTAGGCTTTTTAGCTGTAATATTTCTTACTTTTAATTAGCAGTCTCAGATGTAATTAATATCCTGTTTTCCATTACATAGAGTTTTAATTAAGTTTTGTCATCATTCTTAGTTTCCATTTTATCCTCCTTCACTTGTTCTAACTGTTTTTCAAGTTATGTCTCTCATGTTTGATTTGCCAATAGGTTACTGTTCTAGAATCTATCAGTTTCACTCTTAGTATAGTTTATTATATGTTCTTAATGTTTATTTCGAACTAGAGTTAATAATTTCATTCTCCAAGTTATCTTAATTTTGATAGTTTCTTTGATAAGCATAGGATCAGTTTTCCCATTCTTACAATTAATGAAGATGTTCATGAAATAGAGTTTGGATCAGAAATAAATATCCTTATCAAGTTTTCTACTTGCTTCTATATAAAATATCTTTATCAAGTTTTCTGCTTGCTTCCATATCAAATTCAGTTTAGATAAATATCTTTATTAAGTTTCCTACTTGCTTCTAGAATCATTAGCTTTATACCATTTTTCTTATGGATAGAAGATAGATCATAATGTTTAAAGTTAATTGTAGTTGGTCTCTTTGTAGTTTACATCTCTTTGTAGAAATTAGGTTAGATTTACTTCCATTTTGTTTGGTTGTTACATTCGAAAGTCATTACGATACATTCACCCCAGTTCCTATCACATTTGACGTACAACATCAAGGAGAATGGAATTAGATGCTTTAGTTTAGTCTTAAAGTATTAACTGAATGCATAAGTAGTTGTTGAATTCATTAAGTAGTTTGTAGTTTTTTGTTTTAAGTCAAGTAGTTTCCATTTTCATAACATTTAGTTTGCCTTTTTATTAGTATTTGTTCTTTTTCCATTGTGTAATCCTAGAGTAGAGTAGTATAGCTTGATACTATTCTAATCTACTGGTTTTATATAGGTTTAATTAGTTCCTTCATTTTTTTTCTAAAGTTGGACTCAGTTTTTCATTTTGAAAGATCTTTCGATCTTTTCTTTATTAAACATTTCTAAGGTTCGTCGAGCCCGAAACTTAGGTCCCATTCTACCTCATCATATACTGTGCCACAACTCTAAGATTACCAACCCTAGTCGATAATTAAATATTTTGGTGATTCTTTAAGACAGTAAATACACCTCAACATTTTGGCGCTATTGTCGGGGAGTTGTAGATAGGTAGAATTCAATTGTAGATATGTATAACTCAGTTGTAGAATTCAGTTGAAGATAGATAGAACTCTCTTTAAAACTTAGTTATAGATTTGAATTTTTCGCTTTGAAATTTAGAAATAGGCTGGTGGTGGATGAGCGGTAAGACAAGAGGTAAGAACCTACGTATCTGTTATAATAGGCATCCCCAAAACCCAACAGTAGTAGTGATGCAATTAGAATTTATTTCAATTATAGTTTGTTTACATGAATAGGTCTAGAGACTCGCAAGGTAGATTTATTAAAACTAGACCTCCTACTAGAATCCCTACTAAAATTCCTACTAACCTATATGGGGGATGTGCCACCCCAATTACTAACTCAGCAGAAAGGTATCGGAAGACACCTAAAGGGGATAGTCCTACTTGGAAAGCAAAGGAAATCCTTTCTGGAAATTAATTAGGGGAAACCATAGGGACATCAGAAAAGTCTGTTCATAAAGAAATTCCACAGGAACCTCAAGCTCATATTGAGACTGAACTTAGACAAGAGGAAACTCCAAAGGATAAAAATTCAGAACCTTCCAACCCTCCATTAGCTCAAAAACCCAAAGACACTACTTTTTCAATAGTAGGTGGTCCAAACTTAGTAGTTACTCTTAGATTAGTTACAAATTCAAATTACTACTTGATGATTCATTGTCAGGTCTAGACATTATAGATTGCTACGATGGAGAAAAAAATTCTTCTGAGAGAGGTATTTCAATTATTGTTTGTGTTACAAGGTTCTTCCACAAAATGTGCATATTAGTTAGATATGAGCCAAAAGTTTACATTTCTCGGTTGCATTCAAATTTTGCGTAGGATGATGACTTGTGGAGAGGTTTCAAGTAGAATGATTTGATTTGGGTATCGTTTTGAATTGTAAGCTACCATCCAAGAGATTGTATATAAAAATGATGCTCAAATTTAAGTGTAAATATGTGTATTGACAAAGCGATTCACACTCACGTAATCAATAAAGGGTTTAAGATGCCATAGTAGTGATAGTTTAGGTATCTGGTGTATAAAAACCTAGGAATTTCGACAGTTGCTAGAGCTATAAATATGAGCGAGGTCAACAAGTTCATGACAAAAATTTGGCTCTTAAAAGTTTATATCCAACTTGATGAAGGAGATTGAGTGTTAGGTTCATGGAAAGTCGGTAACCAAGAGTAGTGGTTTTAAAAATACAAATAACATTCAAAGAAAGAATCCATCGTAGAACCTCATGTAAGCCAAGAATTTTGAACAAGCACATGATAGACTATGATTCAACATGGGATATACCAACGGTACCTACTAGGTTCGCCCCGGTCTCTATGGTCCTAGTGTAGTCCTCCACTTAAACAAGAACCACTTCTTTCTCTGAAAATATGGTGTAGGGATAGGCACCAATAACAGCGATGAGGCTATAGCTATATGGATTCTTATGTGTTTTGTTTTCTAAAAAGGTATCCTCTCTCTCTCCAAATATATGGTTATTCTAATTCGTTAATTGATTGGTGTAACAACTGCATAATAATTTCTAATATTGATTTAGACCCCTTCTTAGAAAAAATTTCTATCGCCGGAACCACTTTTCAAATCATATCGTATGGCCACATATTCAGGGAATTAACATGAGTGTAGACACTCTTTACAAAGAGTCCATCAATCTTCTAGAAGGCACCCTTCAAATTCAGGAACAAGATTAAGGTGAACAGTCTCCTTGTCAGAACTATCAATCTAACTAAACTAGCTTACCTATCTTACCAATCAATAACATATCACAGTAAATAAGAATAGAAAGAGAACAAGAAAAGAGTGCACCGGATATACGTGGTTCACCCAATTGGGCTACGTCCATGGGAAGTTTGTCTTCTATTATCTCCAGAAATCTCCTTCAATCTTACAAGAGAAAAACTATGAATAACTCCAATACAAATATAGAAAAAATTGAGATCACAAAACCATGTGTCAATACTATCTATGAGCATATACCACTTTATCACTTGTTGTGTCTTAGTACTTGTGATGTGAATCCATTGACCCTATTATATACCAAGAGATGTGGAGGAATTACTCTCACATATTGCATGTGGGATAATATAATTCTCCATAATAATATCTTTATATAATGATGGATATCAAGAGTAAACTTTACCATAATGAATATGGGCATTATATTACTCTTTTACATAAGATTCTGGATAACTTCCGACATAATACAAAGACATTATTATCTTCCAAGGAATATAATTAATATATTCCAACACTCCCCCTTAATAATGGCTAGGAGAAAATCCCACACTAACATTAAGGAAGGAAGGATTCATTACTACTCCCCCTTGATGACAACTTCCCTCATCCCAAGAAAAGAACGAAGATGCACATAATTTGTTGCTGTTAAGGAATTGTTGAAGATATCGGCTCCTTGTTGCTCGGTAGGACAATAATTAAGAGAAAGAATACCATTTGCGACGAGACCTCGAATGTAATGAGAATCAAGGTCAATATGATTTGTCTTGGAGTAATATACCGGATTATAAGCAAGCTGAATTGTACCCTGATTATCACATTTCAACATAGTGGGCGATTTCGGAACCAGACCAAGCTCGGTGAGAACATGTTGTAACCAAACTGCTTCTTTAGTTGCTTCTTTGGTTGCTCTATACTCTGCTTCACATGACGATAAAGAAAGAGTCTTCACCTTCTTGTTGGACCAAGAAATCGGACATGAACCAAGTTGAAATATATAACCAGCAATTGACCGTCGATCAAACCCATCACCTGCCCAGTCAGAATCTGTATATCCTGAAAGTGAAATTGTAGCACTGCTCGAATAAAAAACACCATAGTGCAATGTCCCCTGTAAATATCTCAGAATTCTCTTTGTTTCTTTCCAATGACTTTCATGAGTTTGCTTGATCAACCGTGAAACCATACTGACGGAAAAAGAGAGATCTGGTTTGCTGTGAGTTAAATATATCAAATTGCCCACGAGCTGACGATAAAGAGTAGCATCAACAAGAGGAGTAGTACACTTACCAGTTAACTTTACACCAGAATGAAAAGGCATAAGAGCAGGTTTACAATCACTCATATGGAAACAAGCCAATAAGTCTGTAGCATACTTCGGCTGAGAGAGAAGAATACCATCTCCCATATGCCAAATTTGAAGACCCAAGAAATCGTGCAATATACCGAGATCAGTCGTTTCAAAATGATTTTGAAGATCACTTTTCATATTTTGAATTAAAACAAGTTGGCTACCAATTATAATAAGATCATCCACATATAACACAATAATGAGGATATGATCACCAAAGTTCTTAACATACAGATTAGGGTCACAATGCTTAAAACCATTATTCAAGAAATTAGTATCATTTTTTTCATACCAATCCCTAGGTGCTTGTTTGATACCATATAAAGACTTGTGTAATTTGCATACAAAACTTGAAGATTCAACACTAATAAAGCTAGGAGGTTGTTGCATATAAATGTCTTCATTAAGATTACCATTTAAAAAAAAACTTTTAACATCCATTTGGTGTATTTCCCACTTATAAGATGAAGCAAGAGATAAGATGGTTCTTATTGCATTCATTTTAGCAACATGAGAAAAAGTTTCATTATAATCAATACCTTCAAGTTGATTAAAATCTTTTGCAACTAAACGAGCTTTATATTTTTCAATTTGTCCTTCCGCAGTAAAATTAGTTTTATAAATCCATTTAAAACCAACTAAATTCTTTCCCGAAGGAAGAGGAACAAGAGACCAAGTCTTGTTCTTCATAAGAGAATCATACTCAACCAACATAGCTTGTTCCCAATGAGGTTTACCCTTAGCTTGATCATAAGAGGTAGGATCATCTGTGACCAGAACTTTGGTCATAAGAGCAAAGTTGGATCTAGTTCTACGAGTATCGGACGGGTTACCAATCTCACTACCTGCATATTCAAGAATTTTCCTAGCCCAAACAGGAAGGTTAGAAGGAATAGAAGTCACTTCAGGAGCTTTAAGACTTTCAAGCAAAACACTTGAAGAAGAGGAGGAACTAAGATCAACGACAAGCACAGTACTGGAAGGAATAACAGATATAGGAGTAACATGAGACAATGGAATATTTAGGGTAACATGAGGTTCTACATACTCAAGTGGATGAGAGACTTCACTAAACTGAACATCTCTTTGGATTATGACACTCTGATTAGAAGGATCAAACAACCTATATGCCTTGAAATCCTTAGCATAACCAATGACTACACACTTGTGAGACTTGGATTCTAACTTTTTTCGTTTTTCATCAGGAATATGAGCCCAAAATTCACAACCAAACACCTTAAAGTTACTAATCTCTGGTTTTCTACCATTCCATTTTTCCTTAGGGGTAACAAGCTTAATAGCTTTTGTAGGAACTCTATTTAAAATAAAGTTAGCACAACTTATGGCTTCGGCCCAAAATTTCTAGTGTAATCCTTTAGAATAAAGCATACATCTAGCCATTTCAACTAAAGTTCTGTTTTTCCTTTCAGCAACACCATTTTGTTGAGGTGTGTAAGGAACAGTATTTTGATGTTGAATTCCATGTTTAGATAAAAATACTTCAAATTTTGTCTTAACAAATTCCCCCCCATTATCAGTTCTTAAGTACCATTTTAGTTAATATTTTCATTTTACCATAATTCAAATGACCCAATATTTCAAGCCGTAATTTACTTAGTTCATCAGCATGAACAACATAGGAATAAAAACGTTGTCTTTTAGTTGAATTAAAACCAATAAATTTATATAAACCAACAGTTTGATCAACAGGACCAGAAGAAACTACTTTGAAATTTTGATTGATATCTTTAAGAACATATTTATCAGGCCAAGCTTCAAATTTATATCATTTTTGACATGCACAATAAATAGAAAGCAAGTTGATGGGCATGTGTTCAACATGAAAAACATCTTCCAATTGACCATTAGCAACATTAACAGTACCAGAACCAATTACGGAAAGTTGTTTACCATCACCTATAGATACTTTCTAAGATGTGTTTTTATTATTGTCATAAGATGTAAATAAAGAAGCATTACCAGTCATATGTTTAGAAGCACCAGAATCCATTATCAATTCCACATTAGAAGAAGAACTACTAAATGAAATAATAGAAGCACACAAAACTACTTGTGATTCATCAAAACCATTCTTTATAGCCTTTAAACGTTTCACTTTAAAGCAATTCTTTTCAAGATGGTTAGTTTTATTACAATTTTTACCAGGAGGATACACTTTCTTCTTCTTACTATTTTCATGATGTGCATTAGAAGCATTACTAGAGTTATTAGTAGGATTTGAAGTGTGTGAATGAGAACCTTTCTTAGGATTCTTATTATGTGCCACAAGAGCCTTATTAGGTGAGAGTTGTCCTGAAACAATTAACCTTTCTTGCTCATTTATCAACCCTTTACAAAAATCATCATAAGTAGGTTCCGTGGTATTTGAATACAATTCAAGAGCCCTATTCCTTGTTTGGATGAACATATCAAAACAAGATGGCATTTTTTGTTCTACAAGAATTATAAGAGCAGTGTCTATTTTCTTGTAATCTTTACCACAATTATTTAATTTTTCATTTAACATTTTCACTTCAACAAGATATAATTCTACTCTTTCAAAGTTAGTAGGATCTAGCTCATAAATCTTATTTTCAAGGTAATAAGCAGAAACATCATCAGATTTATCAAATAAAGAAGAAATAATTTTTCATACCTCAGCCGAGCTATCTTCGGCCTCAATACTTACCTAAAGATTATCTGAAACCGTTTGACCAATGAGCCCTCTTGCTTGATCACATTTATCTTCCCATATATCCAAAGCTTGAGCATCAACAAGTTTTTGATTTTCACCATTAACAATCCTTCATAGATTCTTACTCCTGAGAACATCAATCATTTTTCTCTTCCATGCAAGATAGTTAGGATGAACAAGTTCAGTAACAGAAGCTACTTCTGAAGTCATAATGATAGAAATATTAACAAGAAACCCAAATGCTAGAAATGACAAGAGAAAAAAAATGAATAAAAGAAAACTGATATACTTTACCATACTGAACTGCAGAAACACAATAGAAAAAACAGTAAAAGAAAAGAAACTTTTACTTACAGCCCTTTTGAAAAGTGCCAAGAAACGTCACTCGTGGGTCCGCCAATAGGAAAATAGCAAATAAAAACTTATCATTAGGGAAGTTTTGAGGTAAAAAATGGGCCTCAAAACAAATAATGTACCATAAAAATGCACTTTATAAGATCCAATAGGATTCAAGATGATGATGTCAATCATAAGGGTAAAATTTGTAAAGCAAATTGGAGGGAAAACGAAAAAACTACTTTTTCTTATCGTATTTTTGACGGATCTCCTTAACGGTTTACCCAAATTTCAATTTTGAGCAGTCACTGGATGCATATTTTAATTCTGCATCCAACCCATACCCACACTGCATACTTCTAAGGCACCCACGACATGAAAAAATGAAAATTTCAATAAAAAAATGTATTTTAATATTGGATGTGTATTTTAATTCCGCATCCAACCCATACCCACACTGCATACTTCTGAGGCACCCACGACATGAAAAAATGAAAATTTCAATTAAAATACATTTTTTTATTGAAATTTTCATTTTTTCATGTTGTGGGTACCTTAGAAATATGCAGTGTGTGTATGGGTTGGATGCGGAATTAAAATACGCATCCAACGAGTGCACAAACATGAAATTTGGATACACTGTTAAGGATATATGTCACAAATATGATAGGAAAAAATAGTTTTTCTTTTTCCTCTCTAAAATTTACAACTCTTATTTTATTATTATAGCTCTTATTTTATTATTTCCCTTACGAGGCCCATTTTAGACCTCAAAACTCCCCAAATGAATCACAGGTTCTACACGTCAAGGTCGCGGTTACTCGTGGGATTACAATAGAGTCAGCCGTGGATTCGCGGTTCTATAACAACTAAAGTTGCGGATCTGATAGGGTGTTCGGGGGTGTCTGTGCAGTAACGTCACGCCTATGATGAAGAACTTGCGGGTCTTTGCATAGAAGGGTTGCGAGTGTCCTGAAGTAAGCGCGAGTTAACAATGAAAGCAGATGTGAGTATGCCGTAGCAGACGCAAGTCTGTGCACTGGAAGTCGTGGGTCTGTAGTATACTCGCGGGTTCGCAGTAGGGAAAGTCGCGGTTAACCGCAGGTTCTACAAAGCAAAGGTCACGAACATCAATTTTGAGGCCGAAAACAATGTCGAATCTGTCGAAGATGGAAACCTTCACAAAGTCTACCAATCTTGGATGAAAACTGCTAATCTATCAACCAGAAGATAGATCTCCTTGAGGAGAAACAAAAAATCATATAGATCTACAAACAAACATTCAAGAAACCCTTGAAAAATTTCTGCAAAAATCTACACAACAAGTTTAGGGTTAGAAAGAAGCTCCCGGGTGCTGGTAGACTAGGGACTAGGTGCTGGAGGCATCAAACTAGTGACTGGTGTTATAGGTCAAACCTGCACCTCTCCATCCGTGATCACCTTGAGCTGTTGATCACATAAAAGGACAACTTGGATGGAGGAGAATGTTGACCCCAGATGAGACTTTGACTTACTCCACCTCCTGGCAAGATTGGCAAAACCCTAAAAATGTCATTTTGAGACATGAGCGCTACTCTACTTCAATAGACTAGCGCCTGTACCCTACTTCAGTGTGCAATAGTAGCACTCAAGGCTCATGAGTGCTACTCCTCTTCAACAGAGTAGCGCTCAACATTCAAAAAGTGATGAGCGTTAGTTTTAAAACACTATAATAGCGCCCTGAGCGCTACTTCACTGAGAAATAGTAGCATACACCTCAAAAGATGATTAAAAAATAATTAATTTCACGAAGAGGATTAGTTGCAGTTGGTTTCCCAACTCCCCCAACTTCCTCCATAACCATATCTCGACCTGAATTGCTTCCCTTGTCCTATAAATACAAGGAGGAATAAAAAGAGGGGTTAGAGACACGAATGCTATTGATAGACTTTTAAAGAGAAGCTTGCTCTGGAGGAGGTTATGCTGGAAGATATCCAAGCTAGAGAAGAGCAGGAGTCCAGGATTAGGTTGCAGGAGCATGTGAGAAAATCAGGTATATTTTGTATCATCAATTTGCATTTGACAATAAAAGCTTGAAGCATCTTTCTTGTCCCAAATTAAGTGTTCATTGAAATTATATACTTGTTTGGATCCGCTTTGGTTAATATTGGATGTTTAAATTGCTTTGTCTATTTCATCATTATATATTATCCAAGATACGCTGAGAAAGGTACTTGTATTGCAGGTTTATTGAACGGGAGGTTGACTTGAGGATCGAGCGCAAGATCGAATAAGAGCTAGGATCGAACGTCATTTGAAAGGTATGTTCTCAAGACCTATAACCTATTTCCTTTCATAAACATCTCTGTAACACAATTAGTATGCTTACCTATCATCCCCTTTCAGTTGATAGTATCCGTTTCCTTAGTATAGGGTAGTTTTTCCCGCCAACAGAATGGCGACTCCGCTGGGGAAAGTTGTGTTTTTTCTCTAGGAAACCTTTCTTGTTTGTCTTCCTAGAACCATTTTAACTCCTTTAATGTGCTGAGAGACCCTGTAGGTACCACCTGCTTGTTTTTCTCTGCTTCACTCAGTATTTTTTGCATCTTTTCAAAGTCAGTTTTTAACTTTTTAAGACCTGAGCGCTACTCTGTTATACATACAATAGCGCCCATACGCTACTTTGCTATACATACAGTAGTGCCCATCTCTTCAGGAGCGCTAGTTTCCCTACTGCACAGTAGGGTATATTCCTGTAGCCTTCTGTTAGTTGTTTGGTTGAGTTTTCTGCCCTTTTGGGTGGTCTTCTGACTTTGTTTTAGATCTCCTTGACTGGTATTTGAGGTTTATAACTTTTCTTTGAGTCTTAGAACCTTTCTTTGAGTCTTTTTACCATCTTTAGATCGCTTGCTTACTTGTGGAATGTTTGGACTATTTATAACTCTTTTTGAAGACTAGGCTTTGTTCTTTAGTGAACACTTCTGCTTATTCTTGCCCTGACTGTGTGTTGCTGACTTACAAACCTGTATGCTTTGCATTCACTGTTTATAGCAACATTTGTTTTCTCTTTACCTATCTTATCCTTTGTTTTAGGGTTTGGTCTGTTTTGGATCCTTTAGGGTGTCTTCCGAACTTGTTGAGTTCCAACTTTCCTTGACTTTTTGTCTTTTTCGGTTTCAAGTGTGTTAAAAGTGCTTTAGGTTGATTCATTTCTCAGTCCTTGTGTTAATAGGGTGGTTGTTAGCTTGCTTGCCTACCATTTGCTTAGCATAGTGGTCTTGTTAGGGTTTGATGCTTTGGGTCAGTCCTCTTGTGTTTGATCCCCAGTTTTGAGTATCTTTATCCTTTGTTTTCTCCCCACTTTGTTTCCGAGTATGAAGGATTTTTCTTTTGCAAAAAACCTATAGGACAAGTCTTTTTTGAGTTAGTGCCTTGACAACTGTAAGCTTAGGAACCATTTTTAGCCATACTTACACATTGCACACAAGTCTTATTTGCTTTCCATGTTTATAGTTCTTTTTCATTTATAATAACAGAAAAAAGAAAAAATTTCGTAGCTTAGGATTAATAAGGCTTATATTTGTTACAAGATATCATAGATTATTTTGTTTACAATTTCAAAAATAAACAAAAAAGAAATTTGACTAGATTTGCTCAGTTTTTTCAGTTTGGAAAGAACTTTAAATGAAAAAATAAAAGTTTTTGTTGTCGAAAGTTAGAATTTATGCACTTTTGCTTTCTGTTGCAACCACGCCACACAAACGCACTAGCTTTTGAGTAATAATAGCCCTAAAAATATTTAATAAAATTAAATAGAAACAATTTTTCTTTTTTAGGGATACACTACACCAACTAGTCTTGGTTAGGATCTTGGGTTTAAATCACCTTAAACCACCCAAGATCACACATTACGCAAAAATCATAGTTCGACTATCACAGGTAAATCCACTTCATTCAAAGCTTGCTTGGGATCTATGCAGTAGGTCTTGTGAGATCAGATTGTTGGGAATACTCCTCCTACTTTCTGTTTCGAGCATATACCAGGATTGGATCGCGTTTGGGGACTCTTTTGAGTTTCGGGCTCAGTTACCCTACCCACGCCTTCTGATTCGACCAGAGACTATTCCCCCAGGAGTTTTCGGTGTTGTGGTATCCTTAGTATCTGACCATAGGTTCATACACAGGTGACAACGGAGGGTATATATGATGTACTTAGGACAGACGTGGGAGGAAATCCCTTGCAGGTCTTTGGGAGGGCGGTTGGGTGATTCCAGCGCTTGCACCCTTAGTCATTGTATTGTGGACCCTAGGTAACTGTTCTTCATCCTTCGTTGATCTGTTCTGGGCTCTCATCATCCCAGACTCTTATCCGGAAGGCATCTTGTTTGCTTGGTTTGCATACTTAGGACTTTTTAGTTGGTGTGTTGTTTTCCCCCTAATCTTAGTGGCCACTAGGTTTTCTAGTTTTATTTTTATATATAATCGTGGAGAACCAAGAACTTCGTAGATCAAGAAGGTTTCAAAACCTTCCGCCACTTAGAACAGAACCATTACCACCAGCTAGACGACAGCGGGTAAACCCTAGTGTTCCTTTGGAAACCATTCCTGAAATAGAACTTCCTGAGGAAATTTTTACAACGAAAAATCCTGAAATAGAAATTCCTGAGGAACTACCACCTGAAATTGAGTTTCCTAAAGAAAAACAAACTGCAACAGAAAACCCTGAAATAGAGGTTGCTGAGGAACCACAACTGGGTACTCCAGATCAGCGACTTTTTAGTTCAGTTGAGATTGACGATCTCACTTCTGCGGAGTACAGCACTCCCTTTAATCCTTCTCTGACTAATCCTAGAAATCCGCTTCTGTTACCCGTTGGTTTCCAGCAGCCCGATTACAGTGCATATAATTTCTCACTTGGACATTTTATGTCTAATCCAGGAGGCGAACAGGGAGTTCCACAAACTCCCACCATAGGTATGAACACTAACACTGTAAATCCTCCTTTTACTGCTACACCGAGTTCGGCACAGACAACCTCTGTGTCCACTCCATCCTTCAGTTTTAATACTGGCACGTTAAGTATGCCGAGTTCAACAACTATGGAATCTACCTCTACACCTACTTTTGGACCTAGCAGTACAGCCAATTTAGTGCCACCTCCTATGTTTCAACCGTCATATCATATACCCAGTACTTGGATTTCCACACCCGCTATAGGGCCAAGTGCTTCTGCAACTGTGCCTTTCATGAGTACCATGACTGCACCATCTACGTCAGCTACCACTGGTTTTAATACCTTTGCAGGTCCCAACATGAATCAAGGTAATATACCTGCAGGTAACGTCCCTTTTTCCTTATTTTGAGGAGGAGGGGGTAATATTTTTAACCAGCAATATGGCGGGGCTAACACCCAGCCACAGTGGACGAACCCACAGAGCACTAACCCACTTTCATATGGGTGGGGAAATTTCATTAATACTTTCGCGCAACAACATATGGCAGGGGGAAACCCCTACCAACAAGTGGTTGGGGGCAACCCCTATCAACAGATGGTAGGTGGAAACCCCTATCAGCAAATGGTCGGGGGAAACCCTTACCAACAGATGGTTGGGGGCAACCCCTACCAGCAAACGGCTGGGGGCAACCCCTACCAGCAGTTCACGGGTCAAGCTATGGGTGGTTGCCCCTTTTCGACACCAGCTTATCACGTACCGTCTTACCGGCCTCGTTTACCATTTCTGGAAACTTTAAATTTTCCATATCTTTCCAAGCTGACCAACGATCCAGTGTATCATAACTCTACATGGCCACCAGTTCCTACCAAGTTACCTTTGGACATTCCAAAGTTCGAAGGAAAAACAAGTGAAGACCCTGGTGACCATGTCACTACTTTCCATTTATGGTGCTCCTCTAACTCATTAAATGAAGATTCCATTAGATTGAGACTGTTCCAAAGGACTTTAACCGGTGTTGCAGCCAAATGGTACATTGAGTTACCTGCAGCTACATTCTTTAATTTTGGGCATCTCGCGACTGTCTTTTTGAATCATTTCCAGCTTCCTGTTCGGTATGATGTCGGAACAGACCTTTTGTCTACATTTAGGCAAAATAAAGCCACTCATTTATCTGATCACATTCAGGAGTAGAGAAGATGGAAGAGGCTCATTAAAGCCAACATACCTCCAGAATTCCTTCTTGAGCGGTATTTGAAATCACTCCTTCCTTACATTTCTAAGGAAGTAGCTACTTCTGGAGTGTCTAATGAGGAAGAAGCCATCCTACAGACCCAGCAGTTAGATCTCGTTTATGCACAATCTGGGTTACTGTATGAGATCATACCTGATGCACCGCGATCAAATACCGATCTTAGTAGACCTAAACCTGGACCACATGCTGACGGCATAGTGGGTTCAGTTGACTCTGCAACTTTCGAAGCATTGACCAAACAGGTTCATTCTTTATCTGTCAAACAATCGACTGCAGAAGTTTCTTCCATCACAACCTCTCCTTCTACTTTTGAATCTGTCAACTAGGTTCAGAACAATCAAAAGGGCCCTCGGCAGCCCAATAACAAAAAGAAGGGCAAGAAAGGAGAGGGGAACCATCAAAAGCCCCAAAAAGAGAATGCTGAGGAGGGTAACAAAGAGAAAAAGAAGGTTAAGTTCCCTTGTAAACTTTGCAAGCAGGACCACCTTACTCACCAATGCCCTCTGCTTGAAGAAGCTCAGAAGCTATTACAAGAAAAGAAGCCTGCCGTACTGAAAGATCCATTCCCTAAGGGGCAGAGCTCAGCTTCTGGCACCTCCAACACTGGGGGCACTACACATGCTATGGTTGATCAAACTTTTATTAACATGGTTAATTCGGATGCACTCTTACAAATGAGACCCAGGAATTATACCCCGGACGCACAGAAAAAGGATAAAGAGATTCTAGAATCCTCCACTCCACTCCACATACTTGTGGACCCAATGCCCAAGATCCCGAAAGGTGTCTTGAAATGGGCATCGCACAATCCCAACACTCGGGCCGCCTCCAAATACAATGTGGTTGAAGATTTAGCCCAGACCCCTTGTTCCATGTCTACCTTAGAAGTCTTGCAAAGTTGTCCTTTACAACGGAATGCACTTCTAGCAACTATTGGAAGTATGGAATCCTCTAATATGTCTGCGCGATTTGATATGGCTTATATCAAATACTGGTTTCCCTACCACGTTTCTCTTCAGATTGAATTCGTCCATGGCCCAATGACCATCAGACGAGCTGTCGTAAATGAGGGCGCGTCGACCTGCGTAATGTCAATTTCCTGTTGGAAAGCTTTGGGTTCCCTCGAGTTAGCCCCTTCTAACACACTACTTACTGCATTTGATGGCAGGACTTTCCGTCCACACGGGGTTTTGCCATCATTTGATGTCACATTGGCCGGTAAGACAGTTGCTATAGAAGTAGAAGTTCTAGACGCTCTGCTTGATTACAACATGTTATTAGGCAGAAGCTGGACATATGCCATGCGAGCTATTGCATCGACAGTTTTTTGAGTTTTTATGTTTCCATTTGAAGGTAAGGTCGTTACAGTAGATCAGCTTTCTTTCACTCAGAGAAACAACTAGACTTCTTCAGAGACCACAATTCTCTTAGATCAGCTTTACCGGTCGTTAATAGGCACTTTCGACCTTCCCTCCCCTATTCGTTTTATGCATTCTGATGTGGGTACTTCTACCAAAACATTCACGATTGGTTTAAGAACTGATCTTTGGATCCTTCCCACTACGTCAGAACCTTCTGTGCCTCCATCCATTGCAGAAGTGGCCTATATGGAAGCACAACATGCTGCAATGGAACATATCGTGACTCCGCCAGTCTCTGCTGAGTCAGATATGGACTATGCTCTATCATGGTCACTGAATTCCACCCACTCGTTTGATTGTTTAGACACGGTTTTTTCATCTGATGAAGCCATCTTAGAAGTCATGATGGGCCTGGACCAACCATGGGAACATATGCATCACAGGTCCTACATGCTTCCAGATCTAGACAGGATTGAGAGAGGGGAATTCCTTGTGAGACCCGGTGGATTTTTTGATTTGTCATCTTTTCCTTCTACTTCGAGAGCTGTTTATGCTGAGGGAAATATGGCTAATATATCGAGAACAATTTCGATTAACATTTCCTCCAAACCCGGGGTCATGGAAAACATTTTTATTGGTGCAGACTGTTCTCCAGAAGAGATCTCTCTGTATACAAAACTTTTCAAAGAATTCCGCGACATTTTTGCCTGGTCATATGAGGAGATGCCAGGCATTGACCTAGCCATCGTAGAGCATGTCATCATGACATACCCTAACACAAAACCTGTGAGACAGCTCCGTCCTGTGAACCCTAGAAAAGCAGCCGCCATCAAGGCAGAGGTTGAAAAGTTGCTTAAGGCCAGTTTCATTTATCCGATTGACATGACGGAATGGGTTTCAAACCCTGTTCCGGTTGATAAGAAGCAAGGTACCATTAGAGTCTATACTGACTTCCGAGACTTGAACAAAGCTTGTCCGAAAGATAACTATCCTACACCGTTTATCGATCAAATCATATATGCTTGTGCGGGACATGAGATGCTCTCTTTCATGGACGGATTTTCAGGATACAATCAAATACAAATCAAACCCGAAGATCAGCATAAAACAGCTTTCATTTGCCCATGGGGGACCTTTGCTTACTAGAAGATGCCATTTGGCTTGAAGAATGTTGGAGCTACCTTCCAGCGTGCGATGAATTTCACTTTTCATGATATCAAACACATAGTAGAACCTTACTTGGATGACCTCCCGGCGCGATCTCGAAAGAGACGGGATCATCCATCTCATCTTAGACAGGTGTTTGAAAGATGCAGAAAATATAAGATTCATTTGAATCCTAATAAGTGTGTGTTCTGTGTCGAATCGGGACATCTACTGGGCTTCATTGTCTCCAGTCACGGCATAATGGTCGACCCGCTGAAAGTAGAGGCGATTGTAAATCTACCTCCTCCTCGCACTTTGCGACAACTCCAAAGTCTGCAAGGCATGTCTAATTTCTTACGGTGATTCATCATAAACTATGCTAAGATTACCAAAGGTTTTATGAGGCTACTCAAACAAGACTCCTACTTTGTGTGGGACGAGGCTGCTCAAGCATCCTTTGAAGCCTTGAAAAAGGCACTTCTTTCAGCACCCTTGTTGAGCCCGCCAGACTACGCAAAAGACTTTCTTTTATATCTGGCAGCATCTCTTAATACAATTGGTATAGTATTAGTTCAGGAGGACGATACGCTCCAAGAGCATGTTGTCTACTATCTTTCTCGCGCATTGATAGCCCCTGAGGTTAAATATTCGCACGTTGAGAAGTTAGCACTTGCCGCGGTCTATGCGGTACAGAGGTTTCGTCACTATATACTTTTATGAACTACTACTGTGATAGCAGAAGTCAATCCTTTCCAGTACGTTCTCACCCAACGAATCATCGGTGGGAAATATAATAAATGGATTGTAATCCTACAGGAGTTCAATTTGGTCTTCCAATCGACCAAGTCGAAGAAATCACTAGTGTTCGCTGAGTTAATCTCAGAGTTTCCGAGTGACCTAGAGTACGTTGAGGAAGAATCATCATTCCCAGATGAACATATCTTCCTCATTGCTTCCTCTGATCCATGGTACGGGGATATCTTAGTATATCTCCAGACTTTGAGGTGTCCTACTACTTTTTCTCAAGAAGAGCGACGCAAGCTCAAAAGCCATGCGAAGAACTACCTCATCATCTCAGATACTTTGTATTGACGTGGGGTAGATTCCATTTTAAGACGTTGCTTAACACGAGAAGGAGCTGAAGTAGTATTAAATGATGCCCACAGTGGAGCTTGTGGGGGACATCTTTTCGGGTTGGCAACAGCTCAGAAGATACTGTGTGCCGGATATTTTTGGCCCACGATCTTTAAAGATTGTGTGGAAGCTGTGAAACGCTATCGTCCGTGTCAGTTTTTCACTAAGAAAATGAGGGCACACCTAGCTCCTCTTCATCCTGTGATTACAGCAGGTCCCTTCACAAAATGGGGGGTTGATTACATGACTTGCAATCCAATTTCATCTGGAGGACATCATTACATCATCGTTGCCGTTGACTACTTTACTAAGTGGGCGGAGGAAATGCCTACTATCAAGGCAGATGGAGAAACTGCCACTTATTTCGTGTTTAATCAGATTAGTGCACGGTTCGGCATACCTCAAGAGATAGTGACTGATCATGGCAGTCATTTCCATAATAGCATGATGACCGATTTGTATACAATGCTTGGTTTTTGACAAGAACATTTGTCTTCATACTATCCACAGGCGAATGGACAAGTCGAAGCAGTGAACAAAACTTTAAAGGTTATACTGCAAAGAACTGTTAATGCCAGTCGAAATAACTGGCACATCATGCTGTACCCATCTCTTTGGACTTACCGACCTAACGTTAAGACTGCTACCATATTCTCTCCCTTCCAACTTGTGCATGGGATAGAAGCAGTCGTACCGATTGAATGCGAGATTCCTTCGCTAAAACTAGTCGTTCAGTTACTACCAGATACTTCAATACTAGAAGAACGTTTGTTACACTTAGAACATCTAGATGAGCAGCACCGCGACGCGCTCACAACAAACGAGGTCCACAAAAAATGAGTCAAAGGATAGTATGACACGTCCGTCAGACCTAGGGTTTTCCTTGAAGGAGACTTGGTCCTACTTTGGGATCAAGACAAAGAACCCCTAGGACCTTGCAAGTTCAAGTCCAGGTGGCTCGGGACTTATATAATTTCCAAAGTACTAAAGAAAGGTGCCTATGAATTGATAGATTACGAAGGTAATAAGCTGGCCGAGCCCAGAAATGGGCTCTACCTGAAGAAGTACTACGCTTAGGATGACGTGCTTTTTCTTGTAACATAGATGTATATTTTTGTAGAGCTAGTTTTCGTTATGCTTGTTAGTTAACCTTATGTGTGTTTTTCGTTTCGTGTACCATATGTCGACCGAACACTTCTTAGGATTTGCTGATGGCGCCAGTCACCACACCTATCAGTTGGCTGCAGCAGCTTGGGTCATTTACTCACCCGCTGGCCAACTTGTCTCTTCGGGGGGGGGGTTTGTTTGGGTCCCACCACGAATAATGTGGCTGAATATAGTGCAGTTATAGAACTTCTCCGAGATGCTCTCAGTCATGGAATTTCACATTTAGAGGTAAGACTTGACTCACAACTAATTGTATTTTAGTTAACAGCTGTCTACCAGATTAGAGATCCTGGATTGCTACGTCAGTTTCTACGAGTTAGACTATTGGAAAGACAGTTTGATTCTATTATATATGAACACATTCCAAGAAATTTAAACGCATTAGCTGATTCATTAGCAAACTATGTGTTAGACTGGCATTTGTATCATACACTTTCATAAACAACATTGCACACATAAAATTCAAACACATACACATGTAAATAACCGATACTGTATATAGCCGATACTGTATCAAAAAATATATGAGTTTTGGATCACAAGTCTATCAAGTCATGTCATAAAAGTACAAAAATGGGCATAGTGGCCTAAAAAATATACATAGAATGTATCCCTCTCTTATGGAGAAGGAGGAGCCTCATCATCATCTACTGCATTGCGATAACATATGACTAGCCTAGCTATCTTCCGCAGCACCCTAAGCCATGCTGGGGGCACCCCAACTACATCTTCCTGCATATCAATAGGTATCTGATCCATACAGCATGCAGGAACTTCATGAGTCAACTGACTCACTTTTCTCTCTATGTTCCCCAACATAGCATCTGCTGCAGTAATATCAACTGGCCTCACAAAGATGGTAGGATGTCCCTCAGGACAGACTGGCCCAATATCTGCATATGACACTTGTTTAGCACTTCAAAATTCATTCATAAAAATCAAATACTTGAAAAGTTTGAAAAAATTAAATAATTCTCAAAATTAAACATACCAATAGCTCCCCAGGCTCCACCTGGAGGAAGCGCCAGTTCTGGATCATGGTGGAAATCCAATCCAGCATATGGAAACTGCTCGAAGGTGGGCACTTGCCTCTCCCACCACCCCCAGAAATCATCAATATGATAACAGTAGTGACTTTCCCCACCACCCTGGCAGAGGAATATGTCACCCCAATGGCCTAGTTTGGGCTCACGGGGGTTAACCTGAGGTAGAGGCATCCCCAAGCTAATAGCAGGAATCCTCTCAAAGAAGAAAGTACACAAAATGCTACCGTACCCAAAATTCTTCATTTTGCCAGATTTGCAACCTGTCAATTGAGCTTTCATGTTCGCTAGTAAACTAGTACACCAATCGTATACATGACCTTGTAAGCATTGTACACCAACATGCATAGAGTGCCTGGAAGTTAGGTGTAGTGAGGCACTACCTGCCACTCGGTTAATCATACTCACTATCACCTTCAAGGGGAGGCCTTCAATGGTAGAAATCAAGATTTGGCTTCCTGATTTCTCAACTCCAGCCACACAATATGTATTCAAGTACTCTTGCACTGACCCTATGCCCACACGAGAAGACCCTTTCAGATTTATTACATCTCCCCTCCGTGAGAGACCAGTAATGAAGAAAATGTCATCAACTGTAAGCTCCAAAGTTTTCCCGTGGATGACAAAGGTATTGGTATCCACATCCCAGTACTGAATAAGTCTTCGAAATAATTTGTTTAGGGCCCTCATATTTACGGTTCGGTAAAACTTCAATAAACCGCATCTTCAGAGAGCGTGGAGAGTGGCTGGGTCTTGCATGGCCAGCCTATACATGTCCTCATGTTCTCTATCCCTCCATTGAAGAACCATCCTGCACAAAAAGTGACTTTTTTTTTCAGTCTCGACGCTTGTTTTTACATTTTCAAGCTTGAGCACTACTGTGTACACTACACAGTAACGTGTGGGCGCTACTCTCTGTGAGCATAGTAGCGCTCATCTCCTTCACACGCTACTGCTTTTGTTACACAGTAACGCCCGCGCACTAAATGTTGTGAGCATCGCCTGGCAAGCAGTTTTAGGCTCAAAAAATAAAAACTAAACCATAAAAATGCAAGTGGGGAGGATTCTAACTTACTTGGTGGAAGAAGAACGGTGTTTGGATGCTTGAATTGATCGCCATGGAGATTTGAAAGTGCAAAGTTTGCCCCAATTTTTTCCCTACAAAAAACAAATTGGAAATTGAGTTTTAAAATGAAATTATATATATGAATTGGATTTTAATTTTTACTCACCATGGTTTAGTTCTCTATAGTTTCAAATTTTATCAAAATGACCTAATTAATTAATTAAAACATACACATGGTGCAATACTAATGTTCACTTATCCAGCTCTCATTTTTCCTTAAATTTTGGTAGGATCGATCTCCTAAGATTAAAATTCTCAATGTTAAACCTTGTCAACTAGTTAATAGTTCAAATTCATATATCATTCGAGATTTTTGTCGCGTTTACTAATATTTTGTTGAAGACCTAGTTTTGGCAGATTATGAAGCTATGATCCCAGAAGCTGACCTTTAAGTCATTTTAAGCTCTTGTTTGGACTATTTAAACCTAAACAAGATTGCCGAGCAAGCTTGTCCTTTTCGAGCTCGTTAAAGTAATCGAAGGCTCATCCACTCAGGTATAGAATTACCCCTTTTCTGGGCCTAGGTGGATTAACTACAGAAAATGTATACTCTAGGTATACTTCTGTATGCGCTAGAAGAGTTCTTCTTCCTTTGTTTTATACTTTTTCGGGGGAGGAGACTAACTGCACGAAAAAGGACCTTTTGGAGCCTTTCTTTAGGGTTTTCAGGCTCTCTAAACATGAAAATACCAAGCAAGCATTCACCTACTCGGGCTCGATGGAAAATCCACGAGATGGTAAGTAGAGGACTGTTTAAGTTTTTCAACTCTATAAACAAGAAAACACCGCCGAGCACAGACCAATCCAAGCTCAATATAAAATCCATAGATAGGTGAAAAGAGGATTGTTTAAGTTTTTCAGAATCTATAAAAAAGAAAACACCGGCGAGCATTAATCTGCTTGGGCTCGATACTAAAATCCACGAGCAGATATATGGATTTATTGTTTAAGTTTTTCAGACTCCTTAAAATTGAAAACACCGGCGAGCAAGAACAGATCTCGGCTCGATATTAAAATCCAGAGATCAGTAATATAGAGTAATCTTCTATCTCTTCTTTGAACTCTGTAAACAATGAAGAAGGTCCTGAGTCTTCCTCCCATGGGCTCATTAAACTTTTTACATGGTTGGTTCTATTGAGTTTTCATTCTTTCTTAGACTCATTAAAACAACAAGAAAGGTATTATTTTATCTAAAAAGAATAAGGGATGGGAAAGATGTGGCATATCTTCAATGTCAAAGGCAGTTCAGTCAGTTCTATCCTTGAACACATCACCTACTTGAGTCTATCATGTCGGTTGGGTTTAGTTTTTGTCCTCAGGGTGAACCTGATCTTCGAGTTGTTTACTCCCCCGGTTGGTTATTCTTCCAACCATATGGAGGGTCTAATAATGTCTCTTACATTTCAGGCTTATAATTTACCCCATTATGTCAGAAACTACCTGATTCACTTTGTGTCATGCTCACTGTTCAAGGATATACCCTGTGTCGGCCATTCTGCAGTTTACCTTGACCTCATGTGTCGGCCATCCTAGTGTAAGTCTTGTTACATATTACTCCATATCAGCTCATACCATTTGCGTGTTCCTCGAGTTGGATGATGGAGGATGCCTTAAGGCCTCCCTTCCAACGAACTTCTTCCCATCGACATCAACTCATTTTACTCTGGGAATGAAGTTTAGAGTTTCGGTTAGTACCTTGGAGATTGTAGTCACCAGTGGCAATTTTCCTCGCTGTTGAATGTTGAGAATACATCAATGTCTCTTCTTCGACAGGATCCCCAAGTGTTCGACTCCAAGTCCATCTATTCATACTTGGCGGATCGTACTTGGTACTTGGGCCCCATCATCATTATCGGTGGAAGTCCTCGCGTTTGTTAACGGTATACATCAATGACCGGTAATCAAACGATACCCCCCATGTTCGACTATCAGCTCATCTATTCACATGGTTAGGGTTTGTACCTAGAGTTGTTTTGGATGAAGACCTTGGGATTTTAGATGACATTACCTCATTCTGTTATCACCCAAGTTGCGCAAGACTGAGCCTCACTTATATTCTGCTCTCCATGAGACATAGATCTAGTTTGTTGTTATGGCTATGATCTCTCAGTTTGACATGGATCCACGCTTGTATTCCAAGTGGCCATGCTATATATACATCTCCTTGTTATGTATCGGAGATCATGTTGTATCACACTACCCATCTATATGATGTCAAAAATGTAATTGCTCGCTGACTGTCACGTCCCCTCCCATCCTACCAGCTAGGTGGAGAGGATCGTGACGTTAAACCGAGCAATTAGCCCCATATCCATTAAATTAAACTCATTGATACAAATACATGTATAAGGGCATGCAATAGAAACACAACGGAAATTAAGTGAAATGTTGTTGATATCTAATCATACACTCAAGATTTTTGTGACAGCCAAATAAAGACCTTTGCAGAATTATAAAAGATCATATGGACATGCATAAACTTGTAAAAGCTCAGCGGAAGTAAATTCGATAGCACATCCAATGATAATTTCCAATTTAACACACAAGAGAATACTTATCTTATACAGAAGTAGTCCCACGCAACTGGCTATGCAACTGCAACGTTCCACCCAACCGTAGGCCAGTGTGCTCCTCAATCTCTCAGCACCACTGCCACCCCCGAGCTGGGCACGATCTCCACAAGGTAAAGGGGAAACAGGCTCTCACATAGCCAAAGGTATGCCAGAATCAGCCAAGCCAACTAGCAGTTGGGTTTCTCAGGCTGCTAAGAGGTGGGCAGAGGTGAGTTACTAGGCTAGTGGCTCAACCATGGAGCTATGGATACACCATTGGGCTCATCAAGCCAAATCTGTCCTCTTCCACTCTTGAAGCCCCTGCTCACAGGTCCAAATCTAAAACGGGATGCACTGAACAACAAAACCACAATTACTGGGCATGAGGAAAATGATTTCCACAGTGGGATGCATGAGATGGGGTTTCAACTCACTCAGAAAAACGTGGGAACACACAAAACGAAATGGGAAGATGGGGAACAACCCTGGGAAGCCAATCCGTTTTTAGAAAAACGTCCTTGGACATTCGGGGGCAAAAACGACCTCCACACAGTCCCCAAATCGTGGCTCTCCTCTCCCAGGCTACTGCATATGCAAAAACGAACTCCCAGGCATGGAGAAATGCAGGATTTGGATGAAAAACGTGTAGGGAAAGACCCAGCTAGCTCCCACTGCGTGAATGAGTGAATACTGCCCATTCAGAATGGCTTTGGGCACCATTTCGTGGGTGTTTTCTTGCCCAACAAGCAAAAACACGAATTTCCAAGTTGATGGCTTGCCCATGCACGAAAATGGCTTGCCCATACTTCTTCATTTCCAAGGAATTAACTGCCTTAACCAATTTCTTGGAAGAATTAAATGATTGGGTACATGAGACAAAATGGGTAGTTGGTGGTTTATGGGTTTCCCCATTGACACATGGATTAATACCATTGGCTCAAGGGTTTGAATAATTTCCCTCCCTATTCCTTGTAAAGATCGTGCCCCCATCTCTTTTGTTGCATTGCGTAGCTGGTTGTGGGTTTTTTCATTAAAATTGCATATTTACATGATGTCCGATTTTACATTGTGCACTGCTAGCACAAGAACCGTATGCATCTATTCTAATTGCCGATACATAAAACGATAAGTCAGTGGCGGGGCCTTGGCCTTGAGCTCCTCACCATGGCTAAATGACAATATTTACATCATTTACAATATTAATGCAATAGGGTTAAGCTGGGGACGTTACACTGACCTTGATCTTTGTTTGAGGTGTTCTTGTGATTTGTTTCTCCGGTTCCTTGCTCCTCCTTTGGCTTTGGATTATAATGTATTTCGGTCATCGTTTCCCTCTGACCTCACACATTAGGGGGCATCTGTTATAGGTCAAACCTGCACCTCTCCATCCGTGATCACCTTGAGCTGTTGATCACACAAAAGGACAACTTGGATGGAGGAGCATGTTGACCCCATATGAGACTTTGACTTACTCCACCTCCTGGAAAGACTATCAAAACCCTAAAAATGTCATTTTGAGACATGAGCGCTACTCTACTTCAATAGACTAGCACTTGTACCCTACTTCATTGTGCAATAGTAGCGCTCAAGCCTCATGAGCGCTACTCCTCTTCAACAGAGTAGTGCTCAACATTCAAAAAGTGAGAGCTAGTTTTAAAACACTATAGTAGCGCCCTGAGCGCTACTTCACTGAGAAATAGTAGCGTACACCTCAAAAGATGATTAAAAAATAATTAATTTCACGAAGAGGATTAGTTGCAGTTGGTTTCCCAACTTCCCCAACTTCCTCCATAACCATCTCTCGACCTGAACTGCTTCCCTTGTCCTATAAATACAAGGAGGAATAAAGAGAGGGGTTAGAGACATGAATGCTATTTATAGAATTTTAAAGAGAAGCTTGCATTGGAGGAGCTTATGCTGGAAGATACCCAAGCCAGAGAAGAGCAGGAGTCTAGGATCAGGTTGCAGGAGCATGTGACAAAATTAGGTATATTTTGTATCATCAATTTGCATTTGACAATAAAAGCTTGAAGCATCTTTCTTGTCCCAAATTAAGTGTTCATTGAAATTATATACTTGTTTGGATCCGCTTTAGTTAATATTGGATGTTTAAATTGCTTTGTCTATTTCATCATTATATATTATCCAAGATATGTTGAGAAAGGTACTTGTATTGCAGGTTTATTGAATGGGAGGTTGACTTAAGGATCGAGCGCAAGATCGAATAAGAGCTAGGATCGAACGTCATTCGAAACGTATGTTCTCAAGACCTATAACCTATTTCCTTTCTTAAACATCTCTGTAACACAGTTAGTATGCTTACCTATCATCCCCTTTCAGTTGATAGTATCTGTTTCCTTACTATAGGGTAGTTTTTCCCGCCAACAACTGGGCAACATGCAGAATGCATGCATGCATGCAAAGTACATACTGAATGATGAGATATTCTAATAGGTATCTCATTTGAACCATGTCTACATTATCCGTTACCTCATATAAATCCACCTATTTCAGTGGGTACGCCTCTTGGAAACGTATTTTGAGTCCATTCAATACCTACATATTCCAAGAAACATGAATGTTGTTGATTCCTTAGCTAATTTTGTATTAGATTGGTATATTGCACATTCCTAAACATTTTTATCAAAGATGCATAAATTGACATAACATGTAAACTACTTATAGTGTATAGGCCAACACATATAAGATCCAAAATCCATCATAGAAACATGTGTATGAAACCGTTGAATAGTGTTTTTATATAGATATCATGTCCGGTAAAATGTTATACAAAAAGTGGTATTGATACAAAAATCTGAAGCTCATAAGCTTTCAGTAGGTCATATATACAAAATATGAAGCCTATGGCTTTCAGTATATCATCATACATGCATCCTATCCTTGAGGATGCTCATGATAACATATAATGGCCCTAGCCACTCGACGGAGTAGCCGACTAAATTGTCCAAAGACTCCAATTGTCCTGCGCTAGTAGTGCCGAGGAACATCATCGATAGAGATATCCGGTATATAGGTATTCAACCGTTGGAGGTTCTCCTTAACTCATCTAGTTCCTCTACTGCCTCCTGGTGGACTACTTCCATCTCTCGAACAAATCCCCTCCTTTGGATAAGAGAGGAACCCATTGATCGAGATGGACCTATATCTACATGAACAATATATGAAATCTTAGTACTACACAAAAAAAATAAAAATTACAAACATAAAAACAAAGAGAGTATATTTCTTACCAATGTCTCCCCATTGCTCTCCTTCTAGAAGAACCATATCAGGATCCCCTCTGAAATCAATACCCACATAGGCGTAGTCCTCAACCATGAGGAGTTGCTCGCATAACCACCTGAAGAAGGTTGGCCCATATGTGATCATAGGTCCAATTCCTCCATGGAGGGCCATCACCTCTAACCACCTCACCATATGTGGATCTCATGGATCCAGATCGTCAATCTCAACCTACGGACAGAGTAGTGGAACCCTTTATAGGAAGAAGGATACAACGATGGAGCCATATCCAAATTGTTTCAACTCGCCCCTAGGAAATTTGGTTATTTGATCTTTCAAACTCACGAGGATTCCTTCACACTAGTTGAAAAAGTTCGGTGCCATGCACTCAATGGAGTATAACATGTGGGCCTTATTTTCCTGATGAGCAACCTTGTTTCCTGCCACCCGCTGAATAGTAAAAGGCATGGTCCTCAGAGGTTGGTCCCGTACATCTTTTATGGGAATTTTCCCACCTAAAATTTATGTTCCCAACGTACAAAACTGTGTAATGAGACTTTCAGTAGACTGGTCACTACCTCGGGGTCCGGATAATGATGCAAGGGCCCCACGTCTCAACAATGTCGTCAAAAAATAGATGTCCTCCACATCGTAAGGATGTGAGAACCTACCCTAAAGAATTGTTGATCCAGGTCCCATAATCCTATCAAATAGTCAAGTAAATGCACTTGTGCTCTCATCCCTTGGAAATTAAAAAATTTAATCAATCCACACCCCCACAAATCATTTACGGAGTGTGGGTCATTTGTCGCTTGTGCATCTTCAAGTTCATGTTCACGCTCCTTCCATTGGACCATCTTGGTGGACAAGATCTACATTGACATCAATAAGTAAATATTAGACCCTTTTCAATGCTTCAGAATTTGTCTTTTGGGCCCAATTATTAATTTTGGAAGTCAAACTACTTTGATGCACCCCGCATGTGTAGACATTGCACCGGTGACGTACTTTTCCCATAGGAGAAGCGCGTCATACCCCTAGCGACACACTTCCCGAAAGGGGAAAGCAAGTCACCCAGGGCGTGCAAATTTCCCTCCAAAATGAACCCCAAAACCCAAAAATTTGCATTTAAACCAAAATTAAAACCATTGAAAAGCTAGAAGATGAGGTTTAGGATTACCTCCAACTGATGGGAGGTTGATAGGCTGATCAAGGATTCTGCAATTGTCATTGAAAGATCGAGCTCCAAAGAGGCTTTTTCACTATTCCAACTTGGTAAAAAATGAAATGGTAAAGAGTATTACTATTCATCCCCTTTTATATTAAAACTTTTTAATTTTTGGTATTTTGTGGGTTTTTTACTATAGTTGACTTTATTTTTATGTCTTAAAACCTTGTAATGGACACTAATTTGGTTCATGGAGCTTGCAGATAGTGGAAAATGGCGTTTTGACTATGTTGGTGACCATCTTAGAATTTATGTGCTTCTTATCGAGTGTGAACAAGTATTTGAGCATTTTTATACCATTATCATGCTCGTGAAAATTACGCATTAAAGGTATCGAGCTAAGTCTTTGTTCCTTATCGTGCTCGTAAAAACATGATAATAAGTCATCGAGTTATATTTTATCTCTTTTTTGGGCTCGTAAAACTCCTACAAAAAAGAAACCCCCTTGGAGTCCTTCTTTAATCTCTTTTCAGACTCCCTAAATAGGAAAAGATTGCCAAGCAAACTAGTCTTGATTCTTTCACGCTTGTAAAAGTATTTGAAAGGCCGTCTTTCTGGTGATAGTTTACCCCTTTTTTCCGAACCAGGAGGACTATTTACGAAAAAGGATCACTCTAGTTAATCATGAATAGAAGAGTTCTCCCTCATATTGTTTTATCCTTTTTCGGATGAGGAGACTAACTTTTATGAAAAAGATCCATTTGGATTCTTCTTTTTGACGGTTTCAGGCTCTCTAAATATGAAACCTCGCCAAGTTTACCTTCTTTGGACTCGTTAAAATATGACATTGAAGGGCCCTTTTAGGGACAAACCCCTCCTATCTCAGGTTCGTAAAACATGTGAGATTGGACTCGTCTGAAGGATGATCTATACTGAGCATCTATTACCCTCCTCAATCTCGTTTATAAACAAAGAGGTACTCATCAATCATGATGGGAAATAATGGGAAGAGTTTGTGTTTACTTGTAATAATGGAAATACTTAGTCACACTTGAACATGTCACTCGTTTTCATTTCATTCGAACCACTTGGATAATCTGCTTGTTCTCGAGTCTCACCAATTCCCTAGGTCATTTTACTCCTTTGAGTCATCCAGAGAATGATTCCATCATCAGTTTCATTAGGTATTGGTTTCAATCTCATCATGTCAATACTACCAAGTCATGCCATACCATGTTCAATAGGAGTCTGTTGATCGAGTCGATATCTGCAAGTAATTATACCTTCTATCATGTCGGTCACCCCTGAATCAGTCTCAAACATCACTCTACAGTCCAATCTACTTTAAAACGTCTTTTATCTTGTTTCATGTCGATGATGGGGGAAGCATCATGGCCCTCCTTTGACGGGTTTATCCTTGTCTACTTAAACACATCATATGGGGATTAAACCTATAAGCCAATCAAGTACCTTGGGACTGGATGCCTCAATGACAGGATACCTCGCTTTCAATAGTAAGTTCACATCTTTGTCTTCTGATTGAAATATTCCATCAAATCTTCGACCTCAACTCATTGATTCGCATTTGGCGGTATGTACTATGATACCTTGGGGATCATTGAAATCAATGATGATTTCCCTCGTACTTGTTAACGATATACATTAATGACCGGTAATCAGGTGGTTTCTACCATGTTCCACTTCTAAACATTGTTATCACATGGTTAGATTCATATCATTGCGGGTTCGGTATGTTGATGTATTTGTAACTTCGGAATGTATTCACTTGTATATTTTATATTATATTTGTATTTTACTGTTGTACCTCCGATGAATATGTTTATTCCTCCGGTCGGAGAAGTCATTATTGTACTTGGGTCATGTAAAGTCATTGAGGTCCATCCTCCCATGTATGATGGGGCATTAAACCTCGGAGTTGTGTCTTTCATGGGTTATTAGACTTCCCTAGTGGGGTCGGCCTAGTTTCAAGTGGTAATGGGCTATTAGACTCTCCTAAGGGAGCTCGGACCAGTTAGGGTAAAAGGCAAGTAAAGGTAAAGTATAAATAGAGAGGAACACCTCTCTATTTATTCATTCACTCACACATCCAACTTGCATAGTTGAGAGAGAGGAATATGCACAAGTGGAGGAGGAGTAGTTGCTAGAGACATCTATCTTTTGGGGTTTCATCTTTGTGATCTTTGTATTGGTGCTCATTCCATCTCTGAGGAAGTTGCGGGGTTTTCTCCTTTATGGTTCCCCGGTGAAATACTTTGTGTCTCTTGTCTCTTGTGTTTGATATGCTATACATGTTGTTCTCTTAGTTAATATCCTATATCATATTGAATTAAATAATGAAAAACTAACATGGTATCAGAGCTAGCCTGAAGGAAGGCATTGTATGGCATTTACGACACTTGTTTCACTTGTGACAAATTGAAAGCTAGGGCTTGGTATAGCAAAAACTAGTCATCGTGGAAATTTTGCTATAAATCCCTTTTGGCGATGGCTCAGGATCTAAAATTTTTACAGGACAAATATTAGACATGGATGTACCCTGTGTAAAAATGTCAGCCTCAGATTCGTTGTACTTTGTGAGATATGATCCGTACAAGTTAGGGTTTCTGCCTCTTCCAGAATGCATCGCTAAACAAGTGACCTAGGCACGAAGGTCATATCCCGAGCTAGGAAGATCCAAATGGAATTCCATAAAAAGTGAAAGTTAGTGCATGCACTGTATTTTCATAGGTCTGAGTTTCAAAGGCCGAAGTTGAAATAGTGACACATGGAACTTCGTACAAGTTCGCTATGTTGTTTCATCTCATAAACAGATCATGTTGCGACACTTATCATATCTCTCTCATGGAGAATACATTGAAGCTCTCAGATCTGTGGGGTTGGAAAGATGACAGGTCAGTCTACCACATATCAAAGTTTCAGACCCCGAGGATCCGAAATTTCGGAGATGCACCAGAAATAATATGGCATATCTTTCTGTCAAAACAGAATTGGATTTTGAGCATTTTCATTTTTGGCTTGTCACTACTGCAGGAAGTTAGGGATTTTGACAGAAGTGGAATTTTTGATTGCTCTTACAATAGGATTTCTCTCTTCAGCAAAATCGAAATTTAGAGACCAAGATCGAACTTTTTGGTTGGGTGAATCTCTGGGAAAGTCGAACCCTAATTTGACTTTCGGAACAGAAAAACCAGAAAACCAGATTTTGATAGAAGTTGCAGATCTGAAATTCATAGGTCATTTTTGGAGGGTCAATTTTTGGATTTTTCAAAATTTGAGCACACCAGCTTTCTCGCCTCAGTCAATTGCATCTCCCTGTCCAGACAAAATTTTGAAATTCCAAGTTTGTATTTTTAGGGTTTCTCTGTCAAACCCTAGCCAGTTCCAGTTCCAGAGGGAGATGAAGCTAAGGCCTTACATAAGAAGAACTTGGTCAAGGCAAAGAGGATCATTGCATATTATATCAAAGACCATCTCATACAACATGTGTCTTCTCTAAGGACACCCAAGGAGATGTTTAATTCCTTGACCAAGCTGTTTGAAGGGAAGAACATAAATCAGAAGATGACTTTGAGGAATCAATTGAAGAATGTCAAGATACAAAATGTAGAGACCATACAGTCCTACTTTACAAGGGTATATCAGATAAAAGAACAACTTGAAGCTGAGGGAGAAGATATAGAGAATGGTGAAATTGTGATGACCACCTTGAATGGTCTTCCTAGGTCATGGGATTCCTTCATTCAAGGAATTTGTGCTAGAAAGAAGCTCATCACATTCAGTAGGCTGTGGGAGGAATGCTGACAAGAAGAAGCTCAAATTGTAGCTCGAAAAGAAAAGATGAATAATGAAGACCAAGCTCTCACAACACACACTAGGAAGAATAACCACAAGAGGGAGGATCCTCGTCACAAGAAGGGTAAACACCACCACCAGAATCGGAGGGAGAAATTTGGAGAATCCATGAGAGATCTTTCTCACATTCGATGTTATACTTGTGATGAGAAGGGACACTATTCCAAAGATTGTCCCAGGAACAAAAGCAACTCCCACAATTAGAAGAACAACAAGAAAATACATCATGCTCACACTACAGAGGATGATGAACCTCCAAGGAAGAGAACCAGGGAAGACAGTGAAGATTCTTCAAGTCATGAAGAATATGTATTGTAATGAAGTTTTACATGAAAGGAGTAGAAGAAGCTACTGCAGAGTTGGACTCTGGAAAACAAATAATCTATGGAAGAACCTCTCATCCATTTTCAGCATTGGTTAAGGTGCACACTATCAGAGACTCCAATAGTTCATGCAAGGAAGCAAAGATTGAGAGGGAGTCCACCCAACAACTAAACAAGGATAAGTATTTGAATTGTCGTTTCTTGTATATATGATTACTTAAATGACGTTGTTTAGTCATATACATACTTATGTTCCTAGATTTAGGATGAATATTATGCATTTTAGAAAAGTTGCATTAATGAACAAGATACTACTAATATAGTAATGGGTAAGTGGCCTATGGTACTGTACAACATCCCATTGCTACTTATCTAGAATAAAACCTCTTTGCTAACATGTTGGGAGTAGTGCACACTCTCAACAATGTTCTGGTAGAGATGGAAGGCATCTAGAAAGTTACAGGATATGGATAAATGTTGTATTGAAGCATTGGCTAAGATAATTGCATGATTGTATGACATATGTCCTTATGTGTAAGATTTGTTCTGAAAACTATGAGAAAGTTATAATCATGCAATTTAATTTTACTTGTAGGAAAGATCGTGTACAATCACCTACAAAAAAAGGACAACGACATTTGTTCCAGTGACAAAGTTCAAGAAAAATACCTATTGAATATATTAAAGAATATGAAGTTCCCAAGATCAGGGATGCAGTAATGGAAGGATGCCATGATCGAGGAGTACTAGTCGATCATGAAGAATGATCTCTGGGATGTGGTCCTGAGACCAGAAGGGAATCCTATTGTGGCTTCCAAGTGGATCTACAAGATCAAGCATGCTGCAGATGGTAGCATAGAGAAATACAAGGAAATATTTGTGGCTCGTGGCTTCTCCTAGAAATAAGGGATAGATTATGAAGAAAATTTTGCACCTATATCCAGATACACTTCCATCAGAACAGTACTTGCTCTGGCTACAGTGATGAAGTGGAATATACACCAGATGGATGTCAAGAAAACCTTCTTGAATGGTGTAGTCAAAGAGGAAGTGTATGTGGAGCATCCACTCGGTTTTGAGACACAAGACAGGGAGTCAAATGTGTACAAATTGAAGAAAGTCTTGTACGGTTTGAAACAAGCACCCAAGACGTGGTACAACAGGATAGACAACTTCCTGACTAGTTTGGGATTTACCAAGAGTAAAGCGGATTCCAATCCTTAGTACAAGGTTGAGGAAGACAATCCAGTGATACTCGTACTATATGTGGATGACCTATTTGTGACAGGTGAGGATGGGTTGATTGCTGATACGAAGAAGAAGCTTGCTTCCAAGTTCGAGATGAAGGACTTGGGTATGATGCACTATTTTCTAGGCATGGAGGTGTGGCAGAGTGCAGATGGAATCTTCCTAGGACAAGGGAAGTATGCAGTAGATATCTTGAAGAGGTTTGAGATGATGGATTACAAGGACATGGCCACACCTATGGCATCGAACCTGAAGCTATTGAGTGATGCTTCATCAGTTTCGGTTGATGCCACGATGTATCGTCAAATGATTAGGTCCTTCATGTACCTGACAAATACAAGACCATATATTTGCTTTGTTGTGAACACATTGAGCCAGTTCCTGACGGATCCGAGACATGTTCACCTGATTGCTGTAAAGCATATTCTGAGGTACCTGAAGGGTACAGTTGATTATGGGCTCAAGTATGATGTGAATCAGAAGATTAACCTGGAGGGTTATGTTGATTCATATTGGGCAGGTAGTGCCATTGATAGGAAGAGCACTTCAGGGTGCTGCTTAAGTATGGGATCAAGTGTGATCTCTTGGTTTAGAAGGAAGTAGTCCTGCGTGGAACTGAGTACAACCAAAGCAGAGTATGTCGCATCTTGTTCATCTAGTTATGAGGTAGTATGGCTAAGGAAGCTACTATCTGATTTGTTTGATCTCTAGTTGGATGTGACTTGTATATATTGCGACAACGAGAGTCGTGTGAAGTTGTCCGAGAACCCAGTGTTCCATGACAAGTCGAAGCACATTGAGATCAAGTTCCACTATATCAGGGATATGGTGCAGAGAAGAGTAGTGAAGCTCTAGTATGTTGCGATGGACGAGTAGATAGCCGATGTATTGACCAAGCCGCTGGCCAGAGTGAAGTTTGAGTACTTAAGAGAGAATCTTGGTGTACTTCAGATCGAGGTTCCTTCCAAGGGGAAGTGATGAGTCCAGAAGACACAGATGCACATGAGCCATTCTCACATGGTGGTAGGTGTGTCCTCCCATGGTGCAGATGAAAGGGCTGGGGCCATTCCAACATGGTTGAGGTGTGTCTTCCCATGGTCATTGATATAAGTGTCGATCCATTCTGACATGGTTGAGGTGTGTCTTCCCATGGTCGCTGATGTAAGTGCCAAGCCATTCGAGCATGGTTGAGGTGTGTCTTCCCATGGATGTGATATAAGTGCTAAGCCATTCGAGCATGGTTGAGGCGTGTCTTCCCATGGCTGTGATATAAGTGTTGTTTCATTCTCGCATGGTTGAGGTGCGTCTTCGCATGGCCTAGATGTAAGGGCAGTGCCATTCTTGCATGGTTGAGGTGTGTCTTTTCATGGCGTAGATGTAAGTGTTGATCCTTTCACGGATGGTGGTAGGTGTGTCCTCCCATTCCGGTGAGTGTAAGTGTTGTGTTGTGTGCATCTGGGTTGTGCTTCGTGGACGATGAGATGATATGAAGATGATGAGGTGAATTTATGGTACATAGGTTTTGTAGAGGCATATAATCAGTCCTGTGATGCTCCTTCAAGTTTTGCGGTGGCATATAATCAATCCTGGGATATCTTGTAGGTTTTGCAGTGGCATATAATCAATCCTGGGATATCTTGTAGGTTTTATAGAGGCAGTGTAATAAGTCCTGAGATGTACATACTTGATGGCTTGCTCACAAAGATGATGAAGACCTACATGGAGGCTAGGCCTACATCCAGCATGAAAAAGGGCTGGCTCTGTAGAACTTACTATGACGAGTAGAATTGAGAGATAGCACCAATGATTGAGATGACAAGTACAACAGCAGTGACGATGATGCTCCAGTGATCCAGTGTTGATGATCCAGCTCCAGTATTGAAGACTTGTGCCTATATGTATTGATGCCTGTGTCAAGAGAATACCTTCCTAGTTAAGAGGGAGTGTTGATGTATTTGTAACTTCGGAATGTATTCACTTGTATATTTTATATTGTATTTGTATTTTATTGTTGTACCTCCGATGGAGATGTTTATTCCTCTGGTCGAAGAATTCATTATTGTACCTGGGTCATGTAAATTCATTGAGGTCCATCCTCCCATGTATGATGGGGCATTAGACCCCAAAGTTGTGTATTTCATGGGTTATTAGACTCCCCTAGTGGGGTCGGCCCAGTTTCAAGTGGTAATGGGCTATTAGACTCTCCTAAGAGAGGTCGGCCCAGTTAGGGTAAAAGGAAAGTAAAGGTAAAGTATAAATAGAGAGGAGCACCTCTCTATTTATTCATTTAGTCACACATCCAACTCGCATAGTTGAGAGAGAGAAATGCGCACAAGTGGAGGAGTAGCTGCTAGAGACATCTATCTTTTGGGGTTTCATCTAAGTGATCTTTGTATTGGTGCTCATTCTATCTATGAGGAATTTGTAGGGTTTTCTCCTTTATGGTTTCTCCGGTGAAATGCTTTGTGTCTCTTGTCTCTTGTGTTTGATATGCTGTACATGTTGTTCTCTCAGTTAATATCCTACATCATATTGAATTAAATGATGAAAAACTAACATGGTCTGAAGACCCTAGGTTAAATCATGTATCTTACCCAGGTTGCGATGGAGATTTTTTGAGTCATGTCACTCGGATCCACTTTTGTATTGGTCATGGCTATGTAATTATCTAAGCATGGATCTACGCTTGTGTCTAGTAGCCATGATTCAGTTCAGTCAGTCGATACTATCATGGATCTGCATTGTATTGGTTAGAAACCATGTTATGAGTCATTTGAGACATATA
Organism: Larix kaempferi; assembly: GCA_027924585.1. NCBI lineage: Eukaryota > Viridiplantae > Streptophyta > Pinopsida > Pinales > Pinaceae > Larix > Larix kaempferi. The sequence continues at coordinate 3,682,559 of BSBM01000063.1, read as the reverse complement.
TATTAGAGTCTATTGCACTCCAGGAGTCTTTGTTCGTCACTCCAACCGAAGATCCTTGCCTCAAACCCTCATACTGCAAAGCATATCACCTACCCTATTTTTCTAGATTCATGCTTTGGGGGGGGATTCTGGTACACCAAAATGTCGTCATATTGAGTTATGTGTCCTCTATGTGCCCCAATTCCTAAATCACTTGGGATAAATGATTAAATGGAGAGTTGATGTTAAAAATTTTACCTTTTGTTGTCACCCCAACGCTCCCTGCTTGTTGGCAAGGTGCGTCAGAACTTAGGTGATACGCTTTGTACATTAACAGAGTCCGTCGGTGACACGAGTTTCGCTTGCACAAAAGGCATCACCCTTCACTGATGCGATTTACTAGTGTGCAAGGTGCGTCATTGTTGGTTAAAATGGAAAAAGAGAAGCTTCGAGTGACTTCTCGAACCTTTGGTTGCATGGAATCTTATCCTTATATGCTAGGAAAGGTGGCACTCGACCCCCTTACCTAGTGTGATGATCAGAGTCTATAAGATAGATTAGGTTCTATTTCCTCTTATGATCAGGGTGAATGTCAACAGTATTGATCTAGTGGCTTAGGAGCATGTAGGGGTGATTGTACTGCCAAGGATATTCACATAGCGGAGGAGAGGTGTGACGCTAAGATTGAATTCATCCATGCACATTCTACTCTCTAAAACCAGATTCATTGAAAATGGGCGAACAGATTTGAAATCATGTGAGTATTGTTTCTGATGGATGGATGGATCCAGCACGCCATCCACTCATCAATTTCATAGTATCTTCCCAAAATAGACTGGTGTTCTTGAAAGTGGTGGATGCTCTTGGGAATACAAGGATGCACAGTATATGGATGAGTTATTCATCAAAACCATTGAAGAAGTAGGAGGTTATTCTTATGTACAAATCATCACAGACAATGCACATGTTTGCAAGGATGCTAACATGATTGTGGAAGATAAGAATTGCACACCATCATTCAAGATATTCTTATCTCTAGGTGGGATAAGAATTGCACACCTTTTCATTACTTGGCCCACTCCTTGAACCCCAAGTTCTACAGTCAAGATTGGCTCACTGGTGGATCGGGGCCCTCACACAAAGTCCCTCCTCACATGGATGGAGAGATTGAACATGGGACGAAGATATCACTTAGATGTATATTCCAGGATAGAGACTTAGTTTATGAGGTGGAGATCCACCCCTTTTTGTATTTACTATTAGTCTATTTTGCATTTGTCAGTGCCTAGTGGAATTCTCACATCTATTTCCCAATGCCTATCGAATTTCAATGCATCTATGTGTCTCATTGTTATTTGTGAATGACAAATGTGTAATCATTAATGTGTATTGATTCTAATTTCTATTGAATATTTGTAAATGTTCTAGTTTCTACATTTTTTTGGATCTATAAGTCTATATTTTAAATTTTAATATATATATATATATATATATATATATATGTATATGTATGTATGTATGTATATAAAACATGTCCCTCGTGTCCTAATTCCGTGGGCCACCGTTTCCATGTTGGACACTCATATTTTTGTGTCCTTCTTGTCTTGTGTCCTCGTTTCAGGTGACCTAGGTTCTACTTATTCATTAGAGAGGTGTGATGCCTTAATGGAGGACGTTGTTGAGGGTAATTCAAGAGGCGTAGATCATGTGAGTATTACAAGTACAATTCCAGCCCGGGGTGCGAAAAGAAAATCGGGAAGTGTAATGGGATTCTGTCAGCTCCTGCAGGTGTGTTTGGGTAGGGCCGGGATGGGAAAGCCACTACCAATCGCCTGGCACATGGTTTTCCATAGTTGGTCTGCCAATGCGAGGCACACATGTACATGAATTAGAAGTAGACACACATGTAAACCTCAAAATATTGATTTAGGGGTAGGATACAAGTGACTTTGAAGTATCTTTGTTAATGTTTGATGACTATAAAGTGTGTATGGGTGGAGCTAAGTGAGGGGAGATTGAAGTAGTGTCATAGAGGATGGTTTTAGCATGACTTAGCAGGATTTTAGTGGTGTCCTAAGGGGTTTTTGCAGACCTGATAAAACATAAGCAAATGAGGATTTTGATCCCCAAGAGGGTCGCTTAGTCAAAAAGTAAAGAGGGCATCCAACTAGGGTTTGATAAAATATTGGAAAAATGCACAACATGATTTTTTTTTGTATTACATTAAAACATGAAAAATAACACATGTATGTATGTATGTATTAACAAAAAGTGCATGTACCAACAAAATAACATAAAACTACACATACCTTGATGTAGAACATAACATTCTTAATGCAATTCTATCTCTTATGTAAAGTTGATTGTTCTCATTCAATAAATCCATTTGGATCCTCTCTGTTGCTAATTGTCTCCATCAATCAATATATCACATACCCGTTCCTGTTGAAATGAAGAAAAGGGCAATATTACAATGTGGCCTTTTGAAAAATGTATATGTCATAAATTGAACGTTTAATATGGAAAACATGCAATATTCATTTGTACCTGTGACTTCACCAATGCAATATTTTTACTTTCCTTGGCATTGTCTAATTGATAGGTTACGTACTTGAAGATCTGCATCTCCACGGCCATCCTGCCAAATTCGTGCTCCTCGCTTTCATGAATGCAACGGTTCAAAAGAGAAAACCCACTTCACCTAGAACATGTCCCATATAGACACGATTTTTCATAATATTTTGGTCCTTCATTCCTTGGACACATGATGCTGTGGATAAAGTCTCTCAATGCACTCGGTGGTAGTATGGATATTCATTGCATCCCTGCACAATGTTAGTATGCAAATAAAAAAATATATGTTTATATGTGCCATAAAAATATTCATATTCTACATGGTATCTACAACAACAGGTGTTCCGATCAATGCATATACGAACGTACCATGGTTTGCATTTCTCAAAGGACCTTTGGCCCAGGTTCAATTGTGTGTGCTCATTCCTGAATAGCTCATAGAGATCAGTCTGTGTGGTTTCAAGGAAGTTTTTAACATGCGGTTCACATTCAGTAGAACCTTTTCTCAGCTTTAGCACGTCTCTTTGGTTTGATAAAGGTCTAGTATGATCATGCCAAAAATTTTGTACTAACTCCTTAACAACATCAATTAGCTTCCTATCTCCATGAAGAAAGCTACCGACAAAATCCCAACAATCATTTCCACCCGGAGTGTCAATATTTCCTCTTATAACAGAGTAATTTTTAATAGTTTTTCTATTTAATTTAAGTATGTAAGAAGTGTGTGATAGCAAGTGATGTTTCCTTGTGGACTTGCTTACAACTGATTCCGCTAACAGACGACGAGCCGCACAGAGATATTTTGTATGAGACGTCTTCCCAATCGCATTAAATGCAGATTGGAGATTTCTAGCAATATGACTGCTAGCCTCTGAACTTGTAACTGTATTTATGCCCAAAATTCTCCTAACAACAACTAAAAAATGTGACTTTAACAAACATAGCAATAATTGACATTTACCTGCATCACCTTTGGATTCAAAATATTCCTTGACAATTTTGTTGCATTGCCATTCGATGGTGCATTTTGGAAACTTACCTTCAAGGCCTGATAAAGAAATTTCATCCAAATGAATACATCTAGGAGTACTTCTTCTTCTTGCACTAGACAATCAAGGTAGGGAAGGTGGGAAAGAGACATGAATACCAGAGCTTGTTTGTTGTGGTGATTCGTTCACATGTTGGGCCATATTGGGAGTGTGCTCGACATGGATGTGGTCTTCTTGAGGATATTTCAAATTAATCACTACTTGTACATCCATCTCTACACACGCATCATCTCCCAATATACCTGTGTCTTGAGGAACTTCAGCATGACTCAATGATGGATTGTTGGTTAGAGATTGTGTTGATGTTGGAATTTGAGTTGGGTCCGTTGGACAAAACCGCTTTACCTGTGGTTCTGAACTAGAGGTTTTCATGTCAACAATTGTGTTAGTATTAGTGGCAGGATTAGTGGCAATGACTGGACCATGTCTCACTCTTTCCATTTTCAACTTGGCCTTTTCTCTTACGTCATTGACCTTTTCAATGGGAAGATTCCTTCTAGATTTTTTTGCTCTATTATGTGAGTTTCCCATCTCCAAAAGTCTCTTTAAAAAAACTATGAGGTCTACCCCTGCAAAAGAAACAACAAATAATATATTTGTTCCATTATACAATAAACTTGACACATTCCAACATAACTTACCACTTTACAAATTAACACATACAACTACGAACTATGCTGGTTTATTTGTGTTAGACCACATATCTAAGGAAAGAGTTAGGGTGTAGTATGTTCAGGATAGGTAAATTAGCATAGGATAGGGTTTAGATGGAAAGAATGTGGTATCCAAGGGGTTTCATAATTATCAAAGAAACAAAATATCAAGGAGACATAAAGAAAAACTACCTTCCTTATCATGTATAGAAAATTATGTATATTGAAATGATCTAGTGAGTTATGTAAGCCATGCAAAGTTGAAGTCACATGAAGTTTGAGTTATCAAGAAATCTAAATCGAGTCTCCCATGCAAAATCAAATCAAACTATCTTCCAAGTTGAGAACTCAAGCACGTATAATCCAAGTCATGAACTTAAGTTTCTAGACCGAGTTGAGTACTCAAGTGTCCAATAGAGAATTCATGTGTTTGTGGGTATTAAAGTTATAGGACTAGCACTATCTCCCAGGTTATAAGACTAAAAATATTGCAACAATCATTTAAGAACAGAATTGAGGCTCAAGAATAAAATGACTTCCTTTGTGTTCAAAAAGTAGTGGAAGTCACAAGAATAGGACTGAAATATTCTTCCTTTCCAACACCCTAGGATGAGATGACATTACACGTAATAAGGTGCATTACCTATGAGGTCAGACACAACATGGTGCTTGGTTATCACTCTAAATTTATTTCCCATCTAAGTCATCAGATAAACATAATTATCCCTTACAATTCCAATCAATATAGATGATGGTTGGTCAAGTGTAGAATGGATAAACTAGTGTCTTGTCTAGCCATGAATTCATAAAAATTTTGGTAATAACACCTTACATAGAGATGCCTAGGGATGTCTTGGGAATAGTTTGATAGTTTTTCTACATCAAATAAGATAAAGAGAATATGTTTACTAATTACACAACGATGAGGTAGAAAATTCCCCCAAGTAAGGAGAATTTAATGAGGTAGAGACAAGTAGTCAAGCTCAAAGGAGCGATATTAAAGAAACATTATGATAAACATAGAATGAAGAGGATATCATGGACAAAATGTCATGAACTATTCAATATGGCCCTCTACCATGATTGCTTCTTAGGATTTTATTCAAATTGAAGATTCTCAAGAGAGAACCTCATCCATGCCATCCTTCTGTGAAATAAAAATATATTCATGAAAATAAATATTGGTTTACATTGCATACTTCATCTTGTCTAGTGAATATGAGTTTTTTTTAGATGTAAACTTGGGAATTCTTCTTGTCAAATTCATTGTTTTCTATGCATGGATATTGTTGTATGCATATAATAAAACACAAAGGCATGGGAGAATCCCAAATCTTGTGAATGAAAACAGTTATTTACAATTCACCATACCTATTGAAATGATCTCTACTTGCAATGGAAATTGTTAGATTGAATGTATCCACTAGATTCCAAGACCACTGAAGATGTTTGTTAGATTCCAAGAGTGATTTTGTGTCCAATAGATCAATGAGTGTCCAAAAGATGAATGAATGTGAGCCAATAAGAAACCTGCAAGAGCTTAAACCCGCAAACTGAGTGAAAATCTCATGTTTTTTGGTAGCATTCCCGGGAACAAAAAACTCTGTTTTTTTTAACTAGCAGCAGGAGTGTGCACACATGTTTATATGCGCGCACACATTTGTTTAGCGCATATGCATCATTAGTGCGTACGCGCTAAAAAATGCTTACGCGCCCTTCTAGAAATTTTACACCATTAATTCACCAACGTTTACACCATTTAATTCCAAATGTTCAATACTTCAAGAATATTTGCATACATTGGACTATACTTCAAACGTGGATAAATGAGTGACTAAAGAGAGGAGGTTTAAGGATTATAGGGATTTAAGGGTTTAGGACTTAAATTTTAAGGTCTTAGGTATTTGGACTTTAAGGATTATGGGTTAGGTTGTTTAGGAGTTACGGTTGTGGGATTACAGGTTGAATGGTTCAATGGTTTAGGGGTTAACGGATGTAGTGCTTAGGGAGAGTGAGAGGTAGATATATATATATATAGAGAGAGAGAGAGAGATGGGATATGGAAGATATAGAGAGAAAGAGATCATGGGGTTAAGGGGGGAGTGGTAGCATCCCACATCATACCTGCAAGGGTTGTGCCCGGTGCAACGCCACGCAAGATTTGAAATGAAAACATGCTTAGAGGGTGAAAGAAGAGGACTAAGACCTAAATGAACGTTTCATAGCTCAGGAACTACGATATGGGGATGAAATGATTTGGGCCCTGAGCCCTAAATTATTTGGATATGGGTTTTTTTCACACCAAATATGGCCCATAGGGCCTCAAACATGGTTGAGTAAGGAAATAATACAAAAAAAAACCCTTTCGTAAGTCCAACTTTCAAAAAAAATGTAAGGGTCCCCTGGATTTTCCCTAGGGGGTGTTGGGGTCACAGCAGTGGGATACATGAGCCATGAGTAGGTTTTGTAAACTGAAATAAGGGATTTAATCCCTAAATGACCCTCTCGACCTCAAGTGCCATGAACAAAACCTAAAATCCACAACGTGAGCCCTCTATAAGTTGTCTTTGGCATCAAAGTTGAATGCAAGTGTCATTACAATGTCTTGGGAATCATGTACGAGTATTAAACAAGAGACTTTATCAATAATATTTTCTTCTTGGGCATATGGACACCATTAGTTGTTCAATATAGATTGTCCCTAACGTGCCTTATGCACTATGGATGGTTATTGGGCCCTTCATCCTAGTCTTGGTAGAAAAAAATAGCCTCAAGCCCTTGGCCATGGTTTATGGAGGGAAATAAAAATCTTAGACCCGAAACATATTTTTTCAAGATCAAATGCAATGAATGCATCCTCAGACTACCATGCAAGACCATGGATATGTTGCAAATCCTTGAAAATCATCAAAGAATGAAAACAGGTTCCTTATTGAGCTCAATTGAATTCCACTTGATCCTTAATTGAAACTTCTTGACCTCAAGCGTCGTCAATAACACATAGAATCCATGACACTAGCCCTCTACAAGGAGTCTTTTGCATATGAATTGAATATGGATTCCATTATGATGTCTTGGGAATCAAGGATTTATCTTGGCTCCTTAACCATGCCTACTGGAGGGAAACAAGAGCCTCCAACACTAACTCTTGCTTCTTAGGCACAAACACCATGAATGAGTCTCTGAACCACCACATATGAAATCTATAGGGTATTAGTCAACTTCAAGTGTGTCATGTGTGCCGTGACTAGGTTATTTGTGAGCCAAAAATGGGTGTCAAGGTCTAACCAAGGTATAGGGACAA